>CM043321.1:48356830-49659330 GCA_023736055.1 Quercus glauca
GAGTCCTGCTGCTTTTCGTCTAGCTTTATACAAGTATTCTGTTGCAAAATGCTTTAAATACAAGTTTAAAAGAAATACTTCCAAAAAAATACTTGTAAGGTGTGCAGTTGATGGGTGCCCATGGAAAGTGACAGCTTATGGCGTGAGAAACACTAACTTAATTAGAGTAAATACATTAATTGATAAGCATGAACACTTGGTACAAGGTCAAACCAATTTGAAGCCTTCGTTGAAAACTAGGTTGGTTGCAGAAATGATTAAAGAGAATATGAAAGAAAGTCCAGATCATGTATCTAGACAAACTTGCATGGATTTCCTAGGTGACCTTTCTGTACCATCGACTTATTTCCACTCATCTAGAAAGGAACAGTTGATTCATGGAATGACGAACATTGCATACAAGTTAATACCATCAATGTGCCAACATATAATGGATGTAATGCCAGGGTCAATTGCTACATGGTCATCAACTGAAGATAATCAATTTAGGCAGTTGTTTGTTGCTTATGGTTGTTCAATTCGAGGATTTCAGCTTGGATGTAGGCCGCTGCTATTTATAGATGACTATCATTTAAGTATACCATTTAGAGGCACTTTATGGTCTGTGACTGCGCTGGATGCAAATGATGGGATATATCCAGTAGCTTATTGGATAGTTGCTACAGATAATGATGTTGATTGGTCATGGTTCTTTGAGAAACTTAAGTTGATTGTTGGTATGCGTGAGATTGCAATAATATCGGACAGAAATCAAAGCCTGCTAAATAGGCTTAATAAGGTGTTTGGTTTTGAAACTCATTCTTACTGTTATCGTCGCCTAAAGCAAAGTTTCAGCTCTTACTTCCAATTGCAATCCAATTGGGAGCAAACTGCACTTCAACTTTTGGAGGATATTGCTTTTGCAAGATTAGGTGCAGAATATGAAAAGGCTTTAGTTACCCAGCATCGGTATTGTAAGGAAATGTATGAGTGGGTTATGGCCAATCGCCCAGAGCATTGGGCTAATGCACAATTTAAAAGAAAGCGATGGGACAAGTTGAATGCTGATGAAACAGATGTGTTTTATTCATGGATGTGGAAAGAGTGTCAAAAGCCAATTTTAGAATTTGTGAAAGCACATCAATGCAAGTTGTCGAATTTGCTACTTGGTAGGCAAAGGGATGTTATGACTTGGAAAAGTCCAGTCGGCTACAAAATTGAACAGAAAATAAGAGAGAATATGTCTAAAGCACAGAGTCTAGTGGGCAGTCAAGTGTCTGAGTTTGTATTTGAGTTTGAACTGCAAAGCTGTAAGTTTGAGGTGGACTTGTCAAGAATGGATTGCACATGCCTTGAATGGCAGATGACAGGCATCCCTTGTCTACATGCATGTAGTGCACTTCAACATGCAAATCGTGATGTGTACGAGTTTGTTGAGAAGTGGTATCATAGAGACACTCAGCAGACTTTATACACAGAGGTAATGCCTGATTTTTCAACCCATGATATGCCTATTTTAAGGGATAATCTGCAGCTTGAACTTCAGCCTATTGATAGCAAAGGACTACAACCTGGGTTTTCACACAAAGGGCAAACTGAGTCACAATTGAAGCAAATATCGCAAATCAAGTTCAAGAAATCAACATGTTGTTCTCGTTGTAATAAAAGTGGCCACAATCGGAAAACTTGTAAGAGTACATTGCAAGAGTAATTAAATTGAATGCTTCTAACTATGGCATCATTTTCTCTCTTTCTTTTGTACCGGCGGGGGGGGGGGGGGGGGGGGGAGGGGGGAGGTTGTCTGCACCCTTTTTAAGTTGAGTAGCTTATTGCATAATTCTTTGAATATACCTGCATTAGTCTAGTAGAATGCCTATGGCATAATTACATTTTTCTAAAAAATTGCATTTTTTATTATATTGAAACTTTTAGTGAAAGGTCGCAAATGCATTTTTTTTTGTCAATAATAAAGTGATTTCCCAATTTTTATTTTCTTATATAAATACTTAATTTTACATGCATATAATCCAATTTCAAATCATATATGTATAATATATTAAAAAGGAAGCTTAATAATCCAAATTAGATTCTAATTGCATCCCAATTTTGTACAAAGTGTTTTTTAAATTGACTATAATTTGATGCCAAATGTCTTTTGATTTTAAGTGTGCTCAAATTTCTTTTTTGGTAGAATGTGCGCTCCAATTTCATACGAAGTATCATTCAAATTTGTATCAATTATGTTTTTATACAAATTCATGCATCTAAAATTATAAAATATAAACAAACTCAATTTGGATTTATTATGCTTCTGTCTAATACTATGAATGTATGTTACTTATTAGGTATAAACGTTTTATATATAGGTAAATTTAAGGTATAAAGGAATTGTACCTTAATTTTACCTTTATTTCAAATCTTTTTGTAAGCTTTTTCCAAACATTGCAATATTTACTAATTTAAAAATCCAAAAATTTCCATGCCATCATTCTAAAATGTATTTCTAATTTGGTTTTCAGAGTTACAAATAATGCTAAATTATGCTAGTTTAAATTAATTAAAATCACCATATTAAATCGTGTTTAAACTTCTCTAATTAGTGATCTTTTATAATCAAATTATAATTAGGTAGGTTATTTTCTACAAGTTATCTAATTTTACCTTTTCATTTGTTAATTCTGATTAATTTCATGTGTATTTGATGAGTTAGTGACTAATTTTATATAGAATTTAGATCCAAAAATAAGGATACACATCATTGTGAGTCATGTCCTTTTATTATTGTGACATGTGTCATTTAAAATGTCTTCAAAACTACCTCATCTTGATGTATCTTTTATCTCAGATAAGCATCGTTGTTTACTTAAAATATTAATGGTCTGTGGGTTTCAATTTGCTCAACTGATAAGTTTTTTATGGTTGAATAAGAGATCAGGGTTCAATTTCTACTTACACCAAAATCGATTTGTGTCTTGGTTTGATTATAAAAAAGTTATTATTAAGAGCAGGTGTCATAGGTTGAAACTCTCTAAAAAAAAATTACTGGTCTATTTGGTTGGGTAGAAAAGGGGAAAGCTGGAAAATGAGAGCTTTCCATTATTTAGTGTTATGAAAATGAGGGAGGTTGGGAAAGGAGGTCGGTAGAATTTTCCACTCGAGTCCACCAAAAATCATCCTCTTATATTATGAGGAAAATATGGAGAGAAAATGGTTCTTAAATGGAATATACTATTTTGCCCCTCTTAATTTGGTTTTTCCTAGGAGAATATTTTCTTTTAATGTAATAAATGTATAACAGTAAATTTATTCAAATAAATATTTTTTTTCCACCTTTTCATCTTCACTGCCAAACACACGCAAGAGAAGCTACAAAATTTTCTATCATTCCTACATTTCTATTCTCTAACTTTCCATATCCATCCTCCCAACCAAACCTACCTAAAAACTCAAAAAACTTCAATGATTCAAATTCTCCAATGTTAATGCACTTCAAATTCCCTTCAACTTCTCCACCGCAAAAAATGCCAACTTTAAATTATTTTATTAGTGTAATTTGTCACTAAACATTATTTTATTTTATTTTATCTTATTTAATACTTTCTAGAAAGGATCCATCCTATTTTAATCCTCTTATTTTAATCCAGATATAAGATACATGATATTTGAACAATCAAGTGGTCATGAAACGTCCAAATTTCAAATCACTCACCATCCATTTGTGCATGTGTATGTATATAAAGTGATCATAAAACACCCAAATAAACCACAAAATCAAATAACTCTCATGTGTCGCTCATTTAACAAATAATTGGAGGGAATTGAAAGATTTAAATGATTAGAGATCATATTCTAATACTTTTTATCTCAAAAAATCTACAAAAATATAAATGTTGAGATCTTATTCTAGTACTTTTTACCACAAAAACTCTACTACAACAATCTCATACAAACTTTTAGTAAATGAAAGATATGAATGAATAAAGCTTATGGATACTAGTCCAAACTTACCACAAAATGACTACATTAAGCCTCTAACTCATAGTTTAGACACTTGTCTAAATTGAGACACTTATAATCACATATCCTCACTTGCCTCTTTTAGCTGAGACTTCGTTTAGTTTTATTTATTTATTTATTTTTATTTTTATTTTTTTAAGTTTACCTTTAAGCTGCTTTTTTCATCTTACTACGTGGTGGTTAAAAAGATTAACCACGTGATTTTTAATTACATAACATTTTTAGTGAGTTATATAATTAATTTAATTAATATACATGGATATTTTGCCCTACATGGTTGGAGGAAATTCCTTCAAACCAATTCAAAGGAAAACTTGTCCTAAAAATATACATATTAAGATTTCATATTATAATAATTTTTAAAACAATATGCTACCTATTGAAGTTTCAAATATCTAGTCTAGCATATTGTTGGTATGCTTCCTAAAAGTAAGGTTTGAATCCCCTTGGCTGCAAACAATTTTCTAGGGGCCACGTCCCTGAAGCCGACAACTTAACTTCATCCATGTGATGTGGGCATGCTACATGAATCCAATATTTAACTAAGTAAAAAGATACAATACTCTGCACTGTCTCTAAGGTTCCTTGTCATTAAAAAAAAAAAATCTAAATATTGAAGGACTTAAAATCAAGGATTTATATGGAATGCAGCCAACTTGTCAAAACCAATCGACTCGATCCAACCCAACCTGCTATGTTAGGTTAGTTTTTAGGGATTAGTGGGTTGGGTTAGGTTGTGAGAATTTTTTTACAATGGATTGAGTTGGGTTCAGGTCATAAGATTCACAAATCCATCTAATTTGACCCAACTTGCCTATATTTAAATTTTTAAAAATATATTAAAAAAGATATTATATAATTTTGTTATTTACTTTTTTGCCTATTTTCCTAAATAAAACCCAAATGCTGAAAGTTCTCCTTGTATAGTTTGTGTTAGTTTGGTGTTATGTTTAAGATTATTTGGTTATAAATTTGATCTTATATGTTGTGGAGTTGTTCTAACGCTTAATTTAATAATAATAATAGTAATTAAAAAAAATTATCTAACTCATGGATCCAACCTGACCCACATTGAGCTGGGTTGAATCATTGTGATGGATTGGGATGAGTTGAATTTTTCTTAACTTGGGTTGAAAAAACACATCCTTTATCTAAACTTTATAAATTAATAAAAAAATCCTTAAATTTTAGCTAAATTATATAATTTGCCCATGAAAAAAATTTCATATTCTTGGATGAAGCCCCTGGATCGGTCACTGCTCGGAGTAACTGGTTACATCTTTTCTTTATTTATATAAAAGCAACTAAAAGCTGTCCATTCCTTTCGTCGTCCTCGGTTGGGTTTTAGGGCAACCTCGTCAGACAGACAGAACTACACGAAGAAGCGCCTCAGTAAAAACATCCTGCTCTAAACCAATAGCGTAACTCTCTCTCTCTCTCTCTCTCCCCGAAACCTATGAATTGAAATAATTAACATTAAATTATAGATCTGATTGCTACGAAATACTGCGTTTTCTATTTGTCTCTACCCAGTCTTAGGATTATAAAAATAATAATAAAAATCTACGGATTCGGTCATGATAAACATGCACAGTTTGTGTGTGTTTTGTTTTGTTTTGTTTCGGATTTCAAAGAATTGTAATTTTTTTTATATATATAGAAATCTAATTCTGTGAAATCTACAACACTCTCATCCCAATCGATATGTGGAGAAAACACAACATTTATTGTGTTCTTTAATTTATGTCTTTCAATCAAAAAGATATTCTAGATGTTAACTTAGCTATCTCATAATGGACGTGAAGTCACAGATCTTTGGGAAAAAGGATTTTGTTTGTGTTTTATTTGTATTTGATTATTTTTAGTTATATTCACTTGCAATGTTAGGCCATGATTTGATTCTGAAAATTGAGTCTAGTGGTGGAGTGTGATGATGATACCACTTTAGTTGGCTCCCGCGAAGAATATGCGTTGGGTGCACATAATAAAAATGGACTTAATAGGATGTGGAGTAAAGTTTTTTTTTTTTTATCCTCACATATGCTGATAGTTTTTCAAGCAGCAGTGACTGTGTGGTAGTGGCATTGTGCATAATTTGCACAATGTATCATTTAGGGTATGCCTAGTGCAGGCTTTGGTAAACGCAATGCTACATGATCATTCATTAGTACAAATGGCCAGACCTAGCCGATGCTATATGTACCAATTTGTTGGTTAATTCACTTAAATAAAAATTAATGGTTTGTTTTACTTTATAAGCAATTGTTGTAGTGATGACATCTTTTATGCAGTTTTGGACAGAATTGACACTACAACAAAATAATTTAACTATTAAGTCCATTTTTATTATGTGCACCCAAAGCATATTCTTTGCGGGAACCAACTAAAGTGGGATCATCGTCGCACTCCACCACTAGACTCAATTTTCAGAATCCAATCATGGCCTAACATTGCAAGTGAATATAATTAAGAATAATCAAATGCTAATAAAACACAAACAAAATCCTTTTTCCCAAAGATCTGTGACTTCACATCCATTATAAGATAGCTAAGTTAACATCTAGAATATCTTTTTGATTGAAAGACATAAATTAAAGAACACAATAAATGTTGTGTTTTCTCCACAAAACTGCATATAGCATCTTTTATGCAGTTTTATGTAGTGATGATATCTGTCCCCTGCTCGCCTGGGGGTACATGGTCTGGGCAGAAATCCTCTATATGAATTTTTTCCTCTCTCACTTATGTTCTAATTTTCTGCCACTTGTTTCTACTTAAGTTCACATTGCTAAAGAAGTTTTTATGTTCTTTTGTGCATAATTCTTTTGTATTTTTTTGTAATTCTTTACTGTAGTTTATGTACATTGAACATGATGTAGTCTCTGTTTAATAAAATAATTCTTACTTATCAAAAAAAAAAAAAAATGCTAAAGAAGTTTTTGTAAAAGAAAACAAGAAAAAGAGACTCCAATAGTATACAATCAATTTCCCAAAATTTTCTTAGCCACCAATGAAGTAACATATTCTTAAAGTGGTCTCGGTACTTCACTGATTTTAGTTACAGTAATATTTTTATTCATCCATGTCAAAGATGGGGGTAAATGGATCGCATAAATCAATTGTCTGGAGCCCCCTTTTGCATGTGAATATTGAGGTCATCAACTTGGCCTTTTAAACCAGACAATTCTTTCCTTTCTCAGGGGTAACAGTGCAGATGCTTTGTTTTTTTTTCTTTGGTAGATCATGAGTTTGGTTCACTTGAAGTAATAATGTAATTTACATAATTTAGATCTTTTATTAATTAGATGTTCCATGCTGTTCTTTGAGCAGGCAAGGAATCTGATCTGCTCGATTTGATTGCTATGTCGAATTTTGCGAAACCAGAAAATGCTTTGAAACGAGCTGAAGGTAAGTGACAGATATTATTTTGCGTTTGCTATGTGGTAGTACCTTGTTTTGGGATAATTTCTTTAAATGATGGATCTTTATCTTGAAGTGTCACTGCATTGCTTGGAACTATAGGTAAATATTCAAAATCAAAAAAACAAGACTATTTATGGTATGTTTTATGGTGTAATTCATGGGATGTCATTTTCCCCTTATCATCATTTATATACCTTGGCATAGGACAAGGAGGAATCCAAATCAGATTTTGAGGTTATGGATATCTAGGATTTTGAAGAATTAGGGTTAGGGATTGGTAGGAAAAAAGCTGGTAAGTAGTAAGGAATGTAGGGTTTCTAATGGTGAAAAAGAATAGTCAGATTTTGGGATGAAACAAAGGGGAAGGTCTCAGTTGCCGTTCCAGGGCTGTGAACATTAACATCTGAACGGTACTTTGTCTTCTGTGGGTTTTTTGATGGGTAGTTTAGGATTTTAAAGTTTTGAATATTAGGGTTTTCAAAATGACAAATCAATGTTTGGTTGCTAGGGGTCCAGTTGCTGATTTAGGGATAAAAAAACAAAAAAGCTTCTAGACTTCCTAAGCATTGCACCTAGCATCACACCTCAAAGAAGATTTTATCACACAAATCTTAGACAGAGCTTTATAGCCTCTGAGAATTTAGAAAACATATTATTTCCCCCCTAAAGAGAAAGCTTACATACATATAAATAGATGACTAATACCTAACCCTAATAGGACTCAGACTCCTTGGGCTTTGATTACTAAGTCCAAACTAAATGACTAAACTCACAAGTAAAATCCAATAAAATATTCAAACCTCAAAATAAGACCTACTAGACCAATATTGCAACCCACATCCAGGTACCAGAAAATTATAGAACTGCTCTTGACACTTAAACATAAATAATATAAAATAAAAGTGAAATTGGATTCACGCTACCTGCGTTACCTTTCTTTTGGCCTGGATGCAAGCTTAAAATAACTTCTACTTGTGTTTCTGAATACCACTTGGGTTGGCAATTTTTCCTTTTTTAGTTGATAGACTCTTCAGCTCTTTTTTGTCATGTTCCTGTAGATTGAAATTGGAGATATGCATCTTTTCTTCTTCTGTAGTGCATTAGTTCTTCTGCTATGCATGCATTTTAGCACTTGATGTAGTGCCTTCACTGAACAAATAAGGACTCATTTGTGGCTTGGTCATATTTTATATTCTCGAACTGATTCACTTTGGTATTCACGGTGCAGAGTTAATAAATGTTGGACAAAAGCAAGATGCATTGCAAACACTTCATGGCCTTTTCACCTCAAGGAGACACAGAGCATGGCAAAAGCCACTTGAAAGGAGTATGTTTAAGTATATAGAGCTGTGTGTAGACTTGCGGAGAGGTCGGTTTGCCAAGGATGGACTCATTCAGTATCGTATCATATGTCAGCAAGTAAATGTTAGTTCTTTGGAGGAGGTAATCAAGCATTTCATGCATCTATCAACTGAGCGAGCTGAGCAAGCTCGTAGCCAGGCACAAGCTTTAGAAGAAGCTCTTGATGTTGAAGATCTAGAAGCAGATAAAAGACCAGAAGACTTAATGCTAAGCTATGTGAGTGGAGAGAAAGGGAAAGATAGATCTGATCGAGAGCTTGTGACCCCATGGTTTAAATTTCTATGGGAAACGTATAGAACAGTGCTTGAAATCTTACGGAACAATTCAAAATTGGAAGCACTATATGCGGTGAGCAAATAGAATCCTTCTTTATGTTAGTGTTGCTGCTAGGAGTTGCATTTTGCTAATTTTTAATGGGGAAGGGGAAAAAAAAGAGGGGGGGGGGGGGGGGGGGGGGAGGGTGGCAGCTCATTTGTTTATAACTGCTACATCTTGACTTATTATATATATAACTGCATCATGTGGATTATTATTATTTTTGCTGCTATAGATTTTGATATACATATAGTCTTTCAATCGTGAAATAGTGTCTCGTATTCATAGTCTTCCTTCTTGTGAATGTGATCATATTCAAGTTTAGTTTTATTTTTCCTCTCTTTATTGCTAAGAATGTCACAGTTGTGCTTGCGATACATGATGGCATGGTTACTTATTTAGCACTTCTTCTTTTATTGTTTTGGCATTAGACAAAGTAATAGTGTGGTATGTGTTATTAAAGGTCTTGTTGACTTGGTAAAAGTGCTTAATGGCTGGTTAAACAGCAAGAAAAAGATGGAGTCCCCATTGACTGTTCTTTTTTATTTATTGATTTTTTTTTTAAATGCCAGTGATTTAGTATGCTTCTATCACCAGCAGTCATGAACTGTTCAAATTCAACAAAGAGGAAAGTGGTTAATATACCTGATAAATGACCAGTTTGCTCTTTGGCATATGTGGAAAAGAAATTTTATATTGAATTGAGTGTTGTGATTTTCTTTTTTCCCACTATATCTGGCAGCACTCAGAAAAGCAACAAATTCAAACTTTTTGGAGGAAAATATCTGCTATACTACTTGCTTTTGTCATTTTTTTTTCATATGTTATATGGTTAGTTTTAATTTAATTTTATGTTTATGCAAATCATATTGGTACACACAATGCCCTGAACTATAACTATATCAGTGGATTGTATGGGCTTTATAAAACTTCATATGTTTTGTGTAGATGACAGCGCATCGAGCTTTCCAGTTTTGTAAGCAATACAAACGAACAACAGAGTTTCGCAGGCTGTGTGAGATCATAAGAAATCATTTGGCAAATCTCAACAAATATCGAGACCAGAGGGACCGACCTGATCTCTCAGCTCCTGAAAGCTTGCAACTGTATCTTGACACGAGATTTGAGCAGCTAAAAGTTGCCACCGAACTTGAACTCTGGCAGGTTTGCCTTTTTTTTTTTGTTACTTAACTATTATGTGTTTTTATACGTTTTTGTTAAGTGGAAACAAAGAAGTACTAGCACACAGTTCACCTATTTGTCATGGTCAAAAAACCATGTCTCTTTTGTAATAATTTTTCTGGTATTTTCTGCAGGAAGCCTTTCGATCAGTTGAGGACATTCATGGATTGATGTTCATGGTCAAGAAAACGCCCAAGGCATCCTTGATGGTTGTTTATTATGCTAAGCTAACTGAAATATTTTGGATTTCTGCTAGCCATCTTTATCATGCTTATGCATGGTTCAGGCTTTTCTTATTACAGAAAAGCTTCAATAAGAACTTGAGCCAGAAGGATTTGCAATTGATAGCATCATCTGTTGTTTTGGCTGCTCTTTCAGTGATGCCTTATGATCGCATCCACAGTGGATCTCATTCAGATCTTGAGAATGAGAAAGAGAGAAACCTGAAGATGGCTAATCTCATAGGATTTAATCTTGAGTCTAAACTTGAGAGCAGAGAAGTGGTAATGTAAATTAAGTAATTGAATTTTGTCTCATATTAGTTGATACATACAGTTTTCCAGTTCTGACTACTTGCTTTCTGTTCCTTTATTGTTCTTCCAGCTTTCAAGGTCATCCCTTCTCTCCGAACTGGTAGGTAGCTTTTCTTTGTTCCTTTTTAATTATTAGTTGTCTGCTTGTGGTAAATGTTACATACTTTCTGATGCAGATGAAGTGAAGTTTTAAATATTCTTGTTCCCTACTTTATTTGATTATTGTTGTTCGGTCTTAGAATGTTGGTTTTATGGATTCTTATAATGTTATTATATATATATATATATAGGGTTTTTTTCCATGATTTTTGTTTTTGGGGAGGGGGGGGGGGGGTGTGGGGGTGGGAGTGGGAATGGGGAATAGGGACTGCTTGTAAACAATTTACCTTTTTGTTTAGTCTTTTGAGATGGCCCATACACTTGTGGTTATAGCTCTTGATCACAAAGTCACTTGGAATTTTCTTTTTATTTACTTTTGAGTCATGGAAATAGATTCCAGCTGACATTGATAAAGAAATAGTTGTCCCACATTACCACATACATCTTTATCCTATTTGTTATTCTTATCTTATGATCTTTGTTTCTGTTTCGGTGGATTGGACTTGTCCCTGCTTAAATGTCTGCTTGATCATGCTTGAATATGTGATGTGATATGATGTTTGTATGTTTCTTTGATCTGCCTCCAATACATCCTCCAGTTATAAAGAGATCCTCAATTTATCAGTTTTAAAGAGGAAAAAATCTACGCTGTAACTAATCTATTTCTTTTCAATTATTTTTCACATGATTTTGTTCTCAATTAAGTTCTTTATTATGGGTTTCATTGCAGGTGGCCAAAGGTGTAATGTCTTGTGTAATTCAAGAAGTGAAAGACCTTTACCATCTTCTAGAACATGACTTTTTCCCTCTAGATCTTGCATCAAAAGTTCAGCCTTTGTTAACCAAAATCGCAAAATTTGGTGGCAAGCTTTCTTCAGCTTCTTCTGTCCCAGAAGTACAACTGTCACAATATGTTCCTGCCCTGGAAAAGCTTACGACTTTGAGATTATTACAGCAGGTGCATTGTTTTGTTTCCTCTTTTTTTTGGGGATATATTTGCCATTTTTTGTGCATCTCATCATACTTGTCACTGTACTGCCCCTTTGCTTTCCAGGTATCTCAAGTGTACCAGGCAATGAAGATTGAGAGTTTGTCTAGGATGATCCCTTTCTTTGATTTTTCTGTTGTGGAAAGGATATCTGTGGATGCAGTCAAGAATAAATTTTTGGCCTCAAAAGTTGACCATATGAAGGGTATTGTTACGTTTGATAATACGGTAAGCTTCTAATTGTGCTCTCAAGTTTTGTGCTTATGATGGCTCCCCAATCAGTTGAATACAAGTGTCCACATTGTGATGATGGGAGAAATGGTTAACTTTTTAATGTGGCTAGGTTGAAATTTCTTAAAACAGTATAGATGGCGATGTTTTATGGGTGGTAGTTTGGGTAAAATTTATTTGTTTTCTCTTTTCTGTTTGTCATCTTTGTTGTAATGATCAATGTACCACCATACATACTAGTTTCTCAAGCGTCATTCATTTATAATTTTCAATTTAATTTCTTGAAGTCCCTTGTTTTAGGTATTCAGAAGAGAAAGAATTGACAAATAATTAAAATCTGTAACAATGCTGGTAAAATTTGATGTGGGTTCAGCAAAGTTTAGGTTCACTTGGGAACCCAATGGTTTTCACCCAATTTGATTTTGTGAAAACCATTGTGGATTGGATGGATTTGCTAATATTTGTAGGATCATACTCCTTCTTTTGTCGTTAGGAAGTAGAGGACTCTGTGTTTCTTGCTCACATTATGGGCCGTAGGTGTAACTCCTGCAGTCTTATGTTAAAGGTTCAACAATTGGAACTACCGTTCAAACCAGGTTGTACCTGATTGGACGCTTTTGGGTTAGGAGTTGACTTAAGTAGCTTTACTCTCATGATTTTGAAAATATTAGTCTATTTTAAGGTTTAAGGTATTATTTAGGCTTTAGTGAGTTTAATTTTGATTATTCCCTGATGCCTTGATTTATAGGCTTTTTTTTATCAACTGCATCTTGTTAGGCCCTATTCGGTGGGGCTTTTCCAGGGGTGCTTCAGCTTTTAGGAAGCAGAAGTTACCTGCATGCCATTAGGTAAAACAACGGTGCTTCAGCTTTTTTCAAAATCGTTAAGTGGCTCGTTCTTTTTAGGAGGCCTTTGAGAAGTCTCCAAGGGTTGCTTAGTATTTTAAAAAAGATGTTGTTAGGAATGTATATCACAGTTGAGCTTTAGCTCATCAACAAACTAGATCATATGTTCAAGCTTGGTTCATCATCTTGTCAAACAAGCTAGAGCTTGATCATGAGTTATTTAATTAATTTATTCTTTTTCTTGATATGGTAAACAACACAGATATAATTTTTTTACCTCTGTGATAGTGAGTTTGGTCATGGGAAGAAGGCTAGGTATACCTTTAGTGTGCTGCTAGCCGCCTAGCTCCCAGGCAATAGTCGAAGAGGGTTTCCCCGGTCTAATGAATAACTAAATTATGGTTGAAATTATATTTTTGGAATTAATAAGATAGAATGATTTTCATTTATGAACTTATAAGAACTAGATTCACGAACCTTGTAATGTTAAAAATTTAAATAATCTTTACTACCATTTATGTTATCAATAAATTACAATAATAATTTAATATCATATGAACTTATTTACTATCTCACACAATCCAATGTCAAGTATGTTTGTATATTTTTATACATGTATACATATAAACATATAACAACATATGTACTTAAAATCGAGCCTTTTTACTCATGAGTTTATTCATAAACAAGTTATTATGTTTGAACTTGGCTCGTTTAATAGTTGGGCCTAACTTGGGCTTGAGTTTGGCTCATTTTCTAAATAAAGAACATAAACATGTTTTTTCCGGAGTTGAGTTGGATCTGTTTAAACAGCTTGGTTCATTTACAGTCCTAGATTGACCCTTAAGATTGGGTTCAAGATGGGTCTTTTGTAACCTCTAAAAAATTGCTCTATTATGCTTTTGCATTTTGCATGCACCAGTTCTTGTTCACCATTCAGACTACATTTCCATGTTGCATCTACACCTCCAGCTGAGATACACCAGACATTCTGTTGTGCCTTTTGTCTTTTGCATTGGGATGAATTCTGTTAAGCAATCTTATTATGTGAACAAATTTATTGTTTGTAACCCAAGCTACATTCCTCCGGGTTTTGACTGTTCCAAGTTACAATTGATTCTATGTATCGAGTATAGTCGATATTACTTGAGTAATTCCAGGGTTGGATTTGTGTTGACATTAATTTTTCGTGTCTATCTGGAATAAAATCCATTCTAGGTGGATCATTCACTAAGAAAAACAGATGAACTTCACAAAGGTGGGAAAACAATTAGTACGTTAGTCATGGATCTACTGTTAAATACACTCTGTATACAGGTTGTGCTTCTGGTAGTGTTAGCGGCCTAGTTAGCAGATTTAGGGTTATGACAGAAGCTAATGGAACTAATTTTTAAATAATTGTTCTTCAATCAGAGGTTTTTGGGGGCCTTTCTATAATACAATTGTTTGTATGTTTACCTCTGTAAATGAAGGTGGCTTTCTATTGTTCATCTTGTGGATCTGGATTACATGTGTCTGTTTTTGCTTTCAGGGCCTTGAGTCTGAGATTCTAAGGGATCACCTGACCATCCTTGCGCAAACTTTGAATAAAGCTAGGGCAATGATTTATCCTCCTAGTAGGAATGCCTCAAAACTTGGTGAATTGCTTTCCAGTTTAGCTGAAACTGTGGATAAGGAACATAAGAGAGTTCTTGCTCGAAAATCCATAATTGAGAAACGCAAAGAAGAAGAAGAACGCAAACTTCTTGAGAAGGTAATCTGTAAACTAATATTCTGGCTTATGGCTTACAACATGATATCTAATTATTTTTAAAGTGAATAAATTTGAACCTATTTTTTTTCATCTTTGAAGGAACGTCTGGAAGAGTCAAAGAGGATAGAACTACAGAAGATAACTGAGGAAGCAGAAAGAAAAAGACTGGCTTTTGAGTTTGAGGAGAGGAAGAATGAAAGGATCCGCAGGGAAATAGAGGAGCGGGACCTTGCAGAAGCCCAAGCTTTGCTTCAGGAAGCTTCACAACGAATTAAGTGGAAAGGAAAGAAGACAGGCATAGAGGGAGTGAGTTGAAGAATTGTTTTGTTTTATGTCTCATCAGTATATGATGGGGTAAGTATTGACATTTTCTGTATACAGGAAAAACTTACGAAGCAGAGTGTGATGGAGTTGACTTTGACTGAACAGCTCCGAGAAAGGCAGGAAATGGAAAAGAAATTGCAGAAACTTGCAAAGACTATGGATTATTTGGAGAGAGCGAAAAGAGAAGAGGCTGCTCCCCTGGTTGAAGCTGCATATCAACAGCGTTTAGTGGAAGAGAGGGCTCTACATGAGCACGAGCAACAGGTAATTTTAAATTCTCTAAGGTATCTTAAATGATTGCTTACTTGCATATTTGTGGCACCTGAAATGAAGAATTTTTTAAGATTGGGGTTACCCTTATTGAGGAAAAGAGGAGAGAGAGTCACTGGAGTGGGTATGGTCATGTGCAGAGGAGAGGAATTAATGACAATTATGAGGAAGAGTGAGCGTGTTGATTCAAGTTGAGAAATGAACAAAATAGAGGAAGGCCTAAAATAACATTAGTATAGGTAGTTAAAAAACGACATGCTAATTAAGGGGGTAACAGAGTATAATTTTGGATATATGATAGAATTGTGGAAAAGAATACATATAGTTGACTCTAATTAGTTCGTTGCAAATAGCCATCCCTAGAGTTTTGGGAGTAAGGCTTGGATGTTATTTCTTTTGGTATCCTTTATTTAATATGTGAAATAGTAACATTTGTAGCATGTGCTTGAAATTGGTTGGCACCTCTCGTTTTTGTTCAACAAAAGAAATTTATATCGAACCCCAGATGTTAAACTTACTGGGTGTTCTGTTCTACTCTGCAGCAAGAGATTGAGCTTAGCAAACAGCGCCATGATAAAGAGGTAAAGGAGAAGGAGAGGCTGGCTCGCATTAAGAACAATAAGGTCAGTACCTGGTTGTCTTAACTTGCAATCATTTGCCAAATCCATGAGTGCATTATGCCCTTTTCAGAGAATAGGAAAGTACAGAAAATGACATATCTGGAGAACTTTAACTTGAAAAATTCAAAGACTGCTCAACATATCACTTATAAACAGAGTGGGTCTTGGAAGTGATTTTGAGGACTCCTACTTATCAGCTCCCATAGTTTACCATGGAATTTTTTTCAGATCATGTTTCTTATGTTCTTATTTGATCTTCTGTTTCATGACATGGCTAACTGTGTTTACCTGGACAGACTTGGCTGACAATGTGTCTACTTGATGGCATTTGGGCAGTTTTCAGCTGTACCTTCAACTAACTATGGAATCTTAAATTGTTTGTGCAGGAAATATTTCAAGAACGAGTTGTAAGTCGCCGGCAGGATGAATTTACCAGATTGAGAAGGGAGAGAGAGGAGCAGATCGCACAAATTTTGATGTCCAGGAGACAAGAAAGAGAGAAGATGAGGAAAATGAAATTTTATTTGAGTTTAGAAGAGGAGAGACAGAAAAAATTGCGTGAGGAGGAGGAAGCACAGAAGCGTGAAGGTGAGAGACTTTTGTTCAAATCATACAACTTTCTTCTCTTCTCTTCTCTTCTCTTCTCTCTCTCTCTCTCTCTGTTTTCTTCGAGTTTTAAGATAAAAAAAGAGCACCATTCCAGTCACCATCAGATAATATGTGAATGGCTTTGATATTTTAGCCAAATGGTAAAGAAACTAACTACTTTTTTGATGTTGTAATTTTTGATTACCTAGTTATTTCCTGATGCAAAGAATTATTGGATCCTACATTTCATTTGTTTGTGCATGCGCAAATGGTTTATCTTTCTTAGTATATTTTAATGGTATGTTTCTTGCTGTTTTGGAACTTCCAGAAGCTGAGAGGCAAAGGAAAGAGCAGGCTGAACGCCAAGCAAAGTTGGATGAGATTGCTGAAAAACAGAGACAAAGAGAAAGAGAGCTGGAAGAAAAAGAGAGGTTAAGGAGAGAAGCACTTTTGGGGAGACCCACTGAGGGATCTTTAAAGCCTTCTCAACCTCCTACTTCTCCCCGCCCATTGGATACAGGATCTGCTGCTGTTCCGGCTCCTGCTGCAGCAGCAGCAGCAGCTGCACCATCCTCTGGAAAATATGTCCCCAGGTTTAGGCGGGGATCAGAGAGCTCAGGCCAGGCCCCACCCCCAGAATCTGATCGGTGGGGTAGCAGTAGCAGCAGACAGGATGATCGAATGTCTCAAGCAGGTGACAGGTGGCGTAGTGATGACCGCAGATCCTCTGGTGGATCCTCCTTTGGCGGGGGTGGTGGCTCAAGGTCAACATGGTCATCATCCAGGATCCCTACTCGTGGCTCTGAACGTTGAATTTAAATTTAAGCAGCTTTGGAGGTTTTAACAGTTGCATTTTTGCTGCCGAAATGTGGTTGTGGTTCTGGCTGGGCATTTGCTTCTTAAGCATTCTGGTTCTATTCGCAACTTTTGGTTGTTTTTTTGTTTGTTTGTTTCCCTCCCATTTAGATTTATTTTTAATTAAATATCACTTGTTCCCATCATGCTCAATGCATACGTTCCCTCGGATAATTGCGGGATCTAATTTTGAAGTGTGGCAATGAGAACTCCATGTGAGCTTGATGAGGAAATAGTTGTCCAGAATATCTTATACATCGTCATGCTAATTGGGGTTGTAGCTGTGACTCTTGTTAAAGGTTGTATGTTGATTGTTGGGACTCGTCGTTTGACTTCTTTAAATGTTTGTTTATTTAGTGCAGTTTTACTATTGTTCAAGGATTCAATTTTGACCTGGTCAGATTGGCCTTTTTTTGGCTGGCATATTGGCTAAAAGAAAAATGCAATGTCTACAATATTTTTATAATTTTCACAACAGATCTTAAATGGTGGATTGTTATGGATGGACAAAAAAGTAATTTAAGTTGTAGATTTAAATTAGAATCAATAAACTTACTACTTATGATTTGTTGTGAAAATATTATGAAAATGTTTTGGGTGTAGCATTTCTCTTGTTAAAATGTGAGATTATTTTTATGATAAATAAGAATATCTAGAACTCTTCGAGTATTTGACTATTTTTTTGGACATTGAAAGTGGTGCAATTAATCGAGTAGTATTTTGACCTAATATCATCTTAGAAGAATTAATAAGCAAATCATACTTTTAGATAATTCACATAACATCTCAGAAATTCAAATCAAAAGCATGCATATGCATAACCTAGCTGAATGCATCTGTTCCATCCAATGATTTGTGTACCAACGACAGGGAAAATTATCTCACCATGGTATATGGAGCGCCCCCTCTTAAAATGTAAGTCATATAGGCACTTGAGGTCTACTAAATGTGAGGGACACACTATGCAGTTTAGTTTATTACTTTAAAAACTATAAGGTTTAACTTGTAGTATTAATTATAAGGTTTAACTTGTAATATTGCTGCTGATTAATAAAATTTTTTATACCCTTAAAGTATGGGTTTGAATTGTATTTTTTTAAAGAAATATATATATTTCGGTAAAAGACTTGTTACAATATAGAGGGGTTGATAGACTTTAATTTTTATAGATGTGCAATATTATATATATGTATTCTATTGAATCCTCCAGTTTTCTTTTATTTTTATTTTACATGTAAGACAAGTGGTATTCAAAAATCAAATTAATACCATGTGTCATAGATCCGACTTAAAATGAGAGGGAATTGGAGGGAATCCTTTCCCAAACTATATATATATATATATATATATATATTGTAAATTACATATCATGTGTTCAATGATTTGTAAGTCATGTGAGTATTATATAAAATACTTTCTTTAGCAATTTGTTGGCAACATATTAGTCATTGATTGAAATAAAATCATAAAGTGGAGAAATGAGATAAAAAAAAACAATTGAAAAGCAAATGGCATAAAGAGAAAGGAATAAAATTTGGGGAGGTATTGTTATATTTTACACAAAAGCACTTTAAACTAAATTTATACCCAATTATATTTTTCAATTTCTTTATATATATATATATATATATATATTATCACTTGACATATATTGTCTATGGATATAATTATAATAACAAGAATATAGACAAGGATGATTTTTTCTAATACAAGGAAGGATTTTTTGGGATTGATAAGAGATTGAGAGGGGTTTTTTTGATACAAAGGAACTGATACTTGTTGGCTTTCTGAAGTGAAAAAATCCAATTCTGCATAGTGAATATAGTGAATAGTGAAAGTATAGAATTCTGCATAGTAGTGAACAGTGTCAGAAGTAATTTCCTAATATGTACTGTAGGGACACGATTTTCAGACCAGGCCCCAAAATGTAGGGGATCTTGGCCCAGTGAGCTTAGTACAATGAATTTGTAGAGAGTGGGTCAAAGAACTAGGTTTTAGTGCATGAATAACAGTTAATATGGTGTTCAAGACAATGAAACAAAGATGAACTGAGTTTATTAAAGAAAGTTTGTCTTTGGCCAAATCAGAGGAGCTTTGTTCTAGTAAATATTGGATGAGAATGGTTACAAGAGTTCTTGAGATTGCTACAGTGCTTTCTCTCTCAATTGCTGGGGCCCTTTCTTTAGGTCTCTACCCTTATTTATATTATTACATCTATTCCTTCACCTTTGCCCAACACGTGGACAGTTGTTGGTTTATACTGATACTTGTCCCATCAGCCCTCTCTAGAAGTCTTTTGGGTTAGTTGTAAGGCTGCAATAATATTGTTCAGATATCACTTCCTCATTAATGTGGTCAGAGAGTGAGTTACGGAGCATTTAATGCGGTGGTAGCAGCTTTCACTTAGATATTCCTGAGTTCCTATCTTTTAGAACTTCCTGGAAGATCACTTTGACCATTTAAGACTTATGTCTGATCGTGCTTTGGCTTGTTCGAGGAGATATTCCTCCTCAGACTAGGCCTACCACGCTCTCGGCCAAAGCCCAAAACCCAATTATTGTATGATTTAGGGCCCATGACCCCACATGTACAAATACTGATATGGTGAAATTTTTTCAATAATTTTTGATACTTGGATTGTAAAAGTAAAAATTTCAATAATACTTCTCCCCGCCAAAAAAGAAAAAGAAAAAGAGATTGATTCTGAACACTTGATATACGCTTTCTCAATTTCAATACAAATGGCAAGATCATATTTCGATTCATATCTATGTGACCAGCTTACCACTTTCCTCTAATTTGTTAGTCAATCTTTCCCTTTCTTTATTATTTTTCACTAGTATTATTCTCGTGTGATGTATGGCTTGATGAAGATTCATATCTTAGCTCAAAATTTTAAAATAATTAAAACTAAATTATTAAGTAACTAGTAATAACAAATTTTATAATTAAGTAAATAATTTTATAAAAAATTACTTTTAAGTTCTGATTGTTTAGAGTTTAGACTTTAATAAAAAATTAAATACAATAACCAAAATAAAAAATCAAAACATAAACAAAAGAGTTCAAAAATTGAGAAAAAAAAGAAGCTAAAAACTTACATAAAAGAATCAAGAACTTATATGAGTGTCCATTGTTTTGCTTCTTTATAGTAAATTTTATTTGACATAATATCCTGCATGCAAATTCAGAAGTAAAGACTAATAAGTAAGAAGAATTTATTAAATTAAAACATAAGTGCAATTTTCATTTTGAAAAAAAAAAAAAAATACAACAACGTAGGGTGTATTGTGTGGGATTTAATTATATGGATGACTTATTGGTCAAGATGGATTGTATTGGAAAGCTATAGCTGAATATATGAAGGTTCTAAAAATTTTGTTAATAGATTTTTAGTTGGAATAGAATTTAAATTTCAAAAACTTAGATGATAAAGTTTTATCTAAATTAAATTATTGTTAAATCGTATCTCTTAGTCAAGAGCTTTGTATCTTAATATCCTAATAAAATACTAATTTAATAAGATGCAACTTGAGGAAAAAAAAAGTGGGTTGTGTGGGATTTAAGTTTAAAATTTTTTTATAATAGACTTTTAGTTTCAATATTGTAGGGTCCAAATTTCGTAGCCCAAGCCCAAAAGGTTAGGATTATGAGCCCAACGAATCCAGAACAATGAATTTGTAGAGAGTGGGTGAAAAAGCTAGGTTAGTAGTGAATTTAGCAACGGTCAAATGAAATAAGAACACACTTGGGAACTAAACAAACTCAAGTCCGAAGAGGCTAGATATTGATTGAAAGGCAAATACAATTGCTAGAGTTCTTTTTCCAGATTGTTTCTCTCTCTCTTTTCAGAGGCCTATTACATTTATATATTCTCCTTCTCCTTCATCATCACCGTCCACCTGTTCTTTATCTAAGCTTTCACTTGAGTACATGTCATATCAGATATCTGCTTTAGTTCTCCGTGAGTGGTGGTAACTGGGATCATACTGTTCAGGGATCTTCTTCACATAAATGCGGCCAGAAAAACTGCTGCAGTACATTAAATGCGGTGGTAGCAGCTTTTGCTTTTAGATATTCCTCTGTTCTTGTCATCTCTAGGCATGCTCAAAAAACTCTACATTCTAACAAAGAGAACAAAGAAGGAAAATAAACAAAACAATCATACTATCAAAACACCAAAAATCAGATGAGGTTTAATTCACTTACCCACACACTTTGAAGATGAAACCTTAGTGCTTAGGCTCTTAATTTGTTCTTAGAGAGATGTTTATGATTTTTGGTGTGAGAGTGAGGGAGAGGAGTTGCCGTGTAGAGCAAAAGGAAATGAACAAAAAGAACAAGGAAAGATGAACCTAGAAGCTGTTCTAGACAGCAAAAGAAGGATAAGAACATTGACTTTGGAGGGTGGGAGACGTGTGATGCTAGGGAAGAAAATCAAAGCCCACTTTTTTTTTTCCAACTTTTCTTGCATTCACACTTACACTTTTCTGATTTATGTGTGTGTACCTATGGAAAATAGAGGGGGGAATTGCTTCTTGGTTGTTCTAGTGTCTTGAGAAAAGTCAAGGAAGAATTGAAGTGGCTCTTGGTGATTGCATGGCCGGCTAAGTCTTGGCCCTTTTGGTTTGTCCACATGCATGGTGCTTTAGTATTATTTGTGTTGACTTCTCATTGGTTGCATGTGGGTGGAATTTTCACTATCATATCTCATGCATCATATGCCTAATTAAAACACCAACTATGCATCATACTAAGTCTATACTTATAATACAACTAGCCATTTCAATTATTTATAATCTTTACAAAATCAAAGCTTCATGCACTAAAAAGAAATTAAGATAATAACATGCATATAAACACATAAAATTAAATATGCAATTTAAGTTGGGGTGTTATAGTTATAGCCCAACTATTATTATATAGTATATTATATGATGAATGATGATATGATGTTAAATCATGCAACTTGAGGAAAAAAGTTAAAAAAAAAAGTGGGTTGTATGAGATTTAAGTTTAAAAATGTTTGATAATATACTTTCAGTTTGAATATAATTTAAATTTATTTTAAATTGTTGTTAAATCTTATCCCTTAGTCAAAACATGGAGGTTTTTTTTTTTTTTTTTTTTTTTTTTTTTTTTTTTTTTTTTTTTAAAAGTGGGTTGTTGTCTGTTATTTAAGTTTAGAAAATATTTATAATAGAATTTTACTTTGAATAGTATTTAAATTTGTTGAAATCTAAATAATAAAGTTTTACCTAAATTAAATATTTGATAAATATTATCTCTTAATTGACAAAATATATCATAACAAAAAATATTTAATTAAGTTACTAATTAGTGAGAGTGCCCACTTGGCTCAATCACAACTTTTAAGCCCCACTTTTATTATATCGTATATGATTTTTTTTTAATGAATCCAACTATTAATTAAGAAATTTATTTGAACTATATGAACTTTCTCAAGCCATATTAAAAAAAAATAACAAAAAGGAAAGTCAGCAAAATCAAAGATCATAGAGTGGAAAAAGTAAAATTAAAGGAAAAAAAAAACCTCACCAATAAGAGTCCAACACAAAGTAACATGGTGCCGCAATCCGCACTTATAAAATGATGCCCAGGTATTACTTTTTTTTTTCTTTTTTTTTAGAGAAGGGCCCAGGTATTACTTGATGTTCAAAAGACTTAGTGTAACACCCCGACCCAATTTTATTGTTAAACTATGTGTTCAAGTAGTTAATTATTATTTTGAGTCACTTACTTTCTAAAATTAATATAAGAGTATTTAATAAGCACATTTTTTTATAATGCCTTTGAATAAAAATTGTAAAGATTATAAATAATTAATGGCTATTTATATTATAAATATATACTAAGTATGTACAAAAATTTATTAAGTGGTTAAGTTATTAGATATATAGTTGTTGGGGTTTAATTAAGTGTATAAAGGTAATGCAAAGTTATTTTATTATTTGGGCCTATCTAAAATATAAGGTTATGGAGGGGTGGTAAGTATATTTTGAAAAGTGGTAAGGGTGAGTCATTAGCCCATTTCCCCTTTAGCATACTTGTGCCCCACCTAAGTTATTTCTTTTGACTTCTTGGTTGCACCAAAAACTTCCTTGGTCCTTCTTTCTTTGCTCATTTGTTTTCTTCTTTCTTTGTTCTTATTGGCAGCACCTTATCTCATCTTTGACTTTCTCAAAGAAACTAGAAGACTCAAGAAGCTCTCTCCCTCTTTCATACCCACGGGTCCAACACCAAAAGAAAGAAGCTTTCAACTCTTCTCTCCCTTTCACACCTATGGGTCCAGCAGCAAGGAAAAAAGTTTCTTTCAATCCTTTTTAAGCTTTTGTTCCCACTTTAAAGCTAGAATGATTCTAGCTCTATCACTTCAAGAACCTGTGTCTAAGGTAAGGGGAAAATCTAATTCTTTCAGTCTATTGTCCATTTTAAACTTAAGTGATGGTTGTATGATTTTGAATATGGGTGTGTTGGATTTTAGAGATTGTTGATTGCCTAAATATGAATTGAATCATTGTTATGCTTGCATGTGCTCCTAGATGATAGATTAAGATAAAATTTGTTATGGGTAAGTGTTAAAATGAGTAAAATAGCTAGATAAACTTTATGGAAGTGCTATTTGAGGTGCTGAATGTGTAGTTGATTCAGTAATTGAAGCTTGTTAAGAGTTAGCTCATGAACTTGTTAAAAGTTGCACTCACTGGTTAACCTGTTTGGTCATTATAAATTATGTATTTTTCTAGGACAGCTATGGGTAAAAAGTTTGTTGGAGATTATCATATAATATGTCCAGTACATGTGTATTAAATTTCATATGAAAATATCATCGTTTGATAATTGTTTGTGAATTTATAAGAAAATGTTGCAAAACTGTCACTGTGATAGATTCTGTGTTTATGCATGATAAATTATGTATTAAATTGTATACAGTGAATTAGGATGCTAGGAGTAGTTCTTACTAATGCTAAGACACATATGGTTGTAATGGAAGTGTCTCAAAGCAATTGGATCAATATAAAAATAATGGTTTAATTTCTAATTTGCATGAAATTCTGTCAGGTCAAATTTGAGCACGTTGTCTTGTATGATTTTTAGTAAATCATGGTTTTATGATTTGACTTCAAAATTGATATTGTATTTACTAGACATATAGAGGAGTTGTTCTGTAAAATTTCATGAAAATTGGATGTGTTTAGACAGCCTATTTGTATTTTACAAATGAGGCATATGTTGCTGAAATGAGCAGTAAACAATAATTGTTAACTCTAACTTTAAGGATTTAATTCTAAAGTTAGAGTGAATGTTTTGAACTAAAATTTAATATGCTTATCTTTTGGTAAGATAGATTTTGTATAACTTGGTTTAAGGTTTAGTACTCAAAAGAGAGGTTCTAAACCATTTACCTGTTGTTTTTATGAAGCCGTCTTATTCAATGCGTTGTATGTTGCCATGTGAGTGTATATGGTTATATGACCATGTTTAAAGGACTTTATGTTTATGCATGCATTATTGCCCTAATCTCAAAGCACATCTTGAAATAAAGTTGGCTCCTCCGGAGATATGATAAATATGAGAATGATGGATTTTCTTTAGTTTGGTACATCATTTGTTGATGTGTGCATAATATGTTTGTGGGAACTTCGTTGAGGTGGAATTAAGATTTCGTTGATTCTAAGATATAGGTTTTGAGATGAATGTGTAAGTTTATGATATAGAATAATTGATAGTAATAAATTTTGATATTTGGTTTAGGTGTTACCAGTACCCAAGTTTAAGCTCCTTCGACTTTAGGCTCTCGGTTCTTCTGCTTTCAGGTAAAAGATAAGATATGAGCATTTGGTAAGTCATGAGGTTATTTTAAAGTATATTATGTATTAAAAGGTTTTTGATTAGAGATATGACATATAATCATGTTTTAGACAAAGGTATGTTCGTGAGTTCTCGAAACCTTATGTATATAATTTAAGCATATTGATGCTATTACTAATTCCACGAACATGATATTTAAAGAAAACAATGGAAATGTTATGCTAACTATGAATTTCAGTATGATGTATAAGTATGAAATGTTTTCAGGTTATGTCCTCTGGTGATCTGAACTCGGCCAGTAGGGGTTAATTATTGGCTTTCCATGAACAATATTATCTGTTTGGCCATTTAATGTGGAGGAAATGGGGTTGCCCTAACTTTAATATGAACAAGGTCTTCTCCCCAATGTGTACAGACGGCGGGGAGGAACAAAACCTTGAGGGGATGTGCCATCAGGCCTCCCAAAGAGGATAACATCATACACACGGGGGCACCTAAATGTGATGAGGCCTTTTCTGTTGTGCACATGCACCAAGTACAGACTTATCAGATATGGACTAACTAATATGTTGTGAATAACTATATTATGTTATTGATCATGAGAGAATGATTTTGTTTAAATGCATTATGAAAAGTTGAAAGCTCTGATGAAAAGAAGAAGTTTCTGATGAAAAGAAGAAGTTTCTGATGAAAAGAAGAGCTGTTCTTTAAAGATAAAAGTTTCCGAAGTTCTGTTGTGCTTTAAAGATAAAGAATCTGATGAAAATGTTTTAGTTTTCTATAAAGATAAAACTTCTAATGAAAGTACAAGTTTATGTTAAAAGTTATCAAATATCTGTTCTTTATGAAACGTTAAATTTTATAATTATTAAAGTTATAATATTTTACGAGAAGAAGTTTATGAAGGAAAGTTTTATTATTCTTTAAGATGTTTCTAGTTTAAGATAAAGTTACCGATTATCTGATTTAAGTTAAAATAATTATTTTGTAATGAGAATATATATATGGTGACTTTGTAGGAAATGAAGGAAATTCAATCTGAAAGGTTTTGGTAATATTATTCTGATGAGAAAAATGAGAACAATTATTTTCCTACGAAGCGCGTATAAGTTATTATTATAAATAGTATAAAATACTATGCATGAAAAGATGTTCTTCTATCTGAACATTTATAAAAAGAAATGATTTGGTTTACATGCATTTTTGTTAAATTCTTATGTATTTTACCCTTACTGAGCTGTGTAACTCATCCCTTTCACTCTTTCAGTCAACAGGTTTTAATTTGGAGCAGAGGGAGCCTTAGTCGAGTTTTGTAAGGAGTTAGTTTTAGTTTTAATGTATAGATCCCAAATTATCAATTTGATGGTTAGTTTTGTAGTATTGTATATTTTAGGATCTAATGAAAGTTGTGTACCTTAAAGCATTAAGAGATGTATTATGTGAAATTTAGAATTTGAGTAACTGGTGGATTATGTTATTCTTTGAGTACAGTGTAGATGCTCTGAATGTCAAATGAAAAGTTATATCATTTAAGTAAAGAAACAAGGATGAAAAGAAAGAGGTAAGTTTTTGTAAAAGTTAAATTGATTCTTGTTAATATTAGGTTTAAGCTTGATATTAGCATGTCAGTCATGGTAACAAATCTGGGTATCGGGTTTGGGACGTGACACTTAGGGCTCGTTTGTTACATGTATTTTTACACTTTTTTACCTACTCGTATTTCCAAAAAATACAAATTTTACTAGAAATCTCTTACCAAATAGACCCATAGTATCACATTGAGTACAAACCTCTCTCTCTCTCTTGCTTTGACTCACATATAGAGAGAGAGAGAGAGCATCACAACTCTTAATTTCTTGAGGATGGATCAGCTAGTTGCAGAGGAGAGCATGGAAACTCCTTCAAACCAAAATACAAAAGAGCAGTCATCAAGACCCAGCAGAAAGGGTGGCTTTAGAACTATGCCCTTCATCATAGGTAATAAATATATCTCAATCTCACACACCTATATATATTTTAGTTACTATAAGCAGTGTACTAAAAAGAGTTTTTGTTGACCATATTTTTTTTCTTGTTCTTGCTGTTGGAAAATAAACAGTGAATGAATCATTTGAGAAAGTAGTCAGCTACGGACTGATGTCTAACATGATCTTCTATTTATTGAACGGATATAACATTGACACTGCAACTGGAACAAGCATATTGCTATTTTGGTCAGCCATATCCAATGCCCTAGCTATTGTGGGCGCTTTCCTCGCTGATTCTTTCTTGGGCCGGTTCTGGGTCATCGCCTTGGGATCCTTCTCTAGCCTTCTGGTTAGTATTTTGTGACTTTTCTTCCAATAATCAACAGCTCGATCTGGTAGCATTTGATAGTAGTAGTTCGACCACCCATAGAGTTACAACTTACAATAACTAGCCAAAGCTTATGTATATTTTTTGTTTTATGTCCATGCTTGATTATTATTGATTAGACTCATGACAGACAGTTGTGATCGATGATTTGAATTGCTAATAATTGGATCCATTGAAATTCATTTTCTCTTTGATTTTTGGAATTGATTCTTTTCATTTCTATTCATTCAGCCTTAAGGAATATCCGACAATTGGGATGGTTTACAAATGTATATAAGAAAAGTGGTTCTTCCCAATGACTATTGCAGTTCAAATCCCTAGGAACCCTATTGCACGTGATCTGTGATCATGTTAACTTCGAATCATGGCTATATATCCCTATTAACGTGCATGGGAGATATGTTAAATCTAATGCTTAAATTAGAGGGTAATAGCTATTTTATTATTTTAGCAAATATACAACTAAAGATTCAAAAAAACTTATGCATTAGTCTTGCCAAAATAGTACAAAATACTTAGCTAGCAGCAGCTGGCAAGCAACTTTACTCGCCAAGCCAAAATCCATATATATTTTTTAAAATTATTTTTTTGTTTCAAATTTCATCTCTCTCTCTCTCTCTCTCTCTCTCTCTCTGGTTCTTCTGTGGGATTGTAGTGAAGCAGGGGGGGCGCCAAGAGTTAATCAGGGTGGTCATGTAATTTTTTTTAATATACCTTAAAAAATTTTGGGTTTTAAATTAATAAGAGTCTTTTGACCATCCTAGAAAAAAAACTTGATCAGCTTAAAAAAAACCCTGAACACCCTTAATAACAATTGAGTCCATTAAAAATAAAATTCAACCTCTCCAAAATTTTGGTCCGTTGAATATTGAACTAAAAAATTGTGAGAAATGCTATGTTCACAATATTTTCGTAACAAATTCTAAATAGTAGATTGTTACTACTAAATAGAAAATTAATTTCAGTGGTAAGTTCAAATTATAACCAGTAAAAACTTACTGCCTAAACTTTGTTGTGAAAGTATTGCAAAAATATTGTGGACTTAGTACTTCTCAAAAATTGTCCAAACAAACAAATATTCTAAAAACCAAAATCAAACGCATTTAATTGTGATTTTTTAAATTGTGTTTTCAAATGGCACATTTTAAAATTGCTATTTTTTATATATAAAAAAATGCACACTTTTCAAATAGCTAGTCTATTAGTGCTTGCTTTAGTCTTTAGCCAAATTTGTTGGATTTATGTGATACATTTTTTTTCAAAAAGATAATGCATTTTGTTTATATTATTACTTATTTAGACAATACTTTGATAATTGAATGAGAGATCAGTAATTTAATAATTTCTTGGTTATGTACTTTGAAAAAGATGTAGTAGATAACATTGATAGTAAAACTATCATATCACACAACGATTTCAAAATATAAAAACTTGTGAGTAGATTTGGTGATTTGGTGATGGTGGTGGTGGTGGGGGTGTTGTCTTTGGTGCTTGTGGTTGTATATGTGGCAATAACATTGGTGTTGTCTTTGGTTGTAAGGAAGATTGGAACCTCATCGTTTACTTGTCAAAGAACCGTAAATATTGTAGTTACAGTGCAATATGTGAGAATGTAATAGGAGATGCAAACATTGATTTCACGGAGCATAAGATAATGAAATTTGAAACCCAACTTTATTTGAAAAGGGAAGAAGATCGACTTTCTAGGAATTTCATTGCCTTTCATAGTGAAAGTTAATTTATCTGTTGTGAAATTGTGCAATTTGTGTGTTGGGATGCTTACGATTGAAGAGAAGAATGAAAAAGGTGAAGTCAAGTAAATTTTTCTTTTGGGAAAATCACCTGTGAATTTTGGCATTTGCTAGGTTGTGGGTGTGGTGGGTGGTGATTGGTGGTGTTGAATTTTGGGATTAAAAATGTGGAGAAAATAATATTTAATTGCAATCATGATGGAGTATTAAGGCCGATGCATGTGTATGAAAAAAAAAAAAATACTAAAATAGATTGTTAAATTAGTAAAAGTAGAGTTTTTTGAGTTAATTTAGCTAAAAAATTGATGATACTTATGTGAATGCTCTAATAGAAGCAACTTCCATGATATTTTGGTCAAAACATTAATTTTGACTAGGTAATTGAGGTCTAAGTTCACACTACATAAATGATTAATTAAAATAAACTTGCCTTTATTACTTCTTTTGAGTTTGCAGTTAACTCAATTGATAAAATCTCTCTTCATCAATAAAAGCATTTACCATTGTGCACCATTTGCGCAATGGTCACTCTATAAATATAAGTGTTTGTGGGGTGTGGGGGGTAAGAGACATGGTTCAAGTCTTTAGAAGCTTTACATACATATCCATTTAGATTATGCTATAGTAGAATTTCTATTTTGTATAAAAAAATAATAATAATAAAAGCATTTAAAATTAAATTCCACCAAAAAAATTTATTTCTATTTTAATCCAATGATAAAAAATAAAGGAAAATTTAAGACCCTAAGGACATTTATTAGTGAACTAATTTAGAAAATTTTTTTTATAGGAAAAGAAAAAAAAATATTTTAAAAAAATTTTCAATTTCCCATAAAAGTAGTATAAAAACTTTTCTAAAATAATTTATTAACAATTTCTTTAACATAATCCAAAAATTAATAATGTTGAAATACGCGCCATAAATTCAAATCTTATTAGATATAACCCATTTACTATTTTCCTATCTTAATATTGGATTTTATCCAATGCTATAATTTTTTTTTTTCATAAATTGTTGTCATAGGGCATGACACTACTATGGCTAACAGCCATGATTCCAAAGTTAAAGCCTCCTCTTTGCGCCGCCCAATTTAGCAGCAATTGCGATTCAGCCAGTCCTGGCCAACTCATTGTCTTGCTATCCTCTTTCGGGCTCATGTCCTTTGGGGCTGGCTGCATCAGACCATGTTCCATAGCCTTTGGTGCAGACCAGTTGGACAATAAGAAAGACAACCCCAAATATGAGAGACTTTTACAGAGCTACTTCAATTGGTACTATGCATCAATTGGAATTTCATCAGTTCTTGCATTGAGTATCATTGTCTATATTCAAGACCAATTGGGATGGAAAGTTGGTTTTGGAGTTCCTGCAATTCTAATGGTGGTTTCAGCCCTAATGTTCTTGTTTGGCTCTTCTCTTTATGTAAAAGTGAAGGCTGAAAAAAGCTTGTTTACTGGTTTTATTCAAGTACTAGTGGCTGCCTTCAGGAAAAGAAATCTTCCACTCTCGGCCAAGAATGTAGAGTACTATTATGGGAAAGACTCAAACATCATTGCTCCAACTGATAAACTAAGGTACCATATCAATGTCCTTGTTAAATTTTGACATGCAAACTCTACAAAACTGTGCAGGAACATGCTTGGACATGTTCTTGAAAATAGTAATGTGAGAAACAAAAAATTTATTATCTTTTTCATAACTGGTGATGTGAAAAGTCATGACTAAAACAATATCAATACTGATAATATATACTTTTATGGGAAAAGTTAATTGATATTCTTAGGATATATGATCTAGGGAATATTTTTAAAAACTTTTAATAGAAAATGAAAAAAATAATTAATTTTTTTAACAACTTTTATATTTGTCATAAAAATAGTGTCGAAACTTTCTTAAAATAGTTTATTAACATTACTGTAAGCGTATTTGTTAATATAACACTATTTTTATTAGCACCAATAATAATATATCTCCTCAAATTAAAGTTGTGAAAAAATTTATCCTGAGACTTATTTTTGAAAACCTGTTTGAAAATGTTTCCTAAAAATGACTCGTTTTAAGGACTATCAAAACAATACTGTCATTGGTTTTGTTTTCTGTTGTGTGCAAGGAAATCCTAATTTTTAACAGGACATTTATGGAAACTGTCAATGCAATAAGAATTCGGGAAAAGAAAAGGTATACACCAACAGGGAAATGTCTCTTACCATGTTTTTGTCCTTTGAACAGGTGTCTCAACAGAGCTTGCATTATCAGAGATCCTCAGATAGACTTAAATCCAGATGGCTCACCTATTAATCCATGGAACCTCTGCACAATAGATCAAGTAGAATCACTCAAAGCACTGCTGAGAGTCATCCCCATGTGGTCTACTGGTTTCGTGATACAAGTTACTTTGAATCAATACACATTTACAGTCCAAGCTAACATGATGGACCGACACCTTGGTCCCAAGTTTCAAATTCCAGCAGGAACATTCTCTGTGTTCATAGTTATCACATTAACTATGTGGGTTGCCATATATGATCGTGCAATTGTTCCATTGCTAACAAAACTTACCGGAAAACCATGCGGGCTTGGAACAAAAATGCGCATGGGAATTGGGTTAGTACTATCTGCCTTGGCCATGGCTGTGTCTGCGATAGTTGAGAACATAAGGAGGAAAACTGCCATTGATCAAGGCCTTGCTGATCAGCCAGGGACGGTGATGGACATGTCTGCAACGTGGCTAATTCCACAATATTGCTTGATTGGGTTGGCTGAGGCTTTCAATGCAATTGGCCAGATTGAATTCTATTTCTCTCAGTTTCCAAGGAACATGTCGAGTATTGCAGTAGCTCTTTTCACACTGGGAATGGCTGTGGGTAGCTTGGTGGCTAGTTTTCTGGTGACGATTGTTGATAAAGCTACAAAGAAAGGAGGGAATGAGAGTTGGGTTCCTAACAATCTGAATAAGGGTCACTTGGATTATTACTATTGGCTCATCACCTTAATGTGTGCAGTTAATTTTGTTTATTTTCTTGGTTGTTGTTGGGCTTATGGACCTAGTGAGGATGCAAGGGATAAAATGAAGGACAATAGGCTAAAACAAATGGAAAGTAAAGAAGATGTGGGCAAAACAAGAACACCACCCTCGGCTTGATGTGTAGGTATGGTTCTTGATGTTGATGAACCCAAATTACATTGATGTATTTCAGTATTTGTGTTCACTTCACTGGGCAGTGCTTGAGCTTTTTCAAGTTTCAAGTTTCAAGTGCCTAGTTTTGAGAGGTCATCGCTTAATATTTTAGCATGGTAGTATAGCATAGTCATCGAAGAGTAGACAAGGTGGATGAAATCATATTGTTTGTAATTAAAAAAGGAAACCATCTTTTCTTATCTTAGAATAAGATGCAACTAGTCGATGTATAATATAATACTCATCACGATGTATTGGCACACTACATTCATTTTAAAATATATAGTTCGATTTAAAAAAAACAAAAATTGACTGTTTATATATAATACTCATCATGTGTTATAAACTTATAATACATGGGAAATCATCTCTTAGTTACATTACTTGTTACTAAAAAGAGAAGAAATTGAAATTTGTTAAGATTAATATAATTAAGAATATGAACTTAATGATTTTTTGACAAATATTTAATTACTTCCTCTAACTTAAGTGCACATTATTAATTATATTCTTGATTGTATCTTATTAAATTTAGTTTTGCCTTTTCCTGAATTTGATTTCAAGTGTTGCCAAAAATAATTGAATTTGAGTAAGAATGTTATATTTCAAATCAATTGTTATTTATATAAATTTTGGAAAAATAATCATATATAAAAAAATTAAAAAAATTAGTACATGGAAGTAAATGAATTTATCCTAAAATACTTTTAAAAATAAATAACACAGTACAGATCTAGCCTACTATAACCTTGGTTCCATATATACTATAATTGAGAATGTGAGCATATTGTTTTAATGAATGAGTAATTTATGATTGAATCTTCCATAATTAAATTTATGGTAAAATATACCATTTATGTGAGAATAAAGAGTACTACCGCTCAGTACCCTAAAGTACCTAAGAGTAGGCCTATTATGGAATTGGACACTCATATTTCACAAAGAAAATGTTTAGCCAAAGCCATATAATATCTTTTGAAGGATTTTAGTTACATACAAATATGGATGGCAACAAGGTGGAATGTGGTCAGATCAGGGATGGCAGAAAAAGCTCGTGCAAAAGAGGAAAGACAATTATGAGAGTGCTAAAAGAAAGGAAAAACAAGTGTTTTGAGGATGCTAACAAAATATGCATAAAAAAAATTATAAAATTGATATGAATATGATTAAATTTGTCGCAGAGATTAAAGCTCAAATTTACAGGACCATCACTAGAAGTAGTGGGAATTGTTGAAATTCAAAATGATCAAAGGTATCAACTATTTGTTGGTGCAATCACAATAATAATGAAAATAATACAATGAGAAACTGAATAGTACTTCTGAATATTATTAATTCAATAAGAAAAATTACACAATACTATTTGGATTGAGGCGCGACACTCGCTCTCTTTAAGGAGATTCAAGCCCTTAGTTGGCTAAACTTTGTAACCGGTGCAGACTGTCTCTGACTTGTCTCTCCCAGGATACAACAGCCCAACAAGTGTCGTACGGCTAGAACAATCTCTGCAGAAAGTGTTCAAGCCCAAAGCTCCACCAGAAAGAACACCCTTCCTTGCCAAGAACCTCTCTATTTTTTTTTTTTTTTTATATATTACAGTAACTTGGATTGAGTCTGAATTAGTCTATTTATAAGCTCAATGGGTCTCACGAAATTACTACATAAATTAATCTGATTAATTAGGTCCATTATTCTGATGTAGTGGGTGTTACAAGATTAATTATTGGATATTAATTTGATGGGCTGGAGTTACACAATTAATGGTGAGATAAGAAGTTTCTGAAGAATGAATAGGCCCAAACGGATAGTCCATTAACCCATTTATAGGCTCAATGGGCCTCACGAAATTACTGCCCAAATTAATCTGATTAATTAGGTCCATTATTCTGATGTAGAGGGTGTTACAAGATTAATTGCTGGATATTAATTTGATGGGCTGGAGTTACACAATTAATGGTGAGATAAGAGGCTGATTCATTTCAAATTTTGATGCCTCCACTCTTCACCTCCCATTTGCTTACTTATCTAGTCCAATATCTGAGACAATTCATTTTAGCCTATTAATCACCACAATTAAAAGGAATAAAATAGTCTCTCTCCTTTTCAATATGAGATTAAACATTTTCTCTAACTCCTCATCTTCCATATTCACTCCCACATCTTTACATTTATATTATAACATTTATTCATTTTAATTATTTAATATTAAAATGCTCCAATACCATTCAATATTGGCTTTGATTGAAGACCTATAGTCTCTAGATTTCATTCAAGTTTTCGATGCTTCTTCATATGTATTGGCCTCATTAGAATTACAGTAACTCCAACTCTCCAACATGCTTAAGAGTTTCAACCTTGATCCTTCTCTTTGTGATAGTCTTTAGGCTAGTGATTGAGTCATTTGTCATTGATACCTCTCAAGCTTTAGGGGTAAAGGACTTTGTGGTAGTAACTAAGTTGGAAGTCAAAAAGACTAAGGTGGTTCATCAAAATGAGGTTGCTCTTTTGGTTATGAGCTTTAAAGGTATGTTTGTTTGGAGGGATTTTAGGGAGGACGAAAAATTGAAGAGAGAAAAGAGGAAAGAAAGTATTTTTAGCAGGTGTTTGGTTAGGAGGAAGGGATTGCGGAAAAAAGTGGTGGGGTCCAAGTGTTTTCTCTTAGATCCCACTAAAATTGGGAGATTTTGGGGGGAAAAACAAAGGGGAAAACTATCACAGTATTGAGTAGACCAAAATACACATGTGCAAGTGCACGTGGGTTTGTCGTTTTTTTGCCAATTTGGCTTATTATTATTTTTTTTTTCCTTTTCCTTCGATTTTTGTCTCTAGGGGAGAAAACTGAGAGGAAAACTCACACAATATAGAGTAGACCAAAATAACCACGTGCAAGTGATAATAGCTTAATTTTGCATATTTATATCATTATTAGAAATCATTATCATACTTATTTTGAGTTAATTTATGCATTTTATAGCTGATTTTGAAATAATGCTGAATAATCAATTTTTTGCTTAATTGAATTTTAATGCGTGAATTTGTCTTTTGTAGGATAATGAAATTAAATAAGTGGATTTGTGCAAAGAAGAAAGCTAATGAATTTTACTTTTACAAGGGCCATGATGAAGTTAAATCAAGCCAACCCATTTAAATTCGAGTCCAATTGGAGCAAGAAATCAAAGGAAATTTGAATCAAATCCAAGTCCAATTTGGATTAGGATTCTAGCCTGCACACCAGTTGGCATATGGAGCAAAACTTTCGGCTCAGATGTTCAATCGAGATGATTCAAGTTGGGCTGGAAAGTAACTTAAAAAACTACAACTTTTTAGTTTATCAAAAGTCCAAATTTTGAAGTTAAATGGGCCGAAAATGTCGGTTAAGTGAAGCCTAAAAACCTAGGATTTTCTCCAAACTGGAATTCAACTTGTAATAAGATTCCTTAATCTATTTAAGGGCTCTTTAGGGCAAAATTCAGGAGAGCTGCCGTAGAACATAATTTAGGTTTTCTTAAAGTTTTTTTTTAATTTTTTTTAATTATTTTATTATTTTTTTACAGTTTTTAGAGTTTTATTTGTGTTATGGCTTGCTAGAAGCCTTATTAAGGCAATGGGTGAAACCCAACCGTTTATTGGTATGTTCTTAACAATTATTTATTGGTTTTAATGCTTATGTTTTTATATTTTTGATCGTTTTACTTATCTAAAAAAGTATTTAGTTTTGTATAATTTTTTGATTTATCGTAGACTCCGGGCACGTTGAAGTAGTTTAGTTCTCTTTTAGAGAAAAAGGAAACAACTTCAACTTAATGGCCTTTTCATCACATGATTGATCATAGTAGATAGAACATACCTCCTCAAATTCCGTAAAGAGTAGGTAAGGATTTTCAGAATCTAAGCCATGAAATTTAGGAAGTAATGAAATCATACCAGGTTTAAAATTAAAATTATTTGCATTAGTGGGAAAAATGATGCATGATGATGCACTACTCCTAGTAGGTTGCAAATAATCATTGAGACTTGAGAGTTCCAATGGGTTAGTGAGTGTTTGGGGGCCTTTTTCGGTTGCCCAGCCACGTGTGGTCCGTTGGAGGGATGACCTTACTAGGCCCGGGTTCTTTTTGGGGAGTTGCGTCTGGAACTTAACATTGGGCCACGGGGTCTAACGGCTACCGGCGTATTTTTAAGCCTACAAAACCATTAAAACCAAAGTCTAAGAATCACGATAATGGTTGAATAAATATGTAATATGCATTTGATATGATGGCTTTGATTAGTTGTAATAACAGTTGAAATAAAATAGTATTTATTTAGAGGTAAAGTAATCATGTACGTAATGATGTAAATTTAAAGATATGGAAGCAAAGTCACTTGTCTTTGAATGGTTTATAGCTCTAGCTATGTAGCATTAGTGAGCTGATAGGATTTCAGCAGATTGCCAGCAGTAGAGGCTAGTTAAGCTTGCACTTCTTATCATGCATTTAAATTAGTTTAAGCCTTGATTAATAGTTGTAATAGTAGTTGGAATAAAATAGTATTTATTTAGATGTAAAGTAATCATGTACTTAATGATGTAAATTTAAAGATATGGAAGCAAAGTCACTTATCTTTGTATGGTTTGTAGCCCGGCTGTGCAGCATCAGTGAGCTAATAAGATTCCAGCAGAATGACTCTAGCGGCAGAGGCTAGTTTGCCATGATGACTTTAAGATTGAAGAGGAAAAATGAGTGTAACTGGATGGAGAGAAAGTATGCCCAGCTGTGTGTAAGGGCTGGATAAGCTTGCCCCTTTTATCATACACTTAAATGAGTTCTCCTCTTGACAATGCTCTTTTAGTTGTTGTGAAGTTATGAATAGTGTTGTCTTCCATGAGAAGGGCTTTTGTATGGAGTACTTGTGCCTTCTAAGAGAAGGGTTTTATGCAAGAAGTAGTTGTGCCTTCTAAGAGAAGGGTTTTGATATGAGATCTTGGTGCCTTCTAGGAGAAGGGCTTTAGTAATAGAAGTTCATGCCTTCCAAAAGAAAGACTTTTAGTATGAGTGTTTGATATCTCTTGAGAAGTGTGGAGATAGTAAAAGATATATATGTGTTGTGGGATGTGGTATTCGTAATATGTATGATATATGAAAGTATGAGAGATATGGAGGTTAAAGATAGTAAAATTATGAGTTAGTAACTACTGGAGAAGTTGTAAAGATTGCTTTCCAAGAGGAAAGATTTTGTAAGAGAAGAATATGGAGATGTGTTTAGGTATTTGGAGACAGGAGCAATAAGATAAGTGTAGAAGAGTATTGAGATGTGTTTATGGGCAGCAAAACAGTAGAATTTCAAAGTGAGAGAGTATGAGAGTGGAGCTTAGAAGAGTTGTAGTGTGTTATATGTAATGGTGTAGTAAGTGTGTATGAAATCGTGTAAAAGAAGTGGAGAAAAGGATGTTTAAAGATATGGGCAGCAAAATATATGTATTTTTAGAATGTGGAGAGTGAGATAATTAGTATAAGAAAGTAATAGTATTGTAGTGTGTTTAGCAAAGCTGCTAAGATTTTCTGCTGGAGGATGTATGAGGGCTTATGAAGGACATTTATAGGTTAAGGGCTGAAGAGTTTAGTTTCTAATTTGGGAACTAAAAACCCAGAAGCTCAGTACTTCATTAAGAGCTTCATAAGGTAATTCAAGGGAGAGAGAATAGGGAAGCTTATGAGAGAGTTGTTCTCCATTGGTGTCCCCCCTTTGAGGTGTTCATGAAGGGTCCTTTTTGGAGCTGAGTTAAGGGGATATTTTAGCAAATAATTTCAGCCAAAATCTGTTCCAAATAGCAACGAATTTTCAGAGAATCCATCTTAAGATTTAGCTAAAAATGGTATGTTTAGCTTTAAGGTATTCTTGCTATTTCGGGTAAGAGTTGCTGGGGAAAAAGTAGCAGAAAAGGAAAGTATTTTGGCAAGAAAAAGATAGTTACTTTAGTTGGTTTTAGTTTTAGCCAAATATGGAAAAATTAGTAATGCTCAGGCTGGTGGGTCAGCTGTCACAGCTGTTCTGAAAAGGCTGTCCCAGCTGTCAAGAAACACTATGACAACTATCATGAAAAAGCTGTCTCAGTTGTCAGAAAAAGCTGTGACAGCTATCATGAGACAGCTATCATAAGACAATTGTTTGCTTTGGGCAGAAGCCAATGAGGTCAGATGAGTGATTTCAGACTGCTGGAGAGGTCATTTCATGGATTTGGCTGAAAAATGGTAAGATCTCTTTTAGAGGTATCTTGCTATTTTGGGTATAATAGTTGGTTGCTAGGATTTTAGCATTAAATGACTGATGATATCACCTCCAGCCAGGCGTCAAGTGCATAATACACTGCTGGAGTTCAGCTGAAAATGTTTCATTTTTCAGGTGTTTGTGTTTTTGGTGCAAGGTTCCATTATAACACATTTCTAGTAAATAATAGAAGGATTGGTTGATAGTCAAAGAAACTTTAGAGATTTAGTCAAGGTCTCATTGTGTTGTGACATAATCTTGGTGAGCAAGAAGAGTATTTAGAGCTTTGCTCTGGCAGCTGACAGAAAAATATATGGTTTGATTGTGACAGACAGCAGCTAAGTATCAGAGATATCATGAATATTTTGTATATAGTTGGAGATTGAAGATAGCCAATCAGATTAGGCCATGTGTTTGAGTTGGATTTTAGCTGAAAGTAGTAATAAGATTTATGTAGAATAATATAATGAAATTTCTAAATTTGTATAGCAACAGCTGGGGATTGAATGAATAGTTATTTTCTCAATAGTTAGATGGCTGGAGATATTTGAGTATTTGTCACATGATGAATATCAAGCTTTAGGAAAAAAGTAATGGGGAATTTTATCATCTAAAGTGCTATGTAATAAGAGACGCTTACCATATGTTATCCACTACACACGGACTCGTCAGAGTTCAGGGAGTTGGAGAAAACACGCCAAGCAACATGTCTCTTTTATCAATTTTAAGCTGCTGGAACTTTACTGAACATACCTCTTGGCCCACCAAACCACAAAAACACTTATGAGCTTGGATCATAAGTTGAATATGAAATGACGTACCTCGAGTTTTGTTATCATTTTTTGTAAATATGGGCTCTTGTTGAAGAAGCCGCTTGCCATGAATATGAGAGAGGTAATATGGGCCGTGAGTTTTGATTCATTGTGTGAGCTCGATCCAGATGTTGATGTTGATGATGTCGTGGGGTTATGATCCCAATTGATGAAGAGAAAATGTGGACCATGAATCCGCCTCTTGAAGTAAGGATCTTGCGGGCCATATGAACCCAATCCATGTAGTTGAATGAGATATGACTTTATTTTGGGCTTTAAAGAGATTTATCCAAAAAACCAATAATATGTTGATGTGGCATGAGTTGCTAATGAAGTAATGTCATGTGGGCCGAAAAAACGGTCCTCAACAGTGAGCATGGAAGTTTTCATTATTTAAATTATTCTCTTCACCAGGACTACTCTCTAAGTCCACCATGATATCAAGCGTGTGAAAGAATTAAATAAATTGCCAAACAAATTATTCGACTCAATTCTAAAAAAACGATTATCACTGTCACGACACCAAACACGCATGCAATAGTAAAGCAAGAAAAAAAAAGAAAACAAAGGAAAACAAAAGAAATACCTTTAACAATAAAAAAAAGTAAAAATAAAAGAAAAACTCTAAAAGAAAACTAAACTACTTAAAAAGAAAAGATTTAGAGAGATATTACCCAATATGTGAAGTAATTTAATGCCGAAAACCTCTCCAAACGAAGTGGAACGCTTCTTGAATCGCCTAGTCCCTAGCAATGGCGTCAAAAACTTACTACGACTTAAATAATGCTCCCAAGTACAGAATTGTCGCAAAGTAATAACTCAGTAAGTCCAAGGTTGAATCCATAAGGAAAAGGGAATTAATTAGCAAACCACAAGAGAATAAAACTAAAATAATAAAGTTTAATTGAAGAGATTTTTGATGGTACAATAAAGTTAATTTAATTTAAGAGAAAATAACAATATGTTAAGGTGCTAAGGGTTAAGGATCCACACACAACACATCTATTGGTAGTTTTAACAATATTTATTTTATAATTCAACTAAAATTCATATGAAGGATGATCTTAGTCGGATGATTTAACAATAAGAACTTAAGAATTAATTGTCTAAGGTAGTTTTATGAAATCGATTGAGTTTAGGCAAAACAAAACTAGTGAATTAGTTCACAGGGAATACTAAGCAATTAACGTGCCTAGAGTCTATGATAAATCAAAGAATTATACAGAACTAAATACTTTTCTAGATGAGTAAAATAATCAAAAACATAAAAACATAAGTATTAAAACTAATAAATAATGGTTAAGAACATACCAATAAACGGTTGGATTTCACCTTTTGCCTTAACAAGGCTTCTAGCAAGCCATAACATAAATAAAGCTCTAAAAGTTGTAAAGAAACTTTAAGAAAACTTAAATTATGTTCTACGAAAGCTCTCTTGAATTTTGCCCTAAAGAGCCTTTAAATAGGTAAATGAATATTATTACAAGTTGAATTCTCGTTTGGAGAAAATCCCAGGTTTTTAGGCTTCACTTTACCGACGTTTTTGGCCCACTTAACTTTAGAATTCTGACTTTTAGTAAACTACAAAGTTGTAGCCCTTTAAGTTAAATTTTCAACCCAACTTGAATTATCTTGATTGGACATTTGAGCCGAAAGTTATGCTCTAAATATTAACTAGTGCGTAGGCTAGAATCATATTCTGAATTGGACTTGGATTTGGTGCAAATTTCCTTTGATTCTTGCTCCAATTAGACTCGAATTAAATTGGGTTGGCCTTATTTGACTTCGTCATGGCATTTGTAAAAGTAAAGTCCATTAGCTTTTTTCTTTGCACAAATCTACTTGTTTAATTTCATTATCCTACAAAAGAAAAATTTACGCATTAAAATTCAATTAAGCACAAAATTGATTATTTAACATTATTTCAAAATCAGCTATAAAATGCATGAATTAACTCAAAATAAGTATGATAATGCTTTCTAATAATGATATAAATATGCAAAATTAAGCTATTATCATACTCTCCAACTAGCTTATTGCTAGTCTCTAACAATTTAAGCGACTTGAGACAAAGACACAAAATAACAAAAAAATTATTACTTTAGTAGAAATAGTTAATAAAAGGTCATAACGCTAACAACTACCAAAGGTATTCCACATGCCACCAATACTCAGTGTGTGAATAGTTTAGTCAACACAAACAAAACTTTAGTCTTAAGATAAAAAATGTATTAGATTTCTATCCAAAGTTATGCTTCAACTCAAATCTCTTAGTTGTTAACACTCAACAAATAAGATCACTTTGAAAAGGGTGTAATACTCTTAAACATATGTGAGCAAAATAATGTAGAACAAAGACTAATATCTCACATATAAATAAGATGAAGAATGGTGAAGCAAAATAAAGGACATTTATAGTCTCATGAAAGGATGCCAAACACTATGAATATTACACCACACACATTGATTAGTCATGTTAAGATCCAAATCATACCTTCCTTAAGATCAAATAGGACTTTCATTGGGATGTAATGTAGGGTAAAGAGGAGGAATTTAGAACAAAGGGTATAGGTAAAAATAAAAAGTGTTCCTAAGAATAATTAGAGAAACAACTTCTTTTGAGTATATGACAATTAATTTATCTTCTCAAGTTTCTTGAATATTGCACTATCACTTCCTCTCTTTTTTCTTCAAAATTTCATCAACAAATTCATTCTCTATTTCTTCCTCTTTCACATTCATTTTTTTTTCAACAGCAAGTGCACATAGGTTTGTTGTTTCTTTGCCAATTTTGGCTTTTTATTTTTTATTTTTTGTTCCTTTTCCTTCATTTTTTGTCTCTCCATCCACTATACTATTTGTGTTTTTTTTTTTTTTTTTTGGGTTATCAAAAAAAAATTTGTCTTTTCGCTTAGCCTTTTTTTCCTCTATTATTTTCTTCTTCTTCTTTGTTTTATTTGTCTTTCCTATACTTCTTGTTATTTATTTATTTTTTTTTTTGGTGCTTGTCTTTCTTTGAATTGTGCTCCTTAAAATTTTTATTTTGAAGTGTACATACACAATTTTTTTAATAAAAAAATGTGTTACCTTTTGTTTTATTTAATGAGTATATAATTGTAAATTTATACTAACTCGATTTCCATCCTCTCATTTTTCCTCTCAATCAAACATAAGAGTTTTTCATCTCTCCATTTTTTCATCTCTCCAACCAAACACACATAAGAGAAAACTAAATCTTTTCTATCCTCCCATTGTTTCATCCTTCTACTATTTTCTATTCTCCAACTTTTCTGTCTCTTCAACCAAACAAACCCTAAATCTTATTGTTTGTGCTCATTTTCCCAAAACTAATTTTTGGTCAGTTTAATTGTCACAACATAATCCCACAATTATTGTCACATATACGAGAGAATGTCTAGATATTAAATAACATAGTTTTGAAATCTGGATTGTTCAAAAACCAGAAAGGGGAGCGGTTCAAGGTTTTTGAGATCGGACTAAAGTTTAATTGAAATCAAACCATGATATGTCATTTAATTTTTTATTAACTTTAATTCGTAAATTGTGTTTATATATAATAATTTTCCATATCTTACCAACACCAGCTTTATTGACTAATTTTAGCATTTATTTTTTCAAAAATACTCCCTCCGTCCCACTTTTTTTGTTCTGTTTGAAAAGTTAAATTTTTTAAGAGAACATCATTTATTGTCTTGTCTACCTTTTAAAATTGTGTAAGTTTTCAAAACTACCCCTAAAAAAAATTTATCAAAAAATTGAATTAGTAAATTAATATGAGTATAATAGGAATATTAGTAAATTAATGACTTTTATTTTTAGAAACATGACAATATTTTGGAACATTTCAAAATGGAATAGAGGACAAAAAAAATGAGACAGAGGGAGTAGTATATTGGGTTTAACCATTACCCAAAAAATTAGCCTTTGGGTAGTTCTTCATTAGGTATTGTACCTTCGTTGAAGTATAATAAGTTTCTTAATTAAATTCAAACACCTTATTATTATTATTATTATTATTAATTTAGAAAGTAAAAAACATCTCATTTCATTAACCAATAAAAGAAGAATAATATTATCTTTTAAAAAAATAATTAAATTCAAAACAACTAAATATTTAAATTCAATCGGGGAATCTAAACTTTAATTTTAGATAAAAGAATTTTTACTTTTTAAAAAAAATGTAAATAGTGGGAGAGAAGAAATGGAGTTTTAAATTTTTACTTAAAACCACGTAACAAAGAGGATTTCATTACCACACCTAACACTCAGATCAAACACAAATTAACGTTTACAAATTACCTTCCGAGTTTTGAGTTCTGAGTTGTGAGAGCTGACCCAGTAACCATTTTTGTCTTGTCTTGAATATCTCCCAAAAGTCAGCAACGAATCGAAATTATTGGGATTCGATTCCACCAACAATAAAATAATCGAAACCCCAACTCTTTTCATTCGTCTTCTAATGCTTGCTTTCATTATTGCCGGCACTCCTTCGCTTTTGCCTTCACTCTCTTGGACTCTCTCTCTCTCTCATTTCTGAGGTTATATAGTGATTCTGTGATCAACTGGGTTGAGCATTCGAGTTGAAGCCATGGATGAAGAGGCGCCATTGGTTGGTGATAAACTAGTTGAAATTCCAAAGAAAAACCATGCCAGAGATGTTCATATTCTCAGCTCTGCCTTCCTCTTGGTCTTTCTTGCCTATGGTGCTGTTCAGAATCTTGAGAGTACCCTCAACACCGTGAGTCTCTTGTCTCTGTTCTTCGCTTTTGCATTTTTTTGTTTTCCTATGCTTGGTTGCTGAGAATTGTTTCATTTGCTGAAGGAACTGAAAGTTTTGAATATGGAAAACTTGTTTCTTTTTGGAATGTTTTATATTTTAGCTGGGTTTGATGGTTTGGGTATGAATTTCAATTTTCAAATCAGGAAGAGGATTTGGGTACGACTTCGCTTGGGATATTGTATGTATCTTTCACATTTTTCTCCATAGTGGCTTCAATGGTGGTTCGGGGACTTGGGTCAAAGAATGCTTTGGTTCTTGGGACTACTGGTTATTGGTTGTTCTTAGCTGCAAATTTGAAGCCATCATGGTAACTAATTGCTGCTATTGGTATAGTGCATTTGGATCATTCACAGCGGTTTTATTTTTTGGATTTTTCTATACACTGATTTTTTTGGAATGTTTTTCTAAAAAATTAATCTCTTTTTATATGATCTGTCTGCAATGTTGAACTTTTAACTTGCTATTCCACTGAGAAATTACAAACAGTTTTGACAATCAAATGAAATCGATAAAATTATATGCATGTTTGGCATTAATTTAGGAAGAGAGTTTTAATTATAGAGTTTTAGTAGTTTGTAATATAGAGTTTTAACTGAGAAGCTCTTTAGCTTTTTTGGCTTTTGAGTGTTTGACAAATTGCGTTAAACAATGCTTTAAAGTTGTAGATTTATAAAGCATGATTAGTGAATTGTAGAGTTTTTTCCCTAAAAGCTCCAAATTTTAGCTTTAGCCAGCTTCAAGGACCCCCCTTAAAGGTCCTCCCAACCAATAAAATAATGCTACTTATGCAAATGTGTGACTTAGCTTCCTAATCAGCATAAGAAATAAGAAATGAAAAATAAAAAATCATCAGGTGATGTCACATTTGCATGAATGGCAGCGTTTTATTGATTAGGAGGACAGGGAGCTCTTTAGCGAAATTGCTAAATGTTTGGCAATTTCAGCTAAAAGAGCTTTAACCCCCTTAAAGCACTTTTCATCCCCTCCAAAAGAAAAACCAGACAGGCCCTGTGGAGAAAAATGAGTTGTGGATGCCACATACTATATTGGATTAATGTTTTTTATTCATTTGTTTCAAGAGTCGTGACTTTGCATTTATCTAAAGCCATATTCAATTTTTGTAGGGTGCTTGATGGAAGTCAATGAACTAGTTTATGTCTTATTTATTTTTATTTTTATTTTTTTTGGATAAATAACAATATTAATTAATCAAAAAGGCGTGTAGCCCAAGTACACAGGATGCATACTATGGGCACATCAAAATCAAACTCTAAAAGTTCAACGATCAATCAAATGTAATAGGGGGAAAAAGGAAAATGATCCTATCACTGAAATCAGATCAAACAAAGATTTTAAGAACAACAGTTTTAGTTCATATTTTATGATCATTGAAAAGGTAAACAAATTATGCAATGAGACTTATCAATGATTTCAAATTTACCATCAGATAGAAGATAAGATAGAATTATTTTGATACTATCTACTTGCTGGGCTGAACTTATTTGTATATAAATATGAAATATTGGACCAATATATCTCGGGAACAAAAATATTTTATACACACATGGGGTACTGCATTGGGATGTCAATTTCATAAGAGTTGTGCAGGATTGGGAATTAGAGTCTTTGTTGAATTTCTTGTATATGATTTATGGTGCATCAGCGAAAGGAAGTGGGGACGATAAACTGTGCTGTAAACCAGATGAAAACAAGGGATTTACAGTGAGTGGTTCTTACAGGGTTCTCCTTGGAAATGGTGATCAATCATTCCCTTGGAAGAGCATATGAAAGTCTTCCTTCTAGAGTTGCTTTTTTTATTTGGATTGCAGCTTTGGAGCAAATCTTGAAGATTGACAATTTACAGAAAAGAATGTGTGACTTTTGGTTTTGGATTGGTTTTATGTGTAAATGCAACGGGGAATTTGTTGACCATCTTTTACTCCACTGTACTATAGCTACAGAATTGTGGTCTATGGTGTTGGGTTTATTTGGAGTTAGTTGGGTGATGTCAAAGACTGTTGTGGATGGCTGCCCAACATTGCTTAATGTGGTGTTTATGGAGGGAGAGGAACAATTGGAGTTTCGAGGACACAGAGAATTATGCCTGATTTCAAATTAATTTTCTTTTGAACTTTGTTGGATTGGATGTCTGTTTTGCATGGTTTGTCTTTATGTTTTGTTATTGATTTGATAAATTCTTGTAACTTACGTGATTGATTGTATGGTCCCCAGCTGTATACTTCCTGTATACTTGGGTGGCTATATTTTTTTATATTGATAAGAATTGCATTACTTGTCCAAAAAAAAAAAAAAGAACTCAGATTACGATCATTTTATTCATACCCTATAAAACTTGTGAAATTTTTATGACTTGCACTGGTATTGATTTGAATTAATCAGTTGTCTTGTGAATCCATAAACTAATTTAGTTTTTACAGTTAATCTCTGGCATCTATGACTGCATTATCTCAGCTCTTAAATTTGACTATCAATTGTATCTTATTTTGTGATTAATATACATAATAATCTGAATCACTTTTTACCTGAATTTTGAATTTTTTTAACTGCATGTGTTTTAACATCAGTCTGTTCCTTCTTTAGGTATACAATGGTTCCAGCTTCTGTTTACCTTGGATTTGCTGCTTCAATTATATGGGTTGGGCAGGTGAAAGTCCATGCTTCAGATTTTTTGAGTTTCTTGGTAGTTTACAGCAATAGTTTGTAGTGCCAAAATTTTTTTTTCGTAACCCCTCGTATGACCTATCAGGGTACATATCTCACTTCCACTGCCCGCAGTCATGCAAGAGATTTTAACTTACATGAAGGAACAGTAATTGGTAAATTCAATGGAGAGTTCTGGGGACTGTTTGCAAGTCACCAGGTGAACCATTTGAACTTTTTCGTGACAAGTCTCATTATGTGTTATTTTTTTAAGAATATTATTATTTTATCAATTATTTTTAACTTGCCAAAGTGAAGTTTTATTGTGTAACATAATTTTTATTCATTTTTCTGCAGTTTGTTGGAAATCTTATCTCACTTGCATTGTTGAGTGATGGAACGGTACGCATTAACCTCAAAGTTAACTTTGGCTGTTGTACGCCATCCTTCTGGTTTCACACTTAACTCACTGTGTTTATTTAGTCGTTAAAGAAGACTTATCCTTCCATCCAGAAGCTCCCAGACTATCTCTCTCTCTCTCTCTCTATATATATATATATATATATATTGATCACATTTATCTCCACTAAGATATTAGGTGGCACTAAAATGTTTAATATATATATATATATATACATACATGCATATATATATAATTTGAGTATATAAAATATTAGGATTCAAAGTAATTGAATATGAGGAAGAACTGGTGTCTTTGACAGATTTTTCGTAGAATAATTGAGTACATAATAGAGTATCATCCAAATAAATATGGAATCAAACAGATATATCATAATATGTGCTTACCCATCATACATCTATATCTTTCCCTTGCGCTTATTGCCCCTTGCACTTGTTGCTTAATATACATCATGATTCTATATCTTCCCGAACCCCAAGAGATAGCACAATCAGGCAGAGGTCACTATTTTGAATCTCTCCTTCCCCCTTCTTTTTAGGCCAAAACTTACTTATCAATATATAAATTCTCCTGGGAGGAAGATTTTAGTTTGTGTAGTATGGAAATTTAAAAATCATTAAGGAGATACGCTAGCAAACATGGCCTGAGCTTTCATACCCATCTCTGGATTACTACAATGGATTCTATTTAATAAAACCTTAATTAGACAGGCACAATCATGTACCTTGCACATATGTTCACTTCAATTTGGAATTCTTATAGCATATGCATAGCCTGTGCATTTTTGGGTTTACAATTTATTATTTCTTTCCATTCAATCTCATGGTTTAATTTTCTTTCACATCACTGCAGGAGGGAAGTACCAGTGGCACAACTTTACTGTATGTTGTGTTTCTTTGCAGTATGACCTTAGGTACCATACTTATGTGCTTCTTAACAAAAAAGACTGATGACGTAGCGAGTCAGCAGCCAGATTCATCTGTCAGCTTTTACTCTAATGTGGTATCTTTGTCAAAGTCAGTAATTAATCCTCTGTTTGATGTACGGATGCTACTGGTCATTCCTCTTATTGCATATTCAGGATTACAACAAGCGTTTGTATGGTAATTACTAGGTTAACTTATGATATACTTTCTCATTGCCATTCTAGTGTCAATTTATATGTTCCCTTCCAATTTCTCTTATTAAGATGGATTGTTATATCTTAGGGCTGAATTCACCAAGGATGTTGTAACCCCAGCACTTGGTGAGTCTGGTGTGGGTGGTGCAATGGCGGTATATGGAGCTTTTGATGCAATAGTAAGTACAAGAATGCAGTAACAAGTGGTTCTTTACCTTTCATTCTAATTCAAGTGAAGTAGCATGCCAATTAGTAAATTGGTTGTTTTGTATTTCCCATATTTAGCACAGTTTTCCCTATTATTATGGGGTGAAAGAAACAACTCTTGTCCTCAGAAGTAAGAGAGAGCAAATTGTTCTGAGTTTTCTATCTCTGTTAGCAATTATGACGTTGTTGCAATACAGTTACCACCTTTATAGTAATATAATAATTTTTAATGCACGAGTAGCAGCTGTGCCTTTTCCTGTGATCTGATTTTTAACATGATGTGTAACTCAGTTGTTATAACAATTGTTACTTGCAATATATGTTGCAATCTCAAAGAAATATTTTCAAAAGCAAAATTCAAATTTTCTTTGTATTGAATTTAAAAGCTCAATGTTGTTGTTAAGTGGCAAGTTCTCACATGCCATGTTGCAAGTGCAGAATTGTTGTGTAGACAAACTTGTTATATAGATATTTTAGTTAAATCATTTGTATTTATGGTCAAATTTATTGTTGGAACTTGTGCCAGTGTTCATTGGCTGCTGGTCGACTTACCTCTGGTCCTAAGTCTATCACTTTGATAGTTTCTGGTGGAGCCTTTATTCAGGCTATTGTATTCCTCTGGCTTCTACTAGCATACAGGTAAGCAAGAAGCACTTTAGGGTACTAAGGTTTCTTTAAACTCAAGCTTTTTGTTGTAATGAGTATTTTGAAGCCATACTTATGTTGCGTACACCTTATTTTTCCATGTCATGGTTCAGGTTAACTAGCGGAGTACTTGGCATTATGTACCCACTTCTCATGGCTGCCATTTTGGGCATTGGTGATGGAGTATTTAATACACAGCTTAGTGCTTTGCTTGGGATACTCTTCAAGCATGATATGGTACATAATTATATGTGATAACTGATAAACCTTTGTGTGTGCACGTGTGTATAAATGCATGGGTGCACCTTTGATGTTTTACTCCTCTGGGGTAACTTTTATCCTGGTATTCTCACCCTACATAGCCAAGGATAAGGTGTTAATGCTGAACTCACATCTTGACTGCGTGTATCTCATGTTTCTTTGTTATATTATTCAGGTCTTCTAGGTTTCATCCACATTTTATTATCGTTTAATGCTCAAAAGAGTGCACTTTTTTTTTTTTTTTTTTAAATGTTGGTAAATATTTCCATATTTCATAATATTTATGCAAATTTTCTCATTGCTAATTCTTCTGTATCTGTATTCACATATCAATACTATATTTCCTTGCACTTCTAAATTTGCTCCACAACTTACACTTACACATGATACACATTTTTTGCTCGTTATGTTTTCTATGAGACTGCTGGCATTTATCACTTCATTTGATTTCTTATTATTGCACCTGAAGTTCTAGCGAGGTGTTATGATCTGGATTTATGATCACAATTTCTGTACAGGAAGGGGCATTTGCACAGCTCAAGGTCTGGCAGAGTGCTTCCATTGCAGTTGTATTCTTCCTGAGTCCATACATCTCATTGAAGGCAATGCTGGTGATTATGCTTGCTGCCCTCTGCATCTCGTATGCTGGATTCCTGTTTTTAACTCTCAAAGTAGAGAAAGCATTTTCCTCTTCCAGTTCATGAAATCGGTGTTGCTCTTAAAATCATAGTTGTTCATGTCATACGCGTGTTAATATGCTCCATTAATGCGTGCAATACCTATTCTTTTACAATTTGTTTTTGTGAAATGTAAAATTTGAAAGAATGTGCACAAATGCCTTGTGCCGTTTAAGCCTTTAGGATGAAAAGCTGTATACCAACCTCTTGTAACAATTTCTGGGAGAGATGATGAAGTAGTTACAATGGTTAAAGTTGTTGGCCCACCCAAAGTGGGAGAATAGGTTTTAATCATCTCCTCCTGTTACGGATCTTAATTTGTTGGCATACAAATTTGATATTCCTAATTCACATTGAATTTTTTAGTAATGTCATTTTCAAAATTTTCTTGTATTTGAATATTTTTAGAGTAGTTCTCAGTGTAGTATTTTTTTTTTTTTAATAAAGAAGAAAAATTGGACTTTAATTAAAAAAAAGTCAGCCATAATCAGCTAACAAAACATGACTGAGTTGTTAAGTAATATCCCCCATCTACATTGATAAACCACTAACATATCTCGCATGTTATGAGCAGTTTTCAATTAAAAGAGTATTTGTTTAATTAGCTAACAAAACATGATTGAGTTGTTGAGAAATATCATCCATCCACATTGATAAATCGTTAACATGTCTCGCATATTATGAGCAACTTTCTATTAAAGGGGTATTTGTTTATTAGTTTTTGCTACTTTTCAATGCAGTGAAATCTACTCTTTTGTTAAATATAAATATTCTTATAAAAATATAAATACCTAATATGAAAACGTGTACATTGTATGTAATGAATGTAACTCAAGAATATCTTGAGAAACGAACAAAAATAAACATCCTTATAATGGAAGAGACCGTGCTTGACTTGTCAATCGACATTCTCGATCACTAGCAAGGTGAAACTTTCCACTCCCATACCATATTGACACGTGTACATATATATATATATATATATAGTATATTCTAATGTACACAAATTTTCTCGTCAATGGAGTCGCTCTCCTATTCAACCGAACCCAACCCCACGCACTCCTTCTTAGTCAACATAGATATGATCTCTCTCACTCCCTCTCTCTCTCTCTTCTACCTAAACTACCAATATCACAAAAAAAAAAAAAGCAGTTGTGATTAGGTTCACTTCCTCATCTTCATATTCATATAATAACTATGTAAAACTCCAAGTCCCAAACCCCACTACTCTTTCCTCCTTCACAGTTCCAACGTTAACATACAAACCAAAACAAAAACAAAAACAAAAACCATGTTTCTTCCACTGCTCACCTCAATACTCTCGACCCTCAGCTCCCGGAGGCCACTGCTTATATATGCGGCCACGTGGACAACCATCCTAACGTTAACGGTAGCGGTGGCTTCGTTTCCGCCAGAAGTGGCCTTCGTGTCGGCGATATCTTCGACGTCTCGGTTCTCGAAACTGTGCGAGTCGGAAGGGGCCGTTAGGTTGCCGTTAGATGTGGCGGGAGAGATCCTGTGCTTGCCAGCTCACCTGTTCGTTAGGTCCAAGCTTGATTTGATTGTCCCTCCGGTCTTTGCGGCTGTTGTGGTTGCTGGCTCTGCTTTTTTGGTCCGAGTCGTGGGCCTTTGGGAGCAAGATCAGGTCCATTAATCTTGTAGACCCAATTAAAGAGGAAAAGAAATTCACACCGTTCGATTGATCAGTTTGTGATACACGGTGGTGATGTGAGTCTCGTTTGGAGATTTTCGAGTTTTTTTTGGTAAGATCTCACTTGCAGCCGCCATGCTACTCTATTTTAGTTTCAACTTTCAACTATATAAATTTTTTTTTATTTTTATTATTATTTTAATTTTGGTGATTGAAAATTTGAAGCACTCTCGTTGTCATGAGCATAGCTTTGGGATTTTGCCAAATATTTATGAAGTTTTGGTAGCTTCCAAACTTTATATATTTGGGGCATTGATGTAAGCAACTATAATCTATCCCGTTAATTTCCAATGAAATATTGGAAAAGCCGGTTGTTTTATTTTCCGTTTGCTAGCCGCAAACTACTTTTTATCTCAATTTTATTTTATATCATTTAATTTTTAATTTTTTTGCTCAATTATGTAACTAAGCTATCGAAAATAAGTAATTCGCAAACAGAAATAAGATTATTTGAGAGTATAGCTTATACTGTCTATCTCTTTAGCTTGTCAAGGTGAATATGAATACTATTGAATTATCCGACAATTGTGGTTTTGGAGGATTGAGTCGATTGCCAAAAAATATTGTAGTCTATCTAGAAAAGCTGCATGGTACAATGATATATATATAGGGTTTGTTTGTGATTTGTTTATTTTACTAAAACAGAAAAATTTTTGTTGTAAGTACTGTAAATAAAGGTAAAAGTTAGTTGAAACAGTATAGCGAGACTCATAAATAGTATTAGAAGTGCAGTGGGTTCATGAATAGTAATAAAAACAAGCTAAATAGTAAAATAAGCTAACTTTTTAATTTGAAGCCAAACACATACATAATCAGTGAATATTTATGCATCAGAACTTGCATAAAAAATGAACTTGGCAACGGGGAACTGAAAATTCTTAAATAAGAGATTTAGATAAGTATAGCAATTTAGCCAGTGGCATGAAATTCTTATGAACGAAGTACATATATTTGGGTGAATCTGCTTTCACCCATACCAAAATAACAATATATATATTACAAAAAAAAAAAAACAACTGGGACTGCCTTGTCATATACTTGCTGACAAGAGAGATATATTAATATATTACCAAACAAGCAGAGCAGCTATATATTTTCAAGGTTTTGCAGCTGAAGAAACCAACTTGTTGCTGAAGTCCCAGAGCTTTTTAGCCAACACCGTATCTCTTGCAAACGCACTTGGTTCCATCTCATTGCAGTCCAGATGGTACTTTCCAGTAACACCTTTCAGATTTGGGTGGAGTGCGACGTAGCAAGTCGTGGATGCTCCCTGCAATAAACAAAATCCGATTTATACCTTTTTAACCCTTTTCTTGGAGTGCTTATGCTATTTGGCCAATAATTATCTGAAATATATGTTTTTTCCTCCTTGCACTACTTAGGTTTTACATGATTGTAAGTCGCATAAATTATGAGTAGGATGTATATATCAAATGCATAAGATATCTCCTATTTAGTATATATCTAGTTTTTTTTTTTTTTGAGAAAGTAGTATATATCTAGTTTGAATGAGTTGAGAGAAACAACTATTACAAATACTATAGATCGTGTGAACTACCTAATCTTAATCGTTCATTTATTAAACATGAGGAGATTTTACTTTAAACATAATTTTTTGGAGCAATGATTCACAATTTTAATTAAAAACAAGCGTTTGTATACAGTATGTGCTAATTATTTCCCTTTTATTAAAAATGCATATTGTTAAATAAGTGAATATCTTATATTTACAGTTCAGATTTATGTAAGTATGAAAAAAGAAAGAAAGAAAAGAGTATTGTAGAATTCTCCTACAAATGGATATAGGTTATTTTATGATAATTGATAAACATTTAGTTTCTACAAATGTCAAGGTTTTATATAACTTTATAAAGTGTTGCATTATTTAAAATCTCATTAAAAACTGATAATCAATGGTAACTAATTTAAGTAAAGAAAATTGCAGAAGTTACTACAAATTTTACTAAAAAAGGTGAATGTAATTAGTGGACTTCAACGACTTAATAAGTGAATGTTTAAATTACTTTTTTTGATTGGTGAAAAATCAGTTTGTAAATTTTGTAGTATCCTTAACATTATTCTTAAATAAAATAAAACTATACACACCTTGAGATTTCTAAAAATTGAGAAGATCCTTAGAGCATTCACAGCAGTGGATGTATAATGTTATATTGCTAAAATTTAGCTCCACAAACACAAAAATCTTACTGCAGCAGTGGAGCTAAATCTAAAAATTTTAGCTCCATTGCTACAGTGCACATTTATAAATAAATGTGCACTGTTCATGAGAGCTAAAAAAAAAAAAAAATTTAATCGTTACCTGATTAAAATATTACCCCTCTCTCTCTCTCTCAACTCTGATCATCTCAGCTCTCTATCTCAACTCTTTCAGCTCTCTCATCTCTGATCATCTCACCTCTCTCTCTCTCAACTCTCTCACTGTTGCCAGCCCAAGCCCACACTGCCGACCCACGCCATCGTCGATCCTCGCCGCCAGACCCATGCCGTCGATCCACATCGATCCACGCCGTTCGATCCACATCAATCCACGTCGTCGATCCACCGGCTATGGTAATGGAATGATGTTTGATTTTTTTTTTTCTTCTATGAGTTTGATGGCTGTAGTGGTGGGATGATGTTTGATTTTTTTTTTCTTCTGCGGGTTTGATGGCTGTGGTCGTGTTAATGGTGGTTGTTGTGGCTATGGTTTGGTGGTACGGTGCTTGATTTTTTTTTTTTTCCTGTGGGCTTGGTGGCTGTGGTGGTGGATTGGTGATTATGATGGTTGTTTGGATTTTATTTTGTTTGTGGGTTTGGTTGTGTCTGTGTTGGTGGTGGTGGTGGTGGTGGTGGTGGTGGCTGTGGTTGTGACTGATTGTAGAGGTGGTTGTGGTCGGTGCTGGGAAGTTTTTTGGGTTGTGGGATATATTATTTTATTGTAGGGGTATATTATTTTATTGTGATGTTTATATTATTTTATTGTGTTGATAGTTAAAATAGATCTACTACTGCAGTAAGTGTGTAGGTATAATAGATAAAGTAACTTTTGGTAGAGCTAAAAATCTAAATTTTTAGCTCCACTGCTGTGAATGCTCTAAGTTTATTTGTATGTGTGCTTTTGTGCGTGCTAGGTTAAAGCAAAGATATATATCCATCCATTCCAAAAACTTTAAAGAACTCAAAATATAAACAGCGCCTAGATACTTGAAAGTTGTATTAATCTACCTGAGGTACGTTCTTCCATAGATAAAAGGTGAACACCCGTATAACTCCTGCATATAAAGATGATCAAATTATGAAAAACACTATCCTTTTCTTTGCATATTTTGTCTATATTTTGAAACATAGAGCAAGAGCATACTTATCAGAAGTTTAGAATATCTCATGAGAGGAGTCATTATCAATCCTGGATGGACTGAATTCACAGTAATGTTTATACCTTCTTCCTGCATCTCATTAGAGGTAGGATCAATGAATTAGTAAAATACATGATAATATATAGGATTAATTACACAAATTGAAAATCCAGGATCAAATTGACACTTTAGATGAAGTAGTGACCTGTGTAAAATCTTCAAAAAATAATAATAAAGATTACCTTACATACTTGTTTTAAAGATTACGGTTGTGTTTGGCATTGGCTTAAAAAAACGGTTTTTTTTTACTATTTAGCTTATTTTTGCTACTATTCATAGGTCTCATTGCACTTTTGGGTACTATTTATAGGTACCACAGTACTATTTCAATTACCTTTTAGCTTTATCTACAATACTTTCAGCAAAAAGTTTTCAATTTCAGTTAAATAAGTTGTTTCCAAATAGACACATTAAAATTACCTGGAAATGACGAGAGAGTTCATTTGCATGTAATATGTTTGCTAATTTGGATTGTCCATACGCCCTTTTGTCAGAATAACTAATACAAAGATATTGAAGAGTGTTAGACATATTATGGCCCAAGCGGACCAAACCAATTATAAGCTCATGTACTTGTAGAACAAATATATTAATCTTAGGTTAGTCTGCGGTTAGCCTAAGATTATTAGTTATATATTCTCTGGCATATAAACCCTATATTGGGTTCGTTGTAACATAAGTGTTGAATATAATATGTAGCCATCAAGGGCAAAGATTGCTCTCTCTTTCATAATTTCACTTATTGTTCAATCATCACACACAATCACACAACTACTTTCACAAAGAGCAAAATCATGAAGCCGCTCATAAGCAAGTAAAATTTTTATGTAATGCATTATCATTATGAAAAAGCCAGAGCACTAGCAGAGGTAACATTCTTAGCTTTTGGGTCCTGACTAGAGTGATGAGCAATGAAATCATATTGGTTAATTTACAACATTACAAATTTGCACCTAATAAAATAAAAGAAAATTTTGACGTACCCACTTTCATCATTGATCTGATCAAATCGGATCCCACGTTCATAAGTGTAGTTGTGGGCTATCGATGACAAGTTCACAATCCTGCCCTCGATGCCGGTTGATCTTTCTGTGTTCTTCATTTTCTCAAGAAGAAGATTCGTTAAGAGGAAATGACCTGAGAAGTGAAGTGAGATATAACCGATTACTGGCAGAGTTGAAATTACAAACCAAATTATATATATACACATAGTGAGACATCAATTATTTTACTACCAACCTATATGATTTGTAGCAAATTGCATCTCTATTCCATCTTTTGAAAGCTGGAAGGGGCAGAACATGACACCGGCATTGTTTCTGAAATATTGGCCATATTCAAATATTATTTGTATGCAAGAGTGTGTGTTCATAGAAGAACTGTATTAGTTTGGTAAAACTATACAGACTAGAGAGACAAAGGTAGAGAGAGAGAGAGAGAGAGAGAGAGAGATCACATCAATATGTTAAGGGGAACGTTAAGAGCATTGAAGTCGTCAACAAATGCTTCAACAGACTTCATGGAGCTCAGGTCGAGCTTTAGGACATCCACACGCGCAGTTTCGTTGTCTTTAAGAATAAACTGTTTTGCTGCATGTGCAGCTTCCATGTTCCTTGCAGCAATGATGACATGAGCTTTCCGAAGAGCCAACACTCTCACGGTCTCCAAGCCAATTCCACTTGCTCCTCCTACGTATTAGGAGATTTTAACAATTGAGTTAATCAGAACATATAAAACATTACTAAGTAATACTACATCCACAGTATTACCACTAATGATAAGTTGTTATCAGTTTTGATCTTAAGTTAAATCAAATGACATTAGAACAAACTTTGGATAACCATTATAAATCACCACCTCTACACATACACAGGGAAAATTATTAGGTACTTCTGGAGAATCATAAATGCATACTCTCTCCTCTCACAAGAATGGTGAATCCCACCATAAATTTAATTAGTAGGACCCACCATTCATGTGAGAGGAGAGAGTACGCAATTATAGTACTCCGGAAGTACACAATAATTTTCCCATACACGGACACATGCTTTGAGGTCCACATGTTTTTTTTTTTTAATGAATGAGGACCACATAGTACGAGGTAACCGCTATATACAGCTAATTTACAAGATACTTATTGCAATTAAAGTGCCTCCATTGAAGTTTGAACTCAATTGGGCACATTATTTCTCAAGTATTCAAGCTCACATGTTGCGAGGGAGTAGCTGCATGCATTATCACAAACAGAGGGCTCCACTAGGGCCAATATGGTTGATTTATTTCTCTATCACTATTGAAATTGTAGTGAGGGCTCAATCAATCAGCCTTAGATCACCCCCTCAATGAGTCGGATTAGGATTCACCTTATTGTATTGCATCAGGTGCAATTTACCTTATTTACGCTCACAAATTTTTTTTTTTTTTTTCGCTTTTTTAACTTTTATTTTTTACTACTTTTATAAAACTTTTTTAACCAATAATTGAGATTGAAAGTTGCTTTTTGCGATTATCAATCTCAATCATTCTTAGGAATTGTAGATCTCAACCCCAAAGAGGAATATTATTTTCTGAAATTATTTTCTATCGAAGAAGTTCACGGATTCACATTAGGTGCAATACCTAGGGTATTGAACCTGGTGCAATACCTAATCAATGGCTAAGATTGAAAGTTGAAAAAGCAACTTCCAATCTTAGCCATTAAATAAAATATATTTAAAAAGAGTTAAAATGCTAAAGTTAAAAAGTTAAAAAAATTAAAAAAAATTGTGAAGGAAAGAGAGGTATAGTGAATCCGAAGTTCACCAACTTTAGATATAGGGTCCGTTTGGATACAGCTTATTATTGCTGAAAGTTGCTGAAAACACTGTAGCAAAATAATTTTTAAATGTGTGAATAGTGCAGCGAGACCCATTTTTAATAAAAAAATTGATAAAAAGTGAAATTTGTGGGTCCCATTTACTGTTCATGGGACCCACAGGAGAGAGTTTAAGTAAAAACAACGGCTACTGTATATGAACAGTAGCTGTTGTCTCCAAAAAGCTGCTGCAGCAGAAAAAAAAAAAAAAAAAGCCATGCGTTTGCTGCGTTTACTGTAACGTGGGTCCCATGCCCAAAACGCAAACGCAGTAAACGCAGGAAACGGGTTATCCAAACGCTCACATAGTTGCCCAATACCGGTCATCGCAGGTGGAGCATTACTGACATAAGTTGACTGATCTTGAAGAAAAAGGCCCACCTGTAAAAAGCATGCCTAACAACAAAGGGACTTTTTATTTTTATTTTTTGGTACAAACGGTAAATGAAGGCCTGTTTAGATACTATTTATTGTTGAAAATTGAAAACACTGTAACAAAATAATTTTTAAATGCATTACTGACATGAGTTGACTGATCTTGAAGAAAAAGGCCCACCTGTAAAAAGCATGCCTAACAACAAAGGGTCTTCTTTTTTTATTTTTTGGTACAAACTGTAAATGAAGGCCTGTTTGGATACTACTTATTGTTGAAAATTGAAAACACTGTAACAAAATAATTTTTAAATGTATAAATAATATCGTGAGACCCAGTTTTAATTAAACATCTGAGTTTTTCTGTACTTACGAATCCTGTGAATAGTGCACAGGACCCACATAAAAAAACCCAAACGCTCCAACTTTTATTTTTCATTGCAATCCAAACTCAACCGAAATGTACTGAAAGCTCGTGTAGAGGAAATAAAACTTACACAATTTCCGTATTATATTAGATAATTTAAAAATAAAATTTACATTTTTAATTTATTAAAAATTATTTCAAGACATCCATTTAAAGAGTCATTTCTAACTAAAATAACATAAACTCAACTAAACAGCATTTGCAATGTATCTAGATATTAAAGGACTCTTTATATGAACTAAATTACTCTTTATATGAACCCAATTTAGCTTAGAGAACGATAACATGTTCTTCTTTTTTGTTTATGTGTTCTTGGATTTAAAAACCGTTTTGTTATCTGCATATTATATGCGATTCATAAAGGGAGATTAATTTCTTGTGTCCAAATAAGTTCTCAGTATAATTTTTTTAAATGAATTTAAGTTAATAATAATTCATTGGAAGGGAGCTTAGAATGATTTAAAAAGTTCAGACAAACGATTTTATGGTTGGGGTTTAATTTAAAATCATATTCAAAAGAAGACAAATATCCTGACCATATTCTACATTATTTTCTATTGTGGTTTCACCTTTTTATTTATTTATTTATTGATATATTTTATTGTGGTTTCACAAATATAAAAGAAGTGAAAACCGAAATATTAAAAGAAAAAGAATTGTTATAATACTATCATACTATGTCACAGTCTTCGAAGACATATGAATAATTATTGAATATTCACATAATACCATAAATATATACTTCTTCCTCTTACATAATTGTGAGTCCTACTAATTAAATTCATGATGAGATCCACAATTCATGTGAGATGGGAGAGTACATATTTATTGTACTTCCAAAGCATTTAATAATTTTCAAAGACATACGATAGCCAAAATACCATAAGAGAAAACATTAGGTCAGGCTTGGCGTAAAACCAGGCGTAGAACACTGGTTTTACGCCAGCCAATAGGTGATTGCCACGTCAGGTTCGAAGAAACAGAATGACTTAAAAAAAAAAAGTTCATAGCCTTAATCCCCCACAAAAATTCGTCTCACACGTTCCAACCAAACATAACATCAGCAAACCCAGCAACCAAAACACCAGATATTCATACACCCAGAAAAATTCACCCAAAACGCAGCAAAAAAAAAACCCAAAAGAAAGAAAACCCACAAAAAATCTCAGAAAGAGAATGGAAGCAAAAAAAGGAGCAGCAAAAACAGTAACATATCAGAAGAAATAACCGGTGAGAAAATGAAACAAAGTGGGTGAGGATCTCTCTGTAGTGTTTGGTTTGGTCTTTGAATGTTGAATAACGAGACCCTTGCTGTTTTTGCTACTCTTTTTTTTTTGCTTCCATTCTCTTTCTGAGATTTTTTGTGGGTTTTCTTTCATTTGGGTTTTTTTTTGCTGCGTTTTGGGTGAATTTTTCTGGGTGTACGAATATCTGATGTTTTGCTTGCTGGGTTTTCTAATGCTATGCTTGGTTGGGACGTGTGAGAGGAATTTTTGTGGGGAAGTTAAGGCTATGAACTTTTTTTTTTTTTTTTAAAGTTATTCTATTTCTTTAAGTGTGAGCCTGACGTGGCAAACACCAATTGGCTGGCGTAAAACCAGTGTTTTATGCCAAGCTTGACCTAATGTTTTCTCATACCATAAATATATACTTCTTCCTCTCACATAATTGTGAATCATACTAATTAAATTTATAATGAGTCCTACAATTCATGTGAAATAAGAGAATACACATTTATTGTACACTCCGAATATTCAATAATTTTCAAAGACATACAGCGGCCGCATATGTAGCGGCCAATAATGATGAAAGAAAAGTTAAACAAGATAACGGGGAAAAGGTCAGATTTGGACAAGGATTTTTTTTTTTTTTTTGGATTGAGATATTTTGGATAAAATTTAACATTTAAGTGCCATTTGTTTTGATATAAAATATTTCCCTCGTTTTCAAATGTTAGGTCGGCTAAAAATTAAAGTTGGTCAATAAAAGAATTTAATATGTAATAGGTTTCATTTATTAACATATGTAAAACTTTGATTACAATGAAATGAATATTTTAAAATACTGATAATTACAAAAAGAAAAAGGCAAAAATTGAACCAGATGAAATAGAAGCAAAACAACTAACTTCACTGGTAATTTATGAAACTTTCATCGCAAATGTCTAGGATTTAAATCCTATCTTCCAAGACCCAATTATGAAATTATCAAAATAAGAATCCTGCAATTATATATTGATTTCACTTTCTTTTTCTCATGATCTCTCTCACCTTTTCTTTATCCCCATATTTCATAGATATTAAACAAGAGCATGACACCACGACAGACTATCAATCAAAAACAAGTAAAACGAAACAATAATTGACTAAATGAAAGGGAAATTCAAAGCTGACCAGTAACAATAGCAGTGAGATTACTGGCATCAATCCCTTCAGTAACTTGTTCAGCAGTCGAAGCTGAGCCAAACCCACTTGGGCCTGGCCTCCCTGTAATCAATGAGAAGATGTTCATTTCTTTGAATACGCAAAGAAGCTCACAAACAAGGACCTCTAAAAAATATATGCTTATATATGAGAGAGAGAGAGAGAGAGAGAGAGAGATTTATATAAAGTTTTTTAGTCGGTTGGGAAATTAAAGACAAAGCCAAGTATGGGCAGAGAAAGGGGAAGCGTATACAATATACATGAGAATAAATAAGTAATTTTAGCGGGTTGTAGGTAGAGTCAGTGATTTAATTCATTTCAGACTTAACGTGTGGGCTGTAATAAGTAATAAATGCTCGCTGGTGAAGGGCTGTTAATAACCTCAACGTCCTATTCAACTATTCTTCATCATCATCTTTCTTTTTTTTATTTTTTGGGCGAAGAAAGCTGGTGAGCTAAGCTCTACCTGGATAGAATTGTTTAACTAGGCAGTGAAGGAAAATTGTTGTATGGTCCCGCCCGGACTATACTCCCCTCTAGTTGCGGCTTTAAGAATTGTTTTTAGAGTAGTAATTAAGAAATTTAAATTATACAAAATTTAATAAAAAGCCAATTTGAATATATCAACGTCACAAAAAAACACACATGCGCGCGCGCGCAAATACATGAAATATTACAATTTTTTTGTACTAGCAAAGAGACTAAGAAAAAAAAATTAGACTAATAAAAGATAAAAAGCAAATTGAAAATGTTGATATAAAATAATAAAATGATTACAACAATTTCATAACAAATCTTATGCAACAGGTTGTTAGTCTGTTATTTATGGGTAAAACATGTCAATATTGAACTTGAATTAGAATTAGTAACAACTTACCACGTAAGATTTATTGTGAAATTATTATAAAAATGTTGTGGATGTAGCATTACTTTTATATTTATTGAACCCAAATTCTTATGATTCTCAAGTAAAAGTGTTCAACATTTTTATTAGGATGATCAAAATAGGTTTATTTAGTATAATATATATATATACATTTTTTTAAGTCAAGGTGGTCACAGAAAATATTAATTTAAAATAATTATTTATATAAATTTTTTTTGCATATACAATTTTTATTTTTGGACAAGTGAAGGTGTTCCTAGGACCATCCTCACATACAAGTAGAGCCCAGTGCTCCCCTCTCTTATAGAGGGGCGGGCCCCATGGTGAGTGGGACCCATCCCTTTGGGAGTATAGTCCGGGATTACACAATAACATCCCAACAGTAAAAGTGAAGGAAAACTCTAGGTACATCCAAATTCACAACATGTTTAAGTATTTGTAAAAAAATAAATCTAAAGCATTGGAAGAAAATAAATCACAAAAATTTCCAAACCTAGGGGCCTAGTAAAAGTCTTACCTTAATGCCTAATTTACCATCTTATTCCAATAAATCACAAAAAAATAAAAAATAAAATATAACCTCCCTATGGAACCAAGTCATTACCTTCAAGAATTAACTGCCACTTAGATGCTTTTATTCTTAGATGCCTTTTTATCTAATGAAATTTTTTATTTTTTATTTTTTGAGATGAGATTCCTAATGAAGTACCATTAAAAAATAAAAAAATAAAAATTTATGTAATTATTATCATTTCTTAAGATGCTAAGTTGTTATTGGTTCAAATTATAGGTAGTAAGTTGTTATTGGTTCAAATTTAAATCTACTACTAACTAAATAACTTTTTTGCCTACCAATAACATCCCCTAATAGTCCGCTACTTATAATTTGTTATGAAAATGTTGTATACATATTATTTCTCATTATTTTTTTATATTGACAGTGAAGTAATACCATTGTAAACAACCTGTGCATTCTTGACTTGTAACAGACCCACAACGTATGCACAATACAAGCACCATGAATTACAATATTGATTCACTGAAAGAATAACCAAATGGGCAAAGACGATCGTAAAAACCCAAATATGCACAGTTAAAGCAAACCACAATATTTACAAACAAAACATGGATTTGCAAAACAATCATTGACCAAAATTAATCACAACAGTAAATTAAATAAAATATCCTAGAATCATGTCAAATAATTTCTAAAATGAAAATCACCAAACAAGATAGCATGAAGGAGGCTCTAAAATCACATGTAAAAGAAAAAAAAAAAAAAATCTAAATCAGTAGAAGAAAATGAAAACATACTTCCAGTCATTGTTATTCAAATGATATGTAAAGCAAGGAATTAGAAGAGATTCTTCTAGTCTATGACCTTCTCCTTAGAAATGGTTTTTGATGCAGAACATGGGCTTTTGAACTAGGGATTCTTTCAATTTAATGTTAGTATTTTATTTATACTCTTCCCATTAAAGAGTATGTCTATTCACCAAATATAAGTGTTTGTTCACAAAAGACTCCTAATAGGATGGATCTTTATCTATCACTCTTATCATCAAATAAATAATAAATCCAGATAAATAATAATTAAATACTAAAAATAAAATGTATATGGGCCACATTAAGTCTCCTATTGGAGATAATTTTACAATATTCACTTGTGATTGGTGCATTCAAATCTACTTTTTCTCTATATCTCGTGGTGGTCTCATGTGTAACTGTATGTGTTATAATCCAATTATAAGTTAACACTTAAGCATATTATGAAAATAAGTGTAGATTGAGTATCTATAGCCTATAGGTGGACTGGTAAGTGAAAGGCTTCTAATAGTTGGACCTATTAAACAAGTTTTAGATGCAGGTGTGAAACAATGGGGTTCAAGTTAGATCAGGTTGGGATTAAAACGAATTGTCCTAAATAAATTGCAAAACCTATGACCCTTGGTTTTTTGAGGGTTGGGTCAACTTGGTATGACTCGTATTTTTTTTTACTAACCAAAAAATATTAAAATTAAAAAAAAAATAACTTGATCATATATTTTTTTTCTATACAAATAAATGAACAAAAAACTCAAAAATAAATGTTAAATAACACATTAATTCTTAAGTTTACATTGTCCAATGTTCAATAAATGGAAGCCTTCAAGTGTTGGCCTTGTGAATAAAGAATTTGTTAGTGCTTCTGAGCAGAAAAGGACTTAGAAAGAAATGAAATAAAGAAAAGAGTAAGAAGTAAAATTGTAAAACTATTTTACACAAAGTCCAAAAGCCAAAAATCTATATACATAACAACAATAAGAACTTGTATGAGTGCTCTATGTATCAAGATTTGGGTATTTTGATTAGTGGTACCTTGTCAATTAGTTTAAATGATAAAATCTTTTCTTGTCGAATAAAAAAATGTGATTAAATCTTGCCAACACTAAAAAGAAACCAACTGATATTATGGCGTAAAAAACAATTATCATAACATGCCATCCAAAGATTTCGAATCCTATAAAATCTATTAGAAAAATGATATATATATATATATAAACCTCTTTTTCTATATTATAGTTGAAACAATAATGTTATAATTACTAAAATTTTTATTGAAATTGTAGGTTTCAGTTAGTTTAATTAGTAAAGTCTCTTGTTATTAAATAAAAGATCCGAGATTTAAATTTTGTTTACACCAAAAATTGATTGGTGTTTTAGCTTAAAGATAAAGAATAATTATCATAGAACAAACATTGTAGATTGAAATTCTATCATATCTATCGATGACAAAAAATTTTACTGAACTTTTACACAACCTCTCACATACACTTGCCATAAAATCATATTTCATGTAAAAACTTTTTTCAAAAAAGTATCAGAGCATTGTTTTGCACACTCATTGTAATTTCAACGTTACATATATAGCTAAAATACTCAAGTTAATTAGCCCATTTGTATATGACCACAAATCCATGTATAATTTTTTTTTCTTAAATCGATGATCTGCGGTGTTCCCTCTTTCCTTAGGTCATTCTCTTATGTCAAGAAATAACATATGAAATGAATAATGTTATGGACACAACCATTTTCAGAACAAATTTCATACCTGCTTAATTGGTAAGTTGTTATTGATTTTTATATAGGTCCACTATTAATACTACTTTATTATCTACCATTAACAACTTGCCACCTCAGATAGTTGTGAAATTTATTCTCAATTTTGGTGTGTCTCTAGGCTTATTGATATAGAATTCTATGATTGAGAGAATTTTTTGGAAAACAAAAAAGAAAATTGAAGTCATTATCATATCAAAAATGGGATAATAAATTTAATTTCTTACAAAAAGATGCACCTTTATTAAAGAGTCTGGTTGATTTTTTTTTTTATATAGTTTTTTATAGTTTTTTGTATTACAAAATGATATTTTTTAAAAAATAAATTAGCTTCTAACTTTTTGTTATATATTTGACAATTAATATGATAGACATAAAAAAATAATAAATTTTGTATCATATTTAGCGAATAAGTTATCAGAAATTACCCTTCTCAAAAAAAGCTATCAGAAATTACAGTATCCCCAAACGGATGCTACAGGACCAAAGAAGTGTGAATCCTTTTAAGTTTTTATGAACGGAGATCTTATTAATTATTGATGTTGTTCTGTCTCGAATAGAAGTCTCTGTATTATTAATAACTGTACCCTTTGAAAATGAAAGATGGAGATATATCACCAGCAAAGATAGTCATAAATCGTGGATTGCATTGTCTAAATATAGGATTCTTAATTTTAGGAGATTAACAAGTTGGTCATGCAAAACAAAAGAAAAGGTGGAGGTGGAGGCAAAGCATTGTCTAAATATAAAGTAAGGAAACATCAATGAATGCTCTAAGGACATTAGTTTAGCATAAATTTTTTATGTGTAAAAAAAAAAATTAATTAATTTTTTTGATGATTTTTTACTTTTCTCATAAAAATAGTGTCAAAATTTTCGTAATTGGTTAATTAATAATTGCCCTAAGAACACTCGTTAGCAAGATTAAAAAAAAAAAATGGCCTAAAGAAAGAAGAAGGAACATACTTGAGATTTGAGTAAATGATCTTTAAAGAGCATTAATTTTGATTTCTTATACTCTCTCCGTCTCACTTTTTTTGTCTTGTTTGAAAAATCAAATTTTTTAAGGGAACATTATTTATTATCTTGTCTACTTTTTAAAAATGTATAAGTTTCCAAAACTACCCTTAAAAAAATTTATCAAATAATTGAATTAGTAAATTAATAGGGGTATAATAAGAACATTAGTAAATTAATGACTTTTATTTTTAGAAACAGAACAATATTTTGGGACATCTCAAAATGAAATAGAGGACAAAAAAAAGTGAAACGGAGGGAGTATTTGAGAATCATAGGCTATCAAGACAAGTCATCCCCATTTCTGTGCCCTTTGCCAAAGGACTATGTTCAAATAATACACCACCTTCTTTTCCAAGTCTTCATCCAACAACTCATATCTAATAAGTTGTGCTCAACAACTTCATCTTAAAAAAAGAATAGAAATATCATAGAATTCAAACTCCCAAGTAAAAGCCAAAGGTGAGTCCCACATTAAGGTTGAAATGCATTTATTTTTTCTCTTTCTTTCTTGATAGAACAATCAAATTTTTAAAAACCCACGTAGTTCACAACTTATAACCTAAATTGAAAAGTGTTAGTAATTTAATTTTTTTTAAAGAAAGTTATAACCTTAAACTACAATCAATTTTGTAACTAAATTTTGTTTTTTCGAGTATCCAAAATTTGAAGCGACAGCAATAAAGAGGAAGAGTGCTTTAGAGAGTTCAAGGATCCATGGCTTGAAACTAACTATATTAGTGCCTTATAGTTTATAGAGTTCAAGGATCCATAGCTCCAAACTTTTTTTTTTTTGGAAAAACGAGAGTATTCAAACCTTTTGAGTATCAAACTAAACTATTCTCTCAGGTTTACACAGTCCCCTCGTCTTACATGCACTAAGTTATTACATGAAAAAATCCATGAAAGGTGGCCTCAAAATGCTAACAAGAGGTTTTGAACTTAAGATCTTAGGAATCTTACGAGGCCTTAAGAACAACTTAGCCAACCCCTTGAGTTTCCAAACTTCTTTTTGAACTTACCCTCTTCTTGTGCAATTAATCCACTATGCATTATTACCTCAGGAAACTGAATTGCTCAAAAGCGGTCTGAAAATGAATTAACGGTTTGTGTATTCTGTGGAGGATCTGAAGAGAGCATTGACGCATTTGTAAATCAATTTTATGTAAGTGTGTTCTCATAATTGGCCTTTGTACAACCTCATTACCTTTCCAATATAACACTGTATTACGGAAACAATTAATATCTTCCACTCCGAAGGGGAAAGAAAGTAAAAACAAAAAATTAAAAGGCATCTAGAGGGAACACATCTCACGTAACTATACCAGCCAAAAGAGTAGATCATCGTGTCCACCTCCAAATGATGAACACAATGGCGAGTGTCAAAATCATGCCAGCATATTTGATCCAATTATCAACACGGTGCCGCCTCTCAATCAGCCTCAATACAGAATTTGAGAGCCCCACTGTATTAAGGACATCCAGTGCTTTCCGCTGTGCATTCTGAACCAAGGAAAAAGCATATCAGCAGTACTCAATAGCATCAGGACTCAGGAGCAACCTCATGTCAATGCATTACAAACCATTATTTATTGAAAGACATGAGCTATCCCAACAATTTAGACCATTGTTTTCTTTTAGGTATTCTACCTCAGTCCAAAGGATTAAAGACCATACTACTAAAAACTGAATCAAGCATGATAATTAAGATATCCAAATTCCTTATATATATATATGAATTGAGTTCAAGTTAGACCTAGTATAACTTTAAGGAATGTTATACCATCCAATATTTTTTAATTAGATGCAAATTTTGACAAATCTATCGTTAAATTATATTATCTTCGTATATTCTCCATGCTTGCAAAATTTCAAAGTGATAAAAAATTAATAGTCATGTCATCAATCAATTATTTAAATTCAAATTTTTGTAGTTTAAAATAATGCATAAAAGACAAGTTTTAGGATCGAACGGTAAATGCCATCCAAATAACATGAAAATTGGCATGAATATTAAGATCATATTGAACATGTAATTCAATGGTGGGATTCTCAAAATATGAATTCTATAACAAGTTATTGGGTGGTGCAAAAATTGCTTAGAGTTATACCATGTGTAACTTCACAAGAGATACACTTTTTTTGGACCGTTGATTACTATTAGATTTAAGGGTCAAAGAACACTCATAATAATGTCATTATTGCTATCTAGAAAATAGAAATTAGCCAATTAAGCATTAACTCTTCTTAATAAAGGGGAAAAAAAAAAAAAACAAAAAATACAACGATAACTTTCACTCCTCTCCTTGTCATCATCTTCTTCCTATCTTCCTATCTCACATCACCTTCTTGTTCTCATGCAAACAAATCATGAGGGAGCAAGATAGATGTTGGTTGTATATTTAGCAACTTAGGTTTTCCATGACTTTCGTTGTAGAGGTTAGCAATTGAATTGTTATCTTGGGGTGTGTTGAGCATTGGAGAAGACTGTGGGGCCATATCATATTATCATGGAGGACATTAACCATGGTGGTCCTTGGAATGTTGCTGTTGAGTGTTGATTATCCAAAGACAAATAATGCCACAAAAGTACTAGCCTATTTTGACATAAACCATGATGCTTTGCACATATTGATGGAAGAGAGCCCATATTTTTTAAGATCTTTCAAAAGACCATGGTCGGAGATGATGACATGGCTAAAACATAATGTTGTTAGAGCACTAATTTTTTTTAATTGACTTTGTGTTTTTAATCCTTAGAAATACTCAGCCTCAACAATCATTCTCTAAAACAATAGTGACTTTGGCCATGTATTTCTAAAATTTTCCAGTACCTCAAGACAGTACCGTAAAGAAATCAAAAAGAAAGATGTGAGAGAGGAAGAAGATGATGAGGAGGAGAAGAGTGAACGTTAATGCTGTGTGTGTGTGTGTGTTTTTTTTTTTTTTTTTTTATTTATTTATTAAGAAGAGTTAATTGGCTAATTTCTAAAGAGCAATAATGCCATTACCATGAGTGTTTTTTAACCCTTAGATCTAATAGTAATTAATGGTCCAAAAAATGTGTAACTATTGTAAAGTTACACCAGGTGTAACTTGAACTCATCTATATATATATATATATATATATATATATATAAGAATTCCAAATTCTCATGCAGCATATCTAACAATACCCAATTAATATTCAAAATCTCAATCATTTGTGGCTTTATCCAAGAAAAGTTCAATGGGACCAATAATACCACATACACACAATAATAAAGCATGCCAATTCTGTAAGCTTCTATTTTGAAGAGAGAAGAAGGGATGTGGGGGAGGAATTTGAGATGCAGGATGAAGAAAAATAAAAATAAAGAATGTAACCACCACAAAGGGTGGTGGTCTAGTGGCCATCGTGAGAAGTGCACAATGTCCAAAAATAATGACTACCAGTGTGCCAAGATCTAGGGTAAGAATCAGCAATATGTGGAGGGGGCTCATGGACAACATTTGGAGCCACTGTGATACACTGAGAATTAGAAAAGCAGGACGCCAATGTGAGGAAGGCCCAAGTTCATCGATTTGGGGTCTTTAGAGATTGGTCCTTTTGCTGTTTAGTGGAATGAATTGTAAGGTGTTTGGTTTGAAAGGGTTTCGACTTGGTTTGAAAGGGTTCCAATGAATCTTTCATTTTTTATTTGGTTGCAGTCCCATATTTTATCATTTAAACTATATGTACACATGTATCTGTGATTGCAGAATGGTGAACACGTAGATATGTAGGGGCTTAATTGCAAATACCTTAAGACGTTCCCTTGACCCTGACATTGCAGACAGGATGGCCTCTCCCGTTAAACTTGCTTCTTCCAACATCCTAGCAGAACTACGAACTGACTGCCTGGCTTGCGCTTCCTCATCAAATATTCTCAAAATATGAGACTCTCCATTCTATAACATAAAATATTTCCATAAGATACTAATGTAAAAAAAAAATTAGATTCCAAATAAAAATAATTTTCTCTGCTGGTTTGCTGCATCAACCAAAAAATAAAATAAAATTACATACAGCTCTTCCAAGCAATTCTGCTCTCTCTTTGGCTTCCATCGTTCTTTTCTGATTCCTTAAGAAATACTTATCCAAACTTTGTTTCAAAGATTCAGCCTCTTCTGTTACTTGTTCCACTTTTCTGCATAATACAAAAAGAATTGCATTGCATCCAGTCAAGATAAAAGATCATCGAATCGCATCAACACTGCATTGGTTGAAATATACAGTACAAATCTACACAACTGCAGATCATATCATCAAACTGCACCAAACAGTTATGATATACTGTAAAGATTCATAAAAATTTCAGATACAATGCTGGTAATGCAAAGATGGCAAGATAATAAAAACATAAATTACTTTTGATAAGTAATAATATTTATTAGAAAAACAACCATCAGCAGAGTTGTGCACTCGCGTTAATAAAAATAAATATTCAAATGTTTGGGATTCAATGGGTTAAGCCAGGGAATGTTGTTTCTGTGCTATTTAGCTGGAGAAACTGGCTTGGTAAATTTGGTTCAGATATTTGGAACATGGTATTTGGAAGGACAAGAATAGTCGTACTTTTGAAGACATGGAAAGCTCATTGGATCAACTGAAAGTTCTGTTTCTTTGATTGATCCCGGGTTTGGGGTTTTACACAATGTTCTTCTTCTATTTTAGAATCTCATGTTTCCCTTAGATTTTCCTTTTGAGTCCTTTGACTTCTTTTCCCTCTGTGTTAGTGTTCATCATTGTGAACATAAGGTCTTACTTGGTTCTCAATAAAAATTCATAACTTACTTATCAAAAAAAATCTAGGAAAGCCAACTATCATTCAAAAACGAGATATTTGGTCATACTCAATAGCAATAATAAAAATTGATTTGAACCACCAACAGAGATAGCAGCAAAAACTTAAATTATTACAAAAAGAGATGAATTTAATCATGTAATCTAACAACAACAACAACATTGAAAATGATAATGATAATTCATGAAATTTGAAAATCTGAAGCTAGTTTCCCCGACCAATATGCATGGGTAATAAATTGAAACCCGCGAAGCGAAGCGAAGGAGAGAAGAGAAGAGGAGAATTGGGGTTGGGGGGGGGGGGGGGGGGGGTACCGTTTCCAGAGATCGCGGTGGGACTTGGAGGGGAGAGAGCGGCAGAGGCGGTCCATCTCGACGCAGAGGGATTGGATTTGGGTGAGGTCTCTTTTGATGGATGCAGACAGTTCTGGGGTTTGTGACTCCAAATTGCCACCGCTCGAGTACTCCAGACGCTCCACTCGCTCCAGCGCGTCTCGAGTTCTCAATTGTAGCTTCTTCGCATTCTGGTATATTTCCGATAGCGTATTACCTCCTCCTCCTCCTCCACCTCCTTCTAATGGTGTTGCTGCTGATGCTGATGCTGATGCTGATTCCATTTCGAACACACACCAACAGAGAGAGAAAATGAGAGATGTTGAGAATGTTGGTTTGTTTTGATGGGATCATCTGGACACTGCGATTGTACCGTTCAGACACTTTTGAACTTAAACCCAATTTATTATGATCTCCAGGATTGGTCTAATGACGTAAAGTAATGCTGTAGTGAAAATAAAATAAAAGGTAAACCAACTTTTTTATATTTATTTAGTTATCAACTTATATATATATATATATATATATTCTTTAAAATCATTTATTTCTTTTTGTATTTTTGTATTTGAGTAAAAAATAGCAGTAAAAAATATATCTGGACTTATTTTCCTTTCGAATTGGATAGAAAAGTGGCCCTTATTATTAAAAGTGAAAGTGAAAAGGTGCAAGTAATTTTTTTTACTATGCCATTGTCCTTCCTCTTTTCTATCCAATTTGAAAGGAAAATAAACGGATGAACTCAAGTGGAAAACTTGATTCACATCATTTTCTTTCCTCTTATTTTTACTTCAATCAAATAATAAAAAATCACATTTTTCTCTTCCTTCTCATTTCTCTATTTTTCACTCTCTATTTTCACTCCAACGAATCCTGGTAGTAAGTTTAGAGAAAAAGAGTTCTGTGTTACTTTCTTTTTCTCCAATTGCCTTGATTTACATTTTGTTTTTGGATTTTCTTATGATTGATTTTTTTTTTTTTTGGGCACATATATATATATATATATACTCTGTCAAAGTACATAAATTGTTAGTGTTTTTTTTTTTTAATAAATAAAATGTTAATGCAATTTTTATTAGCTTAAATAAATGAGATGCCTAAAGAATGAAATTAATGAATATTTTAGAATTATGAAGTTATAAGTCACATCATTTTTAGAGTATTCGAATATAAATTATTTCATCCAATCACAATCTCCAGGATATCTAAGAAATTCTTGCAGCAGTTTCTTAAGCTATTTCATTAGCTATATCATATAACCTTGGTTCTACAACCACAATATCCGGTACGATTATATGATACATGAATGCTATTCCACTGCTAAAGGTTCCAAGTGACCGACAATTTATCCTACAGTTTTCCAAGTCCTAAAATAAAACAGCAAGTTCACTTCATACTAACGTCAATGTTGCTAGCAATATAGTACTATTTTTTTTTTCTTTGCATTAAAATCAGTAAATATGTATGGGCAAAATCAAATTATCTTTAGAAAACAAACAAAAACTACTACACTAAAGGTTATGGTAAGAAATGCAGCAAAGATTTTTTTATTTTTTTTAATTTTCTTAATCGGAAAGTTACACATGTAACCCGCAGATCTTGAACCCACAACCTTACCAACAAATTACTCATGGAGGAGAAAGTGTCGGTTGAACTAGAGCACATTAATAGTTTGCAGCAAAGATGCACAGATAGAGAGGGTTGTCCTGTAACTAAAAAATAGTAATATACCTCTGAACAAAGATGTGTGCTATATGACAAAAAATGAGCAACTATCTCACTACCATGATTGATTCTTATAAATACATCAACTCTCGCTCATCATTTATGAAATATGATTTCAATGTTCCATATCACCTAATCTGAGGCAAACAAAAAGAATTGAGTACAAAAACTACCCTACTTTTCTTTTCTTTTATTTTTTTTCCTCTTATTAATTGGTAAGTTACACGTGCTTTCATTAAATCCGGTCACAATTGCACCCTACATCTCATTCTTATGTTGGGGTTGGGGGGGGGGGGGTGGGTGTTGTGGTGGGGGTGGGGAAGGAGATGCTAGCTAGCTCATGGTACAATCAATAATAATAAGGTTACAAAACTGTATCAAGAAAAAAATTCTTCACTCCTTTGGCCTTTTACTCATGGTTTTACGCTTGTTAACATCCAGGTATTTCTTCCTTAACCGAATGGCCTTTGGTGTTACCTTCACATAAAACATAAGATGATATCAGAAAAGCATCATAGCCAGTAATTTGGTCCCCAAAAAAATAAATTAAAATCCAGGAATAACAAGACCAAACAAATTAAAAAGCCACTATCAGCAACAAAATTCACCAGAACTCAAAAACGTACACCCTTTCCCTACGGTGAACCCAAGACTTCTTGTGTTATTTGAGTCATGGCTCATTTCAAGGGTACACATTTTTCGTTGTAAAATTTGACAAAGAATTAGGGAGGTCTGCAATAAAGCTAGGATACTAACATCTGTGGTATAACAGTAACAACAAAAAAATATGAAGAAATGGCTTCTTCAAGAGTCATCTGCACCCAGCCAATGGCTACTTACCTCAATAAGCTCATCAGAAGCTACATAGCCAATGGCTTCTTCAAGAGTCATCTGCACCCAAATACATTCAGGTTAGCAACTGCGTACATGTCAAATGTGAAGGTGGAGAAGCTTTTCACTCATGACCATAAAAAGTTTCTTACTGCTTTCAACATCAACTTAAAAACTTCATAACAAGGTAGCTTCACTAATTCAACACAGTTGCCAAAAATTATACAAAACAGTCACACTTCATGTTGTATGAGAGTTTTCATGAAGGATGATCAAGAATATCCAGTCAATTATTGTGGCATAAATGAAGACCGAAAGGCCCTAAATGGGTTCAATCTACTAGTGAATCACGCTCTTATTTCTAGGCATATTAGCACACAAACCACTGGAGGAAATAGAAACACACAACACGAGGGCTAATAAATACGTACTAGACGAGGTGGTGATAGCTTCGCATTCTCATCCTTGCTAGCAGCCCGCACATTAGTAAGTTCTTTAGCCGTACTTGGATTGATCTGCACAATAGCAATCATTGCAAGTTAAGTCACTAGTGCTTAACAAATGGAGATAATGAAAGGTATAAGTCCTCCTTACATCTAGATCCATATCCCGTGAATGTTCACCAACAATCATGCCATCATATGTCTGTACACCAAAGAGTCAAACAATCAGCTTTGCTTCATACTAGAGAACAGGAATTAATGCAAGACAGTTTACATATTAAGGTAGCTGTGGATTTCAAACTTCCTTGAGTTGTTTAATCTCTTTTACTAAAATGTCATTGCCAAATACCATCCATATCATCCTATTGGAGGATCAAGAGGACCAATAACCCCGGCCATCCATTATGAGCCAATTAGTGCAGAACAAGCAGACAGTCATAATTTTCTTGGCTATGTAAACAGTCAGTCAATAATGCTGCCCTTGCCTCTTCCTATTGCTATTTCATCATTCTCAAACATGAAGTGGGCATTGTGGGACAAATAAGAGTCCCCCTTGTATCTGGTGTAAAAAAATATGGCAATACCAGCAAAACTAACAGCATTTCAGATACATGATCATGACCACCCCACATATAGCAATTAAAAGGTGCAATGGTACTGTCAATCAAGGTACATATTGCAATGTTATGGAAAATTTTATAGAAATTCAGGAGTTAATTTTATTGAAACCCCCCACAGGAATGTGAATGAATTTTTTTATTATTAATAAGTTACACACGCACCAAGTGGGTCTTGTATCTATGATCTCACCCTCCACCTTGCTCTACAAGGGAAGCACCATTTCAGCTAGAGTTCACTGGCAAGAATGTGCTTGATTTTATTCAGATAAATTTACTGTATTTTATTCAGAGGAAGTTAATGTAGTTATAGATTATAATAAAATATAAAAGCAGGAGACCTATATAAGTCCCATATAGGCAACAACTAATGGAAGTTAGAAAGCACAGGGACAAACAAAAGTAAATTAGCAAAACTAACAACCTCCATCCCAGAAGTCACAAAGAGAGTTCCACAAGCTTCTAAACTCACCAGTGCATGAGCTGTAATTGTACCATAGCCCATTGATACCTGTACAATGTAGAGCACAAAATACAATCAGGTTCATGACTGAAAAAATGACAGAAATCTGAGTAGAATCAGCTTCAAGATCAACTTCAATCAGCCACGCCATAATACAACAAAATAAATATCCCCCCACAATCATAAATTGACCCAATCATAAATTTAGTTATACAGCAAGGTGTAGCTTGAGTTTAGGCACAAAGGGATTTAGAACTCCCTTTTAATATATTTTATGTTTTAAACTGAATATCATGGTCAGAAGATCATACTGTCACCAATATGATTAAAGATTACATCCAAGAAGGCATACACATATACAAATGTATCTATGTATCTGTGCATCTAATGCTCTAACGTTCCCAAATACCCAAAAAGTAGAGGGGGGGGGGGGGGGGGGGGGGAAAGAGCAAGTTCTTTAAATTCGAACACCAAAGATCCATGATGCATCAGAAAAGATACATTACAGCAGTAATGCAAATGCCAATGGAAATCTGAACATCTTCCAATCAGTAATTCATACCCTCTCATTCTTTTCTACGGAATTTAAATTCAAACACCAAAGATCCATGATGCATGAGAAGAGATACATTGCAGCAGTAATGTAAATGCCAATGGAAATCTGAACATATTCCAATCAGTAATTCACACCCTCTCATTCTTTTGCTATGGTAATTAAAAAAAGAAAAGCTAAATCAAGTCAAGCCATCACATAACAGAAAGGCAATTGATAAACACACCAATACTACTTTCCGAACATTTCCAAGAGGACCGCGATATTTTTCGTAGGCTGCAAAAATAGATAGTGGTAGGAATGAAGAAGATTGCTAGAAAGGATACAACACTAAACAGCTAAAAAGTGAGAACATCAAAATATTTAAAATAAACCCTGAAGACAAGGAACTTAATAAATCTCACAAATAGTAACAAAAGGGTAGCCCGGGGGGGGGGGGGGGGGGGGGAGGTGTGGAGATCACCCTATTCTTTACATCTTGGATCAAATCAGTTTTAAACAGAAGAAAACAGAATATTGGGACAGATTGGTAATGAGCAGGTACCACACCAGAGCCACAATCACATTTCTACTTACAAAACCAATCTGACTCAGAACTCAAATAAATCACAAATCCAATTTCTCATATTAGATTTACAGAGAATTTCTGCCTTATGTATCTCTATTTTTTTATTAGTAACAATATATTATAAAGAGACTAAGTTACTTTATGTTCACGAGGATGAAGACAAAAGTAACCTAAAAGAATTACAAAGAATTGTGCTAAAAATTTAAGTGATTCTTTGAAATCTAATATGGAATTGCTGTGTGTAAGACCCCACGCACATGTATCTCAACTTGATGTTTCTTAATCTGGGTCAGCCAAGGTCAGTTGAAAGAAAATTTGGCACCCATATTGATGACCCAATGATATGATACCAAGTTATGAGGGAGACCTAAAAGGTGATGGACGAAAATGAAAAAGGAAATGGACATAAATATGTTCAAAGGAACATGCAAAAAGATCTTTAGCAGAACATGCATACTCAGGAAAGCACGGTGCATGAATCCAGTTCCACGTGTATCGCTGCTAAACACACTTCTGTAACCAACAAGACCCCTGAAGAACACAAAAAAGAAATTATTTATTTCCTTTCAAGACTATGAAAAAGAATCTCTATAAAATATATCATGAAGAAACAACCTTTTACTTGGAAACAAAAAGATTGGATTATTAGGAGGGCGTTTTTTATTCATCCCTCCAAACCCTAAGATGGGAGGGGGTTGCAATAAAGAAAAAGAATACTGTCCAGTTAGCTTTAATGCTCTCTGGGTTTCTTTGGTCATTTATATGTCCCCATTTGTATTGGACATGACACTCGTATATATATATATATATATATATATCACGAAACTTGTAATATATTCCCGCAACACATTACAAATATTTTAAAAACATATCAAAATTTTTTTTTTGGTTTAAATGTGTGCACGCTAAAGGTAGAACTAGGCACTAACCTGGAAGGACAGGTTAAAGACAACCTAGTCCTGCCAAAATTTCCCGGGACAGGACCCATGTCAACAACCTCAGCTCGCCTATGAGATAGGGCTTCCATTATTAACCCCACATGCTCATCATTTACCTATAAATCACATTTTAAATGTTAAAGACCTCTATTCTTAAGAGAAAACTGCTGCAAATTGAGAGATTATTACCTCAATAGTGACTTCTCCAATTGGCTCCAGCTTTTGACCCTTTTCAGCTTTATACCTGGTACGGTACAGGAACATTGAGAATTTGAGAATAAGAAGCTTATTGGTAAGGATGATTATGTAAATATATGACCAAATCTAGGCACCTTATGATATCAAAAACTGGGAAAAACTACAAAGAAATAAAGAGAGTTTTAATTGATGTAATAAAATCAACCTTCCAACTCTTAAACTTGTCATGCCACCCCCACCCACCACCCCCCCCCCCCCCCCCCCCCCCGGGTTCCCTCAATTTATACATTGACCAGCAGCAGTGAACATTAACTCACACTTACTAAGTTTGATTGAATGTCTAAATGTTTGTAATCAATATGTTTCTATGATCAACTTTCACATTTATGGTTCTAGAACATCGAGGTCTCCAATACTGTCAACAGCCTATTCCATGGAACTGTGTTTGTGTATTCAACAAAAATCATACTGCACTAGTAAAGAATGAGATTGAAAAGGCCAGCATATTGAAAACTTACATTACCTTTGGCAGTGAGACAGACAGTTCAAATCCTTCACGCCTCATATTCTCGATTAAGATACCTGTTTCACCCAGAAAGGAAACTAAATTCAACATATACTCAAATGTAAGAACAACCAAAAGAAGAGATTGAAATTTAATGTTAGTATTTTATTTATACTCTTCCCATTAAAGAGTATGTCTATTCACCAAATATAAGTGTTTGTTCACAAAAGACTCCTAATAGGATGGATCTTTATCTATCACTCTTATCATCAAATAAATAATAAATCCAGATAAATAATAATTAAATACTAAAAATAAAATGTATATGGGCCACATTAAGTCTCCTACTGGAGATAATTTTACAATATTCACTTGTGATTGGTGCATTCAAATCTACTTTTTCTCTATATCTCATGGTGGTCTCATGTGTAACTGTATGTGTTATAATCCAATTATAAGTTAACACTTAAGCATATTATGAAAATAAGTGTAGATTGAGTATCTATAGCCTATAGGTGGACTGGTAAGTGAAAGGCTTCTAATAGTTGGACCTATTAAACAAGTTTTAGATGCAGGTGTGAAACAATGGGGTTCAAGTTAGATCAGGTTGGGATTAAAACGAATTGTCCTAAATAAATTGCAAAACCTATGACCCTTACTTGGTTTTTTGAGGGTTGGGTCAACTTGGTATGACTCGTATTTTTTTTTACTAACCAAAAAATATTAAAATTAAAAAAAAAATAACTTGATCATATATTTTTTTTTCTATACAAATAAATGAACAAAAAACTCAAAAATAAATGTTAAATAACACATTAATTCTTAAGTTTACATTGTCCAATGTTCAATAAATGGAAGCCTTCAAGTGTTGGCCTTGTGAATAAAGAATTTGTTAGTGCTTCTGAGCAGAAAAGGACTTAGAAAGAAATGAAATAAAGAAAAGAGTAAGAAGTAAAATTGTAAAACTAGTTTACACAAAGTCCAAAAGCCAAAAATCTATATACATAACAACAATAAGAACTTGTATGAGTGCTCTATGTATCAAGATTTGGGTATTTTGATTAGTGGTACCTTGTCAATTAGTTTAAATGATAAAATCTTTTCTTGTCGAATAAAAAAATGTGATTAAATCTTGCCAACGCTAAAAAGAAACCAACTGATATTATGGCGTAAAAAACAATTATCATAACATGCCATCCAAAGATTTCGAATCCTATAAAATCTATTAGAAAAATGATATATATATATATATATAAACCTCTTTTTCTATATTATAGTTGAAACAATAATGTTATAATTACTAAAATTTTTATTGAAATTGTAGGTTTCAGTTAGTTTAATTAGTAAAGTCTCTTGTTATTAAATAAAAGATCCGAGATTTAAATTTTGTTTACACCAAAAATTGATTGGTGTTTTAGCTTAAAGATAAAGAATAATTATCATAGAACAAACATTGTAGATTGAAATTCTATCATATCTATCGATGACAAAAAATTTTACTGAACTTTTACACAACCTCTCACATACACTTGCCATAAAATCATATTTCATGTAAAAACTTCTTTCAAAAAAGTATCAGAGCATTGTTTTGCACACTCATTGTAATTTCAACGCTACATATATAGCTAAAATACTCAAGTTAATTAGCCCATTTGTATATGGCCACAAATCCATGTATAATTTTTTTTTCTTAAATCGATGATCTGCGGTGTTCCCTCTTTCCTTAGGTCATTCTCTTATGTCAAGAAATAACATATGAAATGAATAATGCTATGGACACAACCATTTTCAAAACAAATTTCATACCTGCTTAATTGGTAAGTTGTTATTGATTTTTATATAGGTCCACTATTAATACTACTTTATTATCTACCATTAACAACTTGCCACCTCAGATAGTTGTGAAATTTGTTCTCAATTTTGGTGTGTCTCTAGGCTTATTGATATAGAATTCTATGATTGAGAGAATTTTTTGGAAAACAAAAAAGAAAATTGAAGTCATTATCATATCAAAAATGGGATAATAAATTTAATTTCTTACAAAAAGATGCACCTTTATTAAAGAGTTTGGTTGATTTTTTTTTCATATAGTTTTTTATAGTTTTTTGTATTACAAAATGATATTTTTTAAAAAATAAATTAGCTTCTAACTTTTTGTTATATATTTGACAATTAATATGATAGACATAAAAAAATAATAAATTTTGTATCATATTTAGCGAATAAGTTATCAGAAATTACCCTTCTCAAAAAAAGCTATCAGAAATTACAGTATCCCCAAACGGATGCTACAGGACCAAAGAAGTGTGAATCCTTTTAAGTTTTTATGAACGGAGATCTTATTAATTATTGATGTTGTTCTGTCTCGAATAGAAGTCTCTGTATTATTAATAACTGTACCCTTTGAAAATGAAAGATGGAGATATATCACCAGCAAAGATAGTCATAAATCGTGGATTGCATTGTCTAAATATAGGATTCTTAATTTTAGGAGATTAACAAGTTGGTCATGCAAAACAAAAGAAAAGGTGGAGGTGGAGGCAAAGCATTGTCTAAATATAAAGTAAGGAAACATCAATGAATGCTCTAAGGACATTAGTTTAGCATAAATTTTTTATGTGTAAAAAAAAAATTTAATTAATTTTTTTGATGATTTTTTACTTTTCTCATAAAAATAGTGTCAAAATTTTCGTAATTGGTTAATTAATAATTGCCCTAAGAACACTCGTTAGCAAGATTAAAAAAAAAAAATGGCCTAAAGAAAGAAGAAGGAACATACTTGAGATTTGAGTAAATGATCTTTAAAGAGCATTAACTTTGATTTCTTATACTCTCTCCGTCTCACTTTTTTTTGTCTTGTTTGAAAAATCAAATTTTTTAAGGGAACATTATTTATTATCTTGTCTACTTTTTAAAAATGTATAAGTTTCCAAAACTACCCTTAAAAAAATTTATCAAATAATTGAATTAGTAAATTAATAGGGGTATAATAAGAACATTAGTAAATTAATGACTTTTATTTTTAGAAACAGAACAATATTTTGGGACATCTCAAAATGAAATAGAGGACAAAAAAAAGTGAAACGGAGGGAGTATTTGAGAATCATAGGCTATCAAGACAAGTCATCCCCATTTCTGTGCCCTTTGCCAAAGGACTATGTTCAAATAATACACCACCTTCTTTTCCAAGTCTTCATCCAACAACTCATATCTAATAAGTTGTGCTCAACAACTTCATCTTAAAAAAAGAATAGAAATATCATAGAATTCAAACTCCCAAGTAAAAGCCAAAGGTGAGTCCCACATTAAGGTTGAAATGCATTTATTTTTTCTCTTTCTTTCTTGATAGAACAATCAAATTTTTAAAAACCCACGTAGTTCACAACTTATAACCTAAATTGAAAAGTGTTAGTAATTTAATTTTTTTTAAAGAAAGTTATAACCTTAAACTACAATCAATTTTGTAACTAAATTTTGTTTTTTCGAGTATCCAAAATTTGAAGCGACAGCAATAAAGAGGAAGAGTGCTTTAGAGAGTTCAAGGATCCATGGCTTGAAACTAACTATATTAGTGCCTTATAGTTTATAGAGTTCAAGGATCCATAGCTCCAAACTTTTTTTTTTTTGGAAAAACGAGAGTATTCAAACCTTTTGAGTATCAAACTAAACTATTCTCTCAGGTTTACACAGTCCCCTCGTCTTACATGCACTAAGTTATTACATGAAAAAATCCATGAAAGGTGGCCTCAAAATGCTAACAAGAGGTTTTGAACTTAAGATCTTAGGAATCTTACGAGGCCTTAAGAACAACTTAGCCAACCCCTTGAGTTTCCAAACTTCTTTTTGAACTTACCCTCTTCTTGTGCAATTAATCCACTATGCATTATTACCTCAGGAAACTGAATTGCTCAAAAGCGGTCTGAAAATGAATTAACGGTTTGTGTATTCTGTGGAGGATCTGAAGAGAGCATTGACGCATTTGTAAATCAATTTTATGTAAGTGTGTTCTCATAATTGGCCTTTGTACAACCTCATTACCTTTCCAATATAACACTGTATTACGGAAACAATTAATATCTTCCACTCCGAAGGGGAAAGAAAGTAAAAACAAAAAATTAAAAGGCATCTAGAGGGAACACATCTCACGTAACTATACCAGCCAAAAGAGTAGATCATCGTGTCCACCTCCAAATGATGAACACAATGGCGAGTGTCAAAATCATGCCAGCATATTTGATCCAATTATCAACACGGTGCCGCCTCTCAATCAGCCTCAATACAGAATTTGAGAGCCCCACTGTATTAAGGACATCCAGTGCTTTCCGCTGTGCATTCTGAACCAAGGAAAAAGCATATCAGCAGTACTCAATAGCATCAGGACTCAGGAGCAACCTCATGTCAATGCATTACAAACCATTATTTATTGAAAGACATGAGCTATCCCAACAATTTAGACCATTGTTTTCTTTTAGGTATTCTACCTCAGTCCAAAGGATTAAAGACCATACTACTAAAAACTGAATCAAGCATAATAATTAAGATATCCAAATTCCTTATATATATATATATGAATTGAGTTCAAGTTAGACCTAGTATAACTTTAAGGAATGTTATACCATCCAATATTTTTTAATTAGATGCAAATTTTGACAAATCTATCGTTAAATTATATTATCTTCGTATATTCTCCATGCTTGCAAAATTTCAAAGTGATAAAAAATTAATAGTCATGTCATCAATCAATTATTTAAATTCAAATTTTTGTAGTTTAAAATAATGCATAAAAGACAAGTTTAAGGATCGAACGGTAAATGCCATCCAAATGACATGAAAATTGGCATGAATATTAAGATCATATTGAACATGTAATTCAATGGTGGAATTCTCAAAATATGAATTCTATAACAAGTTATTGGGTGGTGCAAAAATTGCTTAGAGTTATACCATGTGTAACTTCACAAGAGATACACTTTTTTTGGACCGTTGATTACTATTAGATTTAAGGGTCAAAGAACACTCATAATAATGTCATTATTGCTATCTAGAAAATAGAAATTAGCCAATTAAGCATTAACTCTTCTTAATAAAGGGGAAAAAAAAAAAAAACAAAAAATACAACGATAACTTTCACTCCTCTCCTTGTCATCATCTTCTTCCTATCTTCCTATCTCACATCACCTTCTTGTTCTCATGCAAACAAATCATGAGGGAGCAAGATAGATGTTGGTTGTATATTTAGCAACTTAGGTTTTCCATGACTTTCGTTGTAGAGGTTAGCAATTGAATTGTTATCTTGGGGTGTGTTGAGCATTGGAGAAGACTGTGGGGCCATATCATATTATCATGGAGGACATTAACCATGGTGGTCCTTGGAATGTTGCTGTTGAGTGTTGATTATCCAAAGACAAATAATGCCACAAAAGTACTAGCCTATTTTGACATAAACCATGATGCTTTGCACATATTGATGGAAGAGAGAACATATTTTTTAAGATCTTTCAAAAGACCATGGTCGGAGATGATGACATGGCTAAAACATAATGTTGTTAGAGCACTAATTTTTTTTAATTGACTTTGTGTTTTTAATCCTTAGAAATACTCAGCCTCAACAATCATTCTCTAAAACAATAGTGACTTTGGCCATGTATTTCTAAAATTTTCCAGTACCTCAAGACAGTACCATAAAGAAATCAAAAAGAAAGATGTGAGAGAGGAAGAAGATGATGAGGAGGAGAAGAGTGAACGTTAATGCTGTGTGTGTGTGTGTGTGTGTTTTTTTTTTTTTTTTTAATTTATTAAGAAGAGTTAATTGGCTAATTTCTAAAGAGCAATAATGCCATTACCATGAGTGTTTTTTAACCCTTAGATCTAATAGTAATTAATGGTCCAAAAAATGTGTAACTATTGTAAAGTTACACCAGGTGTAACTTGAACTCATCTATATATATATATATATATATAAGAATTCCAAATTCGCATGCAGCATATCTAACAATACCCAATTAATATTCAAAATCTCAATCATTTGTGGCTTTATCCAAGAAAAGTTCAATGGGACCAATAATACCACATACACACAATAATAAAGCATGCCAATTCTGTAAGCTTCTATTTTGAAGAGAGAAGAAGGGATGTGGGGGAGGAATTTGAGATGCAGGATGAAGAAAAATAAAAATAAAGAATGTAACCACCACAAAGGGTGGTGGTCTAGTGGCCATCGTGAGAAGTGCACAATGTCCAAAAATAATGACTACCAGTGTGCCAAGATCTAGGGTAAGAATCAGCAATATGTGGAGGGGGCTCATGGACAACATTTGGAGCCACTGTGATACACTGAGAATTAGAAAAGCAGGACGCCAATGTGAGGAAGGCCCAAGTTCATCGATTTGGGGTCTTTAGAGATTGGTCCTTTTGCTGTTTAGTGGAATGAATTGTAAGGTGTTTGGTTTGAAAGGGTTTCGACTTGGTTTGAAAGGGTTCCCATGAATCTTTCATTTTTTATTTGGTTGCAGTCCCATATTTTATCATTTAAACTATATGTACACATGTATCTGTGATTGCAGAATGGTGAACACGTAGATATGTAGGGGCTTAATTGCAAATACCTTAAGACGTTCCCTTGACCCTGACATTGCAGACAGGATGGCCTCTCCCGTTAAACTTGCTTCTTCCAACATCCTAGCAGAACTACGAACTGACTGCCTGGCTTGCGCTTCCTCATCAAATATTCTCAAAATATGAGACTCTCCATTCTGTAACATAAAATATTTCCATAAGATACTAATGTAAAAAAAAATTAGATTCCAAATAAAAAGAATTTTCTCAGCTGGTTTGCTGCATCAACCAAAAAAAAAAAAAAAAAAAAAAATTACATACAGCTCTTCCAAGCAATTCTGCTCTCTCTTTGGCTTCCATTGTTCGTTTCTGATTCCTTAAGAAATACTTATCCAAACTTTGTTTCAAAGATTCAGCCTCTTCTGTTACTTGTTCCACTTTTCTGCATAATACAAAAAGAATTGCATTGCATCCAGTCAAGATAAAAGATCATCGAATCGCATCAACACTGCATTGGTTGAAATATACAGTACAAATCTACACAACTGCAGATCATATCATCAAACTGCACCAAACAGTTATGATATACTGTAAAGATTCATAAAAATTTCAGATACAATGCTGGTAATGCAAAGATGGCAAGATAATAAAAACATAAATTACTTTTGATAAGTAATAATATTTATTAGAAAAACAACCATCAGCAGAGTTGTGCGCTTGAGTTAATAAAAATAAATATTCAAATGTTTGGGATTCAATGGGTTAAGCCAGGGAATGTTGTTTCTGTGCTATTTAGCTGGAGAAACTGGCTTGGTAAGTTTGGTTCAGATATTTGGAACATGGTATTTGGAAGGACAAGAATAGTCGTACTTTTGAAGACATAGAAAGCTCATTGGATCAACTGAAAGTTCTGTTTCTTTGATTGATCCTGGGTTTGGGGTTTTACACAATGTTCTTCTTCTATTTTAGAATCTCATGTTTCCCTTAGATTTTCCTTTTGAGTCCTTTGACTTCTTTTCCCTCTGTGTTAGTGTTCATCATTGTGAACATAAGGTCTTACTTGGTTCTCAATAAAAATTCATAACTTACTTATCAAAAAAAATCTAGGAAAGCCAACTATCATTCAAAAACGAGATATTTGGTCATACTCAATAGTAATAATAACAATTGATTTGAACCACCAACAGAGATAGCAGCAAAAACTTAAATTATTACAAAAAGAGGTGAATTTAATCATGGAATCTAACAACAACAACAACATTGAAAATGATAATGATAATTCATGAAATTTGAAAATCTGAAGCTAGTTTCCCCGACCAATATGCATGGCTAATAAATTGAAACCCGCGAAGAGAAGCGAAGGAGAGAAGAGAAGAGGAGAATTGGGGTTGGGGGGGGTACCGTTTCCAGAGATCGCGGTGGGACTTGGAGGGGAGAGAGCGGCAGAGGCGGTCCATCTCGACGCAGAGGGATTGGATTTGGGTGAGGTCTCTTTTGATGGATGCAGACAGTTCTGGGGTTTGTGACTCCAAATTGCCACCGCTCGAGTACTCCAGACGCTCCACTCGCTCCAGCGCGTCTCGAGTTCTCAATTGTAGCTTCTTCGCATTCTGGTATATTTCTGATAGCGTATTACCTCCTCCTCCTCCACCACCTCCTTCTAATGGTGTTGCTGCTGATGCTGATGCTGATGCTGATTCCATTTCGAACACACACCAACAGAGAGAGAAAATGAGAGATGTTGAGAATGTTGGTTTGTTTTGATGGGATCATCTGGACACTGCGATTGTACCGTTCAGACACTTTTAAACTTAAACCCAATTTATTATGATCTCCAGGATTGGTCTAATGACGTAAAGTAATGCTGTAGTGAAAATAAAATAAAAGGTAAACCAACTTTTTTATATTCATTTATTTATCAACTTTTATATATATATATATATATATATATATTCTTTAAAATCATTTATTTCTTTTTGTATTTTTGTATTTGAGTAAAAAATAGCATTAAAAAATATATTTGGACTTATTTTCCTTTCGAATTGGATAGAAAAGTGGCCCTTATTATTAAAAGTGAAAGTGAAAAGGCGCAAGTAATTTTTTTTACTATGCCATTGTCCTTCCTCTTTTCTATCCAATTTGAAAGGAAAATAAATGATGGACTCAAGTGGAAAACTTGATTCACATAATTTTCTTTCCTCTTATTTTTACTTCAATCAAATAATAAAAAATCACAATTTTCTCTTCTTTCTCATTTCTCTATTTTTCACTCTCTATTTTCACTCCAACGAATCCTGTAGTAAGTTTAGAGAAAAAGGGTTCTGTGTTACTTTCTTTTTCTCCAAATGCCTTGATTTACATTTTGTTTTTGGATTTTCTTATGAATGATTTTTTTTTTTTTGGGCACATATATATATATATATACACTCTGTCAAAGTACATAAATTGTTAGTGTTTTTTTTTTAATAAATAAAATGTTAATGCAATTTTTATTAGCTTAAATAAATGAGATGCCTAAAGAATGAAATTAATGAATATTTTAGAATTATGAAGTTATAAGTCACATCATTTTTAGAGTATTCGATTATAAATTATTTCATCCAATCACAATCTCCAGGATATCTAAGAAATTCTTGCAGCAGTTTCTTAAGCTATTTCATAAGCTATATCATATAACCTTGGTTCTACAACCACAATATCCGGTACGATTAAATGATACATGAATGCTATTCCACTGCTAAAGGTTCCAAGTGACCGACAATTTATCCTACAGTTTTCCAAGTCCTAAAATAAAACAGCAAGTTCACTTCATACTAACGTCAATGTTGCTAGCAATATAGTACTATTTTTTTTTCTTTGCATTAAAATCAGTAAATATGTATGGGCAAAATCAAATTATCTTTAGAAAACAAACAAAAACTACTACACTAAAGGTTATGGTAAGAAATGCAGCAAAGATTTTTTTTTTTTTTTTTTTTTTTAATTTTCTTAATCGGAAAGTTACACATGTAACCTGCAGATCTTGAACCCACAACCTTACCAACAAATTACTCATGGAGGAGAAAGTGTCGGTTGAACTAGAGCACATTAATAGTTTGCAGCAAAGATGCACAGATAGAGAGGGTTGTCCTGTAACTAAAAAATAGTAATATACCTCTGAACAAAGATGTGTGCTATTATATGACAAAAAATGAGCAACTATCTCACTACCATGATTGATTCTTATAAATACATCAACTCTCGCTCATCATTTATGAAATATGATTTCAATGTTCCATATCACCTAATCTGAGGCAAACAAAACGAATTGGGTACAAAAACTACCCTACTTTTCTTTTATTTTATTTTATTTTATTTTTTTCCTCTTATTAATTGGTAAGTTACACGTGCATCCATTAAATCCGGTCACAATTGCACCCTTCACCTCATTCTTATGTTGGTGTTGGGGGGGGGGGGGGGGGGGGGGGGGGGGGGGGGGGGGGGGTGGGGAAGGAGATGCTAGTTAGCTCATGGTACAATCAATAATAATAAGGTTACAAAACTGTATCAAGAAAAAATTCTTCACTCCTTTGGCCTTTTACTCACGGTTTTACGCTTGTTAACATCCAGGTATTTCTTCCTTAACCGAATGGCCTTTGGTGTTACCTTCACATAAAACATAAGATGATATCAGAAAAGCATCATAGACAGTAATTTGGTCCCCAAAAAAATAAATTAAAATCCAGGAATAACAAGACCAAACAAATTAAAAAGCCACTATCAGCAACAAAATTCACCAGAACTCAAAAACGTACACCCTTTCCCTACAGTGAACCCAAGACTTCTTGTGTTATTTGATTCATGGCTCATTTCAAGGGTACACATTTTTCGTTGTAAAATTTGAAAAAGAATTAGGGAGGTCTGCAATAAAGCTAGGATACTAACATCTGTGGTATAACAGTAACAACAAAAAAATATGAAGAAATGGCTTCTTCAAGAGTCATCTGCACCCAAATACATTCAGGTTAGCAACTGCGTACATGTCAAATGTGAAGGTGGAGAAGCTTTTCACTCATGACCATAAAAAGTTTCTTACTGCTTTCAACATCAACTTAAAAACTTCATAACAAGGTAGCTTCACTAATTCAACACAGTTGCCAAAAATTATACAAAACAGTCACACTTCATGTTGTATGAGAGTTTTCATGAAGGATGATCAAGAATATCCAGTCAATTATTTTGGCATAAATGAAGACCGAAAGGCCCTAAATGGGTTCAATCTACTAGTGAATCACGCTCTTATTTCTAGGCATATTAGCACACAAACCACTGGAGGAAATAGAAACACACAACACGAGGGCTAATAAATACGTACTAGACGAGGTGGTGATAGCTTCGCATTCTCATCCTTGCTAGCAGCACGCACATTAGTAAGTTCTTTAGCCCTACTTGGATTGATCTGCACAATAGCAATCATTGCAAGTTAAGTCACTAGTGCTTAACAAATGGAGATAATGAAAGGTATAAGTCCTCCTTACATCTAGATCCGTATCCCGTGAATGTTCACCAACAATCATGCCATCATATGTCTGTACACCAAAGAGTCAAACAATCAGCTTTGCTTCATACTAGAGAACAGGAAAGACAGTTTACATATTAAGGTAGCTGTGGATTTCAAACTTCCTTGAGTTGTTTAATCTCTTTTACTAAAATGTCATTGCCAAATACCATCTATATCATCCTATTGGAGGATCAAGAGGACCAATAACCCCGGCCATCCATTATGAGCCAATTAGTGCAGAACAAGCAGACAGTCATAATTTTCTTGGCTATGTAAACAGTCAGTCAATAATGCTGCCCTTGCCTCTTCCTATTGCTATTTCATCATTCTCAAACATGAAGTGGGCATTGTGGGACAAATAAGAGTCCCCCTTGTATCTGGTGTAAAAAAATATGGCAATACCAGGCAAACTAACAGCATTTCAGATACATGATCATGACCATCCCACATATAGCAATTAAAAGGTGCAATGGTGCTGTCAATCAAGGTACATATTGCAATGTTATGGAAAATTTTATAGAAATTCAGGAGTTAATTTTATTGAAACCCCCCACAGGAATGTGAATGAATTTTTTTATTATTAATAAGTTACACACACACCAAGTGGGTCTTGAATCTATGATCTCACCCTCCACCTTGCTCTACAAGGGAAGCACCATTTCAGCTAGAGTTCACTGGCAAGAATGTGCTTGATTTTATTCAGATAAATTTACTGTATTTTATTCAGAGGAAGTTAATGTAGTTATAGATTATAATAAAATAAAAAAGCAGGAGACCTATATAAGTCCCATATAGGTAACAACTAATGGAAGTTAGAAAGCACAGGGACAAACAAAAGTAAATTAGCAAAACTAACAACCTCCATCCCAGGAGTCACAAAGAGAGTTCCACAAGCTTCTAAACTCACCAGTGCATGAGCTGTAATTGTACCATAGCCCATTGATACCTGTACAATGTGGAGCACAAAATACAATCAGGTTCATGACTGAAAAAATGATAGAAATCTGAGTACAATCAGCTTCAAGATCAACTTCAATCAGCCACGCCATAATACAACAAAATAAATATCCCCCCACAATCATAAATTGACCCAATCATAAATTTAGTTATACAGCAAGGTGTAGCTTGAGTTTAGGCACAAAGGGATTTAGAACTCCCTTTTAATATATTTTATGTTTTAAACTGTATATCATGGTCAGAAGATCATACTGTCACCAATATGATTAAAGATTACATCCAAGAAGGCATACACATATACAAATGTATCTATGTATCTGTGCATCTAATGCTCTAATGTTCCCAAATACCCAAAAAGTAAAGGGGGGGAGAAAAAGAGCAAGTTCTTTAAATTCGAACACCAAAGATCCATGATGCATCAGAAAAGATACATTACAGCAGTAATGCAAATGCCAATGGAAATCTGAACATCTTCCAATCAGTAATTCATACCCTCTCATTCTTTTGCTATGGAATTTAAATTGAAACACCAAAGATCCATGATGCATGAGAAGAGATACATTGCAGCAGTAATGTAAATGCCAATGGAAATCTGAACATATTCCAATCAGTAATTCACACCCTCTCATTCTTTTGCTATGGTAATTAAAAAAAGAAAAGCTAAATCAAGTCAAGCCATCACATAACAGAAAGGCAATTGATAAACACACCAATACTCCTTTCCGAACATTTCCAAGAGGACCAAGATATTTTTCGTAGGCTGCAAAAATAGATAGTGGTAGGAATGAAGAAGATTGCTAGAAAGGATACAACACTAAACAGCTAAAAAGTGAGAAGATCAAAATATTTAAAATAAACCCTGAAGACAAGGAACTTAATAAATCTCACAAATATTCAAGGTCGGGAAATTACTTATGATAGTAACAAAAGGGTAGCCCCGGGGGGGGGGGGGGGGGGGGGTGTGGAGATCACCCTATTCTTTACATCTTGGATCAAATCAGTTTTAAACAGAAGAAAACAGAATATTGGGACAGATTGGTAATGAGCAGGTACCACACCAGAGCCACAATCACATTTCTACTTACAAAACCAATCTGACTCAGAACTCAAATAAATCACAAATCCAATTTCTCATATTAGATTTACAGAGAATTTCTGCCTTATGTATCTCTATTTTTTTATTAGTAACAATATATTATAAAGAGACTAAGTTACTTTATGTTCACGAGGATGAAGACAAAAGTAACCTAAAAGAATTACAAAGAATTGTGCTAAAAATTTAAGTGATTCTTTGAAATCTAATATGGAATTGCTGTGTGTAAGACCCCACGCACATGTATCTCAACGTGATGTTTCTTAATCTGGGTCAGCCAAGGTCAGTTGAAAGAAAATTTGGCACCCATATTGATGACCCAATGATATGATACCAAGTTATGAGGGAGACCTAAAAGGTGATGGACGAAAATGAAAAAGGAAATGGACATAAATACGTTCAAAGGAACATGCAAAAAGATCTTTAGCAGAACATGCATACTCAGGAAAGCACGGTGCATGAATCCAGTTCCACGTGTATCGCTGCTAAACACACTTCTGTAACCAACAAGACCCCTGAAGAACACAAAAAAGAAATTATTTATTTCCTTTCAAGACTATGAAAAAGAATCTCTATAAAATATATCATGAAGAAACAACCTTTTACTTAGAAACAAAAAGATTGGATTATTAGGAGGGTGTTTTTTATTCATCCCTCCAAACCCTAAGATGGGAGGGGGGTTGCAATAAAGAAAAAGAATACTGTCCAGTTAGCTTTAATGCTCTCTGGGTTTCTTTGGTCATTTATATGTCCCCATTTGTATTGGACATGACACTTGTATATATATATCACGAAACTTGTAATATATTCCCGCAACACATTACAAATATTTTAAAAACATATCAAATTTTTTTTTTTTTGGTTTAAATATGTGTGCACGCTAAAGGTATAACTAGGCACTAACCTGGAAGGACAGGTTAAAGACAACCTAGTCCTGCCAAAATTTCCCAGGACAGGACCCATGTCAATAACCTCAGCTCGCCTATGAGATAGGGCTTCGATTATTAACCCCACATGCTTATCATTTACCTATAAATCACATTTTAAATGTTAAAGGCCTCTATTCTTAAGAGAAAACTGCTGCAAATTGAGAGATTATTACCTCAATAATGACTTCTCCAATTGGCTCCAGCTTTTGACCCTTTTCAGCTTTATACCTGGTACAGTACAGGAACATTGAGAATTTGAGAATAAGAAGCTTTTGGTAAGGATGATTATGTAAATATATGACCAAATCTAGGCACCTCATGATATCAAAAACTGGGAAAAACTACAAAGAAAAAAAGAGAGTTTCAATTGATGTAATAAAATCAACCTTCCAACTCTTAAACTTGTCATGCCGCCCGCCGCCCCATCCCCCCCCCCCCCCCCCCCCCCCGGGGGTTCCCTCAATTTATACATTGACCAGCAGCAGTGAACATTAACTCACACTTACTAAGTTTGATTGAATGTCTAAATGTTTGTAATCAATATGTTTCTATATATGATCAACTTTCACATTTATGGTTCTAGAACATCGAGGTCTCCAATACTGTCAACAGCCTATTCCATGGAACTGTGTTTGTGTATTCAACAAAAATCATACTGCACTAGTAAAGAATGAGATTGAAAAGGCCAGCATATTGAAAACTTACATTACCTTTGGCAGTGAGACAGACAGTTCAAATCCTTCACGCCTCATATTCTCGATTAAGATACCTGTTTCACCCAGAAAGGAAACTAAATTCAACATATACTCAAATGTAAGAACAACCAAAAGAAGAGATGCAAGATCAAAAAAACTCTTGTGGGCCAAAAAAAAAAAACAGTCCTCTTTCTTTGTTCAATCTTTAGAAATTATACAGAAAGATAGGAACAAACCCAGTTGAAGTTCTCCCCTCCCCTGAACTTCATAAGACTCTGATAAGCCTGGAAGAACATTTATGGCAAGATTTGTTTCTGCTTCAGCCATTAGTCGATCACCAATCCTCCCTTCAGTCAACTATAAATACATCAGAAGTAGCACATCACCTCATTTAGAACAATATTATAGAGCACACAAGAAAACATACAAATATCTTAAAATGTTCATGTTGAGGAAGAAAGCATTCAATTCAAGGTGAGTACTGCACTGAAAAATTAAGGGGCGACCCAAAGTGAAATCAGACAGAAAACAATGCAAGATCTGAAGCCTCACAAGAATAGGATCAAGTACAACTAATGTAAAATGTAGCCACATCACATATTATGAAAACAGTACCTTGAGAGGCTTTAGATAGGAAAAAAAAGGATTGCATTATCAACGCTTCAGTTTGTATAAAATCTGGTTATGTTTTGTTTAGCATATAGCAAATTGCAAATTCTTTAATGTATTTGCACATGGGAAGCTGTTATGGGATTCTTTACAAAGCAATTGCAAAGCTTCACTTACGGATGGCATAAAAATAGTTCCATGTGGTAATGGCCGGGTTGTGTATAATTTGGCAACTGTTCAGCAGAGTACAAATTAATGCTTATTGCAGTCAGAATGTCTTGTTTTTTTTTTTTTTTTTTGGAAAGTTATTGTGGTCAGAATCTCAGGTGTGACATCAGAAGCAAATCAAAAACAAAGAAAGCATAAGAATAATTAATACATCAAGTAGAAAGTGAAAACAAATATGGTCCAAAAGGCTGAATACAGTTTAGGAAGCTCCCCACACATATAGTTCCCATAATGCCAAAAGTATGATCTAGAGGTGGTAGAAATCTTTTTTAGCTTTGATTAATCTCAGATCTTTTCTTTTTATTCATTTTAAGTGAAAGAGGGAGGGGGGTGGAATTTGAACCCTGAACATCTCCATTAGAAATACCACGAAATGCATTTGACCTAAGGTCCTTGGATAATCTCAAATTTAATCAACATTGATCACATTGCTTTTCAAAGAGAAAATGGTACAGCAAGGCTACCAATGGTGAAAATATTAGAAATAAGAGAAGAATAATTCTTATAGAAGAAAATAAAAAAATAAAAATTAATTGTATTGTTTAAGCAATGGCAGGTATACTCCCCTATAGGTCCAACTAAAATAAAATATTCTCTTTTCAAATGAGAAAAGGTACAGAACAATGAGAGGGTACGCACACAAACTCAAACACAAATCACCATGTCATTGTCATATACACAAGCACAAATCGCCATGTCATTGTCATGTATAAATCCATTTTTTCTTTTCTTTTGTAAATTTTCCAATTTAGTATCATATTTGTTCATGCATTGTCTACAGAACAAAGGATTTGGACTTCTCTCTTTTCCTCTTAGCATAAGGAAAATCTTCCCAGAAATTAAGAACACGATAACAAAAAATCAACAGAATGCATTTAATTTTGAGACATAAATGGTAGCTATGGGGGTAAGGGCCCAATTTCGTATGGTCGGCCTTGGGCCTTATCTAGGCACGTGGGTGTGTCTGAGGAGGTAAGAGTAATTGGTAAAGACTATAGGTCTAGAGTAATATAGGGAAAGAGCGAAAGAGGGATAGTCCGAGGAGTCTATTTCATCAATTCAGGTGACCTTTCAGGAGATTTCTACGATGAGGATGAGCCTCATGCACAAGCAAGAACGATAAGAACTCAGAAATATTTAAAGGAAAAGCTGCTACCACCGCATTAAATGCACTGCAACTACTCTTTTGGCCGCATTTATGAGGATAAAACTCCTGAACAGTGTAACCTCAACTACCACAACTCATATAAAGCTAAAAAAGGTGTTCGATGGGACAGAGACTCAAGTGGAGAGTTGGATGATCAACAAGTCTAGAATCAAGATGGTTAGAAGTGAGCTTTATAATGTAAAAGATCTCCCATGAGAGGGGGATTGGAAAAAGAAAAAGAAACAAACCACTGTAGCATTCAAGCAGTATGAACACTCAGTTCTATTGATTAATATCATATCTTATCACCTAGGACAACAATTTTGTTCATTTTCATATGTCTTATTTATTTGTTCATCTTTTAACTCTATACTAGCAGTTGTCAAATTCGTAAAAAGCCTAGTTCTTTCATCCACTCTCTACAAATTTATTGTATTGGACTTATTAGGCTGACTTCCCATACATTTTGGGCTTAGGCTGTAAACCGTGACCCTACAGTAGCAAATAGAGCAAATAACAACACATATTGCAATTGATAGAAACAAGCTAGAAAGGAAAAAAATGATGACTCACATGGGTACCATCACGACCAGCCAATGGAGAGTCATTGACTCCAAAAGTCATAGAAATGGTCGGGGGATCCAAGTTGGATTATCCAACTCAACAGTGGGCAATGCCGTCATAACCTTGGCAAATGCAATCATAAGTTCAAAACAAATCCATATCATTTATTTGGATTATCAATAAATATAACACTGAAATGATTATAACTGAAAAATGCAAATAACACACTATAATGTAGACCATCATCTACAACTTGAATATATATATATATATATACCATTAAAAATGACGTCGAAGATGACAACATCATTACGCAAATATACAGTTTCCATAGCCAGCCCATACGTCCATACAAATCCTAGCATGTGTATTTGTGTGTGTGAACAAGGTACTAACCCTAAATGCAAAAATTGCAAGATGAACATGGGGAGCACAAAAACATGGAAAATATTTAGAAATCTTTAGATTTTCAAAAAGATCCTGATCAAACAGAGTAATTATTTGTGACTCCAGAAAGAAATTCTTGAGTGCCTTAGACTTAGACCTCTGATCTAAATTACATTATTTTAGAAAGCCAACCCACTATCAAACTTTTTTTCCTCCATTAATGCCACTATACTAGAACCATGGTCAGTTTTATCCATTTGTCTTTTGAAAGGTTGATAGTAGCTAATAATCTTTCAATTTGAATTAAAATTAAGGAACACATAATAGTGAAATCCCTAATTTTATCTTGTATTTTCTTGTATTTGAATATTTTTAGAGTAGTTCTCAGTGTAGTATATATATTTTTTTTAATAAAGAAGAAAAATTGGACTTTAATTTAAAAAAATTCAGCCATAATCAGCTAAAAAAACATGATTGAGTTGTTAAGAAATATCCCCCATCCACATTGATAAACCGCTAATATGTTTGCATGTTATGAGCAGCTTTCATAAATTAAAAGAGTATTTGTTTAATTGGCTAACAAAACACGATTGAGTTGTTGAGAATATCTTCCATCTATATTAAAAAACCGCTAACATGTCTCACATATTATGAACAACTTTCTGTTAAAGGGATATTTGTTTATTAGTTTTTGTTACTTTTCAATGCAACGAAAGATACTCTTTTGTTAAATATAAATATATTTTAAAAAAAATATAAATACCTAGTATGAAAACGTGTACATGGTATATAATGAATGTAACTCAAGAGTATCTTGAGAAACAAACACAAATTGCATAGGTAAATTGAACCCCAAAACATCATTATAATGGAAGAGACCGTGCTTGCCATGTCAATCGACATTCTCAATCACTAGCAAGGTGAAACTTTCCACTCCCATAGCATATTGACACGTGTATATATAAATATATATAGTATATTCCAATGTACACAATTTTTATTTTATTTTATAGGATGTACACAAATTTTCGCGTCAATGGAGTCGCTCTCCTATTTAACCGAACCCAACCCCACGCACTTCTTCTTAGTCAACATAGATATGATCTCTCTCACTCTCTCTCTCTCTCTCTTCTACCTAAACTACCAATATCACAAAAAAAAAGCAGTTGTGATTAGGTTCACTTCCTCACCTCCAAATTCATATAATAACATCATATAACTATGTCAAACTCCAAGTCCCAAACCCCACTGCTCTTTCCTCCTTCACAGTTCCAACGTTAACATACAAACACAAACAATAACGAAAACCATGTTTCTTCCACTGCTCACCTCAATACTCTCGAACCTCAGCTCCCGGAGGCCACTGCTTCAGGGCCGGCTCAAGGCCTAGGCAACTTGGGCCTAGGCCTAAGGCCCCACAACCAAAAAAAAATTTCCCTACTAAAAAAGGGCCCCATCTTCATTTATAAAAGGCCTAAAATTTTATAAAAATATAACATTTTTTTAAATAATTGGTACTTTTTTTTTAAGAGTGATGCTAAAGATACCACAAATTTTATTATAGGTTTAACTGACATATCATCAATCACATAAAAAAGTAATTCAAACACAAATAAATTAAGTTGTTGAAATTCATCAATTACAGTCATAATCACATTTATTGTGAACATTTTGTAGTATTTTTCTTTTTCATTTCTAACAAGGCTTTTAAAATAGGAGACCAATAAAAATTTAAACCAATTGAAACCCTAAGATGTTTAAAAAAAAAATGCTGCAAATGTGATAAATCATCAATGATAACTAATCTCTTGCTAAGCCACACACCAATAATATCTATCTATCTCTTTCTCTTAAAAAGAATATATAAAATTAAAATTTAGATTACAACTATACTTAACTATGCATAGTCATATATCCAAGTTAAAGTAAGTTCCTTTTGGTTCAACTATAATATTCAATCTTCTATATGAAATTAACCTTAGTTTAGCTAGTATTATTCATCATTTTTTGTATTTACATCAAATTAGTCTTAATTTAATTAGTATTATATAATTTTATTTAATTAATGTTTACATATAAAAAGGCCCCATATAAAATTTTTGCCTTAGGCCCCAAATTTTGTTGGGCCGGCCCTGCACTGCTTATATATGCGGCCACGTGGACAACCATCCTAACGTTAACGGTAGCGGTGGCTTCGTTCGCGCCAGAAGTGGCCTTCGTGTCGGCGATATCTTCGACGTCTCGGTTCTCGAAACTGTGCGACACGGAAGGCCGGTCCGTTAGGTTGCCGTTAGATGTGGCGGGAGAGATCCTGTGCTTGCCAGCTCACCTGTTCGTTAGGTCCAAGGTTGATTTGATTGTCCCTCCGGTCTTTGCGGCTGTTGTGGTTGCTGGCTCTGCTTTTTTGGTCCGGGCCGTGGGCCTTTGGGAGGAAGATCAGGCCCATTAATCTTGTAGACCCAATTAAAGAGGAAAAGAAATTCACACCGTTCGATTGATTAATCAGTTTGTGATTGACGGTGGTCATGTGAGTCTCGTTTGGAGATTTTCGAGTTTTTTTGGTAAGATCTCACTTGCAGCCGCCATGCTACTCTATTTTAATTTCAACTTTCAACTATATAAATTTTTTTAAAAAAATTTTTATTATTATTTTAATTTTGGTGATTGAAAATTTGAAGCACTCTCGTTGTCATGAGCATAGCTTTGGGATTTTGCCAACTATCTATGAAATTTTGGTAGCTTCCAAACTTTATATATTTGGGGCCTTGATGTAAGCAACTATAATCTATCCCGTTAATTTCCAATGAAATATTGGAAAAGCCGGTTGTTTAATTTCCTGTTTGCAAGCGCAAACTAACTTTTTATCTCAAATTTATTTTTATAATTTAATTTTTAATTTTTTTGCTCAATTATGTAACTAAGCTATAAAAAATAAGTAATTTGCAAACAGAAATAAGATTATTTGAGAGTATAGCTTATTCTGTCGGTCTCTTTAGCTTGTCAAGGTGAATATGAATACTATTGAATTATTCAACAATTGTGGTTATGATGGATGGAGTCGATTGCCAAAAATATTGTACAGACTATCTAGAAAAGTTGCACGATACAATGATATATATAGGGTCTGTTTGTGATTTGTTTATTTTGTTGAAACTTAAAATTTTTTGCTGTAAGTACTGGAGATAAAGGTAAAAGTTAGTTGAAATACTACAGCGAGATTCATGAATAGTACTAAAAAGTGCAGTGACCCATAAATAGTAATAAAAATAATCTGAATAGTTAAATAAGCTGGTTTTTTTTAATTTAGAGTCAAACGCACACATAATCAGTAAATATTGATGCATCAAAAGTTGCATTAAAAATGAACTTGGTAACGGGAGATCTGAAAATTCTTAAATAAGAAATTTAGATAAGTATAACAATTTAGCCTGTAGCATGAAATTCTTACGAACGAAGTACATATATTTGGGTGAATCTTTCACCCTTACCAAAATAACAATATATATTAAAAAAAAAAAAATTACTGGGACTTCCTTGTCATATACTTGTTGACAAGAGAGATATATATTAGTATATTAGCAAACAAGCAGAGCAGCTGCTTTCAAGGTTTTGCAGCTGAAGAAACCAACTTGTTGCTGAAGTCCCAGAGCTCTTTAGCCAACACTGTATCTCTTGCAAACGCACTTGGTTCCATCTCATTGCAGTCCAGATAGTACTTTCCAGTAACACCTTTCAGATTTGGGTGGAGTGCGACGTAGCAAGTCGTGGATGCTCCCTGCAATAAACAAATCCGATTTATACCTTCTTAACCCTTTTCTTGGAGTGCTTATGCTATTTGGCCAATAATTATCTCAAATATATGCTTTTTCCTCCTCGCAATACTTAGGTTTTACATGATTGTAGGTCGCACAAATTATGAGGAGGATGTATATATCAAATGCATAAGATATCTCCTATTTAGTATATAGCTAGTTTGAATGAGTCGAGAGAGACAACTACTACAAATACTATAGATCGTGTGAACTACCTAATCTTAATCATCCATTTATTAAACATGAGGCAATTTTACTTTAAACATATTTTTTTTGGAGCAATGATTCACAATTTTAATTAAAAACAAGCGTGTGTATACGGTATGTGCTAATTATTTCCCTTTTATTAAAAATGTATATTGTTAAATAAGTGAATATCTTATATTAACAGTTCAAATTTATGTAAGTATGAAAAAAAAGACTATGGTAGAATTCTCCTACAAATGGATATAGGTTATTTTACGATGATTGATAAACATTTAGTTTCTACAAATGTCAAGGTTTTATATAACTTTACAAAGTGTTGCTTTATTTAAAATCTCATTAAAAACTGATAATCAATGGTAACTAATTTAAATGAAGAAAATTGTTGAAGTTATTACAAATTTTACTAAAAAAAGTGAATGTAATTAGTGGACTTCAACGACTTAGTAAGTGAATGTTTAAATTACTTTTTTTGATTAGTGACAAATCAGTCTATAAATTTTGTAATATCCTTAACATCATTCTCAATTAAAATAAAACTGTACACACCTTGAGATTTATAAAAATTGAGAAGATCCTTATGAGTTTATTTGTATGTGTGCTTTTGTGCGTGCTAGCTTAAAGCAAAGATATTTATCCATCCATTCCAAAAACTTTAAAGAACTCAAAATATAAACAACGCCTTGATACTTAAAAGTTGTATTAATCTACCTGAGGTACGTTCTTCCATAGATAAAAGGTGAACACCCGTAGAACTCCTGCATATAAAGATGATCAAATTATGAAAAATACTATCTTTTTCTTTGCATATTTTGTCTATATTTTGAAACATAGAGCAAGAGCATACTCATCAGAAGTTCAGAATATCTCATGAGAGGAGTCATTATCAATCCTGGATGGACTGAATTCACAGTAATGTTTATACCTTCTTCCTGCATCTCATTAGAGAGGTAGGATCAATGAATTAGTAAAATACATGATAATGTATAGGATTAATTACTCAAATCGAAAATCTAGGATCAAATTGACACTTTAGATGAAGTAGTGACCTATGTAAAATCTTCAAAAAATAATAATAAAGATTACCTTACATCCTTGTTTTAAAAATTATGGTTGTGTTTGGCATTGGCTTAAAAAACAAGTTTTTTTTACTATTCAGCTTATTTTTGCTATTATTCATAGATCTCATTGCACTTTTTGGTATTATTCATGGGTCTCACATAGTTATTTCAGCTACATTTTAGCTTTATCTATAATACTTTCAGCAAAAAAATTTCAGTTTTAGCTAAATAAGCTGTTCCCAAACAGACACATTAAAATTACCTGGAAACGACGAGAGAGTTCATTCGCATGTAATATGTTTGCTAATTTGGATTGTCCATATGCCCTTTTGTCAGAATAACTAATACAAAGATATTGAAGAGTGTTAGACATATTATGGCCCAAGCGGCCCAAACCAATTGTAAGCTCATGTACTTGTAGAACAAATATATTAATCTTAGGTTAGTCTATAGTTAGCCTAAGATTATTAGTTATATATTCTCTAGCATATAAACTCTATATTGGGTTCATTGTAACATAAGTGCTTAATATAATATGTAGCATTCAAGGGCAAAGATTGCTTTCTCTTTCATGCTTTCACTTATCGTTCAATCATCACACACAATCACACAACAACTTTCACAAAAAGCAAAATCATGAAGCCGCTCATAAGCAAGCAAGTAAAATTTTTATGTAATGCATTATCATTATGAAAAAGCCAGAGCACTAGCAGAGGTAACATTCTTAGCTTTTGGGTCCTGACTAGAGTGACGAGCAATGAAATCATATTGGTTAATTTACAACATTACGAATTTGCACCTAATAAAATAAAAGAAAATTTTGACGTACCCACTTTCATCATTGATCTGATCAAATCGGATCCCATGTTCATAAGTGTAGTTGTGGGCTATTGATGACAAGTTCACAATCCTGCCCTCGATGCCGGTTGATCTTGCTGTGTTCTTCATTTTCTCAAGAAGAAGATTCGTTAAGAGGAAATGACCTGAGAAGTGAAGCGAGATATAACCGATTACTGGCAGAGTTGAAATTACAAACCAAATTATATATATACACATAGTGAGACATCAATTATTTTACTACCAACCTATATGATTTGTAGCAAATTGCATCTCTATTCCATCTTTTGAAAGCTGGAAGGGGCAGAACATGACACCGGCATTGTTTCTGAAATATTGGCCATATTCAAATATTATTTGTATGCAAGAGTGTGTGTTCATAGAAGAACTGTATTAGTTTGGTAAAACTATACAGACTAGAGAGACAAAGACAGAGACAGAGACAGAGAGATCACATCAAGATGTTAAGGGGAACGTTAAGAGCATTGAAGTCGTCAACAAATGCTCTAACAGACTTCATGGAGCTCAGGTCGAGCTTTAGGACATCCACACGCGCAGTTTCGTTGTCTTTAAGAATAAGCTGTTTTGCTGCATTTGCAGCTTCCATGTTCCTTGCAGCAATGATGACATGAGCTTTCCGAAGAGCCAACACTCTCACGGTCTCCAAGCCAATTCCACTCGCTCCTCCTGCATATCAAGAGATTTTAACAATTGAGTTAATCGGAACATATGAAAGATTACTAAGTAATACTACACATCCACAATATTATCACTAATGATAAGTTGTTATTAGTTTTGATCTTAAATTAAATCAAGTGACATTAGAAAAAACTTTGGATAACTATTATAAATCACCGCCCCTACATATACACAGACACATGCCTTGAGGTCCACATATATATTTTTTTTTAATGAATGAGGACCACATAGTACGAGGTAACCGCTATATACAGCTAATCTACAAGATAATTATTGCAATTAAAGTGCTGCCGTTGAAAATTGAACTCAATTGGGCACATTAGTTCTCAAGTATTCAAGCTCACATGTTGCGAGGGAGTAGCTGCATGTATTATCACAGAGGGCTCCACTAGGGCCAATATGGTTGATTTATTTCCCTACCACTATTGAAATTGTAGTGAGGGCTCAATCAGCCATTAATCACCCCTCAATGAGTAGGATTAGGATTTAGTACATTGCGTATTGTATTGGGTACAATTCACCTTATTTACGCTCACAATTTTTTTTTTTTTTTTCACTTTTTTAGCCTTCATTTTTTACTACTGTTATAAAACTTTTTTAATCAATAATTAAGATTAATAATTAAGATAAAAAGTTACTTTTTGCGATTATGAATCTTAATCATTCTTAAGAATTGTAGATCTCAATCCCAAAAGAGGAATATTATTTTCTGAAATTATCGTTCTATCGAAGAAGTTCACCAACTTTTAGATATAGTTGCCCAATTGGTGGTCATCGCAGGTGGAGCATTACTGACATGAGTTGACTGATCTTGTAGAAAAAGGCCCACCTGGAAAAAGCATGCCTAACAACAAATGGGTTTTTTTTTTTTTTTTTTTTGGGTACAAACTGCAAATGGAATGTACTGAAAGTCTGAAAGTGAAAGCTCGTGTGGAGGAAATAAAACTTGCACAATTTCCGTATTATATTAGATAATTTAAAAATAAACTTTACATTTTTAAATTATTAAAAATTATTTCAAGACATTCATTTAAAGAGTCATTTCTAACTAAAACAACATAAACTCAACTAAACTGCATTTGCAAATAATCAAAAAAAAAAAAAAAACTGCATTTGCAATGTATCTAGATATTAAAAGACTCTTTATATGAACTAAATTACTCTTTATATGAACCCAATTTAGCTTAGAGAACGATAACATGTTCTTCTTCTTTGTTTATGTGTTCTTGGCCGGATTTAAAAACCGTTTTGTTATCTGAATATTATATGCGATTCATAAAGAGGTTAATTTCTTGTGTCCAAATAAGTTCTCAGTATAATTTTTTTAAATGAATTTAAGTTAATAATAATTCAATGGAAGGGAACTTAGAATGATTTAAAAAGTTCAGACAAACGATTTTAAGGTTGGGGTTTAATTTAAAACCATATTCAAAAGAAGACAAAATTCCTGACCATATTCTACATTATTTTCTATTCTGGTTTCACCTTTTTATTTATTTATTGATAAATTTTATTGTGGTTTCACTGTCACAAATATAAAAGAAGTGAAAACCGAAATATTAAAAGAAAGAAGGATGCTACGTCTACAACAATTTTACAACATTTTTACAACAAATCACAGGTGGTTAGTTGTTATTGGTTCAAATTTGAAACTAACACTAAGGTTACTTTTTTGCTCCAATAATAACAACCAGTAACAACCTACCACTTAGGATTTGTTGTAAAAATGTTGTAAGCATATCATTTTTCTAAAAGAAAAAGAATTGTTATAATACTATCATACTATGTCACAGTCTCCACGAAGACATATGGATAATTATTGAATATTTTCGGAGTACCATAAATGCATATTTCTCATCTCACGTAATTGTGGGTCCTACTAATTAAATTTATTATGGAACCCACAATTCATGTAAGAGGAGAGAGTATGCATTTATTGTACTCTTTGAGTATTTAATAATTTTCAAAGACATACCGCGGCTGGGTATGTAGCGGCCAATAATGATGAAAGAAAATGTCAGATTTGGACTAGGATTTTTTTTTTTTGGATTGAGATATTTTGGATAAAATTTAACATTTAAGTGCCATTTGTTTTGATATAAAATATTTCAATAAAAGAATTTAATATGTAATAGGTTTCATTTAGTAACATATGTAAAATTTTGATTAAAATAATTCATTTCATTTTATTTATTTCCCTCCTCCCAAACGTATGATAAATTTTGTCTCGTAATTATAAAAATAAAGCTGATAATTACAAAAAGAAAAAGGCAAAAATAGAACCAGATGAAAACAACTAAGTTCACTGGTAATTTATGAAACTTTCATCGGAAATGTCTAGGATTTAAATCCTATCTTCCAAGACCCAATTATGAAATTATCAAAATAAGAATCCTGCAATTATTTATTGATTTCACTTTCTTTTTCTCATGATCTCTCTTACCTTTTCTTTATCCCCATATTTCATAGATATTAAACAAGAGCATGAACACCACGACAGACTATCAATCAAAAACAAGTAAAACGAAACAATAATTGACTAAATGAAAGGGGAATTCAAAGCTGACCAGTGACAATAGCAGTGAGATTACTGGCATCAATCCCTTCAGTAACTTGTTCAGCAGAAGAAGCTGAGCCGAACCCACTTGGGCCTGCCCTCCCTGTAATCAATGAGAAGATACTCATTTCCTTGAATAACGCAAAGAAGCTCACAAACAAGGACCTCTAAAAAATATATGCTTATATATGAGAGAGTGAAGGAGAGAGAGAAAGATAGAGGGAGAGAGAGAGAGAGAGAGAGAGAGATTTATATAAAGTCTTTCTGTCGGTTGGGAAATTAAAGACAAAGCCAAGTATGGGCACAGAAAGGGGAAGCATATGCATGAGAATAAATAAGCATTTTTAGCGGGTTCTAGGCAGTCGGTGATTTAATTCATTTCAGACTTAAGGTGAGGGCTGTAATAAATTCTCGCCGGTGAAGGGCTGTTAATAACCACAACGTCCTATTCAACTATTCTTCATCTATCTTTTCTTTTTTCTTTTTACTTTTTTCTTTTTCTTGGGAAGAAAGCTGGTGAAGCTGGTGACCTAAGCTCTACCTGGATAGAATTGTTTAACTAGGCAGTGAAGGAAAATTATTGCATAGTCCCATACTATACTCCCCTCCAGTAGTGGCTTTAGAAATTGTTTTTAGGATGGTAATTAAGAAACTTAAATTATACAAAATTTAATATAGAGCCAATTTGAATATATCAATGTTACAAAAAAAATATACAAATACATGAAATATTACAATTTTTTTGTACAAGCAGTCTAGCAAAGAGAATAAGAAAAAAAAAACTAGACTAATAAAAGATAAAATGCAAATTGAAAATGTTGATATGAGATAATAAAGTGATCACAATAATTTTATAACAAATCTTATGCAACAAGTTGTTAGTCTGTTATTGGTGGGTAAAACATGTCAATATTGAATCTCAATTAGAATTAGTATCAGCTTACCACATAATATTTATTGTGAAATTATTATAAAAATATTGTGGATGTAGCATTACTCTTATATTTATTGAACTTAAATTCTTATGATTCTCGAGTAAAAGTGTTCAACATTTTTATTAAGGTGGTCAAAATAGGTTAATTTAGTATATAATATATATATATATATATATATATATATATATATATATATATATATATATATACATATATACACATTTTTTCAAGTCAGGGTGGTCATAGAAAATATTAATTTAAAATAATTATTTATAAATTTTTTTTTTGCATAATGTACAATTTTTTTTTTTTTTTTGACAAGTGAAGGTGTTCCTAGGACTACCCTCACATACAAGTAGAGCCGCCAGTGTCCCCTCTCTTATAGAGGGGTGGGCCCCGTGGTGGGTGGGACCCATCCCTCTGGGAGTATAGTCCAGGATTATACAATAACAACCCAACAGTGAAAGTGAAGGAAAACTCTAGGTACATCCAAATTCACAACATGTTTAAGTATTTGTAAAAAAATAAATCTAAAGCAGTGGAAGAAAATAAATCACAAAAATTTCCAAACCTATGGGCCTAGGAAAAGTCTCATCTTAATGCCTAATTTACCATCTTATTCCAATAAATCACCAAAAAAAATAACCTCCCTATGGAACCAAGTCATTACCTTCAAGAATTAATTGCCACTTAGATGCTTTTATTCTTAGATACCTTTATTCCTAATGAAGTTTTTTATTTTTTATTTTTTGAGAAGAGGTTCCTAATGAAGCACTATAAAAAAAAATTAAAAAAAAAAAACAAAAAAACAAAAAACAAAAAGACTAACTTTATGTAATTATCATCATGTCTTAAGATGCTAAGTTGTTATTGGTTCAAATTATAGGTAGTAAATTGTTATTGATTCAAATTTAAATTTACTACTAACTAAATAACTTTTTTGCCTACCATTGACATCCCCTAACAGCCCGCTACTTATAATTTGTTATGAAAATGTTGTGCACATATTATTTCTCATTATTTTTTTATATTGACATTGAAGTAATATCACTGTAAACAACCTTTGCATTTTTTACTTGTAAATAGACCCACAACGTATGCACAATACAAACACCATGAATTACAATATTGATTCACCGAAAGAATAACCAAATGGGCAAACAAATCAAAACCAGTAAAACTATCACGACCGTAAAAACCCAAATATGCACAGTTAAAGCAACCCACAATATTTAGGAACAAAACATGGATTTGCAAAACAATCATTGAACAAAATTAATCACAACAGTAAATTAAATAAAATATCCTAGAATCATGTCAAATAATTTCTCAAATGAAAATCACCAAACAAGATAGCATGAAGGAGGCTCTAATATCACATGTAAAAATAAATAAAAAATAAAAAAATCTAAATCAATAGAAGAAAATGAAACATACTTCCAACCATTGTTATTCAAATGATATGTAAAGCAAGGAATTAGAAGAGATTCTTCTAGTCTATGACATTCTCCTTAGAAATAGTTTTTGATGGAGAACATGGGCTTTTTAACTAGGGATTCTTTCAATTTAACATTGGTTGTCTATTTATACTCTTCCCATTAAAGAGTATGTCTGCTCGCCAAATATAAGTGTTTGTTCACAAAAGACTCCTAATATGATGGATCTTTATCTATCACTCTTATCATCAAATAAATAATAAATCCAGATAAATAATAATTAGATACTAAAAATAAAATGTATATGGGCCACATTAAGTCTCCTATTGGAGATAATTTTACAGTATTCACATGTGATTGGTGCATTCGAATCTACTTTTTCTCTATATCTCGTGGTGGTCTCATGTGTAATTGTATAAGTGTTATAATCTAATTATAAGTTGACACCTAAGCATATTATGAAAATGAGTGTAGATTGAGTATCAATAGCCTATAGGTGGACTGGTAAGTGAAAGGCTTCTAATAGTTGGACCTATTAAACAAGTTTTAGATGCATGTGTGACACAATGGGGTTCAAGTTAGATCAGGTTGGGATTAAAATGAATCGTCCTAAATAAATTGCAAAACCTATGACCCTAACTCGGTTTTTTGAGGGTTGGGTCAACTTAGTATGACTCGTATTTTTTTTACTAACCAAAAAATATTAAAATTAAAAAAAAAATAACTAGATCATATTTTTTTTTTTATACAAATAAATGAACAAAAAACTCAAAAATAAATGTTAAATAACACATTAATTCTTAAGTTTACATTGTCTAATGTTCAATAAATGGAAGCCTTTAAGTCTTGGCCTTGTGAATAAAGAATTTGTAAGTGCTTATGAGAAGAAAAGGACTTAGAAAGAAATGAAATAAAGAAAAGAGTAAGAAGTGAAATTGTAAAACTATTTTACACAAAGTCCAAAAGCCAAAAATCTATATACATAACAATAAGAACTTATATGAGTGCTCTATGTTTCAAGATTTGGGTATTTTGGTTAGTGGTACCTTGTTTTCTCAACCCCACAAAAAAAAAAAAAACAAAAAAACAAAACAAAACAAAACAAACAAACAACAAAAACAAAAGAAAAAAAAAGTTTAGTGGTACCTTGTCAGTTAGTTTAAATGAAAAAATCTTTTCTTGTCGAATAAAAAATTGTGATTAAATCTTGCCTACACTAAAAAGAAACTAATTGATGTTATGGCGTAAAAAACAATTATCATAACATGCCATCCAAAGATTTCGAATCCTATAAAATCTATTAGAAAAATGATATATATATATATATATATATATATATAAACCTCTTTTTCTATATTATAGTTGAAACAATAATGTTATAAGCGCTAAAATTTTTATTGAAATTGTAGGTTTCAATTAGTTTAATTAGTAAAGTCTCTAGTTGTTAAATAAAAGATCTGAGGTTTGAATCTTGTTTACACTAAAAATTGATTGGTGTTTTAGCTTAAAGATAAAGAGTAATTATCATAGAAAAAACATTATAGATTGAAATTCTATCATATCTATCCATGACAAAAAATTTCACCAAACTTTTACACAACCTCTCACATACACTTGCCATAAAATCATATTTCATATAAAAACTTTTTCAAAAAAGTATCAGATAGCATTGTTTTGCACACTCATTGTAATTTCAACGTTACATATATAGCTAAAATACTCAAGTTAATTAGGCCATTTCTATATGACCACAAATTCATGTATAGTTTTTTTTTTTTCTTAAATCGATAAGCTGCGGTGTTCCCTCTTTCCTTAGGTCATTCTCTTATGTCAAGAAATAACATATGAAATGAGTAATGCAACGGACACAACCATTTTCAAAACAAATTTCATACCTGCATAATTGGCAAGTTGTTATTGATTTTTATATAGACCCATTGCTGATACTACTTTATTATCCATTATTAACAACTTGCCACTTAGATAGTTGTGAAATTTATTATCAATTTTGGTGGGCCTCTAGGCTTATTGATATAGAATTCTATGATTGAGAGAATATTTTGAAAAACAAAAAAGAAAATTGAAGTCATTATCATATCAAAAATGGGAAAATAAATTTAATTTCTTAAAAAAAGATGCACCTTTTTTAAAGAGTCTGGTTGATTTTTTGTATAGCTTTTTGTCTTAAGTTTAAAAAAAAATAACAAAATGATACTTTTTAAAAATAAATTAATTAGCTTCTAACTTTTTGTTATATATTTGACAATTAATATGATAGATATAAAAAATTTATAAATTGACAATTATATTTAGCGAATAAGTTATCAGAAATTACCTTTCTCAAAAAAAGCTATCAGAAATTATAGTATCCCCAAACGGACGCTATAGGACCAAATAAGTATGAATCCTTTTAAGTTTTTATGAACGGAAATCTTATTAATTATCGCTATTGTTCTGTCTCAAATAGAGGTCTCTGTATTTGTGGTTAGTCAGTTGTGGTTAGTCAGTTGTGTGATATTAGACCCGTGAGTACACTGCAAAATCGATTTAAAAACTAACTTCCTAACTTCTCTCAAAAAAAAAAAAATAGAGGTCTCTGTATTATTAATAACTGTTCCCTTTGAAAATGAAAGATGGAGATATATAACCTGCAAAGATTGTCATAAATCGTGGATTGCTCCCCTTCCAAAAATACAGATTTGTAATACAATGTGAAAGAGGAAGAGCAGAAAAGAAAAGGGATGCGCGAATCACCAGAACTCTTCTGTGTACTGTCAGTCTCGTGGGCTCCACCATTTTGGCAAAAAGTGGAGTTCAAAGCTGAGTTACGTGACTGAGCTAGCTTTCTAACCAAACCAGAGTCTTTGCTTTTTCATTAATAATGGGGTTTGGGCTATGAGTGATGGGTTTTGAGTATGAGTGATAAGTTTTGAGTATTGAGTTTTGAAAATTGGGTGATGGCCAATCCAAATGAGCTCTAACAAGTTGGGTCATGCAAAACAAAAGAAAAGGTGGAGGTGAGGGCAAAGCATTGTCTAAATATAAAGTAAGGAAACGTCAACGAATGCTCTAAGGACATTGGTTTAGCATAAAATTTTTAAAATTTTTTATGTGTAAAAAAAAATTAATTAATTTTTTTGACAATTTTTTACCTTTCTCATAAAAATAGTGTCAAAATTTTTGTGATTGATTTATTAACAATTGCCCTAAGAATACACGTTAATATATATATATATATATATATATATATATATATATATATATATATATATATATATATATATATATATATATATATTGGCCTGAAGAAAGAAGAAGGAACGAACTTAAAATTTGAGTAAATGATCTTTAAAGAGCATTAATTTTGATTTCTTATATCTATGAATCAAATTAAAGATAGGCTGTCAGGACAAATCATCCCCATTTTTGTGCCCTTTGCCAAAGGACTATGTTCAAATAATACACCACCTTCTTTTCCAAGTCTTCATCCAACAACTCATATCTAATAAGTTGTGCTCAATAACTTTATCTTAAAAAAAAAAGAATAGAAATATCAAAGAATTTAAACTCCCCATTAAAAGCCAAAGGTGAGTCCCACATTAAGGTTGAAATGCATTTATTTTTTCTCTTTCTTTCTTGATAGAACAATCAAATTTCTAAAAACCCACGCAATTCACATTCACCCATTAATCATTTTAGATAATGCTCAATTAGCTTTTATTTTAATTATTAATTTTTAATATATTTTTTTTCATTAACACTTTTTAACTTCTTATAGGAGTAATCACACTAAACCCACCTGTGGTTTGGGCGAAAATCACTTTGCCTACTCGTGGTTTGAAAAGTGTAACTCAACCCACCTGAGGTATGTACCGTTTATTTTTCGTAACCCACCTCTGTTAAATTAGGGGTAAATAGGTTTTTTTGCTCAAATTTTATGTCTCTCTCCTCCCAAAACAAAAAATAGCACAAAAATTGCGAGAGAAACAAGATCAAAATGGAGGGTTTTGTGAAAATTAATATTTGGATGACAAGAATGTGATGATTGCTGTGGCTCAAGGCGTGGTGCCTGTGTTGGTGAAATTGCTTGATTCAAGCTCGTTCAAGATGAAAGAGAAAGCTGTGAGTTTGATTTCGAGGATTTCATTGGTGGATTCGAGCAAGCACGTGGTGATTGCTGAGGATCTTTTGCTTTTGAACCATTTGTTGAAAGTTTTGGACTCTGGGAGTGCTTTTGCTAAAGAAAAAGCATGTGTGGCACTTCAAGTTCTGACCTTTAGCAAAGAAAATGCACGGGTTAAATAATAGCACAAAAATTGCGAGAGAAACAAGATCAAAATGGAGGGTTTTGTGAAAATTAATATTTGATTTGGTGGGTTCACTTTGCAGATTTCTACTCTCTTCGCCTTTGCAATGATGGGTTCACGGTGGTTTGTGGGTTTTAGTTAGGACCGGATCCCTTCCTGTTCCTCGCCATGACCGCCGCTGAGAAAATCGTACCCATCCTACCTGGCGCTTCGACAAAGTACCCTCTCGGTGCGTCAATCATTATTAAATCCCACTAGGTCTCGTACACCTCGTCGGGAAGATTCTTGAATGCCAAACGACACTGCGTGTCGCCATGTAGGTAAGCATCGGACGATGAGCAACAACGTTCAAAGCGATATGAGGAGAAGAGATCGTCGGCCTGGGAGAGCTGGGTTCGGTACTTGACCATGTAGGCCTTTAGGTGCGGTGAGTCCTTGAGAACCATCTGGAACCACTTCAGATCTTCCTCGTGGAACACAGTTTTGTGACATGGGTTCAATGAGGTCCACATCAACGAGTCGTAGCCGAGTAGGGATGGCAATTTTTGCCCGATCCGCGGGTACCTGGTCCGGCCCAACCCTAATAGGCTGGATTTTACCCGGTCCGATTAGAAATAGGGTCGAGTATGGGTTTAAAAAAAAAAAACTCCAGACGGGTTTGGGTCGGGTCCGGGTTTTATCAAAAAAATCCGAAACCCGACCCGGATATAACCCGGTTACTATAAAATTACAAAAAAACCCCCTATATATATAGAGCTATAACTAACCCTATCCCTCATTTTTTCGGCAGCAGAGCTCACGCCTCCCTCAGTCTCTCCTCACCCTCATTTCATTTCACCTCACAGCCTCACACCTCCGCCTCTCATCTCATTTCCAGCTCACAATCTCGCTCTCTCACTCATTGTCTCACACAGCCGCCTCTCCCTCTTCATCTCTCAGCTCACTCACACGGAGCGCACAAGCAGTCAAGCACAGGCTGTCAGGCACAGCTCTTAACTCCGTTTCATCCTCGCTGTCATCGATCTCACACTAAAACCCAGCCCTTTGCCCTTCTCATCTTCCTCGCCCATGGCCTCACGGCGTCGCTCCACCTCGATCTCCATTTTTTTCTTTTTCTTTTTTCTTTTTTTTTTTTCTGGGTTCAATTCATCTTAATGTGAGTTTGTGTTTGTGTTTGGTTTGTGATTTACTAATTTTGAAAGGGAGAGAAAATCACAGATCTAAATTTGTGTTTGGTTTGTGATTTTGAAAGGGAAAATCACAAATCTGATCGTGTTTGGTCTGTGTTTATGTTTGTGTTTGTGATTTTGGGCCTAAAAATCATAAATGGAAGTTTGTGGTTTTGATTTTGGGTTTGGCTGAGCATGAGAGGACGGGGCCCGCGGGGCTCGCGGAGGCCCGACAGGGCGGGTTCGGGGTTAAGAAAAAAACCCGTTTAATAAACGGTTCGGGTTCGGATTTCTGAGAAAGACCCGCGGGTCGAGTCCGGGTATGAAAAAACCCGGCCCGAACCTGACCCGTTGCCATTCCTATAGCCGAGTGACCTGGAGCTAGATCGGCGTTGGAGAGTAATCGCTCGCCGCTGCCGTTTCTCACAACAGCTAGTGAACAGAACAGAGTTTTCCAATCTTGAGCTGATGAAGTAGGAAATGAGAAGCGTGCTGGCTATAAGACCAGACAGAGCTGCTCCGAACAAAGATTTTCCTGGAATCAAGTTCCGATGATTATTATTGTTCGTCATGTTTTCTTGTGAACTGTTGTTACTCATTCTTCGATATTGTTAGGAGATTTGAAAAAAAAAAAAAAGGAATGGGTACTGCGGAGGATAGAATAAGGATATAAATACAAAGTGTTTTTTTACAGCGTTAAATTTTCTCAGATTTGGACAAGTATTCTTATATTCTTATTTGTGTAGGTTGATCTAGGTTTTATTTTTTTGGGTATATTCTTCATGTTCAAGATTAATGTGAATTGAGAGAGAGACCAATACCCCTTTTTGATCTTGTTTCTTTTGTATTTTTGTGCTATTTTTTGTTCTGGGAGGAGAGAGATATAAAATTTGAGCAAAAATACCTATTTACCCCTAATTTTAACATAGGTGGGTTACGGAAAACAAACGGTACATACCTTAGGTGGGTTGAGTGACACTTTTCAAATCACGGGTAGGTAAAGTGATTTTCGCCCAAACCACAGGTGGGTTATGTGTAATTACCCCTACGCTACATTACCACATGAATAGGAAAATTGATGTTTCTCAACATTGGCATATATTGTAGAGTTGTAGTTAGCTTAGTTGACAAAATCTTTTGTCATTAAATAAGAGATTTGTGTTTGTATTTTATCTTTAAAAAAAAAGAAGTTCTTTGTATCTTGGTCTAATGGTAAAAAACAATCATTATACAACAAATTTCATAGGTATTAATTAATTAAGTGACAAAAGTACATTTTTGGCCCATAAAATTTGGGGTTATTTTTATTTTGGCCCTTTATGTTTCAAAATTTTTAATGAAAATAAAACATTTAAAATTTAAAGGCCAAATAGAAAACTAAATGAACCAAAAATAAAATTTTGAAACATAAGGGTCAATATGAAAATAGAATCAAATATAAAAGGTATCAAAATAAAAAATTTAAAACGTAAGAGCCAAAATAAAAACAATCTCAAATTTTAAGGGTAAAAAATGTACTTCAATATTTTAAATTCTATTGCATCTAAAACACACACACAATTATACACCACTATTCCTTTTTAATTTTCTTTTTATCCCATATTGAACATATCATATGCATAGTTGTCAATATCGTACGATACACGATACGCATTGAACGATACGTATCGTATCACGTATAAAAATTTTCTTATCGTAAGGGTGTATCGTAAGTACTCATAAATCGTCCGATACATAGGTGTATATATGAATCGTATCGTATCAGTGAATCGTATATATCGTACGATACATAAACATGTGGGTTTAAAATGAGTTTTTTTTGTTAAAATTTTGGTTTTATTTGATTTAAACAAGTTGTTGGGCTTTTTTAACACAAAATTATTGGGAAACTTATTTGAGTCTAATAACACTCACTTTCATATGTGCAAATTTATTTTCTATACTATTAATAATGTATTAAATGAAAATATAATTATTATTTTATTTTTTTATTATTATTATGAGTCTAAAAAGCTAGAATGCCAAGAAAAAAATATAAAGAAGAAATTATTAGAATAAAAAAACAAAAACAAAATAGTAAATGTTGATAATGATGAAGAAAATGTCTATGAAAAAATAATTTTGCAAAATGCTAAACTTGATGATAACATTGACTTAGATGGAGTTGATTAGCCAAGATGATGAAAAGATATTATTATTTTGATTCATATATCATGTATTGTCTCTTCTGAGTTTAATCAATTTGAGCGTGTATGTTATAAACATAAGTTAATTTGATTTATTTAGTTAGCTTTGTTAAATTTTATTACATAAGTAATGATTTAATTGGTCATTAGTTAAATATATTTCAAATTAATAATGAATATACCTTTTATATATGTATATTTATAATTATTTTAGAATTTTATTAGGTGTTTGTGTATCTTATGATATACGATACAAAATAATAATAATAATAATAATAAATTAATTCACGATACCATTCACGATTTGACAACTATGATCATATGTAGTATAAAATAAAAATTACATCCTATATGTTTTGGGTAAACTTTTTTTTTTTTTTTTTAGAATACTAAGTATTTTTAACACACACATACGGGGAGAAAGGAGAAGGTTTTAAAGAAACTTACAGTGGTGTGTATCCAAAAGTTAGACCCTTTTGGATACACAGCACAGGCTTTAAACCTCTTTAATTCACACTCATTTTTCAATGTGGGATTAACCCACTATTTTTTCTTTTTGAGAATACTAAGTATTTTTAACACACACACATACGGGAAGAGAAGAGAATGTTTTAAAGAAATTTACAGTAGTGTATATCCAAAAGGGTCTAACTTTTGAGTAAACTAAGTGACTCAACTTAAGTGTACATATCACATGTAGTATATAATAAAAGTAACATCCTATACTTTGTGGGTGTACTAAGTGAGTGACTCAACTTAAGTTACATCCTATGTGTCACACTATAAATATAATAAAATTATAGTTTTATCTAGGTGAGCTGTATTACGTACCAAAGTTTCAAAAAGATGAAAAATGCTACTTTTAATTCTATTACGTAAAGTTTGTTTGGAATTTAGAATAAGTTTTATTATTTCTTTAAAATTAATTTGATAATATACTTTTTTTTAAAGATAAAAAAAACCCTATTTTACATGATGTGTTTTTGCTAGGTTCCTTGAAATAATTTTTGTTCTTTAATTTTTTACTTTTAATTTTATTGTTTAATTTCAACTATACTATCGAAATATTTTCTTTAGTTTCTCTTTGATTCCTATGCATCAAATGGGCATGCTACTTGTTATATATATCAAGATTCAATCCTTTTTAAGACCCAAGTCTCTCTTTCTTTTTCTTCTATCTTCTTTATTTTCTATTTCACATCTTCTCATATACTTTACCATGATATTAAAGTTATATCTAATATTTTCTAACATAATATGATAGTTATGTTTTATTTTTTAGACGGTATCTGAGTTGGGTTTAAAACTTATAACCAAGAATCGTATTTTATGAACAATGTCTCACCCTTTTTTTTTTTTTTTTTTTTTTTTTGAGAGGGTTTTAAATCTATGGCATTTGCTCCTGATAATAGTTCCAAGACACTAATCAATTTTGTAGATTCCAGTTAGCTCAATTGGTAAAATCTCTGATGGTTGTACAAGAGATCTGGGGTTCAATCCCTACCTACGCCAAAAACTGATTGGTGTCTTGGTCTTGTGATAAAGAGCTATCATCAGGAGCGGTCGCCATAATTTGAAACTCTCTCTCAGAAAAAAAAAAAAAAAAAAAAAAAAAAAAAAAAAAAAAAAAAAAAAAAAAAAAAAAGACATTAATCAATTTTTGGTGTAGGTAGACCAGATTTCTTATTTAACATTCAGAAACTTTACCAGTTAAGCTAACTAGAATCCACCGTCTCATCTTTTCTAATAATACTTATATCTATGTTAATGTTACGACACGTTTAGTACACTAAATGTAGATTAGAATAAGAATGATAATCTTTATTACTGGAAATAAAGTATGTTGTAGTAGAATTACTAAACATATTCTTTAGTTTGGTTATAAGTTGTAACATTAGAAATTTAGAATAAAACTTAAGATTTATTTTAGGAAATATCTCACTCATACAATTATAATTCCTTAAAAATAAGATTTTTTAAATTTGATATAGATGAGTTTTTTATTTTATTTTATTTATTTCCATAATTGTTATGTGGATATGGAAAGTTTATTTATTTGGAAATATATTAATGTTAAAAATTATTACACATACTAAGGAATAGTTATAACAACACTTTTAGAGATGAATAGTTGTTCCTCATTTTAAAAAATAACTATTTATAAAGAATGACTATTTACTGTAATAAAAATATAACCAAACTATTGAGAAGTTAAACCATAGTAATAGCTATCAAACATGCCCTTAGTTTTATAGTAAATATTAATATATCGACACAGCCAACCTCCCTTTTCTCTCTCACTCTAGTTTTTTTTTTTTTTTTAATATATTTTATAAGTGTACGGCCCCGTGATATACAGGCCCGTTTGGGCCTTGGACTATGGATCAATAGTATGGCCTAAGGGCCTAACCTTTACTCTGCCCTGGATTCCAGCCCAAACCCACCAAAACTACAAGCCTAGGATGAGTGTTGTTCAAAGACCTAGGGAGTGGCCTAGGTTGAGTGTTGCCACATGGTAGTTGCTCGGCAAATCTTCCCGAGCAAGGTTGCAGTCGTTTGGTCACACCACCCTCTGCGTACTCGACAGTGCCTTAGGGAATATTGCTGCCGAGCACATCTACTGAAATGTGAATAATTTCTAAAGCCACTCTTACCTAAACACCCACTTACCATTAACAATATTGGACCTCTCATTGCACTAATTTTGAAAGTAATCATAATCATCCCACTGATAGTTGGCTATAAATAGGAGAAGCTAGAGAAGGAAAGTGGTTGGAAATTTGATAGAGAGATAGAGAGTAGAGAAAGAGGTGAAGTAACACAGAAAGAGAGAGAGAGAGAAAAAAGTGATCTCATTGAGTCTCTGTGTCGAGAATAACCTAAAGTAGGAAATCCAAGCCCACTATAAAAATAAGTTGTGAGCCCAAGTGAGGTCTAGTTAATAGGTTTATTTTTGGTGCCCACAATTGGTGCTGTCTGTGGGAATTTCCTACAACGCTGTGGTTCTATAGGACTCAATCTCAGAAAAAATGTCTGAAAGGCGTTCGGGGAGTTACGCTGAAAGCAGTTTTGTAGGATCTTTTTGGGGATCTAGCTGGCGTAAGCGCAAGCAAAAAGAGCGAGAAGATAGGGAGCACAATCAACAGGGAGAAATGTCTGGCACGGGAGGGGAATCATACCAAACCCAACGGACAGTGTTAAGTGCTACGGAACATAGGCAGAGGGATGAGAGAGATGGAGAGCTTGAACGACTACGCAGACTAGTTAGAGACTTGGAGTTGGAGGCAAGGGGCAGGCGTTAGAGAAGGGATAGGGATGATCAGGAAAGGAGAGCTGATAGTGGGGGAAATAGATATGAGGTGGGGTCAAATCAGTCTGGCTCCTGTCAACAGCAAGTTTGTTCACATTCCCGGGAATCCCGTCAGCGCCGAGACTGTACGCATTCGCGGGGATCCCGACGGCATCGGGATCGATCAAGCTCCAGCGAGACAAGGGGATGCTAAAATCGCTCACGTTCACGAGATCACTTAGATAGGAATTCAGTCTCCCCAGAGGAAAGGAAGCCTCGTAATGCTGCCATGGATGCTATGAGTCGCGTTTTGCGAAAAGCAGCTCGGTCCCCATTTTTAGATGATATTGAACGGGCTGAAATGCCGAGCAGGTTTACCCGCCCACCGTTCAATTCCTACAACGGGAAAACGAACTCGGTAGAGCACGTCAGTCATTATATTCAGATGATGTCTCTGCATACTCATAACAATGCGCTGATGTGTAAGGTATTTCCTTCGAGTCTAGGGCCTACCGCTTTGAGGTGGTTTAATGGACTACAGAAGGGATCTATACATAGTTTTTTCGAGCTAATTCAAGAGTTCGGCATTCGGTTCGTGACCTGTAACCGAGTGCCACAGCCAGTAGATGCGCTATTAACCATGAAGATAAGGGTAAGGGAGACCCTCCGCAGTTATGCTAGTCGGTACTAGAAGCTATACAATGAGATAGGCGAGGATAATGAGAAGGTCGCGGCAAGCACTTTTAGAATGGGATTGCCCGAGGACTTCGGACTACATGAGTCATTGACTAAGAAACCTCCCGAAGACATGAGGCAACTGATGAGACGCATTGAGGAATATAAACAACTGGAGGATGACTAGTTGCAAAGTAAGGGTAAAGCACCGATTATAAATCGTCCTCGGCAAAGTGGTTTTCCATTCAAACCCCAAGGGGCTTGATGATTCAAGAACCAGCAACGCAGATGGGAGAGGTAAATGTGACGTTTAAAGAGCCGGTGCACAAGATTGTTGACTGGATCAAGCATAAGCCATATTTTCAGTGGCCGAATAAGATGGATGGAGACCTATCTAGGAGGAATAAGAATTTATATTGCACCTATCACTAGGACAAGGGTCATACTACTGAACAATGCCGAATGCTGAAGGATCACCTTGGGCAATTGGTTAAGGCTGGGTATTTAAAGGATTTTGAACTGGATTCGGGGGACAGAGGTGCGGGGCAAGACGCTCGGTAAAGGGGGAACCCTCTTCCACCCCTTGTAGGGGTAATTGAAGTCATTCATGCCGCCCCAGAGAGGTTCATTACAGAAAAAGGGAAAGGAGTGTTGATAGTACTCCTACTGGAGGGCTGCTCGGGCGTACAGCCACTAGAGAAGAAAATGAAGTTTGCACGAGAGCCTATCACTTTTGACGATGGCGATTTAGAAGGGACGATCCAGGCTCATGATGACGCGTTAATGGTCACGGCCCGGATAAGTGGCTTCTTGGTGAAAAGGGTAATGGTAGACCAAGGAAGCGAGGCCAATGTAATGTATCTGGACCTATTCAAGGGGTTCAAACTGAAGAAGGAGGACATTGTGAAATATAGTACATCCTTGGTTGGGTTTGATAGTAAGGTAGTAATTCCGGAAAGGCAAATTCTGCTTCCCGTGAATATGGGGGGCAAGGAGGTGATAGTAACATTTATAATAGTAGCCTCATTTTCTCCGAATACTGCGATCCTGGAAAAGCCGTGGATCCATTCAATGGGGGTTGTTCCATCTACCCTGCATGTAAAGATCAAGTTTCCCACCGAGCAGGGTATTGTCATGGTAAGAGGAAACCAGCAAGTGGTAAGACAATGCCTTATTGTTGTAGTTAATTGGAAGAAGGAACAAGGTGAAAGAAAGAACCAGGCTAATCGAGGAAAGCAAATCGGGCAAGTAAAAGGAGCCCAGGAGAAAGACCAGTCCAAACAAGAGTAGATTAGGCGAAAAAGTCCATCTCAGGAGGTCCCTTTATAGCAATCACAGTAGCCCCGAGAAGGAATGGGGGCTGGCTGTGCCGAGGAGTTAGTAAAGGTGAAGATATTACCAGATATTGATAAGTATTTTCAAATTAGAACAAGTATGAAAGATGAAGATAGAGTACAGATGCTGTTGTTTCTTATTCAAAATATGGATATCTTCGCTTGGAACCCTTATGAGGTGCCCGGGGTTGATCCTAGGTTCATCGTCCCAAAACTTAACGTAGACCCCTCATTTCCCCCGAAGAAGCAGAGGCCGAAAAGGTCGGCCAGAGGACACGCTGAGGCAGTAAGGCAAGAGGTTAAGAGGTTGAAGGAGGCCGGAGCGATAAAGGAGATTTTTTTCCCAGAATGGCTGGCGAATACTGTGGTTGTCAGGAAGAAGAACGGCAAATTGAGGGTCTGTGTAGATTTCACGGATTTAAACCGAGCATGTCTAAATGACCCATTTCCTATGCCAAAAATTGATTAACTGGTAGATGCTACCTACGAGCACCCAAGGATGAGTTTCTTGGATGCCTTTTAGGGATATCATCAGATCGCTCTGGCTGTCGAGGATCAGGAGAAGACAACATTCATATCTCTCGACGCTAACTATCATTACACCGTGATGCCCTTTGGGCTAAAGAATGCCGGGGTAACATATCAACGGATGATGACGAGGATGTTCCGAGACAGAATTGGGCGTACGGTTGAAGTGTATATTAACGACATGGTAGTAAAAAGCAAGTAAGAAGTGCGACATTTAGAGGATCTTCAGGGTGTGTTTGAGATATTGCGACAGCATAGGTTGCACCTTAACGCAGAAAAATGTGCTTTTGGAGTGGGGGCTAGTAAATTTTTGGGATATTTGATCACCAGCCGGGGGATAGAAGTTAATCCCGACTAGATCGAGGCCGTGAAGTGTCTCAAGCCGCCGAGCAATCCGAAGGAAGTACAAGTGTTGACCGGAATGTTAGCCGCTCTTAACCGGTTCATCTCTAAATTTTCAGATCGCTGCCGTCCATTTTACCAGCTTTTGAAGAAATGGAGAGAATTTCAGTGGGATGATGAGTGTGAAAAAGTTTTTAAGGATCTGAAGAAATACTTGACGCAGGCACCGATGCTGATAGCCCTGGAGCCCAGGGAGGACCTGTATATGTACCTCTCGGTGTCTAACCATGCCTTAAGTGCCGTACTTTTAAGGGACTGAGGAGTGCAACAACCCATGTATTATATCAACAAGACCCTAGTAGACGCGGAGATCAGATACTTGCCTTTGAAAAATTGGTATTGGCATTAGTGCATGCCACCAGGAAGTTACCTCAGTATTTCCAAACTCATACTATGTATGTGTTAACCGAGTACCCCCTACAGTTGTTATTGAAAATGTCTGACTTCACGGGTTGGATAGCTAAGTGGGGGACCCGACTTGGGCCCTTTGACGTAAGGTATAAGCCCATAAGTTCAGTAAAGGGGCAGGTATTAATTGATTTTGTGGCTGAATTTTCTCCTAAGAACCAAGGGGAAATGGTCTGTCAGTTGGAATGTCGTCCGTGGAAGGTGCATGTGGACGGTGCTTCTAGCGCCATGGGAGCCATAGTAAAAACATAACCAAACTATTTCGACACAGCCAACCTCTCTTTTCCCTCTCACTCTGGTTTTATTTATTTGTTTATAAGAATTTGATGTCCTAATTTTCCCACTTGAAACTACGGCAGTTTAGGAGAAAATCCATTATATTTTGGAAACATGATATACTCTCTCGCAGCTTAGAGCATCTACATTTTGACAACATTATTAAAGTGTAACTATCACATTAAATGGGATGTTGGGAACTCTCCTCAAGAGATACCAATTTAAAGTTGTTTTGGCTTCTTAGCTGTTGTTTTTGGTTCTTTTTGTTTATAAAATTGTTGATTATAAAATTTTTTTTAAAAAAAATGTAGTTGTTTTGTTATCAATTAATCGTCCACCAGTACGAACAAATGATTCTTTTGTAAGATTTATCTGCACTTACCGAGTAAAAAATATATAAAAAGATTATCTTATAAAAACCATATTTCATATCAAGTCTCAATTTTTAAACTTTGTCAAATAAAATTTAAAATTTATGAGGTTGTTTCAATTTGAAATTTTTTATTTCTGTTATTCTGGACAGTAAAGGAGTAGAGAAAAGCAAGAAACCATTGATTTATTATTTGAGTAGAAATCAATTTTAAATTAAACTTGGTATCTTATTAATGTTTCAAAATTGCTCAAAGTGAAACTTTAAGGGCAAAGATTAATTTGAAGTGAAATCTAACTTTGAAGACTAAGGTATGAGATTAAAAAATACCTCACTTAAGAGGGCTTTTTGAGAAATGCGTAAGTTAACAACGAAAATAAGAAATCCTAAATAACCAAAGTTCTCAAGTGACTAAATTCAGCTCGAGCCTAAGTTCTCTACTGCCATTGATTCAAAGTAAACTAAACTCGTTCAAAATTGACAATTCCTAAATAGACTAAGTCAATGTGCTTTGGTTTGAAGTAAACCTAATCGAACTAAATTGATTTAAACTACATCTTCTCTAAGTAAATCAGGTTGATGTAAAATAGCTCAAAGTATACTAAATTACAGTGATCACAACGAATTAAAGTCTAAGTCATCATGCATGCTAACATCAAATTGATTCAAAGCAAACATAAATTAGATCAAACATGAGCAAAAACCTAAATATTGTATCAAATTTGAACAATTCTTGATTAAATAAGAACATAATTACAAAGAAAACAATATACAAGCATATAGCTGTCTACAAATCCTAAAAACTACTTGATCTCTTAAGAATCTAAGTATAAATGATTCAAAATTGATCTTTATTGTGTTCTCAGTTGTGCATGTCTCTTTCTTATATAATGAACCTCTATTTATACTTGAGGCATTGACGATTATGCCCAATTCCACTTTCCACGGCTTGCTTTCTAGTTAATTCTCATTGCCATGTGTCTCATTACCTTTTGGATTCAATAGCCTTTAGTAATTTTCTTGGAGCAACCACCATTTTCATGTTGGTGATCATCTGGCACATGTCTTGGTATCTAAATGATCTTGTAAACATTTGAAGTAACTACTAATAAATTTCTTAGAGGAAATATACCCTGTTATGGTATGGGTGTATACTTCCTCCCCACTCACAGTTGGTGAGATCCACAATTAATTGTGGATCTCACCAACTGTGAGTGTAAATTAGTGGATCTCACCAACTGTGAGTGTAAGACAATATACACCCGTAATAGGGTGAAATTTTTTAGTTTCTTGAGGTAACTACCCCACTTTTTAGTTGAACTACCTTGAATTGTCATTAATTGTCATTCCTTTAGGCATTAACCCATTTCAAGGGCAAATCTCACTAGGTAGTCACATCATCACTATCCTTCCCACGTGACTTTACCCCACATATCATTAATAAATTATTTATTTGGTCAACAATTATGAGTCTCACTTATAACATGTCTATAAATAAAAAATTTCCTTTTAACCAAAAAAAAAAAAAATGTCTTTAAATAAATTAGACAGCCATTGAACATGGAGTATATAGAGGGGGAAAGATTTGCTTAGAGAGAGAAAGCTTCACACTTGGAATGAGAAAGTGATTTCCAAATAATCAAAAGCTAGTTACATAGGTGAAATTCAAAGATTTATCAACCACTTTCCTTTTTTATCCATTCCTTTACTACTTAGAATAACAAAAATGAAAAATGGAGATGGAAAATGACTTCAATATGGAAACAGTTTCCTTATTTTCATTTGAGATTTTGACAAAATTAAAAGTCTAAGACCTAATATGAAACAGGCTATAAACTCTATATGTTTATGTAGTTTCCCTAAAAAACAAATAAAGAAAGCACCATTCAGCAAAAAAGAAAGAGCACCATGATGTTGTAATCATCATCAGCATCAGCATCACCGCATGGTATACAAGCAAAACGTGCTACGTGACTACGTATGAAGATTCGTGCACAACTTCTTCATGTTTGAGAGCAAAAGCTTTTACTGATGTAGTACTATAGCAGTAGCAGACGCCACAACGAGTGGTGGAAAATTGGAAATGACATTCTACCTATAAGCCATAAATGATGGATGGACAACCTCATATTTAACTTACGATGCAACCAGTTTTTTTTTTTTTTTTTTTTTTTTTTTTTTTTTTTTTTTTTTTTTTTTTTTTTTTTTATGAAAACACAAAACTTGTCGCCCTCACGACCTTCACCCAAATAAATCGGCTGGGACCCTTGACGTTTGAGTGTACGTCGTAATCAATTCCATGCCCCGATTGGTAGAAATTAATAAGTGTCTAGTTTGATAGATGATCATTGGAACTGTACTTTTTTTTTTATTTTATGAAATGTTTGAAATGATTAGGTAAGCAGTATCCTTCTATATATTGTAATACATTATACTTTTAAATCGCATATTAGGAGCCATTAAATTTCTATGAATGACTATCATTCGGATCCTCCTCTATATATCCCAAAGTATAAATAAAATGTACATATATATTTTTTGTGCACAAAATTAACATTATGTCTTTTGTTCTCTAAGAATAACCAAATTTTATGTCCAAAACATAAAATGAATAAAGAGAAATTAAACACCAAATAATCTAACAAGTCCCGTATGCACGCCCAAATATATATATATATATATATATATATATATATATTTTTGGGTAGAAACCGAATAACATAGAACCAGACAGAAACATCATTAAGAGGCCTAAGCCCCTCATAATATAAACCATAGTTATCATAAAATAAAAGCATACATAGATCCACAAATGAACTATCAAAAAGCATAAGGTCTTTACTTAAATCGGATCCCTTCTTAGCCAACGCATCCGCACATTTGTTTGCTTCACGAAAACAGTAATTTATCATCATTTGAAGAATTTAGTTGATGAGGGTCATTCAATCTAAATAAATTTATTATTTTTATTTTTATTTTTTATAAGAATATTATTATTTTTAGGAAGAAAACTAAAACAGTGTTATCATAGAAAATCTTTTAAGACTGCGCTATAGAATCGACAACCTTGAGACTTACCCGTTATGTACATCTAGTAACTTCATAGCATATAGGATGCCCTATGCAGCAAGCCCAAATCAATGATGAGTGCAAGTATACATATGAGACTAGGAAGAGGAATATACTGATCCCGCAAACCTTATGGAGTCCACTTAAGCAATTAGATTTCTCCCACCTTTACAAAATTTTCTCATATGGCGTATGTCAATTCTAAATTTTAATTGACTCCCTCTTGAGGTTTTTCATGTTGAAATGAATACGTAAAGTCGTTATCAATCATAAAATTTTTTAAGTGTGATTTGTCATTTAAAAAGTTTAAATACAAGAGAATGTGAGGTCTTTTATCTTAAAAGGTTGGGCTTATGTCCAGTAGACAGTTCTACTGAATATATTGAAATGCAGACACGTGTCTAATTTTAAACATGTATCCGTAACCTAACATGTCCATTGAAATTGATCACTAGACACATAAGTCTCTCTCCATCCTAAAAGCCATTAATGTTGATTACGGAGACTCTTTCCAATATCTGTGAGGATAGCTCTAGGTTGAGTTTGGATTCACGTCCCACGTCCCACGTTTGCGTTTTCTCCTTTTTCTTTTTTTTTTTTTTTCTTTTTTTTTTCTCTCTGCACTTGCGCAGTTGTCCTGCTTTTAGGGACAGCGCGCACTGTTCATGAACAGTGCGCGCACTGTTCACGCACTGTGCGTGCACTGTTCATGAACACTTTATTTAAAAAAATATTAAAAATGGGTCCCACAGCACTATTTACACATTTAAAAATTATTTTGCTACAGTGTTTTCAGTTCAGTTCAGTTCAGTTCAGCAAAATAAGTTGTATCCAAACGGACCCCTAGAATGAGTTGACGCAAAATCAACGATGCTTTTGCTCTGATTTCGTTGTAAAGGGTCATATCATTTTTAATTCGTTGTCAAAAAATAATAATAACTAAACGAGTCATGGTTTGGACTTTTGAGTTTTGAGGGCCAGTAAACGTGGTACAATTCTGTCCACAAACTTGTGCGAGGATGGCTCTAGCCTCCAGAAGACTAGGATGAGACTCGCAAACTACTTTTCATTTAATTGCATTCTAATATACTGCTTTTATTTTATAATTTAATAGTTACATTAATAGAAAATTGAGGATTTAAAGATATTGAGAATGAGTAATTTAAACCTTTTTTTTTTTTTTGGATTTAAACCTTTTTGAGTAATTTAAACCTAAATAGCTTTGTTGAAAAGAAGAAGAGTTAATAGATAAGCTACAAAGCTCATAACAACATAATACATTTTAAAAATTCATTACGATAGAATGTATATTTTAAAAAATTACACTTGATATTATGTTAATTGAATGTAATTATGTTTGGCTATTATTTCTTACTTAATGTAATTTATTTTCAATAATATGAAAATATTATTGGATAGGTGTAGTTAATATATATATATATATATATATATATATTATATAGCCATCCAAAAAATAACATATATGAAAATTTAAGCTTTTTTTAGAGAATTATTTTTTTTTATAGAAACAAACTGATTGCTAAACACACACATAATTACACTCTCTCACCAAGTTTAAATATATTATGAAAATTTAAGTTGATCATGTGTGTATGAGACCAATGTTTTATAATAACACATAAAAATTCATCACATGCAAATAACAGAAATTACATAAAATCCAACCTTAAAAAATCTAAAATGTAGTCCATAATGAATTCTTACATCATATAAACCTTACATCCTAAATTTAGTGCATCAAGGTAGTGATCAGTTAATAGAAAAACATCCATTAATCGACATTGACTAAAAAATACTCTTTTTTTGGGGGGGGGGGGGGGGGGGGGGGGGGGGGGGGGGTTGGTAATAAAATAAGATACTCATACTCATGGTAGACAGACAACAAATCAAAGTAAAAAATGAAGTAAAACAGAACAAAATACTAACCCCATTGCTTTGCTATCAATCATTTTGCACACAAGGCCCCAATAGAAGAAAATCCATCATTTGAAACAATCTATGAGAATATGAAATGGATGGCTAGTAAAAAATGACCAATCTGTTAACTTCTGGAACGATAATTGTACATCTCTTACCCTTGTCAAGAAAATTATCCCAAGACCTTTAAACCAAAAAATGAGGCATCTTTGAAAGTTTGTGACCTTTGGGACCCTGTTGAAAATTGGTGCTTCAAGCTTGAACAGCCTCTCTTTTAGTCTGCCCTGTGATTTTGAAGGAGACCATATGGGCCATTCCTTAATCACTCACTCCAACCCATACTGACTACCTCTGCTGGATTCATTTAAAAAATGGCAAATTCAGTACCAAATCAGCCTACAAGATCGCTCTTGACCTAAAAAACACTATTCAAAAACTCGTCTTAGATTGGAAATGGTTGTGGAAAATTGATACCTTGCCGCTTTTTCCCACGGATTTATTGGAAGGATGTGTTTTTAGTATCAGCTTAGACATAAATGACAAAAATTCCCTTAAATCATTAATGATTATTTCATTTGGATGAAAGTAAATGTTTCTGTTCTAAATTTAAATCTATGCATGTTAACGTTAGTTTTAAGAAAGAACATGTGAAATGTTGGATTCAAGCATCGCATTAGTATTTATCAAATATAGTGAGAATTTACATTTGCTATCTAAAAGGTGACCAATTTTTTTGCATTTCATTAGCATTGAGATGTTTATGAGAATTGCAATTCTCAAGAATTTGTCAAAGCACAACCAAATTTGAAATAACTTTTGTGAATTAACAATTTTTAATCCGAATTCAAATCCTAAATAAAAATATACAGATATTGAGACCCCTTTTTTATGCACATATTGAGACCCTTAATTTTTTTTTTTTTTTTTTTTTTTTTTTTTTTTTTTTTTTTTTTTTGCGAGAGAGAGGACAAGGTTACAATGTTTTAAAATGGACTTGAAACTTATTAGGCTCTTTCCAGGCCCATACGTGGACTTGTCCTCGGCAGAAGCATAAGCCAGGCCGGACAGAGGGAAGTCCATTCTTTGTACTACCTGGGGCTAAAAAGATGGTTTGAGGGAAATATAGGCCCAAACCAAAACATTGTGTACAACTATTAATCACAGCCTTTAGTTCTTTTACCTACTGAGATGGAAAACGAAACAGATTTATGGTCAATATGTTTGAAATCATCCAACTGCACATAGGCCAAGTTCCTCGGAATTAAAAAAAAAAAAAAAAAAATCCAACTACACATTCTACCATTTCCTACACAACATAAATTATTAGATTCAACATAAGCATGTGAGTAACATTTGAACATCCATCTCTACATAAAATTTAATAAAAGAATCGTGAGATTGAAGTATTGTATTGTGATATGTCATAGTTCCATTTCACATCATGTTCAGAGATTTATAATTTTTTTTTAATTCAGAAATTTATAAGTTAATAAGTATTATGATGTGCCACTAATGTCCTTTATTTGTTCTTAAAATAGAGCTGTCTATTTAAAATATTATATACTAAAGGTGAGTATGATTTCATGTCATTAAAATTAATTAACATTTCTTGATTTGAAATAAGAATTTTGAAAAAAATACACAAAACATAGTAATTTTCTTGCAAAACATAGAATTTTCTTAAGATTTTGAGTGTAACATTTAACATCTCTATGATATTATTTCTAGCATAAATTATTAATTTGTAACGCTTATGACTTAACCCCCTAAAGTTTTTTTTTGGATAACTAAAAACCCCAACGTAGTATTGGCTTTATGAAAATGCAGTTTTAAAATATAAACACGTTATCACGTGGGAAATTTACTACTTATTTTTATTGATGATTTATAGTTTTCACATACAACAATATCACAGTGAAAATTAAGTGCTACACTCAAAACTTTAGAAAAACTTTTGTATTTTAAGAAGAAATTACATAAAGGTTTTGTGTACTTTTTGCTATGATTTTACATGATGCAGCTTCCAATACCATAATTTGCATGCTCTTACTTTCCCTGATATATCATTATGATACACTCTTTTTTTTTTCTTTTTCTTTTTTTTTTTCTTTTTTTTTTTTTAAGAGAATAGAATGGGGATACACTTAAATTGCACTTTTTAGCACTCTAGCCGCCTTAGAGCATCCACAATGGGCCTGTTATATGCCAAATGTTAAGTACATTTGGCATACAGGCCCAAAAATTGATCCACAACCGGAATTCTATATGCCAAAAGCCAAATTTTTTTTGAGATTTTGCTACAGTACCATCTCAAATGTAAAATGGTACTGTAGCTGAATCTTATAAAAAAAAAATTTTTTTAATGCCAAATTTTACCCAGCAATTTTTTCTCTCAACTCTCATTTTTACTCTTTCTTTTCTCTCTCTGCCCTTCTCTGTTTCTCATCGCCTCTCTCTCTTGCCATGTCAAGCTTCTCTCTCGGAGCTTATGCCGAATCACCAAGTCAGATCGGAGCTCACGCCGGATCGGATTTCTAGATCGGTGTGGTGGCGAGGCTGCGATGGGCGTGGTGGCTGGAGGTCAACGCGGTGGAGATCGGCTTAAAGACCGATGTGGAGATCGGCATAGAGACCGGTGTTTGGTGATTTTGGTGGTGTTGACATGGTGGCCGGTTTCTGGGTTTGGTGGCCGGCGTTTGGTTGGTTGGGTTGCTTTCATATTTTGGTGGGTTTTATTTTGTTTTTTTTTTTTATTTTGGGTTTTTGGTTCTGGTTTCCGGCGTTTGGGTCGGATTTGGGTGGCGTTGGGTGGTTGGATTTAGGTCCGGTGGTTGTGATTTTTTTCTGATGGGTTGGGGGATTTGTTCCGATGGTGGGTTTCGGTGTTTGCTGGGGTTTGTGTGTGTGTGTGTGTGTGTTTTTTTTTTCATTGTGACCGATGCCTAAAGGAAGAGGTCTGGGTTCTTCCGGGTTGTGATCTGGGTTCTTTTTTTTTTTTTTTCCTGTTGTGATTGATGGCTTAAGGAAGAGGTGGGTATGGCTGAATTGGGTATGTGTTTGATATGGATGGTGTTTGAATTTTATCTCTGCTCTTTCTTTCTTTGTGAATATGGCTGAATTGGCAGTGAAGAGAAGAAAAAAAATCAAGAATTTTTTCAAGTTGCAGGCGTGTATTGGTGGGTGGTTGTTCTGGGTTTGGGTTGGTGGTGGGTGGATGAGAGAGGGAAAACAGAGAGATGGAGAACAGAGATGAAGAGAGAAGAGAGAGATTTTTTATATTATTTTATTGTGTAATTTATATTATTTTAATAAGTAGAATGAAAAAATGAAATATGGGATGATGGGTGAATTGTTAAATGGTATGTTATAAGTGATAAAGTAGCTTTTTGGGATGGTAAAATAGAATAGGATTTGAGATCCGGATCTGGATGCTCTTTACGCCCAAAAAAAAAAAAAAAAAATACCCATCTGGCCTTACACCAAACCCTAGGAGAAATATCTTCATTTCACCCTTGGAAATGGAGCCAAATGAGTTAATTTAAGTCAGTCGAATGGAAAAATATATTTAAAAAATACCATTATTCTCAAAAAAAAAAAAAATTACCATTGATCAAAAGTTGAAATTCTGGCATGGATGCTTGTTTGTTAAACTTTGAAATTCAATGATTTTTTGATAAAATATATTTTCTGAGACACTTTGATCAAAGTTGACCGTTCGACTACGATTGATCAAAGTTTATCAAGATTTGACAATAAATCAAACTGTCCGATGGAATTAAATTGATATCCATATTAACTTGATGCAATAAAAAAAAAAAATAAGGGTCTGTTTGGTACATTAATTGAAACACATATTTTCAGTTTTTAAATAACATTATACATATTTTCGCACACTTTTTCACTCACACGTATTTTTAAAAAAAAACTAAAAACTGTTATTTAAACACACGTACCGAACAGGCCCTAAAATCCCGTTAAAATGAATGCTCATGGGGCCAAATCAAACTTAATTCTAGTGAAATATTGTAAAAACATAAAAATTAAAAAAAAAAATTGCCCAACATTTATTCATTTTTGTTCAAGTGTTGCTAAATTTGATCATTGACTTGATCATGATCAAACGATCTCGGATTAGTGCAAATGAGATGTCATCAGAAAGATATTGAGATGAGCTTTAATTTGGTAGGATTGGATCATGGAAAATCCACATATGCAAAGAAAAATTACTAAAAGATGAAAAGTTGGATTTCGGACCAAAACATGATTAATTGCCCATGTTCACAAATCACAACCCTATAATTTTTCAAGTCAAAATCATTGAACTTCAAAACTAATACATTAAGAAAATTGGTGTAACAAGCTTTCCGATGATACCTTGTTTAAGCCAATTCAAGCTCTATGGAAGTGGGGGAAAAAACTTGGAAAAATCTCATATTGGTGTATAAATTTAGCTTGAGGTACCTACTTTGCGCACATATGTGTTGTAAACAAAGCATATTTGATCCAAAAGCTTGAAGTTTAGGAAATTACTATGTTCCTTTAATTTTGGTTAAAATGGCATCACTAGATTATCTTTGGATTGCTGAAAATCGATTTGGAATGAGGAAAAAAAAAGACCATTTTCAAAATCTAACAGTTTTAACCATCCGACTTCTCACTTGAATAACGTTTTGATTACTAAACCAAATTGCACAAATTTGGTATCTTAAAAAAGTAGACATTATAAGTTATACAATGACACCGAGAATACCAAGAGCATCCACAGTAGACGTGTCAAATGTGCCAAATGCCAAATATTTGGCACACTAAACACAAAAACGGAGCTTTATTAGATGTGCCAAATTTTTGTAACATGCTATAGTACCGTTGCATTTTGCCACGGTACGAACTCAAATGGCATTTGTACTTAATTATTTTTTATTATTCATCTTTCTCTCTTATCCCACTCAGCCACTCCATCTCCACTTCTCCGAATCCTACTTTCTCTCCTCCCTCTCTGTTTAATCGCCCTCTCTCTAGTGAAGGATGGGTTCTGATGTGGGTATATTCTGGTGTGGGCTCTGGCGTGGGTCAGGTGACGGTATGGGTCGTGGGTATGGCAGCGTGGTGTGTCGCGGCAAGCTAGGTCGTGGCGAGGTGGGTCACGGCAGGGGTTGTTGGTGGCTATTGTTGCGGCAATGGTGGATGTGCCGTTGCTGAGTTAAGTTTCGGGTTGCTGAGTTGATGGGTTTGGTCCTGAGGAGGGGGTTTTGGGTTTGAGTTTCGGTTGTTTGGTTGGCTGGTACTTCGCGTGGTGGTGGTTTGATGGTTGTGGCATTGTGGTTTGGGTCTGATGGTCTGATGGATTGAGGTTTGGGTTAGTGGGGTTTGGTTGATTTTGTACGTTTTATGGTTTGGGTCAGTGGTTAATTGTGGTTTGGATCAATGGGTTTTGGTTGATATTCAGAGTTTTTTGGTTTGTTGCGATACTCGCTATGGTTGGTCGTTGATCATGGGTTTTGGTGGTTTGTTGTGAATCATGTGATGTTTGGCGGTGCTATGGTGGTGGTTCGGTTGGTTTGGTATGGGTTTTTGGGTTGGTTCTCGGTATTTTTCTATGTGAATGGTGGTGGGTCTTGGTGTTTTGCTGGGTTTATGGTGGTGGGTCTTGGTGGTTTGTTGTGTTTGTGCTGGTAGTGGCTATCGGTGTTGTTGCGGCAGTGGTTGTTGGTGGCTGTTGTTGCGGCAATGGTGGATGTGCTGTTGTTGTGGTTGATGTTGTTGATGGTGATGAGAGGGAGGAGATAATATATTATTTTAATGTGTAGTAAATATTATTTTAATGTATATAATTGAATGATAGAACATCTGATAAATGAGATATTGTAAAATGATGTGATAAAATAATAAAGTAGGCTTTTAGTGTGTCAAAATGACATTTTTTTTTTGCAACATCTGCTATGGATGCTCTAAAAATGGAGGTCGAGAAGGTTGTCAATCAAGTGCACAAAGTTGATACATCAAGAATAACAAAACTGTAAATACGTTGAAAGCTAGAAAAAGAGTCTCGTTACACGAGGCTCGTTACACACTACTGGAACTAAGGGGCTCAAATGGGTTTGGCTCCCCTCTCATTAAAAAAACTCCCATTTTTTAACAATGTAAAGACACACAACATATGGAAAATCTAATGGTCTTTAAATAGCCACGGCAAATATACAATTCTCCAATTTAATAAAAGTTACCCAATACAAACAAACACCTTAATCCTCATGTTCTTTGCTTCCCGCAATCAATCGTAACTAAAATACAATAAAAAGCTATCCCACTAAAAACCTATGAGGCTATGAAAATTGCAAAAATATCATATCATTCCAAATTTTTTAGTGAAACCTATGACAATTTTTCTAGCCGTGAAAACCCAATGATATCATGTTTGATTGGAAATCCAAGTTCCATGGGGATTTTAAGAGGCATTTCATCGATAAGTTTTCTTTCTCACTGTTATAATTTTCTGTTTCTTTTTGTGGGAGTAAATGATCCGAGCACATTTTTAAGGCCATAGGCCCTGTTTGAGGATGATTAAAGATCCACATATATGTTAACCAAAGTTTGACATGTAGACCAAGTCCGAGGAGGGAAGACATTAAGATCATTCTAAAACAGACGAAAGCTGTGAATGAGAGGTCCAAGGAGAAAAGGCAGACTGGTCTGCTGACTGAGGATCCTGAGGAGCAAAGACACCTCGAGAATACTTTCAGTAACTCCCTACATCAGAAAGTAAAGTCTCATGGAAGACAACAGAGTCATGCAAGCAACGAAAGGAGAAAATATCTGGGAAGGTGACTGCCACCTTCACATTTAATGCATTGCACCAACTGAATTGACCGCATTTATGAGGAAAAGACGCCTGCGCAGTGATTTCATAGCTCACAGCCCTCTCTACCACCTCCAAAAGGGTCCTAATGGGACAAACATCCAAATGGTTCCCTTGAAACGTACAGATAGAGGCCTGAAATGCAATGGAAGGGACTATATAAGAAAAATAACCCCACAGAAATAAGGGAGGACCACCTTACAAGAAAAAAGATAGAGAGAGAGAGAGAGAGAGAGAGAGAGAGAACACAACATCATTCTGTAAACACATTACTCTTGTTTATTAATAAGAAACCCATCCTCGGACTTGCCCGAGGAGGAGCTTATATTGAATTGTTGTTCTTTTCAATCATACTAACAGCTTTGGTTTTGTTGGTCCTAAGTTTGTAATTTCCTTAGCATTGTACTTGACTTAAAAGCCCACCCTCTTAAAAAATTCATTGTGTTGGGCTTGACTTGAAGGACTAGGAGTCACTATTCTAAGTGGGCTTGGGCTTTTCTTTTTGAGTCCTTACTCTTTCTTTTTCGTATTTGTTAAGTTTTTTTGCCAAGTGTTTAACTGATCTCTAAGCAAATCATGATTTCTTTATTTGATTTGGAATAATTCTCTAAGCAAATCATGAATTCTTTAGTACTCTGTTTGATTTGAAATGCCCAATATTGGTACTCACTTCTTTTTAATTTTTTTTTTCATTTTAACTTTTGCTTTACAACCTATGGATTAATACTCTATTTGCTTTCGAAAAATTTTGTTATATTGCATTATCAATTAACTAAGGAATAACTGATTTGACTCCCTCATCCTATATACATATAGAGAGAGAGAGAGTTTCAATCTATAATATTTGCTCTTGATAATAATTCTTTATTATCATACCAAGGCACTAATCGGTTTTTTGTATAGGCGGGGATTGAATCACAGATCTCTTATTTAATAATCAGAGATAGTTGAACTAACTAGAACTTTTTTTTTATCTGGCTGTGCATGGTTGTGTCCTATATCATATCAATTATTTTTCCTTAATTATTTCACTTGTTACCACTCTCAATTTGGATGTGACTTCTTTTGCCATTGGAATGATTTTGTCAATTTCTTTAGCCTTTAGGTGTTCTTTTTTTTTTTTTTTTTGGTTTAACTTTTCGTATGATTGATGGCTTGATTATATAAAATAGTAGGTTGTATTTCTTTATCATTGTTGTATTAAGAACTTATAAATCTAGTATTCTATTACTTATTTTCGTTAGTTTTATTGTTACATCACTAATTGTTTAACAATTATATGACACTACTTTGCCCATTGCTTGGCTTTTATTTATTTATTTTCTGTGGTTGATACTTTAACCCGACAACAACACAAATTTATTTTTTTCTTTAATTTGGTTTTTGAATTTCTAATTGGGTGTTCTCTTCCCCATTAACTTACTATTCTATTTAAATGGTTATAGACAAACAAATAATGTTCAAGATGATAAAAAGGATGATATTCAACTTGGATGATGGAGTCTGACTCAAAATAGCATTCTTTGTATAACAAAATAGCATTCTTCCTTACTTTTGGACCCTCAACCTATAAAAATCTATAAAGTACTCATAGAAACTCTCAAGTTTCTGTCAGGGCGGCGCTAGTCTATATTCAGGGGTTCAAATGAACCCCCTGACTTAAAAAAAATAATAATAAAAAATTTATATATAAAAAATATTTTTTTTGTTAGTTTAGTACTTTAATTTATTTTTAAAAATATTTTTGCACACTCTGAATTAAATTTTGCACATCTTTATTATAAGTATTTCAAACTCTAAGAGTAAAAAGTAAGTGTTTGTGAATTATAAGTGTCACTTTTTTTTTTTATAAATTTATATTATGTGTGTGAGTGTGTCTAATATTGTTTGTGTGCATTACTTTTTATTATAATGCTATTTGTGTGAATTATGATGTGTGGGACGTTTGTGTGTACAATATAAATATAATATAATTTAATAATTAGGAAATAGAAATGGTTTGTTACATGTGTGTGTATTGTTATCGTGTTATAATAACTTCTTGTTATAAAGTTAGTAAAATTTAAGAAAAAAAATTGTAAAGTTAGTGTTTGTCCAAGCATTTGATTGGTTAAGTAAACACGTAGTGTATGATTTTATGTATGAATGAATGTGGTTCTGTGCATCAATAATTAATACAAAGCTAATGAGTTTAGTTTAGCCATTTAGTTTAAACTATTTTTATAAAAAAAATAACAAATAGATAATAACAATTGCATAAAAATAAAAATGCTAGATAAACTTAACAAAATAAAATAGTCATAGGCTCATAGCTACCCACATTGACAATAGGTACTCATAATGAACTATCATATAACAATTATTAAAAATTTGAGAATTTGTAGAAGAAAATTGTAAAACTTCATGTATTAATTTTTTTTGTCAATAACTTGATATATTCAAATTCTTTTTTTATTCAAAATTTTTAATGACCCCTTAAACAAAATTCTTAAAGCCGCCACTGGTTTCTGTAGGCTAGAAATACGAGTTTTCAATAATTTTGATTTGTCCATGTTTGCTCCCTTGAAAGTCTGGAATTAGGAATAGTTTTCTAAACTTATTACGATAGAAGTTTGAAGTTAGCTTCTGAACTTTTGATATTAGATTTATTGGGTTTTTAGTACAAAATTTCAATCTCTTCCAAATTTAGAAAATTAGAATGTAGGTGATTAAAAAATCACATATGAATTTTGCACTACAGTCTATGAATTTTGATTGTTCTTTGTTTGAATCCAAATTACAAATTAGGCTTCTGTCAGGAACTCAAAGTGACTCAAAATTTGAGTGTTTCTGCATCATCACTTGTCTCTTGCAATTCCAAGTCCTTGCTGGCAAGATATCTGGCAAATTTTCTTATGGCAAATTTGCTATTGGTTTTTTGCAGTCGACAAGCAAAATCTAGTAAAACCTCACTCATCTGTTGTATTGGCTTCTTAGGGCATATATGAATGTCAAATGGAATCAATTGGGATGAGCTAGAAGTTAGGTTCTTAGATAAGTCTGAGTTTCAAATGGAATCATGTATTAAAAAGATTCATATAAAACCTCTATATGAATCTTTTATTGGCATGTGTTATAATTTTTATCCATATTCAGATTTTCCTTGCCATCATACAATTGCAAATAAGTACACTTCGTAATTCTATGGATCGACAAGAGCAAACCAATGAGGATTTTTAAGTGAAAAAAAAAAGTAATTATGGTGTCCAGCATGTGAGAGTTACGATCACTAGTGGGGGGGTGGGCCTGGCCCCCCTTAGGTTTTGAAAAAACCCCTCCCCCTCTTTGTAATTTCTATAAATAAAAAAAAAATTATATTAGTTTTTATGCACTAGCCTCTCCTAAGAAAATAGTCTGGCTTCGTCACTGTTATGATCCATTTGTTTTCGTGGTGTACTTCATGTATATCTATTTGGCTAAGGGTGTGTTTGTTTGGAGGTGAAATAGAGAGAATGAAAAACTTCGGAGAGAAAATAATAAGAAAAACTTTTTTAGAGTATGTTTGGTTGGGTGGAGAAGAAGGAAAATAAGTGGTGAAACCCAAGTGTTTTCTCTCTAAGATGAAGAAAAAACTGAGAGAAAAAAACTCATGAAATGGGCATCTAAAAATACCTTTAAAATTCACCTTCAAATCTCTAATGTGCTGGTTTTTTTTTTTATTTTTTCATATCATTTTTTCTTCCTTTATTATTGATGTGTTGACTTTTTTTTTCCTTGGTTTTTTTTTTCTTTGTTACTGCCGTGATGGTTTTTATTTTTTAATATTTTTTTCTTCTTTTCTTTTGTCTGAATGTAGCTTCTTTTCTTTGACTTTTTTTTCGATGTGTAGCTTTTTTTTTTGTTGCTCATATGTTTATGTTCTCATTAATTTTGGTTGGTTTTTTTTTTTTTTTGTTCTCTTTTTATTTTTTTGAAAACATTTTGTTATTTTTTTAATACTTTACTTAGTGTCTATCTATACATAATTTTTTTTAAAAAAAATATAATGTGTTACCTTTTATTTTATTTAATAAGGACATAATGGTCAATTTATACAAACTTTATTTTCAACAAAACAAAAAAGTTTTCCATTTATTCACTTTTCCACCCTCCCAACCAAACACATATGAGGGAAACTAAAATCTTTTCTATCATTCCACTTTTCTATCCTCTCTTCATTTTCTATCCTCCCACTTTTCTATCATTCCAACCAAATAGACCCTTAAATTCATTGGTGTAAAAGATAGGGTGAAAATAAACATATCTATCATGTTAGTAAGTTGAATTTTGTATAATAAATTTTTCTTGATTATGAAACTAAATCCATAAGCTAGATTATTTGCTCAAATTCTTAAACAATACTATAATAATTTAAAAAAAAAATTTGAGCCAAAGTTGACTGGTACTTGTGCGAATCCTAAAATTCATGTTAATAAATGTTTTGTTAGAAATAATTTTTTGCTTAAAAATTTGAGCGACGCGAGTTTGTGTTAAGATTGTCACGCCCTAACTCCCAACTAGGAAGATATTGTCCGAGGCATACAACTAGGGGGGTGCAACAACCCACTCAATTTTCCTAAACCGCCCAACTCGTTTTGATCCACACCACCATATTATATTTCTTTCCAAGCAGGTTGGACGGGTTCAATTAATTAAGTAGCGGGGTAGGTTGGGTGGCAGGTTGAGTTTTTTTTTTTTTTTAAATGCAAAGACCCAACCCGATCTGGATACATGTCTCATATTAAATTTAAATTTTTTTTATTAACTTTATAAATTTACATATGTTAATATGGAAATTGTGATATTTTTCAACATATTCATAACTAGTAAGCATACATAATGATATACTTATGCCTAAAAGCTTGATTTTTTTTTTTTTTTTGGGAGAAAAAGAAGATACTCAATGATAAAAATAATATTTGAATTTTAGTATATAACACATAACTAAAACTAACTCGCATAACCTACCCAATTTGGCAAGTTAAAAAAAAATTCCCCCTCAACCGATCCAATCCAACCATCGCACACCCCTACATTTAGCCTTGTAGGAAAATGTCTTTTACCATTTTCCTTATCAACTTTGTTCTTCCTCATGTGACATACAACCTTGTGGAAGAAAGCCTCTTATTAGTTAGAGTCCAAGGTAATTTCATATAAAGTGCATAACATCTCCTTAACTAGGTGACGTGGAACTTAGCCAAGATTTGGTTTTCTCGCACCTCACCCCTCTTATTCCCAATTGGAAATATATTATTGGCTTTGGCCACACAAACTACACGCTTTTACTCTTCCTAATGTGACAAAGAACTTTATGGAAAAATGTCTTATACCAATTAGAGTTTAAGATATTCCATATAAAGCGTATGACCCCAATATCGGCTTGGGATTAGGCCGAGATTTGATTATCTCTTATCTCACCTCACTTAAAAAGAGGTTTTCACAAAAATTCTAATAGAAAGTTTAAATATAGAATAAAATATGTATTAAATTAATGACATCCAAAATTAAAAAATCTTAAAAATTTACGTGATACATTATTGTGATATCGGAAAGTTTTATAGATCGATTATGGATTTTTTTTTTTTTTTTTTTTTTTTTTTTTTTTGAGAAAGATCGATTATGGATTAAAAATAGATTTCGAGAGGAAAAAAAAGAAAAAAAAAAGGTTAAATGGTATTTATTGTAGTAGAGGAGCCATTTTGACAAAAAGCTTTTCTAAAACATAAATAAATATATTTTTGGTAACGAATGTGTAGTTACCTACCAAAGAGAGAAAAATGAATTTACTTAATTGAGTAATTGTGCAGCAGCACCTGTCATTAGACACCAAAAAACGTTGTTACAAAACTAACGGTGTCGGTGATCCCCAATTATCTCCGATAAAGCAAGCTACAAACAAATCAGGTACGCCCAAACACCTCTCTTTCTCCAACGTATACGTATATAACCTCCCAAGCTCAGACCAAAAACTTTCCAAAAGCTTTTTCTCTCATTTCGATTCATTTCTCTTTCTGCTCTGAATTTTTTTTTTTTTTTTTTAATTTTGGATTCGGTTCAGCAGAATCCGATTTGAGAACGGTCGGATCGGACCCGAATGGCGGCGTCGAGGCGGCTACGCGATTTGCAATCGCAAGCGGGGAACAAGGTCTGCGTGGACTGTTCGCAGAAGAATCCGCAATGGGCGTCGGTGTCGTACGGCGTGTTCATGTGCCTAGAGTGCTCCGGCAAGCACCGCGGCCTCGGCGTCCACATCTCCTTCGTCCGATCCGTCACCATGGACTCCTGGTCCGAGATCCAGATCAAGAAAATGGAGTCCGGCGGCAACGAGCAGCTCAACTCGTTCTTCGCGCAGTACGGGATCGCTAAAGAGACCGACATCGTGACCAAGTACAACACCAACGCCGCCAGCGTTTACAGGGACCGAATCCAGGCCCTGGCCGAAGGGAAACCCTGGCGGGACCCGCCGGTCGTGAAGGAGAGCACCGGATTCGGCAAATCGAAGCCGCCGTTGAGCGGCGGCAGGAACGGTAGTTATGGGAGCAATGGAAGCGGAGGCGGAGGAGGGTGGGATAGTTGGGATACTGACGATGGATTCAGATCTTCTAGCGATATGAGGAGAAACCAGTCGACGGGCGATGTTAGAGGCGCCGGAGGCATGGGCGGTGGTCCCGTGAGATCGAAATCGACCGAGGATATCTACACGCGGGCGCAGTTGGAGGCGTCGGCGGCCAATAAGGAGAGTTTCTTTGCGCGAAAGCGGGCCGAGAACGAGTCCCGCCCCGACGGGCTTCCGCCGTCGCAAGGCGGCAAGTATGTCGGGTTTGGATCCACACCTCCGCCTTCTTCTTCCCAGAGGATTGATGCTCAGGGAGATGTCTTTTCTGTTGTTTCTCAGGTTTCGTGTTTTTTTCCCGTTTAATGTGTTATTGTTGTATTGGTGCTGAATGATTTGAATTGATCTAATATGTTATGCTATTGGTTTGTTTGTAGGGGTTTGGTAAGCTATCTTTGGCTGCTGCTGCCGCGGCGCAGTCGGCGGCCACTGTTGTCCAAGCTGGTACAAAAGAGATCTCTACTAAGGTATTTGGAATTGGTTCTGTTAATAATTTGATATGATCATTTATCTGTGTTTATGTTAGGGCGTATTCATTCCGTGTTCTTAGTTTGTGATCTCTAATCTTGATGTTTAGGATTAATAGTAATACACATGATGATTTAGGATTGTAAGGCATCCTTTCAGCAAATTAAAATTAGAAAGAACTATGAAATCCAAAAAAAATATTTTGTTTTTTGGCTGATAAATTACAGATTTTTTTGAAACAGGGGGGGTGTAAAGCGCATATACATAAGAAGTGCACAATGACCCACAATTAAACTAGGAAGTTACAATGATTAATCAAATCCAATAAATGTCAATAAAAATAATCCTGACCATGCCATCCATTCTAGCAAAGTTTTTATTTTTATTTTTTATATTTCTTTGAATGGACATTATAACAAATATATCAAGAATGGTAATTTCAAATCTAAAATGGTCCTTTTTTTCCCCAATGCTTCTTGCATTCCTTTCTCTCTGTATGCACCACATCTAACAATGAGGAATTGCCTTCCAAAATAGAATTGCAATGTATACTTCCCAAACCTCACAGCCGGTCCAATAGAGAACATAATTAATGCTTTTTAATTGTGTTCTCATTCAGCTCTACATTGTTGAAAGTACAAAAGTATACCTCTTCTGCTAAATGTGCACATGATGCAAACAGAAACCACACCCCACCCACAAAAAAAATCACCCTTTCCAGCATGCCTTCTCACCTTTTCTCATACTTTGAGACATAACCCAATGCACTTCAAATAAAGTTAAGGCAAATAACCACAATCGACTAGCGACATCACAAGGTAAACAAAATACACTATCTGTAAACAATTACATATGTTGTCTCTTTTTGATGATCTAAAATTTCCATCTACATGGAGCTGCATCATCAGTTAAGACTTCAAAATTAATACTATAACACTTACTTTGATGGAAATATTTTCCAATTTGCAGTGTCTCCAACAAACTACTAATTGCAGTAATGTCCCCTCTAAATTAATGACATGATTCAAATTTCCGCCTCTGACCATTTAGTCTAATGTAACGGAGATTGAAGGAAATTACCAATTTGCATCTTATCTTGCAGTTTTGATCTTGATTATTGGGAAGGATCTTGTTAATTAGGATATCCGAGTAAATTAGGGTCAAAAGGAGAGAGATTGAAGAGGAGGGATCAAGTGAGGTGAACCAAAGAACAGTGCAACTACTCAATTGTTGATGACAACCTAAGATAATTGTAAAGTTTTATAGATATTGCACTGCCATATTGGTGCCCATGTCAATTTACAAAAGAGTTTGATGTATGAATAGGTTTTCTCTTATAGTAACAAGCCTGTGAGTAGGGCATAATCATGTGTAAGTGTTAAGAATCTTCCCCCATGCTGCCATCCAAACAAAGAAAGAGACCCTCTAAGGGGCCTTAACAGTTAACACACCCGATACTCTTCCAAGGAGAAAGGCGCTGCACAATTCACCCGTAGTGCATTGTAGTAGGAATGGGCAGTAAAAACCACTCCCCTGCAACCTCTAACTCAGTCTATCATAATCCTCTCACCTAGGGGTGTTAGATTGAAGAAATTAAGGAAAGTACTTGCAGAGTCCAACTCCTAACTTATCCAAAAAAAAAAAAAAAAGAGTCCAACTCCCAATCATTGAAAGCTCTTTGAAAACTGACATTCCAACTTCTTTTTGTCTCCCCTTCTACAGTATAAATAAAATTGATGCAGGGAAAGTAACTCTTATAACATATAACAGGTGAAGTATATGTACCTCTAATGAGATGTCTTTCAATTTCACCGACGTCATGTGGACACAGCCCACTAATTTGTTTTCCTATACAATGAATCATGGAAATTTGTTTTTTTTTTTTTTTTTCCAAAACACATCTGTTACCAATGAACAAACTTATTTGACTTGTTTTAGCTAGTATACTTAAATTTGGGTTACTGAACTGGAAGATAAAGCCATTTAGTGTTTGTCATGTAGCTGAACGACAAGATCTGCCGTAAACAAGTCATTTTAGCCTTCTTATATTTGACACTGTTGCCATGATGGCTTCCATTCTTGGCGACGCCAAATGTCCCAGGCACTTAAGATCACATGATCAATAAGAGGGTATGAGGGAGGGGATTTGGGAATCTTGACTAAATAAGAGTTTTTGATGGGTGACTCAAAGGGACTGAGTATGAAGAGAATTGGGGTTGATTTGGATGACATTTGCCAAGAGTTGTGCATATCTGAAGTTGGTTGTTACTAATATCAGTGGTGGAACAACACTAAAATTGTGACTTGGCAATGATGGTGGTTGTGTCACTTTGGTAGTGACAGTGAAATAGGCTGCCAGGGGATTAGCTAACCCTATATTTGTACGGAGGGAGATGTGGGGAAGACGAGAGGAGAGGGCTAGATGGCCAGAATGGCAGAATGGACTGAATTTTAGTATATTCTAGCCAGTTTCTCCTCTACTCTTCTCTTTTCTTCCTCCATCTCTATCCATTCCAAACATACCATGAAGGTTAAGAGTAGGGAACTACATTTGATGTGGAATTGACAATAATTGTGATTGTAATTTAATATTTGCCTGGGGATTGAACTAGTAGTGAAAGTGGTAGATCTTTGGTCACTGGTTGATGGAAGTTATGGTACCACCTCTTTTTTGGTGTTGGCTATTTAGTAGTTAGGCTTAGGGCACATTTGGTACACTGAATAGGGATTACAACAAGAATTGCAATCTTTATTACTGGGAATAAAATGTGTTGTAATTGAATAACTAAACCTATTTATAAGTTTGGTTGTGAGTTGTACATTAGAATAAAATTTAAGATTTATTTTAGGAAATATCTTACTCATATAATTATATTTCCTTAAAAATAATATTTTTTAAATTTGAGAGAGAGATGAGTAATTTTTTTATGATTTTTTATTTTTATAATTGTTACATATATATGAAAAGTTTGTTTATTTGGAAATATATTAATTTTAGAAATTATTGCACCTGCTAAGGAATATATATTACAACCCTTTTAGTTATTCCTCATTTTGAAGAATAACTATTCATAAGAAATGACTATTCCTTGTAGTAAAAACATTATCAAACTAAATAATAGTTAAATTATAGGAATAACTATTACATTACAGTAGCTATTAGACATGCCATTAATAGCAAAAGACTAGGATGTAATATTGGTGATGTATGGGTAATTTACAGTTAAGTTGGTGGATTGATGGGAATTATGTGATGATGGAGATCAGCTCCAGTGGGTGGGTATTAAACCCTCTGAGACACGTGTTGTGGTAACTAATGGTGTGTTTGGATTTGGGGGGGGGGGGGGGGGGGAGTAGAGTAGAAATGGTCCAAAATTAGTTTATTTTCAGTCAACTCTGCTCTACTTCCTTCCAGTCCCCCTCCCTTCCCCGTCAATTCAAACGGACCCTAATACTGTATGTTCCAATTTCATTTATTTTGAGTTTGGTTGATATTTAATATATTTTTAACTTGCACATTTATCTATCAAGCCTTTGTATGGATCCCAAAAACATGGTAAAATGGAAATTATGTTGGCATTTAAGTATATATTAATGTTTTTCTTTTTTTCCCTCCTTATTGTGGTCATCAAGCATGCAAAAGAAATAAAATTTACTATTTATTTGGTGTATCTTAAGCTTGTGTTTTGCAAGGTGAAGATATTCAGATTTGCATTTGTTGCGGACAACACACCTTATGGGATTTGGTTTCTTATGTAGTTGGATTAGTTTAGAATTTCATTTTATTTTGAGTTCAGATAGGGACTAGTATTTTAGATTGTTATCAGTTGAGAGTTTTATGGACATGATCTTTTATTCTTGGAAGCTTTATAAAAAGGCTTCAGGTGGTTTTCTTTTAATTAGATGATTGATGAATAAAATTTCAGATTGGAGATTTTCCAAACTGGTTGGTGCTGATTTCTAAGTTTCTTGCTTGGTGTTGATTCCAGGCAACCCTAAGTACTGATTCTTAGGGTTATCTTTTTAATTTTTGTTATTTTCATCTTCCTTTTGATATTATCCTGCATCAACTTGGTATCAAAGCTAAGTTTTGATCTTGGGACCCATGGTTTATGGACCCATTACTCTTCCACACAATGTATAATCAATACTATGTTGCTTAACATGAGCACAGTTTTTTTGCTGCAGCTCTTAACCTTGTTTGTTATAGTTATCGCTTTATCTGCCTCCCCACCCCCCTTTTTTACTATAGATTTTAAGGATGGACTATATATGAAATTAGACAAACAAGGTGCATGAAAAAACATTTATTACAGGTGAAGGATGGCGGTTATGATCACAAGGTAAATGAAACTGTAACTGTTGTCACTGCAAAGACATCAGAGATTGGACAGAAGACATGGGGAATCATGAAGGGGGTCATGGCAATGGCTTCACAGAAGGTTGAAGAGTACACTAAAGAAGGCATTAACTGGAAGACTGATAACTGGCAACGAAATGATAGTGAGACGAATGGATATTATCAAGAGTTTAAACAGGAGAACAAAGGATGGAATTCTTCACCTGGAGGAGGGCAGTCGTCATCAACTGGGCACAATTCTTACAGTTCAAGTTCTTGGGATGATTGGGACAGCAAAGACAATAGGAAGGAAGAATCAACAAAGGGAGCAGCATCTCATAACAGTGATGGTTGGGCTGGCTGGGATGATGCCAAAGATGATGGATTTGATAATTTCTACCAGAGTGCCTCAGATAAGAAAGCTGTTGGTCACAATGGGAAACCAGATTCAACTTGGACAGGGGGAGGATTTCTCTAAGGTTAGTACACAATGAAAACTCCTCTCTTATTTTTTCCCTTCATTTTTTTTTAAAGGTTTTTGATGACTCGTCCGAAAGGGGTTGTGTCTTTGAAAGTACTTTATGTATTTACAACAATCAACTTGGGGGGAAAATTAGATAGCTTTATGTGAGAGTACTGAGAAACATTGTTTGTAGTGTTAATATTCAAAGTCATTCTGGACATGTGACAGTTATTTGTTCTTCAGTTTCATTCTTGTTGTCATCCATTTGTGCTTTATTTGAAACTAAACACATTCTTGTCTGGCCAGGTGGAATCATTTCACAATTTTACCAAATTCTCGGTTTACCCGTATACGGTGGACAAAAATTATAGTAGTGTTCAAACTAGTGACTGGTAAGGGAAATTCCAAAGATGATGAATATGAAAATTAGAATTCAGCTGATGGAAAGTTGGTTGTGATTGGGTCATATACGATGTGGATAGGTGATATGCTTTTCCAAGGTTAGCATATTTCAGCAAGTCTCTTCTATTTTCCTTTTATGTTCTAAATCTTTTAAACGTTTTATGTTATTTCTGGGGGACATCTTGTCTGTTTGAGAATAGTTTATATCTGTACAACTGTATTCAGGAAAGGGTAATTGCCCATTCAAAAGAGGACTGCTGTCTGTGTGTGAAGAAACATTATTTGTTGACTTGAAAGTCCAAAGTTGCTTTTGATTTGTAATGACTAATTGTTCCCTCAATATCTTTTGCCCTGTGTGTTTCATATTGAATTTTTGCAATAAGAAGACATTTTTCCTTTCAAAATTTCATGGAAATTGTACTATGTGGTCGGTTCAGATCTTCAGAAAAATCCTGGTCTACCTTATTGGTACACTTTTTTTTGGGCTTGTTCTCAAATTGATGGGAGTTAAAGGTAATTGCCAAGAAACAAACTAAGCCGTATAAGAGGCCAACAGAAAAAGGTCAGGTTAAAAATGCTCATGCCCTAAAGGTTGTCACCAAAGAGCTTAGCTAAAAATGAACGTTGAGCCATTAAGGGAGTTAGGGTTGGTCCTGCAGCTCTCTAAAGGGGGTGGCGGAGAGGCACATCTCAATTATCTGCTGTGGGACATGGGTGAAAAAATGAATATGTGGCTTTAGGCAGTCTTGGTGTGCAAATGGCACAACTTGTAGCATAGAAATGTGGGGACTAACTATTACATCCTTTAAAATGTTCTCATCAACTATGTTGGCCAATAGTTTTTAGGGTCCATTTGGATACAGCTTATTTTGCTGAAAACTTAAAACTGAAAATATTGTAGTAAAATAATTTTTAAATGTGTGAATAGTGCTGTGAGATCTATTTTTAATTTTTTTTTTCTAAATAAAGTGGTTGTGAGTCCCATGAACAGTATGTGAATAGTGAGCAAACAGTGATGCACATTGTTTGAACAGTGCACTGTCTCCTAAGAGCTGTTGCGCGTGCATAAAAAAAAAAAAAGCTGAAACGCATTTTGCCTGGAGACGTGGACGCAAAACGTAGTATCCAAATCCAACCTTAAACCGTGTAACCTTGTTGCCATGTCAACTTAAGTTCTGATGCAGGACGTGTAGGAGAATATAGATAAAAGGGTAACAAAAACGTAAACAGAACAAGTTTTAAGCTTCACCACCTAAAATTTGCCTAGAAACCTTAGGCATCACACCAGCTAAGGGCGCCTGGCATCACCACCAAACGAAGAGGAGCTCATTACCAACTCATAAAATTCTTAAACAAAATAGTCTTTCACCATTACAAGAGTCCTAGTTTTATAGGGTACAGGGATTCATCAAGAGTAAGTCTAGTGTCACACATTTTGGCACAACAAATGTCACAACTTGCCATGTGGCGAGTTGTGGTTAGTGGAAGGGTGATGGTAGGTCTATGTGGGGACACCCCTCCACTAATTACAACTCACCATATAACGAGTTGTGACATTTGTTGTGCAAAATATGTGACACTAGACTTATCCATTTGTCAATAGGGGGGAAGTTGCCGCACTTCAAGCTGCAAGATTGCCGCACATCAAGCTTGCTTTGAAAAACTAGTCTAACAGTTTCAGCTAAGCATGCATTTACCATCCACGAATGCTTCCAAATTAAAATAAAAAAATAAATGCTCTTTTGACTTTGGTGCTCCTTCCATCAAGTTCACTTTCTCAATTCTTGCGCCAAATGTGCTAGACTCCAATTTCTGTATTTTCCTTTTGGAAAAAAAAACTTTTTAGGGAGTATTTGGTTGGGTGGGAAGGAAAAAAAATAAATAGAAAGGTTCGGGTGTTTTTTTTTTGAGCCTATCAAAAAATTTTCTTCTCAAAATAGAGAGAAAATTGAAGGAAGAAAATAAGGCTGCTTGATGGACAAAAATGCCCATATCCATTTTTTTTCATTTTTTTTTTTTAACGAGACATGATTTTCTTTTGGGACATGATTTTTATTTTTTTAAATAAATTGGGTGATTGCTTTTTTTTTTGTTGTTTGTCACTTTTTTGTTTTAATTGGTCATCATTTTTTAACAAGGGTGTATAAGTAAATTTATACAAACTCATTTTTTCTATCCCTCCACTTTTCTACTTCCAATCAAACAAAAATGAGAGAAATTAAAATATTTTCTATCCTCTCACTTTTTCATCCTCCCACCATTTTCTATCGTCTCACTTTTTAACCCCTCTAATCAAACGGATCTGAATCAGTTCACGCAGGATTGGAATTTGTTTACAAAGAACTTCATTCAGGTGTCCTTATTCTTTCAAATCACACAGAACCATGAGCATATTTTTTTAAATATTTTTGTTTTTGTTTATTTTACAAAAACTACATTTAGAGCATCCGTATTCTTTTAGATCACACAGACGGTTCATTATTTGTGATTGAAGCATCAATTGTTGCTACATGCTTGTCCTGGACCATTCTTGAAGTAGCAGTCTCATCTGCATTTGGTTTATCCTGTTGTATGACCAGGACTGAGGGCACTATGCCACAGTCCGATGAAGCTAAAATGTTTCCAATGGGCCCCAACTCAGCATGCTCGATCTGATTCGCTGGCAACTCTGCCCCCATGCTTGATGAGAATTGTCCCTTTCCCACAATAACCAACTCATACTCCCAACTCTGGCCTATTTTTAACACCTCTTCTATGATGTTGTCCACAACCTTTTCTTCGTACTTAACTGATTGATTACACCTCCATATGGCCATTGTAGTCTCATCCATCTCCTGGTCCAAGCATTGGAAAAAAAGAACTATATTTTACTACACTGGAACCCTTAATAAAGTTAAGAAAACTCTAAAATTAAGATATCACAAGGAACAAAAGGTCACCTTCTCTCTCTCATCGTTTATGGAGACAGTTGAGCTGCTATGACTCTGCTTCGTACTCTCATCCTTAGCTTTTTCCAGAAACCTCAGAATGGTTAGACTAACGGCTGGATGTTCTGTCATCCTTCCTCCCAACTCTAGAGCCTCGCGATCGTCAGATCCGCCAAAGAACAAAATGCAAACTCTTTTCAGTGTTGGGGAACTGGGTTCTGCCTCCTGCTTTAACCCACCACCGAATCCACGGTCCACAAACACTGCCACTGAGCATGGTGCCCTCTTTTGACAAATTTTCTAAAAACTTGTTTGTTTTTTTAAAAATTTTTGAACCTGAAATTTGTTGAAAATCTTGTTGAATTTCTTTTTGAAAATTTTGATATTCTTATCAAAATTGGTATTTGTGAAAACATGTTGGACATTCTTGGAATGATCTTGTCATGTCTTTTGGAAATTTGATAAAAAACTTTGTTGGGTTTTCTTATAAAGATCTTGGCAAATTTTCTAAAAACTTGTTTGTTTTTTTAAAATTTTTGAACCTGAAACTTATTGAATTTTCTTTTGAAAATTTTGATATTCCTATCAAAATTGGTATTTGTGAAAACATGTTAGGCATTCTTGGAATGATCTTATCATGTCTTTTGAAAATTTGATAAAAACCTTGTTGGGTTTTCTTATGAAGATCTTGACAAATTTTCTAAAAACTTGTTTGTTTTTAAAAATTTTTGAACCTGAAACTTGTTGAATTTTCTTTTGAAAATTTTGATATTCTTATCAAAATTGGTATTTGTGAAAACATGTTGGACATTCTTGGAATGATCTTGTCATGTCTTTTAGAAATTTGATAAAAAACTTTGTTGGGTTTTCTTATGAAGATCTTGGCAAATTTTCTAAAAACTTGTTTGTTTTTTTTAAATTTTTGAACTTGAAAATTGTTGAATTTTCTTTTGAAAAATTTGATATTCCTATCAAAATTTGTATTTGTGAAAACATGTTGGGCATTCTTGGAATGATCTTGCCATGTCTTTTGGAAATTTGATAAAAACCTTGTTGGGTTGTTTTTTGAAAATTTTTGAACCTGAAACTTGTTGAATTTTCTTTTGAAAATTTTGATATTCTTATCAAAATTGGTATTTGTGAAAACATGTTGGACATTCTTGGAATGATCTTGTCATGTCTTTTGGAAATTTGATAAAAAACTTTGTTGGGTTTTCTTATGAAGATCTTGGCAAATTTTCTAAAAACTTGTTTGTTTTTAAAAATTTTTGAACCTGAAACTTGTTGAAAATCTTGTTAAATTTTCTTTTGAAAATTTTGATATTCTTATCAAAATTGGTATTTATGAAAACATGTTGGGCATTTTTGGAATGATTTTGTCATGTCTTTTGGAAATTTGATAAAAACCTTGTTTGGTTTTTGTGTAAACTGTGTGACATTGTTAGGCGTTCTTTTTCTGAGAGATGTTTGAAGATCTTGTAAGATTTTCCTCGACTTTTGAAACAGATGCTAAAACTTTCTGAAAATCTTGTTTGATTTTTCGAGAAAGTCATGAAAACCTTGTTTTGAAAAATTGTTGACAAACCTTGTTGGGTTTTTTGAAGATTTTGTTCACAATCCTTGTCAGGTTTTGAGATTTTTTTTTTTTTTTGAAGATAAAGTATGAAAACCTTGATGTGTTTTGTTGAAAATTTGTAAGAATTTTGAAAAACTTTTAGGTTTCCTTGAAAAAAAAGTTATGAATTTTCTGAAAATCTTATTGGATTTTTTTTTGAAAACTTTTTTGTGACTTTCGAGAAAAAAAAAAAAACTTCATCAAACCCAAGAGCCTGAGATGTTGGACAACACTAGTCCACTTCAATGAATGCAAGAGACTCCTTAGTCGAGCCTTGTGTGATGTGGGAGACTTCTTAGTTGATCCATGTGAGATGTGAGACTTCTTAGCTGATTTGGTGATCTGGACTTGAAGCTGTTATTGAATGCTGAAATGAATGAGAGATTTTTGCTTAATTCCTGCAAAGATGAAAATTTTCCTTTCTCAAGCTTGTTAGAAACCAGTTAATTTGAACCAATGCCCCTAGTATAAAAATGCTTGCATAGAAAAATAGATGAAAAGCTTGCATATGAAAACTAATGGGCCAATGCTCATAATTTAGGCATGCTTAATGCAGATAAAAAAGCAAATGGGCCAATGCCCCCAATTTAAAGCTATTTGCAAACAACTTTGGATCATTGTCTTGATTTGGTGCCTATTGTTTACAGAGCCTTTAACAGGCTGCCTACGCATCTTTCTTTAAGAGGATAAAGTCAGACATAGTTCAAGTCTGTATGGAAGACATCTAGTCCACCCAAAAAATGATCATGGCTTCCATCCAAACCTTGCATGGCATTTTCAAAATGGACTTGCCCATGAAAAATTTTGTTTTTGAAAGAAATTGATTTTCTTCTTGAAAAACCATTTGGTGCATAGTGGTGCCTTTTAAGAAAATTTTTTTCTTTCCCAAATGATCATGAGATAATCCTTTCAACAGCTATTTTAGCATATCATACTGTTAAAGAGTCAAGTCAATCTTTTTGACTAAAAATGATCAAAGTCCTTGAATGCACGTAATCAAATTTGCTTCTTCTTTTTAAACATTGTTGGATTAGGTCTTCAAGGACAATCAAAGAAATGAAATGTAGAGATGTTTGAGAGTCATGTATCTTTTTTTTTAGAGTGCTTCAAGTTTAGGAGACACTTTTTTTTTTTTTTTTTTTTTTTTTTTTGTGGGATAGAAGCACAGAGGAGTGCCTCTTATTTAGGAGTCACATTTGTTGGAAACAAACAAAAGGGAGTGACTTCAATTGGAGAATTCTTTCAAGTCATTTGGGAATTTAAGAAACTGTGTCATGGAGATTACTTGCCAGTGGGGCTTGATAACCTCAAGCATTTTTCCTTTTTAATCCAAGAGAAAATATTGCCAGAGTTAAGGGTGTGCCTATGACTAGCAGAACTTCAAGGGGGTCTTTATGCATGGGTTGTAATGTAGGCTAGGTTCAGGTTATGAAAGAAATGATATAAAAAGGCTCAAAATACCCTGTAGATATTCCCCTCAAGTGTGCAATACTGAAAAGTTAGGCATTAGAAGGATTTTGTTGTTTCTCCCTTTCTTGACATTGTGCTGAAATTCTTATCATTCTTGTCATCTGCTCATTGGTCATCATGGATCATTTGTATCAATGTTATATCATGCTTGTTTGCCTTGTATTCTTCTTAGGCAACTCTTTTTTTGAGCTTTCAAATTTTCTTCTTTGATTTGAATTTGTGCTTAGGTTATTGTTGTGATTGAATTTTTTTGCCTTTCTCTTCATTGACTTGTTGTATGAATGTGCTTTCACGCTTGTTTTTCAAACCTCTAGAATTTCATCTTGACAAATCTTTCCTCTTCTTTTGGAACTTGTGACTAGGCCACCTTTTCAGTTTTTGACCTTCTTGGTTCTTCTTTTTTCTCTTCTTTTGAAACCTATGACAAGGTCGCTTTTTCTTTTTCTCTTCTTTTGGCAATTGTGACCAGGCCGCCTCTTTGATTTTCAATCAATTGGACTTCTTTTGTTCTTTTTTATTCCTCTTTCTTTGATAGCAAATGAATGAATGATTTTTTTTTATATGACCATGCTTGAAAAAGCTGCCTACGTAGCTCTTTTAAAAGAAAGATCAGGTCATTCATAATTCAAAATAATTTTTTTTTTTTTGTGCCTTAATTTTTGCCTAGATTGCCCTTTTGGGTTTTCAATCTAGCAGGCTCTCTCACACTCAATTTTTTTTGTCTTTCCTTTTGCGTAGACCGCCCTTTCAGGTTTTCAATCTACCATTGTTGTTGTTGTTGTTGTTGTTGTTGTTGTTGTTTTTTTTTTTTTTTTTTTTTTTTTTTTTTTTTTTTTTTTTATCCCTAATTTTTGCCTAGATTGTCCTTTCAGATTTTCAATCTAGCGGGATTTTTTTTTTTTTTTGGTTGCTTCATGCTTTCTGACTTGACAAGCTCTCATCTCTTTCCGTATAATGGAATCTCTTAGCTTTCAGCTTGATGAACTCTTGTCTTCTCACCATGATGGAGTATTTTCATTTGCATTCTCAAATGTGATTTCCATTGTTTCTTCTAATCTTGATGGGCTCTGCTTTCCTTAATGTCTTCATTGAAGCTATGAGATTGTCCTCCATAGCATAAAATTTGAGTATGCACACTCGAATGTTCCCACCCTAGGTTTAGGTTGTTATGGGTTCATGAAAAAAAGTCTAACTGTTTAATAGCTCAAATGGGTTAGCAATGGATAATATTTGTAATGGGTGTCAAGGAATAATGTGGCTAAACCAAAGATGGCCTTCTATCCCTAGTAAGGCTTGTTTATAGGCACAGTAACTCAAGCTCTTTTAGTAACTTCCTCTTGGAATAAAAATTATGAATGCTCCCAAAATTTTGACACAAAAAATGTTCTAAGATTTGGATTGAGTATACATTATTTGAGAATTTCTGATCGGAGGAATCTCTTTTTGTTGAGATTTTCTAACAACTAGATTTTCTTTGATTGCCTTTTAGGACCTTCTCTTCTTATGTTCTAAGTGATTCAGCAAAAATCCTTACAAGAATCAGATGAAATTAATTCTCTCTTGGTACACATTGATTGGTTGGCCCATTAAGCATTATGATTTGCAAAAGCTTTGCCAAAGGAATTCTCATGTAGTACTTGAGGAAAATAGCATTTGAAAATTTTGACTTCTCACACTCTTTCCAAGCGGGCTGGGCTTTGATGAGACGGTTAAGCCTTACTTCATTTTTGAAAATCCACTAAAGGGCCCAATGCCCCTGGTTGGAAGATTTTTTTTTTTTTGAAAATTTTCCTTGATTTTATTTTATTATTTTTTCTTTTTTTGAAGAAAAGCATTTTTTTAAGGATTATCATGAACAAGTCCATTTTGATAGAAATTGTAGGCCTCAGGGAAACCATTTTCAATTGGGCTTTGAAGGGAGTTGGAAATGTCACTAAAAATCCCAATGCCCCTAGTCCAAAGTTTTCTTTAATTTTTATTTTTTTTGAGTTTTTGAGTTTTTTATTTTTTATTTTTGCATCAAACAAAGCATGAATAACAAAATGCATCAAACAAGAATTGAAATTAAGATAAGAGAAAAATGGAAACAAGTAAGGAACATACAAAGTTTGTAATAAAAAAAAGTTCTTGAAAAACCCATTATGGCTTGGCAACTCATGAAGTAGAGTTGGATTGATTGGTAGATGTTGGTGTAGCGATGATTTGTTGGTCCATGAGATCTTGGATAATCCCACCGTTATTGATGGCATCTTCAATTTGGGTTCCAGTAGCAATTAGGGTCTTGAAGTTGGGAAAGTATCGAGCAAATAGATACTTGTTGAAGGTCGGGAGGAGGTTCTTCACAATCATGTTCAATTGTTCTTCCTCATTGGGCCTAACAGTCATCTGAGGTACTTTTGTCCTCCACCTTGTGATGAATGCATGAAAAGATTCACTGGAATCTTGCTTGGTTGTCTCAAGGTCTCGCCGGGTGATGTCCACCTCAGTATTGTACTTGTATTGCTTGTAAAATTCATGGCACATATCTTCCGAAGTCCGAGTTCGAGAATCCTCCAAATTTAGGAACCAACGTAGGGCAGCTCCGGTGAGTGTATTTTGAAACATTTGGGCTAGTAACTCTTCATCAGCTCCCAAGGGTTGCAATGCTCTTATGTACATTTTCAGATGGGCTTTAGGGCAGCTCGTGCCATCAAACTTGTCCAATGTTGGCATCTTAAACTTTGGTGGGGCCCTTGCTTGAGGAAAGAGAGAAAGTGAATGTAGATCCATAGCTTCTTCAACCCTTCTAGATCTCATTAAAAGCTTTTCCATTTGGTCCATTCGTTCAACCATCTTCTTCTCATTTTCAGTCAACACCAAGCCATGGCCTTCTTTAGAATTTCTAGGTCCATTATCATTTTGGGCCCTAGAGGATTCATGAGAGTTCTTATTCCCCATCTGTTGGATCAATGCTTGGATGTCCTTTTGGAGTTGGGCTTGACCTGCTACCAAAGTGTTGAGTAAATCTTGAGTGGTGAGAGGCGGTTGTTCCCTATGATCATTCATGTGTCGATCTTCTTGGTTGTTGACCATTTCTTAATTGGAAGCCTCGGTTTTGATGTTTGCTTGGGCCTTGCACTTTAAGATTGGTGGCTTTAATCTTGATGTCTTTAAGCTTGATGATCTTGAGCTTTTAGATATGCTTTGAACTTGGTGGGCTTGAACCCTTATTGAGATTCTTTGGTCTCAATCAAAATGCATAAGTTAGATTTTTATTTTTTTTAAGAAATCTTAAACAGTTATGATGGGCCTAAGCATTGGACGAAGGCACATCATGGATCAAACAACGGCCAAACACATTCATGGGATGCAATGTATTTTATGGGATTAACCTAAAGATTAGTTCTATGGCTTCTTACATGAAGGTAAAAGGTAGGCTAATAGGTTCCCCAAAAGCTAGGACGTTGTACCTCCCAACTTGTGACGTACGAACGCCACGTTGGTCCAAACAGTAGAGTTTGTCCTTTACGAAACGCAAGAAAGATCAAGCGAGTCTTAGGCGATGGGGTGGTAAGTTCACCACTGGGTACACGAATCCAGGAGGACCGCGATCCATGGCTACAATTACCGTGGTTTCCGAGCAACATACACAATTCATATACAATTCCAATCATGCAAATGATGTTATGGCAAACAAATATGACATATTATGAAATAAACAAACAAATGACATGGTTGGCCACCATAACCTAAACTGGAGTCTAGCCTTCAACATCCCCAGTGGAGTCGCCACTGTGAAATGTACTCCCCCCTAGATCGAGGGTTTTACATGGAGTCGCCACTTATTTAATTTAAAAGGGAAAATAAGAAGACTTTTAATAAAAAAAATAATTCTTTTGTATTAATGTATATTGCAATTTACATCAAATTTTGTAACAAAGATTTACAATGCTTTTTGTCCTAGATACAATCTAAGAAAAGTAAATTACATTGCTTTAGTTCCTAGTTACATTCTAAAAAATGTAAAATTACATGTTCAAAAGCATAGTCTAGAACCCTTGACCTTGGTTCGGAGGCTAATTTACGAGATGGGAAGGGATTAAGCACCCATCTTGCCCGATAAAACCGGTCTCCTAGGTTAAGGTGGCCAATGTTATGTCATGTCAAACAAATACAAACAATATGTCATACAATCATGTTAATTTGTAGAAATTGTAAACAAATATGTGTTAGGGGAATTAGACATAAAAATGAAACAAAAAAAATGAAACTTGTTAGATAACAATTTTAATATAAAGAAAGCAATAAGGTAATTACGTGTTCATCCAAGAAATCAATGTAAACAAAGAATTCTTAACCTAGACATGTTCATCTAAGCATGTGGAGAAAAAACAAAGTTGTCATGTTATTTGTCATCAACATAATTGCAAAGAGACACAAATAAAAAATAAAACATTTGAGCATATTTGATCATCCAAGCAATTATGAAAAGATGTAAAGGAAAATCCCTAGACATGTTTATCTAAAGAAAATCAAAATACTTAGACATGTTTGTTGAAGCATTTTTTTTTTTAATAAATAAAACAATTACCTAGACATGTTCATCTAAGTATTGAAGAGAAAATTATGTTTTAGCCTAGAAGTGCTCATCTAAGCATTCAAGAGAAAAATTGTGTACTAGCCTAAAAGTGTTCATCTAAGCATGTAAAAGGAATAATAATAAGACATATAGACATGTTCATCCAAAAAAAAAAAAATAATGACATGTTAAACATTTATTCAAGCATATGTAGAAAGTAAAGAACATGATTAATTACTTACCAGCATAGAACATAAATTAAAAAAAAGGGAAGTGATCACTTAAAGGGCTAGGGAGAAAGTAAGGAAGTACTAAACTACAACCAAAGTAGGAACAATGGTTGCACAACAGCGTTTCTTTTCTGCTTTCTCACTAGCTCTCTAGAGGGAATTCCGGGGTCCAGAAAATGAAAGAGGTTTTCTCTATTTATAGGGAAAGGGATGGCTTAGCTTTAAAACTAAGTTGTTAGCTTTCTTCTAAAGCTAAGGGGAGAGATAACCTGTTTAAATGAGCTGAAACGGATTTGGTGTTGATCTCCATTTGAATTTTGAAGTGATGCTGCACCTGCTTCGTATTTTGGCTCTAACATTCCGTTCAAAATTCCAATTGATTCGAGATGGATGTTTTTTGAAAGGAAATTCAATTATCTACAACTTTGTCAGAAATAGAGAAAGCCAAATTCCAACGTTATCTAGGCCAAAAATGTGTTTCAAATTGCTGCTGAAGATAATGACGTTTTTTGAGCTTTTTTTCTTTTTTTATTTTTTTGAATTTTTCATGGATCATGTCTCCAAAAATTTTTAAAAGAGCAGATAAGATGCCGTAAAAAAAATATTTTTTTATTATTATTTTTTTTAAATGAAATAAAATGAAATCCAATAAAAAATTACACTTAATTAATTTTAAATTAATTCTTGTGAGAACCAATCAAAGTTAAGTGTTTAAAATATGACGTGATCAGGCCCATCGTGTAGGTGAATCATGATCATTGAAAATTGTTTGTATGATAACTTTTGATCAGGTGGTCCGATCAAAACCTATGACATACCATTATGATCATTAGAGCATCAAAATTTGTTTTGTATCACAAATTTGAAGATCTACCAGTTGGTTAAATGCAAGTTGTAAAATGGGGTGTCTACAATGACATAGAGTTTGAGTGGGGATCTTTTGGGGTTACGAATTGACTCCACGAGATTGATGAGTGAGGGAACATGTTCAGGTCCATGGACACAAGCAAGGACTCGAAGCTCATCTTGTGAGTTCTCTGTGAGAGGCAATTGTCGCTGGAGTTGGCGATTAGTTTGAGAATAAATTCCACGCAAGGGTTTGTATATTGCCATGACTGTTGGAGTTGTCATGAATGTGGTAAATAGTGCCATGAGGACTAATATAGCAAAAATCTCGTCATTTAGAACCTGTGGAGCAATTATAAGATTTAACACACCAATAGTATGTTATTGGCAAAAGATTAAAAAAAAAAACATTGAAAATCATTATAAGGACAGTGGTTTGTGAACCTGCAATCATCAATTGATGAGGTTTTGTACTTGAATAGTTCTTGATAGAGAGTTTTTTTTTTTTTTTTTGGGTTAAAAAAAATTATAAATTCTGATGATAATAGACCAGATTTTTTTTTTTTTTTTAATAATTATTGTTATTACATATAGGCATCCATTTCGGCCTATCCATCTGGTGTTGTGGTCTCGGTTTAAGTTGAACCTATCTATTTGTTATAGTAGTCACCGGTCTTCTTTGTATAATCAAACCATTTTAGCAGAGATATTTGCCACTTGGGACAAAAGCAGGGGGATATGAAAAACAGAATTCAAATTTTCAACATGCTATATACTTCTTTTTGATAAACATATTCTATACTTCTACGCTTACGGAAAAAATTACGTTTATATGGCAAAGTTACACAGAAAAAAAAAAGTCGATAATTATAAAACATGATACTGAAGTATGAAGAGTACATTAATTGAATTGGGGGATTGTTAGTAATATTTTTCTTTCACTCCTAATTGTCGATGTATTAAAAAAAAAAAAAAAAAAAAATCTCCCAAATTTTTTAGGAGGCAGAGAGAATACTATCTATCTTGGAGGGAAGAGAAAAGACATCATATTATGAATATATTCTATGAATATGGAGGAAATCTTTTGGGAGTGGGGAGGATACTATCCATCTTGGAGGGAAGAGGAAGTGACAACATATGAATATATGATGAATATATGAATATGAAAACGAAAATGGAGGAAATCTCAACGAATAAAAGCCCTTTTTTTGGGGATAATGGCAAGGAGCACCACTGAGAAAGCACATACGATGAGTTTTAAAAAATTCATGAGATTCACCATTATGGATGAATTAGACATATTATTATAATAAAACCTGTGGTTCAAAGCATAATATGCATAACACTCAAAAGACCAGTATACTAGTATAGTGTCAAATTACCCTAAAAGAAACTGACCGTGACCGATATACTTATTTTTTTTTATTAGACTTTCAGAACAATCACCATTCCGTGATTCTCCATTGACTACTTCCAGTGATAAATGAAATTGAGGTGACTTATAAAAAAACAAGTTGCCCACTATAGAGAGTCAAGTTCCGGTAATAATTGGTAGCGTGATTAACTAATAAATTGTTAAAAACTGATATGGTGGCTATGAAATTATACAAGGACGTACAAGTCAGCCATCCAATTATGGTCGTGGGCACCACTTTAGGGGTGTGGCTTGATGGTACATGGTATTTATCCATTGTTATCACGCTGCGTTGGGTTGATTAGTTTACACTGAAGACATATTTTGTCATTTAGCCAAAAAAAATGGTCGTGGGCATTGCCTCAAGGAATATTGGTTGAGGTATTCTCATCTTGCTCTTCTTTTATCTGGTAAAAAATAACTCATCCAAAAATAAAAATTAAAGTTTGAGGTATATATTTTTTTGGACTTTATAAGAGGTCCCTTGTTTACAGATATTTTTGCATGTATGAGAATCTGATCTTTATGTTAATTATTGTAAAGTTAATTACATTATAGAAAAAAAAAATTGTGTATAAGGTACATCTCCAACTCTTATAATAATGAGACAGTTGTTACATTTGTATATATTTATTCAATATTTAAAAATGGAGTTGAACACTTTGTATATCTTCATATGCAAAATTTAATAATATAAATTGTATTTCTCGTTTTTTTTACTAATTAATATGACAATGACCAATTTCATGATTGACTAGCTATCTGTGCGTATATTCGTTGAGTGACCCCCTTTGAACAATTTGGCTCAAGTGGTATCGAATCCTTGGATCAAAAGTGGCCTCATAAATTAACTTTTAGATGATAGTGGCAGACAAAATTTGTGCTAGATCTTAATGTATATATTGATGTATATCTATTTTAATACAATTAGCGAGAACTTTGACTCTTGAGCAAAAAAGAGAACTTCATAACTCGCTGTGTCATTAGCTGATTCTCCTTGCAATTAATGGAGAGAACCTGGATTAATTTTCCTCGTTCCCCTATGTGTACTTTACAATTAGTACAAAAACTCATGAGCCAACGGGGGCTTGGCTCAGCTGGGTATGGTTCGTCCACTCTGCCGTACACGCTCAGGTTCGATTCCCGCTACCAGCAGGAGTCCGTTGGTGGGTATCACATCCCTAAGCGTGTGTGCTCTGCCCGGGAGTGTAATATAACCATAAATCCCCTCATTTTTTTTTTTTCTAAAAAAAAAAAAAAAAATACAAAAACTCATGAATTATGTATAAAAATATTGATAGGCAAGAAAACCGCCTCAAAGTTTTTCCTCATTTACTTTGTTTTCTTAGGTTGAATCATTCACTTTCCAAAATTTGTTTAGCCCAAACACAATATTCTTTTATATATATATATATATATATATAAATCCTTGGAGTTGGGAGCGAGGAGTTCAAACTTTCAAATAGAATGCAAGATATTATGTTAAACTAGGTCATTGAATTGAAAAATATAGGATTATGTGCAGACTTTAGGCACTAATTAGTTGTTGTAACTTATATGTTTATATAAGATTAGCTGTACCCTAAATGTTTATATAAGAATATAAGATATGTGAATGTATACATATAAGCAAAAACTTGTTGCACATAGGTTAATGCATATATCTTTACGCGCAAAAAAGCAACTAAAATCGTGACATGACTTTAGTTGCTTTATAGCATATGTGTAAAGATATATGCATTAACATGTGTAATAAACATGACTCAGTATAGATATATACTTAGCTAACCTTTTTTTCCTTGCCAATGTTGAGAACAATAAGTTCCACCAAGCCCTCAGTATTCATGAGCACACCTAGCGCCAAGGAATCCCTGACAGGAATCATGCAGAGCATGGCCATGTCAACTTAAGTTCTGATGCAGGACGTGTAGGAGAATATAGATAAAAGGGTAACAAAAACGTAAACAGAACAAGTTCTAAGCTACACCACCTAAAATTTGCCTAGAAACCTTAGGCATCACACCAGCTAAGGGTGCCTGGCATCACCACCAAACAAAGAGGAGTTCATTACGAACTCATAAAATTCTTAAACAAAATAGTCTTTCACCATTACAAGAGTTCTAGTTTTATAGGGTACAGAGATTCATTAAGAGTAAGTTTAGTACCACACATTTTGGCACAACAAATGTCACAACTCGTCATGTGGCAAGTTGTGGTTTGTAGAAGGGTGATGGTAGGTCTATGTGGAGACACTCCTCCACCAGTGCCGGCTCAAGGCATAGGCAAGTTGGGCCTAGGCCTAAGGCCCCACCCAAAAAAAAATTTTTCCTTAGGAAAAAAAGCCCCACTTTCCATAGTTAAAGACCCAAATTTTTATAAAATTATATATATATTTTCTAAAGGTTGTACATTTTTTTTATTAGTGATGTTAAGGATACTATAAATTTTACTATTGGCTTACAAATTGCCATGTTATTAATCACAAAAAAGTGATATAAACATTCATTAGTTAAATTGATGAAGTTCATCAATGAGAGACAATATCACATTATATTTTGAATATTTTATAATGCTTTTAATTAGCGCATTTTTCTTTTTCATTTCTATTAAGACTCAAAATACGAGACCAATAGAACCTTAACTCAATTGAAATCTTAAAATATTTCAAAAAGATGTTGCAAATGTGTTAAATCATCAATTATAGATTAATCTCTCCTAATAGTTTGAGACTTTGATTTTTGTAAAATAATATCCTACAAAGCCATACACCAAATAATATATATATCTCTCTCTCTTAAAATCAAAATATAAAATTAAAAATTAGATTACAATTTTATTTAACTATGCATCGTCTTATATCCAAAATAAAGTATTTTTTTCAATCGCAATATATTTTTATTTCTTTTTATTAATATTTATAGGTTCAACTATGATATTCAATTCTTTATATGAAATTAACATTAATCTAATTGGTATTATTTATGTATTTAATGTATTAAATTAACCTTAATTTGATTAGTATTAAATAATTTTGTTTAATTAATATTTACATATTAAAGGCCTCGCATAAATTTTTTGCCTTAGGTCCCAAATTATGTTGGGCCGCCCCTGTCCTCCACCAACCATAACTCATCTCACCATATGGTGAGTTGTGACATTTGTTGTACAAAATGTGTGACACTAGACTTATTCATTCATCAATAGGGGGGAAGTTGCCGCACATCAAGCTGCAAGATTGCCACACATCAAGCTTGCTTTGAAAAACTAGTCTAACAGTTTCAGCTAAGCATGCATTTACCATCCACGCATGCTTCCAAATTAAAATAAAAAAATAAATGCTCTTTTGACCTTGGTGCTCCTTCCATCGAGTTCACTTTCTCAATTCTTGCGCCAAATGTGCTAGACTCCAATTTCTGTATTCCCCTTTAGGAAAAGAAAACTTTTTAGGGAGAATTTGGTTGGGTGGAAGGAAAAAAAAAAAAAAAAAATGGGGAGGTTCGAGTGTTTTTTTTTAGCCTATTAAAAAATTTTCTTCTCAAAATAGAGAGAAAATTGAAGGGAGAAAATAAGGCTGATTGATGGATAAAAATACCATATCTATTTTTTTCCTTTTTTATTTTATTATTATTTTTTTAACGAGATATGATTTTTTTTTGGGACATGATTTTTATTTTTTTAATAAATTGGGTGATTGCTTTTTTTTTTTTTTGGCTGTTTGTCACTTTTTTGTTTTAATTGGCCATCATTTTTTAACAAGGGTGTATGAGTAAATTTATACAAATTCATTTTTTCAACTCCTCCACTTTTCCACTCCCGACCAAACAAAAATAGAGAAATTAAAATATTTTTTATCCTCCCACTTTTCCATCATTCCATCGTTTTCTATCATCTCACTTTTTTATCCCTCCAACCAAACGGACCTGAATCAGTTCACGCAGGATTGGAATTTGTTTACAAAGAACTTCATTCAGGTGTCCTTATTCTTTCAAATCACACAGAACCATAAGCATATTTTTTAAAATATTTTTGTTTTTTATTTATTTATTTTACAAAAACTACATTTAGAGCATCCGTATTCTTTTAGATCACACAGACGGTTCATTATTTGTGATTGAAGCATCAATTGTTGTTACATGCTTGTCCTGGACCATTCTTGAAGTAGCAGTCTCATCTGCATTTGGTTTATCCTGTTGTATGACCAGGACTGAGGGCACTATGCCACAGTCCGATGAAGCTAAAATGTTTCCAATGGGCCCCAACTCAGCATGCTCGATCTGATTCGCTGGCAACTCTGCCCCCATGCTTGATGAGAATTGTCCCTTTCCCACAATAACCAACTCATACTCCCTACTCTGGCCTAATTGTAACACCTCTTCTTTGATGTTGTCCACAACCTTTTCTTCGTACCTAACTGATTGATTACACCTCCATTTGGCCATTGTAGTCTCATCCATCTCCTGGTCCAAGCATTGGAAAAAAAGAACTTTAGTTTACTACACTGGAACCCTCAATAAAGTTAAGAAAACTCTAAAATTAAGATATCACAAGGAACAAAAGGTCACCTTCTCTCTCTCATCGTTTATGGAGACAGTTGAGCTGCTATGACTCTGCTTCATACTCTCATCCTTAGCTTTTTCCAGAAACCTCAGAATGGTTAGACTAACTGCTGGATGCTCTGTCATCCTTCCTCCCAACACTAGAGCCTCGCGATCGCCAGATCCGCCAAAGAACAAAATGCAAACTCTTTTCAGTGTTGGGGAACTGGGTTCTGCCTCCTGCTTTAACCCACCACCGAATCCATGGTCCACAAACACTGCCACTGAGCATGGTGCCCTCTTTAGCACACTCTGATTGACCATTCTCCAGCCATTGTTTACATTCTCCATAGCCTCTTCACCCTCTCCTCTCCAATGTTTGTGGAAAGGCAATACGATCATCGCCACCCTTTTCTCCTGTGCTATGTGGCAAATGTCCTCTTGCATCGTGGACAATGCCGAGATGGCTATTGAGTGACGGATATTGACGCGGTTGACTTGGCCGTAGGCCTCAAAGGCGGCAGCAATTTGGTCTGGTGTTGCACTTGCGCCTCTGCAGAAGCGGTTTATGAAGGGAAAACCATTCCTTCTAGCAATTTGAACCATCATGATGGAGGATGAGCGATCAGTCAGTTCAACAAGGTGCATGACATAGAGTTTGAGTGGGGATCTTTTTGGGTTACGAATTGACTCCACGAGATTGATGAGTGAGGGAACATTCTCAGGTCCATGGACACAAGCAAGGACTCGAAGCTCATCTTGTGAGTTCTCTGTGAGAGGCAATTGTCGCTGGAGTCGGCGATTAGTTTGAGAATAAATTCCACGCAAGGGTTTGTATATTGCCATGACTGTTGGAGTTGTCATGAATGTGGTAAATAGTGCCATGAGGACTAATATAGCAAAAATCTCGTCATTTAGAACCTGTGGAGCAATTATAAGATTTAACACACCAATAGTATGTTATTGGCAAAAGATTAAAGAAAAAAAACATTGAAAATCATTATGAGGACAGTGGTTTATGAACCCTGCAATCATCAATTGATAAGGTTTTGTACTTGAATAGTTCTTGATAGATAGATTTTTTTTTTGGGTTAAAAAAAATTATAAATTCTGATGATAATAGACCAGATTTATTTATTTATAATTATTATTGTTACATATAGGCATCCATTTCGGCCTATCCATCTGGTGTTGTGGTCTCGGTTTAAGGTGAACCTACCTATTTGTTATAGTAGTCACCGGTCTTCTTTGTATAATCAAACCATTTTAGCAGAGGGATATGAAAAACAGAATTCAAATTTTCAACATGATACTTTCTTTTTGATAAACATATTCTAAAAAAAATGTCAAAGTTACACAGAAAAAAAAAAGTTGATAATTATAAAACAAAGTTACACAGAAAATAGAAGAAAAGTCGATAATTATAAAACATGATACTGAAGTATGAAGAGTACACTAATTGAATTGGGGGATTGTTAGTAATATTTTTCTTCCACTCATAATTATCGATGTATTAAAAAAAACTCCCAAATTTTTTAGGAGGCAGAGAGAGAATACTATCTATCTTGGAGGGAAGAGAAAACACATCATATTATGCATATATTCTATGAATATGGAGGAAATCCTTTGGGGAGTGGGGAGAATATACTATCCATCTTGGAGGGAAGAGGAAATGACAACATATGAATATATGAGGAATATATGAATATGAAAATGAAAATGGAGGAAATCTCAACAAATAAAAGCCCTTTTTTTTGGGGATAATGGCAACGAGCACCACTGAGAAAGCACATACGATGAGTTTTAAAAAATTCATGAGATTCACCATTATGGATTAATTAGACATATTATCATATTAAAACCTGTGGTTCAAAGCATAATATGCATAACACTCAAAGACCAGTATACTAGTATAGTGTCAAAGTACCCTAAAAGAAACTGACCGTGACCCATATACTTATTTTTTTTTTACTAGACTTTCAGAACAATCTCCATTCCGTGATTCTCCATTGACTACTTCCAGTGATAAACAATGAAATTGAGGTGACATATAAAAAAACAAGTTGCCCACTATAGAGAGTCAAGTTCCGGTAATAATTGGTAGTGTGATTAACTAATAAGTTGTTAAAAACTGATATGGTGGCTATGAAATTATACAAGGACGTACAAGTCAGCCATCCAATTATGGTCGTGGGCACCACTGTAGGGTGTGGCTTGATGGTACATGGTATTTATCCATCGTTATCACGTGGCGTTGGGTTGATTAGTATACACTGAAGACATCTTTTGTCATTTAGCCAAAAAAAATGGTCGTGGGCATTGCCTCAAGGAATATTGGTTGAGGTATATTCTCATCTTGCTCTTCTTTTATCTGGTAAAAAATAACTCATCCAAAAATAAAAATAAAAGTTTGAGGTATATATTTTTTTGGACTTTATAAGAGGTCCCTTGTTTACAGATATTTTTGCATGTATGAGAATCTGATCTTTATGTTAATTATTGTAAAGTTAAATTACATTATAGAAAAAAAATTGTGTATAAGGTACATCTCCAACTCTTATAATAATGAGACAGTTGTTACATTTGTATATATTTATTCAATATTTAAAAATGGAGTTGAACACTTTGTATATCTTCATATGCAAAATTTAATAATATAAATTGTATTTCTCATTTTTTTTACTAATTAATATGACAATGACCAATTTCATGATTGACTAGCTATCTGTGCGTATATTCGTTGAGTGACCCCATTGAACAATTTGGCTCAAGTGGTATCGAATCCTTGTATCAAAAGTGGCCTTGTAAATTAACTTTTAGATGATAGTGGCAGGCAAAATTTTTGCTAGATCTTAATGTATATATTGATGTATATCTTTTTTTTTTTTTTTTTTTTGAATATAAGATAGAATTCTACTCTAGCCTAATCTAAGTGTATATATGTGTGAAGCTTCCTCCTAGAGACTTGAATTTCGGCCCTTGCCCCTCACACCCCACAAGCACTTATACTTGTAAAGTGACCATTGCACCAAGGGTGTGCGGTAGTATATATTGATGTATATATATTTTAATACAATTAGCAAGAACTTTGACTCTTGAGCAAAAAAGAGAACATCATAACTCGCTGTGTCATTAGCTGATTCTCCTCGCAATTAATGGAGAGAACTTGGATTAATTTTCCTCATTCCCCCAAGTGTACTTTACAATTAGTACAAAAACTCATGAATTATGTATAAAAATATTGATAGGCAAGAAAACTGCCTCAAAGTTTTTCCTCATTTACTTTGTTTTCTTAGGTTGAATCATTCACTTTCCAAAATTTGTTTAGCCCAAACACAATAATCTTATATATATATATATATATATAAATCCTTGGAGTTGGGAGTGAGGAGTTCAAACTTTCAAATAGAATGCAAAATATTATGTTAAACTAGGTCATTGAATTGAAAAATATAGGATTATGTGCAGACTTTAGGCACTAATTAGTTGTTGTAACTTATATGCTTATATAAGATTAGCTATATCCTAAATGTTTATATAAGAATGTAAGATATGTGAATATAAACGTATAAGCAAAAACTTGTTGCACATAGGTTAATGCATATATCTTTACACGCAAAAAAGCAATAAAAATCGTGACATGACTTTAGTTGCTTTATAGCGTATGTGTAAAGATGTATGCATTAACATGTGTAATAAACATGACTCCGTATAGATATATACTTAGCTGACCTTTTTTTCCTTGCCAATGTTGAGAACAATAAGTTCCACCAAGCCCTTAGTATTCATGAGCACACCCAGCGCCAAGGAATCCCTCACAGGAATCATGCAGAGCATGGCCACCACAAATGTTCCTAAAATCTTTCCCGCACAAGCTGTGGATATCACAAGCACCAAAAGCCCCCAAGCCTCAGCCCCATATATTTTAGCCACATCTGTCTTCAACCCACTGGAAGCAAAGTAAAGTGGAAGAAGCAAACCCGACACAAAATCCTCAATCCTCTTTATCACTTTCCCAGCAAAATCACCACCTTTTGGAATCGTTAATCCAAAAACAAATGCGCCAAAGATTGCATGTATACCAATAAGGTCAGTTGTAAACCCAGACACCATAACCCCAACTAAGGTCAAACATATATAGGCTTCGTTAACAAAATCATGCTCCGAGGAACACTTTCTTGCGACCCAGTTCATGATTGGTCGGATTAGAAACAACATGAAAGCAACAAAGGCAAAACTGGAGATAAGAATCCAAATGAATACTAAGGGACTCTTGTGTCCACTTCCAGATATTGCCACAGTTGGGGCAAGTAAAATCCATGCAGCTACGTCGTTAAAGGCTGCAGCAGCCATGGCAGTTTCGCCTACTTTAGTTGTTAAGAGTTTGAGTTCTGCCAATATGCGGGCTAGGACTGGGAAGGCTGTGATGGAAAGAGCTACACCCATGAACATAAGGAGTTGGCCGTAACCGACTATGTCTTCGCCGTGGATGGCTTTGCGGAGGAGGAATGTGATTCCGGCTCCAAAGAGGAATGGGAGGGAAATTCCGACAAGTGCTATTGTGAAAGCTCGCTTGCCACTGCGGCGAATGGAGCTTAAATCGAGTTCAAGACCCACAAGGAAGAGAAAGAAGAGGAGGCCAATACTTGCTACCGATTCCAGTATTGGAGTGCTCCATGAAGGGAAAACTAGGCGGACGAATTGCTTGTTGCGTCCTAGTGCGGAGGGTCCAAGCAAAATTCCCCCCTGAAACCAATAGCAAACTCATTAGAAAATAACTCTGAAAAATTAAAAAGTTTATAAACGCACATTTTTTGCACACATTTTTGTCACAGTTAGTACACATGTCAAGTAAAAATGACCAAATTATAATTTTTACAAGTACCAATGGCGACTTTCATGTGTAATTGATGTAATACAATATGCAAGTTGTGTCAAAGTGTATGACAAAATTTTTATTTATAGAAGAACTCTGGAAAAATTGTAACATGCATGAAATGGAAAAAAGAAATCTTTATTTGAAAACATACTATGATTTCGGCAATGACTTTGGGTTGGCGGAGAGGTTTGAGGAGAAAGGCAAGTAAGCGACTGACAAAGAGGACTAAGGTGGTTTGGACTATTAACAACGGGAAGGCATAGTTTAAAGGATTATCACCTTGCCAAATTCCATCCGAAGAAGTTTTAATGGTGGTTGAGTTTGAATGCATGGTTGCTAAATGAAACAATTAGATACTTGTTGAAGGGGGTCTCTTGTCAACAATTTTGGTGAAGACAAGTGTGAGATGCCTAGGGTTTTATAGAAGATTGGAGGAGGGATTAAGTGGATATGAATTTATATGGGGGAGAAATGGAATCATGACGACACATAGTTGGTGGACCATTAGATATAGGATATATATTTAACACGATAGTTTGTCATTTATATGGGCATTGATCTTATTCTGAGTGGGATGCAATAGGCACTCACGAGATTAACCATTATGGATGTATAAAACATGATCTCTTTGAGGGTAAAAAAAAAACACATGTGCTGCAAAGCATAATATAGTGTCAAATTACCCTAAGAAGAAACTGACATGACTAACGTTAGTCATGAAATTTGGTCTTTAGCGACGGCATGTAGTCGTTGCTAATGCTTTAAATATTGTCGCTAATTGTATTGGTGACGAAAAATGTCGTCGCTAACTTTCGTTAAACGAAAATGGTAACAAAAAAGTTTTTTAGTGACGATATTAATGTTGTCACAAATACAATACTATTAATGACGAAAAAAATCATCACTAATAGTGACAATTGTCGTCATAAATAACTTAAGAACCCAAGATGAAACGTCGTCACTACTAGCTCATTAGTAGTGACGAATTTTTTTGTCATTGCTAGTAGATTATTATTAACGATGACATTTTTGTTGTTGCTAATATGTCATTACTAGCGATGACGCTTGCTGTCGTCATAGATAATAATATATTAGTGACCACAAACATGTCATCATTAAATTTTGCATATTAGCAATGATATTGTTTGTTGTCACTGATGATATGATAAAATATTAGCAACGACAATGTTGTCACTAATAACATTTTACATTTTTTTGAATTTTTCTATAAAATTTATATTTTGAATTTTACATGGGTACCTGATGGAAAATAATAAATCACAACCCTACACATCACAAAATTTCAGTTACAAATACTCATATAAGCATAATAACTGCTCAATCAATAACTACTAACAAGGGAAAACAAACCCAAGTTCAATATCATATACATAATTTAAGTTCCAATCTATTCTCTCAAACACTAATAAAATAATAACATATTCCTCATGAAGATATGCTGCCAAGCTAAAACTTGTTGCAATGAAATGTTTCTCCCCTTGACATCATATGTAAGATTGTAACCCAAGGCACGTGACATTTTAACCTGAAATAATGAGCATAAACCAATGTAAAGGTCAACCAAAATAGATGACAAAAATACTTACTAAATAGTTTTAGCATTGAAGTAAAATATTAACATTTATATTTTTCAAAAATACCATAGATGAAAAGATATGAAAGTTTTATGTATTTAACAAAACTTAATCTACATCAAGACTCATTCTCCAAAAGAAATAAGTCCAAAGTAACAATCATAACAAAGAACATATCAAAAGATATTGGGCAAAATATGATAGTATAGTCAATATCATTTTGGTAAAGTAATTTATTCAAAGTCTATACAATGATAAAGACAACTACATAAAAGATTATACTAACTACAATAAAAGTGGACTATGGTAACGAAACATATTCCCACCATATGTAAGAATAGTTATCTAGACCAAGCACCTTGAACTTTTTTTGTGGTGGAAGTTTTGCAACTTGGATAGCTTCAATTAGCTTATGGAGAAATAGAATAGATTCACAATATATCAATTATGCATACAAGTTGATATCAATTATGTATACAAGTTGACTCACAAAGCCATTTTCACTATTAGAGCTTCTAATGTTTAAAAGTCGAAATCTACCATTATTGGAGATTCTTCATATGATTTGTTACTTACAGTCCATTAGTACTACTATTGCAATGCCTTGTAGCTAGCTACTAAATGATATGCAAAAAATTTCACTCACTTTTATTTTAAAGAAACAAAGATTCTGTAAGAACACAACACTTCCCATTATTTTGCTAAATTCATATCTAATAAAATAAGCAATAGAAGTCATCTTCCTCACCATGTTCTGCAATAATAATAATAATAATAATATTAAAGAATATTATATTCACCCACAATATCAAAAGTAAAACTATGGTGCCCATGTTCTTTCAAATCCAAATAACAGAGTGAACGAATAGCTTATTGTGCCCATGGCTTCAAACCCAAAAACTCACAATATCAAAATTAAAACTAGGAACAAAAAAAAAAAAAAAAAAAGCTTTTAATCACAGGGTTAGTTCATGCTTCTTAACATGAAATTATAGATCATTCAAAATTTTAAAATTAAAAATCAAAATCAAAATCTCTAAAATTACCTTTGAGAGAGAACAGCAAAGAGGGAACAACGAAAGTATAGATCCAATTAAACTTTCAGAACTGAAAAGAAAAACTTTTGTTATAGATGAACATTCAGAATTGAAAAAAAAAAAAATCAATCACAATTTTCATTATGAAATTAGGAACCCTAGAACTACACAAGAAAGAGAGAAAATAGAATTAGGGAATGGAGAAGAAACAAAGAATGACAATGAGAGAGTGAGAGCTTACCGATTTGTGGAGGTTGAGGCGTGAGGAGAGGAGAGAAAGAACGTGAAAAAAAAAAAAAAAAAAAAAAACTGGGTATTTGGGTTTGTTTACAGGTTCCAAAAAAAAGGGGCCTGTTTACATTAAAAAAAAAAAATGGGTACTTTAAAAAATTTCAGTTCGCGCCTAATAATTCGTGGAGAAATTGATATATGAATGGAAGAATTAGTAATGTGTAGAATGTCTAAACGTGTGGCCCCTTTTTTTTAAAAAAAAAAAAGAAAAAGAAACGTGTGGACAAATAAATAGAAAGAGATAAACTTGATAAGTTGATAAGTGTGGACTAAACGTGTGGTCTAATCACTAAAATGATAAACTTGATAAGTTTGTCATTTAAAAAACACTGAATGATAAACTTTTGCTAAAAAATAGTCAAAACAAAAATAAAAAAAGACTAATGGAGTAATTACGGTAAAATTAATTAGAATTTAATGAATTAGAATTATCATATATCATATCATATCATCATATTATATATATATAATAAAAGTTGGGCTTAGACACCGTGGTTATGCCACGTGGCTTCACCAAATCGCAGAAATTTTATTAAATTTTTAAATTTTTAAAAAACTTAAAAGGAATAGTATACTACTAGGACTTTAATTCATTTTTATCATTAAGTAGTTTATTTCTTTAAAAAAAAAAAAAATAATATACATTATCATTTTTATAATATATAGTATTATAAATCAATGTTATCATCAAAGAGAAAACGTAAATAGTATTATATGATATATATATATATATATATATTTTTTTTTTTTTTTTGAGAAAGGATATATATATATATATATATATATATTTAGTACTCTAGAGATGGCAAATACAGATTAAATCTTCAAGCATTTTGCACTGTACCATAGTAATAAACTTCGACATAGCAAAGGCAGCAAATAAATTACACAAAGATATTAAAGCAAAGCAGGTGACATGCAATATCAAAGAGAAACGAGATAAAATGCCACATCATGTGAAACGTCCTTCGTCAAATGCCATTTCACAATTCTGAGAGCTCCTTTGAAATTACCTCAATTCCTTGCAAACACGAAGCTTCTTTGAGTCTAGATAACTGTTAATAGTGATTTTCATTGACTTTACTGAAATTTCAATAATGCGGTGATTCTCAAATACCACTTCCAAAAACTAAATTATCTAAGACACATAAATAAATGAATAAAACTAAATAGACAATCCTAAGATAAATAAATAAATAAATAAGAATAAGAATTTGATCACAATTGGAATACTAAACCCAGCAGTATTCGGAGATCAGCAGACACATAGTGCTAAAAAGAAGGAAGGATTTTGATAAATACTAAACCAGACTGATCAGCAGACACATAATACATTTAATCAATAAAAAGTCATTACTCTATCTACTGTTACAATAAATGTCTGCGGATTTGATTTGAAAAAGCTGACATAGAAGTGGAATAGAATTTTAATTGCAATCATGCGTTTATGATTCTTTGCAAATAATCGGAGGGAAAATTCTCTAGCACTTCTTAGTTACACAAAATTTTGTCAAGCTCTTTCTCTGCTCTAATGTTATCAGAAGCAAGGTTTCAAGAGGTAAAGGATTATGCAACTTTCTTAATTTTTAATTACTACACTGCACGTTTATATATATAACCAAAAAAAAAATGTCATGCGTTAATTCTTTTTTTTTTTTTTTTTGAAAACTCATGCGTTGATTCTCAAATGCCAATTTCAAATAAATAATACTAAGACAAATAAATAAATAAAAAAGAATTTGATCTCAATTGGAATACTATAATCCACATCAAATATATAAAAAAAAAAAAAAAAAAAAAAAAAAACTACTATGTATTCTTTAAACGAGATCTCTCATTATGTTTATAAAAAAAAAATCTCTCAAAACGTTTCTCTCTCTCTCTCTCTCAAAAGAAAAAGACGATTTAGAGTTGTCTCTAAATTACAACAGAAGATTACTCACATGAAAGAAATCACTACCACTATTAACCTACAGGCAAGTATTTTTTTCACTTTACAGTTTACATTGACTTGATTTGTCTCACAAATATACAAATTGTTAGTTTGGTTGTGCATATTATAGTTGTTTATTTATTTATTTTTGGTAAATAAAAAATTATAAACTGCTTCACGTCTACTTCATGTAAGATTGTAGGTATAGATTAATATTAGATTAATCAAAAAAAATATTATATAGTAAGCGTAATATAAAAACTGCTTCATGTAAGATGGTAGGTAAATTAATATTTGATTAATCAAGACTCTAATTCATTGTTATCATAAAATAGGTGTATCTCTAAAAAAAATGAAATAAAAACCTGTATATTAATATTAGATTAATTAGGACTTTAATTCATTCATATCTCAAATTCAAAAAATTAAGACTCTAATTCATTCTTATCTCTAATTCATTGTTATCATAAAGTAAGTGTATCTCTAAAAAAAAAAAAACATAATGCTTACCGTAAGTGTTTTTTTCTTTTTTCTTTTTTCTTTTTTTGGTATTAACTTTAACGTAAAAAAAAAAAAAAAAAAAAAAAAAAAAAAAACAACAACAACAACAATCTAGCTAATAACGTTAACTATTTTTTTGGGATAAAGTATTTAAAAAAAAAAAACTAATATGTAATTAACTTAAACTTCTTGATTAGGTAACTTCAAGGAGTTTAGAATATTTGATTTTTACTTGGACTCATTATATACATCGTTAGTTGGTGTAGTTTTTCATTCTCCAACTTATTGCACAGATTTTTTAATTTAGGCTTCCATTTTTCTACCTACAATCATGTAGGTATGTATTTTTTACTCTAATTTTTTATTGTAATCAATTAAATACATTTTATGTATTTGTTGTCTTTTGTTTAAGCTAATTTCCTTATGTTTTTCTTTTTTTGAGGAGGTAATTTCCCTATGTTTGATCTAATTCATATGTTAATGGTTTGATCCAATTTAATTATTTTGTTGTCCAATATATATGTAAGTTGTTGTAGTATATTCCAATCATAGACTATTAAATTTACATACAATTTTGCAATCTATATGGTACTTTGTTTTTTTTTAACTCTATTCAATTTCCTTCTTGATTTTTTTTTTTTTTTAGGTTTGTCAGAAAAGATTTCAAGCATCCTAAGAAGGGTTTGTAATCTAGATGTAGAACTTTGCAATTTTTTTTAATTAGAACAAAGATTTTATTCCTCAAATAGTTCCATCTTTAAAAAGTGGCCAATTTTATGTTACTTTGTTTAAATATTTCACTCATTAATATTATTGTTAACAATATTGCAAATCACTTATATTGTAGATTCATTAGATTTAAAATTCATATGCGAATAGTTTGATACATGTAACCACAAATGATATTATAGCACAATTGGTATGTTAGAAGATACTTTTGTATTAAGGTGCTACATTTTGTATTTGATAGTTGTTATACCAATGCAATTTATTCCTTTCGTTATAATAATTACTTATTTGGTTATAATAATTATATATATTCTACAAGTTTTAATATAAAACCGTGCAACGCACGGGCCTTTAGCTTAACCGACGATTACAAACCCACGGGGGCCTTCAAGTTTTATTAATTTTTTAGATTTTTAAAGAACTAAAAAGGAATAGTATACTACCAGAACTTTAATTCATTCTTATCATTAAATAAAATTAGATTAACATTATTTTTTTATTTGTTAGAATATATTTCTTAAATTAAGGGATAATATTTAACATACACAAATTTAATTTAGATAATATTTATCATCTAATTAACATTATTTTTTTTATTTGTTAGGATATATTTCTTAAATTAGGGGATAATATACAAAAATTTAATTTAGATAATATTTATCATCTAAATTTTCAAAATTTTAATATTATTAAATTAATATTGTTTTATCAGAATATCAAGCTACAAAACTTGATTATTAAGGGATAAGCACAATCCAAATTCTTCAAGAGGTGATTAATATAAATCTATCCCAAGAAACAGTATATATCTCCAATAATTTGATAATCTCTATCTATTCCAAAAATCAATATATATCTCCATTAATTTGATAATTTCTACGTTGATAACATTTAATATATCTATTCCAAGAAACAAATTCTCTTTCTCTCTCTTTTTTTTTTAATTTTTTTAAAATTTTTAATTTTTTATATGTTACTGTGGGGCCCAATCGCATTAACCACGCTGGCCCACCCTATACGGCCCAAGGCTCACGCCGAGGATACTACAGAGGCCGATGATAATGGGAAAGAGCCCAAGTCATCCAAGGGCCTCGCCGAGGATGACCACATCCTCGGCACACCGACTTCGACAAAGGGAAAATATCATTCATTCATTAAATAAACACTACCAACATTCTGACTGCCTTAATGGTGAGGTGACGTACAAGCTCTAATGCTTCGGTCACTTCAACTGTTAGAAAGTCTGCAAAGGCAGCTTGGAACTAACATAAAGCCTGCAATCGCAGATGATGGGACAGACCCTGTACGCAGAATTCAGATAGTTGACAAATGGATGGCTGAGATTAACTAAAGAAAACACTATATAACTAAGGGATTTCCCAACATAAGAAAAGGGGGGGGGGGGGGGAGTCCTAAGAAAAAAGGGACAGAGCATATATATCAACTATAAGAAAAATAGATCCTCGGACGAAGTCGAGGATGAAGATACTTCACAAACCCTTAACCAAAATTAGAAGGATCCTCACAGATTCTGATCCAAAATCATTACAAAGATCCTTACCAACACCTAACCAGGGTCATGGTCCTTACCCTTACAGAAAACACTTAGCAAAGTCATTTTGTTATGATGTTGATTTCATCTCAACCGTCGTTTGTATTGCTAATGCCTAGCCCGTATACCCACATCTCTACAAGTTTTATTGTTAAGGGTCCATTACAAATTATGCCCCTACAATTGGTGCCTACCGTGGGGCCGACTTGTGTATTAGCAGTGCGACGGCTGGTGTAAAAAAAAAAAACCAATCAAGAGCAAATACAGAACTATACAATTTACAGCAGCAGTATTCATCCAGAAGTCTACAACAACAAGAAATAAGAGGATACGAAAAAGAAAAGAGACAATACACAAAGCAGGTCTACCTTTTTTTTATTAATATATAAAAAAAAAAAAAAAACTATTACATCTCTTACAAGTGATGCCCAGGGGGCTTGTTCTAAAGCTAACTACAAAGGTAGATGCTTGACAAAACCGGTAGAGGAACAAAAGGTAGAAAGCAAAGCTGACTGAAGAACAAAAGATAGAAAAGAAGTGAAAGAAGAGATGAAGAACAAAAGGTAGAAAGCAAAACTGGCTGAAGAGCAAAAGATAGAAAAGAAGTGAAGGAAGAGAGGAGGAAAGAAGAGAAAGAAAGCTGGTAAAGGAACAAAAGATAGAAAAGAAGGCTGGATGAGAAGTAAGAGAAGAGGAAAAAAAAAGAGAAAGGCTCGTTGAGGAGTAAAAGAAGAAGAGATAAAAGGGAAAAGAGGGAAGAAGAGCTACATAGGAGGTGGAAGAGGTCGCGGCACAGGACGGCTCCGCTTCTGGGTTCCACCTGGCTTCCCTCCCACCCCCACTGCAGCCGGCTTGGAGGGTCAATGACCCATACCCAAGGGAAGGTGGTTACGTTCTTCCTGGATCCTTCTCCAGACGAGGAGGAGGGTTCCTCCTCTGGTTAGGTTGAAAAGAAGGAGAACCTTTGGATTTTCCCTACTCCAACCCTAATGTGACGTCTAGGGTCGGAGTGCCATCCTCGGCTCCTGATAGGGGCTGTACATCCCTGAGATCGCCCTTTCCAAGGGCCAACTCATTCGAAGGGGCTCAAACGGCTATGTTTGGCGGAACCTTTTTGGGTGATATTTTTGGGAGAAGTTTAAGATGGATGTTTGTCAAAGTGTGAAGGAGAAGGTTACCCTAGAAACGCCTTATATAGAAGGCGGAATATTGATGAAGGCCAATCCACAATAAATCCCAGGGAGAGATTTCTGGAGGCAATAATTCTGCCCCAAGTTCCAAGGGGCCTATCAACCGTTAGATCTTCGTAGATTCATGGCTAACATTAATGAGGAGGCGCCTCATTAAACGAGAAGACACCGAAGCGTCAGAACACGTTACTCGGACAACCCAGGAGACGCCTCGTAATCAGAAGAGTCCCATCAAACGAAGAGGCAAAACACGGCAAGGTCTTATCCTCCACCAACTCCAGCCCGCATTTATTATTATTATTCTGCTTGAAAAGTGTAATTGTTTAATGCTTATTGTAAATTATAGCAATGTAGAATCAAACGGCTACGGATAAATAGATAAAATAAATGATAAAATGAGAAAACTAGGTACTGGACAGAACCAAGGCATTGCATGGTCCTCGGACCCAAGCCTCATGGGGAAACCAGATACTTCAGATGATAAAATGAGAAAACTAGGTACTGGACAGAACCAAGGCATTGCATGGTACTCGGACCCAAGCCTCATGGGGAAACCAGATACTTCAGATGATAAAATGAGAAAACTCATGGGGAAACCAGATACTTCAGATGATAAAATGAGAAAACTAGGTACTGGACAGAACCAAGGCATTGCATGGTCATCGGACCCAAGCCTCATGGGGAAACCAGATACTTCAGATGATAAAATGAGAAAACTAGGTACTGGACAGAACCAAGGCATTGCATGGTCCTCGGACCCAAGCCTCATGGGGAAACCAGATACTTCAGATGATAAAATGAGAAAACTAGGTACTGGACAGAACCAAGGCATTGCATGGTCCTCGGACCCAAGTCTCATGGGGAAACCAGATACTTCAAATGATAAAACGAGAAAACTAGGTACTGGACAGAACCAAGGCATTGCATGGTCCTCGGACCCAAGCCTCATGGGGAAACCAGATATTTCAGATGATAAAATGAGAAAACTAGATACTGGACAGAACCAAGGCATTGCATGGTCCTCGGACCCAAGACTCATGGGGAAACCAGATACTTCAGATGATAAAATGAGAAAACTAGGTACTGGACAGAATCAAGGCATTGCATGGTCCTCGGACTCAAGCCTCATGGGGAAACCAGATACTTCAGATGATAAAATAAGAAAACTAGGTACTGGACAGAACTAGGGCATTGTATGGTCCTCGGACCCAAGCCTCATGGGGAAACCAGATACTTCAAATGATTAAATGAGAAAACTAGGTACTGGACAGAACCAAGGTATTGCATGGTCCTCGGATCCAAGTCTCATGGGGAAACCAGATACTTCAGATGATTAAATGAGAAAACTAGATACTGGACAGAACTAAGGCATTGCATGGTCCTCGGACCCAAGCCTCATGGGGAAACCGGATGTTTCAGAATAAAAACCAAGTGTTGGACAAACTCAGGCACTACGTAGTCCGAGGACTCAAGCCAATAAGGAGACCACTCCCTCGAGAAATACTAAGTGTTAAGAAAAACTAGGGTCTTAGTGTGAATCACGTGTCCAAATCTGCGGCAAAGCCAACCCCCTCAGGCGCTGAGTAATGAGTCCTACCGAGGACAAAAATCACGAGAAATTGGGTGCTTAGGCACAAGCGACTCAAACCTACAATTAAACTTGTAAAAAACAAGGAAAAGATTCCTTAGACAGCCCCTTAGTGCCAAAAGGAAATTACAAAAGCAGTTGAAGTAACGGTAACACTAACAGAAACGCAAAGCTCAATAGGGTGCGAAAAAACGCCGAGGAAGTCAAAATCCTCCTCCCCGCCCAAGGGGATGTGCAACAGAATTTTGAGGGGCTATTGTGGGGCCCTATCGCATTAACCACGCTGGCCCATCCTATACGGCCCAAGGCTCACGTCGAGGATACTACAGAGGCCGAGGATAATGGGAAAGAGCCCAGGTCATCCAAGGGCCTCGCCGAGGATGACCACATCCTCGGCACACCGACTCCGACAAAGGGAAAATATCCTTCATTCATTAAATAAACACTACCAACATTCTGACTGCCTTAATGGTGAGGTGACCTACAAGCCCTAATGCTTCGGTCACTTCAACTGTTAGAAAGTCTGTAAAGGCGGCTTGGAACTAACATAAAGCCTGCAATCGCAGATGATGGGACAGACCCCTGTACGCAGAATTCAGATAGTTGACAAATGGATGGCTGAGATTAACTAAAGAAAACACTATATAACTAAGGGATTTCCCAACATAAGAAAAGGGGGGGGGGGAGTCCTAAGAAAAAAGGGACAGAGCATATATATCAACTATAAGAAAAATAGATCCTCGGACGAAGTCGAGGATGAAGATACTTCACAAACCCTTAACCAAAATTAGAAGGATCCTCACAGATTCTGATCCAAAATCATTACAAAGATCCTTACCAACACCTAACCAGGGTCATGGTCCTTACCCTTACAGAAAACACTTAGCAAAGTCATTTTGTTATGATGTTGATTTCATCTCAACCGTCGTTTGTATTGCTAATGCCTAACCCGTATACCCACATCTCTACAAGTTTTATTGTTAAGGGTCCATTACAAATTTTGCCCCTACAGTTACTGACAGGACTGACGAGTCCATTTGACATGGACGATACCACCAGCACGGACGAAACTAGCCTCTGGCTAGGAGAACCGATTACAGGCGTTGCTGACGAAAGTATTCAGGCTATTCAATGCAGGTAATCAAACCTGAAGCAGTTACAAGGACAACTGTACAATCCGTTGGAGAACATTGATGACACACTACACAGCTCCGGACGTTACGAGGAGGAGCATTAAGATCTCCATAACTGCTCCAACGGCTAGAGACATTAAAAACATATATAAATCCACACCTTGCCAAGAGAAAGGTACATACACATATACGAGTAACAAAGAGATTTCCTTTCATTTTCTGCTTTATTCTACATCGCTTTATTTTGAAGAGAGTTTTATACACTGACTTTGGCATCGGAGGCGTTGTGGCAGGCACCACACCGGTGACCATCCTTGAAGGCTAAAGAATCTTCTCTGTCTGACGAACGTGACTGACGATCCTACGCATCATCAGTTACGTTATGTTGAATCAACTCTTTTTTTCTTTTCTTTTCTTTTTTTTTTTCATTCTATTCATATGACCTTTTTTTTTAATTCCAATTTTTATGAGATAAAAACAAACACATTGATTAGATACCTTTACTTTCAATAAGATTTAAATGAATTATATTTCAAGTGCATTCTTTCTTCTTTTATTATTATTATTTTCATTTTGTTTATTTTCTTTAGTGTTATTATTGGTTTTTTCTCTTCATGTGATTTTAATTAATGAATTCAAAACATTCGAAAACATTGTCAAGTTTCTAAAGGCTCCTTCTTTGTTTTGGTATTTTGTTTTTATTAAATTGATTAGGTTTTGTGTATTAGTTGCCTTTTGTTTAAGCTAATTTTCTTAGCTTTGATTTAATTTATATGCTTAGGGTTAGGGTCTTAGAATTAATGATTAAATATGGGTAGAATTAATAGATTAATTTTAACAATTTTCTTATTTGATTTTTATGTTACATCAAATTATCAAGATGCTCTACACGTGTATTCTTGAATTATCAACTTTAATTTTAATTTATAATATTATCAAGATTATATTAATTTTAGATTTATCAATTGTTTAATACATTTTTTAAAATATAATTATCAATTTAAAATTCAATTTGGAATTATCAATTTAATTTAGTTTGAGGAAGAAATATTACTCCTTATTTTAGTGAGATAATTATTTACACTTGATAATTTTTTCTTTTATCTCTATTGAATCTATTAAAATATATAATTATTTATACATTTATTTTATAAGCGTTTTCATAAAACCGTGCAACGCACGGGCCTATAACTAGTAATATAATAAAAGTTGAACTTAGAAGTTGTAATTGCGCCAAGTGGTTTCACCAAATTACAAAAAAATTTTTAGATTTTTAAATATATATATATATATATACAATTTTTATTTTTCTATAATTTCTAAGTTGATAAAAATCTTAATTTGATTACAATCTAAATTCTTCATCTAATCTATCAAATCCTTATTTTTTAAGTGTAGTGTATTATAATCCAAATTCTTCATCTAATCATTTTATTTATTTATTTATTTTTTTACGTATGGTGTATTATTAAAGAAAAGTAGCAACTTTCTTATTTTTTATTACTACACTACACCAATTTAGTTGGTTTTTTTCTTTAAGAGATAAATTTAGTTGGTTGGTGCCATACAACTAAAACCTTTTAGTGTGTTTATCTAAATATTATCAACAAAGCCTAAAATAATAGGATAGAAAGAAAAAAAATCATCTAAAGCATAAACTTTTAAAATGTGTAGTTGTGATGTAGAAGTATAGCTAATCGCATGAATTTAATAAAAATTTAAAAATTACAAAAAAAGAACCAATTTCATTGGGATACACAGGGAGGATTTGTTATCTACTCTTTTTTTTTTTTTTTTTTCCAAATATATTTTGTTATAATTTTTTTTGGATAAATGTCAAATTTTTGGATAACAAAAAAAAAAAAAAAGAAAAAAGAAAAGAAAAGAAGCTAATAACGTTAACAAATGACAACTTGATTTATATGGTATAACAGAAAAAAATTGTAATTAATTATGGTATTTGATTTTAAATAAATTTTTTTTTTTTTTTTGCTTATATCAACTTCTTCAGAACTTAAAATTATTGTTTTAAATGGAAACAACTTCTTATCAACTTTTTATAACAATTGAAATCATATAATTAAACTAAATATTAAAAAATTAAATTAAATATTTAACGAGATGTATATCACAATATCCTACCTTTTATGTACTAATGCCATACAATTACTACTAATATTTTTTTGAGTTCTTCATAGTTATCTTTAACATGTCCTCTCAATTTTGATTTATTTGATTAGCAATTGGAGATTTATTTGATTTATGAGCTATGAGTTCTAGGGTGATTAGAATTTCGGCTTCACACCTGCACTCTCTACAATAATATCCATTCCCTTAATTGATAATTATGTCTCAATCTAAAAATCATAAAGGATTTTTAATTTTTTAATTTTTTTAATATACGGATCTCTTCCTTCTCTCTACCTGATATGTTATGATAGAGATAAGGATAAAGATGACATACTTAATTCTTTCACACACATGTATATATATTCCAACCATGGTATAGAAAACTTTAAACGCAAAATGGTTATCATTTGAAATGCCGTTGACTTCAATTTCCTCTACAGGTAACATGTAGATGAATCTTTTCCATTTCACGTTTTGAGAAAAATAAAAATATAACTTTTTTCTTTGAAGATGTATATAAATTTTAATGTAATTTAGTTAATTAAATATGCTAGACTCATATGTGCAAGGCAAATGAGAAGTAGGTAGGTTTTACAATATTGAAGGAAGTACAAATTGAACTTAGAAACCGTAATTGAATAAAGTGGTTCTTCTGTTCTCTCTCTTTTTTATTTATTGAATTTGTTCATTTTATAGATAGGTTAAAATTTCATGTATGGATATATTTACAAATTATGCTAGCTTTATCATTTATTTTTATTTTATATGTTATTGACATCAATATTGTGGATTTAATTTGTTGCTGTTTTGCTTGATACTTTCTTATGTATAGTCTAGCTTTTCTAAAAGCAAAATTTGCTGTCAATTTAAATTGGATAAGAGAAAAAGAAATTGGATAAATTAGATCCATCAATCCAATTCCTATGTAAGTCTCTCTTTGCTTAACTTAAATTTGTTTTTCATATTTTTAATGTTTAGAAATTGGAATATTCTTTTTTCTTAAAAAATGGATTGTTCTTAATTAATGAATTGAGATTTCTATTTAATTTTGTTTTTGATGGTTTGTGATTATTAAATTAATTTTTTTTTTCATGTGTGTGTGCATGCTCTTTTTGCCTTCAGTTTTAATTTTTTTCTCTTCTAAAAAAATGTTTTAAATATTTGTTAATGCTTATAAATTTCGATAGTTTTTAAAGTACAATACAACTAAAGACATTACTCAAGTTATATAATTTAAGGTGTTAGATTATATATATATATATATATATATATATATATATATATATATATATATATATATAATTATGTTAGATAAAAAATATGAAATGATGTAATAATGATTTATTCAGTTCACATAAAAAAATGATTCATTTAGTTATAGTTTCTAAAAAAAATATAGAACAAATTAATGACTAAAACCGTGCAACGCATAGGACTTTTACTAGTAATATCTTAAATTTAGATTAGATAGTATATTTTTATTAAAATAAATAGAAAGAGATAATGATAAGTTAATGAATATTCATAATTAACATATAAAAATTTAAAAACTAGTGAATTTTTTATGGAAGAATTAATGGATAAACTCATTCCTAAAATATAGGTAAATTTGATAAATTTTAAATTACATAAAAATTACTATGAATTTGCCCAAGACTAACATAGATTTGATAAAAAAAAAATTACAAATAAGTACTGCATGAAGATTACACCATTGGAGATTTAAAAAATATAGTTATATGTTTTTTGAAAAGAATAAAGAAAAAAATAAAAAAGAATGAAGAAATTATCTTAGAATGAAATAGAGAAATGATAGAGAATTGGTTAGAAAGTGTATCTGAAAAATTGATTTTATTCATTAGAATGACAATATACCTCTAAACCTTAAAAATGACTAAATTATCCCTAAACCTAAAAAATGACCAAAATACCATTGAAATCTCTAAAATGACAAAAAAAAAAAAAAAAAAAAACCCTTTAACCTGTAAATTGACCAAGATACTCCTGAAACTATTAAAATGACCAAAATACCTCTAAAGCCACTACCATGAAACCACAAAATGACCAAAATACCCAAAAAAAAAAAACTCTAAAATAATTAATGTACCCCTAAAATCGCTAAAATGACCAAAAAAAAAAAACTCTAAAACCTCTAAAATGAAAAAAATACCTCAAAATCAATAAAATGACCAAAATACCTTGAAACCTCTAAAATGACAAAAAATACATTGAAACCTAAAAAAAACCAAAAATACCTCAATATCGGTAAAATGACCAAAATACCCCCCCAAGATCTCTAAAATGACAATTTTGGTCATTTAAGAAGTTAATGAGTATTTTGGTTATTTTAGAAATTTCAGTATATTTTGGTCATTTTAGATATTGGAAGGGTATTTGGGTCATTTTAGAGGTTTCACGATATTTTGGTTATTTTAGAGATTTTGAGAGTATTTTTTGTCATTTTAGAAGTTTCGAGCGTATTTTGGTAATTTTTGAATTTTCAAGAGCATTTTTGGTCATTTTAGAGGTTTCAAGGTATTTTTAGTTATTTTAGAGATTTCGAGGGTATTTTGGTCATTTTAGATATTTGGGGGGGTATTTGCGTCATTCTAGAGCTTTCAATAGTATTTTGGTCATTCTAGTTGTTTTTGGAGTATTTTGGTCATTTTAGAACATACTTGCATAGCCTTGGAGGCATATGTCTCATGATATCTTACATGCATCAAGAATACGTGTTTAGATACTAATGGCTTTGATTTTAGAGGAAAAAACAAAAGTGGCTTTAGTTTGAAAACCATTTGAAAAATCCATGATTAATAAGAGTTAATGTCAAGATAAACTGAAAATCTAATGTTTGATCTAGAGGAGCACCTACTAGTATCTTCCCTTTAAACATTAAATTTTGAAAATTAGTATTCTTTATGGAAAATATAATTTTAAAGGTAGTACTTTGAACTACTCCTATCACTCCCATGTGTGATCCAGGGGAAAACATAACTTTAAAGGAAGTACTCTAGCGAGCATAATTTTAGTGGGATGGTCTAATTACGAGAACAAGGCTAACCAAATCTTCATGAGATCACATGGCATATGATCATCATGCTCTAATTCATATTTAAATCTTGATATATTGTTTGATTGGAAGAGAATTGTCAAATATTGGTGTTGTCGAAATTTGAGAAAAATTGGATGGTCAAATCGAGAGAACAGAGCCAATCAAAGTTGTTTACCATACGAGTACATGACACATGCATGTCCATCACACGCCATACTTAGATTTGGAATCCAACCGTCAGATTTGAAGAGTGTAATGAAAGGTTAATTATGGTAAATTATGGTCACAATCAGACGGTTGGATTTAAAGAAATGTGCGGTAAAGTTTACTTAAAGTTGGTCAAATCTAGTCAAACTTAATAGATGGTCCCAAGACCGTCGGATTTGGTGAAACTAGGTTAAGTGGGAAGGTTTTTAGTGGGTTATTGGGTATTGGCATAGTTGTTAAAAAATCTCAAATAAGAAATAATTTTGCAAGATGACAAACATGATGTTAACATTGACTTAGAGTTGATTAGGCAAGATGATGAAAAAAAGTTATTATTTTGGCTCATATATCATGTATTTCCACTTTTGGATTTAATCAATTTGAATATGTTTGTTATAAATAATGAATCCTTGGAAATCAGTGGGCTGAAAGTCTCCGGGCGTTGATGATCTTGAAGGCTGAATCCTGAAAAGTCAAATAAATCAGAGAAGACCGGTGGAGGCCGGTCTAGAATCCTCCGATGGTAAAGTCAGCGAATTGAAGTAGAAAAGGAAGATACTTCGAGGACTTTACTTTTTTGTTAGAAAATGTCTAAATGAATTACCTCTTCGTAGAAAAATGTTTATATAGTGCACATGGAACGGTTACTTGCTCTAATAACCGCTCCTATTATTTGGGAATTCAACAAATTCAAAGGTAACTTCCACAATTCCCATGGAAGTTACTTTGTATGGACTGATGCTTCGATGCAGTTTAGTGGAGGCCTTGGTTTAGTAGGCAAGGTTTACATGTCTTTGTCCAAAATGCTCGTCCGTCCATTGTCAGGGACGGACGAGGTTACATTCGTCCTTTATTGAGGACGGACGAAGTTCTTATGGACAAGTTTGTCGTGCGTCCCATCTCTCCATTCCTTTCCTTTGTATGAACCATATGGACGAGTTTAGAGATGTTATATTTTGCAACATCATCAATAAATATATGTTAATTTGATTTATCTAGTTAGTTTTGCCAAATATTATTACATAATTGATGATTATATTGGTTATTAGTTGAATATATTATGATTTTATAATGAATATACCATTCATATATGTATATCTATTTTTTTTTTATATAATTTTATTAAGTATTTGTGTATCTTACGATACATTCTACAGAAAAATAAAAAATTGATTCACAATACAATTCACATTTTAATAACTATGGGTATTGGTCAGTATTAATTTTGAGTGAAATCAAAACTTTCTCGATTTTTGTTATTTTATCAATTTCAAGTTCCAAATGGGTAAAATTATGATTTGAGAGTATTTTGAAGCAACAAGCCCTCCCTTGTCTCTTATTTTTTTTTTCTTAATTTTTTTTATTTAACAGATTTGAGAGTATTTAATTACTTTGGAGGTTTCAAGGTTATTTTGGTCATTATATAAGTTTGGGGGTATTTCGGTCATTTTAACGAGGTTAATGGTATTTTAATCATTTCAAATATTTTAAAGGAATTTATATCATTTTAAATATTTTAAGAGGCATTTTGGAGGATTTGATAAAAAAAAAAAAAGTTCATATTATGTCAAAATTATTTTGGCCACATATTAGTGACGACAATCTTTGTCGTCATTAAAAGATCTCTAATAGCGACGACCTAATTCATCGCTAATATATAACCTGCTTCCCTCCATTAATTCCCACCACTTTTTGAGAGTGAAAATTTTTCCCTCTATTATATTTTGGTAGATATATTTGCAACGACTTGTTGTGTCGTTGCTAAAAGGTGACTATTAGAGACGACAAGTTATATCGTCGCTAATAGCCTTCTATTAGCAACGACCAATGTGTCGTCGCTAATAAAGAAAACATGTATATAATATATTTACTATATATTTTTGGCCACATATCAGCGACAATACACAAGGTCGTCACTAAAGATGATTATTAGCGACAATAGATGTCATCGTTAAAATAAATCTTATTTTAGCGATGCAAATGTCATCACTATAAAATTTATTGTCGTCGCTAAAAGTTTCCCTCCATTTTCCAAAAGTGAATAAAATTCCCTCCATGGCATTAGTGACGACTTATTATCGACTACCTTAGTGTCGTCGATGTTATGCACTTATTAGCGATGACCATATATTATCGTCACTAATTTGCGCTTAATAGTGACGACTTTCTGGTTGTCACTAAAACATTGGTCGCAAAAGACCAAAATTCTTGTAGTGAACCCATGTACTATTTTACTACTTCTAGTGATAAACGATGAAATTGTTGTGAAATTAAAAAAAAAAAAAAAAAAAAAAGTTGCCCACTAGAGAGTGAAGTCCCAGAAATTGGTAGTGATTAACTAATAAATTGTTAAAACTGATATGGTGGCTATTGAAATTATCCAAGGACGTATAAGTCAGGCATCCAATTATGGCTGTGGGCATTGCCTTGTACTGTACAGCATAATGGTTGAGGTATTCGGTGATTCGAATCTCATTCTCAAATAAAAAGAAAGGAAAATTATTAATTTATATTGTAGATTAAACAAATGTGTGTAGCATTATACACATTTATTTAGTCTATGATTTAAATTTACATTGCTAGTACAATATAAACATATAATTACCCAAAAAGAAAATTTTGAGGAATATATATATAAATATATATTTGACTGTTATTGTAAGGCATATTGGTTGAGGTATTTAGTGATTCGAATCTCATCCTCAAATAAAAAGAAAGAAAAATTCTTAATTTACACTGTACACTAAACAAATGTGTACAACATTATACACATTTGTTTAGTCTATAATGTAAAATTTATATTGCTAATACAATATAAACTTATAATTACCGAAAAAGAAAATTTTTAGGTATATATTTGATTGTTATTGTAGGGCATATTGGTTGAGGTATTCAATGGTTCAAATCTTGTCCTGCTCTTCTTTCATCCGATAAAAAAAAAAAAACTCATCCAAAAAGAAAAAGAAAAAGTTTGTAAGTATATATTTGATTGTCTAAGATGTAGGTTCTTTGGATTTTTTTTTTAATAAAATTTATAAAGGGCCTCTTATTTACAAATATTTTTGTATGAGAATCTGATATTTATGTTCATTATTGTAAAATTAATCAAATATATAATTTTATTGAGAAATAATAATTAAATGAATGATTATTAAGTAATTTATGTATCATCAATTTCTATATTAATGGTCAGCAAGTAAAGTGTTAAAAAAGACTTGCATAGAGGTTAGTGATGGAAAAATACTCATCCTTGTCAACATAGTTCCTTTTATTGGAAATATTTTAGTGAAAAACAAGTTTTAATTTAACAAATAACATCCCAAATAAGAATAGACAATAAAGAAGAGTTTAGGAACAATCTTACAATGCTATGGAATTATGCAAAGCGCATTATTCTTAAAAGTTGATTCATGTCATTTGTAATAAACCTCGATGCGATTAGTTCTCTTAGCCAAACAATCTCCCAAGATCAAACTATAGACCTTTGCAATGAACACACTTCCATTTCCGGAGGTTCAAGAATAACCTTTTAATGTCTTTCCTTAATCACAATTGAGCAAAACTCCAATTGCCCAAGAGAAAGTATAAGGGTGAGAAGATAACACTTTTTAGGGAAGGGGGGGGGGGGGGGGGGAACTCAATTGTTCTATTTGAGATAGAGAGAGCAATATATTCTGGTTTTTTTTTTGAGTAAACAATAATACTTATTATAATACACACGAAAATAATAATAGTGTTTTAATAATATATTCTGGTTGATAATAAGCCACTGGTAACAATAAAATAAGGAAAAAACTTAAGTACAGTACTTTTAGTACTGTTCCTTAGGTTCCATTCTTAAAATTTAGTCATGTGGCTACTTAATTAAAAAATACACTTCCATTCCATTTCACTAATCAGTTTTTGGTGTAGGTGGGAATTGAACCCCAGATCTCTTATACAATCATCAGAAACTTTACCAGTTGAGCTAACTGGAATCCACAATAATAACTTAGCTTAAAACAAGTAAACTAATATCTAATGGGTTGATCCAACAGTCACTGATGGCTCCTTAATGTTCAATGGGTTGAAATTAAAAACCCAAAAAAAAAAAAAAAAGGGCTGAAATTTAAAATAAAAAAAAAAAAAAAAAAAAAAAGCCAAAAGTAAAATTAATCTCAACCTCACAAGCACGCGCGAGACTAGGTGGAGCAAAGAGCATGATATGGATAAAGCCCAAGTCTGCTTTAGCTAGGCCACTATCTTCAGGCATTACTAGAGGTGAACAAAGGATAATAAACACAATATGGAGCTTACTCCAAACCAATGTGGGAAACAATAGACAAAGTATTTGGAATACACACTTACACCAACACTTTTTAATGGCAGCCATGATGAGAACAATGCATCTGTCAACTAGAAAAAAGAAACAAATAACTTTGGATAAGAACGAAACTAACTTTTCTATGAGTTGTAGAAACCTTCTAAGATAGTTGATTATTTTAGTTTTCTTGAACATAGGTGAACAAACTTCTTTTTCTTATCAGATTCAATTTTGGATTTCAAATACTTGATTTAATTGGAATAGCTCATCAATTCTAATTTTACTTGGTTGTAGCCACACGAAAATATCATAGTTGAATTTTCTAGATATGGGAAAGGATCCCCTTCAATTGAATTTTTCAAATTCCTCTCATTTTTAGTCTCTAAGACGTCATACTAAAGATCAAATAGTAAAGATGCATCCTTAGTCATATATTAGAGGAAATGATATGAACATGAAGTCATCTACCTGCACACCGAAGTTACCAACAAGATGAGATTCAAAGATACACACATAAGGAATCCGAACGATTAAAATATCAAATATACATGTTATTCTTCGAGTACCAAGCTACTTTTCCATGCTAAAAGCATCAATACAAAAATATTTTTAGATTCAAGATAAATATTGAAAGATAAGCTTTCATGCAAACAAAACTGTTCAATCTTATCGGGGTCCAGTGCCAAATCTTCCTTTTCGATATGCTTTGCGAATTTCTACACAGGAATTACAACAATCTTCAAATGACTGCAGTGACAAAAAAGAAGGGGGCGGGTGGGGGTTGAGTGAGTATTAAAATAAAAGGGAAAAGAAAGAATTAAAGTTCATAATAACCAGTAAATGTGTGTTGGATTAAAAATAATAACAACAGTAGAGGAAAAGTTGATGGACAATAAGTTTGAGTTTGTTTGACCACGCCAAGGAAAATTGAAACTATATAAACTTGAAGAGTTTGATTAGATATAGAAATTCAAATTGTAATGAAATTAAATTTTCAATCAACAATGGGAATTATTGACAATAAAGGTGGCATATTAGGAATAAAATTGTGACACTCAAGTCTTAACCTAAAAAGAAGAAGTTGATATCAACAAAATGTTTTTTTTTTAAATATATATATATATATATATATATATATATATATATATATATATATATATATATATATATATATATATATATTTGTTTCTAAAAAAAAAGTTAAAAAAAAAATTGGTGAATTATGATAGAATAAAATAAGTGAAAGGGAAAAACAAAAAATCTTATCAACAATTAAGCTTTTGTATCAATCCAAATGATTAATAAAGCTGTAGAAGAAAAATTGTTAATAACAATTAAGTTGTTTATATCTTAAAAATTGCTGAAATTTTTTGCAATCACTTGACAATTAATCATAATATTCATTTTAAGTAATCATAATTTTTAGGCCCAACTTTTATTATATAGTATATAATGAAAAAGAAATTTTGTGTAAAAGATACATCTCCAACACTAATAATCATGAGACAGTTGTTACTTGTTACATTTATATATAATTATTTCAATATTTAAAAATGGATTTGACCATTTTTATATACATGACTAATTTGATAATTTTTTTTAGAAATAAACACACACAAGAGAGGAAAAGAGATTCTAAAACAAATGCACACCACAATTTCATTCAAAAGTCATGGTAACTTTTAAGGGATGATGGAACAAGTTATAACACACAATACACTCTCTTAAACAATGTGGGACAATTACCTTTTTTTTTTTTTTTTTTTGAAAAATAAACACATACACAAAAGAGAGGGAAATATTTCTAACACAAAATTGGATAGATATCTATGCATATAGAGTGACCAAGGAACAATTTGGTTCAAGTGGTATCGAATCTATCTACCAAAAGTGGCCTCGTATATTAACTTTTAGAAGATAGTGGCAGGCAAAATTTGTGCTAGAACTTTTTTTTAAAGAGAAACGTGCAAAATTTTTTGTTGTAGTATTGTAAAACTTTAGTGAGTTTTTGTTAAAGAGTAATCGCTATAAATTATATATATATATATATATATATTTATCTATCTATATATTAATAATTCTAAAATAATGATTGCAATAAAGACACCCTCTCATGTAAGATATATCGCTTTGCAAATTTCATTCCCAATAGTAATTTTACCTAAAAAGTATTGCAAAAATTAATCATATATATATATATATTATTATATTATAGCTGAAATAGAGAAAACCTTCCATCTTTTTCTTACAACCTCTCTTAATTTCCTCTTCTTGCTGACTATAGGTCAAAGTTTCGAATCTATTATTTTTATACATTTTCTATAGTTTAGTTATTGACATTTTGATTTCCCTCTTGTTAAAGCATCAGTAGCTTTTATTTACTAAATATTGGAATTTTGAGCTTAATACTCTCTACAGATAATCACTTCTAAAAAACCCAAGGGGAGGTTTGAGCCGTTCACCCATTTACTAGGTAAATCAAGTTCGTGAAGGATGCATTTTATGGAAAATGCACATGCTCCTGTCTCCAAAAACTGCATGGAGAGCCTAAGCACCACTTGAACTGGTGCGTGTTGATATTTGTGGACCAATAAGAACCCCATCACTCAATGATAATAGATACTTTCTTTTATTTGTTGATGACTATACTCGAATGGGTCTATTTTCTTAAACAAAAATCAAAGGCTTTAAGTTTCTCCTCCAGTTTGAAGTACTTCTAAAAAAAAAACAAAGTGGCGCAGACCAATAAAGTCTCTCAAAATAGATCGTGGCGGAGAATTTATTCATTAACCCGTGCTAAAATATTGCAAAGAGCAAAACAACTCACAGTATGACACACTCCATAGCTACTCAAGAACCATTTAATAAAAAAAAAAACTCAAGAACCATACAATTGTAGAAATGACATGAAGCATGTTGAACTGTTGAAGTGGAAAGGAATTTCAAATAGTTTTAGGCGGAAGCAATTAACATTGCTATATATATATATATATATATATTAAATTGGTCTTCTACGTAGGCCATTTTGAATAAGACTTATATCAAGCTTGGCATGTACAGAAACCTTTGGTCCATCAACAAAAAGTGTTTGGACTCTGGATGTATTGCTTATGCTCATATTCCAAAGCAAGAAAGAGAAAAGTTAGATAAAAAGGAGAGAAGAATATCTTTGGCGGCCACAACAATGAATCAAAAGGCTAGCTCCTGTTCAGCCCCAAAACAAATAAGTTGGTGATTTTTCATGATGTTATCTTCGCTGAATCAGCAATATGGAATTGGGTAAGCGGCTCTACTCAAGGGGCCTAAAATGTTTGAGATTATTAAACCAGTGACAAATCAAGAAGATTCAAGCCCTAAACCAACTCCTAATGCAAGTTCGAGTCATAGGCTTACAGCCCATTAGAAAGTCCAAGCACATCAATTGGAACATCCTTAGATTTCGAAACTCCACAAGGAAGGGTACGTTCTTTAAGAGAAACTAGTAAGTTATCCATACGATATACGGATAATGTTGTAATATTTTATATAAAATAGTTTTAGAAAATGTTGTATATGTAATATAGCATAACTGTCATAGAACTTTATTAGAAATGAGTTCATCATAAAATGCAACAATTATAAATTGCACATACATATTCATTATAATTATTCAATTGAAGGAATGAGGAAAAAAAAAAAAACTTTGGAGGAATATTATAGAATAAAAGTTGATATAAAATGTGTCTTTCTCTTTCTCCTTAATTCTAAAACAAAATACATATCTCAAACACCCACAGTCAATTAGATCATTTGCAAAACCCACAAATCCACAACGTCTAACCTTGGCATCAAAATTGTAATTGTTGTTATTATTCAATATAAAATGCAATCCCCCTCTTCATTGGTTTTAGCCAACTCATATGAGTTGGGATTAGATGAGACAATAACGTTAAAGCTAGGTTCGTGTCGTCGAAAGATTAAAAGTAAATGACATCGTTTTTGGTCTGTGTATTTGACATGGGATAGCATGAAGGGCCATGGATAAGTATATATAAAGGGGTAGAAGTGCAAGAGGTAAAATTGGTGAATTAAAATGCTAAAAGTTTTGCGTATGTGTGATGGATAAAAAGTCTTGAAACATTAAATCAAAAGATATAAAGAATATTTATTTGTTAATTAGGAAAGTCTTGAAATATTAAACCATATGAAAAAAAAAAATCAATATTTAATTTGTTCTTATCTTTGATGTGGCACTTGAGAATTTTTGAATTATTTTTACATTGAATGCAACACTTGATAGAACCTTGTTAGGTTCTAAAGGTTTATGAATTTATGTATTTAGAACTCTAATTTGTAATGTTGGCAAACCATGATCAAAACAATGTACTTAGTCTTGTTTAGGCTTGCTCAAAGTTGTTAAAATACTGTAAAGTTGGATTCGAGTGACTGCAGATGCATTGGGGCATTTCGGCCTGGCTCGATCGATCGAAGGTTAGACTCGATCGATCGAAAATCGGCCCAAATGCGTTTTCTGCAGAATTTCCAACTCAGCCCTAACTCTTTAAACGTTTAGGGTTTTATGTTTTTGCCCTAGGTATATAAGGCAAACCTTAGCCACGTTTTTAAGAGTTGCACAAGTTGTATTGTTGCTCATACATTGCGGTTTTGTGTAAATCTCTTGTGAGATCTTAGAGGAGCTTTCCTTTACACAAAGTTTAGGGTTTTCAAGATTGAGATTACTTCAACATCTTGATGATCAACTTGGTTGCTGCCTTTGAAGCTTAAAGAATATCAAGCGTGGGTGCTTGTAGCTGATTGAGGGATTCAAAGAAAGAAGTAGTTCGTGGACTCGGAGCCTGCGCGTGGTCGTGTCAGGAAATTTTACTGGTGGGTAGCATTAGGAAGTCAAGCGGGGAGCTTGTAAGTCCTTTTATAAGAACTTCAATTCTTTCTTAGTGGATTCCGTTTTGCCTTGAGGATCGGTGGGTAAAATCCTCCCCAGATTTTTCCGTGTGGTTTCCTGGGTAATCATATCACTGTGTTATTTATTATTCCGCTGCATTATATTTTTGATATGATTATTTAATTGCTTTAACCTAGAACTGCTTAATTTGACTAAGTAACAACTTGGCTAATTAATCTAGGCTACGCAATCTGGTTATTTGTAAGGGGTCTAAACCGTTCAAACCTTATACTTTCCCACATGGTGAATTAAAATGCAAAGAGTTTTGTGTGTATGTGTGATGGATGAAAAGTCTTAAAATATTAAACCAAAAGATACAAAGAACATTTATTTGTTAACTCTTGAAACTTTGAACAAAATGAAAAAAAAAAAAAAAATCAATATTTAAGTTGTTTTTATCTCTGATATGACACTTGAGAATATTTCAATTATTTTTACATAAAATGCGTCACTTGGTAAAACTTCATGCTTTCTCATATTAGGTCATTGCTTTTATATATATATATATATATAGATTTATGAATCATGTGATGTAGCATTTCTTGCACGTGAGCATCAAAATTTTGAAGAAGTAGCAAAAGATGTCTGGATAAAAGCCATGTACTAAGAATTACAAGGAAATGAAATGAAGTAGAATACAGAGGAATTGCAACTCTGTACCCGTGCCTCCTCCTTACAATAAAGCTGAAAAGGTTTTTTTTAAAGCATCCTTCTCCATATTTTTCTTACACCTTTATGTCTCACAAACTAAAATAATAAATTCTCTCCTATAGCTGCTCATAATCAACGTTGCACCTAACAGATTTGGCCTCTGTTACTTAATAAAAACTCTGATTTTCCTTCTCAAAAGAGAAGAAAAGCAAGGTGTCAAAATTAAGATGGGTTCAAGTAATTGTGATAAACTATAACTTGATTACCTGAAAGTAAAAATTATAAGGGCATGCCCATGTATTCCATCAACTCTGATTGTAATAGGTTTTTGTAGTAGTAGATACAATGGTGCAAAATCTTAGAGCTCTTATAGAACTTACTGTAGCAGGATGGAAACTCGCTTTCCCTTTGTTTAATATAGAACTTACAGTAGCAGGATGGAAATTCGCTTTTCCCTTTGTTTAATATATATTCTCTTTTTCTTATCACTCTCTCTCTCTCTCTCTCAAGTGGTGCAGTGGTGGTTTGACCATAAGTGGGTTGTGGGTTTCAGTTTTGGGTTTCTGGGTTGTGGTTTGTAGGTGGCTCATGGGTATTGCGGTGGTGATAGCGTGGGTTTGGCTGTCAATCGATGAGGTTGTGATCTGGGTTTGCGTTTGTGATCTAGGTTTGGCTGGTTGATTTGGGTTTAGTGTGTTTGGATTAGGGATTTTGGTGTGTTGGTTGGTTGTTTGGTGTTTCAGTGGTAGGTGGTTAGTTTGGTGGTGGCTAGTTTTCCATAATGGATGGGTGGTTCGGTGGTGGGTTGATGTTTTTAAGGTGGGTGGTGGTTGGTGTTTTCGTGGTGGATGGGTGGTTTGGTGGTGGGTTGGTGTTTCTGAGGTGGGTGGTGGTTCGGTGGTGGATGGGTAGTTCGGTGGTGGCTGGTGTTTCAGAGGTGGGGATGGGTGGTTTGGTCGTGGTTTGTGATAGTGGTTAAGAGAGAGAGAAAGAGAGAGAGAGGGATGAGTGATTTTTTTTTATATATATATTTTTTGTAGTTTATATTATTTTATCAGGTTATATATAAGAATAAAAACTGAAATGTTGGGTGTTTTGTTAAATAAATTAGCAAGATAGATAAAATATTGTTTGAGGATGTAAAATAAGTATTTTTTTACTTTCTCATATGTGAATGCTTTTATTTTTGAAGCTCTAAAATCGTGTAATTATTTGTAAGGTGTTGAGGTCTTGTTTTCTATTATTATTTTTTTCTTTTGTGGCCATATGTGGAGGCTGTTCACTTGTTCCTAATGCTTACTTGGAGGCCACATCACTATAATGTAAGAAAATTGCGGTAAAACGTTACAAACACAGAGTGAAAACTCTGAAAATATGAAGCTCTATTATTTGTTGCTCTCTTACAAAAATGTGTGGCAGTATATAGTAAAAATTGTCTTACAAAAAGACAAACCAAAAGACAAGAAGAAAATTCTGAGGACACTCATTTTGGTCATCTACTAATTTTACTACCTATAAAGTTATAAACAAATGTCTTACAACCTCCCGGGCGCTCAACCGCATTCATGGGCTCATGACCCATAATTTTTTACATCTTGTAATGGGCTCAAGGCCATATTTCCTCTATTTAAACGATTGGGCACATGGTACTTGTTTCTTTTGCTTCACTAGCTGGGCTCATGATCCTCATTTTTCTGCTTTTCGGAATAAGGCTCATGGTCTGCATTATTTCACATTTCTCCTGACAGAATGGGCTTCACAATAAAAGTCCACATTTACAGAAAAATGGGTTTTTGGAGGAAAAAAAAGCTCAACTTCAAGCCCAATTAAATATTTGGGTTACAAGATTACAAAATCATGAAACCCATCAACATTTCTTAAAAATCCATGCTTTAATGGGTTAAATGATGCAATTGGACACCCACTTAGGCAAGGCCCACCACACTGAAATACACGTATAATTGGGTATGTGTAATAGTAAAAAAAATGTGCCTATTTCTCCAAGGATATGGATCTACCAGCTCATGAAGATGGTGTACAACTTATCCTCCTTGCCACATCAATATCATTTTCCTCACTTGGAAGATAAGACTAATTCATAAAATTAAAAAAAAAAAAAAAAAAAAAAAAAAAAAAGAAGAAGAAGAAGAAGAGAAGAAGAGAAAGTCTAGAAGTTTTGATATTATGCTTAAGCTTAAAAACCATGGCCAAAGCTCAAGGAGATAATATATTTCTCATTAGTCATCACCCACACCTTGTCAAGGTGCAAAATCACCTCAAAAGGAGTTGGATAGCTCGATAGCCCCCCATTTCTCTAAGAAAACAGGACCAAAAGAAGGAAATTTCGATCAAAGGTCACTTGGTCAAACACTCCAACAGTGGAGACTCTAGGAAATTTTTTTTAGGATAGTCATTAAGAAATTCTAATTATAAAAAATATAATAAAGCGATAATTTAAATATTTGCTATAACTATGAGTTGAGTTGCTATGGAGAGCAAAATTGTTGCGATTGTAAAGCCAAAGAGAGTACAACTGTTGTCACCATAAAAAAAAAAACTCACAACCATAATATTTTTCTTGATATCATTTTTTAAGGAAAAATGAAATTAGAGATTATTTTTATTGAATAGGTTGAACAAGCTACAAATTTGAGTGATTAGCCTTTTTTTTATTATTATTATTTTTTTTTTACAATAGGCTTTTTGTTGAATAATTTGTTCACTTGTTGTTCGGTCGTATTTTGTTTAAGATCTAATACAAAACATTTGTCTCTAAACTATACAATCCCAGTAGATGAACGTATAGTGGAAACCTTCTACATATTGCTTCAAAACCTCTAAACCCTCTAATATATGAACGCTCCACCCACAATCACGAATGGAACCTCCAATTAACTTCAAGAACCTCTTGAAGATTTTCTTCACAGCAACAAGTTTGTGGTGGTTGGTATGGCTTCAGCTTCTTCACCAATCAATTTTCAAATATACTTTGAAACTCTTTGGTAGGGTGAAATGGAGAAAACTTTGAGCCAAACCTCTCTAACCAAGAAAACAAATTCAATGGTATTTTATCAAGAACTTTAAATGTGCTTATCTTTTTTTCTTTTCTTTTTTTTTTTTTTTTTTTTTGAAGATAGAAAATGTGCTTATCCTTTATATCATGTAGCAAAACAATAGCTTTTAAAGATAATGTTAGATGCACATTTTCTTAAAACACTTATTATTATTTTATTCAAAGATGGTTTTTTTTCTTTTGTGAAAATTATCTAAAGGATTGTAATTTGGTACAATCACTTGGCGCAATCTTGACTTCTAAACTCAACTTTTATTATGCAGGGAAAAGTATGTTTTAGTAACCTTCTCAATTAGGGGTCACATTGTTTGTCCCACAAACTAACACAATGATAAAAGCCAGACTTTCTCCAACCCATACGTACCAAAAAAATAAGGTAAATATTTGATTTTCCATGAAAGGTATTTTCTAGGAATTTCTGTCAAATTACTTAGTAAATCTGTGGTGCATTATGTGAGGTATAAGGTAGAAGATTGTTCCAGAGGGCATCTCCGCCTTCTCTGCTTCTTCCCTAAGTGGGGTTGTAGATGTCTTCAATTTCACACTTCTATTTTTTTTTTTTTCATCGTTCAACATTAGTTAAAACCAATAACTAAAATACCTAAATTAAAGACAATCAAACCAATAATAAAAACTATACAAATCTCCATTCACATAGCTGAAGATGTTCAAACTTTTATATTGCTTTGTTAGAGGGCAATATCCAAATCCAGATAATATAACATACCTCCGCGAATCTGGAAAAGGACAAGGGTAACTTAGTATTGGGAGACTGACAAACTCTCCAGTGGTGGGATTAAATACATGAAAATCATGGCCACCTCTCAAGTAGATCAAACCATCCAAAGAATATATTCTTGCATGGGAACCAATATGGGACGATGTTAGATCTAGATATCTCTTTTGTAATCAAAGTCTTAAAGCCACCTCCTACTTGCAAAGAACGTATTATAAAGGAAATTGTGCAATCGGAAATACCATGGTCCATGTGCAAGCAAATGATCCCACAAGATGTTACTCTCAAGTGCTTTTAAGCGTAAAGCTCCAAAGTCACTGATTAACACAGACCATGCCTTACAAACGCACTTCAATTTGAACAGAGGTAAAGAAGAAGGAAGAGGCAAAGATGAAGAAAGGGTTTATCGGAAGAGAGGTTGTTTATTGGGTTGGGGAGTAAAAAACTTAAAGAAAAAAAATTAATCTATTTAAAAAATAAAAATGAGGTGTAAAATTGTGGAGGGAGCAAAGCTGATGTGGCAAATTCTCAAGAAGTCAACAAAAAGTCAAAAACTTCTGTTTTATTTTTTATTTTTTATTTTTTTAGAATATTAAATATTTTAACATATACGAGGGAAGAAGGTTTTAAAAAAACTGATAGTATAGTATATATAAAATATATAGATTATATGATATGATATATTCTTTTTTGAGAAAATTTTATCACTAAATATAAGTCACTAGTCCTTCTAGTGTTTGTATTAAAAAAAAAAAAGGGAATGCCTTTTGAGGGCTTTACTCTTCTATCTCGTTTGGTGGATAATTGATGCTTGGGGCTGTAGTGAGATTCCAATTGTTCCATTTTGGGTTTAAGTTCAGAGATGTCATAGGTGGTTATAGAATTAGCGTTATGGGAAACCAGAGTTCTTAATTGGGTCACTTCTTTGGGGAGTTTTTATAATTGGATCTAATTATGATATTTGGGATCTGGCCCTCTGGGAAAGGATTTCTGAATAAAAATTAATTTTTTTGAATGATAGATAGCTTCATTGTTTGGGTACTGAGAATAAATAAATAGAAATTCAAGAAACTGTGATTAATTTAATTGTGTGGCTGTATTGGGATGGGTTTCCCAATATTATTTTCCATTTTGCCTTGAATAGAAAAATATGTTTGTATTATAACAATAGTGATAACTAGAAAATGGTATGTTGACATTGATCAATATCAAAATCTTATGACCAGTTTGGATAGAGATGGAATAGAGTAGAACTAGTTAGAAATTAACTGCAAGTCAGAGTGGTCTTGTGAGTTGTGACCACCCTTACATTAACATAGAACCACATTAACATAGAGCCGCCACTGCAAGTTTGGCCTTTGTCAGTTTGCCATACATAATATCTGAAGTGACCCTCAATTTTTAGAAGCCAAATTAAATATAAATGATAATATTTTTTTTACAATTGTTGAGGTAACAAGCTGAAATCATTGTATAATAACAGTGATGTTCGTGCCATTTAGTAAAAATAATGTTATACTAATCACAATTTACCATCTTAGTAATGAAAAAAAAAATTATGAAAATTTTCATATATGTAGTAGTGTTGATTTTTTATTTTTTATTTTTAAGAATGCATCCAAGAATGTGAGTTCTTGTTTCATTAACCAATTTAAAATGTGGTCTCCATTGAATTAATGCCACAAATTGCTATAAAATAATAATAATAATTATTAAATAAATAAAACACATTTTTCCATGATCCTTTCACTTATATTAAGGACATTTCAAATTTTATTATATTAGCGTTATAAATTGATGTCTCAACTTTTAAATATAAGAAAAAAAAAGTAATTAAAAAAATATCAGAATAGATAAAATATAACTATGATTCCATACTAGAATTTAGCACTAGAATAAAAGTGGACTATGGTGACGAAATTTTTCATTACAATATGTACTTATTTTGGTACCTAAGACATATGGTGACAAAACAACATTTATCATGTAATCTTGATCACTGAGGCTCCGCTTGGGAGTTCATAAGGGAATGGAATGGAATGGAATGAGATGATCAAAAGGGAATGGAAAAGAATGGAATGGAATTAGATAACTTTGATTGGATGTTTTTAAAATAAAGAAATGGAAATGAATGAAAATGAATGGAATGTAAGTAATCCTGTTTGGGAGCAACATGGAGGGAATAGAATGGAATCATTTTATGACAATATTACTATTAGACACCTATTTTACAATAAAGAGTTGAATATATAGGGGTATTTTAGGAGTTTTAGTAAAAAAATCATTAAATCTAATTCCATTCCCTCCCATTCCTCCCAATTTTGGGAGGAATGAAAATTTGAGGTTTTAAGGGAATAGAGAGGAATGAGTGTTCCCTCCTACCCATTCCATTCCCTCCCACTTAAACTCCCAAATAAGGGAATGAACTTTCCATTCCCACCATTAAAACTCCCAGATAAGAGAAGGGAAGAATATTCTAAAATTATTCTTTTTATTCCTTTCCATTCCATTCTATTCCCTCCTCCTAATCGGAGCCTGAATGTCCTAATGACAATAAAATTTGTCACTAACATGTCTAAATTTTTTTTAATAAAAAAATGCTAGGTGAGAAAATATTTTCATCACTAAACATTATATATTTAGAGACGAAATAAATTTGTCACCATTGATTTTTAATTTGTAATTTTTTTTATTTGACCATATAAGGTGATGAAATATTTCGTCACTAAACATGTCTATATATATATGTAGGGATTCAAATTGTCTTGGACCCTGGACAATAAAATTTATAGAGAGTGGACGTAAGAACTAGCTCCAGTAAGCAGAAAAAGACGTAGTTCCGGCGCAGCAGAAGGAATTTCCAGACAAATGAGAGATGGGCCTTCTCTTTCTCTTTCTTGGTCCAGTTTTTTAGTGTCTCTCCTTTCTTTTTCTCCCCAGAAGTCCTCTTCAGAGTATTTTGATTTCACCTTATATACTACTTTCCCTTCCTATTTTCGCCGTACACATGTAAGTTCCCTTCTGGGAACTTATTTCTGTCCCATCCAATACGTCCCGGATCCTCCGCTTGGCGGTTATAAGACTGCTTGGTTACTGTTCAGGTATCACCTCCACATTAATGCGGCCAGAGAGTTAGGTGTGATGAATTTAATGTGGAGGCAACAGCTTTTAGGAGATATTTGTTACCTTTTCTGGTTCCTCCTTTGACCAATATTCATTTAGTTTAGTTTGCATGTAACTCTGCGAAACTCCCTGACAACTAAGATAGTTACATCCACTTCAAAAGCTGGTTTGAGGAATGGACCTCGTCCTCGGACAGAGGAGTATCCTCGGACATGTGCGTGTCCTCGGACTGGGCCGTAAGGCCACAAACCCACTTTTTATGGACTCTGTTAGTTTTTCGGGCAACTGGCCCCACAATAACCCCTCAAAATCTCACTTTTTGTCACCTCAGAAAAAGGGGGATTTTGACATCACCTCCTTAACTCCTGCGTTGGGCTCTTCTAAGTTTCAGACTGCCTTTTCACCTGCCCAAGACACGTCCCTGACATTTCGGCGTCAGGAGCACACCATCATTAAATGATGACAGTTTCTCAATCCTCCACGTTTCAGTAGGATGCGGATCTAACGGTGGGGGGTTTCCGAAACTTATAAGCGGGATTTTTTCCGCTTACGATTTCTGTGCCCTTAATAAGAGCTTTTCAAATCAAATTTCTTTTCAGTTACACAAGAAATCTCACGATCTTATCAAGTATTCACTGAACCTATTCCTCTTTCCTTCTTCTCAACGATCTCATAAATATCTGGGGTTTGTCCGAGGAGTCTATTTTTCACAACTGTAAGTTTCTTTAACCCTCCTCAGTTTTCCATTATCTTCTCTAACTTTTCTTCACAATTCTTAAGAAATGGGTAGGTTTAAGTATTTAGTCGATTCCGAGGAGCAAGTAGAGAAATTTAGGGTCAAGTATAAGATTCCTTCGACGGTGGGCATGAGGTACGCTTCCGTGGAGGAATGGTACGATAAAAGAAAAACGGGGGAAGTAGTCATCCCCATGATTGCTTTCATAGAGGGGGGAATGACTATTCCGATGGGTCATCTAACTAGAAGTTACCTCAGGTTCTTTAAATTGTCCCCCACACAATGTGCCCCAAACATGTTCAGGGTGCTAGGGAGTATAGAAGCCCTTAACTCGAGGTTAAACTTGGGCCTTACCCATCACGATGTGAATTGGGTATACAACCTCCAACACTTAAAGGATGCGGGGTATTACCTTAAATCCAGGTTCCCCGAGATAAGGTTAATCCAGTATCTCCCTTCATCAAACAAGGGTTTGAAAGATGACTTTCTTATTTTTTTCTGGTGCATGGCATGACGGTTTACCCTGTCCGACTCAGGAGGGCGAACCAGGTGGGGATTCTTAGGCTGAATGCCTTTGCATTGTAGTTTGTGCTCCTTAATTTAGGTCAACTTTATTCTTGAAGGGAATTTCATTGCTGTCTTGCTGATTTTTGCAGATAGGCACGCCACCAAGCCTCAACCCAAACTTATTAACAGGGAGAGTTTGGATAAGATTCTAAGGTCCGAGATATACATAAATCCGTCTGACGGTCAACTAAGGGCGGCACACGTTATCCTTCGGTACAAGCCAATTTCCACCTCCTTTTCTTAGCCCAAGTGCGTGATAAAAGCTAAAGATCCTCAGCTACGCCGAATCAGCGTAGCCTACGAAAGGAGCAAGTTCATAGTTCCTGAAGGTGTTCCAATCCCTGAAGGCACCCCATTTTCTCAGCCTTTACCTGAAGCGGCTATTTCCGTAGGGGCTTCCTCGTCACGTCTTGCTATTCAGGAAGTGGAGGAGGAAAAAGAAGAAGAAGTACAAGAAGAAGAAACTGAAGAGGTCTCGGACTCTGCGGATGGATTTGAGGTGTTCAATCGACCCCAATCTCTCGAGGTGATTTTTGGTGACATGGGCATCCAGAGAAAGAGCCAAAGAAGTTTGTTGGATGTCATTGAAGGTACATCTGGGAAAGAGACTCCAGGGAGATCATCCCAGACTACTCTCCCTCCTTCTCCTCCTCCTAAACCTTCCCAACCTGAGGGGGCTGAATTTGCTGATCCTAAGAGAAAGAGAAAGCAGAAAGGTAAAGAAGTGATGGGTATTGGGAGGTCTCCTCCGACCCAGGAAAGTAAGGACCAGCAGCCCCTAAAGCAGCAAAAAACAACTCGTGGGGCTTTAAGAACGGGTGCCAAGCAAACCGTTCAGCCCTCGGAGCCCGAAACCTAGCTTCCTTCTCCTATGCTCGGTAGTGAGCCTCTGAGGGCAGACGCATCCATCAGGGACTATAACGGTGGGATTGGATGCAATGTCGCCTCGGCTCTAGAGGAAACCCTCCTTCTTCCTCGGGATATGGCCGAACCCAAGAAGATGAAGAAATATGAGCTCTTTATGAATATAAAAAGGCACTTGGGCATGGTATAGCATCCTTGCCGTTTTACCCTTTTCCTCCTGGTTTACTTCATTTCTGACTATCTCGTTTTGTATATGTATGTAGGTTGTTCAAACCACTTTCCGGCTGGAGGAGGTGACCAATAACCTTCACCTCCAGTGGATCAAAGAGAGGGAGCTTAGGGGTGAAGCTTCCAAGGCGCTTGTCACCAGTGAGCAAGGCGTAGGGGCGCTGAAGAAAAAGTTGGCAGACGAAGAATCCGCTCAAAACAGTACCGATTTAGCTGTGTCCAGTTTTCAAAAGCAAGCTGAGGACCAAAGGAAAAAACTTAAGGATGCCAGCAACCAGTTGACAATTTTCAAGGAAAAGGTATCATTGCTGATGAAACAACTGGAAGAAGCTCAGAGGCTAAGGGCTCAGGCTGAAAAGGAGAGGGATGAGGCCGAGCAGCAGGGATATGACGAAGGCGTGGCCGAGACTAAGGATAGGTTCAGAAATGAGGTCCCAATTATGTGCCGAGCGTACTGTGCTCAAACTTGGAAAGAAGCTCTCAATCAGGCGGGGGTCGAGCCTTCGACAGAACTGAGAAAACCTGAGAGCACCTTTTTCCCTTCGGCCATACGAGCCTTAAGCACTCCTTCTCAGCAACAAGAAGTTTCCTCTACTGCGGTTGGCTCAGCTGGGGAGGCTCAGATTCAGAATCCTCTTCCAACCAGTCAACAGAAATAGCCTGAAGTGTCCAAGGTAGAAAAAGGGACCTCCTCGGCCAAAGTTGCAGAGGATCCCAAGGATGGGCAGACTTCTCAAAGCTTCGAAAAGGACTTAGCTTCTACCGTTTTACCTGCTGGGGGGGCTTCGAAGGAGAAGGAGAAGGGGGTTCCTCCTCAGGAAACAGCCAACGTCCCACCACCCAAAATGCAGATAAAATTAAATAAATAGTTGATGTATGTAGGACAAAATTCCTCTTTCAAATTTATATAAGATATCATGGGTTTATCTTTTTCTTGCACAATTTCCTGCACGAATATTCTTTTATTGTCATATTATTTCAAGCTATAGAAGAGCATAATTTGACTCTTCGAGAGGAGATTTAGCTTTATCTATGCCAATTGAGGATCAAATCAAACAGGAGATAGCATTCCGAATAATTTGTCCCTGGAGGTATTGAACACCCCAAAATGTTTTTAACTAATGTTCATAGAATTTATCTTGGTACATAAAGATGGCCACAAGGATCCCGTTTAAGAAGCATTAACTTTTATAATGCGCGTCAATTTCCATCAAGTTGTGGTCCGAGGACCTTTCGCGGCCTAGTTTCTATTCAATAATTAGTTTTATCATCTGCAGTGTCTGGTGTCCCCAGAGGCTTGGGTCCGAGGACCATGCAATGCCTTGGTTCTGTCCAGTACCTAGTTTTTTCATCTGAAATATCTGGTTTCCCCATAGGCTTGGATCCGAGGACCATGCAATGCCTTGATTCTGTCCAGTACCTAGTTTTCTTAATTTAAGTTAGTTCCCCCAGAGGCTGATGTCCGAGGACCATACAATGCCTTGGTTCTGTCTAACACTTAGTTTTTTCATCTAAAGTATCTGGTTTCCCCAGAAGCCTGGGTCCGAGGACCATGCAATGCCTTGGTTCTGTCCAGTACTTAGTTTTCTCAATTTAAGTGGTTAGTTTCCCCAGAGGCTGGTGTCCGAGGACCATACAATGCCTTGGTTCTGTCTAACACTTAGTTTTTTCATCTGAAGTATCTGGTTTCCCCAGAGGCTTGGGTCCGAGGACCATGCAATGCCTTGGTTCTGTCCAGTACCTAGTTTTTTCATCTGAAGTATCTGGTTTTCCCAGAGGCTTGGATCCGAGGACCATGCAATGCCTTGGTTCTGTCCAGTACCTAGTTTTCTCAATTTAAGTAGTTAGTTTCCCCAGAGGCTGGTGTCCGAGGACCATACAATGCCTTGGTTCTGTCTAACACTTAGTTTTTTCATCTGAAGTATCTGGTTTCCCTAGAGGCTTGGGTCCGAGGACCATGCAATGCCTTGATTCTGTCCAGTACCTAGTTTTCTCAATTTAAGTGGTTAGTTTCCCCAGAGGCTGGTGTCCGAGGACCATACAATGCCTTGGTTCTGTCTAACACTTAGTTTTTTCATCTAAAGTATCTGGTTTCCCCAGAGGCTTGGGTCCAAGGACCATGCAATGCCTTGGTTCTGTCCAGTACCTAGTTTTCTCAATTTAAGTGTTGTATTGATTTCTACTAAGGTGCGGTTCAAAGACCTGAATGCCTTAGTTTTTTATTGATACTTCAACTTACTTAAGGAATACAAGTAATAGAACTCCAACTAAGTTAGAAAAGAAACATATGACAGAGCTGTTTGCTTTAATAGTAATACCTCTTTAAGTTGCTTACATTCCAAGGGTGGAGTATCGTTTTTTCGTCAAGATCTTCTAAATAGTAAGCCCCTATTCCTGCCACAGATGTGATGCGATATGGTCCTTCCCAATTGCGCCCTAGTTTTCCCCAAGCTGGATTTTTGGTATTCCTAACGACTTTTCTCAATACTAGGTCCCCTGGAGCTAGCGGCCTTAGCCTCACATTCGCATCATAGCCTTATTTCAACTTGTGTTGGTAATAGGCCAACTGAACCATCGCTCTTTCACGTCGTTCGTCTATCAGATCTGAACTCTTTCCCAAAAGCTTATCATTGCCATCGGCGGTGAAAGTACTGGTCCTTAACGTGGGGAAACCCGTTTCTAGTGGAATCACGGTCTCCGCCCCATACGTCATTGAGAACGGGGTTTCTCCGGTTGATCGTCGGGGGGTTGTTCTGTAGGTCCACAGGACGTACGGCAGCTCCTCCACCCATTTTCCCTTCGCATCGTCTAGCCTCTTCTTGAGTCCACTCACAATGACTTTATTGACGGCCTCGGCTTGCCCGTTTCCCTGTGGATAAGCCGGAGTGGAATATCTATTCTTTATTCCCAGGTCGGAACAGTATTCCCTGAAGGTTTTGCTGTCGAATTGAAGACCGTTGTCCGACACAAGGGCCTGAGGAACCCCAAATCAGGTGACGATGTTCTTCCAAACAAACCTCTTGACATCCACGTCCTTGATGTTAGCTAGGGGCTCAGCTTCTACCCACTTCGTGAAATAGTCCGTGCCGACTAACAGGTATTTCTTATTCCCGATTGCCTTAGGGAAAGGCCCGACAATATCTAAGCCCCATTGCGCGTAGGGCCAAGGACTAGAAAGAGGGTTAAGGGCTCCTCTAGGCTGATGGATGTTCGGAGCGAACCTCTGACATTGGTCACATTTCTTAACGTACTCTTGCACCTCCTTTTGCATGCCTGGCTACCAATACCCTTGAGTGATTGCCCGATGAGAGAAAGACCTTCCTCCTGTATGACTCCCACAAATCCTCTTGTGCAGCTCTTCTAGAAGTGCCTCTGATGCTTCAGGGTGCACACAAAGCAGATAAGGCCCAGAGAAAGAACGTTTGTATAACTTCTTGTCCTCGGACAGCCAGAACCAAGCAGCTTTCCTTCTTATCTTGTCAGCTTCCAACTTGTCCTCGGGCAGTATATCATTCTCAAGGTATGCCGTTATAGGATCCATCCAACTGGCATTGAACTGATCTGGTTGACCTGAATAGGGTCCTCCGTCACTGGAGTGGGTGAGCTTAAATCTTCAACAACGATAATCCGAGGTAAGTTCTTGGCCGAGGAGGTAGCAAGAGTAGTCAAAGAGTCTGCATGCACATTTCCACCTCTAGGGATGTGAGATAGTTCGAAAGATTCAAAATCTGTTTGCATGCGCCTAACTCGGCTCAAGTAACTCTGCATTCTGGTGTCTCGAGCTTCCAGCTCTCCTCTGACCTAGCCCACTACCAGGCTTGAATCCGAGAACATCTCCACCGTTTTTCCGCCAAGCTTCTTGACTGTCGCCATTCCTGCTAACAAAGATTCATATTCCGCCTCATTGTTGGTGGCTGGGAATCCCAACCTTAAAGACTTCTCAACAACGGCCATTTCGGGAGATACTAGGACCAATCCAACTCCTGACCCCCTTTGGTTTGCTGCTCCGTCCACATACACCTTCTAGGGAGTGAGATGCTGTGTGGATATAAGGCCAACAGATTTTCCGTCCACGCCGAGTGGGCTTGCAACTGTTTCTTCAGGGCTCTCGGCAAATTCAGCCACCAAGTCGGCGAGAACTTGACCCTTCACAGAAGTACGAGGCATATATTTTATATCGAAAGCCCCAAGTATTGTGCCCCATTTAGCAACCCTGCTAGTGTAGTCGGCACTCCGAAGTACAGCTCTAAGTGGATACTGAGTCAAGACAACCACAGTGTGCGCTTGAAAGTAATGGGGAAGTTTTCTGGTAGCGTGCACCACTGCCAAAATGGCCTTCTCCAATGGCAGGTACCGCACCTCAGCCTTATGAAGTGATTTGCTCACATAGTATATTGGCCGCTGTATGCCATTATCCACCCGTATCATAACAAAACTAATAGCATAAGTGGCTATCGCCAAGTAGGCAAAAAGAACCTCGTCTACTTCAGGGCTGGACAAAATAAGCGGCCGAGATAGATATTCCTTGAGCTGCTGAAACGCTAATGCGCACTCCTCCGTCCACTCAAACCCTTTCCATTTGTGGAGTAAAAGGAAGAAAGGTCTGCATCTGTCTGCCGACCTGGATATAAATCTGTTCAGCGCGGCGGTCATCCCAGTCAGCCTCTGAACTTCTTTGGGATTCCTAGGTGGTTGCAAGCTATTTATGGCTTTAATCTGGTCGGGGTTCACTTCAATTCCTCGGTGGGTCACCATGTAGCCCAGAAACTTCCCAGAGGAAACCCCAAAGGAGCACTTGGAGGCGTTCAATCGTAACTTATGCTTCCTTAATACTTCGAACGTGCTGATGAGGTCCGTCACATGTTCGGAGACTAACTTGCTCTTTACTACCATGTCATCTATATAAACCTCTATGTTGTTGCCCAACTGTGGCTCAAACATCTTCGTCATCATCCGCTGGTACGTTGACCCCGCATTCTTTAAGCCAAATGGCATTACCTTATAGTGATAATTTCCATTGGGAGTGAGGAAAGCTGTCTTCTCCTGGTCGCCCAGTGCCAGTGGGATCTGATGATAGCCCTGAAAGGGATTTAGAAAGCTCATCCGAGGATGGCCTACTGTTGCGTTAACCAATTGATCTATACGGGGCATAGGGAAAGGATCCTTGTGACAGGCTCTATTAAGGTCCGTGAAATCAACGCATACTCACCATTTCCCACTCTTTTTCTTCACTACAACGGTGTTCGCTAGCCATTGAGGGTAAAACACCTCTTTGATAGCCCCTGCCTGCTTGAGCTTGTCCACCTCGTCTTTAATAGCCTCGGCGTGTAACTTGGACGGACGCCGAGGTGGCTGTTTCCTCGGAATAGCTGAAGGATTAACATTCAAATGATGACAGATGAAGTCTGGATCAACCCCTGGGGCTTCATAGGCATTCCATGCAAACACGTCTATGTTCCTTCTTAGGACCTCAACCAATTGCTCCTTCTCCGGCGAGGGTAATAGCGCTCCAACCTGGAAGTACCTATCTGGGTCATTACCGACAGTCACCCTCTCCAATTCCTCACACTCAGCTTCCCTGGCGGAAGTGCTGGAGAAGGTTCCTCGGTCCTTTAATTGCTATAATTCATCCTCGGCCTTGGCCGAGGAACCTATCTCTGGCTTATGCTGAATAGCCACTACCATGCACTGCCTTGCCATGGTCTGGTTTCCCAATATTTCTAACACTTGACCACCTGACGGGTACTTCACCTTCTGATGAAGAGTGGAGGAGACAGCCCCCAGGGTATGCAACCAAGGCCTTCCCAGAATCGCCGTGTAGGGAGAAAAAACGTCAACTACGATGAAATCCACCTCCACCACATCGGAACCTGTCTGCACCGGTAATTTAATCATACCTAACGGAATGACCGATCTGCCCTCGAAGCTTACCAACGGGGAGCTATAAGCCGTCAGGTCTCGGGGTGTCAAACCCAACCCCCTGTATAGGTCGGGATACATCACCTCAGCTGCGCTCCCTTCATCAATCATCACCCTCTTTACGTCATACCCTTCAATTCTCAGCGTAACCACCAAAGCATCGTCATGTGGCTGTATAATTCCTCTCTTGTCCTCCTCTGAGAAGCCTAGTACCAATGAGGTGTTCAGCTTCGCTTTCTTCGGCACTGAATCCGAGCTCCCCTCTGAGCAATGAGATACGGACAGTATTCTGGAGGGACAAGACCCTGTCCTTTCAAGGGCCGCAAATATAACATTTATGATGCCTATGGGGGCTCCTAAAGAGGCATTTCCTCTCAACGTCGGCCCTACCTGCCTTCCTCGGGCACTGGTGTGGTGCAGAAGGTTGGTCAACCTCCCTTCTCGGACTAGCTCTTCCAAGTGGTCCCACAAGTTTCTGCAGTCCTCAGTTGTATGCCCATGGTCCCGATGGTACTGACAGTAGAGGTTCTGGTTGCGTTTCGCAGGGTCTCCTGCCATTCTATTAGGCAATCTGAAGAAAGGCTTGTCTTGTATTTTTTCTAGAACCCACTGGACTGGTTCTCGGAACACAACATTGACTGCCTGGGAATTAGCAAATCCTGACTGCCCCACAAAGTCTCTCCAAGGTCGATTGTTGTTATACCGATCTGACCTAAATTCCCCCCTCTCCTGAGGGATCACCTTGGTCTTTCCTCCACCCCGTATCTGATCTTCCTCTATCCTTCTATACTTGTCAATCCTATCCATAAGCTGTCGCATGCTGGTAACAGGCTTACCGGTTAAGGAACTCCTCAGCTCATGGTCGGTTGGAAGGCCCTCCTTGAAGGTGTTAATAGCCACCCTGTCGTTGGCTCCATCTACTTCATTATACATCTCCCAATATTTGTCAGAGTATGCTTTCAGGGTTTCTCCTTCTCGCTTAGACATGGATAATAACGACCCTAAGGGCTGGACAACCCTTCTGCAGGTAATAAAGCGAGCCCCAAAAGCTTGGATGAGTCTCTCAAAGGAATCAATAGTATTCTCCTCCAGGCCGTTGAACCACCTCATCGCCACCGGGCCTAGGCTTGAGGGAAAAACCTTACACATCAAGGCCTCGTCCCTAGAGTGAATGGCCATCCTTTAGTTATAATGGCTAACATGCTCCACCGGGTCCGTCTGACCATTATAAATGGTGAATGTAGGTTGATGGAATCTCCGAGGAAGGCTTGTGTCCTCTATGCGTCACGTGAACGGCGACTTGGAAACTTGACTCAGCGCCTTGTTCAAAGCCTCGTTCCCTAAGCCCTGCTGAGGTGGACTTTTGTACGTCCGTCGACTGAAACGCTCTTTACCGAGGGAAAAAAGCTCACTGGGCAGGGTTCTGGACCGTCGCCTGTAACTTGTATCGTCTGACTCATCGGAGGCTTGCTTCGCGTCCTTATTCGTTTGCTTTCGTCGTTCGTACCGTAATTCCCTTCTTAACATATCGATCTCACGCTGCATGTCTTTACCGTCCTTCGCATGGGAGACATGGCTCTTCCCTCGAGTCCGGCTCTTCTCCGTGTGGGTTGTTCGCACGCTTCCCTCGCGATCTCCCCTTCGTTCACGGATCACCAACGGTGTGCCATGTTGGGGTCCCCTAGACTCCGCTTGGTGTGGACTAGTGTCCACCTATTGTGGTGCTCCTTCTGCCATCAGCTGTTGCACTTGTCTTTTCCTACGGTTGGGTCAAGCTCTTCCCACAGACGGCGCCAATTGTAGGGACTCAAATTGTCTTGGGCCCTGGACAATAAAATTTGTAGAGAGTGGACGTAAGAACTAGCTCCAGTAAGCAGAAAAAGACGTAGTTCCGGCACAGCAGAAGGAATTCCAGATAAATGAGAGACGGGCCTTCTCTTTCTCTTTCTTGGTCCGGTTTTTTAGTGTCTCTCCTTTCTTTTTCCCCCCAGAAGTCCTCTCCAGAGTATTTCGATTTCACCTTATATACTACTTTCCCGTCCTATTTTCGCCGTACACGTGTAAGTTCCCTTCTGGGAACTTCTTTCTGTCCCATCCAGCACGTCCCGGATCCTTCGCTTGGTGGTTACAAGGCTGCTTGGTTACTGTTCAGGTATCACCTCCACATTAATGCGGCCAGAGAGTTAGGTGGGATGCATTTAATGTGGAGGCAGCAGCTTTTAGGAGATATTTGTTACCTTTTCCGGTTCCTCCTTTGACCAATATTCATTTAGTTTAATTTGCATGTAACTCTGCGAAACTCTCTGATAACTAAGATAGTTACATCCACTTCAAAAGCTGGTTTGAGGAATGGACCTCGTCCTCGGACAGAGGAGTATCCTCGGACGTGTGAGTGTCCTCGGACTGGGCCGTAGGGCCACAAGCCCACTTTTTATGGACTCTGTTAGTTTTTTGGGTGACTGGCCCCACAATATATATATATATATATTTTTTTTTTTTTTAATTTTCAATTTCCATAGATTAGGAGACGAATTATTTCGTCACCGATTTCTGCTTATATTTAGAGTTCAACCTATTAGTGATAAAAAAAAAAAAAATTTGTCACCATTTTTTTTAATTTATTAATGTTCATTACATTTACTTACCATTACATCAACATGTTCATCCATAAACAAATATTCATCCATTCATTTCCAACCACATCCAAAAACAAATCATCCATACAATCTAAAAAGTAAATTAAAAAATCATCATATTATTAAAACCATTATTGAAGTAAGTTGTTCACAAAGCAATTATAAAAATATTTAGATGAAAGATGTCTTTCATACATAACAAACATGAGATTAAGTGCAAGCAGCGCCGCAAAAAATATATTTTTGCCACCAGTCTCATATCTGCACAAATATTTTTAAAAAATACATCAATATCGTCGAGCAAAAACATTAATTATGTTACTAATATAATACGCATTTTTTAAGAATGGGTTAAAACTATTATGTCACCAATGCATTTAAGTCACCATAACTCAAACAAAAATTGGTTAATACTTGATGTATTCAATTCTATATATACTTATCACCGTACACCCTTGGTGTGATGGTCATTGTACAAGTATAAGTCCTTGTAGGGGGTAAGAGTTGGGGTTCAAGTCTCTAGAAGGGAGCTTTACACATATATACACTTAGATTATGTTAGAGTAGAATTTCTATCTTGTGTAAAAAAAAATCTATATATACTTTTTTTTTTTTTTTTAAGAAGGTATATATACTTCAATACTTAAAAAAAAAATACTTAAAAAAAAATTACACAAAGTAGTCAATATTCTCAGTATCAATTTAACCACCATATACGATTATCATAAGACTGGCATATTTGAGAAATGATAATTAATGTCCTTGTCATGATTAAATATGAATAAATCTTGGTTTTTGCATATATTCTTTGACATCATAGTGAAGGAAATTAAATTTTTTTTTTTTAAAAAAAAATATATGAAAACCAAGATAGGCATCTGCAAAGCATGTATGCACAATAACTCAATAGATGTAAAGTAATAAGATTGTTGTCATACATGCCATAGGCCAAAGCTAGTCTGCATTAAAGTTTGGATTTGTTCCTTCACTGTCTAAGTTGCTGTGAATCACTAGTGCACAACCAAATATTTTTTAACAAATCCGAAATGATATTTGTGATTCAAAAAAAAAAAAAAATTAAATATATCAAACTGTCTGAAAATGTTGATAAAGCTTCAGAATACTGGTATAATTTCTTTTAAAAATATAGGTAATTATAATTTTAATTTTAACCCAGAACCTCCCCCTCCGTCCATTCTTATGTACTAAGTTCCACAGTTCATTGGCACCCTTTCATAGAACTTATCTCCATTCAATCAATTGGATAGTGGGAAACATCTTTTGCAGAGGCTTATTTCAATGTGACATAAGTATTTGAACCTTTTTACCCTCGTTTTCTTATCCTTCCTTGGCACCCAAACATGCATGCTATATCCTACAAATACATGGAATCTCATTTATGTTCACAGCTGCCATGCTTGCCTTAATCTACTTTATCCATAGAACCCCTTTAAACTGGTGTGCCAGGCAGAGAATAAAAGAAATGAGCTAGTCACAGCTTGCACAAGGAATATATGTTTAAGGACTATCCCAAGAGAAAATTGATGGGTCTTAAAATCAGTGGCCCATGTGAATTATGTGGACAACCTACCTTAAGACAAAGAGACAATCTATTCAAAGACTTAAAAAATATGGGAAAAGAAATGAAGCAGACAGCCAACTTCAAAAATGAAGTTGCAATTCAGAATCCTACCCTTCTAATTATATTAAACATTCTAGCTACAAACTCGCATCAAGTGGGGCATTCCAATGTTAACACAGAATCAAAGTGGCTTTGATGGGCGAGAATGCAAATAATGCAATCATGTGTATCTACATCATTCCCAGTTTTACAACAATTGTACAATTCATAGCTTAACCCATTTGTTTCAAAACTCAGTTTCTCTGTGCCACTCAAAATAAGAGAGAGTAACCTGCTATAATGCTATCATAGATTGACTCTATAATTACCTGGCCTTCTCACAAGTTCCTCTGATAAAAACAAGGTAAGTACTAGATAAATACAACACTTTCCAAGAAAATGAAATAAGATTTGACAAGGACTCGATTTCATACAAATTCTTTAGTGAAAAAAAAAAAAAAAAACAACAACAACAACAACAACAGCAACTTTGTTGAGCTCTTTATTGATTTCTAATTCTTAAGCATAAATTTTCCTTAAGTCAGAATCAAATTAGGCCCTTCTCTAATTTTTTCTAGATGGGTTTCGAACTTTGAACACAAACCAAACAAAACTTGTTCTAAAACCCCACAAGTGATTATTAAAAAACTGGGTTTTTTTGGGTATAGCCACTAGCCAGTGAACATGATAGTAACTACAATTTCCATTATCATTCACAATGGAAAGGCTACGTAGGAAATGCGCGCGTGACACAACTTTGAAACAAAGAATGGAGAGAGAGAAAGAAAGAGAATGGAATTGACACGGTTTAATCTTATAGGCCTAGATTTACAACAGAAAGATCTTGATGAATATATCTTTACTATTAAGTTTTACCTATTTCTCTTCTAAAATAAAGTTCTTTATGTTATAATCAACCCATTGAAGGGCAAATTAATATTAATACTAAACTAAGTTCTAGACAAATCTATGATTAATATAATAACATTACAAGTAGAATTAAAATTACTTTGTCAACACTCCTAGTAAAATTATTATTATTTTGTTTGCATTCTAAGTAGGATTAGATACAATGACTTTGGATAATAAACTTGGACACTGGCTAGGATTGGGCCTTGATATCTTTAAAAAAAAATTAAAAAGGGAAAAGTTGCATTTTAAACTTTATAATTAAAGGGTGTAACAAATTAAACCTCATAGTTTTAAAAGTACTAAAATAAACCATGAGGATTTAAAAAGTACCAAATTAATCCCTCAATTTATTTAAACTCCAAACACAGTGTTATTCCACTTAAATGAGTAAATTTTTCCCAAGATTTGATTTGTTACTTTTGAAAGTATAAGATTTAATTGGTTATTTTTTAAAATCTCAAGATTTAATTTGTTACTTCTAAAGCTAGAGGGTCGAATTTTTAATTTAAAAATATAATTTTATTAAACTAAAAAAATATAATTTTACTAAATATTAATTTGTTTTGTTGTTAATGTGACACTAATTACAAGTATTATCACTTTAATTTATAAGTATTAAAATTTCAAACAATTTGGAAAGAAATTTCTCCATTTTAAAATTAATCTATTTAATTCAAATTATATATCACAAATTTCACCACGTATATAATTTTTTTAAATTTTAAATAATGTGATGTTCAAGAATAAAATCTTGGCCCTATACCTTCAACATTTTCCTCTTTTTCAAGAAAGATCTTGGTAAGCCTAGGTCTGAGTTCTCTAAGAGCATTCGCATCTGGAAATGTCATCTTATTCTATTTTATCATTCCACAAGCTACTTTATCAATTATACAATACCATTTTACAATACATCCAGTATCCCCACTTTTATTTTTACCTACAATATATTAAAATAATATAAAGTAAAATAAAAATAATATAAAAATATTCTCACTTCTCTCTCTAATCTCTTCTCTCTCTCAACCACCCACCATAGTCACCACCACCACACCATCACCACACCACCACCACACCATCACCAAACCAACCCAAACTAACCAATTCGAATCCAAAATCCAAAGTCCAACCATGCAGAATCCACAGCTCGATCAAAACCCACGAACCATGCTGATCTCCACAGCTCGATCAAAACCCACGAACCATGCTGATCTCCACCGCTGATCAAAACCCACGAACCACTCGATTAAAACCCACGAACCACGCCAATCTCCACTACTCGACGATCTCGACCCATCGGATACAAACCCATCAGGTTAACACACCATCATAGACCACCCCAAACCCATTGACCCAAACCCACGCCGCCACCATCGAGACCACCCCATGTCGCTGCCATCGATCACCGACCCAGACCCATCTCGACATCGATCACCGACCCAGCGACCCAACTCCGGTGGCATGCTTTGAATGAGAGAAAATTAGAGAGGGAGTGAGAACTGAGAAAAAAAAAACTGAGTGGCTGAGAGAGAGAGTGAGAAAAAAAATAATATAAAACTAAGAGAGAGAGAAAATAATATAAAACTTTATGCAAGATGCTACAGTACCATCATAAAAGTAAGACGGTACTGTAGTAGTATTGGAAATTTTTTTGAAATTCTAAGCTTTTACAAGTCCTGGTGTTGGGAATTTTTGGGCTTTAATGCTAAATCTATCCTACATATCCCATTTGGCAATTCGGATGTGAATGCTCTAACAAGACCAACAATTGAAATGAAGAGAGATTATTTTACAATATACGACAATAGCTCCACATGGCTGGATCCCATATTGTTAAAAGCTGAACTAATTGCAGCTATTCCGACTAATAATTCTAGAACAATACAATTTCATACACACATTACAAAAACTATCTTATGTGGCAAATTGTGATTGACAGTCTATCACTAAATTGTCTATTACTATCATATAAACTCACCATTTTCTAACTCCAAATGGTCGGATCCCATATTGTTAAAAACTGAACTAGTTGCAACTATTCTGACTAATAATTCTAGTACAATACAATTTCATACACACACATTACAAAAACTATCTTTTGTGGCAAATTGTGATCGACAATCTGTCACTAAATTGTCTATTACTATCATACGAACTCACCATTTTCTTTTTGCCACTCATAGTTAGCCATATTGGATAGTTGTGGCAGTGTTAATGAAAATGTATGGTGTTAGCATTGATGTTGTGACAACTGCAGTCTCATCCAGCTCCTGAACAAACAAAATCCTTTGAAATTTCTGGCACACTTGACGATTCATCAGCTGTAAACTTCTCATACTCAGTTTGCACTACTACCTTTGACACAGGAGCCTCCTCTGCATGGGCAATATCATGTTGTTGAATCACAAGCACTGAAGACACAATGCCATGGGCTGAAGAGGTCAATATATCTCCAATAGGCCCTAGCTCTGCATGCTCGGCTTTACGCTCTGCTAATTCAGCTACCATATTTGATGGGAACCGACCCTTCCCTACAACTATAAGATCATAGTCTCTCCTCTGCCCTATTGTCAACACCCCCTCTACGACATTGCTAGCCACTTTCTCTATGTAATCTACCCCGACACACTTGCGTTGAAACTCAGCAATTGCAGTCTCATCCAGCTCCTGTTTATGTATAGAAATTAATTGAGTTAGTGCATGCTATATGACCAATTAGATGTTACAAACATATATAAGGTCTTTTTTTTTTTTTTGTTCGGTAACAAGGTTGCATAAACAAAAAATTTTACAACTTTTTTCACAACATTCAACATAACAGATTATGATTAGTGTAAGAATTTTCAGGTGGGATCACTACACTAATCATAATCTACCAACTTCATAGGCATGAAAAGAGTTTGAGAAAATTTATTACGTATCTAAACTTAATGATAGTACTGAGGTAGTAGTCTAACAGAAAGACCGATGGCCAATTTTGATTGAGCAGGAGAGAGAGAAAGTAGAGTAAAATTGGCCAAAAATATGGACATTAATCTTTCTATAAGACTAATACATTTCATTAGGTCTAATTTTCTACCAACTCTATTCGGCTCTCTCTCTTCTCCTTTATGGAAACTGACTTGAAAGAGTATCTTACCCCTTCTTTCTCACGATTCATTTTAGTGGTGGAGAAGCTATAGGTCTGATCATTACACTGTGTCTGGGCCGGTGAGAGCCGCAACATCACGCCCTTAGACTTTTTTCCATCCTTCTCAACGAACCTTATAATTGTCAGCTTTACTGCTGGATGCTCAGCTATCCTACCACCCAACTCCAAGGCCTCGCGATCATCAGGTCCACCGAAGAAGATTATGCAAACTCTATGAGCCACACTAGAATTAGGTCCTGGATTTTGGGTCTCACTACCAAAACCACGATCCACAAGCACAGCTACTGAGCATGGTGCATCCTTTAGTACCCTCCGATTCACTGCTCTCCAACTTTGGGACACATTCTCAACTAACCCATCTCCCATGTCTCTCCATTGTACATGGAAGGGCAAGATGATCATCGTGACCCTTTTATCATCTGCCACGTGGCAAATATCCTCATGCATGGTAGACATGGCCGAAATGGTTGTGGTAGGCCGAACCATAACTCGGCCTAATTGACTATAACCTTGGAATGCTTCAGCCACTCGGTCATGGCACTCGCCTTGGCGAAAATGATTAAAGAAAGGAAAACCATTTCTACGGACCCGATGGACCATGACGATCGAAGAAGAGCGTTCTGTAAGCTCGACTAGATGCATGACAAAGAGTTTGAGAATGGAATTCTTAGTGCTTCGAGTGGACTCAATGAGGGTAATGATGGAGGGTACATTTCGAGGGTCATGAACACAAGCAAGAATACGAAGCTCGTCTTTGGAGTCATTGGTCGTGGTCAAGTCACTCAATTTTCGATGAGTTCTGGTGGAGATTCCACGAGCTGGTCTATAAATGGTCATGACTGTTGGAGTTGTGATGAAGGTGGTGAACAATGCCATGAGGACTAGAATAGCAAATGTCTCGTCATTGAGGACCTGCATGTTCAACAATTTACAGAGTTAGAATCAGGACTCATCAATAGATATGGAACTCATGCAATTTACTCAATTATACACCTAATTTTAAAAACAATATCTAGTTCTTTATTCATAAATGATCATGTGGTGCGTTAGTCTTGTCATAAAGTTGTAACAACACCTTTAAGCCTAGTAGCATTTTACTTCTTACTTAAAAGGGATTGTTTGATTCGTTTCATATTAATCAAAGTTGTCAATTCCCTTCCTTGTTTATTCCGGTTTATTCATTGAAATAGAATATTTTGATGTCAATTTACTTCATGTACCATTTGAGGTTATACATATTACAAAATAAATATATCAAACACTTCATCACATAATGCTAGCTAAATTATATCAAGAAGACCTCTAGGTATTTTCAAGGTTTCAAATTTTCCTACCCCAACTACTAAATTATCACAAAAAAATATATTTTATAATTTGTATAATAACACCAGTAATAGTCAAATTCAACAAAAAGTCCCCCCCCCCCCCCCCCCCCCCCCAAAAAAAAAAGCAATGTTCTTAACAAACAAAAAAAAAGTGAAATAAGTGAAAAAAGAAAAAGAAAGAAGAACTAACCTTCTTCTCCTTGCCAATGTTGAGAACAATTAACTCAACCAAACCTTTGGTATTCATTAGCACACCTAGCGTCAATGATTCCCTCACTGGTATCATAAACATCATCGCCACAGCAAAAGTCCCAAGAATTTTCCCAGCACACGCAGTGGATATAACCAGCGCCAATAGACCCCATGCCTCTGCGCCTCTTATTTTGGCCACATCGGTCTTTAACCCACTTGCAGCAAAGTACAGAGGAAGAAGCAAGCCTGCAACGAAGTCCTCTATCCTTTCTATCAATATTCCAGCAAAGTTTCCTCCTTTTGGGATTGCCAATCCGAACACAAATGCTCCAAAAATGGAGTGAATTCCAATCAAGTCAGTGATAAACCCAGAAACCAACACTCCAGCCAATGTTAGACAGATGTATGCTTCATCAACCACATTTTGTTGCGGCGAGCATCGACGAGCGACCCATTTCATTGCAGGTCTCATGATGACGAACATGAAAGTAACAAAAGCTGCGCCAGAGAGAAGAACCCAGACTGATATCAAGGGGCTCTTATGGCCTCCAGTGTTGCCGTTGGCAAGTGCCACAGCTAGAGCTAATAGTATCCATGCTGCGACATCGTTGAACGCAGCTGCAGCCATGGCAATCTCGCCTACTTGTGTTGTTAAGAGTTTGAGTTCAGCTAAAATGCGTGCGAGGACCGGGAAGGCGGTGATGGAGAGAGCAACTCCCATGAACACGAGAAATTGGCCGTATCCGACTTTGTCAGCTCCATCTATGGTTTTTCTGAGGACAAAAGCGATGCCTATGCCGCAGACGAATGGGAGGGAAATTCCGGCAAGTGCTATGCCTAAAGCTCTTCTACTACCCCGACGCATTGAGTTTAGATCGAGTTCAAGACCTACAAGGAAGAGAAAGAAAAGGAGACCGATGCTGGCTACAGATTCAAGTATGGGAGCGCTCCATGCGGGAAATATTCGGTGCAAGTACTTTTTGTTTCTTCCAAAAGCCGACGGTCCGAGTAGAATTCCACCCTGAAAACAAATAATTAAGTTAATTAGTCAATGAATACGTTCGGATATATGCATCATCTCTTATGACTTTTGAATCTGATATTGGGACTCACATGTTGTGAGAGTAAGAAAATTACAAGTATCTGATTTATAAAATAATTATTATCTAAGAGAGAGGGTTTTACGACTATCTCTGCGATGACTTTGGGTTGACGGAGGGGTTTGAAGCAGAAGGCAAGGAAGCGGCTGACCACAAGAATTAAGACGGTTTGAACAATTAGGAGAGGAAAGGCATAGTCTAGGGGATTATCGCCTTGCCAAGCTCCATTTGATGAGGTCTTAATGGAGGTTATATTGACTGGCATGTTTAATAGTGATAAAGCTTTGCTAGGAGTGTGTGTGTGTGTTTCATCAAAGGAATTAGAGTTGCTGGGCTATGCTAGTGAGGAGAGATAGGTCGGATTTGGAGATGAGCTAAGCAATTATTGAGAAGGGGGTGGGCGTAGAGCTTTATATAAGGAGCCAAGCTTGATCATGGTCCACTACACCTGTCTTAGAGCATCAGTATCCTGAAATTCTAATTCTACTCTATTTTACCATCTCAAAAAAGCTACTTTATTATTATACTATACCATTTTACAATACCTCCAGCATCCCAACTTTTATTTTCCTATTCTATTTATTAAAATAATATTTTTATACAATAAAATAATATATCTCCCAATTATCATCATTTACAATACAACACATTATTTATTCTTTCTCTTTCATTTCTACACAATAAAATAATATATCTCCCCATGAACATCACCCATAGCCACCAAAGTCACCACCACTATGGCAACCCTCACCACTACCACCATATCAGTCACAAATCCACCACCACCAGGAAAAAAAAAAAAAAACCAACGCCATACCCATACCCATAGCCAAACCTGCGGCCAAAACCCATGCCGATTGTCAATCCACCTCAACCACCACCAACCCACAAAAACCACAACCACTGAACCAAGGAATGATGAAGCCCAGCCACCCACACCACCAAAAATGAAACCCATCCATTGATCCATGAAACCCATACCACCAAAAATGAAACTCAGCCACCGAAAATGAAACCCACACCACGAAAGATGAAACCCAGCCACCGATCCATTAGTCCCACGCCACATCTCCACCATGGAGGCTTGATTCAGGGGAAGATAGAGAGGAAAAAAAGAAGAAAAAAAGATGATCACGGTGGATGATCCGTGGAGCTCCATTGGTGCTTACTCATAGGTTGATGATCACGGTGGAGCTCCGTTGATTGTAGAGAAGAGGGAGAAAGAGAGGAAAGTGAGTGAGAGACAAAAAGACAGAGAGAGATGGGAGATTGTGTGATGAGAGAGAAAAGCAGGAATAAAATATTAGTTTTTTTTTTTAGAATTGTGCTACAATGCAATTCTACCTTTGGAATTGCACTGTAGCACTATTGCAAAATTTTTTACAATAGTTGGTTCTTACAATTCCTAATGCTGCTTGATTTTTGTGCGAAAATGCTAAAATTTTCCAAGATATGGCATATGAAAGTCCCAATGCTGATGCTCTTAGAGTGACTTCACGTTCTTGGGGCAGGACCAAAGCACAATTTGGACACTGATTGGATAGAGCCAAGAAATTTCCTTCGTTTCATAAATGCTCAAAATTCATAAACAATGAGAGGGGCAATTTGCCAATTTCCTCCCTAAAAATGTTAAACCTAAAAAAATCAATTTAGTAATGTTATGAATATTATAAATTTTTTGATTTAGAATTGACTACTGTTGTATATGAAATCACACCAAGACATAATTTAAACATTCATTTATTGAAAAATGCTATATCCACAATATTTTCACAACAAATCCTAAGTAGTAGATTGTTATTAATTCTTATTATTGGGTTTAAAAAGTAATTTGAGTGGTAGGTTAAAATTTAAATCAATAACAACTAATCACCTATAATTCGTTGTAAAAATATTGTGGATGTAACGCTCTCTTCAACTATTAGATGGTTGAAACATATAAATTATATTTATTTGCCAAATTAATTTGTAATTTTTATGTAGTAAACTTTGTATTAGTAATTGTAGTATTTTTCTTACCATTTTTACATTAAAAAATTAAAAATAATATAACAATAAATATGATTCATACGAGATCAACAATATAATAAAAAATTAAATTAATTTTTGTCTCTAAAAACTTTTATCACTGAAGGAGTTTTCTACATTTAGCAAGATTATATTCAAGAATAGAACAAAGTGAAAAAGAAGAAGAAAGAAAGGAAATGAGAGAGAGAGAGAGAGAGAGAGAGAGAGAGAGCATCTTGAAGAAGTATAAAACTGATCTTGCTTAATTTTATTTGAATATTTGTTCTCTATTAATAGTACATTATTGACAGTAACTGAATAATTATTGATTCCTATAATCACAGAAATGAACGGTGAATTAAGGGAGGAAGCTTAATAGAGTTGCAACTAAACCAACTAACTCAGAAACTAATTTTCACGCCAAGGAAGCCTGAGTAGTATAATCAACCAATACGATGTCGTGCTAAGTTAAGCATATCTATGATAAATGAAATGTTGCGTTTGGCCACTCTTATCACTCAATGAAATGTTGTGTTTGAACTAATTGACTAAAGGCTACTATTTTAATCGAATGACATCATCAGGCACCTTCTTCTTCGCATCACTCTAAGATTTCTTCTTAGCTTTAACATCCCTCCTCAAACGAGTGGGGGAAGACTCCACCAAGAGTTTGCGTTGCTGAAGAAGAAATAGAGGAGCTGTCAAAGGCTTCGTAAACACATCAACCAAATTGTCTTTACCAGAATCAAATTTAACACATAAATCCTTGCGCCGAACTTTTTCACGAACATAATGGAAGTCAACCTCAATATGTTTTGATCTGGAGTGAAACTCAGGGTTAGCAAATAAGGCAATGGTAAACACATTGTCACACCAAAGCATAGGCACATGTGAAAGAAATATGCAAAGCTCTTTGAAAAGTAGACGCAACCAAGCTAATTCAGCACCTGTGGTGGCTAAGGCTTGATATTCAACCTCGATGGAAGAGCGTGATACTCTTTTGCCTCTTTCCCTAAATAAAAAATACACCCTTAACTTATTTTCTTATTTCATTTCAATCTCATATTATTTGTGTTAGTTTGATACTTTGATGCACTAATTAAATAGTTTGTGTTGGTTTGGTGTCATGCTAAGGTTTGTAAGGTTATAAATTTGTTGTTATTTGTGTTGGTTTGATGCACTGATCAAACCAACACAAATAAGATTATAAATTTATTACTATTTATGTTGATAATCTTATAAATTTATTGGTCTAATGCTCTCTTTTTTTTGGTTAAAATATTGGCCAACCCATGAGTCCAACCTAATCCAACTCAATTATGTGGGTTGGGTTGAACTTTTATCAACCCGACTATAGTGGATTGGATTGAAAAAACTCTTCACGACCTATGCATACCCCTAAATTCCATTGACAATGGAATTAATATTTCTACTGCATTGCAGTATGCTGCGCACTACTATTTTAATTTTTGATTAATTACCTTTTTCTTAGGATAAAAAAGAAGAATGAAAAGAAAAGGAAAGATTTGCAGTTTGCCTAGAATTTAAACGGGTCAAAATACATATTAATTTATAAAAAAAATTTTGTTTTTATTTATAATAATTGAAAAACGGGGAGCACATATTCTCTACATTAAAAAAGAAAAAGAAAAGAAACAATACTAACCATTTACAAGAATATCTACTATTAAGTTTAGGTTATTTATTACAAATTTTACTATATAAGTGTTATAATTTTCTTCTAAAAAAAGTGTTATAATTTGATGTATTAATGTTAAAATACAAAATAAATTGTTAATTAAAAAAATTTTATTTATTATGTTTTCTACTTTACTTCAATAAGAATCATTGACATGTTAATTTACCCAATTTTTATAATAAAGTTAATAGTATCTTGATTATCTTCAATTCTTTTTTACTTTTTTTTTCCTCGATAATTTTCTAGAGCGTGTCAATATATAGGCGAGTGTAGCTTGGTACTTCCATGCAGATTAGTCTTCAAAGTCTTCATATCTGCCATGCCTAGAAAGAAGCTGCATCTTCAATCTCCAATGATGGTAACACGTGACCGGGTCATGGAAGTAAACTGAAAAGCACTACTCAAGACTGTAGAACCGTACAAGTAACAGGAGAACAGACATGTGAGTCATTTGACACATCTAACGAAAACGCCAACGTTCCTTTTCCCCTGCATTAAGGTAGTTTGAAGATTCAGGAAAAGATGGGTGAACTGTCGGTAACAAATGAAAATGATGTTTTGAGATTGCACGCCCGTTTAGTACGAGTTTGAAATAAATATTTTTAATTTTTAAATAATATTACACGTATTTTTATATATATTTTTATTTATATATATTTAAAAAAATAAAAATAAAAACGATTATTTAAACATATGTATCAAACAAGTAAAAAAAAAAAAAAAAAAAAATAGAGATTGCCTAGGGTCACCTTAAAAATCTTATGTAAACAAATAGAAGAACATTATTATCTTACAAAAGAGTTTTTATTTACAATTACTCGTGTTGATTTTCATAGTCATAAGAATGATAAATTGAACTTAAAAAAGAAAAAGAGTAGCAACATAATTTGGTCATAAATGGATGCCCATTACCCAATTTTTCATCCCAAGCCTCTTGTTCTTGAATTTCCTATACTATTCTTCATACAAACTATAACATTAGGACTATTTAATGGTAGACACTATCATAGTTTCATAGGTTAGTATTCTATAATTCTTGATAAGGTTTATACCATTTTCACTTATATTTGTAAAGTTTTGTAACGATTTCAGATATTCAATATTTTATAGAAGTCAAAAATAATAATTTAATTAAAAAATAAAATACTACGATTCACCCGTAAATATGCATTGTTATTTAATACTATTCAAATTCGAGTTGGAAAAAAAAAAATAGAATGGGTGAATATGGGGGGATGATAGACAGAACCACGCAAGGAAGAGGGTGGGAAAAACTATAGCAAGATCTCATTCAATAAGTCGCCTCTTCTCCTACAAAAGGAAATTTAAATCCAACTTAGAACTTAGCTTGGTCGACAATTGACATGACAATAAGTAGTTAATGGGCAGAGAAATTATGTACCTTGTTCTAGTGGATGGGCATGGCTTTAATAAGGAGTTAAACTGCCCTTTTTAACGTACATGAAGCCCTTAAATCAAGCTTTTCAATGTTGGGTGAACTGCCCCATGGTCCAGCCCACTTATAATAGACATGCTAATTTAATGAGCTTATCTTTCATGTTTCTTAGGCGTGTTGGACACGCTGAGGAGAAAAAGAAAAGAAAGGGGCTGATGCATTAAGGCTATTCGCTTAAAAGGAAGAGCCGAAGAAAAAAGAAATTGGTCCAGCCCACTTGTAATAGACATGCTCATTTAATGAGCTTGTCTTTCATGTTTCTTAAGCGTGTTGGACACGCTAAGGAGAAAAAGAGAAAAGAAAGGAAAAATTATAAGATTTATATTGTGGATAAATGATATGATCCACTATTTCATTAAAAAACTTTTATTTGTTTAAAATTGTTAGTTAGAAAAAATTTTTAAGCAAAAATTAATTACTGACTCAACAATTTTAAACAAGTGGAAGTTTTTTAGTAGAATGGTGGACAAATGACGTGATTCACCAGAGGATTCTATAATTTCTCAAAAGAAAGGGGCTGATGCATTAAGGCTATTCGGCCTAAAAGGGAGAGCTGAAGAAAAAAGAAATTGGTTGAAGCAAAGTCAAGGCAAATGAGTTACATTATTTATTGTGATTTGATGTTAGGAGTGTGAAAGGAAGAAAATAATGAAAAGATGAAGAAATAAAAGGAGAGGCCATTCGGTCAGTGAGTAAGAAGAGAAAAGAGAAGAAGTTCCAGTGAGTGAGACTGAGAACGGAGCAGTATTAAAGAACTGCATGACTAAGAGCAAGCAAAAGAGAGAAAAAAAATAGAAAGAGTAAGGCTGCGTTTGGCAACATATAAAATATTTTCTGAGTGTAAAATATTTTCAGGTGAAAATATTTTTGGGAAAGGAAAATATTTTAAAGTGTTTGGCTACATTATGAAAATTGTTTTAGAAAATGTTTTCAGGTATTTTGTTGCATTCTAAAAATGCTATTTTTCTACTAGTTTCTTACATTTTCTCAGCTTCCAAACAAATTTTATAATAGAAAATTTCAATATATAAGCTTAAAAGAAACAAAAATCAAAACAACGCCATTCATTAAACTCAAACAATTCGGCCAAACTAAGAGAGGGAGGAAGAGAGAGTGATCAAAATTTGAGGGAAAGGGACAGGAAGATCGAGAAAGAGAAAGATCGGTCATGGGTGGGTCATGGGCGACGATCTCAGCAACGCGATCTCAGCTATGCTGGGATGCGATCTTGGCGGCGAGATCTCGGATGTGAGTTTGAGTGAGAGATGAGAAGAAAAGGGAGAAAAATCACCAACACGGAGGGGAAAACGATGACGTTGCTCATTGGAGTGTGAGTAGACCTTGGACCGGCGTCGGCGTATGGGGTGGAGCTTTGTCTCCCTCTTGTTGGTGCGTGGGGTGGAGTTGAAAAGCTTGGCGAGTCAAACCGTGTGGAGTGTGTGAGGAGTGAAGAATTTCATAAATGTGTCGAAGGTAAAATGACTCCTGCAATTGTTTTACGGGTCTAAGGGCTTTATTTTACGATCGATGCAAATGTTTTCCTTTTGACCAAATTTTCCATGCGCAATCAAACACACAGGAGAGTGTAAAATATTTTTCTAAATCCATTTTCAGCTGAAATAAATGCAGCCTAAGAGAAAATTGTGAGAGATACACAGTAAGGAAGAGAGCAACGAGTGAAAAGAAAAGAGAGTTTTTTCTTTGCTTAAGTTGTATTTTTAAGTGTTGTAATCTCTATTTAATATAGTGAAATTATTCGGAGTTTTTCTTGTGGTTTTTCCCTTTAAGGAGAAATGATTTTCACGTAAATTTTAGTGTTCTTGTGTGGTTGTACTTTCATTGTACTTGCTGAAATTTATTCCTATTTATATAGAATTTTTGCCAACATTCAAAGCATCAGAAATGGAGTCTTTTGGCTAAATAGTGCAAAAAACGGAGTTTATTGTTGTTATAGGTACTGTTCAAAGTTATTTAGCAAAATGAGGAGAGAGACTAAATTTTAGCAACATCGTTGCTGAAATTGTAAGAAAAAGTATGAGAGAGAAGAAAGTTGAGTGATACGATTGGGAGGGAGAAAAAAAAAATTTGGTAATGATATTACCGAAATTCATTCACTACCCAAGCTTTGCCCATGAAGTGCCCCAGTGGAGTGCCTGAATGATTTACCAATTGTGGCAACAAAGTTGTCGAAATTGTAGGGAATTGAGGATAGAGAAAATATGAATTGTGGCAACCAAGTTGCCGAAAATGGAAGGAAAAAAAAAAGTGGTTGCCGAAATCTAGGGAGGAATTAAAAAAAAGTGTTACGTCCACAATATTTTTACAACATTTTTACAACAAATGACAGGTGATTAGTTGTTATTAGTTCAAATTTGAATTTAACACTAAGATTATTTTTTTAATCCAACAATAACAACCAGTAACAATTTGCCATTTAGAATTTGTTGTAAAAATGGTATGCACATATCATTTCTCCAAAAAAAAAAAAAAAAAGTGGCAATTGATTTGTGGCAAAGGCATTGCTAAAATAGAAGGGAAAAAAAATTGTGGGAATAAATTTGTGGCAATGGCATTGCCAAAATAGGAGGGGAAAAAAAATTGTTGCAATTGGTTTGCAACAATGCCATTGCCGAAATAGACGGAAAAAGAAAAAAAAATTTGTTTGATTTTTGGCAATGGTATTGCCGAAATAGAAGGAAAAAGACATTGGTTGGAACTGTTTAGGTGCTGTTGCAATTTTTTTCTTTTGTTAGTGCTGGTTGAATACCCGACAAGGGAGCCATTGTGCTCGAACCAGAGAGGCTCTATTGGTTGATACTTGAACCAATCAAATTAGTCTAGCATCCTTATTTATTGGGTGGTGGGTCTTTCGGATGGATGTATGCATGGCTGTACTTTGCTTCTACTTTTATGTGTCTATAAGAAGAATTAATCATCCATAATGTGTGTTAACAGTGACTTATAAATTGTAATAAATTGCCAAAAATCAAACAAATTTTTTTTTTCTTTCTGCTTCTATTTCGGCAATGGCATTGCCACAAATCAATTGCAACAATTTTTCCCCCTCCTATTTCGGCGATGCCATTGCCACAAATTCATTCTCCCAATTTTTTTTCCCCTCTATTTCAGCATTGCCATTGCCACAAATCAATTGCCACTTTTTTTTTTTTTGAGAAATGATATGTGCATACCATTTTTACAACATTTTTTACAACAAATCATAAATGGAAGGTTGTTACTAGTTGTTATTTTTAGATTAAAAAAGTAATCTCAGTATTAAATTTAAATTTGAACTAATAACAACTAATCACCCGTGATTTGTTATGAAAATGTTGTAAAAATATTGTGGATGTAACACATTTTTTTTTTAACTCCTCCCCAGATTTTGGCAACCACTTTTTTTTTCCCTTCCATTTTCGGTAACTTGGTTGCCACAATTCACATTTTCTCTCTCCTCAATTCCCTACAATTTCAGCAACTTGGTTGCCACAATTGGTAAATCATTCGGGCACTCCCACTGGGGCACTTCACGGATAAAGCTTGGGCAGTGGAATGAATTTCGGTAATATCATTACCGAAATTCATTTTTTCTCCCTCCTCAACTTTCTTCTCTCTCATACTTTTTCTTACAATTTCAGCAACGGTGTTGCCGAAATTCGATATCTCTACTCATTTTGCTAAATAATTTTGAACAATGCCTATAACAACAATAAACTCCGTTTTTTGTAATATTTAGCCTAATGACTCATCAGAAGTGAGTCACTTTGTTCGGCTAATGGGATATCTTTCAAAATGGCAAACAGGGACATGACCATCACATTGAATGATACTAAAGTTGGGTGAAGCCTAATAAATCAAAGCATTAGTGCTTGGATAAGAGAAAAAGTATCACATTTTAGCCAATTAAGTCCAAAATTTACCCACATTAGATCATGCAAAGTTATATAAAATTACATTGTTGCTACAATAACCGTGTAAATTTACACTAGCACTATTCATTTTGTATTCATTTTTTTATTCTTTCTTTACGTATCTTAAGGATGAAAAAAGTAGATAGTAGTTGTTGTGTGTGAAAAAAGAGAAACAATTAAAGAATAAAGAAAATTGATATTTTAATTAAATGTAGAATAAAATAAATAATCTAACGTAGAATAATTAAATGTAATGTAGAATAAAATAAACAATCTAATGTAGAATGTTTTGAAAAGTAAATATGTAAAAAAATAAAAACAAATGTGAGTATTTTAGTGGAATAGTGGACAAGTGACGTGGTCCACCAGAAGACTGTATAATTTCTCCAACAATACACACCGTTTGCTATGTAAGCGTTTTTTGTTAATGATTTAACAGTATAGACCAAATTGTCTACAAGTTGAAAATAACAAGGATCAAATTGATTGCTCCTAAAATGTAGGGACCAAATTGATTGTAACTCTAAAATGTCTGGACCAAAATGGCATTTTCGCCTTTTTTATATATAAAAAAAAGTTGTAAATGTGTCAAATCATCAATGACAATTATTTCTCCTAATAACTCAAGGTTTTTAAAAAAAAAAAATCAAAATCCTACACGATAAATTGTCTATATTAACAGTTTAATCTTCCACATGACCACATTGTCTCTATCTCTTTCTCAATACTAAAATCAAAATTAAAAATTAGATTAAAAATTTATTTAACCATGCATCGACTTATGCAAGATAAAGAAAACATCATTCAAAAATATAATAATAAATTTTCATTTCTTTTTGTTAAATTTCATACTTGAACAATGATATTTGATTATCTACATGAATTTAACTTTGGTTTAGTTAGTATTAACTCATCATTAAATTAACCTTGAGTTGGTTAGTATAGTATTAAATAAATATATTTAATTTATATTTAAATATAAAATAACTCAATTAAATTTATCGTCTTCTACCTCTAGCTATATCGAGCAATGCAACCCTCCATCATAGATGAAAAAAAAAAAAAAAGAGCCTTCAACTCTCCACCACACAATTTTTGTCTCTTTTTTTCTTTTTCTTTTTTTTCAATAATCTCCACCTCACAATCCTATTTCCACAAAGAGTAGATAAAATTATGTTGTGTCAAAGCCAAGTCCAACCAGATTGTTAAATAATTATTATTAACAACGCGTTGTGTTATACCATGTTGTATATGCTAGAGTGGATGCGAAAGGGGAAGCATAGAATAGGAATATAAAGAACACGAGGGTTACGTGGTTCAGCCTTATCGGCCTACATCCACAGAGGAATCCCTTAAAGGCTACATCTTTTATTATGTAAGAGTGTAGTACAATAACCTGTGTTACAATGAATCTTAACATGAGTATATATAGGCAACTAAACCCTAGACTACTAGTACAAGCAGGAGTAGGCTTGGGCCTATTACATTAGGCTAATATGTCTAATATATCTCTAACACCCTCTGCCTCCAACGGCAGCCGCACGCGCCACCATGTGTAGACAACGACTCCGGCGACTCTCACACGCGCCACCGAAATTCTCGAACTCCCAAGTAGGATTAAGGTTACAAGTGCTGCTTTGTTGGCCTCATAACCCACTGATTTACAACACCTGATAAGTCCAATCGCCGATCTCGTCGACAGTGGGACTCTAGGAGTTTTTTTTAGGGGGTTCAACAAAAACTAAGCAAGATAGGCCCTTTTGAAAATTTTAACTTTTGGACAAAGGTCAACGAAAAAGTCAAGTCAACAAAAGTAAAAGTCAACGAATCCTGGTCAAAGTCAACGGTCATGGTCACGGGTCAGATCCAGATGGCTCAGGTCAATAATCAGCTAGGTGACGTGGTGTTGGCGAGGAGACACTGCTGACGTGGCTAGTTGACGAGGTGGATGAAGTGTCTAGGACTGACATGGCTTTTGCTGTTGTAATTAAATGACATCATGGATGACATCATATTAAGCTAACGTAGTTCTCCGACACGTGGATGGCGCGTGAGATCTCCACCGGCGTGTGTAGGAGATGCCCGAAACCCAAGCGGCACTTGTGGGCACATGTCTTGAGTTTGGCTGCTGGACTTTTCGGGTTTTGCAGATTGGAGGGCTACGAGGCTGACAGAGCGACGTGTGTACAATAATCCAGTTTGGGATCCGAGAATTCAGCAGCTCGTGGGAGGAGTTACCGGAGGCTTTGTTAGCGCGTGGAGGCACGTGCGACTTTCGATGGAGGCCGGACTTCGCTGGTTTGGCAGATCGACGAGCTAAGTGACCGTCATGGCGACGCTTGTTGTCGGAGAAGGATTTGCTTTTGAGGAATCAGAGGCAGCACGTGGAGAACTACATCGAAATAGCGGCAGTGCATGAGGGGTTTAATGGAGACCAACTTCCTAGGTTTTGGTCGCGAGAGGCTATGGAGCACGTCTGTATGGTTGGTTTCATCAGGCGAAGGCTTGATTTGCACAAATCTGAAAAGTTAAATCACGGTTTGCTTGGTTGTGGATTTTGACATAGCACAGAGCTGTGGTGGCTAGATGCTGTGGAGTCTAGATCCAGTAGGCAAGCATGTGTGACTTTAGATGATGGTGTGCACGTGGTAATCTTCTTTTTGCTTGCTAGGGATGTTTTGTTTGATGCCAAAAATGAAACCTGGATTTGATACCATGTTAAATAATTATTATTAACAATGCGATGTGTTATACCATGTTGTATATGCTAGAGTAAATGTGGAAGGGGAAGCATAGAATAGGAACATCAAGAACACGAGGGTTACGTGGTTCAAGCTTGTTGGCCTACATCTGATAGGCCACAAACGAATTAACCCCTTGTTATTAATTGACCAATTAATTAGCCAAGTGAATTAATTAGGTTCAATTAACATGCAATTGCATGGTAGCACAAACAAATCACCAATAAACTAGATATGCAGCGGAAAATAAATAACATAATGATTTCTTCACTAATGGGGAAAACCCTAACGGCAAAAACCCCACCGAGTGATTTTCAGGTCACCACACCCGAAACTCCACTATTATTAAATCAAGCGGTTACAAGTAAAGGAATCCCAAGTACCTTATCAACCTACAACTGAACCCTTACCCCAATACCCAATTGGACTTGATCTGTAGTGATAGTTCCCCCTTTTGATGCACGGCTCCCAAGTACGTGACTAACCAGATGTGCGGATCCCAATACCTGACTTCAAACACCAACTTAGAATGAGAGGTTGGCTGCAAAGTTCTTCAGTTCATCCTACATGATGAAGATCAAAAATATGCTCGGTCACAAAACCCTTTGGTGCAAATACACAGCAACTTCTTCAGAGAAGATGAACTAGATTAAGAACTTCGTCTTTAATCACAAATTGCTTGAACAGAGTTTGCTCAATTCTTATGCAACTTGTGTATTCTGTTACGGCTCTTAAAACAATCCTTTTATATGTCTAGGGTTAGGAGAAAAGAAGGCCCAAAGACACATTCACGGATCCCAAGAAATCAGATCAGAATTCTGATTTTATAAACCTCGACAGATAAAAGCTGTCGAGCAGGTGTCGAGACACTGGGCTGAAACAGCTTACTGAAGCCCGATAGATGCAGCTAACGAGCCAGCTGTCGAGCTTTAATGAAATTGCACTTTTAACTTGTTTTCTTGAACAGACTTGAAGACTTCAATACTTGATCTTAAAACACTGTTTCTTGAAGTATTTCAACACAACCTAAATCTACCTAAATACAAGTAAAGTGCGTTTTGTAAAAGGATTAGCCAATTACAAAAAAGTATGACATATGTTCTTAACATGTGAACCACATATACAACATCTACAAAGGAATCCCTTAAGGGCTACATCTTTATTATGTAAGAGTGTAGTACAATAACCTGTGTTACAATGAACCCTAACATGAGTATATATTGTACGTTTTTAGACCCCTGTAAATTAGATTGTTTAACCTAATTAATTAATTAAGTGAATAATTAGGTTTATTATTCAGATCTATGTTAAAACAATAAAGTCATATCATGTAAAGCAGCGGAAAATAAAGAATACAATGATATGATCACCCAAGAAAACCAAATCGGTAAAAAACCTGGGGAGGATTTAACCTAGCTATTCTCAAGGTAAAAAATAAATCCACTAGAAAGAATTGAAGTTTGTACAATAGAACTTAGACCACTAACATGCTATTACTACCTTGAGTAGAAAACTTACTACCACGACCACATGATAGCTCCAAGTCCACGGACTACTTCTTTCCTTTGCCTTTGCAACACAAGCACCCACACTTGTGATAAAAAACACAAACTCTCCTATTTGTGACTCCAAGACCACCCCTAAAGGTTTAGATCATCAGCGCCTTTGATGACTAGAGAAGGCAGCAACTTCTACAACACCTGATCTTGAGATTCTTCAAGGAATAACACCGGTAGAAGACATGAGAGAGTTTTTTGGGTACAAAACCCTAGATACAAAGGAGGCACACTTTTCTCTCTCTGAAAAGCCTTTTTAAAAACGTGCTTAGGGTTTCCTTTATATACTAGGAGTGTTTTACTTGAAACCCAATCCATTTAAGTAAAGTTTGGGCTGAATTGGAATTTCTGCAGAAAATTAAATCTGCACGAGTTTCAATTGATCGAATCTAATTTTTGATTAATTGAGCCTTGCAAATTTTGACCAATAAATCCTGCAATCACTCAATTCCAATTTTACATTAAATCACACTTTGAGCAAGCCTAGACCTAGATTCTATGTTTTGATTATGGTTTGCCAACATAATACATATTGAAGTTCTAATACATTAGTTCCTAAGGTCTTAGAACCTAACATATATAGGCTACTAAACCCTAAACTACTAGTACAAGCAGGAGTGAGTTTGGGCCTATTATATTGGGCTAATATGTCTAATATATCTCTAACACAAATTTCCCAACACTGGAATCAAACTTTTCGATTTGTTGATCAATATTAACTTGACCCTGGAAAAGAAAAAGGGTGTTCAAAGTAAATAGCTACCTTTAATAACAATTTATTTGCCTAATATTTATTAAAAAGATATAGTTTTTAATTATCTACAAAGATAAGTTTCATTCCCGTACTTCAAAAATCCTCGTTCCACAAAATTATCTACTATGAAATTCTACATCCATCAAGATCCCCCGACACAACAATCAAACTTTCTGCTTTGGCTATCAATTACACGACCCTTGAATTTTTAAATTTCTTACTTTATTTTTTCCTTACGTAAAATAATATTCATTTACCCAAGTGGAATCAAAGAGTCTGTTTGTCATCTTTTTTTTTTTTCTTTATCCTATTTGGTTATGTATAATTGTTTAAAGTTCTATTTTTGTCTAATTAAGGTACAACTATATCTCAACCAACTTCCAATAAATGCGTAATTAACAATCTAAAATAATAATAAAAGAACGATAGTTACATCCAAATGCACAAAAAATAGGTCCATTCTAGTTCCATCCTGATATCATAGCTAGTGTATTTAGTAGCCTAACAACTTTTCACATACTTTAGATCACCTTATATTTCCACATTTTGTTTTGACAAACTCTAAACGCCTTTTGAGTAAATGAAGTGTTGAACCTTGTGTATGTTTAGATTATTTTTTTTTAATGAAAAATTTATTTCTTAGAAATAGATAAAAGTATAGTTATATCTTTAGAAATAAAAAAATAAATCTCGTTAAAAAAATTCTACATATACTATTACAAATGCACTCTCTCCAATATCAAACAAACTCTCAAATAATTCTTTATTTTGCACTTGATAACAAATTATCAAAGGTATTTTATGTAATTGTTACATACAACATCTCTCTCAAACAAGGATGTGTCTTATATTTGTAAGTTTCCTTTTCATATATGAGAAATATTATATCTAGCCATAATAAAAAGTAATATACCTAAACAGAAGAAAATGGTATATATTTTTAGATATCATGTTGTAGACTTTAGGTTTAGGGTCCATATAGTTGGAGGTGAAATAGGGAAGAAGATAGAAAATTGGAGAGGAAATACTTTTTGTGGGTGTCTGGTTGGAAGGAGGAAATACTTTAAGATCCATATATTTTTTGTTACTCAATTGTGCTTTTTTTTTTTTTAAATAAATTTCCTTCTTTAGTTTTTTGTCCTTTTCTATACTTTTCATTCAGTTGGTTTTTTTTTTTAGCAGTTGGTTTTTTTATTTATTATTTTTTGGTTGTGCTTCATTTGTTTGGTTTTGTTTTTCTACTTCATCAGTTTTTTTTCTACTTCATCAGTTTTTTTTCTAATTTGTTACTTTTTTTATCTAGTAGGGGCATAAAAGTAAATTTATACAAACTACATTTTCTATCTTTCTACTTTTTCACCCCCAAACCGAACATTATGAGAGAAAACTAAAAGTTTTTCTCTCCTCCTACTTTTCTATCATCTCCCCATTTTCTTTTCTTCCACTTTTAACCATTCCAACCAAATGGGCCCTTATTGAATGCATTTAATTGGGGTGAAACACGAGAGATAAAAAATGTGGGAGAAAAAAATAGGGGGGAGGTGTGTTTGGTTTGGTGAAAAAAATGGGGAAGAAAGCAGTTTTCACCTGGGGCCCACCAAAACTCTATCTCTCCAACTTAGAGAGAAAATATGATGGAAAAGCAAAAGCTCCTTGCTGTTCCAGACGATATTACCCTTGCACCATGTTCAATTTTTTTGGAATTTTTCCTTCTTTCTTTATTTTTTATTTTTTCTTTTTCTTATGTTGTCTCATTCGTTTCTCTTCTCTCTTTTCTTTTTGGTACTTATATGTTATTTTTCTCGTCAGTTTTGGTTTTTTTTTTTTAAACATTTTTGGTTCTTGAATTTCTTATGGTTTAAAAAAAAAAAAACACAATGAAGTGCCCATTCATAGAATTTCATAAACATTTTTTTTAATAAAAATATAATTAGTTACTTTTTCTTTTATCTAATAGGGATATAATGGTAAAATTTATACAAATTTTTATTTTCTATTCTTTCTCAACAAAATAAAAGAATTTTGCTTCCCCTCGCATTTCTACCCCAACTAAATACCATAAAACTAAAATTTTTTATATTCTTCTACTTTTCTTTGTTTTGCCCATTTTTTATCCTTTCACTTTTTTATTCCTCAATCAAACCACACTTTAGAGTAGGAGATGCTGAACATGGGATAATGGAGTAACTTCAAATGCAAAATTTGACCAGAATTGCATTGTTAACCAGAAAGAAATCAATGATCGATTCTCGACCTCGGGCTAATAAAGAACTATAATTGTAGAAGCTACATTCTCTCCTTGCTGTGTCTTGCTAAAGTATTTCACTTGCTTTCCATTGTAATTTAACAAAGGTCACCAAGATGCACATGCATTTGTTTCTTTACGCGTACAAAAATATCAAATATGTGCTTTTGTGATGCATATTTCACTGTACTTTCAGTTGCTCTATTATTGTCTTCTTATCGATAGTCAAGTAGTCTTAGAAAAAAATCCCAGAATTCTCAAATTGTATAATTTCATGACTTATTAGATTCTTCACAAATGAGTCCATATACAAACCATGACCAAAAAATCCAAGAAATAGCTTCCTAAACTAACAAGGAGAATAGGAGTCATGGTCTTCCCAGTGAATACTTGAAAAATGCTTCTATTTAGGGCACACATTAATCATTCATTTTTTTTAAACATTTTATAGAGAAATTGAAAAGAATGTAAAAAAAAAAGTTTGTAATTTTTTTTATTTTTCTATAAAAAGTTTTTTTAAATAGTTTACTAATATATAACTTAAGGGCACATGTTAATAAAACCCTTTTTATTTTATGTCACGATAATATATCAAATTTATCAAATCTCTCTCACAAGATTTGATATATTACTTTATGAGAGAGATTTGATATATTACTGCATGTGATATCAAATACCTTCTCGCACCAACAGTCATTGTAAGATTTGATATATTGCAGTGATACCCAGTGGCGGTGCCACGTTCAGTCCAGGGTGTTCCCAAGAACACCCTGACCTGAAAAAAAATTATATATAATAATTAAAAAAAATTTATTTATCTACCCTTAAAAAAAAATTAGGAACACCCTCAAAATTTTTTTATGCTAAACAAATTTTGAACTAAAATCTAAAAAAAAAAATTGTAACAAAGCAAGCCCAAAAAAAAAAAGCCCAACATCAATCCTCAACAAAACCAACTCCAACCAGATTTTTAAATCAAAATAATTATTAAATAAATACCTAACAAGCCCAACCCAAATGTATTCTCAAAAAAAAAAAAAAAAAAAAAAAAAAAACCAACCAAAACCAATACGAATACGCGTCCGCCAATTCATCTTTTAAAGCTAAAGCAAAACCTAAAATCAAAAACCTTACCTAACGAACCTAAAGAAAAAAACCTCATCAAGACATCAACGACAACACCTTACACCTCCGCCTGAAACCTCATCATCAAGCACATCGGCACGATGCAGCGATGGTGCCTTCGATTGAAACTCGAGCAACAAAGCTTGGATCGGGCATCGGAGATCGGTCCAATCGAATTAGAGCTTGCGACGTCGACGCTTGGCCTCGAATCCTTCCTCACCTTCGACACCTCGACGTGCTACTGCGGCCCGCAACACCGCCCTTCAGGTCTTCCTCAAGGTATTTTACACTTTACTTCTCTCTCTTTTTCTCTCTTAATCTTTGGGTTTTGGTTTTGCTATGGAGTGTGGACTGGTTTAAGACTGAGAGAGAGAGAGAGCTCTTAATTCTCTCTCCTTCTTTTTCAACTGATTCTCTCTCTTTTAAGTCTTTATAATTATTCAATTTATTTGCCCCTGTTTTTTTTTTTTTACTTTATCCGTTGGTGTGTCACTGTGTTGGTCAATTGGTGTTGATGAGTTTGTCTTTTAGTGTATTGTGATTTGTGAATTTATCTGATTGGCTCCTTTTGTGTGAATCTTGCCTGTTGAGTGGGCGGTGGATGGGGCTATGGGGTGTGTGGTTTATTAGTTGTCTTTTAGTGTATTTTGATTTGTGATTATGAATTTATCTGATTGGCTCTTGTGATTGGGGGCCAAAGGGCTTGTCTGTTGAGTGGGGGGTGGATGGGGGCATGGGGCCAGGGTGGGATACTTGAATTGGGAGAAGTAAATGCACATGGGGTGTATGCTAGTGCAACTAATAAACAATAATTTAATTAACCAATAATTAATTGGGGGAAGCAACTAATAAACAATAATTAATAATTTAATTAACCAATACATTATAAAAGACAAACAAATTAAATTATGTTAGGCTAAACAACAATTAATAATTTTATAATTAATTAAATAACAATATAACAAATTATAGTTTACAAAAGACAAACAAATTAATAAAATAACTAAACAACAATAATTAATAATTTTATTAATATTTCAAATAAACTTATAGTTTATTGTTTATTCTTTTGCTAGAATTATGGAAAAATATTTGATAAGAAAACCACGTACCCAAGGAACACCCTGGGAAAAATTCCTAGAGCCGCTACTGGTGATACCAAATACCTTCTTGTGCCAATGGTCCCCAAGTGACCGGAGCTTTCAAGTTGGCACTAACGAGTCATGCGATGCGAAGCATCCGTTTGATAATTTTTTACTAAAGAAAAGAGAAAGTAAGAGCATTCCCATTTGATAGGCCACAAACGAATTGACCCCTTGTGATTAATTAACCAATTAATTTAACCAAGTTTATTAATTAAGTTAATTAACATGCAATTGCATGGCAACACAAAAAAATCACCAATAAACTAAATATGCAGCGGAAAAATAAATAACACGATGATTTGTTTACGAATGGGGAAAACCCTACGGAAAAAACCCTACCGGGTGATTTTCAGGTCACCACTTCCGAAACTCCACTATTATCACAACAAGCGGTTACAAGTAAAGGAATCCCAAGTACCTTACCAACCTACAGTTGAACCCTTACCCCAATACCCAATTGGACTTGTCTGTAGTGACATTTCCCCTTTTTGATGCACGGCTCCAAAGTACGTGACTAACCAGTTTGCACGGATCCCAGTACGCGACTTCAATCACCAACTAGAAAGAAAGGTTGGTTGCAATGTTCTTCAGTTCATACACATGATGAAGATCAAGAAGATGCTTGGTCACAAAACCCGAAGATGCTTGGTCACAAAACCCAAAGGTGCACATACACAACAACTTCTTCAGAAGAGATGAACTAGGTTAAGAACTTTGTCTCCGATCACAATTTGCTTAAACAAATTTTGCTCAATGCTTGTGCAACTTGTGAACCCCTAGACGGCTCTTAAAACAATCTTTTTATATGTCTAAGGTTAGGAGAAAAGAAGGCCCAAAAACACATTCACGGATCCTAAGAAATCATATCAGAAATTCTGATTTTATAAACCTCAACAAATACAAGCTGTCGAGCAGGTGTCGAGCTTACGGACTTGAATAGCTTATTGAAGCTCGATAGATACAGTTGTCGAGCTTAAATGAATCTGCACTTTCAGCTTGTTTTCTTGAACAGACTTGAAGGCTTCAATACTTAATCTTGAAACATGGTTTCTTGAAGTATTTCAACACATCCTAAATCTACCAAAATACAAGTAAAGTGCGTTTTGTTAAAGGATTAGCCAATTACATAAAAGTATGACATATGTTCTTAACATGTGAACCATATATGTCCTAACAATCTCCCCCTTTGGCAATCCATGACAAAACCACAACTAACAAATGATTATATGAGAGAAGTCATAAATCACTCAACTCATATTCACTTGTTTAATACAATAAAATCTATCCTAACACAAACTTGTGAATAACTTTGCAAGAAGAGAGTTTATAGCAAGTAGACTTTGACAACTTGCATTTCTGAAACATTTTAAACAAAACTCATCAAGGCATCTTTGTGTGAAACAGAAATAATAGATTGCATACAAATAAAGAAACATGTGTATAAAGAGAGAAAAGAAACAACACATGTAAGAGGTAGGTGAAAGAAACAACATACATCCACATATAGAAAGAAATAAGTACAATGTATGTCAGAATAATCACAAAACCAAAAGTACAAGAACAATATATCTATATAAGAAAGAAAAAACAAGATACATCAAATCCTCACTACATCCCTCAGGTATCAACACTCCCCCTATCAAAAATGACCTATACTAACTCTCCCCCTAAGATGACTACTCTCATATCCCAAAATTACTCCCCGTTTTTGTCACGAGTGACAAAGGGTAGAGTGTCAAGCAGACATCTCATCAGAAGAGCTAGCATCTCCATCATCATCATCCGAAGCGTCATCATCATCACCATTATCATCATCATCCTCAGCATCAGAATCAGAAACCACTAGAAGAGGTGGTAAAGGAGTAGCCTCAGGAGCAAAACCACCCATGGTCGCTTGACGTCATGCAATACGACCAACACAAATGTTCACCTGATACAACTCAGTAGAGAGCACATCAAGGCGAGCATCCATGCGCTGCAGCTGCGCCATGATGTCTCCAAGAGATACATCGCCCAAAGAAAAGGAGGGAGCAGATGTGGAGTAGATCAAGAGGGTGCCGAACGAGATGGAGTCGAACCGGAGGGAGGAGCTACTGACTCCTGTCGTGACCTAAACTGAGCCTCACTACGTTTTACGGTAACGGCATCTATGGCACACATGACAGAGAAGTGATCAGAGGAGGGAAAATGAACTTAAAAATGGTATAGGATCCTTGTGATAGCAGAATGAAAGATGAGCTTATCACGGGTAGCCGTATCTCTAAACACATCTATGATGGAAATAATGAAATGTGAAGGAAAATCTATAGTGAGGTGCTCCAACAAAGAAAGAAAAAATCAACCATGAGGCTCTGTGATAGAGTTATAGTGAGAGAATGGGAGCAACACAAAAGTCATCACCATGTTCATGAATCTAGGACCTTTAGCAAAAGGCCGACACGGTGTAAACTGATGCTCACCCCAAACAGATGGGTGCTCACAGAAAGCAGATATCATCTCGTCTTTGGACATAGTCCTTAGACGCTCACAACCGGGGTAATCAAGATGCTTAACCCTCAAAACTCTAAGCACATCCACAACAAGCTGCGGTGTGACAGCAAAGCGCGTTCTTCGAACGCGAGTGTGAAAGAGAGGTACTGAAGAATCAATCACATGCATGTTGGAGTAAAACTCCTGAATAAGCACGAAAGGACAAGTGACTGGGACGCCACACAGTGACTCCCATCCCCGACTGTGAATGACATCAAGAAGGTCAGTGTCGGCGAAGTCTGCTAAAATGACTCGGCGTTCCGAATGAACACCTCGTCGAGAGAAGTTCTCCAAGAATGCTTTACGAGCATCCTCATCACAGAACCGAATGTTAGAAGGAGTAGGATCAGAAGAAGATGATGCTCCGAAACAAAGAGGGTTCCGAGACGAAGCAGACTTACGTTTAGGTGCCATAGACACTACTAACGTAAACAGAATGAAAGAGAGTGAGAAAGAGACAATCAGAAAAGTCCCAAAGCATTTCAAATATATCAAGATATATTGAAAAGAGAGTACGTATGCATGGGAAATGCATGAACATATGACATGCAAAAGAAATTTCATCATGGGCTCAACCCAATCCAATCCTACCTGCACACAAACATATTACACACATCAAAATGCATGAAAATACCATTATAATGCAAATGCAATGCAATGCATGAGATTTTGAACACATTTAAATGAGAACCCATCCCAAAAATTACAAGAAAAACTCATCAATTTTGAAAAACCCCAAAATTTTTCAAAAACCCCAAAACCTAAGATTCAAAAACATGAAATGCATGAAATATGAGAAGAAAAGAGATCATACCAAGTGATTTGAAGCAAGGAAAGGCCGAAAATCATGTGGGTTGAAGGTTTGGAGTGAGAAAAGTGAGTTTGGGAGGTGAACAAGTGCGGATAGATCGAGAGAGATCGAGAAAATGAGAACCGGATCGCACGAGGGGTTTAAATAGATCCTCAGTAAATCTCGACAAATACAGTTATCGAGAGGTATCGAGACATTTGTCGAGGAGGTGTCAAGAAGAATGGTCGTCGACAGAAACAGGTGTCGAGAAGGTATCGAGGAATAAACACCAGAACTCAGAACAGAAGCTCAATCGATCGACAAGGTATCGAAAAGCTATCGAGGAGACAGAAGATTTCTCAATCAATCCACCAGGTGTCGAGAATGTGTCGAGATTGCGATAAGAAAAAGCTTGAGAAGCTCGGCAGATAGCTAGGTATCGAGGAGGTGTTGAAGAGGTGTAGAGCCAGCTTTTAAAAAAACAGTTTTTCAAGAAGAGAAAAACACAGACATGAATGCAATCCAACATGCAACTCAACAAAGATCCAATCAACATAATAGGCTCTCAAAATCATCTCTCAATGAAAAATTTTAAACACATGGATCTCCAAAAACACACACACACACTAAACAAGTCTAACCGATTTTATATTTCAAAAATAAGTCATGACAGTTTAGTGAGCATACAAAAGCATATGTAAACCTAGTGATGGCCAAATCACATTGTATCTGCACATGTATCAAGAGTAGCAAAGAATATTGCGTGTCGTGTGTGAAAAATATCGCAAGATTGCATAAATGTATACATGTTATGACAATTTGAGATATGAGAAAATCACTTTAACTCACACACAATCATAACTGTTTGATGGAGACTATCATCTTGAGGTGCATCCTATAACTCCCACGTCTCCTAGAATACACGTTTGCAATCATATTTAAAACATTTTTAATCTTTTTACTTTTTATTTTCTTTGCATATTTTCTTTTTAAGTATATCATGCATGGGCATAAAAGAGAGAGAGAAAAGAAATACCAATTGATATTTGACATTCCAATTTTGCTATGTCGAAGCACACAAATATCATTGACACTACACTTTTGCTATGCCGAAGCACACGGGTGTCATTCATGATTGGCGGGTAACAGTGGTGAGATGGTTATTTATGCATTTCTCTTAGGATTTTTTAGTCCTACCCGTCAAAAAGAGTGATATAAGTGTTAAGTCTAAGAGATAACTTAATCTTACTCATCACAAACAAGAGCCACAAAGCTCACTTTCTTAGTTGTGCATAGAGATGCTCATCTAAGTTACAAATGATACAAAATTTAGAAAACTTTGTTTCAATGGCCATCCAAAGTACACAAGTACCAATGTATACAAAACACACACTGTTTTTGTATTTTTCTTATTTTTCAATTTTTTTTTTATTTTTATCAAAAACAAAATAAACAAAAACTGAAAATAAACAAACAAAAACATGTTATCAATGCAAAGCATAAACTAGACTGACTCAAAATAAAAGCAAAACACACAAGTAATGCAACAAACAAAAACAAGAAAATAGAAGAAAGTGATTTAATCACTTAGAGTCCTTTTTCTTCCACACCTTGGAAGAACCTTTCCTTTGGTTGAAACCTTGAACCAGTGGCAAAGGGGAATAATTGAACCCGTTCAAGTTCGAAAGGAACAAGAGGGCTTTCAGAAGATCTCCAAGAGGAGCAAGAAAGGATTGAAGCTGATTTTGACTTCCAGATGCTATCATACTGTTGCTCTGTTGAGTAGCTAACCACTTATAGCAATTTGGTTGAGTATGACCGGCAACACCACAATGATGACAGAGATACTGCTTCTTCTGTTTGGGCTTTTGAGAGTTAACCTTCTTAACCCTAGGGTTTTTAGCATCTTTCTTATCTAGCTTAGGGGGTGCTCCTAGGATAGATTTACCATTGTCTAAGTTCTCACTAGCTAATTCAGTTTTAACATTATTGTTCTCAATTTTAACAATATTAGTAGGAGGAACAAAAACAGTAGCACTAGTGGAAGCAATATTAGAGGAAGAAAGATCATACCCTAAACCTGTTCAATCTGAAGCAGATTTCTGAATGCTGAGCATCTCATCAAGCTTTGCACTCGAGGTCCTCTCCAACTGAGCTCTAACCTGAAATAGCTCCGCCTCAAGCTTCTTAGTCTTCTCAGCCAAGAAATTGTTTTCGAACTTTAGAGCTCCAATAGTCTGATTTGCCTCATCAAACTTTATGGACAACTCTTCACGGTCAAGTTCCACATCACTGAGCTTCTTGGTGGTCAGCCTATAGAGTTTCTCGTGTTTCTCAGACAGCTTATATAGTTTCTCATAGGTTGAATGGATATCATCTTGATCATCCATCTTCTCACACTTAGAGTCCACCAATTCTTCTTCTTCTTCCACTTCATCAACAATCCCTTCAGTAGGATTGACTGTAGTAGTGAAGGCATTTAAGATTCCGTCATCCTCACTATCGGAATCGTCTTCAGGCTCAGTGTCACTCAAGGTTGCAGCAAGTGTCTTGCTCTTCCCAATGCTCTTGAGATACGTAGGACACTCATTTTTCATGTGTCCGAACCCATGACACCCAAAACACTTAGGTCCAGCAGGAACAGTGTACTGACCACCTTCCTTTGCATCATTCTTCCCTTTGTCTTGGCTTTTAAATTGAGAAGAACTGGATTGCCTGCGGTCTTTGTCAAAGCCCTTTCCATTGGCATTCTTTATGAATTTCTTGAACTGCCTGGTGATGTAGGACTTCATCTTGGAATCTTCATCATCTGAAGACTCATCATTCTCACTGCTCTTGGCCTTCAGTGCCATGCTCTTTCCTTTACCCTACTTGCCAATTCTAGTCAACCCTAGCTCATAGGTCTGCAAATTTCCAACCAGCTCAGTCAAAGGAATCTTGTCGATGTCCTTTGATTCTTTTATTGCTGTAATCTTTGCATGGAATCTCTCGGGTAGAGATCTGAGCACTTTCCTCACAATCTTGGGTTTAGGGATGGTTTCCCCAAGATTGAAAGTTGAGTTCACTATGTCCTTGAGCTTGGCATAAAACTCATCAAATGACTCATCCTCCTCCATTTTTATTTCTTCAAAGCTTGTAGTGAGCCTCTGAAGTTTTGAATCTTTGACAGCCTTGGTTCCCTTATAGGTTGTCTAGAGAATGGTCCAAGACTCTTTAGCAGTTTTAGTTGAGGATATCTTCTTAAATTCCTCATTGGTGACTGCACTGAACAACGCTTTCAATGCCCTACTGTTGAAGTTAGCCGCCCTGATCTTTGCATCATCCCAATCGGTCGGCGCTTCCTTTGGCTTAGTCCAGCCAATCTCAACAACTTGCCATACCTTTTCATCTAAAGACTGCAAAAAAACTCTCATGCGTACTTTCCAGTATGCATAGTTAGTCCCATCAAATGAAGGAGGTATAATTAACGACTGTCCTCTATCCATGACAAACAGGGGTCAATGGATCAAACACAGCAAAGATTAAATCCTAATCAGAGTGTGCCCGCTCTGATACCACTTGATAGGCCACAAACGAATTGACCCCTTATGATTAATTAACCAATTAATTTAACCAAGTTTATTAACTAAGTTAATTAACATGCAATTGCGTGACAACACAAATAAATCACCAATAAACTAAATATGCAGCGGAAAAATAAATAATACGGTGATTTGTTTACGAATGGGGAAAACCCTACGACAAAAACCCCACCGGGTGATTTTCAGGTCACTACTCCCGAAACTCCACTATTATCACAACAAGCGGTTACAAGTAAAGGAATCCCAAGTACCTTACCAACTTACAGTTGAACCCTTACCCCAATACCTAATTGGACTTGTTCTGTGGTGACAGTTCCCCCTCTTGATGCACGGCTCCCAAGTACGTGACTAACCAGTTTGCGTGGATCCCAGTACACGACTTCAATCACCAACTAGAAAGAAAGGTTGGCTGCAAAGTTCTTCAGTTCATGCATATGATGAAGATCAAGAAGATGCTCGGTCGCAAAACCCAAAGGTGCACATACACAGCAACTTCTTCAGAAGAGATGAACTAAGTTAAGAACTTTGTCTCTGATCACAATTTGCTTGAACAGATTTTGCTCAATGCTTGTGCAACTTGTGAACCCCTTGACGACTCTTAAAACAATCCTTTTATATGTCTAGGGTTAGGAGAGAAGAAGGTCCAAAGACATATTCACGGATCCCAAGAAATCAGATCAGAAATTCTGATTTTATAAACCTTGACAGATAGAAGCTATCGAGAAGCTGTCGAGCAGGTGTCGAGCTTACGGACTTGAACAGCTTACTGTAGCACTTTAGTAAAATTTATAATATATTTAATTGATAAAGTGGAAGAGAGATGGGGGAGAAGAAAGAGAGAGTTGTATTGGAATATATTATATTATTTTAGTGGGTAATATATATTATTTTAATGAGTAGAATAAGAAAATAAAAGTTAGGATCCTGGTTGTGTTATAAAATTGTATGATATAATTGATAAAGTAACTTTTTGAGATGGTAAAATAGAATATGATGAAAGTTACGAATGCAAATGCTCTAAGACAAGAATTAGTCAAACCGTGTGACAAGATAATACTTCTTTACTCATAGAGTGATTTTGGTGCCACACGATTAGTCACAACTCGCCCATGCGGCGAGTTGTGGTTGGTGGAGGGGTGATGGTAGGGACACTCCTTCACCAACCACAACTCGCCACATGGCAAGTTGTGGCCAATGGTGTAGCACCAGAATTTTCCTTACTCATATGAAAGTGAAAAGTGGTTTACCAAAAAAAAGAAAAGTGAAAAGTGGAAAACACGGTTACCCAAAATAAATTTAAAAAAAAAAAAAGTGAAAAACACAATTATCAAATAATAAAAAAAAAAACAAAACAAAATGAATGGTGAAGATTGAAGACATGAGCACGTGAGAACTGAGAATGGCCCATGCTTTTTAAAGCTGAGTTCAAATCTTCTATTCTACTCTTTCTGCTTTACTATATATTTCACAAATGAAAACATATTATATGTCCATCTATTTTATTAAATATTAAATTTATGTCTTCTATTATTTCAATTACCTAAATATGATAGGTTATTTATTTATTTATTTATTTTAGGAATTTGAAATAATAGAAGACAGAAATTTAGCATTTAATAAAATAGATGGACATGCGACATGTTTTTATTTGAGAAGTATATAGTGGAACATGAAGAGTGGGATAGAAAATTTGGACTCACATTATTGGGAATCTTTAGAACAATTGTTAATAAACTATATTAGAAAAGTTCTAATATTATTTTTATAAAAATATTTAAAAAAAAACTGTTAGGAAAATTAAATATTTTATCATTTTCCAATAAAATGTTTTTAGAAATAGGTTTTAAACCAATGTCCTTAGGGTATTTGTTAACATTTTCTTTTTTTGATGGGTTTTTGTACATAATTCTTTTTTTTTCCTTTTTTTTTTTTTAATTATAGAAGAATGAGATTTGAATTGTATACTTCTCAATTGAAAATACCAGAATTCGTCAATTCATCTAGAAAATTGACATAGTTCTTACCGGTTTAGAATCACATACATATACATGGGTATAATTTAATAATATAATAAAATATAAACGCATAACAAATATATAAATTTATATCTAATAAATAATGATTGTTCATTGTATTATCAATTATGAAAATTTTTGGTAAATTTGAATTATTTTTAGCTAAACAAACAAATGGTATTAAACGAATTCCAAACAGACCCTATATATAGTTGTTTTGATCAAACAAAATACTTTGAAATTTCTGGCACACTTGACGATTCATCAACTGTAAACTTCTCATACTAAGTGCATGTTTGGATAGCCATTTTGCGCTACCCATGTATCTGCGTTTCCTTTTCCAATGGGTCCCGTGCACTACCTTTTTCCTTTAAAACAACTTCAAAACTGGATCCCACGATACTATTCGCACATTTAAAAATTATTTTGCTACAATGTTTTCAATTTTCATTTTTTAATTTTCAGCAACAAGCGGTATCCAAACATACCCTAAGTTTGCACTACTACCTTTGACACTGGAGCCTCCTCTGCATGGGCAATATCATGTTGTTGAATCACAAGCACTGAAGACACAATGCCATGGGCTGAAGAGGTCAATATATCTCCAATAGGCCCTAGCTTTGCATGCTCGGCTTTACGCTTTGCTAATTCAGCTATTAGTGATAAAAAAAAAATTTTGTCACCATTTTTTTTAATTTATTAATGTTCTTTACATTTACTTACCATTACATTATCATGTTCATCCATAAACAAATATTTGTCCATTCATTTCCAACCACATCCAAAAACAAATCATCTATACAATTTAAAAAGTAAATTAAAAAACCATCATATCATTAAAATCATTATTGAAGTAAGTTGTTCATAAAGCAATTATAAAAATATTTAGATGAAAGATGTCTTTCATACATAAGAAAAATGAAATTAAGTGCAAGTAGCCACAAAAAATGTTTTTTTGCCACCAGTCTCATGTTTGCACAAATATTTTAAAAAATACATCAATACCATCGAGCAAAAACATTAATTATGTTAGTAATATAATAAGCATTTTTTAAGAATGGGTTAAAAGTATTATGTCACCAATGCATTATGTGGACAAGCTACTTAAGACAAAGAGACAATCTATTCAAAGACTTAAAAAATTTGGGAAAAGAAATGAAGCAGACAGCCAACTCCGAAAATGAAGTTGCAATTCAGAATCCTACTCTCCCTTCTAATTATATTGACCATTCTAGCTACAAACTCGCATCAAGTGGGACATTCCAATGTTAACACAGAATCAAAGTGGCTTTGATGGGCGAGAATGCAAATAATGCAATCAGGTGTATCTACATCATTCCCAGTTTTAAAAACAATTGTACAATTCATAGCTTAACCCATTTGTTTCAAAACTCAATTTCTCTGTGCCACACAAAATAAGAGAGAGTAACCTGCTATAATGCTATCATAGATTGACTCTATAATTACCTGGCCTTCTCACAAGTTCCTCTAGTAAAAACAAGGTAAGTACTAGATAAATACAACACTTTCCAAGAAAATGAAATAAGATTTGACAACGACTCGATTACATACAAATTCTTTAGTGAAAAAAAAAATAAATAAATAAATAAACAACAACAACAACAACAACTTTGTTGAGCTCTTTATTGATTTCTAATTCTTAAGCATAAATTTTCCTTAAGTCAGATTCAAATTAGGCCCTTCTCTAATTTTTTCTTGATGGGTTTCGAACTTTGAACACAAACCAAACAAAACTTGCTCTAAAACCCCACAAGCGATTATTAAAAAATTGGGTTTTTTTGTTTTTGTTTTTTTGGGTATAGCCACTAGCCAGTGAACATGATAGTAACTACAATTTCCATTAACATTCACAATGGAAAGGCTACGTATAAGGAAATGCGTGCATGACACAACTTTGAAACAAAGAATGGAGAGAGAGAAAGAAAGAGAATGGAATTGACATGGTTTAACCTTATAGGCCTAGATTTACAACAAAAAGATCTTGATGACTAATATCTTTACTATTAAGTTTTACCTATTTCTCTTCTAAAATAAAGTTCTATATGTTATAATCAACCCATTGAAGAGCAAATTAATATTAATAGTTGTAGGGTCACGTCAAACAGCCTAGGCCCAATGACTATGGGGTTATGGGTTAGTGAGCCTAATACAATAAATTTGTAGAGAGTGAGTTGAAGAGCTGGGCCCTAATGAATCTAACAATGGTGGGAATGGGGTTGAAAAACAGTTGTGCAAGAACAATGCATGTAAAAGCTAGTGGATATGTATTGTCCGAGGAGGCCAGTCTCTCGTTTCATATGTAGATATCCTTGGAATTAATTACCAATGATCCCTCTGTTGCTTCCGTCCCCCCTTTTTCATAGAGGGTCTCTCCCATTATATATCCATTTTTCCTTCATCTTGATCCTACACTTGTTGATTATTTAACCCCACACTTTAATGCATGTCCCATCAGGCACCCACTCGAGCCTTTTGTGAGTCACGGTAGCTAAGGCAGCACTGTTCAGGGGTCATCTCCACATAAATGTAGCCAAAAAAGTAGCTGTAGTGCATTCAATGCAGTGATGGTAGCCTTCCATTAGATATTCCTGAGCCCCCATCACTTCTGCACGTGTATGATGTACGTTCTCATTGATTGAGCCTCTAGGAAGGTCACCCTAATTGTTCGAAGCACAGGCTTGAGTTGCATTTGTCATGATCCGAGGAGGGATCCCTCCTCGGATCACTTTTCCACTTGCCCCTCACTTACGAGACTTTAGGTTTGGGAGTCTCCCACTCCGTTTCCCCCTCGGATTATTCAATATCTTCGGATCGAGCCCGTGGCCCAATATATGTTTTTTGGCCCTTCTCCCTACAATAGTAAACTAAATTCTAGAAAAATCTATGATTAATATAATTACATTACAAGTAAAATTAAAATTACTTTGTCAACACTCCTAGTAAAATTATTATTATTTTGTTTGCATTCTAAGTAGAGGATTAGATACAATGACTTTGGATAATAGACTTGGACACTAGCTAGGATTGGGCCTTGATATCTTTAAAAAAAAAAAAAATTTAAAGGGAAAAGTTACATTTTAAACTTTATAATTAAAGGGTGTAACAAATTAAACCTCATAGTTTTAAAAGTACTAAAATAAACCATGAGGATTTAAAAAGTAACAAATTAATCCCTCAATTTATTTAAACCCCAAACACAGTGTTGTTCCACTTAAATGAGTAGATTTTTCCCAAGATTTGATTTGTTACTTTTGAAAATATAAGATTTAATTGGTTATCTATATATATATATATATATATATAACCGAAACTTTTGAAACTCTCACAATTTTCCACGTCATCCTTATTTTAAAAAAATTTAAAAACTACTTATATTTTTCAGTCCATGTCATCATTATTTTTAAATCATCAGCATTATTTAAAAAAAAAATCAGCTAAAAAAACTATTTCTATTTTGCTCGGCAAAATCAAACCCTATCACCAAAAAATTTTTTCTCCTTCCCCAAAACCTGAATGCCATTCCTCTTTGTTCTCTATTTCTCTCCTTCATCTCTCTTCTCCACCCTTTCAACATCCTCTGATTTGTTTTTCAATCAAACCCGATAAAACCCTACACCTCTTCAAGAACTGACCACCACCGACTCTCACCGTTACAGTTTGCACACCCAGGCTAGGCCAGGCCACAATATATGTAAAGATATTCTCTCTGTTCTCCCAGTTCAATTTCTCAAGAACTCCTTGGTAAGATCACATTGAATCCTCAATCTTCCTTATCTTCTTCCTTTTTTGTTGCTGTTGTCCTAATCTATTTGCTTATAATTAATTTGTGGTTTTTGTTTCCATAGTTTCTTCTTGAATTAGGACGAAATCAAGATGACTTTGAGGCTGAAGGATTGATTTTGGGTTTTTATTAGTTTTGGGATTTTGGGGTTCCTAATTAGGGTTTGGTGTGCAGGTGAAGGTAGATTTTTTATGGACAACGAAGAAAGTTTTTGTAATTCAAAATGGCCACTATTCATTGGCTTCTAAGAAACCCACCACTTCTTCATTATCATCATCATCATCATCTCCTTTTTCTTTCTCTGTTTCTTGTCTAAGTGTAGGTGACCATAGATTAGAGCTTGAAGCAATACTGACGGTGAGAAAAAGGAATTAATAGAGACACTAAACAAAAAAGATTAGTATTTTTTGTGCACACACTTTGAAACTAAGCTATAGTCAATTTGAATTGTTTTTGTGTGGAAACTGAGCTATGGGTTTGAATTAAATTTTTGGTTCATTGGTATTGTTGTCTTTGTGTTTGTTTAAATTTCTCAAAGAATGTGTAGAACATGTTGAATATAAAATGTGGGGAAAATATCAATGCTGCCTTGGAAGATTTTACTTTGAATTTGTTGGCAAAAATTATGTTGATTATATGTGTACCAATAAATCTGTTGTTTGCCTATAGCAATACTAATTTTATAGCTTTATATAGATACATTGATTATCTGTCACTGAGAAACCATAAATGTAGGCAGAATATATATATATATATATACCAATTTCGTTTTATAGCTTTTAGTTTAGATTCTTTCCACTTTTTTAAATTTGGAAATATGATTTAAGTTTTGGTATTGTGGTCACTGATCAGATTAGTTTTGAATGCTTTGATTCTTCTTTGTTTAGTGGAAACTAAGCGAGGTGGAGTTATCAGCTTGCTTCCTGATAATCTTAGCGAAATTGGTGTGGAGTTCGTTGAGGTTAGTTATTCATTACATTGTTTGTGAATTTTTATTTGGGTTCATGTGGCTACCGCTTCAAAACTTGATTTTAGTGTATAGTTTGGGGATTTAAATTCGAAATTCATAAGGAATTTTAATTTCTAATTTAATGAGATTGTGTATTTGAAATTCTTTTACGATTCATATGTTAGATATTGGGATTGGTATGGGCTTGAATTTTTTATGACTGATATGTTAGATATTGAGATTGGTATTGATGGTGGGATAGGTACGTTACGATCTTTGCTGTTTTCTCTGTAAATCTTTCACTCTAATTGTTTATTACTGTTGAATCTATCAATGTGTTATGACTCTTCGTTTATTCAATGATCTTCGATGAATTTTTGCCTAAATTTGCAAATTGTGAACCGAAATTTGGTTGATTAATGCAATGGTCCACAGTTCACATAGATGAGAAAACTTGGCTAATCTTGAAGCGAAGTTGGTATGAAAAGGGTTTTTTTTTTTTTTTTTTTGACGGTTTGCTCTATGTGTTCTGCAAGAAAATGAAGAGGTTAGGATGTAATTGATGTTATCTTGGTTCTTGGATTATATTTTGATGAATTGAAACCAAAATCCTAAGCCTTTATCTTTTAGAACTTTGTTTTGTGTGTGTAATGCTACCAAATCTTTCTTTGTTTTGTATGTGTAACGTTTTTATGTACATATATAGTTTCCTTGCCACCGTCAAATTCAAAGAATCTGCAACTGAAGCCAACCTTCTCTGAATAACATCATCGCACGGGTTGTGTTTACTTACTTCATGTTAATAGAAAGTTGCAGGTTTATTCAAATGTTAATAAGATGAATTGACCATCTCACATTATAAAATCAGAAGGCAGTAAAATTTTATATATTAAATGCAGGAGAGTATAATTTATCGTCAACAAGTAGAACAAGAGTTCATATTGATTTGGTAAAAATTAGAATATGTTTGGTTTGATCTATATTGAGTTTCCCCTTTTTACAGTCTAATTAAATGTTTGGGTTTGTTTTAGTTCCACTATTAATAAAATGTTATAGATTTCAATTGCTAATATGTTTCCTCTTTGTTCTTTTTTGTTTTGCCCAGGGGAACACTATAGAAGATCAAATACTACCTAGGCTGTCTCTTGGCCTTTTGAGGAATGGTTAGTGATGTTTTTAATTTAATTTAGGATTTCCTCCATAACCTGTTCTCTTTATTTATTTGTTAGTAGGAATGAATTTGTGGTTTTTGTTTCCATAGTTTCTGAAGGCTGAAGGATTGATTTGGGGTTTTTATTAGTTTTGGGATTTTGGGGTTCCTAATTAGGGTTTGCTGCAATTATAGATTTCAATTGCTAATATGTTTCCTCTTTGTTCTTTTTTGTTTTTCCTAGGGGAACACCATAGAAGATCAAATTCTACCTAGGCTTTGTCTCTTGGCGTTTTGAGGAATGGTTAATGATGTTTTTAATTTAATTTAGGATTTCCTCCCTAACCTGTTCTCTTTATTTATTTGTTAGTAGGAGTGAAATTGTGGTTTCTGGGTCTAGTTTAGCACTTTGGTTTACTAATTTGTGTTTTTTTAATTCAAAACTTATGAATAAGGTTTTAAATATATTTTGAGTTCTATTTGTTGTTATCCATATAATTGTAGACAAGCTATGAGTCTTCCATGTTTGAAAGACTTAATCTTCATCAAAATATATGAACTCTAACAAAAATATTTTTAATTTTGCATTTCATAGGATTTAGTTTTCTTTATTTTGGTTGGTTGGTTTTGACTTAATTTATTGGTTATCAAACCTATGAAGAATTCTGGAGAGCAAGCTTGATCAGCTTTATGGAGGCTCTTTGTGTTCTCAACCTACTTGTATGTTAGTTCTCAGTGCACCAATAAGCTCTAGGAAATCACACATCATCTCCTTGTAAGAGCAAAGTAGATGGTGAGGTCTTGGGTTCAAGATCTAGCCAATGTATGTGTAACTTACTTATAAAAAAAATGTAGGTTAGCTCAGTCTTTAGGCTTATCATAGCAATTTCTGTTTTAATTTTGTACAATATCAGCTTTGTTCCATTTCAATTCTTTTTATACATTGTATAGTTTCTTCTTATAGTGTTATAATTTTTTCAATGATATGATTGTGTTTTAAAATGGTATGGAGAGCTGCAAAGATACGTTTGATCCAAATTCCAAAAGGAGTAGCTATGCTAATTGTTACTCCCTATAAGATGCATTTAGATTTTATTTATGCTGTCACTTCCCCTATTGTTATATTATATCACTGAATTATTCTCTAGATTTATTATATTTATAAATGCTCTTGACAGATTTCTGTCTTTGAAAGAGACCCAAATAATAGTAAGTGATCTACTTTGCAAATCAAATTCTTTTTGAAGCTATTGGCTGAATTCCGCGTTGATGACAGAATATTGAAGGGTTGATTTGGAACCATTGTAATGTTGGAACAGCAGATTTGCTAGGCAATACTACAAAAAGAGCATAATCAGCCCAACTTAGAGTTATCTAATCTAGAAGAAACTTGAAAATCTCAAATTTTGGAAGCCTTGAACTATTTAGAATTGGTTTTCAAAAGGATCTTGCTGTTAGTCATTTGCTGTTATTTTAATGACTTAATTTAAAAAAGATTGCATTAAACGACTTCATTTTAGGAGGTTTGGTTATTTTGGTGTTTTAGAAGTTGTAGAAGTGGAAAAAGTTTTGTTTACATAATGTATATTTTTTACTTTGAAATCTTTGTGAACATGTACTTCTTTTTTTTTTTTTGCCTCCTATCCATATGGCTGTTGCATGTTCTTTTTGATTTTAGAGTAATTCTATAGATTTCTTAGAGTAATGCAGGATGGAGGTTGTCTAATCTTGCCAAAATTGCATCATATTTTTCACAAATAAAAAGATATATGTTGTAAGTAACAATGGCAAAATTGCTGATTGATGTGCAATCATTAAAATGTTGAATTTTGGTTAAAAGGTTGATATTAACCTAATTTTTAGCATCTTTCACAATTTTAAGTGAATACATAAAAATTTGGTCAAATGTTAATTTTTATGCCTTACAGGGCTTTGAGGAGTACATAAATTTGATTTTAGAAGATGTTGAAAAAGTCAACATCAAAAGGGAGAGCAAAAAACTTTAGGTGGGTTCGTTTTCTCATTTTACTTTACTTTTAATCTCCCAAATGTGCATACTCTAAATGTGGTACATCTATTTTGTTATTTGTCGATTACATATCAAAAAATGTACAGGGTAGATTCTTTTTAAGAGATACAACACAACAGCCACCCCTCTCTCTCTCTTAGGAGTGGAAATAATGATTTCAGAAATTGTGTAAATTGGCATTATGTTGCCTTTACAATCCCATTAAGGACTAGCATCTTTGTTTACTGGCAATGTTAGAATTTAGATACATCTTGGACATCAAGATCGATTAATGTAATTTATGAAAGATACTTGATTGAATGAGTATGGAATTTACTATATATGTGTAAATTAATTGTATTGGAGTGTACTTATATTAGTTATATATTTTCTAAGTATGATCTCAAGCTCTTGGTTATCATGATATCTCATTGTATGTAATAGATTTTATTACTTTGTAAGTGATAGATTTTATTGGTTTGGTATATAATTTATACCATGATATTGATTTTTTTTTTTTCATATTAAGGAAGTTATTAATAGCTTTCCCGTGCATCGCACGGGTTAGCGACTAGTTTTTTAAAATCTCAAGATTTAATTTGTTACTTCTAAAGCTATAGGGTTGAATTTTTAATTTAAAAATATAATTTTATTAAACTAAAAAAATATAATTTTACTAAATATTAATTTGTTTTGTTGTTAATGTGACACTAATTACAAGTATTATCACTTTAATTTATAAGTATTAAAATTTCAAACAATTTGGAATGAATTTTCTCCATTTTAAAATTAATCTATTTAATTCAAATTATATATCACAAATTTCACCACGTATATAATGTTTTTAAATTTTAAATAATGTGATATTCAAGCATAAAATCTTTGCCCTATACCTTCAACATTTTCCTCCTCTTCAAGAAAGATCTTGGTAAGCCTAGGATTGAGTTCTCTAAGAGCATTCACATCTGAAAATGTCATCCTATCCTGTTTTACCATCCTAAAAATTTACTTTATCAATTATATAATACCATTTTACAATACACTTAACATCCCAACTTTTATTTTTACCTACAATATATTAAAATAATATAAAGTAAAATAAAAATAATATAAAAATATTCTTGCTTGTCTCTCTAATCTCTGTTTCTCTCTCTCTCAACGACCCACCACCACACCACCACCACACCAACCAATCCGAATCCAAAATCCAAAGCCCAACCATGCGGAATCCACTGCTTGATCAAAACGCACGACCCACCCAATCTCTACTGCTCAATCAAAACCCACGAACCACTCGATCAAAACCCACAAACCATGCCGATCAGCATTGCTCGACGATCTCGACCCATCGGATACAAACCCATCAGATTAACCCACCATCACAGACCACCCCAAACCCACCAACCAAGACCCATGCCACCACCATCGAGACCACCCCACGTCGCCGCCATCGAACCTAGACCCATCTCAACATTGATCACCAACCCAATGACCTAGCTTCGGTGGCATGCTTTGAATGAGATAGAATCAGAGAGGGAGTGAGAACTGAGATGAAAAAAAAAAAAAAAAAAAAAAAAAAAAAAAAAAAAAAAAAAAAAAAAACCTCAGTGGCTAAGAGAGAGAGAGAAAAAAAAATAATATAAAACTTTATGCAAAATGCTACAGTACCGTCATAAAAGTAAGACGGTACTGTAGCAGTATTGGAAAATTTTTTGCAATTCTAAGCTTTTACAAGTCCGGGTGTTGGGGATTTTTGGGCTTTAATGCTAAATCTGTCCTACATATCTCATTCGGCAGTCCGAATGTGAATGCTCTAACAAGACCAACTATTGAAATGAAGAGAGATTAGTTTACAATATATGACAATAGCTCCAGAAGGCCAGATCCCATATTGTTAAAAGTCGAACTAGCTGCAACTATTCCGACTAATAATTCTAGCTAATACCATACAATTTCATACACACATTGCTAAAATTGTCTTATGTGGCAAATTGTGATTGACAATCTGTCATTAAATTGTCTATTACTATCATATGAACCCACTATTTTCTCTTTGTCACTCACAATTAGCCATATTGGACAGTTGTGGCAATGTTAAAGAAAATGTATGGTGCTAGCATTGATGTTGTGACAACGTACGTGTACACTTTATATATGGTTGTTTTGATCAAACAAAATCCTTTGAAATTTCTGGCACACTTGACGATTCATCAGCTGTAAACTTCTCATACCCAGTTTGCACTACTACATACCTTTGACTCAGGAGCCTCCTCTACATGGGCAATATCATGTTGTTGAATCACAAGCACTGAAGACACAATGCCATGGGCTGAAGAGGTCAATATATCTCCAATAGGCCCTAGCTCTGCATCCTCAGCTACCATATTTGATGGGAACCGACCCTTCCCTACAACTATAAGTTCATAGTCTCTACTCTGCCCTATTGTCAACACCCCCTCTGCGACATTGCAAGCCACTTCCTCTTTATAATCCACCCCACCACACTTGCGTCGAAACTCAGCAACTGCAGTCTCATCCAGCTCCTGCTTATGTACAGAAATTAATTGACTTTAGTGCATGCTATATGACCAATTAGCTGTTACAAACACATATAAGGTCTTTTTTTTTAGGTAACAAGGTTACATAACAAAAATTTTATGACTTTCTTTCACATCATTCGATATGACAGATTATGGTTAGTGTAAGATTTTTCACGGGGTGGGATCACTACCCTAATCATAATCTACCAACTTTGTAGGCATGAAAAAAATTTGAAAAAATTATTACGTATCTAAACTTAATGATAGTACTGAGGTAGTAGTCTAATAGAAAGACTGATGGCCAGTTTTGTTACAGATGAAGGAAGGAAAAGTAGAGTAAAATTAACCGGAAATATGGAATATTAATCTTTCTATTAGACTATATTTCATTAAGTCTAATTTTTAACCAACTCTATTATGTTCCCTCTTCCCTTCCCCCTATCCAAACAGAACTGAAATAGTATCTTACCCTTTCTTTCTCACAATTCATTTTAGCAGTGGAGAAGCTATAGGTCTGATCACTACACTGTGTCTGGGAGGTCTGATCACTACACTGTGTCTGGGCCGGTGAGAGCCGCAACATCTCATCCTTAGACTCTTTCTCATCCTTCTCAACGAACCTTATAAGTGTCACCTTAACTTCTGGATGCTCCGCTATCCTACCACCCAATTCCAAGGCCTCGCGATCATCAGGTCCACCTAAGAAGATTATGCAAACCCTACGAGCCACACTAGAATTAGGTCCTGGATTCTGGGTCTCACTACCAAAACCACGGTCCACAAGCACAGCTACTGAGCATGGTGCATCCTTTAGTACCCTCTGATTCACTGCTCTCCAACTCTGGGACACATTCTCAACCAATCCATCTCCCTCGTCTCTCCATTGTACATGGAAGGACAAGATGATCATCGTGATCCTCTTATCATCTGCCACGTGGCAAATATCCTCATGCATGGTAGACATGGCCGAAATGGCCGTGGTAGGCCGAACCATAACTCGGCCTAATTGACTATAACCTTGGAATGCTTCAGCCACTCGGTCATGGCACTCGCCTCGGCGAAAACGATTAAAGAAAGGAAAACCATTCCTACGGACCCGATGGACCATGACAATCGAAGAAGAGCGTTCTGTGAGCTCGACCAGATGCATGACAAAGAGTTTGAGAATGGAATTCTTAGTGCTTCGAGTGGACTCAATGAGGGTAATGATGGAGGGTACGTTTTGAGGGTCATGAACACAAGCAAGAATACGAAGCTCGTCTTTGGAGTCATTGGTCGTGGTCAAGTCACACAATTTTTTTCGATGAGTTCTGGTGGAGATGCCACGAGCTGGTCTATATATGGTCATGACTGTTGGAGTTGTGATGAAGGTGGTGAACAATGCCATGAGGACTAGAATAGCAAATGTCTCGTCATTGAGTACCTGCATGTTCAACAATTTACAGAGTTAGAATCAAGACTCAATAGATATGGAACTCATGCAATTTACTCAATTATACTCCTAATTTTAAAATTAAAAAAAAAAAAATCTAGTTCTTTAGTCATGAATGATCATGTGGTGCGTCTGTTTAGATACCGTTTATTGCTGAAAACTGAAAATATTGTAGCGAAATAATTTTTAAATCTATAAATAGTGTCTTGGTACCCTATTTAGATTTGTGTTTTTCCGTACTTGCGAGTCCCGTAAACAGTATACTACAGGACCTACAAAAAAAAAATGCAATCATGCGGTCTGCCGCTATCCAAACCCAGCCTAAAGCCTAATGGCATTTTGCTTCTTACTTAAAGGGATTGTTTGATTCGTTTCATATCAATCAAAGTTGTCAATTCCCTTCCTTGTTCATTCTAGTTTATTCATTGAAATATAATATTTTGATGTCAATTTACTTCATGTACCGTTTTGAGGTTATATATATTGGGTCCATTTGGATACAGCTTATTGTTGCTGAAAGTTGCTGAAAACTGATTGTTGCTGAAAACACTGTAGCAAAATAATTTTTAAATGTATAAATAGTACCGTGGGACCCATTTTTTTATTTTTTTAATGCATGAACAGTGCTACTACAGTGCGCGAACAATGCGCTACAGTGCATGAACAGTAATAATTGTCTCCTGCATAGTGATTTTACTGTTCATGCGTTGAAAAAAAAAAAAAGGTTCAAAAACGTGAACTTGGAAACGCACCGCAACTTGTTGTGTTATCCAAACACATACATTACAAAATAAATATATCAAAGCCGTCATCACATAATACTAGCTAATTTATATCAAATTATTAATTCAAAATTAAGTAATATACATTTTTAATATTATCATTACATACTATAACAAATCATATATCATATATGACTAAATGAAACAAAAAACAAACAAACATACTCTTAATTATAAGGATATATATATATATATATATATATATATCATGTGAGTAAAGTAAAACAAGAAAAACACATTCTTAATAAAAATAATGGTAATAATAAAATGCCAAATATGAGTTGTGGGGCCCTAAGATTCGGCTACCATGGCCCACTCCATATCGGGCCCAAGGCCCATGGCGAGGAGAGTATAGAATCCAAGGATGAGTGGGAGAGGCCCAAGTCATCAAGGGACTACGCCGAGAATGGCCACATCCTCGGCAGGCCGACCTTAAAGAAAGGGAGATGACATCCACCCATTAAATGTACGCAACTAACACTCTGGCCGCTTTAATGGTGAAGTGACCAGCAAACCCAGATACCTTGGTCACTTCAACTAATAGAAGGCCTGCAAAGGCGGCTGGGAACTAACAGAAAGCCTGCAAAGGCAGATGATAGGACAAACCCTTAGACACAGAGTTCGGATAACCGACAAGTGGACGACAAAGGATAAACTAAACGAGAATATATAACAGATAAAACCGCCAAGAAAAGGGGGAGGATATTCGAGGGTGTCAGAGAAAAACCCTTATGTTTGTCAGTTCTAAGAAAAGAGATCCTCGGACTGAGCCAAGGATGATAATGCTTCACAAACACTTAGCCAAAATCATCATAAAAATCCTCACAAACATTTAACCAAAGTCATGGTGATTATCCTAAAAAACACTTAGTCAAATTCTTTTGCTATTATTCCTATGAATTTCACATCATCCACCACCTGTTTTGCTAATGCTTAGCCCTTCTACCCACACTCTACAAATTTTATTATTTAGGGTCCATTACAATTTGAGTCCCTACAATTGGCGCCCACCGTGGGGCGAACTTGTGCACTAGCAAGTGCGGTGGTCGGTGCGAAGAGATTAAGGGCAGCACTTTTAAAAAAAAAAAAAAACACCAAAAGAATACAGTATGTAGCAACAACATTCACTCAGAAAGCAACAGTCACAAGAAACATGATATATGTGAAAAATAAAAGAGATGAAATAGGTCTACTTCTTTATTAATATATGAAGAAAAAGTTACATCTTACAATTGATGCCCATGGAGCTTGTTCTAGAGCTAACTACATAAAGAAGCGCTCAACAAGGCTGGTTGTGAAGTAAAAGAAGAGGAAATGAAGGAAGGAAGGCTGGTTGAGGAGCAAAAGAAGAAAAGAGAAGAGGAAATGAAGGAAGGAAAGCTGGTTGAGGAGCAAAAAAAGAAGAGAGAAAGGGAAAAGAAGGAAGGAAGGCAACGTTGAGGGAAGAAGAGGCCGCGGCACCGAGCGTTTCCACCTCATGGTTCCGCCTGGTTTCCCTCCCAACCCCATCGCTGCCAGCTTTGAGGGTTCACAGACCCGGATCCAAGGGAAAGAGATTACGTTCTTTCTGGATCCTCCTCCAAACAGCAAGGAGGGTTTCACCTCTGGTTAGGTTGAAAAGAAGGAGAATCTTTGGTCTTCTCCTACCCCAACCCCAACATGACGTCCAGGGTCGGGGTACCATCCTCGGCTCTTAAGAGGGGCTAGGCATCCTCGAAACCGCCCTTTCCAAGGGCCAATTCATTTGGTGGGGCTCAAACTACTATTTTTTGCAAAACCCCTGAGCAATGTCTTTGGAAGAGTTTAAGACGAATGTTTGTCGAGTGTGAAAAAAAAGGTTGCCCCAAAAACGCCTTATATAGAAGGCAAAAAATTGGTGAGAGCCAATCCGCATTAAATTCTAAGGAGAGATTATCGGAGGCAATAATTTCGCTCAGATTCCAAGGGGCTTATCCGCCGTTAGATCCTCGTAAATCCACAACTGACATTAATGAGGAGGCCTCTCATTAACGAAGAGGCACCGAAGCATCAAAACGCATTACTCGAACAACCCAAGAGACGCCTCGTAATCAAAAGAGTCGCGCCAAACGAAGAGGCAGAACAGGGCAGGGTCTTCTCCTCGAAACTAATTACTTAAAAAGAGAAAACTATGTATTGGACAGACCAAGGCATTGCATGGTCCTTGGACTCAAGCCTCTGGGGAAACCAAATATTTCAGATGAGAAAACTAAATGTTAGGTAGAACCTAGGCATTGTATGGTCCTCGGACACCAGCCTCTGGGAAAACTAACCACTTAAAATGAGAAAACTAGGTACTGGACAGAACCAAAGCATTGTATGGTCCTCGGACACCAGCCTCTGGGGAAACCAGATACTTCAGATGAGAAAACTAAGTGTTAGACAGAACCTAGGCATTGTATGGTCCTCGGACACCAGCCTCTGGAGAAACTAACCACTTAAAATGAGAAAACTAGGTACTGGATAGAACCAAGGCATTGTATGGTCCTCGGACACCAGCCTCTGGGGAAACCAGATACTTCAGATGAGAAAACTAAGTGTTAGACAGAACTTAGGCATTGTATGATCCTCGGACACCAGCCTCTGGGGAAACTAACCAAACTAAATGTTAGACAAAACGTAGACATTGCATGGTCCAAGGACTCAGGCCAACAGAAAAACCATTTCCGCATGAAACACTAGGTGCTGGATGGAATCAAGGTATTGCATGGTTCTCGGACTCAAGCTTCTGGGGAAACCAGATACTTCAGATGATAAAACTAAGTGTTAGACAGAACTTAGGCATTGTATGGTCCTCGGATACCCGCCTCTGGGGAAACTAGTCACTATACGGCGATATAAACACTGGGCAGAAATAGGCTTTTATACTAACCATAGGCCCAAACCTACAACAAAGCCGATCCCTTGGGTGCTAAGTGATGAATCCTGCTAAGGACGAAAACCAAGCGAAGACGAGCACTAAAAGCATAACAAACTTAAACCTACCTCTCCTAGAAGAACTAGCAAGGAACTTAGGCGGTAAATTATAGATTAAGGAGAAAAGAAAACTTACCAAAATAAGGAAAAACTCCTCAGGCGAACCCTTTGTGCTAAAGAAAGTTGCAGGGACAATTGAAAGGATGGGTACACTAACAGAAAAGGCAAGGCTCGACAGGCCAAGATGGTAGGCCCAAGAATGTCAAAATCCTCCCCCCTGCCCGAAAGGGCAGACAGCAGAATTTTGAGGGGCTATTGTGGGGCCCTAAGATTCGGCTACCATGGCCCACTCCATATCGGGCCCAAGGCCCATGCCGAGGAGAGTATAGAATCCAAGGATGAATGGGAGAGGTCCAAGTCATCAAGGGACTACACCGAGAATGGCCACGTCCTCAGCAGGCCGACCTTAAAGAAAGGGACATGACATCCACCCATTAAATGTACGCAACTAACACTCTGGCCGCTTTAATGGTGAAGTGACCAACAAACCCAGATGCCTTGGTCACTTCAACTAATAGAAGGCCTGCAAAGGCGGCTGGGAACTAACAGAAAGCCTGCAAAGGCAGATGATGGGACAAACCCTTAGACACAGAGTTCGGATAACCGACAAGTAGACGGCAGAGGATAAACTAAACGAGAATATATAACAGATAGAACCGCCAAGAAAAGGGGGAGGATATTCGAGGGTGTCAAAGAAAAACCCTTATGTTTGTCAGTTCTAAGAAAAGAGATCCTCGGACTGAGCCGAGGATGATAATGCTTCACAAACACCTAGCCAAAATCATTATAAAAATCCTCACAAACATTTAACCAAAGTCATGGTGATTATCCTCAAAAACACTTAGTCAAATTCCTTTGCTATTATTCCTATGAATTTCACGTCATCCACCACCTGCTTTGCTAGTGCTTAGCCCTTCTACCCACACTCTACAAATTTTATTGTTTAGGATCCATTACAATTTGAGTCCCTACATGAGTAAAATATGTGTTGTAATTTTATGAAATTAAAAATTTTTATTAAAAATTGTTTATTTTTTTATATTCAATTTTCATTGGAGAATATAAATTATATATATATATATATATATAAGTGGGGAGGGGGGCTTTTATAGAATTTGATGGATAATTTAAAATTTTTAATTTATTTTATCATTAAATTAGTTTTAAATAGATAATAAGAATTTTAAAAAAAAATTAGAAATTTAGATATTCAATCATTTTATTTAGGTTTGAAATTTTTTTTATAAAAAATAATAAATAAATAAATAATAAAAAGAACAAAACGATTTATAACAAAAGTTGTGTAATTTTCTTTATGTTTCTTATATTTTCTTAAAAAAAATTGTAATACCCTAAAGCGATTACTTTGAAAAGGGTGATGTTTTAGGGTTAAAAGTTGGGTTGGCTGCTTTTAGGTTGGGCACAAAGTGACTGCCCACTAACTCTGTCTAAAGTCGGTGATTTTTCTTGTCCCAGCATGCGCCATGTTCATTAATCTCGACTGGTACCACATCACTTTGCCCTTGAGCTGACGTGGTGGGGTTGGATGTTGAACTGGAATCAACCGTGCTAAATACAAAAGGTCTGTCGACAAAAATTAATCATTCATTTTTTGAAAATATTTTATGAGGAATTAAAAAGATAGTAATTGAAAAAAGCTAATAAAAATTAGTAATTTTTTCTTTTTTTTTTTTTATAAAAAACTGTCTAAAGTGGTTTACTAATACATTCGTCAGTAAAACCTAAGATAAAATAAATTCCATAATTTTTTCTTAACTTATTTGATGTTATGATTTGCACAACATTATTTAAACTTAATCATTTTAGTATCAGTTTTATTTTATGGGTCTTGTTAATTGATGACTTTAGAAAATTTATCAATAGGTTATTTTATGAAAGTTTTATCACTTTTATGAAAAATATAAAAATCTATCAAAAAAATTAATTACTTTTATCATTTTTTATAAAATTTAAAAAATAAAAAAGTTCCTAGGTCAATGTTCTTATGGGATATGTTAACATTTTCCTTATTTATAACAACTTCAACTTATCATTTCAACGATTATAAAAATTATTTAAAATTCGTTGTGAAAGGAACTATTTGGTTTAATGGAACAGTTGAGCAATTATGTCAAATTGAGAATCAAACCTATCGGTTGGAAAAGGTAAGTCATGCATCTTTGTTCTCCTTATTTGTGGATTTTACAATAGAATCTAGCTGTAGTGAGATAAGTAATGTTACACATAATTATTTTCGTATTATTTTTTTCTAATATTGAATTGATAAATTTTTATTGATTCTTATCAAAGTTTACTTTAAACATCAATTTTTTACCTATTAATATTTAATAACAATTTCTCACCTTAAGCGTTTTGTATTTTTTTTCATGAATTTATATGTTGTTGTGTGACAGATAATTATCGCTCTGTTTCGGCTGCAGAATTTTAAAGCAAAACTTTTTAACTTTTTTTGTTTATTGAGAATGTAAAATTTTAACCTAGAATGCTGAGCATAATGACCTACTTGGGTGGGTGGGTATTCTATACTTTAGTCACAGGTTTTAACTCAAAAGCCTTATATTGGGACCCCTTAAAACAAGATAATAAGAATGGCAAGACCTTGACCACCTGGCCCTTGGACTTGCATAATCAACTTGTATCCACAAAAAGAAATCAACTTCATTGTATTCTACCCTTAGTGCTGAGAGATATGAATGATGCAACCCAAAATTTAAGTTACTGGAAGGACCAAGAACGAAATGATCACCTTATTTTCTTTAAGTGGTTCCCCTTTCTCTTTATAAGGTTCAAGGTTTGATCGATTAATATGAGGAAATTTGATGCTAGAAAAGACTACAATGAAATGAACTTAGACTTAATTTCCCATCTATCTATTATTTTTGTTTGTTGTTGTCGTTATTCTAATATAGATTCTTTTCATTTTTTTATTTTATTTTAGATAAAGCAGTATCTTACCGATGATTCCACTTTTTATTTATGAAATACTTAAAAATTTCTATAAACCGATAATACAAGGGATGAAAATTGACATTTCTAAATTTACAAGTCATCATTTAAGTTCTTTAAGTTCACCTCCTAAGTGTTTCCATACGAACCATAAATTCTTAAATCTTCATTTTTCATTTTTCATGGTTGCACTTTAGAGAAAATTTGTTGCCACACATTAAAAAGAAATTAAAATCAGCTTCCAATGTGATATTAAAGCAAATTTTAAAGACACGTAAAAAGGAAATGGATTGGAATAATATGTTTTGAGAAAGAGAATCAAATGGGGACAAACACATATAGTAAAGCCAAGATCTAAAAGGAAATTTCATTGGGTAATTCCTAATGTGGTCCGCACCACAACAATGTATAAGACAAATCATAGAGACATAGTGATTGGATCATTGACGCGGTGCAAAAAAAAAAAAAGAGAGAGAGAGAGAGAAAGTTGGAAAAGTTTCTGTTGTTGAGATTGTTTTCAAATGATTTCCCATAATAATGGGCAGTTTTTGGTAATCCAAATTCCTCCTACGACTAACATGTAGCGATCCCATATGGATCCATCTTGGCCAGACGAACATTGTATAAAGTACATAATCATCATTTTTATTTTATTTTTTATGAACAAGTACAATTTCATCATTATAAATGCAAGAAAAGAAAAATGTAACAGATGTTCTAAGGGTATTGATTTAGAAAAATAAAATTAAAAAAAAATTTATGGGAAAAAAAAACAATTAATTATTTTGACAATTTTTTATATTTCTCATGAAAATAATATCAAAACTTTTCTAAACTTGTTTATTAACAAGAAAAATGTTAACGAAATTCCTAAGGGCATTTGATAGTGATCAATTTTAAGAAAGTTTTTATGGGAAAAGAAAAAAAATAATTAATGTTTTGACAACTTTTTCTATTTTCTATAAACATGGTGTCAAAAATTTTCTAAAATGGTTTGTTAACAATTGCCCTAAGAGTATCCGTTAACATGATCCTATTAACAAATATCCTAAGGACACTAATTAACATAACCCAGGTAGAATTGCACTTTATTTCTTTGAGTTCTCAAACGAAAATTTATAAATTGTGATACCTTTCCAGATCCATTGTTCTCATTATTACATGTAGTAACCAATTTAAAATTATAATTCCTTAATTAATTAACTCTATCTTAGTAAATCAATGGACCATAAATTTCTATTCTCTTCTAAAAAGTAGAGGTGTAATTACCAAGTATTTTTAGTGTGTTACTTACTCCATAAGTACAAAGTTCTTATGAGATGGGAGAGTAAGAACCTGAGTTCAAATCTCTAGGAGAAAGTTTCACACATATATACACTTAATTAATTTAGAGCAGAATTTTATCTTATATAAAAAATTTGAAAAAGAAAAAAAAGTAAAAGTGTATCTAGAAACTTTTAAGGAGCGCCTACTTTTTTTTTTTTTTCTTTTTTATGGGACAGAAAGGTGTATCTACTTTAAGAAAGCTTTGTATTGTAGAGAATCTAACTTTTATACTTTGAAAATAAAAAAATAAAAAAACTATCTTCTGATGAAATTCGGGGGAGGGAAGATTGATCAATGAGAAGGCTATAATATGAATCTATCCAGAAAAAGTGTTTTTCACTCCCGTTTGAACAAAACCAAACAAAACAAAAACCTTTTTTTTTAGTCTATCTGTTTGGCAAAATTAGGCGAGCTTTCAACTTCGGTTTTTTTTTTTTTTTTTTTTTTTTAAGCTACGAAAACTAATATTTTAAAAATAAACTAACTTTTATCTCTTAGATTTTGTTAATGTGTGTTCAAATGCATTCATTAAGAAAAAATCTAATGGACTCAACCACATAGGAAAATAACAAAAATAGTAAATTAATATCCCTTTACTTGAACATTGAGCAATTCCAAAAAAGAAAAAAAAAATGATCAATTGCAATAACCTTAACAAAGTACTCTTTTTTTTTTTTTTTTATAAGATAGAAATTCTACTCTAACTTAAATGTATGTGTGTGAAATTTCTTCCTAGAGACTTGAATCTCAGTTCTTACCTCCCACAAGAACTTATACTTGTAGAGTGACCCTCACGCCAAGAGTGCGCAGTTGTTTAACCAAACACTTCATTCATTAATCCAACTCTTATCTTTTAGTGATCATTGCACCAAAAATGCGTAGTGATTTAACCAAGTACTTCATTTGTTCATCGACTCTTATCTTTTTCTCTCTCCATAATAAATAAATTATTTAAAATTACCGGATATATTTATTAGGAAGGTTTTTCTCTCTCCATAATAAATAAATTATTTAAAATTACCGGATATATTTATTAGGAAGGTGTGTTGCCATGTGATTCTCATTGTAAAAACTGTACTATCTTAATATTTCATTATTTCTATGTTGAAAAATCAACCCCATGAGCTGTCCAACGTACTTGAATAATAATGTTTTGTAATTTGACTAAGAAGACCTCTAGGTATTTCCAAGGGTTCCAATTTTCCTACTCCAACTACTAAATTATCACAAAAAATATATTTTATAATTTGTATAATAACACCATTAATAGTCAAATTAAAAAAAAAAGTCCCAAAAAAAAAATGCAATGTTCTTAACAAACAAAAAAAAGTGAAAAAGAAAGAAATAACTAACCTTCTTCTCCTTGCCAATGTTGAGAACAATGAGCTCAACCAAACCTTTGGTATTCATTAGCACACCTAGCGTCAATGATTCCCTCACTGGTATCATAAACATCATCGCCACAGCGAAAGTCCCAAGAATTTTCCCAGCACACGCAGTGGATATAACCAGCGCCAATAGACCCCATGCCTCTGCGCCTCTTATTTTGGCCACATCGGTCTTTAACCCACTTGCAGCAAAGTACAGAGGAAGAAGCAAGCCTGCAACGAAGTCCTCTATCCTTTCTATCAATATTCCAGCAAAGTTTCCTCCTTTTGGGATTGCCAATCCGAACACAAATGCTCCAAAAATGGAGTGAATTCCAATCAAGTCAGTGATAAACCCAGAAACCAACACTCCAGCCAATGTTAGACAGATGATTGCTTCATCAACCACATTTTGTTGCGGCGAGCATCGACAAGCGACCCATTTCATTGCAGGTCTCATGATGACGAACATGAAAGTAACAAAAGCCGCGCCAGAGAGAAGAACCCAGACTGATACCAAGGGGTTCTTATGGCCTCCAGTGCTGCCGTCGGCAAGTGCCACAGCTAGAGCTAATAGGATCCACGCTGCGACATCGTTCAACGCAGCTGCAGCCATGGCAATCTCGCCCACTTGTGTTGTTAAGAGTTTGAGTTCAGCTAAAATGCGTGCAAGGACCGGGAAGGCGGTGATGGAGAGAGCAACTCCCATGAACACGAGGAATTGGGCGTAGCCGGCTTTGTCAGCTCCATCTATGGTTTTTCTGAGGACAAAAGCGATGCCTATGCCGCAGATGAATGGGAAGGAAATTCCGGCAAGTGCTATGCCTAAAGCTCTTCTACTATCCCGACGAATTGAGCTTAGATCGAGTTCAAGACCTACAAGGAAGAGAAAGAAAAGGAGACCGATACTGGCTACAGATTCAAGTATGGGAGCGCTCCATGAGGGGAATATTCGGTGCAAGTACTTTTTGTTTCTTCCGAAAGCCGAAGGCCCGAGTAGAATTCCACCCTGAAAACAAATAATTAAGTTAATTAATCAATGAATATGTTCGAATATATGCATCTTCTCTCACCACTTATGAATCTCATGTTGGGACTCACATATTGTGAGAGTAAGAAAATTACACGTATGTATAAGATAGTTATTAATCTAAGAGAGAGAAAGAGAGGGTCTTACGACTATCTCTGCGATGACTTTGGGCTGACGGAGGGGTTTGAAGCAGAAGGCAAGGAAGCGGCTGATCACAAGAATTAAGACGGTTTGAACAATTAGGAGTGGAAAGGCATAGTCGAGGGGATTATCGCCTTGCCAAGCTCCATTTGATGAGGTTTTAATGGAGGTTATATTGACTGGCATGTTTATTAGTGATAGAGCTTTGCTAGGATTGTGTCTGTGTGTTTCATCAGAGGAATTAGATTTGAGGGGGCTTTGTTGGTGAGGAGAGACAGGTCGGATTTGGAGATGAGCTAAGCAATTATTGAGAATGGGGTGGGTGGGCGTTGAGCTTTATAGAAGGAACCAAGCTTGATCATGGCCCACTCATGGGGTAGGACCAGATCAGCACAATTTGGACACTGATTGGAATGCGGGTGTAGAGCTTTATAGAAGGAGCCAAGCTAGATTATGGTCCACTGCACAGTCTTAAAGTGACCTCACGTTCTTGGGGCAGGACCAGAGCACAATTTGGACAGTGATTGGATACATCCTAGAAATTTCTTATTTCCTTCATTTGCTAGCATCCGCATTGGGCTTGCTATATGCCAAATGCAAGGCACATTTGGCATACAAGCCCAAAAAAAGATCAGCAACAGGAAGGTCATATGCTAAAATGCTAAAAAAATTTGAGATATAGCTACAGTACCATCTCAAATGTAAGATGGTACTGTAGCTAAATTGCATAAAAAAAATAATCTTTTAATACTTTCATTTCTCTCTCCTCTCTCATTTTAACCCGGTAATTTCTCTCTCCTCTCTCATTTTTTCTCTTTCTTTTCACTCTCTTCCTTCTTTCTTTCTCATATGCTATCTTTAGACCCAAGACCCCATGGTGGAGATCGACGGGATGGAGATCGGTGGGTGGCGAGATTGGCACGGCGGAGATCGGTGGAGCTGTGGTGGCTGTGGCGTTGTGATCGGCATGGGTGTTAATGGGTTTTTTTTTTTTTTTGTTCCCTAGGTTTGCTGGTATATGTAATCGACGTTGTGGTGGCTGTGGCGTGGCGGAGATCGGTGGATGGTTTTTCTGGGTTTCTAGGTTTGAGAAATTTCTGGGTTTGTGGGTTTTTGGCGTGGCGTGGCGTGGTTAATGGTTTGTGGGTTTGTGGTTTTTTTGGTTTTGTGGCCTGGCGTTGTTTCTGGTATATAAATTTCTGGGTTTGCTGGTTAATGGTTTTTTTTTTTTTTTTTTTGGATGATGGAAGAAATTTTTAGGTTTGTGGATAATGGGTTTGCGGTTTTTTTTGCTGGATAATGGGTTTGCTGGTATAAATTTCTGGGTCTGTGGTTTTTTTTGTTGGTTAATGGTTTGCTGGTTTTTGGCGTTGGTTTTTTTTTTTTTTTTTTTGGTTGATATGGATGATGGAGGAGTTGTGTGGAGGAGTTGGGATTTGGAGAAGGAGGCTGGAAGAAGGTGAAAATAAAGGAATGGAGGATTCTGGAAGGGACGCCTGTGGGAGAGAAAATTGAGAAAAAACAAAAAAACAAAAAATATATTTTATTACGTATATATATTATTTTAATGAGTAGAAGAGGAAAATAGAGTTTTGGGATGTTGAGTATATTGTAAATGGTATGATATAATTGAAAAAGTAGATTTTTGAGATGGTAAAATAAGATGAGATATAGGATTGGGATGTGAATGCTCAAATGCTCAAAATTCATAAACAATGATAGGGGCAATTTGCCAATTTCCCCCCGAAAAAATGTTAAACCTAAAAAAATCAAGTTAGTGATGTTATGAATATTATAAATTTTTTAATTTAGAATTTACTACTGTTGTATATGAAATCACACCAAGATATAATTTAAACATTCATTTATTGAAAAATGTTATATTCACAACATTTTCACAATAAGTTCTAAGTGGCAGATTGTTACTAATTGTTATTATTGGGTTAAAAAAGTAATCTAAGTAATAGGTTCAAATTTGAATCAATAACAACTAACTACCTATAATTTGTTGTAAAAATGTTGTGAATATAACACTTCTTTTCAATTATTAGATGGTTGAAACATATAAATTATATTCATTACCAAATTAATTTATAAGTTTTATGTAGTAAAATTTGTATTAGTAATTATAGTATTTTTCTTACCATTTTTACATTAAAAAATTAAGAAAATGTAACAATAAATATGATTCATACGAGATCAATAATATAATAAAAAATTAAATTAATTTTTGTCTCTAAAAACTTTTTTTATTGAAGGAGTTTTCTGTATTTAGCAAGATTATATTTAGGAATGGCAACGGGTCGGGTTCGGGCCGGGTTTTTTCATACCCCGACCAGACCCGTGGGGCAAGACCCGTGGCCCGGACTCGGCCCGTTTAGGGTATCGGGTTTTTTTTCGGGGCCCAGACCCGCCCCAGCCAGGCCCCGCGGGCCACGTTAAGAGATTGGGCCCAATTTGTGGCCCAACCAAAAAAAAAATTTTTGAAGCCCAAATTTTATTTGCTTTACCAGCAACACATATCCTTTTCGGCTCCTTTGCTTTACCAGCAACCAAAAGTAATATCAACAAACTAAAACCATCACAGAGAAGTCTCATTTATTTTCTGAATACACTTTCATTTTCATAGCAACCAAACTGAAAAAGAATATATACTAAATATCATAGACATTTCAACAAACACAAGAGCTTTAGTGCAGTAAAACTCAGGCAAAACGAAAATAAGTACAAAATGAAATGAAACTATAATACAAAGCCAGTAAGAAGTAGCAGATGAATTTTTGTTTTTCCCACTATACTTTCCTCTTTGTTTTTCTTGAGAACCAAATAGAAAACAAAAGGAAATATTGCAGATCGGAACTTTACTACCCACTCCAACAACCCACCCTTGGTAATGTTCTCCACAGCGCTATCATAAGCAGGAATCCCAACCCAAATCGGCCATTATCTCCTCGTCCATCTGCTAATAAACCCTAAAACATCAAGGGTGGTACTAAGACGGAGTGGTTACGGCGGCGGCGAAGTGAGGGTCGGACTGAGGTTGAAATTAGTGAAGGTCGGACTGAGGGAAGGAGGCGAGGGAGGCTAAAATGAGTGAGGGTTGGACTGAGGCGAGGGAGGATCGGACTGAGGCGAGGGAGGCGACGGAGGATCTGACTAAGGCGAGGGAGGCAAGTGAGGAGGATCGGACTGAGGCGAATGAGGAGGATCGGACTGAGGGTGAGGGAGGGAGCAGGGAGGCGAGGGAGGCTGAAGAAAATGGAAATGAAGGATTACTGGGTTAGGGTTAGATTTAGGTTTATATATATATTGAGGGTATTTTTGTAATTTAGGTACCGGGTTTTTAAAAGGGGCGGGTTTCGGGTCGAGTCCGGGTTTTTTTGATAAAACCCGAACCTGCCCCGGACCCGCTTCGGGTTTTTTTTTTTTTTAAACCCATACCCGACCCTATTCCTAATCGGACCGGGTAAAACCCGGCCCATTATGGTCGGGTCGGGTCGGGCCAGGTACCCGTGGGTTGGGCAAAAATTGCCATCCCTAATTATATTCAAGAACAAAACAAAGTGAACGAGAGAAGAAAGAAAGGAAATGTGACAGAAAAAATCTTGAATAAGTGTAAAAATGATCTTGCTTAATTTTATTCTGGATATCTATTCTATATTTATAGTACATCATTGACAGTAACTGAATAATTAGGTTCCTATAATCACAGAAATGATCCGTGAATTAAGGGAGGAAGCTTAACAGAATTGCAATAGAACCAACTAACTCAGAAACTGATTTTCGCGCCAAGGAAGCCCAAGTAGTATAATCAACCAATACGACGTCGTGCTGAGTTAAGCATATCTATGATAAATGAAAGGATGCGTTTGGCCACTCCTATCACTCAATGAAATGCTGCGTTTGAACTAACTGACTAAAGGATATTGTTTTAATCGAATGACGTCGACAGGCACCTTCTTCTTCTTCGCATCACTTTGAGATTTCTTCTTAGCTTCAACATCCCCCTCAAACGAGTGGGGGAAGACTCCACCAAGAGTTTGCATTGTTGAAAAAGAAATAGAGGAGCTGTCAAAGACTTCGTAAACACATCAGCCAAATTGTCTTTACCAAAAACAAATTTAACACATAGATCCTTGCGCAAAACTTTTTCATGAACATAATGGAAGTCGACCTCAATATGTTTTGATCTGGAGTGAAACACAGGGTTGGCAGATAAGGCAATGGCAAACACATTGTCACACCAAAGCATAGGCCCATGTGAAAGAAATATGTGAAACTCTTTAAAAAGTAGACGCAGCCAAGCCAATTCAGTAGTTGTGATACTCTTTTGCCTCTTTCCCTAAATAAAAAATAAACCCTTAACTTATTTTCTCATTTCATTTCAATCTCGTATTATTTGTGTTAGTTTGATACTTTGATGCACTAATTAAATAGTTTGTATTGGTTTGGTGCTATGCTAAGACTCGTAAGGTTATAAATTTGTTGTTATTTGTGTTGGTTTGATGCACTAATCAAACCAACACAAATAAAATAATAAATGTATTACTATTGATGTCGATAATCTTATAAATTTATTGTTCTAACACTCAGTTTTTCTTTTTCTTTTTCTTTTTCTTTTTCTTTTTTTTTTTTTTTTTTTTTTTGTGGTTAAAATATTGGCAAACCCATAAGTCCAACCTAATTCAGCTCAATTATGTGGGTTGGTTTGAATTTTTATCAACCCAATCATGGTGGATTGGATTGAAAAAACTCCTCCCAACTTATACATACCCCTAAATTCCATTGACAATGGAATTAATGTTTCTACAGCATTGCAGTATGCTGCGCGCTACTAATTTAATTTTTGATTAATTGCCTTTTTCTTGGGATTAAAAAGAAGAAGGCGAAAACACCATTTTGATCCTTACATTTTGGGATTATAGTCAATTTAATCCCTACATTTTGGTAGCAATCATTTTGGTCCCTGTTATTTCCATCTTACAGTCAATTTGGTCCCTACTGTTAACTCAGTAATGGAAAATGTCTACATAGCTGAAGGTGTGCATATTTGGCACACTTGAAGCTTATGTGACTTAGGAAATAATATTAAAAAAATTAATTAACATAAAAAAAAAAAAAATTCCACCTCAACATTTAATAAATAGAAAAAACCATATCAGAAAAAAAAAATGAATAGATGATTTTTAAGCCAAAAAGAAATGAATTTGGATAAAATAAAACTTCAAAAACCGAAAGTCTCTGTTATTTTCTTTCAACCCAAACCCACGATCAATAGAACTCAAATACAGACACGCTAACACAAAATGAAATAGAGCATATATGTATCAAAATTGATGCAAAACCCAAAAGATAAACTAGATCTAGAAGATAAATAATATCCAAAGCAAAATAAAAATAAGACACCCATATTTAAACGAAATTGAACCTGGATCCACAATCACAATCACAATTAAAAAGAAAATTCAATTTTCTTTTTTGTTTATCTTACTCTTGGTGATGGAATCATCAAATTAACGTTAATAGCAAAGAGCCATTGGCCTGCATTTGGTAAAGCCTCTTAACTACAGTGGCTGTCTCTTCCAACCAATATCCGCTTCATCTTATGGTACTTCTAGGGATCTATCTTCATACCATTCTTCTTTTAGATCTCCCCATGCTTAACATTCTCATGGATGACGAAATCAGCTTCCCCACCATCATCAATAATGAGATTGGGCCCACCATTGTGACCCTAGTCGAGAGCATTCTTGGTACACCACCAATACTTTGGAGGGTCTCGCCATTTCAGGTGAAGACCGTGGCCAAGTCACGAGCGAAACCTATGGCGGTGGCGTGGTCCCGTTCTGAGAAAATATTGCATGAACACCAACGGACTTGGGCTCCAAGGGCTGTCATGGTCTCATTAAGGACAGATATTGTGTTGTTTTTGAGTTCCATTGATTGTGGGTTTGGTTAATTTTCCAGCCAATTTTTCTTTGTTTGGTTGTGTTTGGATTGAAAGAAAATAACAAAAACTTTTGAGGTTTTATTTTTACTTTTTTAAATTCATTTCCTTTTGGCTTAAAAATCATTGGGGTTTTTTTTTTTTTCTCTGATGTGGTTTTTTATATTTATTAAATGTTGCGGTGGCATTTTTTTATATTAATTAAAATTTTCTAACATTATTTCCTAAGCCACCTAAGTTTCAAGTGTGCTAACTGTGCACACCATTAGTCACGTAGACATTTTTGTCAGTGAGTTAACAGTAAGGCTTAAATTAACTGAAATATGAAAATAATAGAGACCAAATTGACCGCTACCTAAATGTAGAGACTAAATTGACTGTAATACCAAAATATAGGGATCAAATTTGTGTTTTCGCCAAAGAAGAATGAAAAGGAAAGGAAAGATTTGCAGTTTGCCTAGAATGCATACTGGTCAAAATACATATTAATTTATTGAATTTTTTATTATTTATTTATAATAATTGGGAACGGGGAGCACATATATTCTCTACATGAAAAAAGAAAAAGAAAAGAAACAATACTGACCATTTACAAGAATATCTACTATTAAGTTTAGGTGATGTATTACAAATTTTACTATATAAGTGTTATAATTTTCTTCCATAAGAAGTGTTATAATTTGATGTATTAATGTTAAAATACAAAATAAAATGTTAATTAAAATTTTATTTATTATGTTTTCTACATAACATCAATAAGAATCATTGACATGTTAATTTACCCAATTTTTATAATAAAGTTAATAGTATCTTCACTATCTTCAATTCTTTTTTACTTTTTTTTTCCTCGATAATTTTCTAGAGCGTGTCAATATATAGACGAGTGTAGCTTGGTACTTCCATGCAGATTAATGCTTAGGTCTTCAAAGTCTTCATAGCTGCCGTGCCTAGAAAGAATCTGCATCTTCAATCTCCAATGCATTATTAGCATTAATTTTTTAATTATTTGTATTTTTTATTTTTAAAAAAAAATCACAAATGACAATTTATAATTAAGAGTTTTGTAAATTGTGATTTACTGTTAGGTTCTAAGGTCTTAGGATTTTATGTATTTAGAACTCTTATTTGTAATGTTGGCAAACCATGATCAAAACAATGTATTTAGTCTTATTTAGACTTTCTCAAAGTTGGTTTATTATTGTAAAGTTGGAATCGAGTGGCTGCAGAAGTCTTTGGGACTTTCGGCCTGGCTCGATTGATCGAAGGACAGACTCGATCGATCGAAAATCGCACAGGTTGAATTTTCTGCAGAATTTCCAACTCAGCCCTTCTTCATTAAACGTTTAGGGTTTTATGTTTTTACCCTAGGTATTTAAACAAAACCCTAGCCACGTTTTTAGAGGTTGTCCATATTGCATTGTTGCTCATACATTGCTGTTTTGTGTAAATCTCTTGTGAGATCTAAAGGAGCTTTCCTTTACATAAAGTTTAGGGTTTTCTAGATTGAGATTACTTCAACATCTTGAAAATCAACACAGTTGCAACCATTGGAACTTAAAAAAAAAACAAGCGGGGAGCTTGTAGCTGATTAAAGAATTCAAGAAAGAAGAAGTCCGTGGATTCGGAGCTTGCACGTGGTCGTGTCAGTAAGTTCTACTGGTGAGTAGCATTAGGAAGTCGAGCGGAGAGCTTGTAGTCATTTTGTAAGAATTTCAATTCTTTCATAGTGAATTCTGTTTTGCCTTGAGGATCGGTGGGTCAAATCCTCCCCAGGTTTTTACCGTGTGGTTTCCTGGGTGATCATATCATTGTGTCTTTTATTATTCCACTGCTTTATATTTTTGATATGATTATTTGATTGCTTTAACCTAGCATTGCATAATTTGACTAAGTAACAACTTAGCTAATTAAATTAGGCTACGCAATCTGGTTGTTTTTAAGGGGTCTAAAACCGTTCATTTACAACTATGTTTTTTGTTGGCTTTAATTCCGTATCAAATTTTATTGTAATTATATTCAATCATATCTCTGTATTTTTGTGGGATTTAATATAAGGGTTGTGTGTGAGAGTTTAGTGAAGATTTTGTGAAAATGAGGATTTTATGACTAGCTCGTGAGTGCCAACTCGCGAAACAGGCCACGCAAGAGGCATATGCTGAAATTTGAAGAGTTTTTGACAGGTTGAATTTCACGAGTCATTCGCAACTCAGGCCAAGTCGCGAGTGAAATATTCCAACATTGTAACGTACCATTCATGAAAATCAAAATTACTTAGTTCAATATCAATATCATGTAGTTCAATATTCAAATATTGTATTTTCATTTTTTTATTAATGAAAATGATGGGATGTTACTTTGATCAAAAAAGAAGAAAATAGCCATTAGAGGAAAGCTAATCAAGAAGTAAATAGTGAGCATAGAAAAGCAAGTCAACATAATTGTACCGTACCATGAGCAATAAGTCTTAACCTAACGTAGCAGTAAGTCTTAACCTAAAGATATAGTCTTTTGCTAGAAAACTAGGAGGCTAGCTAGCCACAAAATATTTAGTCCTAATTTGGGATTCACAATCAAATGACACGGAGATATGACTGGCGGGAGGCTCGTGTGCGATAAAAGAATTATTTTCCTACCAAATATTAAAAGCAGTTTAATGGTAGTAACACGTGACCGGCTTATGGAAGTAAACTGAAAAGCACTACTCAAGACTGCAAAACCGTACAGGTAACAGACATGTGAGTCATTTGACACATCTAACGAAAACGCCAGCGTTCCTTTTACTCACTTGTATTACTCTGCAACAAGGTAGTTTGAACATTCGGGAAAAGATGAGTGAACTATCGTAACAAATGAAAATAATGTTTTTTTTTTTTTTTTTGAATGAATGAAAATAATGTTTTGAGATTGCCTAGGGTCACCTTAAAAATCTTACATAAACAAATAGAAGAACATTATTATCTTACAAAAGAGTTTTTATTACAATTTCTCATGTTGATTTTCATAGTCATAAGAATGATAAATTGAACTTAAAAAAGAAAAAGAACAGCAACATTGTACTAGACATGCTCATTTAATGAGCTTGTCTTTCATGTTTCTCAACTTTTCTTCACCAAGTACAAAAGTCAGCATGAGTTACTGGGGTTGGTTGGTTTAGGTGTGTTGGACACGCTGAGGAGAAAAGGAGAAAAGAAAAGGGCTGATGCATTAAAGCTATTCGGTCTAAAAGGGAGAGTCGAAGAAAAAAGAAATTAGCTGAAGCAAAGTGAAGGCAAGTGAGTTGCATTATTTATTATCATTTGATGTTAGGAGTGTGAAAGGAAGAAAAGAATAAAAAGATGAAAAAATAAAAGGAGAGGCCATTCCGCCTGTGAGTAAGAAGGCCTTTGAGTAAAAGAGAAAAGAGGAGAAGTCCCAGCGAGTAGACTGAGAACGGTGCAGTATTAAAGAACTGCGTGACTGAGAGCAAGCAAAAGAGAAGAGCAGAGAAAAATAGAAAGAGTAAGAAAAAATTGTGAGAGATATACAGTGAAGAAGAGAGTAGTCAATGAAAAGAAAAGAGAGTTTTTTCTTTACTAGTTGTATCTTTAAATGTTGTAATCTCTATTTAATAAAGTAAAATTGTTTAGAATTTGTCTCGTAGTTTTTTTCTTTAAAGAGAAAGAGTTTTCACGTAAATCTTAGTGTTTTTGTGTGGTTGTATTTCTGCTATGCTTGCTGAAATTTATTCCCATTTATATAGAATTTTTGCCAACATTCAAAGCATCAGAAGTGAGTCACTTTGTTTGGCTAATGGGATATCTTTCAAAATGGCAAACCTCAAGTCGGCAGGAGACACGACCATGATATCACGTTGAATGATACTAAAAGTTGGGTGAAGCGTAATAAATCAGGGGATTAGTGCTTGGATAATAGAAAAAGTATCACATTTTAGCCAATTAAGTTCAGAATTTACCCACATCAAATCATGCAAAGTTATATAAAAATATATTGTTGCTACAGTAACCGTGTAAATTTACACTAGCACTATTCATTTTTTATTCAATTTTTTATTCATTCTTTACATATCTTGAGAATGAAAAAAAAAAATAGATAGTAGTTATTGTGTGTGAAGAAAAGAGAAACAATTAAAAGAATAAAGAAAATTGATATTTTAATTAAATGTAGAATAAAATAAATAATCTCACGTACAATGTTTTAAAAAGTAAATATGTAGAAAATAAAAATAAAAACTTCTTAATCTAAAATAGATATAAAACTTTTCCCCAGCTCATGTAAATGCTTTGATCAAAGATTGGTTGGTTAATGTCCCAAAGGACTCTCCTTCTGAGGAAATATGTTAATTTGATCCAATCATTGTCTCTTAAGAGTGCTGAACTGTTGATATTGAAAAACTGGTGAAATATAAATTTATTGTTACCAATTAAAGGCTTTATTCTGAAGACCGAAAAATTATATTATGTTTTGAGTGTATATACCATCTCTCTCATAGTATGCTGTGAGAGAGATGACATATACACCCGAAACATGATATTATTTCAAACAACAATAGTATTAGGTTTTAGCTTTTAGGTTGGAAAATTCAATGACGTGTAATCTTGAAGAGTCTATAACTTATCGTCATAAGTCAAGTCAAGGTCAGTGTTAAAGAAACAGCTTAAAAGTTAGGAGAAATGAAGATCATCATAAGTCAAGGTCAGTGTTAAAGAAACAGCTTAAAAGTTAGGAGAAATGAAGATTTTTTTTGGCATTTTATCGATGCTCAAATCAATTGAAGTGTTGGTTTCATCAGACTTTCGATTGTAGCTTGATTGATGGAAACGAGGTTCTTATTTCTTAACACTTTCTAGAAAATGGCTCGAACGATCAATAATCTCCTGAACCTAATTAATCCATTGGAAATTTCCTTTTCACATAGTATATCTTAGGCCTATGCTTAAGATTTCCATTACAAAAAATCCCCACCACTATTATAAAAAAATGATCCAAACCTTTATGATAAGAATTGGTTTTCAAAAAAGTGATGCACTATTTATCTCATTTGAAAATTGATATTTTTACTCTTACGGTGACAAGTTTGCTAACAGTACAAAAAATTATAAGGTTTTCATAGTGAACCACATCACTTGTCCACCATTCTACTAAAAAACTTTCATCTATTTAAAATTTCTAAGTTAAAAGTTTTTTTTTAAACAGAAACTAATTACTAACTCAACAATTTTAAACAAATGTGAGTTTTTTAGTGGAATAGTAGACAAGTGACGTGATCTACCAGAAGACTGTATAATTTCTTTAACAATACACATCGTTTGCTATGTAAACATTTTCTATTAGGGATTTAACAGTATAGACCAAATTGACAACAAGTTAAAAATAACAAAGATTAAATTGATTACTCCTAAAATATAGGGACCAAGTTGATTGTAACTCTAAAATGTGAAGACCAAAATAGCTTTTTTGCCTTTTATATATATATATATATATATATAATGTTGTAAATGTGTTAAATCATCAATGACAATTAATTTCTCCTAATAACTCAAGGTTTTTAATTTTTTTTAAATCAATATCCTACACAATAAATTGTCTATATTAACAGTTTAATCTTCCACATGATCACATTGTCTCTAACTGTCATAGAGTTTGAAACTTTGACTATATCGAAGGCTTTACAATTTGATACTAATCTGAGTTTGGAAGATGTTACCCCAGAGGGAGTTTCAGAGATTGCATGAACGCTTTGAATGTAGATTCGCAGTCTTTGGAATCTTTTGGTTTACTTAGTCGTGATGTTAAATGTTTTGCAAGTTTATTTCATTGTTTTAGATTTTCACATATTCGTAGAGAAGGATTGTTGTATTCTCACATTAAGAGAAACGATAATGGGATTGCTCATAGTCTGGCTAAAAATATATTATGCATACTAGATTTTCAAGTATGAATGGAAAATGTCCCATCTTATATTAATTCGATTTTACAATTGGATGTAGTTGAATTTTATTAATAAAATCCATCAGTTTCTTTCTCAAAAAAAAAATACTAAAATCAAAATCAAAAATTAGACTAAAAATATATTTAACCATGCATCGACTTATGCAAGATAAAGAAAACATCATTCAAAAATATAATAATAAATTTTCATTTTTTTTGTTAAATTTCATACTTGAACTTGATTATGTACAAGAATTTAACTTTGGTTTAGTTAGTATTAACTCATCATTAAATTAACCTTGAGTTGGTTAGTATAGTATTAAATAAATATATTTAATTTATATTTAAATATAAAATAACCCAATTAAATTTATCGTCTTCTACCTCCAGCTATATCGAGCAATGCAACCCTCCATCATAGATGATAAAAAAAGAGCCTTTAACTCTCCACCACACAATTTTTTTCTTTTTCTTTTTTGATAACCTCCACCTCACAATCCTATTTCCACAAAGAGTAGATAAAATTATGTTGTGTCAAAGCCAAGTCCAACCAGATTTCCCAACACTGGAATCGAACTTTTTGCTTTGTCGATCAATATTGACATGACCCTGGAAAAGTTAAAGGGTGTTCAAAGTAAACAGCCACTGTTAATAACAGTTTATTTGCATAATATTTATTAAAAAGATAAATTTTTTAATTATATCTTTTTAATTATCTACAAAGTTAAATTTCACTCCCATACTTCAAAAATCCTCGTTCCACAAAATTATCTACTATGAAATTCCACATCCATCAAGATCCCCCGACACACCTATCAAACTTTCTGCTTTGTCTATCAATCACACGACCCTTGAATTTTTAAATTTCTTACTCTTTTTTTTTTTTTCCTTACGTAAAATAATATTCATTTATCCAAGTGGATTCAAAGAGTCTGATTGTCATCTTTTTTTTCTTTATCCTATTTGGTTATGTATAATTGTTTAAAGTTCTATTTTTGTCCAAGGTACAACTATATTTTAACCAACTTTCAACAAATACGTAATCAACAATCCAAAAAAAAAAATGATAGTTACATCCAAATGCAAAAAAGATAGGAAAAATTTGCAAACTAACATCAATTTGCAAACTAACATCAATCTTCAAACATTTTCATTAGTTAGCAATATTTCGAAACTATTTAGGAAACTAACATCTCGAATCTAAGAAACTCGATTTTGCTCTTAGAACTTGAACCTAAGAGACTTGATTTCCTTGTTCAAGATGTAGATGAAGGCAACAGCACAAGAACAAAGTAAAGGATAGAGTGAAGAAGAAGGAGTGAATAAGAAGAAAGAAGAAGGATCTGACCGATGTACTTGAGCAAAGTTGATCTTCCTCTTTGCTCCGACCATGCGTTGCTGGATTTCTTTGCCTTGGCTTGTTGGATTTCTTTGTCTTTGCTTGCTGGGTTTCTTTGCTCTTTTTGTTGGGTTTCTTTGTCTTTGCTTTGGGTTTCTTTGCTTTTCTTTCATTTTCCTTTGGTTTTTCTAAGAAGAGGAAGTACTTTGATCTCTTTCATTTTTCTTTGATTGTTCTGAGAAGAGGAAGAGACTAGAATAAGAGACTCGCGTTCTTTTCTTTTGTGGAACTTGAGTTTTTGATACTCAATTTGCTACAATGAACTCGAGTCTAACAGACTCGAGATGCTAGTTTCCTAAATAGTTTGAAATTAATACCAACTAACGAAATTTTTTGAAAATGAGTGTTATTTTGAAAAAAAAAAATCCCAAAAAATAGATCCATTCTAGTTCCATCCTGATATCATAGCTAGGGTATTTAGTAGCCTAACAATTTTTTGCATATTTTAGATCACATTAATTTCCACATTTTGTTTTGGCAAACTCTAAACGCCTTTTGAGTAAATGACGTGTTGAACCTTGAGTATGTTTAGATTAAGTTTTTTTTTTAATGAAAAATTTATTTCTTAGAAATAGATAAAAGTATAGTTATATCTTTAAAAATAAATAAATAAATCTTGTAAAAAAAATTCTACATATACTAATACAAATGCACACTCTCCAATATCAAAAGAACTTTCAAAGGAGTGAGTTTTGTTTATTTTTTTCTTTATTTTGCACTTGATAACAAATTATCAAAGGTATTTTGTGTAATTGTTACGTACAATATCCCTCTCTGTAGGGTCACATTTTTGTCAGCCCAAGCCCAACGAGTATGAAGTTATGGGTTAGTGAGCCCCTATACACAATGAATTTGTAGAAAGTGGGTTGAAGAGTTGGGCTCTAATTAGTGTTATAACGGTAAAAATGGATTTGTAAGATGGTCATGCAAGGAAAATACGTATAAGACTCAATTTCCACGTTGTCCAAGGAGGTCAATGCTCTTATAGACTGAGGGGATGGCCTACAAATGTTGTTCTCTCTTACACAGTATCCTTCTTCCTCTTTTTCTTCCTCTCTCTTCCATGGAAGGTCTCCCACATTATATAGGTCCCTTCTAGTGATCTTGGCCCTCCACTTGTTGAGTACCCAGATCACCACTCGAGTACCTGTCCCATTAGACACCTCTTCTAGCCTTCTGTGAGTTGCAGTGACCAATGAAACACTATTCAGAGGTCCTCTCCACATAAATGCAGCTAGAAAGGTAGCTGTAGTGTAATTAATGCGGAGGTGATAGCTATCCTTGTTTATTCGAGATTTTCTAAAGGCTCACATTGACCATTGGAGTGTAGATGTAGGCTGGGTTTGTCATATTCGAGGGGAAGTTCCTCCTCAGACAACCTTCCATCTTTCTTTTGCCTGTGGAGCCTTGAAGTGGGAGTATTCCACTTATTGCTCGCTCCTTCTCGGCCCTATTTACATCCTCGGACTAAGCAAAAGGCCCACTAAGTGATTTTGGGCTTTTATCCCTACACTCTCAAATAAGGATGTGTATTATATTTGTAAGTTTTCTTTTCATATGTGAGGAATATTATATGTAGCCGTAATAAAAAGTAATATACCTAGACTGAAGAAAATGGAATATATTTTAAGATATCGTGTTATAGACTTGAGGGTCCATATAGTTGGAGGTAGAAAAGGGAAAATAGAAAAGAAATGAGAGAAAAGTGGAGAGGAAATATTTTTAGTAGATGTTTGGTTAGAATGAGGAAATACTTTAGGGTCCATATATTTTTTGTTACTCAATTGTGCCTTTTTTTATAATAAATTTCCTTGTTTAGTTTTTTGTCATTTTCTATACTTTTCATTCAGTTGGTTTTTTTTAGCAGTAATTTTTTTTCCCCTAATTTGTTACTTTTTTATCTAGTAAGGGCATAAAAGTAAATTTATACAAACTACATTTTCTATCTCTCTACTTTTCCACCCCCAAACCAAACATCATGAGAGAAAACTAAAAGTTTTTCTCTCTTCTCACTTTTCTATCATCTCCCCATTTTCTATCCTTCCACTTTTAACCCTTCCAACCAAATGGGCCCTTATAGAATGCATTTAGTTGGAGTGAAAACATGAGGGATAGAAAATGTAGGAGAAAAAAATAGGGGAGAGGTGTGTTTGGTTGGATGGGAAAAATGGGGAAGAAATTGGTGTAGCCTAGCAATTTTCATCTCGAGCCCACCAAAACTCTATCTCTCCAATTTAGGGAGAAAATAGGATGGAAAAGCAAAAGCTCCTTCCTATTCCAGACAATATTTACCCTTGCACCATATTCAATTTTTTTGGAATTTTTCCTTCTTTCTTTATTTTTTATTTTTTATTTTTTTCTTTTTCTTATGTTGTCTCATTCGTTTCTCTCTTCTCTCTTTTCTGCTTAATCTTTTCTTTTTGGTACTTATTTTTCTCATCAATTTTGGTTTTTTTTTTTTTTTTAACATTTTTGGTTCTTGAATTTCTTATGGCTTTTAAAATATATATATATATATATATGAAGTGCCCATTCATACAATTTCATAAACAGTTTTTTAATAAAAATATAATTAGTTACTTTTTCTTTTATCTAATAGGGATATAATGGTAAAATTCATAAAAATGTTTATTTTCTATTCTTTCTCAACAAAATAAAAGAGCTTTCCTTCCCTTCGCTTTTCTACCCAAACTAAGGGTCTATTTGGGATCTCCTTATTTTGCTAAAATTGAAAATTTTTTGCTAAAAATACTATAAATAAAGGTAAAAGTTAGCTGAAATAGTACAGTGGAACCCATGAATAGTACCAAAAAGTGCAGTGGGCTCATAAATAGCAGCAAAAATAAGCTGAATAGTAAAATAAACTGGCAAAAATTAAGCTATCCAAACGGACGCTAAGGGTCTGTTTGGGATCTACTTATTTTGCTAAAATTGAAAATTTTTTTGCTGAAAGTACTGTAAATAAAGGTACAAGTTAGCTGAAATAGTACAGTAAGACTCATGAATAGTATCAAAAAGTGTAGTGAGACCCATGAATAGTAGCAAAAAAAAGCTGAATTGTAAAATAAGTTGACAAAATTAATCATGCCAAACGGACACTAAGGGTCTGTTTGGGATCCGCTTATTTTGCTAAAACTGAAAACTTTTTGCTAAAAGTACGGTAGATAAAAGTAAAAGTTAACTGAAATAGTACAGTGGGACCTATGAATAATATTAAAAAGTGCAGTGGGACATATAAATAGTAACAAAAATAACTTGAATAGCAAAATAAGTTTTTGCCAAACACACACTAAATACCATAAAACTTAAATCTTTTATATCCTTCAATTTTTCTATTTTTTGCCCATTTTTTATCCTTTCACCTTTTCATTTATCTAACCAAACCACACCTTAGGGTATGTTTATTTGGAGATAAAATAAGGTGGATGAAAAATTTTGAAAAAAAAATTGGAAGAAACTTTTTTTTTTAAGTGTGTTTAGTTGGACGAGAAGAAAGAAAAATAAATGTTGAAGTCTCGGTATTTTTTCTCCAAACCCAAAAAAAAATTTTCTTCCTAAAATAGTGAGATACAGAGAGGAGAAAGATCATAAAATGAGCTTCCAAAAAAATCCCCTCACCTTGGAGTTCACCTACAACGCGTCGGCTTTTTTATTCTTTGATTTTTTTTCTTTGTTAACGTGTTGACTCTTTTATTCTTTGATTTTTTTTCTTTCTTTGTTATCACCTTGGATTTCACCTACAACGTGTCGGCTTTTTTATTCTTTGATTTTTTCTTTCTTTGTTAACGTGTTGACGTTTTTTTCTTTGATTTTTTCTTTCTCTGTTACCATCGTGTTGGCTTTTTTTTTTTTTTTTTTTTGTGGGCTTCTTTTCTTTTTTATTTTAGAAAATACTTTTGGGTTAATTTCTTATGTTTTTTTTTTTTAACTTTAATAAAGTGTCCATCTATACACATTTTTTTTCAAGTATAAATTGTTATTTTTTGTTTTATTTCCATCTATACATAATTTTTTTTAAAGTATAATGTATTACTTTTTGTTTTATTTAATAGAAATATGATGGTAAATTTATACAAATTTTATTTTTAATCAAACAAAAAAAAATTATATCATTCTACTTTTCCACCCTTTCAATCAAGCACAAATAGGGAAAACAAAAAAAATTTCAATCTTTTCTATCTTTCCATTTTTTTATTCTCTGTTCATTTTTTATCCCCTTACTTTTCTATCTTCCCAATCCCCTTACTTTTCTATCTTCCCAACCAAACTTACAGTACAGACAATGAACATGGCATAATCAGGGCCTATTTATTATCGTTATTTAAATAATAATTTTTAGTATTTAAACAATATTAAATATATTTTTATATATTTTTTTATCCATACATATTTTTAAAATATACAAACAATGTTACTAAAAAAAAATCTTTTCAAACCGCCACACTAACTTCAAAAGCAAAATTTGACCAGAATTGCATTGTCGACCGGAAAGAAATCAGTGATCCTTCACCTCGGGCTAATAAAGAATTATAATAATAGAAGCTACATTCTCTACTAGCTGTTTCTTGTTAGAGAAAATGATATTTCACGTGCTTTCCATTATACTTTAAACAAAGGTCACCAAGATGCACATGCATTTATTTCTTTACGCGTACAAAAATGTCAAATATATGCTTCTGTGATGCATATTTCGTTGTACGTTCAGTTGCTCTATTATTGTCTTCTTATCGTTAGTCAAGTAGTCATGGAAAAAAATCCCAGAAATCTCAAATTGTATAATTTCTTGAATTATTTAGATTCTTCACAAATGAGTCCGTATACCAACCATGACAAAAAAAAAATCCAAGAAATGGCTCCCTAAACTAGCAAGGAGAATAGAAGTCATGGTCTTCCCAGTTAATACTTGAAAAATGCCAAGACAACAGTAGCCAATGAAAGTTGGTTTAATACTATAATTAAGAACACATTAACCATTTATTTTAAAAAATATTTTATGAAGGATTAAAAAAGTAGTTAAAAAAATTTGTAATTTTTCTATTTTATTATAAAATTTTTATAAAAATAATTTACTAATTTATGCCTTAAAAATACATGGTAATAAAACCTTTTTATTTTATGTCACGGTAATATATCTTTTTTTTTTTTTTTTGGTTGAAAGGGAATTGCATAAAACAAAACTAACCGGCCTCTAAAACAGAAGAAACCCGGTCATACAAAGTTCCAGCCGCATCAAGGCTGAGAAGAAAAGCTACATCAGAGGGGGGTCAAGAAAAATGGAAATTTCTGACTAAGAGAAGCACCCCGTCTAGCGAGGGAATCCGCACACTTATTCCTCTCTCTATAACAGTGTTGAATCCTAACCATGGGATATTTCTAAGCCAATCCAAACTTATCAAATCTCTCTCACAAGATTTGAAAAAAAAAAAAAAAAAAAAAAAAAAAAAAAAAAGGCTCTCGCACCAACGGTCATTAAGATTTGATATACTGGAGCTTTTCATTTGGCACTGAGAAGGAGTCATGGGATGGGAGGCATCCGTGTCAGTGATACCTTTTGACTAAAGAAAAAAGAAAGGACGCAAGTGATCTGTGTGATACAAAATTTCTCTCTTTTGTAAGTTTTTCCTTTTGGTCAGACGATGTGACAGAGAGAATGCATCTTAATAACTTGTTTTTTTTTTTGAAAAGGAAAACAAGACAAGAATTTTGGTCAGACCGTGTGACAAGATAATGCATCTTTATTCGTATGACAGTGAAAAGTGGAAAACACGGTTACCCAAAAAAAAATTGTGGAAAACACAATTACCCAAAAAAAGAGCAGTCTAGTGCCACGACAAAAGGCACAACTTTTGTTGTGGCACGGGACTTTTTCCAAAAGAAAAACGAAAGGTAAAGACTGAAAACATGAGCACGTGAGAACTGATAATAGGCCAAGCTTCCGAAGTTTGAGTTGTTTTGAATTTTTTTTTAAAGCTTAAATGTGTGAATTTCTCATCTGAATATTTGAAGCTCGTCTCTTATTTTTTATTATCTATAAACACTTATATTTATAGAGTGATTATCATATTAAGAGTGAGATATAAAAAATTATCAAACAAAATTAATTATTTTATCAATTTTCAATAAAATATTTTTAAAAATAGTTTTTAAACCAATGTTCTTAGAGCATTTGTTAATTTTTTTTTTATGAGTTTTTGTACATAATTCTACTTTTTTTAAGAAAAATTATAGAAGAATGAGATTTGAATTATATACTTCTCAATTGAAAATACCAGAATTCATCAATTCAACTAGAAAATTAACATAATTCTTACTAGTTTAGAATCTCATACATATGCATAGGTATAATTTAATAATAAAATAAAATATAAATGCATACCAAATATATAAATTTATATCTAATAAATAACAATTGTTCATTGTATTATCAATTATGGAAATTTTTTATAAATTTCAATTATTTTTAGCTAAACAAACAAATGGTATTGAAAATCATAATCTTTCAAATCTCTTCTTCTCATTTTGGATATTACATAATTAGATATATGATTGAGTTTTTTGTGGTTTATTTATATTATACTTCTCGTATTTTGCACTGAATTAACTCACTTGACACAAAAATTAAAAAGTTTAGTTAGGACAGAGAGCACAAAATTATACTTCAACTCTAATTGGATTTTATCTCAATTTTGGCTTTAAATATATATGTGTGTGTGTGTGTGTGCGCGCGCGAAACTGTAAAGTACTATAAATGAACTAAATTAGCTCCTATTGATGAACTAAATGATAACAAATTACAAAAATTTTAGTTATTATTCATGTGGGGGTAAAAGCCCAACATTACGTGTTGAGCCTAAGGCCCAATTCGAATATCACTATGTCCGAAGAGAAGAAAATGGTTAAGAAGAAGTCTAAGTGGAAAAAATATACCTGGAAACGAACAAGGAAGATAGTCCGAGGAGAATCCTAGTGATCCGAAGAGGTTATTCTCCTCGGATACCAAGGAGACTTGATCAAGCAAGTATACAAAAAGTTTGATTGATCTTTCCAACAACTTCAATGACAAGGGCAAGCTTTGGGCATGCCTGGAGATGATAAGAACGGAAAAATATCTAAAAGGAAAAGCTGCTACAACCGTATTTAATGCACTGCAGCAACTTTCCTAGCCGCATTTATGTGGAGAAGACCCCTGAACAGTGCAATCTCAGCTACCACCACTCACGGAGAACTAAAGCAGATATCTGATATGACATGTACTCAAGTGAAGGCTTAGATGAAGAACAGGTGAATGGTGAAAATGAAGAAGAAAAAGAATATATAAATGTAATAGGCCTCTAAAGAAGGGGGAGAGAAAAAATCTGGGAGATAACTCTAAGAATTGTATTCACCTTTTAATCAATAACAAGCCTCTTCGGACTTGAGTTTATTTAGCTTTCAATCGTGTATTTATGTCATTTGACCGTTACTAGATTCACAACCAGCCTAGCTTTTTCACCCACTCTCTACAAATTCATTGTTCTGAGTTCGTTGGGTTCATAATCCTGATCTTTTAGGCTTGGGCCACGAAATTTGGACCCTACAATTAGCGCCGTCTGTGAGAATCGAACCCACGACCACATGGTGGCGTAGGGAACGATGCTATGAGCAAGGCATTGAATCAAATTTTCAGGTCCCCTTTTACACGTAACATCGAGAATGCAAGGCTCTCCCAACGTTTTCACCAGCTGACGTTTACCACTTATAACGGCTAGACAGACACCGTGGAACACGTGAGTCATTTCAACCAGAGGATGGCTGTTCATTCCAGAAATTAGGCCCTAATGTGCAAAGTTTTCCCTTCCAGTTTGGGACCGATCGCCATGAGATGGTTTGATAGCCTGAAAGCGGACTCTATAAGCTCTTTTCAAGAGCTCACTCAGGCATTTGGATCCCGTTTTGTCACGTGTCGCAGGGTTTCGCAGTCCTTGGCCTCCTTATTGTCTGTAAGCATGCGCGAAGGCAAGACTTTGAAGTCATACTCGGATAGGTTCTGGGAAATGTACAACGAAATGGAGGACGATTGCGACCTGGTAGCCATCAGCTCTTTTAAACTCGGCCTCCCCACTGAACACGACTTGAGGAAGTCTCTGACAGGCAAGCTTGTTACCAGTGTACACCAACTGATAGACAGGATTGATAAGTATAAAAGAGTCGAAGAAGACCAGCAGTAGGGTAAAGGAAAAGATAAGGTTATCCCTCAGGAGAGGAGGGATTTCAGGTTGGATAGGCAAGGCCACAACAGGTCGCGGAGAGACTGGGCCAGACAACAAGGTTCGGCGAACCTTCAGACAGTTAACGCTGTGTTCCGAGAGCCTATACACCAAGTCCTAGAGAGGATCAAGAATGAGCCTTTCTTCAAGAGGCCGAACAAGATGGTTGGAAACCCTGAAAGGCGCAGCCATAACCTCTACTGCCAATATCACCAGGATCATGGACATACCACGGAGGATTATACGAGTCTGTGGGACCATTTGGACCAACTCATCAGTGAAGGCAAGTTAAAACAGCTCTTACATCATACCTCTGGTCAGGGCAACCAGGCAAATGCAGGGTCTCGAAGGGATGACTCCTCAAAACCCCCCTTGGCATAATAAATGTTATCTTTGCTGCACCAGGAAGAACAGGGTCTTGTTCATCCAGAGTGCTATCAGTTGCTCAGCTGCCCTCAGAAAGTGTTGACAGAGAACCGAAGAGGGCTAGGATGGAGCTTCAGCCAGTGTTGGGATTCTCGGACGCAGACAAGATCGGAACTATCCAACCTCATGATGATGCTTTGGTGATCACCCTCAGGATAGGGGGTACGACGTGAAGAGGGTGATGGTGGATCAGGGCAGCGGCGCAGAAATAATGTACCCGGACCTTTACAAGGGGTTGAACTTGACTCCTGAAGACCTGATGCCCTATAGTTCCCCCTTGGTGAGTTTCGATGGGAAAGTGGTCGTACCAAGGGGCCAAATCAGGCTACCCGTGCAAACTGGCTCTGAAATAGTGGAAGTAGATTTTATAGTAGTAAACGCTTACTCACCTTACACTGCGATCATAGCCAGGCCTTGGCTCCATATACTGGGGCTATATCCTCCACTCTTCATCAGAAAATCAAATACCCGTCCGAGGGACAGGTCAGGGAGATCCTAGGAGATCAATCTACAGCCAGACAATGTCTGGTGGCAGCAATCTAGTATAAACTAGAAGCTGAGTCCTCGGCCCGTGACGAAGGGGACTTATAGCAGTTAAAATCCTCAATGCTGGACACCGAAGCCTCAACCGTGGGAGCAGAGTGTGAAAACTTGATGAAAGTAGTTATCGACGATGATCTAGGGAAGTTCTTTCAAGTCGGATCTCTGCTGCCTCCTCAAGAAAATGATGAGCTGATAGGATTTCTCAGGACCAATATTGACATATTTGCATGGGACTTCACAGAGGCCCCAGGAGTAGACCCAGAGTTCATTTGCCATCACTGGAACGTTAACCCAGCCATTATCCCTAAAAAGTAACCGCTCCGACATCCATCAAGAGAACACGCAGATGCTGTCAGGGAAGAGGTGATGAAACTCAAACAGGTTGGAGCAATTAAGGAAATTTTTTACCCTGAATGGTTGGCAAACACTGTGGTAGTAAAGAAGAAAAGCGAAAAATGGCGAGTGTGTGTGGACTTCACAGACTTGAATAGAGCTTGTCCAAAGGATCCATTTCTCATACCGAAGATTGATCAACTGGTTGATGCTACTGTCGGCCACCCTCGGATAAGCTTATTGGACGCTTTTCAAGGGTATCATCAAATACCATTGACTTTGAATGATCAGAAAAAGACAGCTTTTGTCACCCCCACAGGGAATTACCACTACAAGGTCATGCCGTTTGGTCTGAAGAATGCAGGAGTCACCTATCAAAGGATGATGACCAGAATGTTTGAACCTCAGTTGGGTAAAAATATGGAAGTTTACATTGACGATATGGTGGTGAAAAGTAAGGTCATAGCTGGGCACATAAGGAATCTCAGGGGTGTTTTTGAAATCCTCAGGAAACATAAATTGCATTTAAACGCATCCAAGTGTTCATTTGGTGTGGGGTCAGGCAAGTTCTTGGGGTACATGGTGACTCACAGGGAAATTAAAGTTAACCCCGATCAGATAAAAGCCATCAACAACTTATGAGCTCCTCGAAACCCTAAGGAGATTCAGAAACTGACCAGAATGACTGCTACCCTGAACAAGTTCATTTCCCGATCAGCAGATAGGTGTAGACCTTTCTTCTCATTGATCAACAAATGGAAAGGGTTTGAGTGGACTGAGGAATGTGTTGTGGCTTTTCAGCAACTTAAGGATTACCTAGCTCGGCCTCCAATCATGTCCAGTCCTGAGCCAGATGAAGTCTTGTTTGCTTACATTGTTGTAGCCCCTAATGCTGTAAGCTTGGTGTTGATACGAGCAGATTGTGGCGTGCAAGGGCCAGTTTATTATGTAAGCAAGTCGCTGCATGAAGCAGAGATCCGCTATTTGCCATTGGAGAAGGTTATCTTGGCTGTGGTGCTTGGTACACGGAAACTGCCTCACTATTTCCAAGCCTATACAGTTATTGTTCTCACCCAGCTCCCACTCAAAACTATACTCCAAAGCGCTGACTATACTGGAAGGATTGCTAAATAGGGGACGATCTTAGGGGCTTTTGATATCAAATACATGCCTCGCACATCAGTTAAGGGTCAGATCCTTGCGGATTTTGTGGTCGAGTTCACAGAGCCCCATTTAGAAGAAGTAACGCCGATGCCCAACATGGATGAAAAATCGGTTGGCATGATTTCCCAGCAGGGCCCCTCACACTGGGAAGTGTACGTGGACGGCGCATCGAATCAGAAAGGTTCCGGAGTGGGGCTAGTGTTGATATCCCCTGAAAGAATCATCGTTGAAAAATCGTTAAAGCTGAACTTTTCGGCGACAAATAATGAGGCTGAGTGTGAAGCTTTACTGATGGGAATGACTATGGTTTGAAGAATGGGAGAAAAGGAAGTAGAGGTGTTCTCAGACTCAAGATTAGTCGTAGGTCAAGTGCGAGTTGAATATGAAGCGAAAGATGAGAGAATGTAGGGGTACTTGAGTCAAATTAAATCTTTACAGTCAGAGTTTGAGTCTTTTAATTTGCTACACGTCTCCAGAAGTGGTAATACACATGCTGACTCTTTGGCCACGCTCGCTTCCTCCTCGGCGCAAGATTTGCCAAAAGTTATCCTCATCGAGGACCTGCATAGGCCTACGAAGGGAAGGAGAGTAGCCCAAGTTCATCAAATCAGGGCCAAACTCAGTTGGATGGATCCCATAATTAAATTCTTGAAGGACGATATCTTACCTGAAGGAAGGGGGGGAAGCTGATAAAGTTCGAAGGAAGGCAACTAGATTCTGGCTGTCCGAGGACCAGAAACTGTATAAACGCTCTTATTCAGAGCCGTACTTATTATGCTTGCATCCTGAAGCGATTGAGTTACTACTAGAAGAGTTACATGAAGGAATCTGTGGGAGCCATACTGGAGGTAGATCTTTAGCTCACCGAGCCATTACTCAAGATTATTGGTGGTCGAATATGCAGAAAAAAGCCCATGACTATGTTAGAAAGTGCGACCAATGCCAACTGCTTGCGCCGAGCATACACCAACCAGGCAGAACCCTTAATCCACTATCCAGTCCATGGTCTTTCGCTCAATGGGGATTGGATATCGTGGGCCCATTCCCTAAGGCTGCAGGAAACAGGAAGTATCTTCTGGTCAGCACAGATTATTTCACCAAATGGGTTGAAGCTGAACCTCTAGCTAACATCAGGGACGTGGATGTAAAGAAATTAGTTTGGAAAAGTATCGTCACTTGGTTTGGGATCCCTCACACCCTCATCTCGGACAATGGCCTTCAGTTTGATAGTAAGGCATTCAGGAACTATTGTAGCGAGCTGGGAATCACAAACAGGTACTCCATTCCTGCTTATCCCCAGGGAAATGGGCAGGCAGAAGCTGTCAACAAAGTCATAGTTAATGGATTAAAGAAAAGGCTAGACGACGCGAAGGGTAGATGGGTCGAGGAATTACCACACGTGCTTTGGGCGTACAGAACTACACCTTGCCGGTCTACTAGAGAAACCCCCTTTTCAATGATCTATGGGGCTGAAGCTGTCATACCGTTGGAGACTGGATTCCCAACATTGAGAACTAGTTCGTTTTGTCCGACCGACAACGATGAGCAACTAGAGAAGAGTCTGGACTTGATTGAGGAAAGAAGGGAAAACACAATTGTCCAATTGGCACATTACCAGCAAAAGCTTAAGCAGGGCTACGATGCCAACGTAAAGCTGAGGCCTCTAGAGCCTGGTAATTTGGTGTTAAGGAAAGTGGTGGGCAATGCAAAGAACCCAGCTTGGAGAAAACTAAGATCGAACTTGGAAGGACCATACCGTATTACCTCAGGGGCTGGTATTGGGACGTATTTCTTAGAAGACCTAGATAGTCATGTAATACCACGGCCTTGGAATGTACATAATCTTAAAAGGTACTATTATTAAATGAGTCTTCTCTTCAATCAATATGCCATTTCGTTATATCAAGAATTCTCCCAAGTGTTTAAACTTAAATCCAATCGTGCCTGTAGTCCGCAGATCAGATAATTTGGGTTAGTTAACACTCGTTTACTATTCTCCTAAGTGTTTAAATTTAAATCCAATCATGCTTGTAGTCCTCGGACCAGATGATTTTGGTTAGTTAACACTCGTTTACTATTCTTCCAAGTGTTTAAACTTAAATCCAATCATGCCTGTAGTCCTCGGACCAGATGATTTGGGTTAGTTAACACTCATTTACTATTCTCCTAAGTGTTTAAACTTAAATCCAATCATGCCTGTAGTCCTCGGATTAGATGATTTGGGTTAGTTAACACTCGTTTACTATTCTCCCAAGTGTTTAAACTTAAATCCAATCATGCCTGTAGTCCTCTAACCAGATGATTTGGGTTAGTTAACACTCGTTTACTATTCTCCTAAGTGTTTAAACTTAAATCCAATCATGTCTGTAGTCCTCGAATCAGATGATTTGGGTTAGTTAACACTCGTTTACTATTCTCTTAAGTGTTTAAACTTAAATCCAATCATGCCTGTAGTCCTCGGACCAGATGATTTGGGTTAGTTAACATTCGTTTACCATTCTCCTAAGTGTTTAAACTTAAATCCAATCATGCCTGTAGTCCTTGGACCAGATGATTTGGGTTAGTTAACACCTCTATCTGGTTGTTATTAATGCTTAGGTTTAAAATGAATCACGCTTGGAATTCTTGGATGCGTTTAAGTAAACTCTAACTTATGATAGGCCTACTTAGTCGTGTGTAAGCCAGAGTCAATGGGAAGTAGCATTCTCTATGCATGACAGAATAATTGCTCTCATTGTTTATTGGCAATTCTTACATAAACTGTTCTTTTCAGTATTAATTTAGGCTATTCGCATCATCAGCACGATATGGTGGTTAAGTTTACAAGTTATTGATGTTTGTAGTGATGACGAATCACAATATGTACCACAAGGGCATTAAAGATAAAAGAGAAACGATTTCATTGATAAAAAAAAGAGCTTACAGTCCCTTAAAAAAAAAAAGAGAAAAAGCTAACTAATACAAGTAAAAAATAAAACTCCTAAACATCTAATCCTTCGTCTGTGTGGCCGAGGAGTCAACTGTCTGGCCAGGTTGAGCGGCAACAGCGTCTGAACTTTGAACATCGGCCTGACCAAGTTCTTGAGTTGTATCAGCAGGGGCAGGAGGAGTCTGACCAACTGGGGGCTATTCCAAATCCTCTGGGAGTTCACAAATGTCCGGATGATAGTAAACTCTCTCAGGCTGCCTCAAGGCAGATTCTGGAGGGACCCCAGCAGCGTCAAGGCCTTTGTCCCATGTTACGTCACAATACTCTCTACAAACCTTTGCGAACTCCTCAGTCAGCCTGGCATGGGTCTTTGTCACCCCTAGTGTGTAGGCCACTTGTTTTTCAGCGTCAAGCGCCTCCTTGGCTAATTGAGCGTCACTCTCGGCCAACTTGGCAGACTCTCTGGCCTTCTAAAGCTCAGCCCGAAGACCTTTAACTAGCTCTCTCTCTGTTGCCAAGTTAATCTCGGTCGTGTACAGCTGCTGGCGTTGGTCTTCGGCCTGCTTTTCAGCACTTTTCAGGCCCGCATCCAAACTGTTCCTCTCTTTGGTCACTTTTTTTAATTTCTCGGACAGGCGAGTATACTCCTCCTTCAAACTGCCCAGAGATTTTTCCACCTCAGACCGAGAGTAGACCGCTACTTGGGCTTCAGTATGAGTCTTCTTGTTCCACTCCTCGGCCACGTACACTTGCTGAGTAATCTGCATGACAGAATGAAAAATTTCAATATAAAGCGAGGAAGAAAGGCGAATAGAAAAGACCAACACCTTAAAGTTAACGAATCAGATCAATCTAATTACCATAGCTAAATCCCTTTTAAGGGATAAGAAGAGTTCATACTGGCTGCAGCGCCTATATGCCTCCATGTCTTTTGGGAGGAGCAGTGGTTGCTCCAGCACCTCAGTAATGAGACCTGCTTTCCCCCCTGCATAACTTCTGAGGGAGGCTTCCCAGGGGATGGGAGCACCATCTAGCGCTAGCTTAGGAGACCAAATACGAGCCCCTCGGCGCACATTTGTTGCATGAGCCTCGTCTTGGCTCTCTGTAGATGAAGCCCTCTTGCTCCGAGTGTCTTTGACCAACTTTTGTTGCTTAGGTCCCTTCGGAGGCGCCACCTCTTTTCCTTCATCATCAGTTAGAGGCCTTTTCTTCTTCAGATCTGGCAATGGCTTTAAGCCAAGATCCGAGGGAACCTGAGGCGGTGGTGGAGGAAGAGTGGCTGCTGGTTGAGACGTTCCAGTCTCTTTGGGCCCAGTTCTTCTGCCTCTATTCTTCATCAAGTCCTTCAAACTCTCCATATCTTCTTCAGAAGAATCTGGTATGTCTATTCTCTCTGGGAGAACACTGGACTGCCTGTCAATCTTTTCCTTGGCGTCTACAACTTGAACCCCTTCTGAAACTTCTCCTTCGAACTTGAACCTATCAATCTGCTCGTCAAGTGAAGGGGTTGAAGAGGCAACTCTTTCACCTACTCCTGGTTCTAAGGGAGCTTGTTGAATGGGTTGGACGAGCAAGGGTATACCCTGCGGATTTGGATGCGGCATCGGGGCGAGATCAAACGGCGCTAGAAAGTCTTTCTGAGCAACGTTTATACGGTTGATGCGACGATCTCCCTGTATTATCGCGTTGCCGATCAGCTGAAAATCAGTTGATTTCAGCGTATAACCGATAATAAGATGCACAGCTTGGAGTTGCCCGTCTCCACTTACAAAAATTTGTGATCGAAGGAGGTAATTGAGCGCAGCAACGTTTGTAAGGCTGAGCCGAGGAGAAACGTGTGTTTTGTCTGCGGACATTACAATAAAACTTAATCAAAAACTTGAAAATGATGATACAAAGAGATGACCGAATTATTAAAAAATAAGGATCCTGAATCTATTGTTAGGAAACCTAAATCTAGGATGTCCCACCTGGCTCTCCTGGTTAGGTTGGGTAATGAAGTCCGTCATGCCACGTGCCCGAGACGATCAGATAGTCGTCTTTCATCCCTTTGTTAGATTTAGGAAGATAGGAGATGAGCCTAATGACTTCGGACCGGGATCTGAGATAGTATCCCACTCCTTTCTGACAACAACATTTGTACATGTGTACCACATCGAGCCAAGTGAGTCCCAATCCTAGATGACGGTTTAAATCATCAACTGCTCCTAAAATCCTAAATATGTTAGGCGCACATTGGTCAGGGCTAAGCCTATGGTTTCGAAGATAATCTCTGGTAACGGTGCCCATAGGGATGGTCATTCCCCCTTCTAGAAAGGCGATGATGGGGATGATAACCTCGCCCCCCTTACGATCTGTTAAAAGCTTTTTCGGCGAACAATATCTCAAACCCACATCCTGAGGAATGCAATATGTTGCCCTAAATTCCTCCATCTGGGCGGGGCTATCCACAAAATACTGGAATCTACCCATCTCAGTTAAAACAAAGAAGGGGAGTGACTACTCGGTGGCCGAAAAGGTTAGCTGACGAGAGGATGAAAGGCTTGAGTAAAGGAGAATTTACGCAAACTAAATCGGAGATGATCTTCGAACTTGTGGAAAGATTCTCACAGATTCTGAGGAGAGTGAGAGTTGATGACTGGAAGAGCTTGATAGGTGTGAGTGCTTGAGTTCGCTGAAAATCTGTAAAGGAGAAATAACTGCCTCTGAGACTTTATATAGGGACAGATGAAAGGGTAGGAGTTATCCCGCCCAAATTTGGAGGAAAAATCACGATCGTTGGATCAATAGCCCACCGTTGGATGCCAAAGACAAGGCGCTGCCTAGAGTAATTAATGGTGCCTTGGAAATATGGAAACGGCAGTGGCAATGATGAAGCGCCCAGACCGATACTCATACACGTGTAAACTCAGATATTTCCGGTTTTTAAATTTTTTATTTTACAGTAAATCAAAATCCTCTTTTTTCTCTTCGGATGCGAGGGAAAAATCAAAATTTTGAGCGGCTATTGCGGGGGTAAAAGCCCAACATCACGTGTTGGGCCTAAGGTCCAATTCGAATATCACTATGTCTGAAGAGAAGAAAATGGTTAGGAAGGAGTCCAAGTGAAAGAAATATACCTAGAAACGAACAAGGAAGATAGTCCGAGGAGAACCCTAGTGATCCGAAGAGGTCATTCTCCTCAGACACCAAGGGGACTTGATCAAGCAAGTATACGGAAAGTTTGATTGATCCTTCCAACAACTTCAATGACAAGGGCAAGCTTTGGGCATGCCTGGAGATGATAAAAACGGAAAAATATCTAAAAGGAAAAGCTGCTATCACCGTATTTAATGCACTGCAGCAACTTTTCTAACCGCATTTATGTGGAGAAGACCCCTAAACAGTGCAATCTTAGCTACCACCACTCACGGAGAACTAAAGCAGATATATGATATGACATGTACTCAAGTGAAGGCTTAGATGAAGAACAGGTGGATGGTGAAGATGAAGGAGAAGAAGAATATATAAATGTAATAGGCCTCTAAAGAAGGGGGAGAGCAAAAATCTGGGAGAGAACTCTAAGAATTGTATTCACCTTTCAATCAATAACAAGTCTCTTCGGACTTGAGTTTATTTAACTTTCAAGCGTGTATTTATGTCATTTGACCGTTGCTAGATTCACAACCAGCCTAGCTTTTTCACCCACTCTCTACAAATTCATTATTCTGGGTTCGTTGGGCTCATAATCCTGATCTTTTGAGCTTGGGTCACGAAATTTGGACCCTACAATTCAAAATATGATTTTATTCTTGGATTGAAGAGAGTCTTTAATTTATTTCTTAGAACAAGCTCTCCTCCACGATGTAATTGTTCTTTTTCTTTCGGAATGAAATTCATAGACTTTCTATCCAAAAATAAATATAAATTTCATGTATCATTTATAGAAATTTATTAACAGCATTTGTTATTATTATTGTTCTATAAATACAATTTTTTATCAAAATTAAAATTAAAGAAATCCTACCTAAAACCGACTGTCACAATAAAAATTTAATTATTAAGCATACTATCAATTTTTTAGTAAGAAGAAAATACTCACTTAAAATTATCACTTTACAACTCAAATTGTATCAGTCGAATATTACAAATTTTATTGTATAAATCTTTTACAAACTGACATGTCATCGATTATATTTAAAAAATGCTAAAATTTACTACAAAAAATTCATAAAGAAGATAACAATGAATTTGATTGATACTATTTTAACATCATTTATGATAAATGGAATTCTAATGAAGTTATGGGATAAAAATGGGGGAGGATGTTGAAACTCTTGTTACATAAAAAGCAGTCTTGTTGGGTATAATATGAGGGACCATCTAATTAAGGTAGTGGTTGAGGAGGACTTGGCTTTTTTAATCAAAGGACTTACTTCTTTCAAACTTAGACAACTCACAGCTAGATGATATCTTTGAAGGAACCAAAATGATTGCTGCATTTTTTTTAGGAATTCAGTTTATTCATCATATGCTTAGAAAGTGGCACACTATCTAGCAAGAAGAACCAATTAGCTTCATAGTATTGTAATTTGATGGGTGGGAGGGATTCCATATTTTTTACATAGTAAACTAGCATATGATGTACTCCATTTTTAGCAATGAAATGAAATTATTTCTGATTATAATTTTTTTTTTTAAAATAAGAAGATATGACAATATAAGAGTAACTGCATCTGTGTTTGTAAAATTTCTATTTATTTTAACATAACAACCCACTTTTTCTATTTTACACCATCACTTTTACAAAACACGCCCACGCCAGATTATCTATCATACGCTCTACTTTATTTAAATAATCATTTTATTCATTTTTTATTATTTTTTCACTCTGAGATAACTCTCACTTCTCACACTAATCCTCTCACCTCTCTCTCCTTTCAAACCTCGCTCTCAGCTGCCGTTGCTGCTCTTCACTGGCGCCGCCGTTGCTGCTTCTTCTTCTTCTCTTATCCCAAACCAAAACCACATCATCAGCATCATCTTCTTCTTCTTCTTCTTCTATAAACTACCCAACAAAATAACACAAATCATACCCAAATCTTCTTCTTCTTCTTCTATAAGACAAAGTGAACTTGTCAAGTTATTGTCCTGCAAATACAGTGTGTACAATCGCTGGATTCTGAGGAGTGAGGTTGGGATCTGATCGAAGATCTAGTTTCCAGCAAGGACGACAATTTTTAAGCGGTGGAGACTGGAAATTGAGACAAGGAAGTTTCCAGAGAAGTTGTTGTTGTTGAGGAAGAGAGATTTGAGGTTGAGGAGGCCATTGAGGTCTGGGATTTGGCCAGAGAGAGATTCCTTTGAGGTTGAGGACTCTGAAAAGGGAAAGAGAAAATTGAGGAAGAAGGTCAGTAACGAAGTGAGAGAAAAAAAGAATTAAAAATTCATTTGCAAATGAACATTAAATGTGAATATATGCACAGTTACTGTAGCAATTTTATATATATACAAACTTATGCACCATTGATGTGGGTGTTTTTTTTGGTTAAAAGGTGTAAAATTAACCTCTTTTTCTATTTTGCAAATTTATGCAAGCACTAATGCGGTTGCTCTAAGTTGGCTACAATATACTCTTGGGTGAAATTTTCATCTTGGTTAACGTACATTGGCATGTTTCATTGTTATCCTTGCACTTAAAAATATTAAGATGATGATTAAGTACAAATAGTTTGGGCCAAGAGCCTTGAAGCTTTATTGGCCCACCTCTAAATGTTTCTAACGAAAACTTCTAAAGTTCAAAATCCCCCTTCACTGTTGTAACTGTCAAATTATCGGCTAAAAGAAAAATACTACAAATTGTCAGGGTTCGACTCAGCTTGTACATTAATATAATTTCAATACAAGAACATTACATTGTTTAGGAAGGTAATAAGATTAAAGTGAGATGTGATATATTTTGTAATTTTAGATTATAGTAATGTTAAAAAAAAAACCAAAAACTTTAATGTCATATCATAGTAATATACATCACATTAAGGGCACATCACAACGAACCAAACACTCCTTAAGTGTTTGTTTTCCTCCATCACTATAAAAGCATTATCACTAAGAACCATAGCATAGGGATGATTTTCATTTCTATTCTTCACTTAGGTGTACCCATTACTGCTTTTATTACAACCATGTAAGCCAAGTATGTAAGTTACAAAATTATGTAATCATCCTCTGAGAGAGAGAGAGAGAGAGAGAGTCCAATTAGATTCTACAATTAAAGTCTAATTTTGCACCGTGTATACTATTTTTTTTTTTTTATGAGCTAAATTATTTATTTTTAGAGAGAGTTTTATATCTTACTTTTGGAGTCAAATGTGAAGATCACATCATAAATATCCATCCAAGTGAGTTATTGCATACAAAAACCAGAGAGTTTAGAATTAATGAACATAAAAAATATTTTTAAAAAAATTAAAATTTTACATTTTCTATCTAATAATATTTTTACAAGACTTTTTAAAAAGTTAAAATATATATATATATATGAAAAACTACCAATAATATTTAAATTATATATATAAGAATTATAATATGCAACTTAATATATAAAACTAATATTTAAATTATATATATAAGGATTATAATATGCAACTTAATTTATATTTTATATATATACTAGGAAGATTATAGACAAGAAATCATTCAGGTCAGCGTCATTACAACGTAGACTGAATTAGGAATATAGTTTTTTAGAACGATAGAACACATCCTCTGACATAACAACGATTATAGCTGAAGACAGATGTTACATCAATGATTCTGCCGAAGAAGAAATTATTCAATAGGCCCCATAGAGGATAAAACAAGCTGAGGGATCTTTCTGCTTGTATTTTAAGAATTTAAGAGATAAGAGATACATTGGAGTCATTTACAGTTAAAGATAACGAAATCTTTTCAATATCACAATGAATGTGTCAAGTGTTTTTCATCATTTGATTCTTGATATGGAATAATTTTAGTGGCGACAATATAAATCAAAGAAAGAATTTTTTTTTAATCAAAGTGTCTAACAAGAAAGGGATAGATAGTTTCTTTCGCCAATAGGATTTGCATTTCTTTTTATTTAAACATGAAAACGGTTATATTGGATTCATATAAGCACGCATGATCCAAAAAAACAAAAACAAAAACAAAAGCAAAAGAATTTTTAAGCAGAAGATGAAGTGGCCATCATTGATTGAAGAATACAAGAAGTTTGTAACAAGAAGCAATAAAATATTTGTACAAATGTTATGATGCTTCAGTCGATAGAGTTGGATTATATTAATGCTGGTAAAATTCCAAGCCAAAAGTTTCCATTGTAATTACAAAAAATTATTGTATTCAATTTATTTCAATTGTAATTGGGTTTGGCGTATACCTGGGAGATGCCAAAAGTTTCTGTTTCAGTGTGCCATTCTAGAGATCGAATCTAGGTCGAGTGAGATTTAGTTAGAGGGGTTCAACAGTTCCTTGCCAGTCATCTTAGTCAAGCGAGATCATCAGTAGAGAAGCTCGCATAACCAATCGAGCGAGTTTTGCGGAACGACACTGACCTAAGCTTTTTAATGGGCTTTTTGTAGCCAATTAAACCCCAAACCCTACATATATTAAAAAAAACATAGTTTTGTAACCCTAATTTGGAGAAGAGGAAGACAACTACAGAGCAAAGAGAGACTAGAACTAAGAACTTCTAATCCCTTCCAACCATCTTCCATTAAATATCTTTGAGAGGAGATATAATCCATCACCAGTGCTTTGGAGTGTTGGAAAACACAAAGACCATCAGAAATTTTTAAGAGGCCTTAAATTAACCATGAGATTGGTTTGACAGTCATCATCTCAAGTTACATTTGAAGACCTCGAAGAGAAGCAATTAATGCAGTCCGTTGCTAGCAAGAGCTAGATGCTCAAGTACATGTATATTACAAAATTGAAGGTTTTGTAAGTCATTATGTATTGCAACTATTTTCATATCTGTTTTATTGGCTAGGGCCAGAAAGTTTGTCCGTTAAGAGTTTCTCTCTGCCATCACAATTAACCTAAAAAAAAAAAGATAATGGGTAATTGTTATATCAAGTTTTTTAATTATATTTGAAAAAAATAAAATGATTAGATCTGTTCTCTTTATTTGCCCGATTAGGAAAATTTTCTCTGATCATAAAAACAAAGGTTTCGAGAAATTTTTTTTTTTGGGCCAAAATTTCAGAAGACTCAACTCAAAACTTAAAAAACAAATAAAAAATAACAGACCTAAATTTTCTCATGGCTAAAGGATGAACCAGCTCCTAGCTAGGAAAATTTAATCTTTCCTGACGTACAAATTGCGGTAGCTAGAGTCACCAATTTTTTTTTTTTTTTTTGAGAAATAATTCTAGAGTCACCAATTGATAATTTGATTAGTTATATATATATATATATATATATATTAAATCTCACTTTTAGTTGGATTCACTATTAGTTATTTGAGCTTATTAGTTATGAACAATTTTTTTAAAATTTCACTTTTTCTTTAAACATAATTATTTCTCTTAATATGTTTGTGAGAAATTGTTTTAATTAACTTTCATGGACTCAGGCTCATGTTATATATTATGAATATTTCAAATTATTAACCAAAATGCCAAGTGGCTTATATTTCAAATGGTTGGTAATTGGTAGTGTCACCTTTTGGTTTTTCTAAGAGATCTAGGATTCTAGAGTACACATGTCATAGGTACATTTGTTTATGATCTGGTTTAAATTCTTGGCCTCAACTTCTCAAGCATGTTTTCAAAATCATGCGCACAGAAAAAAGCATGTTTTCCACTCACTGTAAAGAATAAGTGGTAAACGTGTTTCATAAAAAAATAAAAAAATGAAAATTTTAACAAAACCATGCGCACAGAACAAAGCATGTTTTGCGCTCACTGTAAAGAATAAGTGGTAAACGTGTTTCAACAAAAAAAAAAATGTGTATATATAATTTAAGAAAAAAGAAACATATTGTTCACATAATAGTGCATCCAAAACTCCTAACCAATCTCAGTTATGTTAGGTTCTAAGACTTGAGGAATTAAATGTATTAAAACTTCAATTTGTAATGTGTTGATAAACTATGATCAAAACTTAGAGTCTAGATTTAGGCTGTTCAAAGTGTGTTTATTTGTAAAGTTAAAATCGAGTAAATTGCAGGATTTATTGGCTAAATCTGCAAGCTTGATCGATCGAACCTCATGCAGATTATTTTTTCTACAGAATTTCCAACTCAGCCCAAGCCCAATTTGACGTGTAAGGTTTTATATTTTACTCCAAGTATAAAAGAAAAAAACCTAGCTACGTTTTAGAGGTTATTGATGTACTGTGTGTTAAATCTCTTTTGAGATCTAGAAGTATTTACCTTCATACACACTTAGAGTTATCAAGATTCATGTCAAGAACTTGGTGATCGCTTCAGTTGCTACATAAAAAATTTAAAGAAGATTTGAAACGTTTGAGTGGAGTCTCAAAGTCACAAGTGGGAGTACTTGTGGTTGTAGTGGGTCAAGGAAAGAAGTAGTCCGTGGACTCGAAGCTGTCACGTGGTCGTGGTAATAAGTTTTCTACTTAATGTAGCAATAGAATGTTAGTAGTCTAAGTTTTATTGTAAAAACTTTAATTCTTTCATAGTGGATCTATTTTACCTTGAGGATAGTTAGGTTAAATTCTCCTCAGGTTTTTTATCGGTTTAGTTTTCCTAGATTATCATATCATGTATTCTTTATATTTCTGTATTATTTACATGATATGATTTGATTGTGTTAACCTAGATCTGAATAATTTATCTAAGTAATCATTTGGCTAAATAACTAGGTTAAACAACTTGTGTTTTAAGGGTTCTAAAAACGTACAGGCTATATATTTTCTTCAGAGCTTAATATGTAAGGACTAGAGTTGTTAACATGTTCTTAAAACTTGAACAAAGTACCCTTTAAACTCCTCATATATATTTTTTATTGAGTGTGAATTTTAAAAATCTAATTATTGAATTGCATGTTCCTTGTATTTTTAACATGCACGTTAAATTTCGTTCAAATTGGGTGTTATTTATTATTCGATTAATGAACTTATTTTTTATACATAATTTTAAATCACAAAAACTTAAAATTTGAACAACTAATTTATGACATGGCAATTGATCTTTCTTCTTGAAATTTTGCAAGCATGAAGGATATAATGACAACATGCAATCCATTGTTAAGATTTTCAAAATTTACACTTAATATAAAAATATACGAGGAGTTTGTAAGGTTTCTCTCAAAATTAGTTTGGAGAGATAAAAATGGGAGGGATAGAAAATGGAGAAAGGAAAATAGAGAATAAAATGTTGTTTTCCCTTGTTTGGTTCAAGAGAGAAAACAAGAGGGAAATAAAACAAAGTAGAAAAAAATCACTTCGGGCTCACAAATTTTTATTCTTTTAATTAATTTGGGAGGAAAACTGAGGAGGGAAGAAGAAAAAAGAGACTCCAAATATTGAATTACACATTTATCCTTTAAAGTTGTAATCCAAGTCAAGTGAGTCAAAATTACTTGATTAGCTTTTGGGTAGAGTACATCCTATTATACGGCTAGTCTTGGATCAATGGACAGAGGATGAAACCTAGTCAACATGTTTTTTTTTTTTAATGAAAAAACCCTGTCAATATATTTTGTTTTCTTTTTTAATTTGTGTTTGGGCTTTTTTTTGAGAAATAATTTGTGTAATTAAAAAAAAGTTGAGTGATATACTTATAAATGTATTTAATATATGTGTAGGAAATATAATTTAAAAAAGTTATAATGTTTTAATAGTGTTATATGATAGAGGTATGAGAGTAAATTTATCTGAATTAAATGTTTCATCTTCTCATTTTTCTTCTCAAACAAAAAAAAAAAATGAGTTTTTCATCTTTCCACTTTTCCATCCTCCAAAAACACATATGAGAAAAAATTAAATATTTTCTATCCTCCTATTTTTCTATCATTTTCTCATTTTTTATCCTCCCACTTTTCCACCCATCCAACCAAATAGACCTAAAACTTCCACAAACCAAACACATATCCATTTTTCATTAGCATTTCATGAACAAGACAAAGTGCAAAACGTGTTTCACATTGAAGTGCACCAAAGTAGGTAAATAATGTTAATTTGTTGAGTAATACTATAGACACAACAATTTTCATAATACATTTTACATATGCTGAATTGACAGGTAATTATCAATTCTCATAAAAATTTATCACCTAAAACTTTCACAAACCAAACACATATCCATTTTTCATTAGCATTTCATGAAGAAAAAGTGCAAAACATGTTTCACATTGAAGTGCACCAAAGTAGGTAAAGAATGTTAATTCGTTGAGTAATGGGCCAAAGTAGGAAGTGCACCAATGGGCCTTCCGTATTATGCAGCCTCCACGAAGGGGCCATTCCGCCCGTAATCAGACAACTACTGGTGAGTGGTGATTCACTTTAATCATGGGCTATAACTATTCGTCAAACAACGACGCACCCACCTGCTTTATCTGTCATGAATCATGTTTTCCAAACTTTTTTTTCTTCCCAAGATAATCGAGTATAGATTTGAAATGACTCGAAGAAAAGTACTTCAATAATGTAATGATAAGTGATAACAATAATGATAATGATAATGTAAATACCACTGAGGTGGTGTGGTCCAGTAGTGTTAGGTGATGCACAAAGATGCGCCAAGGGTGAGGTTCCATGTTCGAGTCCAAATATGGACTTGCGTGTGGTTGCCTTCCTTGGCAGTCTAGGATCGCTGGTGCCCCTCGTGGAGCTGGGAAAGCTATGGCTCACGGGTCTCCCTGCACCCTAGCAGGGCTCGGACCCTGGCGGGTAGGGTGTTACTATGGTTACGCCCAGGTAGGATTGCCACGTCGGTCGCCCCTTTATCCATTTTTCGTTCATCAAAAAAAAGATAATGATAATGTAAATAATATTAAGATGACGAAAATTGATAGTAAGCTCACTTGCATTGATTCGAGAACATGATGCGATGCAATTTACAAGTAATCTCAATTAAGTTCTTTTTTAGTACAAGAGTTAAAACTAAGTTGCACATTTCTAACAGTAAATGAAAGATAGACTACCACCCCCTACAAACAAACAAAAATTATGGAAAATGAGGCACCGCCCCGCTACCCATTTTTCGATCATCAAAAAAAAAGATACTGATAATGTAAATAATATTAAGATGACGAGAATTGATAGTAAGCTCACTTGCATTGATTCGAGAACATGATGCAATGCAATTTACGAATAATCTCAATGAAGTTCTTTTTTAGTACAAGAGTTAAAACTAAGTTGCACATTTCTAAGAGTAAATGAAAGATAGACTACCACCCCCTACAAACAAACAAAAATTATGGAAAATGAGGTACTTTTTCCTAGTCATGTACTTACTCCACAACCACAAGACAAGGAACTAGTTTTCAACTTTTTGATAACTTCTTCTCTTTATTTTCATTTTTTTAAAAATTTTCACTTAATTAACTATTAGATTTCACCAAAAAAAAAAAAAAAAAATCGCTATTGCTAAGGAGGCAAAATGAGAGCTAATGAATTTTTTTTTTTTGGTACCATTACTCTTCCAAAATATATAATTTTATTATTTTTGGAGCTTTTGATTGATATTTTTTTAAGTGGTCCATATTCTTTTAAAAATTATTATTATGTATTATATTTTCTTAATTTCTTTTGGTTCAACTAAAATTTTTAAGTTTCAAGTTTATTATTCAAATTTCTTAATTGATAGGCATATTCAAATACATATATGTAGATTGTATTTTTAGATAAACTCAAATTTTCACTTCCAAACTAACTAAGGTTAACTCAAAAATCTATAATAATAAAAAAAGATTAACTCAAACAAAAATTAAACCAAAGTTATAAGAAAGAGAGAGAGATGACTTATAATAAGGAACTCAAAAAATACAACCCCAAAATATATTAACCCAAAGTAGAGATATTAAAAAAAATCATCAACATAAAGGAGAGAGAGAGAGAGAGAGAGAGATCACATTCTTATGTCGGAAAATATGGATTGAATGAGAGAGAATAATATATTTATAATAAAAAAGATGGGGATAAAAAGAGTCAAAATAAAATGGAAGGACATTAATGGTACACTTTGGTCCATTCGGTCCATTTTGGTCCACTTCTATCCATTTCGGTCCAATTTGTTCCACATCAGTTAGTTCTATCCAATTCGGTCCATTTTGTCCAATTCAATCTATTTTATTCCATTCGGTCTACTTTGGTTCATTTGGTCCACATCAGAACATTTGGTTCCACTTTGGTTCATTTGGTCCTCTTCGATCCATTTGCTTTACTTTGGTCCATTCGTTCTAGTTCAGTCCATTTGGGTCCACTATGTCTATTTTAGTCCACTTTGTTCCTTTCAGTCCATTCGATCCATTTTGTCCTCGGTTCATTCAAAAAGGGAATTATAATATTTTGTTGCAACGGAATGGGTGCTACTGTTGGGATAAAGTTTTCTTTGTGGGGTGCGATGTTGTCAGCTTTTCATTTGGACAGGTATTTGGTTGGATGGGTTATAAGTAAATTCCTTTTTAAATTTTACTATGAAAATATGTTGGATTATAATTTAATGTATATTCATAAATATTTACATTATAATAGAAGTATTGGACCGAAAGTCATATATGGGTGTTTGAGGTGGTGTCGCTAGGAAGTTGTTTTTGAATGTTGCAATTATGAATGAATATGTTGGTTACTGGTTAGGAGCTAAATGGGTATGTTCAATATAACACATGGCATAATAAGAAGAAGATTAGCTTGCAAAGCAATCATTTAACTTCTATGAGAGGATTTGAGGTATGCCATCCAACAATTGTGAGCCACTATTTTGAATTACATATTTGGTCTCTAATCTTTACGTTGTATTTCAATATAGTTTTTGACCTTTTAAATGTGTCAATTTGGTTCCTAATCTTTTAGTATTGTATCAAAACAATCCCTACCATTAAGTGATTGATGGAAAATACTAACATAGTTAATGGACAAAATAAAATATAATTTTCTTGTTACATAGATTGCCACTTGAACTGAACTGCCACATGGCCTAAACTATAAAAATAAATAAATAAAAAGTCCACATGTAAACATAGTATTCTATATATATATATATATATATTTGAGAGATTTCTATATCTCTCTCTCTCTCTCTCTATATATATATATATATATATATTTTTTTTTTTTTTCACTTTCTCATTTTTCAATAAGTTTTCCTTGAAAACAAACACAAGCACGCTCGTAAATCTCATTGTTGAATATTTTTTTGTCATTCATTTTCTTAAAAATTTTTGAATTTCTTTATCTTGAACTAAAGTTTGAATTTTTTTTTTTTTTTTTTCATATTCCTTTCTTTTTCCCTTTATTTTTATTTATTTATTTATTTTTTTAATTTGGTGGTTTTATTTGAAGAGGGGAGAGCCATTCGCAAGCTGAGGAGGAGGATGACAAGGAATGAGGAGTCGTTGTAGAGAGAGGGAGAGGTGGCGGTCTTTGATTGGATCTTCTTTGGGTGATGAGGCTTAATCTTTGGTTTTGAAATTTTTGTGTTTGTTTCCAAGGAAAGTGTAAAAAATATAAAAGTGGATCTCAAGGTTATGTTTACTCATGCACTTTGGTTCTTTTTTTTCTTTTTTGTCCATGCGGTAGTCCAAGTGGCAAAGCAATTTATGTGGCAAGAAAATTAAATTTTATTTTGGCCATTAATCACATCAACATTTTTCATTCATCAGTTAACGGTAGGGATTATTTTGACACAAATTACACAATACCAAAATATTAAAGACCAAATTAATGCATTTAAAATGCCAAGCACTAAATTAAAATACAATGTTAAGTTTAGGGATCAAATATCTGTTTTACCCCATTTCTATTTTTTTCTTTTGACTCTCAAGGCATCATATGTTTCTTTTGACTCTCAAGGCAATATAATTACATAAAAGATTGCACTGAACATGTTTCATCGATTGTTTCTATAAGGATTGTATTGCTTTTGAAGAACTATACTTGAGCCATAATGGTATCGCTAAGATGGAAGGTCTATCATCTTTAGTCAACCTCCGGGTTTTGGATGTATCATGAAATAAGCTAACACAAGTAAATGCCATTCAAAACCTGTTGCTGGTTCAAAAGAGAATCATTTGAAGACCTTGCTAAGACTGTTGCTGGTTCAAAAGAGAAGCCCACCACTATCTACTTAGAAAACAATTCATGTGTAAGTCCATTCACATGGATTGTTAAACTTCACTTTTCTATTGCATTTGCCAGTATGCTTGGCCATCTTTTTTGACTGTTCATGTATGTTGATTCTCATGTTTCCTTCCCTCTGGTTCTGCTTCCTGCTCTAACTGTTCTTTTGTAAATCAGAAAACGCTCTTGTCCTAAGTGTTTTTACCTTTGAGCTCTTGTTGGGGGCATAAATTGTATCACTTGTAGGCCATCGCGACTTGATCTACGACCTCTCAGCTGTCCTCTTGTCCTAGAATGGCTTTAAATCAACACACTCCCAACTGGTGTACTAAATTTTTTTTTTTTAATTATAAAAAGATGAGTAAAAAAAGAAGACGAAGAAGAAGAAGAAGATACATACTTTTCTATTATTAATTATTATTCGGAATACAAAGAAGCACAAAAGCTATAAGTCGTAAGCAGGAATTTCTAATCATGCTGTAGACAAAGTTAAACCCATATTTTTTCCCATGAAACCTCAGGTTTCTAGGACAAATATGCTTTTGTATCGCCACTGATGAGACAGCCTCACAATCAGAGCAGAATGTTGAATACACACATATCAAGTGATAGTTACAAAAGAAAAATAACTAGCCACCACTAATAGGAGGTATGATAGCCAACTCATCTTCGTCTTTGACGATTGCTGACTCAGTAGTGTATTCCTCATTTAGAGCAAGAACGATACACCCACGGATTTCTTCCAAGCTTGGAAACCTGGCAACAAGATTATTTAAACAATCATTGGCAGAACTACCAGATGACACCTCCAATGGCATCTCATTCAAGCCAGTAAGATCTCGAGCTCTTGCGAAAAACAGAACTTTTATCGTAACAGACGAACCTTTGTTCCCCTCAAGTGTATTGTCCACAGTTTCAGTTTTAATATTTGCTTCCGTTGTATCCATCAGAGAACACCCAACCCAATCGATTATTGGAGATTAAACATATTTTCTGGCTACAGTAACACTGCAATTTCAAATTTAGTATCATGACAAAGATTAATGCTCATAAAAAATTAACTGCTACATTCAAATTACAATTAATAAATCAATATGCTAGAAGAGACCTTTTTTTTTACATGCTGAATAAATATCATTTGCGAAATAACAGTTTGAACATTTCCCATAGTGGCCCTACAGCTTGAAGAATAAATTGCAAATTCAAGCCGGTAAGTAACCCCTAAACACATTGATTATTAGATAATAAACTCATCTTGGAGAAATGAATCCTCAAGATTCTAGGTGCTATAATAAAATCCATGCAAAAGGTGGGTGAAAAAAGCAGTTTCCCATCACAGAGATGGCTCAGTACCTCAGAAGGAAAAATCTGTGCAAAATGCTTGCTTGAGATACATGACAGAGTTTCTTTCTGACAAGCATATTACTTTTCATGCCTGTATTTTCACCCCAAGAACAGATAATGTAACCAATAACCATAAATTGATTACATGTAAATAACCTGAGTCAATATTATCAAGGCCAAAATAGGCAAAATGGTCTACCACTTTGATTAGGACAAAGCTACATCTTTTGATGACCCCCACACAGGCACACAGCGTACATCTTTTGATGACAACTCATTCTCTAAGAATACCTCTCCCCCCAGTATTAACTATTAACAAATGAAGAAGCAGTATCAACATGATAGATTGTAATTGTTTGGATAGGTAACATGAAAAATAGTAATATTTGAAAGACGAATATGGATTATACCAACAAGTGGGATTTTCACAAACTTCTCGGTATCAGGCAGTTGAAGGGGGAACAATTGAAGAAACAGCCTTGTTAGGCATAAAATCAAAGTCAAATCTGTTAGGTGTTGCAGACAAGTTGTCTCAAAGAAGAACCAAGAACCCCTTGTGGATTTTTAAGAAGTTCCATGTGACAAAACACTCAAATTTGCAGAGTACTCAGGGCCGGCCCTTCCCTTAGGCGAGTTAGGCAATTGCCCAAGGCCCCCCAAAATTTTAGAAAAGAACCGGGTAGTAGAGGGAAAAAAAATTTTAGTTTCAAATGAATTACAAAAATAATCTGGCACATCCTTTTAACCAAAACAACAAAAATTTCGGTAAATCCTATTAAACATTGGTTCTAAACAAAATCATTGACCAAAAATCAACCAGATAAACTACAAATCCGGTCTAAAAGATTAACCACAAAACAATCACAAATCAAAGCAAATAAATCCACTCAAAACCCTAAAAATTTTACCTTTCTCTCTAGTCTCTGCTCTCCGCCTCTCTCTAGTCTCCAGTCTCCAGTCTCCAGTCTCCAGCTGGACCGCCTCAGCCTCTCTCTGATTCTCTGCTCTCCGCCTCTCTCAAGTCTCAACTGCTCACCTCACCGTATCAGGTTCTGAGGTTCAGGGATCAGGTATAAAATTATCACTTATCAGTTTATCATTATGGCTGCCTGGACCCTCCCTGGACCGGGCGTTAAGTTTGGGCCTTCAAGTTTTTTTTTTTTTTTTTTTTTGGTTATAGATAGGATTTGTTTTGTGTTTCTTTTTTTGTGGGTGAGTCTTATTAATAAATCTTGTGTCAGTGTTATGGCTGTGTTTAAATTTTTGTTATGTTTGTGCTTAATTTTTTTTTTTTAAATTTATGTACGTTGAGATTGCTAAAAATTTGTTATTGTTCAGTGAAATTATAACAATACTTTTTATATAAATCAGGTTTTATTTCTCATTTACTTTACACTTGAAAGTTATTTTTTATTTTAGTCTTTATAAATATATTGTTTGATTAGAAATGTCTACTAGAAAATATGCATCTGGATATGAAAAATTTTAAAAAAGAAAAAAACGAAGAAAAATTAATTGAGTCTCAAAAATGATCAATGGATAAATTTGTTATTAGTAACAAACAAAATATAACACAAAATTTAGTTGAAAATATCACAAATGAGTAAGAAATTCACCAAAATAATTTAGAAGAAAATGATGTTCAATTTTGCAATACAACAAATCTTGATAATGAACTTCAAAATAATTTAGAAGAAAATGAAAATAATGATGAAAAATATAATATAAAAATATTAAATAAACATTAATTTAATTAATATATAAGTATAAAAAATGCCTCATTTTTAGTTCTCGCTTTAGGCCCTAAAATGTCTAGGACTGCCCTTGTTTCCCTCTCATCCTCTCTCTGCCTCAACCCACGTCACACCGTGCTCCATGGGTGATCACCAAGCTCTCCTTCTAAACCTCCATGGCTGGAGCTTTTCAAGCTCATTTCCTCCAATCATGCATCACTGTCGAAACCCAGCCAAAATCAAATCACGACCACCACCATGGTCAAAACCTAGCCAAAATTAAATCGCAACAAAAACCCATAAGCCCACAAAATCACAAATCAAATCACACCCACCGAAATCAAAGCACAAAACCCACAAAACAACTAAAATTACAAAATGAAAACACTGAAAGTGAACTCACCGTTAAAAAAATATATATTGGTTTTGTTATTATATTTTAGAAGAAGAATCATCTTGTTAAACTAATTTTAGATCCAAATTAATCAAACATATACCACAAGTAAGAATGATAGACTGAAAGCAAAGCAAAAAAAATGGTATTTCCAAGAAAAGTGTTTTTAGAAATTAGAAAAGGTAAGCAAAATATAAAAACTATTTGCTTCATAATCTCAAATAAATAAATAAATAACCAAAAATCACACACCATAATCCGGTGAAGTATGGTGAGCCATAATTTCACCTAAGAGGATCGTCTGAGTTGAGAGGAAGAGATTTTCATAGTCTTTGGCTCAGCAGCACAATTTTCGATTTCCTTTCTTGACGTGGCTTTCGTTCGCTCCTCTTTTGTCAACCTATGCGACGTATAAATAGAAATAAAGGAAGAAGAATAAAGCATCGCGTGAAAAGAAGAAAAGAAAAATGGTGAGAGAAGAAAAACGGACTGAGATCAGGTGCACTGTCGTAGATATTTTTTTACATTTTTTTTTAACTTTTTATCTCTCCTTTAATATATTTTATTTAATGATTGAGATTGAAATTTGTTTTTTCAACTTTTAATCTCAGCCATTAATTACAATTGTATCAGGGTATTGCACCTGAATCTGAAAAAGACAAAGAGACCTACACATACACATACACATACAAATACACATAAACATACACATACATAAGCACGCATAAACACATACACATAAACATACATAAATATAAACACACATAAACACACATAAATATAAACACACATAAGCACACATACAAATACACATACATAAGCACACATACAAATACACATAAACATACATACACATACACATTATGAGAGTAGTCATCTTAGGGGGAGAGTTAGTATAGGACATTTTGATAGGGGGAGTGTTCATACTTTTTGAGGGATGTAGTGAGGCTTTAGATGTATCTTTTTCTTTTCCTTCTTTATAGATACATTGGTCTTGTATATCAGTTTTACATACATTGTACTTATCTTTCTATATATGTGGATGTATGTTTTTCTTATTCACCTATCTCTTCATGTGTTGTTTCTTTTCTTTCTATATACACATGTTCTTTATATTTGTATGCAATCTAGTTAATTCTGTTTCACACAAGATGCCTTGATGAGTTTTGTTTATAAGTATTTCAGAAATACAGGTTGTCAAAGTCTACTTGCCATAAACTCTCTTTTTGCAAAGTTCTTCAAGAGTTTGTGTTAGGATAGATTTTATTGTATGTAACAAGTGAATATGAGTTGAGTGATTTATGACTTCTCTCATATGTTCATTTGTTTGTTGTGGTTTTGTCACGGATTGCCAAAGGGGGAGATTGTTAGAACATATGTGTTTACATGTTAGGAACATATGTCATATTTTATGTAAATTGGCTAATCCTTTGACAAAATGCACTCTACTTGTAATTGGGTAGTTCTAGGTGTTTTTAATACTTCAAGAAACTATGTTTCAAGATCAAGTGTTGAAGTCATCAAGTCTGTCCAAGAAAAAGCAAGTTGAAGTGCAGAAGTTTTAAAGCTCGACACCTACCTCGACACCTGCTAGCTGTCGAGACTTAAAAAAGTCAGAATTCTAATCTGATTTTCTTGGGATCCGTGAATGTGTTTTTGGGCCTTCTTTTCTTCTAACCCTAAACATATTTAAGGAGTGTTTTAAGAGCCGTCAACATAGACACAAGTTGCATAAGCATTGAGCAATCCTTGTTCAAGCAAATTGTGCTCTGAGACGAAGTTCTTAACCTAGATCATCTTCTTCAAGAAGTTGCTGTGTATTGTGCACCTTAGGGTTTTGTGACCAAGCATCTTTTTGATCTTCATGCATAGGATGATCTGAAGAACTCTGCAGCCAACCTCTCATTCTAAAGTTGGTGATTGAAGTCGCGTACTGGGATCCGCGCATCTGGTTAGTCACGTACTTGGGAGCCGTGCATCAAAGGTGGGAACTGTCGCTACAGATCAAGTCCAATTGGGTATTGGGGTAAGGGTTCAACTGTAGGTTGGTAAGGTACTTGGGATTCCTTATTTGTAACCGCTTGATTTGATAATAGTGGAATTTCGGATAGGCCACAAATTGAATGACCCCTTGTGATTTAAACTAATTAATTAATTTAACCAAGTTATTAATTAATCAATTTAACATGCAAATACGTGGTAGCACAAACAAATCACCGAATAACTTAAATATGCAGCGGAAAATAAATGACACGGTGATTTGTTCACGAATGGGGAAAAACCCTAACGGCAAAAACCCCACCGGGTGATTTCAGGTCACCACTCCCGAAACTCCACTATTATCAAATCAAGCGGTTACAAATAAGGAATCCCAAGTACCTTACCAACCTACAGTTGAACCCTTACCCCAATACCCAATTGGACTTGATCTGTAGCGACAGTTCCCACCTTTGATGCACGGCTCCCAAGTACGTGACTAACCAGATGCGCGGATCCCAGTACGCGACTTCAATCACCAACTTTAGAATGAGAGGTTGGCTGCAGAGTTCTTCAGATCATCCTATGCATGAAGATCAGAAAGATGCTTGGTCACAAAACCCTAAGGTGCACAATACACAGCAACTTCTTGAAGAAGATGATCTAGGTTAAGAACTTCGTCTCAGAGCACAATTTGCTTGAACAAGGATTGCTCAATGCTTATGCAACTTGTGTCTATGTTGACGGCTCTTAAAACACTCCTTAAATATGTTTAGGGTTAGAAGAAAAGAAGGCCCAAAAACACATTCACGGATCCCAAGAAAATCAGATTGTAATTCTAACTTTTTAAGTCTCGACAGCTAGCAGGTGTCGAGGTAGGTGTCGAGCAGGTGTCGAGCTTTAAAACTTCTGCACTTCAACTTGCTTTTTCTTGGACAGACTTGATGACTTCAACACTTGATCTTGAAACATAATTTCTTGAAGTATTAAAAACACCTAGAACTACCCAATTACAAGTAGAGTGCGTTTTGTCAAAGGATTTGCCAATTTACATAAAATATGACATATGTTCCTAACATGTAAACACATATGTCCTAACAATCTCCCCCTTTGGCAATCCGTGACAAAACCACAACAAACAAATGAGCATATGAGAGAAGTCATAAATCACTCAACTCATATTCACTTGTTAAATACAATAAAATCTATCCTAACACAAACTCTTGAAGAACTTTGCAAAAAGAGAGTTTATGGCAAGTAGACTTTGACAACCTGTATTTCTGAAACACTTATAAACAAAACTCATCAAGGCATCTTGTGTGAAACAGAATTAACTAGATTGCATACAAATATAAAGAACATGTGTATATAGAAAGAAAAGAAACAACACATGAAGAGATAGGTGAATAAGAAAAACATACATCCACATATATAGAAAGATAAGTACAATGTATGTAAAACTGATATACAAGACCAATGTATCTATAAAGAAGGAAAAGAAAAAGATACATCTAAAGCCTCACTACATCCCTCAAAAAGTATGAACACTCCCCCTATCAAAATGTCCTATACTAACTCTCCCCCTAAGATGACTACTCTCATAAATCCAAAACTACTCCCCCTTTTTGTCACGAGTGACAAAGGGTAGAGTGTCATGTAGACATCTCATCAGTAGAGCTAGCATCTCCATCATCATCATTTGAAGCATCATCGTCATCACTATCATCATCATCATCCTCAGCATCAGACTCTGAAGCAACTGGAGGAGGTGGTGGAGAAGCCTCAGATGCAAAACCACCCATGGTCGCCTGCCGTCGTGCAATACGACCAACACGAACGTTCACCTGATACAACTCAGTAGTGAGTGTATCAAGGCGAGCATCCATGCGCTGCAGCTGAGCCATGATATCTCCAAGAGATACATCGCTGGAGGAAGGAAGAGGAGTCGATGTAGATGGAGCAGATCTGGATGGAGCCGAACGGGAGGGCGGAGTGGAATCCGGCTGTCTCGCCCTGAACTGTGCCTGACTACGTTTTACGGTAGCGGCATCTATGGCAGAGATGTGTGTGAAGTGGTCGGAGACAGGGAAAGGGATGAAAAAATGGCGTAGTATCCTCGTGATAGCGGAAGGAAAGATGAGCTTATCACAGGACGCCGCATCTAAATGAACATCTATGATAGAGAAAATGAAGTGGGAAGGAAAATTTATCGTAAGATGCTCAAGTAGAGAAAGCAAGAAATGAGCACGAGGCTCTGTGATAGAGTTATAATGGAAGAGAGGATGAAGTACAAATGTCATCACCATGTTAAGGAATCTAGGACCTTTAGCAAAAGGTCTACATGATGTGTACATATGCTCTCCCCACTCAGAAGGGCGCTCACAGAAAGCAGAAATGAGCTCATCCCTGGACACAGTCCTCAGTCGCTCACAGGTAGGATAGTCAGGAAACTCTATCCTAGGAACATGAAGCACATCCGCAACCAGCTGCGGTGTGACAGCAATGCGCGTACCTCGAACGCGAGTGAAAAAGAGAGGTACTGAACGATCAATCCCGTGCATGTTGGAGTAAAACTCCTGAATCAGCACAAGAGGACAAGTGACCGGGACGTCACACAGTGACTCCCATCCCCTACTGTGAATGACAGAGGGAAGGTTAATGTCGGTGAAGTCCGCCAGAACAACGTGGCGTTCCGAATGAACACCTCGTTTAGAGAAGTTCTCAGTAAATGCCTTGTAGGCATCTCCATCACGGAACCGAAGGTTATGAGGAGCAGTATCAGAAGATGAAGAAGCTCCAGAACACAGAGGGTTCCGAGCCGGAGTAGATTTACGTTTAGGTGCCATAGATGCAACTAACGTATAAGAATGAAAAAAGAGATAGAGAGGTAGACAATTAGAAAAGTTCCAAACAGTTCAAATATGACAGTATATTGAACAAAATGGACGTATGCATGGGAATGCATGATCATGTGACATGCTAAACAATAAAAACATCATGGGCTCAGCCCAATCCAATCCTAGCAGCACACATTCAAGAATCACACAACTAAATGCATGAAAATATCATTCTAATGCACATGGAATGCAATGCATGACATTCTAAACACTTTTTATTGAAAAACCAACCCAAAATTTCAATAAAAACTCAATGATTTTGAAAAACCCAAAGTTTTCAAAGAAAAACCCAAAACCTAAGTTTTAAAACATGAGATGCATGAAAAACAAAGGAAAACAAGATCATACCAAGTGATTTGAAGCAAGAAAGTGCCAGAAATCAAGTTGGATGAAAGTTGGAGAGAAGAAAACTGCTCAGGAACACAAACCGCCTCGGAGAGATCGAGAAAAATGCGAAGAAAATCGCGACAGAGGCTTAAATAGGATCTCCAGTAAATCTCGACAGCATAGGTGTCGAGAGGTATCGAGATGCTGTCGAGAAAGGTGTCGAGAGAATATGCCTTCGACAGCTAAGGTATCGAGGAGGTATCGAGGTACCAAACAGCTCAACCAACACCAGAAGCTCGATCGATCGACGAGGTGTCGAGAAGGTATCGAGCAGACAGAGAGATCTCGATCGATCCACCAGGTGTCGAGGAAGTGTCGAGATTGCGATAAGAAAAATGCTTTAGAGGCTCGACAGCTGACCAGGTATCGAGGAGGTATCGAGAAGGTGTCGAGCCAGCTTTGAAATGCAGTTTTTCGAGAATTGAAAAACACAGACATGAATGCAATCAAGACATGCACCTCAACCAAGATCCAATCAATCATAAAAAGCTCTCAAAAATCATCTCTCAATGAAAATTTAAGCACATGGATCTCCCAAGAACACACACACACACTAAACAAGTCTAACCAATTTTATATTTCAAAAATAAGTCATGACAGTTTAGTGAGCATACAAAAGCACATGTAAAACCTTTGTGATGGCCAAATCACATTGTACCTGCACATGTATCAAAAGTAGCAAAGAATATTGCGTGTTGTGTGTGAAAAACATCGCAAGATTGCATAAGTGTATACATGTTATGACGATCTGAGATATGAGCAAATAACTTTAACTCACACACAATCATAACTGTTTGATGGGGACTATCACTTTTGAGGTACATCCTATAACTCCCACATCTCCTAGAATACACGCTTGCAACCATTTTAAAGCATTTTCATCTTTTTGCTTTTTATTTCTCTGCATATTTTCCTTTTAAAGCATATCATACATGGGCTTATGAGAAAGAAAAGAAATACCCATTGATATTTTGACATTTCAATTTTGCTATGCCTAAGCACACAAATGTCATTGACATCACACTTTTGCTATGCCGAAGCATACAGATGTCATTAATGATTGGCCGGCAACAGTGGTGAGATGGTTATTTATGCCTTTCTCTTAGGATTTTCTAGTCCTACCCGTCAAAAAGAGTGATATGAGTGTTAAGTCTAAGAAATAACCTAATCTTACTCATCACAAACACGAGCCACAAAGCTCACTTGCTTAGTTGTGCATAAAGATGCTCATCTAAGCTACAAGAGATACAAAGTTTAGAAAACTTTGTTTCATTGGCCATCTAAGGTACACAAGTACCAAAGTACACAAAACACACACTGTTTTTGTATTTTCTGATTTTTCAATTTTTTTTATTTTTTATTTTTATCAAAAACAAAATAAACAAAACTGAAAGTAAACACACAAAAACATGTTAACAAGCAAAACAATGCATAAAACTAGACTGACTCAATTAATAATGCAAAACACACATGCAATGCAACAAATAAGAAGAATAAGAAGGGAAAAGAAAGTGATGAAATCACTTTGAGTTCTTTTTCTTCCACTCCTTGGAAGAGCCTTTCCTTTGATTAAAACCTTGAACCGGGGGTGAGGGGGAAGAATTGTAACCGTTCAAGTTCGAAAGGAACATGATGGCTTTCAGAAGATCTCCAAGAGGAGCAAGAGAGGATTGAAGTTGACTTTGGCTTCCAGATGCTGTCATACTGTTGCTCTGTTGGGTGGCTAGCCACTTGTAGCAATTTGGTCGAGTATGACCGGCAGCTCCACAATGATAACAGAGATGCTGCTTCTTTTGTTTAGGCTTTTGAGAGTTAGCCTTCTTGTCCTTAGGGAGTTTAGCATCTTTCTTTTCTAACTTAGGGGGTGCTCCTAAGATGGATTTTTCTTTGTCTATGTTCTCACTAGCTAATTCAATTTTATCATCAATGTTCTCAATTTTAACATTATTAGCAGGAGGAACAAAAACAGTAGAACTAGTAGAAGCAGAGTTAGAGATAGAAATACCATACCCTAAACCTGTTCGATCTGAAGCAGATTTCTGGTTGCTGAGCATCTCATCAAGTTTTGCACTTGAAGTCCTCTCCAGTTGAGCTCTGACTTGAAACAGCTCTGCTTCAAGCTTCTTGGTCTTCTCAGCCAGGAAATTATTCTCAAATCTCAGTGCACCAATAGTTTGATTTGCCTTATCAAACTTTGTGGACAATTCTTCTCTGTCGAGTTCCACATCACTGAGCTTCTTGGTGGCCAGCCTGTATAGCTTCTCATGCTTTTCAGAAAGCTTGTAAAGCTTCTCATAGGCTGAATGGATATCATCTTTGTCATCCATCTTTTCACATTCAGTGTCCACCAATTCTTCTTCTTTTTCTTCAACAATTCCATCAGTAGAATTGACTGAAGCAGTGAAAGCATTTAGGATTCCATCATCCTCATCATCGGAATCATCTTCAGGCTCAGTGTCACTAAGGGTTGCAGCTAGAGCCTTGCTTTTCCCAATGCTCTTCAGATAAGTAGGACACTCATTCTTCATGTGTCCAAACCCGTGACACCCAAAACACTTTGGTCCTGCAGGAACAGTGTACTGACCGCCATCCTTGGCATCCTTCCTTCCCTTGTCTTGGCTCTTGAACTGTGAAGAACCGGATTGCCTTCGGTCTTTGTCGAAGCTCCTCCCATTGGCATTCTTCATAAACTTCTTGAACTGCCTCGTAATGTAGGACTTCATCTTGGAATCTTCATCATCGGAAGACTCATCTGTATCACTGCTCTTCGCCTTCAGGGCCATGCTCTTGCCCTTGCTTGACTTGCCTATTCTTGATAGCCCTAGCTCGTAGGTCTGCAAGTTCCCAACCAGCTCAGTCAAAGGAATTTTATCAATGTCCTTTGATTCTTCAATAGCCGTATATTTGGTATGAAATCTCTCAGGTAGAGATCTGAGCACCTTCCTTACAACCTTGGGTTCAGGGATGGTTTCCCCAAGATTGAAGGCTGAGTTCACTATGTCTTTCAGCTTGGCATAGAACTCATCGAACGACTCATCCTCCTCCATCTTAATTTCTTCAAAGCTAGTAGTGAGCCTCTGTAGCTTTGAATCCTTGACAGCCTTTGTTCCTTCATAGGTTGTCTGGAGGATGGTCCACGCCTCCTTGGCAGTTTCTGTTGAGGATATCTTCTTGAACTTCTCATTGGTGACAGCGCTAAATAGAGCATTCAGCGCTCTGCTGTTGAAGTTCGCCGCCTTGATCTTGGCTTCATCCCAATCAGCCGGCGCTTCTTTTGGCTTTGTCCAGCCAATCTCCACAGCTTGCCATACCTTCTCATCTAAGGACTGCAAAAAAGCTCTCATGCGTACTTTCCAGTAGGCATAGTTAGTCCCATCAAATAAAGGAGGTATAATAAGAGATTGTCCTCTATCCATGACAAACAGGGGTCAATGGATCAATCACAGCAAAAATTAATAACTAATCAGAGTGTGCCCGCTCTGATACCACTTGATAGGCCACAAATTGAATGACCCCTTGTGATTTAAACTAATTAATTAATTTAACCAAGTTATTAATTAATCAATTTAACATGCAAATACGTGGTAGCACAAACAAATCACCGAATAACTTAAATATGCAGCGGAAAATAAATGACACGGTGATTTGTTCACGAATGGGGAAAAACCCTAACGGCAAAAACCCCACCGGGTGATTTCAGGTCACCACTCCCGAAACTCCACTATTATCAAATCAAGCGGTTACAAATAAGGAATCCCAAGTACCTTACCAACCTACAGTTGAACCCTTACCCCAATACCCAATTGGACTTGATTTGTAGCGACAGTTCCCACCTTTGATGCACGGCTCCCAAGTACGTGACTAACCAGATGCGCGGATCCCAGTACGCGACTTCAATCACCAACTTTAGAATGAGAGGTTGGCTGCAGAGTTCTTCAGATCATCCTATGCATGAAGATCAGAAAGATGCTTGGTCACAAAACCCTACGGTGCACAATACACAGCAACTTCTTGAAGAAGATGATCTAGGTTAAGAACTTCGTCTCAGAGCACAATTTGCTTGAACAAGGATTGCTCAATGCTTATGCAACTTGTGTCTATGTTGACGGCTCTTAAAACACTCCTTAAATATGTTTAGGGTTAGAAGAAAAGAAGGCTCAAAAACATATTCACGGATCCCAAGAAAATCAGATTGTAATTCTGACTTTTTAAGTCTCGACAGCTAGCAGGTGTCAAGGTAGGTGTCGAGCAGGTGTCGAGCTTTAAAACTTCTGCACTTCAACTTGCTTTTTCTTGGACAGACTTGATGACTTCAACACTTGATCTTGAAACATAGTTTCTTGAAGTATTAAAAACACCTAGAACTACCCAATTACAAGTAGAGTGCGTTTTGTCAAAGGATTTGCCAATTTACATAAAATATGACATATGTTCCTAACATGTAAACACATATGTCCTAACAACATACACATATGTCCTAACAACATACACATAAATATACATATACATAAACATAAACACACATACACATAAACACGTATAAACTCACATAAACGTAAACATATACATACATAAACTTAAATATAAACATAAATACACATAAAGACTCGATTTAGCACACCAAAGTTACTAATGAAATTGTTTGAAGATTGGTGTTAGTTTGCAATTTTTTTCAGTTTATATGAGGATTTAATTTTTCTCAGCCTGTATGTGTGTTTATGTCTATGTATGTTTATGTTTATGTGTGTGTGTTTATGTTTGTTTGTTTTTGTTTGTGTTCGTGTTCATGTATGTTTATGTGTATGTGTGTTTATGTTTATGTATGTTATATTTATGTTTATAAACATACACACATACATAAACATGCATAAACATAAATGAACATAAACATAAACACACATGCACATAAACATAAACATAAACATACACATTCACACACATAAACATACACACATACATAAATATAAATGAACATAAACACACATAAATATAAACATACACATACACATACATAAACATACACACATACACACTTATACACATACACATACACATACATTTTTAGTTTTCGCCTTAGGCCCCAAAATATCTAGGGCCGCCCCTGTGTACTGATTAAATAAGAGCCTGAAAACACCATGTTTTTCTGACAAGAAAAAATTGTAATTCATATTCAACATATTTCATTGGATTTATCAAAAAAAAAAGAAAAAAACAAACATAAAACATGTTTCATTGGACAAACTAATTCCTTATGGTTTTATATTCCATTCAAAGTGAAACCCACACTAGAAAAACCAAGAGGAGAAACCTAAATGGAAAAAAGTCAACCCCAACCATAATTACAACCCAAAACAAAATACCAGCAATAATTTCTTGGTTCTTAATACAAATCAAAATAATGGAAATGAAAAAAATCAAATAAAAAAACAACACAACTTTACAAAAATACAAGGCCTAGATGAAAACAACCTATAAATCCCACAAAACAGAGTTTATTTTCCTTCGTTTTCTCAGCAACCAATCATATGTTATAAAAAAAATGAGAGAACTTATTGGGCAGTGCAATTGGCGCAATAGTGGATTTGGGATATACTTCATCGATGATGCAGAGTTCACCGAAGATGTAGAGTTCAAGCAGGAGAGAGAGAGAAAGAGCGAGAAGAAACGAATGGTTTACTTTATGCTAAGCCGGTAGGAGTTTTTCAGATTTGTTTTTTAAACGTGTATTTTTTTTTTTAATTTAATTGTATGTTTTGCTAAGATTTTAACGTGTTTTTAGTTGTCTCACTGTCTGTGAAATAGTTTGTGAGCATAGCTTTCTTTCTTTTTCTTTTCTTTTTTTCTTTTTTAATTAAGAGATGAATGCTTTTTAGTTTGGAATTTAAAAATAAAATATAAAAAAATTAAAGTTATTCCTTACCATTTTAAAGATAATATCTACCTTTATAAGAGATAAATGGCAAGTTTATACTTTATAGTTTATACCTAATAATTTTCATAAAATGTGAAATGGCCAGTTTACCCTTCAATTTTATTTAGAGCCACTATAAGGATTTTTTTTTTTTTAATGGTTACAAAATTGAGTATTTACAGACTATACTATATATAGTTAGTAAAATACGGTAGGTGTTTGATACGATAAGTATATGAGCGAGTATGATTTAACATCTTTTTAAAAAGTATGTTTCAGCATCTTACTTGTTTAATATAGTAAGCATGGTTGTCAAAATCGCGATCTGGATCGTAGGATCGCACGATTTTACGATCACACCTCACCAAAACATTTAGGATCGCACTAGAATTGTAAAAATGGTAAGATTGTACGTAGGATCGTATGAGATCCTACCGATCCTACCAAAAACATAAATTTTTGGTTTTTTTTTTTTTTTATGGGATAAATTTTTTGTTTTGATGAACCTTTAAGGTTTTTTATTTTTTTTCATGTTATGATGGTATGACTTTTTATTTTAGGATAATTACACATAACCCATCTGTGGTTTGGGCGAAAATCACTTTACCTACCCGTGATTTGAAAAGTATCACTTAACCCATCTGTGGTATGTTTCCATCAATCTCCGTAACCCACCTCAAGCCCACCCGTTATAAAAATACCTCTTAACCCCAAAACACAACATAATGCGAATCAAAACACCCAAAACTCAGAAACTTTTCGAGAGAGAGACTTGTGGTGAGATCAACATGTTCTTCGTGGTTTGGAGTGCCTGGAGGGGGAGAAAACACTAGTTTCGCAACATCGAAGCTAGGGAAGGTAGTTTCGGTAAAGAAAATCAAGGTATTTGTGTCTGTTCTCGATTTAGGGTTTCAGATTTTGTTCAAGTGCCAACTTACCATGTGAAACTCTAAATTTGTACTTCAAGTGGAGTTGTTTGCTTGTAGAAGCCATTGCAATGCTTGCACTGTAGCCAAATCAACTCACTACCAATATCAGCAATGCCTAGGATTTGGACTAGTGGTGGACCAATAGAGTATTTCAAGAGGTATTCACCTCCATTTGATATTATATCTACTTGAGCTGCATTGGTAGAGAGTGAAGAAGTTGGCTTAAAATGATTGACACAATTAATGGAACGATGCAAAGCCTTGGCTATGTGCTATGAAGGAGTTTCTAAAGGGTCATAGAAGGGAGAGTTTCGAGAGTCACGGTGGATTAGACCTGGGAAGGTAGATCTGGGTAGATCTAGGTTATTTGGAGACAATATTAAAAAAAAAAAATTAAACCCAAAAAAGGAATAACAAATGTTATTTGGTTCCATAAATTGCAGATGTTGAAAAGCTGTGGGGGGTTTCCACTAGCCCTTGAAGTGACTGGTGGATCATTCCATGGGCAAAGTGCAAAGGTTCAGCTTAGTAGATTGAGGAAATGGTCTATTGACAACATTATTTCCAATATTGATCTGCATATATGTCTCCAAAGAAGCCTAGAATTTTCAGGTCCTGAGGTCAAATTCAAAAAGTTTTTCATGGATTTAGGTTCATTTCCTGAAGACCGAAGGACCTACGTTGCTACCCTCATTGATATATGGGCAGAATTATATAATCTAGGTGAAGATGGCGTTGATGCTATAGCCACTTTACAGGAACTCAACATTCAGCATCTGGCTAGTCTTGTGATGACAAAGTATGGTGACTTTTTATTTCAATAATATGATTTTCCATACCATTGATGTGGTTGGTGATTATTACAAAGAGCTTGAAAGAAGGAAAGTTGTACAAAGCTAGAAACAATGAGGGATTTCAACTACTCTACCTAGGGAAAGAAGGGGTTTCCAACTTCTATTTGTCTGGAAAAAAAAATTGTTGCTTATCTTATAGATGTTTGAATTCAATTATTGTAGATGGAAACTGATAGTATTTATTTTCCTTAGTTGTCATTTCCTTTTTTGGGTATCCATTTTTGGGTTTAAAAATGGATTAGATCTGGGCAGGTAAATCTGGCTCCCCTTGAATCAACGAATGGTACATCCCATCATAGAGCTTAAAACTCTTATCCTTACTCGCCGAAGAGGAAAGCTGGGAGGAGTTTGTGTGGCTCGCTGTTGCGGATGTGGAGGAAGAAAGATAGGGAACTTCCAGCGATTTTCTCCATGTCGCCTAGGTAGCAGCGGAGGCCATCAGATCTGCCATGGTCGAGGAGATCGGCGGCAAAGACGGCGTAGCTATAGGAGATCTGGGTAGGTAGGTCTGGGTTTTATTTTTTTTTGGGTATGTTCTTCATGTTCAAGATTTATGTAAATTGAGAGAGAGACCAATACTACTTTTTGATCTTGTTTCTCTTGCATTTTTATGCTATTTTTTGTTTTGGGAGGAGAGAGATATAAAATTTGAGCAAAAATACCTATTTACCCGTGATTTTAACAGAGGTGGGTTAAACATACCACATATGAGTTAAATGATACTTTTCAAACCATGAGTAAGCAAAGTGATTGTCGCCCAAACCACAGGTGGGTTTAGTGTAATTACCCCTTTTATTTTATTTTTATAAAATTATGTTAACCTAAGCAAATGTTTTCTAATTTCTAATTCACTTGTAATCAAAATGAAGAAATGCTTCTTCATTTCTTAATGAAGAATTTGATGTTGGCTTTGCTGCCTTTTAAGCTATAATGTTGTTAAATTTGTTTGATTAATATACTAATTTGCGTTTTAATATTACTAAAATATTATATATATATATATATATATAATTTTATCAATTATGCCTGTACATTTGTATTTGTATATTGATTAATTGATTTTTTTAACATGCTCTTTTAATTGTTGCTGAGTGGTATAACTTGAATAGTTGAGTGTGAAATTGTATCTTGATATCTTTTGTAACTCTAGTATACAAATATAATGTCTACATGGATAATAAAATAGATGGTGATGATTAGGAATTTAGGACGGTGATTATAAGAACCTTAGAATGAGAATAATTAAATGTTCATTTCACCTTAATATTTATCTTGCTTTCGGATTTCATTTTGTAGTTAGCTAGTTTCCATTTGCTAACTTATTTTGGATTTCAAACTTGGAACTTAGAACTTGGAAAATATTTTCCATATGTTTTGATAAATATTTTGGTATTTGGTTGCTAATTAAATATTTATTGAACTTTTTAAATACATTGGGTCAAAACTTAAATGTATTTATTTCGTTAGTATAGGCTTAGCGATATATAGCATGCAAATTACATCATATGATGCAAATCTTAGTTTTTTTATGGATGAATTTATAGTTTACGTGATTATTCAACATACAAAGTCATTATCAATGTGATTTTTGCTTTAAATCTGAAAATATGTAAGATCTTATGATTTACGGTCCAATTCTACAATTTACGATTCTACCTACCTTCAACGATTCTACATAGGATATCGATTTTGACAACCTTAACAGTAAGTATATGGATGGTATAATTTGACAGCTTCTGTTAGATATTAATCTTGGTGTTGATAGGATACTTTTCATTTTAAGATTGTTTTTGTTAATATTTAATATTCCTATTTAATGCCTAGAGCCAAGTCGGCCAACATATTTGTTTTACTATATATTTTTTCTATAGGAGCCATATTTAACAATACGATAGTTACATCCTTCCCGTAAGCAACGTGTCAGCACTTTTAGATGAAAACTAGCCTTTTTTTTTTTTTTTAGTGGTCCGATTTTGTATAAAAAAAAAAAAAAACTGTGTTTTATTTTATTTTATATATATAATTTTTTATTTTGAAAATCTAATTTATAAGTGAATAAATCAATTTAAAAATTAATAGGAGAGTGGTCCTATTTTTTAGGCAATATTTTAGTGGCAGTTAGAATTGCATTTTTACTGAATTGTCTTTTAATTTTGTCTCTACTTAAACATAAGAGGGTAAGGGCATTTTTGAACTAGACAACGCATTTAATTCTATGCAATTGGGAACTAATCATAGGACACGAGTTTATTTCAGTTTTACAGACAAACACGTAATATAGTTACTAACTAGAGTATGTAGTATGTACTATATAATCAAATATTTATATTTAAAAAGAAAAAAATCTGTATTTCTTAATATATTTTTCCATCAAACCCTAGGCACCCTAAAAGGTATATAAACCCATAATTATACTTGCTTGCTAGCAAGGAAGCCATAAATCCCTTTTTCTTCTCAACATTGTCATCACCGGAAAATGGCAAAATTTCATCCAGAATTTTAGGGAAAATTACACTTTACCACCCAAAATTATACCACATATTACACTTTGCATCCTAAACTTTTCGAGTGCACGTTTTGCACTATAAACTATGACTCTTGTTACAATTTGCACTCTGACGTTAAGTTTGGTGTTAACTTGGATGAAAATTCAAAGTTTAAAGTGCAAAGTGTAATAAGAAATATAGTTTAAGGTGGTAAAATGTAATTTTTCATTTGTTTTTAATGGATTAAGTAGAGGAGCAATTAGGTATTTTCACAGTGTCATATTTTTCTATCCAAGTTAATATCAAACTTATCGTCGGGGTGCAAAGTATAACAAAAGTCATAATTTAAGATGTAAAACATGCATTCAAAAAGTTTATAATGCAAAGTATAACATAGAATATAATTTTAAATGGTAAAATATAATTTCTCCGAAACTTAATTTAGTAACCAAATCCCGTAAACTAAAAGCACAGTAAGACCAAATTTTCAGAAAAGTCAAAGATTAAAATAGGTTAGAAAATTACTTTATGTTGCATCGCCAAAGCACGTTAAGACCAAGTTTTCATAAAAGTCAAAAGTTAAAATAGGTTATGAATTGTTATATACTATGTGCCTGTTTAGAATCCGTTTATTTTACTGAAATTAAAATTTTTTTATTGAAAGTACTATAGAGTGTAGATAAAAGTAAAAATTAGTTAAAATAATATAATAAAATTTATAAATAGTATCAAAAAGTGCCGCAGAACTTATAAATAGTAGTAAAAATAAGTTAAATAGCAAAATAAACTAACTTTTTTATTTAGCAGTGAATATGATGTGAATCTCCTTTGAATTTTGAACAAATACTAATATTGGGCTTACTGAAAATGACAACCAATATTGGGCTTACTTGCAACCACATCATCTACAAGTTACAGGTTAAGAACTTTTTTTTCTTTCTGGTGGGACAGGCTTAAAAGGTGCACCCATACAGAAGACTGAAAATTGTGCAGTTTCTCATTCATGAATCAGTAAAATAGAAAACATTGTTTGGAAATTATGATACAAAACAATGACAACTCAAGGCGCTGAGCTGAAAAAAAAAAAAAAAAAACATAGCCAGTCACTGAAATCCATTTGTCCGCACCATCCTCGAGGAAGAGTAAGAATGGCAATAATTCTACTTGCATAAGGGAATGTTTCAAGTCACTTCTCCATTGTGAGGAAAGTAGAAGATACGAATACAATTAGAAACACCAAAAAGCCAGCATTTCTACGAAAGATGTCGGAAAATAACAAGAGCCAAGTTGATTCGGATCCAATAAAAAAGGCTTAATGCATAGACAACTCAACTGATAGAACCAGCTTTTCATGTTCCAATTCAACAGATGTAGTTCAGAATTAACTTTTCTTGTGCACAATATCCATTAGATGTATCATACTCAACGCAGCAACCTCAGATTGGCCAAATAGAACTATTATACATATGACAGCTAGGAGATAAATTCACAATTACGGGTTAACATGTAATAGGTGCTTTGGTTAAATTACAATTCCTAGTTCCTACACAGTATAGGCCATGGGTTTCAAATCCCTATCACATGACAAAACAAACAAGGGTTAGCATTTAAAAAATGCAAAATAAACCCAAGGAAGTCCATGGCTTGAATCTCGCTCCTATACATCTTGCTCGATCAGAAGTGATTTTCAAAACCTGATAAGTATCAAACTATTTTAGAATGAAGATAATCAAGTAACTGAAATAAACAGCACTATTCCTTTTCTTTTCAGCTACCACAGACAAACAATTTTCTAAAAAATGGCATGACTTCCGCTAACTTATTATTACTTTTATTGGTAAGCTACACACAAACCCAATGAGTTTTAAACTCACAATCACCCTCCCAACTATTCTTGTGGGAAGCAGAAGAGCTATTTGAGCAAGATCTCATTGAGTTGTGCTAACCTGTTACTATATACTATAACAGGGAAAAAAAAAATAATGTTAATCTCAATTTATATGATGATAATGATAATGATTATAAATATCATTCCTATATGTACATTTAATACTATATGCCTACACTAGGTAAAGTTCTCTCAGAAGACATCCTAACATGTCACAGAAACATATTTCAGAGACATGTTCTCATCGGTTGAAGATTTTTCCCCTTTTTTAACCAGATGCCTAGGAATTTACTGCATGTTCTGTAGGTCTCCATTGTGCAGGTCAGACAGATAAACCCTTGAGTCTATCCTCTGATTTCCAAAGAGACCACAAATTTCAAGAGTTGTCCATTTGCAATTTTATATTCCCAGACAGAATATAGTTGTAATTATTTACAATACTAAAAATCAAATTTGTAATATCTACCTTTTTAAGTCCCATTAAATTCAACAGCAAGCGCTAAAGCTGCCCTTAAAGTCAACCCCACTTCCTTTTTCCTTTCTGAGGCACAGATCTAACATCCTACCAACATAGTGACACAAACCATCAGCTGCAGGTATATACAGCTTAAACAGCAAAAAATGGCATCTGGCAACTGTAAACTTATTAAGAGGGTAGAAGAATACTACATTTTTTTTGGATAAGTAGAGGAATACTAAAAGTACATGTTAATAGCTCATTAAGACAAAACTAAAACCAGTGTTGGTAAAAGCGTGAGGCGCACTTAAGCGCAAAAGTCTCTTGGAGCCTAAGCGCAAGCGCGAGCCTGATTGAAATGAAGCAAACATTTAAATAATAATAATAAATATAAAAATAATTATCAATGAGAAATACAAGAATCAAATTATCATATAAATCGATATAAAACATTTTATATAATTCAAATAACATTTATATAAGCCCTACTTTTGCAATTTTAACACAAAAATTGTAAGTCAAGTCATTTTAATTTTTTGGATCAGCTACATATGAGTACTTCCATGTAATAATACCCTTTCTTAAATCTCCCATAGCCATAATGCCCTATGACTAATTACTAATACTAGTTAATAATTCAATCACTTATGGACTATAAGTCTTTAAGATTTAGTCTTCTATGTTCAACATCAACTACTAAAGTAACTAAACAATTACCACAAATATATTATATCATACTTTTTTTTTCAAGAATGAGCTAAGAATACGAAGACATAGCAGTATGATAATTGGTATGAAGTAGATATTTAAAAGGGAAAAAATAGAAGAAGAAGAAGAAGAAGCAGCTAGGTGGGTAATTGTTTCGGGGAGAAAAAACCAAGAACAAATAAAAATAGAGAACTATTGGGTTGTGGGTTTTAGGACAAGTTACACTCAAACTTATATGTTTTTTTGATAAGTTACACTAAAAATATGACAAATCAATGATTTATATCAATAATGTCAAGATCCTGAAGTTTTAATTCATTTTTGGTTTTTTTTTTTTTTTTTTTTTTGAGTGTCTCACTTTAGAGGCAAAAAGCACTAGAGCTTTTGGGGCTTTGCACTTTTACCAACACTAATTAGAACATACAAATCAATGGGTTTTACTCTTTAACCAGGTGAATTTAATAGCAGGATTCATGTTACTGAACTAAAATAGTAAGGGGGATGAATCATTGTGCATTCATGGTGATTCATCCATGATCAAAAGCCCTGGAACTCAACAACACCAATAGTTAATCTTTTTTGCACCAAAAATATATAAACAAGTATTGTTTTCAATCTCAACCCCCAACACCCCCCAAACCACGCGCCCCCCCCCCCCCCCCCCCCCCCAAAATACAAAAAGAAAAAGGAAAAAGAATGTTTGGTAGTTAACAGGGCAACAAACCTCCTCGGTCATAATTCCAGTGATTTTACGATCCTGAAATACACAAACAAAACATAAGGAAGAAGAAACACACATAACACGTACACAAGCATACACATACAATTTGAAATGAGGATTTTCTCGGAGATAGTGGAAGCACTTAGAGATAGAGAGAGAGAGAGAGAGAGAGAGAGAGAGAGTTGAAATTTAAGTTTGAAGTTCTGATTAGTCGTAATAATGTCAACAAATTCAAAGCAGAAATTTGACAGATTTCCACCAATGAGTGTGTTAAATGTGCAGAGGCACGTGCAATTCAAGGCTAAGCAATGATGTATAAGCCAAAAGAAATTTACAAACCGCATCATAAACCGGCAATTGATTGCGCCAGAATTCCATGGTGGGTATAAGTAGTCTCCCTGCAACATATGGAAATAAAAATTAACCAGGAGAAGCACAACCTGGAAATATGATATTTTTAACCATTTCTGTGCAATTCAACTAATTTTGGGGGAAAAAATATTGATTCTGTCATCTGTGTTTGTCATAATACAAGGCTGACACCATGCTAAGATTTCAGTCAATGCAATATGTTGAAGTTCTGCCAAAGAGGGGGTGGGGGGCTCAAAGAAAATCCATAAATGATTTCATTTCCTCATATAAATTCCTTTACATGATATGAAACATGGGTACAGAAACCCATTTCACATGCTACAAAAAATTTACTGGAAAAAGTTCATGTGTCAAATCCCCATGGTTTGAGCCATTAAAAAATACAGCTAATACAGAAGGAATGACTTATAGTCAATTGCAATTATATAAGCTTTAATTACTGGTTAAAAAAAAAGGTACCAAGGGAAAGAGAAAGAGAAGGAAAGTAAGTGGCACACTTGCCTGATCTCGATCGTCCATAACCCAAGGATTCTGGAGAAACAATAGATTTTTCAATTTTCTGTTCCTGAGAACGACTTACCTAAAAAATCATGGGAAAATTTGTTTAGTAGTAGAGATTAGAGAATAATATACACAAAAAAATATAATTTTTTTTTTATGACATAGGATAACTTCACTCAAATTTGTTGCACGTTGTAGAGCACACTGTACAACAATCCTCATTGTTAATCAAACTCTTACAAGCAACTGACTCCACCTACCATAACCAATTACTAAGTAACATAGGGGCTTTTCACCCTTGACGGGCTAAGCAGTTTATCCTCATGCCCAAGAGGACACATAAACAAATATAAAATAGAATTAGCAAATGCTTGCAAAGTTGCAAACAAAAGGAACAAGACATGATATGAGGGTTCTACCCTAAGAAGCACAAACATGGCAAAGACGTGTCCATGTCATACAAAAACATGTCAGGGACACAGATGATCAAATACGGGCAGAGTTATAATATTGGAATAAAAATATACCTAAAAGAAAGTATCAGGCCCAAACATAAAAACTCCTTCCTCTAGCCTCCCCTAAAATAGAATTATAATATATTAATATGTCCAATATATATATATACACACTTTGTTATAACAAAATATATTAATTAATTAATCTTCATGTCCCCCGCCATGCCATCCCTATTATTTCAAGAATTTCCATGTCACCATGTAATGTGTCAATATCCCCATCCACGCCTCTTTCGTTCTTCCTACATAAAGCTCATAATAGAAGTGCTCAGTAGTGTGTAAAAACTTACACCAAGTAAAGGTAAGGTTTTTTTTTTTTTGGCGTGGGGGGGGGGGGGGGTGGGGGGGGGGGGGGGGGGGGGTGTGGTGGTGGGGAATAATGATACTTTGATTCAATAAAGAGGAGGAAAAGGAGCCTTTCCATCTGGCAGATCAGAAAGTAGCACCTATGCTGGGATCGTTGAAAGCATCCCATCAGTCATTTCTAGGATATTATAGTCTACAACTCAAAGGTTAACAATTCCTAGGTGTGTAGTGTTTGTATGAGAAATAGCATCAGACCAACATATACAAAAAAGAGGTCTTCCTTCTTATCAAAAAGTTGAACAATAATCAGTAACTCAGCCAGTCCAAAACTAGGACAAAAGTGGGATCATCTGTGGTATGTTGATAGTCATCAAAAAACAGTAGTCACTTCCTATGAACAAGAATCCTAAGGAATAAATCAATGTTCTAATGAAAGTTTTACTCTGAACACTATAAATTACACAACAAAATAAACCATCAAACAGTATCCTATTGATCACTAGTGAGGATGATGGATGCAAAATATAGCCCCCTCAAAAAGATGGAAACCTATGCAAAAATTCCTTAGGCACAAGACAACAGATGTAATTTATACACCAACTGCCTATAATAATAAAAACTACAAGCAGGCTGCTTCATGTATTCAAGACATTTCATTCAACAACCTCCTTAGAATATATTTTTTTTAATAGGATACTTCTTTAGAATTTGTGTTTCCTCTAAGCCCTGAAATGCAACCTGTCAAATGAAATTTTGAGCTACAATGAACATTTAGAAGTTATTAATGCTACATTACATATAATTATTTGCGTACCACACAGAAAAAATAGTTATTATATAACTACTATTAGTCTGCAATCTATTTATGAAAAAAAAAAAAAAAAGAGTGCAAAAAACAGTGTTCATCTATAACAGCAGCAAAGATAAATTACAACTTCACCTAAAGAGCAGTACACAAAATCTGTTGGAGAATAAACTTATCATGCTTTCATGATAAACATTTCAGTTAGTTGATGTAAGGCAGTAAGGCACCTTTATAAGACACTCATTATAGTCATTTAGCATAAAAAAAATTAAAGGAAACAATGAATGTAATCATTTAACCATAGTTCAAACACTCCCCCTCATGTGTGAGCCTAAACTCCCCCTTAATAAGTGGAGCCCAACATGTGGAATTTTCTGGTACCATGTTAAATTACCAATTGTTCCAAAAGTTTAAGCAATTAGGAAATGGTAAATTTAATCATTTAACAATAGTTCTAACAAGGAACAATACCAATTTCATAACAAATAAATAAAAGAACATTACCAAATTCATAAAAAATAAAAAATAAAACTTACATTTTGGTCAAAGATTAAATTCCTCTTAGTTTTCTTCCTGTCAGCACCTTCTTTAGCATCACTTTTTCCTTCATAAGTAGACGAACTTGAGATACCATTGTCCTCAAATTCAAATTTATGATTTTGTAAGATTTCACTCATGTTACCAGAGGCCACCGGAACAGAATTCATCTTAATACTTTCACTTTTCAACCCACTGACTGTCCATTTCTCATCCTTCCCATTGCTTCTTACATTCTCTGACAAATTTCCCAATATTTGGCCCACGGAGTGGTCTGGAACATTATCTGATATGTCCATTATCCCCTCAGGTTGAATGGTGACACCTGATGAACTGTTCAGTTTTGCTCCATCTGGGTTTTCAAATGTCTTTGTTTTGGGACTCAACATTTTGTTTTTATGCTTCATTGAACATCCAGATCCTGGGCTATTCTTCAGACTGCCTGTCAGATTTCTCAAGTTTCATTATATTTATTAAAATTAATTAATATACCATTCTCTAAATATGTTTGCACCTCAGAAGCATTGCAAATCCGAACCAATTGAGGCATCAACAGTGATAGTTTCAAGAGAAGACACATTATGAGAACAACCTTTTAAAGCTTCCACATCAAAGCTTACCTCTGTGATTGACCTGCTCATGATTATTCGGAGTTTGTTCTGAAGTTAGACAAGATTTTTCCTCGCCTGCAATGGCTGCAAATTCTAAGCACATAAAAAGACATGAGAAAAAAAGATTCCAAAAGGCAAATTCAGTCAAGATTTTAACAGAATTATTGGGTATCTAAGAGAAAAATCACACATATTTTACTAACTAAATATGATCTAAACAAACTAGTAGTGCATATGTTACCTACTAGATAACTGGCAAACTTACCTGAATCAGAAATAGTACCTGAATGAATACCATTGGTAGAATCTCCTTCTGTGAACTTTGTAGCATATTCTTCCCAGTCACTAGGAAAGCCGAAGAAAAAATGACTACCAACCTGTTAGAGTGAAAAGTAGAGTGTAAACTCTATGACAGGCGCAAACATGTTAATTTAGCAAATGTAATGTCATGTGCAACTCTACACTGCTTGAAATGCCTTCAGTCAATAACAAGCCTAGTTTGGGCTTTGTTACACGTACAAGCACAGCTATGACTTGATCTTATGTCAATGCCAGTTCAATAAGCTCTCAAGCATAGCTACAGTATTCTCAGAGTTCATTTAATAATAGAAAGTTCAATTTTGCTAAATCCAATTCCTTGAGCATGTCAGTTTCTAACACCCCTAAAATATAAAATAGGGGTGTTCATCAGTCAGTGCGGCTGTTTTTGGAGGGGCTTTTTTGCAGCAACGACTTGGTCTTTTTTGCAAGAAATCAAACCACCGCCGCACCATAGATGTCAGAAAGTCAAGTTTCAGTCAGCACTTTTCCATCAATGCAGATAGTTGGTGTCATTGGTGGGCAAATGAGGAAAAAAAATGGACGCTTTTACAATGCCACTGCAAAGAAACTGGATTTAATCACTAATGGTTTTCTGGAACAAAACAGCACCAAGCTTAGGCAGTGGGGGTTTTTTGGAGACAAATCTAAATGAGTTAGAGGGGCAGCAGATGAGGATAAAGGATAGGAGGCAACAGTGGGGAAGATGATAGAGGGCGATGGGACGGGGAGGCAGTTGGTGTAGTATTCATTGGTCTTAAAACCTCTAGCTGACAACCACACCAACTCATTAGATTTTTCCAACAATTCCAACCACCACTACCAACATCATCGGAAACTGGCATTGCTAGTTAGTTGCCATGATATTCAACAAATACATACTTAAAGCCGCAACAACTAGATAGTCATTTCCCCCAAACCATAAAAAAGAAAAGAATTACACTACCATGGAAGGAAACCCGTTCTCTTGAGTGCGCGGCTTGTTAATAAGCCCTTTAATAACAACGCATATTCCATCAGCTGTCTCCAAAGTACTAAAATCATATCTTTTCACTATCGGCGCAGAGGAAAACAGTCGCACTGCCTGTTTCCTGAAACCCAAAACAAAAACAAAAACAAAAGCAAAAGCAAATTACTCCTTAAAAGTACCAAAACTAAAATAAATAAACAAATAAAAGTCCACTCACATTAACAGGTATTTGACAGTCCCGCACAATGTAGAAGACTATAACTAAAATCAACCCAAAACCCATGAAAATTTATTTTCTATCAATTCAAAATTTATACTGTAGTTTTTTCTACCTATTTTCTACAACCAAGACAGGGAGATTATCATACAGATTCTTGAAAATCTGGAAATCAAAAACAAAACCCTAACACCAGAGAGAGAGAGAGAGAGAGAGAGAGAGATCTTACTCTCTGGCAGTAGAGCCCGCAACGGCTAGTCGCTTCCCTTCGAATTCTCTATCGGACTTAACTAACCACCAATCGTGCAAACATACCTTTTGAAAAACAAAGAAAAAAAAAACATATTTGTTTTTGGTTAAAAAGTAGAGAAATAGTAGTGTAGCCAAGAATGAGGGGGGTTTTTGTTGTGAGGAAGTAGAGAAAACACTTAACTGTTTTCTGGAAGTAAGATAATGCTGAAGGGTCGTCGGTTTGGTCCAGTCCGGCAGTGGAAGCCATGCCAGTAGAACGCAAGCAGATTGCTGCTGGAGAAGATGAAAAAATGAAGGAAGCCCGCCAAGTGTCACTGTTTTTTTTTTTTTTTTTCTTGGATAGGAAGTGTAACCGTCTTTGGTAATAAGAGGGAGATACCTACTTCATCAAAATCCTAATATTATATAAGACTTTGTTAACGAGCGCCGGCCAAGCGTCAGCTAATGAACTAGCTGTGATTCATTTATAATCTATTATAAATTTTATTGTATTAAAAATTGGTAAAGTTTTAATTTTTAGCTGTGATTTAGTACAAAATAATTTGACTTTCTTCATCTAAACTGACACATATTTAATACATATTCAATTTTTTCCACATCCCTAAAAAAACATGAATAATTTATTTTAAATTTTATCACATTAACGGGTGTTGTACAGCACTCGATAACAGCACCCTATTATATATTTGGTGGGAAAAAAAATTAAGATTTTTATTCATAAACTTAAAAGGATTGTGTAACGTTAGAGCAAGATCTATCTCGCGGGGCGTGGCACGTTGGTAGGAGTTTCGGGCTTAGTCACACTTGTGAGTTTAGGAGTTACCGAGTTCGAGTCGTGCGCTTCGCAAAAATACTATGTCACAATGCGGATAGCTTTAATGTGCTCAGGGGTGCCCCTGCCATCAATAGCAAGTTTAAGTGAACCAGGTCAATAATCACACAAGTAAGGCTCTTTTTTGTTAATTAAAAATAAAAAATAAAAAAATCTATCATATGAGACCATCAAGTCAACCTAGTCACTCTATTCCCTTTTCTATAAAGTAAACTCAATTTTACTTATTTTTAATATTTTATTTGCATAATTTAAGACAAATGTTTCTTAATCAAATGACCATATGGCTCGGGTAGTGGCCATATTACATAACTCAAACAAACTCTTTTTTTTTTTTTTTAAATTAGAGATCTTAATCTTCTAAGATTGATAAAAAAAATATTTGATGATGTGGTATATTGTCAGTGGTAGGTAGAAAACAAATGATGTTAGGTTGTTAGTAGTGAGCCAAGAAGAAAACCTATAAAAACTTGCTAACTTTTTTCTTTTTTTCTTTTTGGGAGATGCTTGCTAACTCAATCGATATGAATAATATTGTCAAATTTTTTGTGTATGTAATATTACTCTAATCTTCTAGTACGGAGAAGAAGAAAAGTCAAATCCAACTAAGTGTCTATTTTGTATCAGCTTATAAATTCAACTTTTACCTTTTAACTTTTATATACAACTAGTCGCAGACCCAAGCGATACGTGGGAATAGATAATTATTTTATAATTGTGATATAAAATATAATTTTTTTTCTAAATTTTGTTGAAGATAATTTTGTTCTCCCTAAAAATTAAACAATTTCTAAAATTATTTCATCTTTCTAACCCTACCAATATATCATTCTGTGGGGCCCTATAGCGCTCACTACGCTGGCCCACTACATGCGGCCCAAAGCCCGCGCCGAGGACGGTGCTGAGACCGAGGACAATGGGAAAGAACCCAGAACATCCAAAGGCCCGCGCCGAGGATGACCTGTCCTCGGCGCACCGACTTCACTTAAGGGAAAATATCCCATCAACATTCTGGCCATTTTAATGGTGATGTGACCAGCAAGCCCAGTGGCCTCGATTACTACAACTAATAGAAAGTCTGCAAAGGCGGCTAAGAACTAACATAAAAGCCTGCTACTTGCAGACGGCGGGGGAGATCCCTGTAGACAGAAACCAGATAATTGACAAATGGATGGTGAGGATGAAGCCAAAAAAGGACTATATATATATAAGAGGGTTCCCAGCAAAAGGGGGGGAGCCTTACAAACACTGGGCAAAAAATGACAACGGAGGGGCTCTGAAAGATTTAGCCAAAGTGAGGGTCTTTCTTACCAAAACTTCCAAGTCCAGTTCATTTAGAATGATCCGCCCTAAAATTCGTTGTTTGCCTGCTATTTGCCTAGTCCTTCCTACCCATTCTCTACAAATTTCATTGTTAGGGGTCCATTACATTTTGAATCCCTACACATTCTATTATATTGGGTTGCGTTTGATTGATATTATTCTTTTATAAAGTGGTCCATATTATTCAAAATTATGTTATAGTGCACTATGTTTTTCTTTTTCTTTTTTTTTTGCAATTAAACTTTTTAAGTTTTGAATAAATCATTCAAATTCCTCATTCTCTTAAAGAAGATTATTATGATAATAAAAGATCATAACAAAATTGCACTTAATGTTACTCAAATAATTGATAGACACGTTCAAATGCATAACCAAGTCTTTGTATTTTTTATTTTTATATATAAATTCAAATTCTCAATTACAAAATAACTAAGTAACTCAAACAAAAATTAAACCAAAACTATAAGAGGAAGAGAGATTACTTATAATATAGAAAAGTCGAAAATATAACACTAAAACGTATTAACCTAAAATAAAGTTTTAAAAAATACAATGATTCGTCAACTTAAAGTAGAGTTGCAAAAAAAGAATAAAAAATCGAGAGAGAGAGAGAGGGAGAGAGAGAAATTTATAAAAAATAAGATAGGAACAAAAAGAGTAAAAATATAAGATATAGTAATAAACATCAAATTATTCAAATCATGCTATATAATATAATAATGATATATTCTTATATACTATCTTTATACTGTAATAAGATGGCATCTATTAAATTGAAGAAAAAATACCATCGGAAAAATACAAAACTAAATCACATCAATCTAAAGTGAAGTTCTAAAAAATATAAAAATTCATCAACTTAAAGTATTTGAAAATAGCTTACATATGAGACTGATTAATTCAATAACCTACAAGGCTACAACAGAACATGAATTATTCAATAACTGAAAATATACTTGCATTTCTTTATAGTGTAATATGAGGCTAGCCATTCCACATCAACCACATTACAGGATGTAAAAAATTTGAAAAAATATATATATATATATATTTATAAAGAAGGAAAATAATTATGAAACTTTTCAATTCACAATTATCAATAATACTTTGGAAAGGAACTCATAATCTCAATCAAAGGAAAAAAAAAAATGAAAACTTAGAAACTTATATGGTCTAGGCATATTTGATAACTCAAAAGGATATGCATCTCAAAATTTGGCATGGTCATGTTCAATTTAGGCCAAGTATATAGGTTCATTGCTTTAATTCAACACATAACAAAGATAACATAAACAACAATTGTAATTCACTATTAACAGTGGTATACTTATTCCTTACTCCTATATCTACATCAGATTGGCTGAAATTACAAGCATGAATTCTATGAGGTGGCTTGATGCAAATGAGCTACAAACAAATATTAATGATAAATACGAAAAAAAAAAACTTTTGATACATTAAACCATGATCACAAAGGATTGGGAGTGGACCATGATTTCTCTAGCACAACAAATCCATAGGAGTCACATAATAGGAAATCAAGAACACCAAAAAATGAAGAAAAAAAAATTAGAGAAAGAGAGAGAGATAACATTTTGTGTGTGATAAAACCATGCACAGAACGTGAGAGAGAATTGGGAATTTATAATAAGAATATGAGAATAAGAAGAGCAAAAAATAAAGGAAGATAAAGGGATAGAGGAAGAAAGACATTATGGTAGTTAATAGTGGGAAGATGAAAGGGTAAAAGGGAGGGGAAAAAGCTTGAGAATGTGTAACAATAAGCTAAGAAAATTAATAAAAAGAAAGAGTTAAAAGAGAGAGAGAGAGAGAGAGTAGAGAGAGAGAGTTGGAAGTAAGTAGATGAAGTGGCAGCTGATATGTCTCAACAGAAGCATAACAACAATAAATGTCACGTTTCAACTTGAGGAGTTTGAGTAATATTATTTGTAATTTTTTGAAAGGACAAAACTTAGATACATTACCTTAAGTACCATTTTTAAAATTTAAACACCTGTCAACTTACTTAACAGTGAAACTGCAGTTTAACTCTCCGTTTATTTCTTTTCTCTTTTATTTTTCCCCTGTTTCAGACTCAAGAACTCCAGCAAGAAAACCCCAAAACTCACTAGCTCCTACATTTCTCTACGACGCTCTCTTTTCTTCTCTCTCACTTAGATTGTTTGAGTTATCGAATCCAACTGTCTCTCTCTCTCTCTCTTGCGCGCGCGCGTGCTCTCTATTTTCACATATTGGTTGGCTGGAACTAAAGTGATTCATTGGTATGTATCGACTGAATCTTATTATAGGTTTTCAATTCTAGTTGCTGGGTTTGTCTTATTTTGAGGTTGGTATAGTTTTTCTTTGTTGATTCTGACTTGGGTGTCAATTTTGGTTAATGGGTCTGTGTTATTATTGCTTTGGTTAGTTTTGATTTGGGTTTTCAGTTCTAGTGCTGGGTTTTTGTTATTTTGAGGTTTGGTAGAGTTTTTCTTTGTTGATTTTGATTTGGGTGTCAATTTTGGTTAATGGGTCTGTGTTATTATTGCTTTGGTTAGTTTTGATTTGGGTTTTCAATTCTAGTTTCTGGGTTTGTGTTATTTTGAGGTTTGGTAGAATTTTCCTTTGTTGATTCTGATTTGGGTGCCAATTTTGGTTAATTGGTCTGATAAACCACAAAGTTGATAGACTCCTAAGAAACCATTTTGACATCGCATCAGCAGGAAAAGCAAGAAAAGAACAAACCCTTCAATGTCTAAGTGTGTGGATCACTGTGTTGTAGTAACACCATGTCTTAATCTTATCAAATTTATGTATGTATAAAAAATAATTGCTAGTTATATAAGGCTACTTATAATTATTGATCATATACGTAGGGAGGAGCACTGGCATTATTTGTGATAATTTAGTTCTAGTGCTTTCTTTGTAACTATTGATAGTAAGGTTACCTCTTAAGGATGATGGGATCCTTGTAGAGTGGCAGGTAGTTGGTGATAATGTAAATTGGTAACTATTGATAGTACCCTTTGAAGCTAGCTATCCAGTTTTGAAGAGAGTGAGAAGCATTTAAGTTTTATGTGGAAGAGGTACAAAGGAAAATTAATAGCAGATGGACATTGATTTCTCCGTTCACCTTGATGAAGTTGAGTTCTAATTATTTTTTCAATGTTTGATGTTTGTCTTTGGTGTTTGATTGATAGTTTCAAATCAGAAATTCGAAATTGGAAAGGCAAAAGATTCTTAGAACAGCAATCAAATACTAATCTTAGAGAATTAAATACAAATATCTTGATTTGCATATTTTGGAAGTTATTGGAGGCATTGATATTAGCAATTCCTGGAGATGTGTTTAGTGGCTAGTGAATTGTTTTGGTTTATTTGTCATATCTTCTAAGACTGCTCTGGTGACTGGTCATTAACATTGTAGCTTGATTTTTAAATGTCGTATTTGCTGAATGTATGACTTTTCATTATTGCAGGAAAATAATGACAATTGGGTTAGCATGCTTAAAGATTTGTTCATTTTTTTCTCGACCTCTCAGTTGAAGCATGTTCTCAAGGAACATCTTCATTAAATTGTCACAAGATGCAAGGTTGCTCCTGCCTGTTTTCTGTCTAGATTTTTTACAAAAGAAGGTGTTTGCCTGCCTTTTTCCTTCATTGCTTGCTTTCTTAGAAGATATGATAGTTTAATGGGGACAAAGTGACTTTCAGCTCAACCATTTTGAACATATTGTTTGCCAATCAAGCAGAGAGGCAGTTGGTGTTAGATTGAATAGGCAATATTGTTCACCAATTAGGCAGAGAGGCAGTTGGTGTTAGATTGAATAGGTAGTAGGACTTAAGCTCATGAATATATTCAATTTATTCTGTACAATTGTAATTTACTTAAAAATTGCAAAATAAGCATTGTATTTAATTAGCGAATTATGTTTTTAGTTTACAAATGGGAGCAAAGGAAATGATTTAATAAATTAGTGAATTCTCTTTTGCAACATGCCATGTGATTTTTGTAATGTGACTTCACAATTTAATAAAAAATTGGTTATTTCATATTATTATCAAAACTAAGTTCCTTATCAAGTAAAATTGAAATAGAATAAGCACTATGTGAAAACAAAATAAGAGTATGTTCCAAAAGTCAAAGTGGATGTGGCCAAGCCCTTTTTCAAGTCAGCATGACTAATGGGAGTTCAAATAAGGGTGACACATCTGCTTATGCGCATCGATCTAAAAAGTGCAAGCAGATTACTAGATTATGATTCTACTAAGCTTAAGAAAATTCAAGAATGGAATAGGTGAATGGCTAATCAAATTAAAGCCAAGAGTAAAAGGGTTTAAAGTTGCTCCACTTTATAATGGCAGAGATAGCCAATGACAATTTTTTACAAGCAAGAACTAGTTATATATGTAAAGTAAGAGTAAAGAGGAAAGCAGTAGGAAAGTAAGCAAGTGTATCAATTGTAGGCTGTTCACAAAAGAAATTAGAGACTCACCTACATGTGCAGTATAAAGTTGAACATATTTCACTAGGAAATTATAACCAGTGAAACATATTTTGTGAGAGTTTTATGATCAGATCAATATTGTTTTGTGCTTTTCCTCTTTAGTTTTCTGAAGGCTAAAATGCTGCTAGAGAGTATGCAATCTGCTAAAGCAGATTGTACCTTGTCCTAGTTAGGTAAATTTTTGCAATACTCATGTCAATTACCAAATTTCATCCCAAAAAAAAAAAAAAAAAAAAATTGTCCAATTGTCCATAGCCAAGTCCAAACTGAAGAGATGAAAGTGAAATCATGTAAATGTATTTCATTCACTTGCCAAGCAATTCTCAGAAATCTACTCCTCATTTCAAAACTTGAATAAGAGTGTCATACAATAGCACATTCTAGCAAAATTGGAAATCATACAACCTTACATAAAAGAAAAAACAAAGACATCTCAAAATTGATTAGTATGTCTAGTAATCAGTTAATGGTTTTCAGGAGAAATGCTTGATGGGACATATATGACAAACTCTGTTTCTAAACCACATTCCTTGGCCCACATCAATCTTTCCATGTCAATAATCTGCTTGCACATAAACCCCAAGACTGCACTTTCAACTGCTTTCATGTTCCTCACAATGTCTTCAACTCCACTTGCATCTCCACCACATTCTTTATTATCACTGTCATGGCATGAAAAGAGTAACTGGGTCAATAGCACAGACCAATTAACCAAAATTGATGCCAAATCAGAATCAACAAAGGGAAATTCTACCAAACCTCAAAATAACACAAACCCAGAAACTAGAAATGAAAACCCAAATCAAAACTAACCAAAGCAATAATAACACAGACCCATTGACCAAAATTGACACCCAAATCAAAAATCAACAAAGAAAAACTCTACCAAACCTCAAAATACAAAAACTCAGCACTAGAACTGAAAACCCAAATCAAAACTAACCAAAGCAATAATAACACAGACCCATTAACCAAAATTGACACCCAAGTCAGAATCAACAAAGAAAAACTATACCAACTTTAAAATAAGACAAACCCAGCAACTAGATTGAAAACTTATAATGAGATTTAGTCGATACGTACCAACGAATCACTTTAGTTCCAGCCAACCAATATGTGAAAATAGAGCAAGAGAGGGAGAGAGAGTTCAGAGAGTTGGATTCGATAACTCAGAAAATCTGAGCGAGAGAGAAGAAAAGAGAGTGTCGTAGAGAAATGTAGGAGCTGGTGAGTTTTGGGGTTTTCTTGCTGGAGTTCTTGAGTCTAAAACAAGGGAAAAATAAAAGAGAAAAAGAAATAAACGAAGAGTTAAACAGCAATTTTACTATTAAGTAAGTGGACATGTGTTTAAATTAAAAAAAAAATATCAAGATACTGTATTTAAGTTTTGTCTTTTTTAATACGTGTGGATGAAAATATGTAAAATGATATTTAAAAACTAAAAATGTGCATTTAAAATTGTTTACCAAATGGGCCTTAAAATCTCACTATTTTTTTGCATTTTTTCACTTGTTCAAAAAATTTCAAGGTATAAATATATTTTACCACACTTTCATTAATAAGTTTTCACTAAAAAGCTGTATGGTGACTCGAACCAAACCCAACCTAAGTGATTAAATTCTATGCATTCATTATTTCACATTTCCAAAAAAAATTAAATCTCTTTTTTCACATTTATTTAAATCGTGGACATTTTTAAAATGCGAAGCTGCGAACATGTGAAACAGTGAAGATAAAAGAGAGCTAGAATATTTAGCCATTAAATATAAATAATATAAAAGTGAAAATAGAAGTGAGAGGGTTTAGGGTTTTGGTTCTTACTCTTTTCCTTTCATATCACACCACACCACACCACACAGCTGCTTTCTTTGCTCAATTGCTCTACAATCTGATACAGAAAGCCGACAAGAAATGGCGCTGAGGCCCGGACTTGTGAGACGCTTTCTATCTACTTCAATATTTACTTCACAATCCTCCCCAGCAGCCATTGCTTCTGCCTCTGCCTCAGCCTCAGCCTCAGCCTCGCCTCCCTCAACGACCCTTTTTGTCTCTGGTAATAATTGCCCCATCTAAATTACAATCAGACTCAATTATGGCCATTTGATTGACACCCATGAATTATTATTATTATTTTTTATCTCTATACTTGAGAGATTTTTAGCCTGCCAAGTTCATTTCTTTATGGTTTATATTTCTGGGGTTTTCTTCTTCATGAGGGTCAATACTTTGTTTCAAGATTTTGATTTAGAATGGTTTTTGGGATTTTTAAATTATTAAAGATGGTTAATTTTCTTAGTGAGGAAAATCTAGGTGCAAAGAAATAATAATTTTTTCACCAAAACAAGAGCTTCCTGCCTTCCCAACCTTCACTATGAAACTATCATACAGAAATTGGGCAAAATAAGTGAACCAAGAAATATTGTCCCTGTAATTATGCTCTCCAACAGGTTGGCCAGTTAAGTAATTGGTGGTTTCGAAAAGAGGTTCCCTGCTTGATGTCTATTCTCTTTAAGTTAAAACTGACATACATTTCTCCTTATTGTCTTATTCTAATTCAATTATTGTTACTCAAGTCGGAGTCCACCAATTTGTAATCTTCGGGGTTCCGCCAATTTTTGTTGGTGTCCTGGTAGCTACTAGTATTAGCAGGAGATTTCCTTGCGGTGCTGGAGTTGCTTTAATGTTATATGCATGTGTATAGTCTTTTGGAATCTATGAACACTTTTGCTTGCAGGGCTTAACAAGAGAACAACATCAGAGAAACTTCAAGAAGCATTCTCTAAATTTGGTGAAGTTGTTCATGGTAATATTATATTTCTTAAATGGTGTTACCTTTCATTCCCTCTTTCTCTCTCTCTCTCTACACACGGACACACACACACACACAAATGTGTGCAACTTTGTAGAACATGCTTTAAAGATTTTAGCAATGCGAAGATATTTTGGTGTTCATGGAACCGTTTGATGCTCAGTTTATATCATGATCTGAAATTTGTCACCTTGAAGAATGATTTTGGCATGTGTTTTGATTGGAACAATTCTTTTCTGTCTCTCAAATATTTTCTCATATGTAGCATGTAAATTTCCAAGAATTTAATTCCAAGAAGGGTTTTCAAGCAAATGGACCAATGGCCTGGTTAATTGAGTCTCATCACTTGTTATGATTTAACAAAAGATAACTCAGCTGATGAGCTTTAACTCAAATAGCACCTTCCCCTACAAAAAAGGTGTTGAGGGTGTGTTCATCAAGACCCCAAAGATTTTTGTGTAACTTACCCATTGGGGAAAAAAGAAGAATTCTGTTACATTCTTATCTTATGTTTTATATCTTGTGTTAGGTTAGATCATAGCCCTTGTGATCATTGATCTTGGCCCTTTGTGGAGAATATTTGGCTATGCCATTGATAACCTTTCTTTTTTTGGGCCTATGTTTCAGCAAGGGTGGTGACAGACCGTGCTTCAGGATACTCAAAGGGATTTGGGTTTGTGAATTATGCCACCTTAGAAGATGCAGAGAAAGGAATGAAAGGGATGGATGCACAGGTCTGTCTACCTTGAAATTTCTGTCAATTTTACATACTGCAAAAAGATAAAATGTTACCTAGTGTGAACCATTTTGAATGGAATGATGAAACCATTTATGTACTGACCATTGTTTGTTTATTTGACCATTGCCAAGGGCCTCGCAGCTCAACTAGCACCTCTTGGTATTTTTAATAGAGACATATAGGATTCAAATCCCCCCTCCCCCATTATAACTATTCAATTATCAAAAAAAATTAGTAGTTTCGAAGTTGGAAGGATTAAAAAAAAAAAAAAAAAATCTCCTAGGATTGTCAATGCTAAATATCGGCGGACTTTATAGTTATTAAAGCCTAGGTTTTAACTTCATTTTTTTTCTTCTTATAACTGTATTAAAAATAACAATTAAATGAGATTTGGAGTTTTCCTTTAGGAGTCCTGATGACATCACAGATTTGAGTCACTAATAAGCTTTGTATGGAATTTGTTGGTCGTCTTTGGCAAAACCCCAATGTGCATGTGGTCCCTTGCACTAAACCATGTGATTTTGCCAAACAGTAGAGGACCAAACTACGTGTTTGGCCTTTGGTTTGTTGCTGCAATTTTACTCAATTTCTTAATTGTTGCGAAATAGTTTACTCAATGCTTGTCATTCTGTGGTGTTGCAGTTTCTCGATGGATGGGTAATTTTTGCTGAATACGCTAGACCAAGAACTCCTCCAGGACAGTCAGCATATCCAGAAACAAACCAACATATCGGCTGATTGTCAATTAAACCAGTTATTAGATCGGGAGGTATACCAGCATTTGAAAGGTGAATTTGCTGTTTATGATATCTGGTTTTGGCTTAGGACATTTGTGGGTGGAAAAGTATAAACAACTGCATCCATTGGCGGAGTGGTTGATGACCCGCCTTTAACATTTTCTATATTTCTATGCATACCATGTCATTAGTCATTACACACTCATATGTATGGATTACTATACAATCTTTAACTCTGTAAAAAATACTTGGGAAAATTATATTTTAAACCTTCTTCTTTTCCTATCTTGTAAGATCAATTAATAAAGTCTCTTATTGTCAAATAAGAGATCTAGAATTCAAATTTTGCCTACACCAAAAATCAACTAGTGTCTTAGTAATAATAAGAGCAATCACCATAAAGGGGACGTCATAGGTTCAAATTATATCTTATCTGTCTTATAATTAAAAAGAAGAAGGAGAAGAGGGTAGGAAAAGAACATTATGTCTTATAATTAAAAAGAAGGAGAAGAGCGTAGGAAAAGAACATTATAAAGACAATAAAAGGCAGTCACTCCTCAGAGCCTTTTGAATAGACTGGCGCAGGGCCTGAGGGTGCATAAAACCTTCAAAAGAGGAAATACATGCCCATTCGCCTAATGCATGAGCTTGACATTTCGTAAAGCAACGCACCCAACTAAAAGTGCATGCAGGAAGGGCGCTAGCCATGCAGCGGATGTCTTGTACAAGAGGCTTGATATGCCAACTTGGGATGGAAGTAAAATGTATTAAGGGGTCTAAACAACTTATAGTGATCATCAGAAAAGGAAAGGTTTGTGTCGCGAATTCACATCTCCTTGTGCTACAAAGTATAAATTCTAGTATAATCATGGTGTACACTGTACACTTGTCTCCTTTTCTTTTTCTTTTTTTCTTTTTTTGGGCAAAATGGAAATATTTCATTAAACAGAAGAAACAAGAACATCTCTCAACCAAGTCTCTCTGACAAGACGGAGAGAAGAACTATAATTCTATAAAATAAAAAATAAAAAAAAAAAAGGAAAGATTTTGGTGAGTAGTAAACTTGGCCAGAGCAATGGGCAATCAATTAAGGGTCTGTTTGGAATCTGCTTATTTTGCTGAAACTAAAAACTTTTTAATGAAAGTACTGTAGATAGAGGTAAAAGTTAGTTGAAATAGTACAGTGGAACTTATAAATAGAATTAAAAAGTGCAGTGAGATTCATAAATAATAACAAAAATAAACTGAATAGTAAAATAAGTTGGCAAAAATAATTTTGCCAAATGGACACAAGTTTGCTTTCCTTTTGACCCAAAAAAAAAAAAAAAAAAACTAGCAAAACAATGACTAGACAATTTTTTATTTTTTATATCACATAAGTTTTATAAATTGATATGTTCAATCACAATAAGTAATTTAATATTTATTTATTCTTTTCTTAAAATGTCACATCAATTTATAAGTTTTTTATAGTAATTTTTTAAGTAACTTTAGCATCTTCTCTACACCAAAAATAAAAAAATAAAAAAAAATTATGAATTAATAGAAATACAACACAATCACCAATTCACCATTAAGTAAATGAAAAATGCTAAAACTAATACAAATATTATGACAAAACTTACAAAGTGATATAATAGGAGTATGATTGGTGTCACTCAAATAATATAATAAATGAATGTTTTGAATAACTTTTTTTTTTATTAATGACACGTCAATTAGTAAAATCTACGTAGTAAGTATCACTAACGCTTGATGTCATCTCTTTATTATCAGACCAAAACAGTAATCAATTTTTTGTGTAGGCAGGGATTGAACCCTAGATCTCTTATTCAACCATTAGAGACTTTACCAATTGAGCTAACTGGAATCCACGAATATCAGTGTTATTAATTAATAAGAATTAATAATAGATTTGAAATAAAAAAATTATAATATAAAAATTAATATTAATATTATTTAAGTTATTTTTAGATATAAAAAGGCCCTATCTTGGGCTGGCCCTGCTCATAGCAGATGCTTTAGCTTAGCTATGGCTAGGGAAGTGGTAGTTTCCATTTTTGTTATTGCCAAGATTGCTTGTCCAGTTGTCCTTTCGAGTCTTTGAAGATCAACAACAAGAAGGTGAATTGGGAACTAACCGTTACGTCACAGTTTAGTTTTAGGGTACTTGGTCACGGGGTAACCGAATATCCTTAAGCATGGGCATCGAAAATATACCCATCGTCTTAAAATAGAAGTCCTCGCTAAATGTTAGCTTGAGGTCCCTTTCTCAACTTTACGTAAACAGAAGAAAATCTTAAGCAAAACTTATACGTAAACAGAAGAACATCTTAAGCAAAACTTATACGTAAACAGAAGAACATCTTTCAATTCATGGATTTTTTTTTTTAATTATTATTTATAAAAGATAATATAATTAAAATTAAAACAATAAAATACATGGTGAGAAAGTTACAGTAAAGTTGCGTGACAAGAGTCGTAGGGTAAACGCAAAAACCGACAAAAATTCTAGTAAATAATTTTAAATAAATAAATAATTTGCTTTCAATTCCATGTAACTTTTGGAAATTGAATTTTAATTGGAATAATATTTTAGATTTCTTGAAACATTTATTTGTAGAGTTCCACTTAGAACAATCCGTGCTAATAACCTTTATGTACAATATATTGTACAGCATGACAAAAACACGTCATTTAAATGAAATACTTACATTGAATTATATAGGACAAATACAGCATGCAAGACAACTTTTATTAAAAATGATCATTAATATATATATATATATATATATAAGAGACTGATTTTACATTCCTAAAAACTTATGGTCATAAATTTTAATTTGAGCAATATTTTAACTTTTTTGAAATTTTGGCAATATAATTCCACTTTAGAAAAAAAATTAATCTACCTGTAATATTCCACATAACAAAAACACATCATTCATTTTGAAACATTTATATTGAGTTACATGGCACTATGAACTGAGAGAGAGTGACTATCTTGTTAATCCCATCTTTGTTGCCGGCCAATGCTCCCAAAACGGTGGCATCTCTACTATCCAAAGCACTAGCCTCGTCCCACCACATTGTCATTACGAACAAATTCACCATCTTTGGGTCCTTGGTTGTGGGTCTCCTCAATCTCAAAATTTTTTCCATTTTGTCAAAAAGATTTCCATTTTTTTTCACTTTCACAAAGTCATTCTCTCTTTCAATTTTGATATTTGTTTGGTTTGGCTAGTTTAAATTTGTTTAATCTTTTTGGTTTGTGTGTAAACTTCTGGGAAAAACCAATTTGGCGTTAAAAAAAATAATAATTTAACAAAAGTCTAATGGTAAAAGGTGATTTGCATTTGGGGGGGGGGGGGGGGGGGGGGGGGGGGTAAATTAAAGTGTATTTTTTTATATTTTTTATTTTTTGTGACTAGGGTTCCTTAATATAATTAAGGGAAGAATAGTACATTTGACCCAGGTTGATATTATATTATTTGAGTTAATTAGATATATATTTTTTTTAAATTAGATTTTGTAGTTCAGGAAAGTAGCTGAATTCCTATGTAATTTCATCTACTTATCAAAATTAGAAAAAAAAAAAAAATTTGTTCAAGAACTTATAAAAATTAGATTCACCATCCTTGTGAATTCATCTACCATGAAATGGATTATTTATATTAAAAATAAACACATTATTGTCGATGTATAGTTTGTTTAAAATCAAATTTAAACCCAGACTCAAATTTGGCTTACTTGCTATGTAAACAAACATAAACAAGCTTTTTCTCAAGCCAATCTTGACTATTCATTTACAACCCCACTCAGAGTCTTTTCTATTAAGGGGAAAAAAGTTGTGGCCCAAATCTCATACCAAAGATGGCTTATCCATTTTAAATAAAAGAAATTACACAATCCATCCATGAATGGCGCTAGATGGGCTTAGGCCTACTTCAGGACTAATATAAAGATGCATGCAAAGCCATTCACATGGTTTTCTTTTTGAACCAACGACTTTACCCTTCACTCACACATGAGAAGAAGAAGTGCCATTTGAGCTATGGCTCATTGTCCCCCAACAACAACAATAGTTTTATCAGTACAGGCAACAACTAAAATGAACTATGAACCAAAAATTGCAATGGAAATTGTAAAGAGAGCTTTTCCTTTTCGAAAAGGCAAAACACTTGCATTATAAGAAACAATTGGCTATACTGCAACTTCCACACAAACTGCCAAAAGTGTACTTGGCTTGGATTCAGGTAATGGTTAAACTCAGTACAATACTGTGTAAATCTTAACAATCGTCATTACCCCTGTGTGATATAAATAGATAATCTAAATCACGTATTAGGAAACATTACATTAAGTGATGGAACACCAAAGAACCTTAATATAGGTCTGGATGAAATCGCCCAGGAATTGAGCTACTTTCTTGTGCCCTCTGCAGATGGAGCTTCAAGCTGTAGTTTGTCAGCTGTATCAAAACAAGAAATTACAGTCAAGCCAAAACAGATGATAAAGACCTTCCAACAAGCTATTTGTACCAAAATCTCACAGTTGTCAATCATGAAACAAGACTTGACAATGATACTAAGCCAAATTGGTCCAGTTTTGGAACCTTCTGATTACATTTCCATAGTCGTGACCCAAGCAAACCAAAATTACATGCTAGAAAGTTATTTAAACTAAAAGGAATAGAACTAGAATACTGCTTTGAAATTACACATGTAAGGAGGATACCAAAAACAAAATGTAGGTTGATTGCCTGCCTAGAAGTCAAAGATCTTCATACTTAATTCTATATGATTAATGCTCAAGATGAACTAACCAAAATGTTGCAGAAAGAAGAACAAGTCCAAAGGTTACCTCTAAACTTCGAATTTGTTCTTGATATTGGCTTAACAGATGTTTTAGCTGTTCAACCCCCTTTATCCTCTCTTCTTGCTCCAAATTGCGTTCATGCTGGATGGCAACCGCTCTCTTTAAAATCTGATTATCATTTAACAAGCTCTGCAGATGCTCCTTAAGAGACGCATGCTCCAGCTGCTCCATAGAGACAATAGCAAGGATGTAAACATATTTATGGCATTCTAATTTGGCATTCCTGCTAAGACAAGAACGAATAAGAAAAGTTCTTAATTACCTCCTCTGATGCCCTTGATGGGGCAGTTATACTTTGTTCAAAAGCCTCCAGAATCCTTGTAGCACGTCCCCTAGCATCATCAATGTCTGTCGCATTCATCATCTCATGCACAAACAAATCAACCCACTTGGACCCATCCATTGTATTTCCATAGTCGACAGTTGTTCTCATGTCCTCTACATCTTCAACTCTCTGCTCCGGCATTTGACTGCCTGGTTAATACAAATCCAAAAGAAAGAAAAACAGTCTAAGCCCAACACAGATACATTCCAGACATTAAACATCTTATAACTAGAATAACTAATTAAGAGAAGCATTAACCAGCAACTTACATGTCGCGGAGCTTTGACTAGGAACATCACCAAAATTTGCAATATTTGTGCAATCAGAGCTTTGTGATCTATTTCTTGCATTAACATCAGCAAAAGAAATTGCTCGTAGACTCACAACAGCATCTTCAATCTTATTATTGTGATTCCTACAAACTCTTTCCACCAACTAACAAAAACAAAAACAAAAACAAAATAATCAGACCAATAATTCTGAACGTTAAAGTCATTTTACAAACAAAGCAATGTTTATCTCTTGTAACATCAGAGTTTCTTTCTTTCTTGTGGATAACTACAATCTAGAAATACATGAAATGGATAAACTGGTACCGACATAACTAACATTTGCAAACTAAACATAGTTAAGGACACACCAAACATTATGAACCCATAATTATACACACACACACAAATTTACATTGTCAAGAAATCCGCATATTTGAATGGATTATAAATAATAAAAAATACGACCCATTTAAAAAAAAAAAAAAAAACTTTTCAATGCCCATTTATTTATTTACAAAATTCTAGCTGGGAATTTGATTATAGGAAAAGAAATGACATAGTAATATGAAATAAATTAGTATCAACTAAGTCATTGAAAAATTTGAAACGCACCTGTGGATCCAAGTCGGGGAACATTTGGAGCAAAACAGATACAGAGTCATCGGATCCTGATCCGAAACTGGACGACCTGGGTCTCTTAGCAGAAGGACACGACGTCGGAGACGAAGGTCCGAAAATTTCTTCGAACCCGACCCGTTTTCCGCAAACCCCGGCAGACATCGCCACCTAAACCCTTAAGTCTTCTCCGAATAAAAACCCTTCAGTTATTTATCTTAAATTTTACAAACCCAAAAAAAAAAAAAAAAAAACACAAACAAGATCTGAAACTAAAACCTCGAACTTTCTGGTCTTATGTTACACAATATTTTACCTTTTTTTTTTTTTTTTTTTTTTTTCTTTTCGTTTGTTAAAGGTAGATATTAGTTTTGGTGTGTGATTTTTTGGGTTTATAGAATTACCAAAAGGGTTTTGTTTTGATGGAGAAGACGTGAGAAAGATGAGATTGAGAGATGGTGGTGGGGTTTGCTTTTGATGGGGATTTTCAGGAATCTGAGGATTTTTAAACCTTTCACGTTTACAGGTTACTGTATATGCAAGAAAAGTACTATTCTACTACATATTGTTTTTGCAAATTGCTAAAAGACAGAGAGAGAGAGAGAGAGAGAGAGAGAGGGGCGGGTTGGTCTTGCAAGCTTTTATTTTGTTTTTTGAAGTTGTATGATTTGATTCGGTGTGTCTCACACTAGTGTTTGAGAAATGAAGAGGTGGGACCGTTGGACTGGGAAATGTAGGACCTACGTAATGACTGCTGTAATGTGACTAATGTCATCTTGCCCTAAAAATCCGTGTTGAGACCTTTTTTTTTTTTTTTTTTTTTTTTTTTTTTTTGGTAAAATGTGATGAGACTTGAGATTAGAGAATTGCTACTTTTTAAAGTTTTGTAGTGGAAACGTCATGCGGGGGAAATATCCATCAAGTAGACATAGGGGTGATATTTTGAGTTGTTTGGTAGATGTGTTTAAAAATTAAAAATTATTATTTAAATTTTTTTATAAAAATACATGTAAGTAAAAAAGTATATAAAAATGTGTAAAATGTTATTAAAAACTGAAAATTATTATTTAGAAACACTCACCAAACACCCCATTTATGTTTTCTATTGATATGTTAGCACAATCTTACTAAAATTAAGGTTGTTTGTGTCTAATACTGTTTTTGTTTAGCTTTTAGCTTCTTCTGTTTTATGTACAGTTTTTCTAAAACCTTTTTCTTAAGTATACTTTAGCCTATTTTTAGTAAAAAAAACAAATAAACTAATGTCAAACGCATACTAAGTTTAAGTGTCAAACGCACGTTTTGCATTTCAGAAATATATATATTTTTACTTTTCAGCTTTGTCAGACGAAATTTTTTACTGTTCATCACTGTTGTGGCTACTGTTCATAAACAGTAGCCGCAACATTTGACTTTTTCACACAAATTTTACTGTTTATGGACCCACAAATTTCACTTTTCAGCAACTTTTTCATTAAAAATAGGTCACACAGTACTATTTACATATTTAAAAATTATTTGCTACAATGTTTTTCAGTTTTTAATTTTCAATTTTCAATTTTCAGCTGTATCCAAACAGACCCTTAGGTCCATGTGCATGCCTCTACTTAGATAATGGGTTTCTCTATCTTGTATGTGGTCAAATCTCAAAAAGCAATCATCAAAAAGTTAAATAAGCAAATGTCAAACTTATACAAGATATTTTTTTTTTCCTAAAAGCTTGGTTAGCATTGTGCGTTGTGGTCGAAATTCTCTTCGTGGTTCTCACATGCCGGCCTTAGGAGCTCCTTGCATTCTCTCCTCTTGATGTTTGCCTCAATGGATCACTTAATCGGTGTTAATCAAATTTCTTGCCAGTAAAAGAATCTTGGTGAGTATTGCTCTCCTTATTGGGATATTCTCTACACACAAATTGATTGTTCGTGTTAGTTTGGATTGCGCTGAAAACAGAATTCAGCACATTTGCGTTTTAAAAAGTGGGTCACGTGCACTGTTCAGCAAAATTTATAATCCAGAAGTACGGAATTCAGCAAAATTTTCATTAAAACTAGGTTCCACGATACTATTTACACATTTAAAAATTATTTTACTACAATATTTTTAGTTTTCAGTAATAAACGGTATCCAAACAGACCTTTCGTATTTCTGCACAACCAAATCTAATACAAGTAGACTTAACAAGACCTCGACATAAATACTAAATAGTCTTTTAGATAGAACCTTTAAAGAAGCTTTTGACAAGCTATCACAAATAGAGTAGAAGAGCCCATTCGCATCCTAGGGTTTAGTTAGTTTTCATGTATCCCTATGATAGGAAGAGCTATGGGTTGGCCTTGCCGTGAAAGACTAAAGAGGATATAATAAGAGTTATTTATAAGAATAATAACATTTATCAATGATAGTGTGCTTGGAGACTGTTGACATACCCTCGCACCTAAATGCATTGATACAAGATATTTTGAAGATTCATGAGGAAGCTCTAGATCAAAAATTGAATAATAATAATAATAATAATAATAATAAACTCTTTATTTTAATTAGAATGCTTCATAAAGGGCTAAGGAATATATCACTGTAGCTTTGGGAGCCTCTTACAATGTTCAATTTAAAAAATGTTGGTGCCTACATCTTTTGATTGGATGATCCTGAGGACAAGCTTTTTTTCTAATTTTTTCTAAGATCAAATCAAGAATATGGAAGTAGCTTTATGGCTTGTTTGGAAGTTTAGAGAGGGAGGAGAGTAGAGGGGAGTAGTGGGGAGGAGAGTAGAGGAAAATGATTCTCCTCCATCTTGTTTGGATGTTTTTAAAATTAGTAAGGGGGAAGGGAGTAATTAGCTCTTTCCCTTGTGTAATTTTGTTAATATAATAAGGGTAAATTAGGTAATTTACTTGGTCAATAGTTTATATACTCTACTCTCCCTCCAAATCTCTCCAATTTTGGAGAATTAAAAATGGGGGGCTAGAGGGAGTTGAAACCCCTCCAAACCCCTTCCCCTCCTTCCTTAAAAAACTTCCAAACAAGGTAATTAAATTACTCTCCCTCCCTCTACTCTACTCCCCCTCCTTTTTTAAACATCCAAACAGGCCATTAAGGTTGCAAGAAGCAACTTTTGTCTCAATCTAGTGAGATTTTGATAAAGATGTAGTGCAATCGATTCCTATGTATAGAATGTATTGTTGTATTTACCCATTATTTTATGTGGACTGGCATTGTCATTTTAAGTATTTGAGAATGTGTGGGGTCTTTATTTTCTCTATTCGTTTTTGGGCCATAATGGGATGGACCAATATTTTGAACACAAGAGGAAGCCCATACTCTCACCCTTTATAAGATAGCATTGGCTCCATGGTTGTCAAAATCCCGATCTGGATCTTACGATTCTACGATTTTACGATCTCACCTGCCCAAAACGATTTAAATCTTTCAAGGATCTTAGCGATCGTTCAGGATCGTACGATTCTGATGATTCCAAACATTTTTTGTTTCTTATAATCTTCTTTAACTTAACAGAAGATTCAATTGGACCCAAATGAAAACTAATATTCCAATAGATCAAGTTTTGCTATTCTAATGTAGCGAGATAGAGTGTTAGTTGAAAAAAAACAAAAAATAACATCCCAATAAAGTGTTACGTTTTGAGATTTTTGACAACTTAAATGATGCTTACAAATGGATGTAATGATGCATGGTAATTACATCAAATGGATGCAAATTTTTGATTTTTTGTGAATGTATAATTTATGTGATTATTTAACATACCAATTTGTTTTTTTTGTTTTTTCTCAAATAATGTAGGATCTTACGATCCACGATCTCACTTACCTCCAACGATCTTACGTAGGATTCCGATTTTGATAACCATGATTGGCTCATTAATTTGCTATCTCCCATCTCTCTCTTCATTAGGTGTTACCGGAGTGTTCACCAAACCACAAAAACTGCACCAAAATCGCCCGTAAAATGGCATAACCACACCGCACCGCAAATAACAATGCACCGCACCACATGGTGCAATGCAATTTGCGGTTTTATAATAAGAAAACCGCATTGCACCGCACCCTCTCTATATATTAATATATTTATTTTTTTAATATTAAATATATTATTAATTAATAGTATAATAATTTTAAAAAAAATTAATAGTTTAATAACCCTAATTTTCAAAAAAAAAAAAAATTTTAACAACCCTTGTAAGTGTTAATTAGGAAAGCCAACCCAAAATAAAGAAAAACTAGTTCAATATTTTAAGACTTGGCCCAAAACAAAGGGGATAATCAATTTTTTGCTAGGCAGGAAAAGTCCAAAATTTGAAAAATATATTAGTTTCAAACTGTATCTTATACACTGCACCACACAAGTGACCGCAAAAATGAGGTGCGGTGCGATTATGGTTTTCGGTAACTCTAAACCACACTGCACCACACTGCACCGCACATGTGACTGCAAAAATGAGGTGCAATACAGTTATGGTTTTGCATAAACTGCAACGCAAAGTGCGTTGCTAAAAATGGCCCAAAACCGCACAGCAAACACCCCTAGGTGTTAGAACATAGAGTAGTTCTTCTCCTCTCTCACACTCATGCACACCCTTACCTCTTGCAGCCACCATTGATTAACAAATCTAGGGATTTTCTTAGGATATTCATGAGGACTCATCATCAATCTAAAGAGGTATGAGTTTTCTTCCCAATAACATCCTACATGTTGTGATTTCAAAAAGTGTATTTGGGTAAATTTCTAACATATGTTGCTTCAAAAGTTCAAATAAGGTGTGCTTTAAAATATATGTAAATTATGGTGGGAACAACATGATCACAAGAGGAAGACATTCTGGATGAGTTTTTTTTTTTTTTTTTTGAGAATCCGTCTTCATCATATAAAACCTGAAATCAGCCAAAGTCGGCTAAAAGTACATCAGAAACTTGTGGTGGAACATCCTCTATCCACACTGAAAAACCATCAATAGTTTTCACAAATTTGGCTAAAAAATGAGCAACTGAGTTCCCCGACCTCCGGGTATGAGAAAAGGAAATGCAATTACAATAAACTAAATAAGTATAAGGTTATAAGCTATGTAGATTATAATTTTTTTTTTTTTTTAAAAAAAAAAAACCCGGAAGGCGAGATGGGATTTAAAGGTGTTTAAAAAGTGTTCAAAAAAAACCCGGAAGGCGAGATGGGATTTTTGGCAAGAGCAAGGATGGAGGTTGATCCATGATACTCAATAATTGTTATAAAAAGTGTTCAAAAATCAAAGTATTTCTCATTTGGTTCTTTCATGGAATTAAGTAACTATTTTCCCCACCCTCAAAAAAAAAAAAAAAAAGTAACTATTTTCCCATATGCGTCTTATGCTTGATGCAGTGCTATGGAGAGAGAGACTAAAAGAGTAATAGAGTTGGGATTGGTCGATAGACAGATTCCTACTAGTGACAACTTTTAAAGTAATTTCCCCCAAACGTGTGCTCTATGTTGATGCATCATGCATGAATTAGTGATCCCATTGAAACTAGTTGCCACAAATGGAATGTTTACACCATTGATGGGATTTTCCTTCTGTGGCTGATATTATTAAAGAAATTTCTTTGAGTGCTAGGCAGCTGAATAATGTTATTTTGTGGACAATGATCACATCCTAAGGCATGTTTTCTGTAAGTAGCACTTACCATCTTTTAATGGTGGAGTTGCACAATAATTTATAGTGAGAATCTTCTTGGTGCTACAGAAAACAAAATCTTTGGATGGAAGTGTGTGATGCGGGATGCGGAAGCAAACAAAACACGTTTGTTTCTGAATTTTTATTAATATCAATAATGCTGAAAAAAAGTTTACAGATTTAGGAGCCTATTTAAAGACGGTAAAACTTAACGAACAAAAAAATATATTCCAAAGTAACTCCTAATTAATACCTAACTATAATAGGAACCAAATTTGACCTTAAAAACATTAAAATCACTTAAAAACAAGGAAATAAATCTCCTAAACCTAAAATAATGTTTTTTTTACATGAAAATACCAAATATAACAAATTACAGAAATTAATTTGAGGATTCTGTCTCACATCAGTGTGGTTTGTAATGGTCCCTAGTAAAGAATTTTATACGGCAGGCATGGGATTTTACCTACCAAAGTTAATCTGTTTGCTTGTGGGATAATCTCCATGTTCTTTACAGTAGATGCCCATGTTATTCGGAAGCCTGAGGGAGCAACTTCAGAGCATTGGGACCATTCCTGTATCAGTATCCTTTGCTTCGAGGAGGTGTTTGATAAGTTGTTGTAGGGGGGAAAAAAAACTTTCCGGAAGTTCAAATTCTAATATTCATGGCATGGATGCTATGGATGAATTGTAATGAGAAGTGCATAGGGCAGCGGAGTCTTTGAGCTGATGAACTTTGTCAACATGGGACAATTTCGGCAACAAATTTTATTGAGCCAATGGGCTTTGGTTGAAATTCAGTTCAGGCTAGCTGAGCATGTGCCATAGAGAGAGGTCTTCATTTGCATGTTTACAAGGTCAATATTGAGGGCCTCAGAGCAGAGCATGGTTTGGTTTGTGGTGTGGAATGTGGATGCTATCAGGGGCGGAGCTAGTTTTTTTTTTTTTGGGGGGGGGGGGGGGGGTGGGTGGTGGGGGCACTTGCCACCCTGACTTCTCTTAAAAACTCCATTATATATACTAACGTAAAGTTGAGTTATGCCCCTGACATAGAATAGCAAAAACAAAGAAACTTTTTCTTTATACAAACTATACCTGACATGAAATAAATAATAAAAAACAGATCTTCCAACTGATAAAATCTACTGATACAACAAAATTTCACCATATTTTCACAATACTTTTGTTTTTAGTTGAGATAGATCTCAGAATAATTTATTTATTTTATTTCATTTTGGCCAATAATGTACTAACACCTCAATTTATTGAAAAAATATTATGAGATTTTATGGTGTTATTTATTTATTTATTTATTTTGAGAGAAAGACATAGACTAACACACGTACTCAGAGGAGTGAGAACCAAGGTTTTTATGGTGTTATTGAAATAACTCCTCCCACTTCAAATTCAAATAATTAGCCTGATACAAAATAAATGCCACCAAACTTGTTACTGCTGTCTACACTTTTGACCAATATTCACTCTTTTTTTCTTTTTCCTTTTTTCACTTATCCAAATTTCCTTCTTTTCATTACAAGTTCAACCCGTGGAACTAAAATTACACAAAAAAAAAAATATAATAATAATAATAATAATTTATAATTATTATAATAATAATAATAATTATTATTATTATTAATGTAGGGGTGATAGGCCCAAGAACCCATATTTATGTATATATTGGGCCAGGGCCCAATCCGAGGAAGTTAAACAATCCGAGAATGGGTAAACACTTTCATACGGATCCGTGTTAGTAAATGAAAAAGTGAAATCCGATTAAAGTCATCGAGAAGGGTCGTTCGAGGAAGAATCCCTCATTGGCTGAGCAAAGCCGTGGTCAAAGGGTGTGGTTTGCTATCAAGAATAACGTTCTGGATCATTCCATGAATGAGGATAAGTATCAGGAAGGAACAGAACAGAGGAAAGTCATGAAATATCTCAAGGAAAAGCTGCTACCACCGCATTAAATGCTCTGCAACTAACCTCTGGCCGCATTGCTGAGGAAGTGATACCTGAACAGTAACTTTCAGCCTTACAGCTACAACCTAAAGACTTTAGGAAGGTGTTGATGGGACAATGACCAACACCAACAATTTGATCTACATGTGGAAGGTGGAGATGAAAGGTGAAGATAGTATAAAATGGAAGAGATACTCTGAGAATGAGGGATCAAGAAATCAAGAGAAAAACACTGTAACAATCAAGAGTTGAACTTGTAATCAAACGTGAAAGAAATATATAAGAACTGATCTCCTCGGACTGTGCCGAGGACGATTTTCTTTAGATTAAACCAGTCTATCTTCATTTTCTTGTCATCTGAATCCACTTTACTTGTTGTTTAATTCATTAAAGCCCAGTTTTTCAACTCACTCTCTACAAATTCATTGTATTAGGCTTTTTGAGCCTAAGTTCATTTATCCTTTGAGCTAGGGACTCAAACGGCGTCCTTACAATAATAATAATAATAAAATGTATTGTATGGTACTAAAGCATTAAAATGTCCATTACTTTTTTCTTCTTCATCTCTTGCATTTTCATAGTTTCAAAATTTGAGTTTCTACCATAAATCCAAAATTTTAAATAATTAGAAGAATAGAGAAAAGTTGAAATTTATTTTGAGCAATCAAATTAGATCTCTAAACTTTATGTATATAGATTAATCTCTTACTTTGATGATTGATCTTCAGTAACTATAAATTAGATGTTTTACAATTGTTTAATTTTAATAGATTTTGTATGACAATTACTGTTTGTTTATAATTTTATTATTAGTATCGATTAGTAATTTTAGGTTAATTTTTTATTATTGTCTTTTGATCTTACCACCCCCCCCCCCCCCCCCCCCCCCCCCCGCGATCTTCCCCCCCTAAACTAAATCCCTTACTTTGTCATTAGATGCTATCATGCATGATGTAGGAGGAGTTGTTGCAGTAATGAGATGACAATGTTTTTTGAGGGTTGATGTGATTAAGGTAAAATCCATGCCAATGTTACGTGCTATTTGATGGGCATAGGACCGTGGTTTATGGTAAATGATTGTTTAAGGGGATTGCTATTTTTTTAATGTCAATGCTTGCTTAAGCAACCCATGTTTGACTCTTATTATGAATAGCCATTAATGATACTAGCATTTGAGCATGCGCTCATGTGCATACTTAGAGGCACTTATATTTTTTTTATAAAGATTAATTTTCATTCATTATAATTTGAGATTACTACATTTTTCAATAACAAAAATTCTTAGGAGTGTGATGAGTGTTATGCATGTGTGTGAAATAATTTTTTTCTATAAAAATCTCATCATACCCCTAGAAATTTTTGTGATTAAAAAATGAAGTAACCCCGAATTATGATGAATGAAAATTAATCTTTACAAAAAAAAAAATAAAAAAAATAAGAGTCTCTAAGCACACACGTGAGCGCATGCTCAAAAGCTAGTAATTCCTAAAAATTTTAGTTAAGAGGCTTTGTAGGGGAGGATTTTGTTCCAACCCCTACAAGCTTATTGTCCTCTTTCGGGAGCCAAGCTCGCAAGGTTTTGGTTCTCAGTACCGAGTGTAGGCAAGCAAGCGCTTAGCTTGGACTACGTCCCACATCGGCGAGAGATGCACCCCACTCATGCCTTATAAGCCCTTGGAGCAAGCATAAGTGAACCACTACTACACTTATAAGGCATGAGTGGGGCACATCTCTTGCCGATGTGGGACGTAGTCCAAGTTAAGCGCTTGTTTGCCTACACTCGGTCCTGAAAATCAAAACCTTGCAAGCTTGCAAGCTTGGCTCCCCAAAAAGGACAATAAGCTTGCAGGGGTTGGAACAAAATCCTCCCCTACAGGCTTTTTTAAAATTTTTATTTTGAATGACAAAGTTTTTTATTTAATGCAATTCGAGATTTATGTGTTTGTCAATTATTGAAATAGATGGATCCGAGCCTGATTAAATCTTGGGACAAAATGGGTTTTTGCCCTTTTCAACCAAATTAATTAGCCTTATACTTTCATTCCCAAATTAAATAGAGAAATGCCCCTCTTTTAAAACTCGATTTTTGATAAATTGAGTTAGGTCCTATAGCGGCGTTTTTAAGGACCTATAGTGACGTTTTCAAGACCTATAGTGGCGTTTTGTAACTCGATTTATATGAAATCGAGTTATAGGTAAAAAAAATTTTAAAAATTGCCTATAACTCGATTTAATGGAAGTCGAGTTAAAAAACGTCACTATAGGTCTTGAAAACGTCACTATAGGTTCTTAAAAACGCCGCTATAGGGCTCCAGATTTTTTTTTTTTTTTATAACTCGATTTTGAGAAAATCGAGTTTTAAAAGAGGGGCATTTCTCTATTTAGTTTGGAAAGGAGGGTATAAGGCTAATTAATTTGGTTGAAAAGGGCAAAAGCCCATTTTGTCCTTAAATCTTGTATAGAAAAATGGACACACCTGAACCTACAGTCACACGTAAACATTTTCCCATCCAATCAAACATGTAAAATCTTTATGTAAAGCTTACCCACTTAAAAGGGTCCAATTCTACAAAAGTCCATGTCTACAGAATAACATTTCACATGAATTTGTGGTCTCGTTTAACCAAGTGATAGCTTTGCATTTAGACTATTGGATCCGAGTAAAATTTGGAAGCATAAATTATCCATTAATTTAACCAAATTTCCAAACCATAAATAATTAGTGATGATGAATATTCCAAATCCAGAATTTGTACCGAATTGATTACATAGTGTAAGTGTGTAACTACAGATAATGTCATCAAGCAATTTTGGACTCTCTACATCGTTTTGATTGAGATCTCAGATTACTGTGTTTACCAAGTATTTTTTTTAAAAAATATTTAATTAAGGATGAAAATAACATTGGTACATCAGAAATGACAACTTGCATAAACTGAGCAAACGAATCTTCCAACCAATTACAATCATCATTAATAAAAAGCCTACTTTGCTAACATTATGCAACACTATTAATTTGGATGGAAGAAAGCAATGAAGAAACAAAATGTATATTAATCTATAATTTGGTATTACAAAACTTCAAAGCTTGAACAGTAGGCAACACATTTGTTTCAAAGATGCCAACACCAATTGCAATTTGCAAACTGAGCAACATAATATACAGCCTATAATAAAGTGTCCACATTCCACAATGCTTTGAATTGCAGAGCAACTCTACGGGAGGACTTACAATGATCTTAAACCACATAGGATGTGGAGGAGTCCGTTGAGTTGAATCCAACACATGCACTTGGATCATTGTCAAATCCCCATCTAGTCCCACACAATCCATACCAAAATAGAAGCTTAAGAGAGTTAAGAAAATTATTTCTAAAGCCAATGTCTACGAAGCTTTTGTTCTTACAACTCTACCTTAAATAAGATTGGTTTTATACTCAAATTATAGTGAAAGGCAGCCCCCTTCTAATTAAACATCTCTATATAAACTAATTGGGAATATCAAAAAATATAAATGAAAGTTATAAACTTATAATACATCATGGTAAAAAATTTTAATAAAAATTTAATATATACAAAAACTAAATAGATTTGTAAAGATGGTTTCAACACCATTTATTTCATTTTGTAAAAAAAAAAAAATAAAATAAAATAAAATTATCACTACAAATTTCAACATCTAAAATTACATCCAATTTGCACGGCTGCTAAACTACTAATAACAAAGAACACTGATTTGCACACCCCCCCCCCCCCCCCCCCCCCCCCCATTGAAGAAACACTTATTAATGCCTGCCTATGATTAATGCAGCAAAGTATATCAATTCAAGTCAAAAATCATACAGAGAATTCTTGTGCTATGAGTTACAACAATTGAAGCTTCATCTCCTTTTTAAAAGGCTAGAGCATTAGCATTGGAAAATGCTAATGCTACTCTATTTTACCATTTCAAAACCTCACTTTATCATTATAACATCCAATTTTACAATACCTCCTACATCCCAAACTTCTATTTCACTCTTTTACTCATTAAAATATTATTTTTTAACCTTTCTTTATTATTTATTTCCAACCGTTTTTTCCTGGGCTTTTCAATAGTCTCACACTCACACACACACACAGCCACACACAAAGCAAACCCATTCAAACCCACGCACAGAGCCACACACAGAGCAAACCCACACACACAGCATCCCATCACCACACACACACCGATCAAAAAAATCATCACCGGAGCAAACCCATTCAAAAAAAATCATCACCAGAGCAAACCCATTCAAATACATTCAAAAAAAATCATCACCGGAGCAAACCCATTCAAATCCATTCAAAAAAAAAAATCATCATCGGAGCCACCGGAGCAAACCCATTCAAAAAAAATATCCCCAAAGCCACCATCGGAGCTCGCCATCAACCAATCCCAGCCCATCAATCCAAACCCAGCTCGCCGATCCACGCTGATCCAACCTCCAACCTCAAAAATCCAAAACCCAGCATCAGTGCAATGAGAGAGAGGCCGTGTGAGATGGGTGAGAAATTTCGGCAATGAAGCTTCAGAGATGAGAGAGCAAATGGAGAAACAGAGAAGGAAGAGAGAGAAGAGAACAGAAAAAATGAAAGGGATGAGAGAGAAATTTCGGGTATAAAAAGGAGTAAAATATTAATTTTTTTTTGCAATACTGTGAACAGTGCAATTCTATGTTTAGAATTGCACTGTAGTACTATTGCAAAAAAAATTGCAATAGTGCTGTTTGCAATCCTCTGATGCAGCTGGTTTTGAGACCAAAAATGCTAAATATCCTTTAGATTTGGTTTTAGCATTTACCAATGCTAATGCTCTAACCTCCTTTATGGGGAGTCTAAATCTTTTGTCCCACTTTTCCTGCTTCACTTTATACTCCACCAATAAAAACTTATCACATGTCTACCTATTAATTAAATAATATCATTATTGACTTATTAATACTACAATTATTAATTAATGGTAGTATTTAATTTATCAAGTGAACATGTGACAAGTTTTTATTGGTAGAGTATAGAGTGGAGCAAGAAAAGTGAGATAGAAGATTTGGACTCCTTCATGGGAGGCTTTAACTTTAGCTTTTTTAGTAAAGTAGTTATCCAAAACTTCCTTCAGTTATTTTAGTAGTAGTCATCTAAAATTCTTGTCAAAGATAACATAGTGTTTTTTATTTATTTATTTATTATTTTAAATTTAAGAATCTGAACGTGGGTTAGGTTTTGACGTAGTATTTGAAATTTTTTGGATTTGTTTTTAACTTTTAGTTATTTTAGTAGTAGTTATATGAAACTTTTGTTATAGATTTGAATTTTTTTTTTTTTTTTTTGAGAAACATTTGAATGTGTGTGCGTGTGTTTTTTTTTACATGTCTAACCCTACCGTATAAGCTTTACAAATGGGTAAACTTAAGGGTGTTTTAGGCATCAAAATTGAGAATTTCGAACAGGAGAAGCCCCTTAAATAGTAGTATAGATAAGGTAAAATACTGTGACACTTCTTAAACTTTAGGGTAGTTGCACTTACACTCCATGAACTTTTATTTTAGCCATTTAGTACGTAATTTTTGGTAATGTAATAAATAGACCCCTAATTAAACTTCTATGTTGGCGAACGAAAGAGTTAAGAAGTCTATTTGCTACAATAACAAAGTTTACGTAGGAAATTGGGTAAAATAAAATTTTAAGGGGTGTAAATGTAACTATTCAAAAGTTCAAAAAATGTGAGGGCATTTTACTCGTGATAGAAAAAAGAAAATTAGGAATTTCAGAAATTAAAATTTCGAACTGCTCCAAAGGTTTCTAATAGAGCTGCGTATGCCATTGCCATAGCTCAAGAAGCCCAAACTTGGGAAGGTTCTTGAAATTTGGTAAAGGAATGCTGAGTTTTTATTAGAAGAAATTATACTTTTTCGCTTTATAAACCTCATTTTACACTTTGCTCTATAAACTATCAAAATGAATGATCAACCTCTCAAATTTATAACTCTGTAACACTTTTAGTTTTTACCACACAAAAAATAATAATAAAAAAAAAAAACTCAATAACACTTAACCCCTAGCTATCTGTTTTGATTTTAAGAGTGAGTTTGACATGAGCTTTAAACTTTTAGTTTTTATATACAGTTTTTTAAAACATCACTTTTGCTGCATTTTCTCACTTTTTCAAACTATCAAACTGAATTGAGAGCATCTCCAATAATATAGCTAAAGACAAAATATTCTTTATAATAGAGAATGAGACCAAAAAAATAGTCTCCAATAGATTCTCTAAACTCTAAATTTTTTTTTGGCTCATGAACAGTAGCTCATCAAATCTGATGGGCTACTGTTCATTCTTCAAATGTTTTTTTCTATTATAATAATCAAGTGTTGAATAAAAAAATGTTGGAAGATGTGTAGTTGTTAAAAAAAGAATAAATAATGAATGAAGATATAATATTTAAATGAGATAGAGAATCTGTTGAAAAGTGTATTTGAAAAAGTTGGTAGATAAAAGGTAAAAATCACTGTTTATTCTCCAAAACAGTTCAAAAATTTGATGAATTTGTTAGAGATACTCTTATATACGCATATATATGTGTGTGGATCCGATATGCCCAAGTAAGTTTTTTGATGCTTGTTTTAGTACTAATTCGATTAATATCCATCAACCAGTGGCTGTAGTTTAGTGGTAAGAATTCCACGTTGTGGCCGTGGAGACCTGGGCTCGAATCCCAGCAGCCACATTCAATTTCCTTTTTATTTTTTAAACTTTTTAGTGTTTCTGTAAAACTGGGCTCAATTGGGCCTGCCCATACTGCCTTTGTGAATCACATCACAATCCTCTTCAAATTAGCCCAATTGAAAATACTCCTTTTTTGACTGTTTTTTAAGGTAGCCCGTTCCAATATATATAGAGCACAGAATCCATTACCGTACCACCGTAGTCTCCAGATACAAAATACAAAACAAAGAGAGATCCCCTCACTTCTTCGTCTTCGTCGTCGTCAACCAGATCGTCGCAACAAATCCCAGCCTCACATCGTAAAGTTCTTCACCTCTTTTTCTCTTCAATTTCGCCAATTCATCATTTCGTGTTTACTCTGTTTTATTTGATCTCAATATTTCGATCTCATTGTTCGTTTTTCGATCCCTCTTTTCTTTCTTTTACAACTACAACTACAACTACTACAACAATAATAACAATAAAATTAGGGTTTTAGCTTATCAATTTTGGGAGTCAAATTGGTATTTGGGGTAAATTTTTTGATCTGGAGCTGAAATTGGTAATTCGCAAATGGTAAATCTGATCAATCTAATTCCCAAAAAAAAAAAAAAATCACAGTTTAATTTGTTCTCCATTTCAATTCAAGCCCTTGATCTCTGCTTGGATGCGTGATTAATTGGGTATCTTGTAGCCATGAGTCAATTTTCCCTAATCGATCTAAGCAAGAATGAGAAAACGATATTGTGATGTTTTGGGGGTTAATGGTGCTAAAGTTGCTGTATTTGCGTGTTGTGTTGTGTTACAGATGATCGACGACCAGGACCTCGGCTTCTTTGCCAATTTCCTTGGAGTGTTCATTTTCGTACTGGTGATAGCATATCATTACGTGGTGGCTGACCCCAAATATGAAGGCAACTAACTAAGGTTTTCTGTCTGTTTTTTTTTTTTTTTGGATGTGTTTGCAATAGAGATGTGTTGTTCTAGTTTTGTAGACTTTGAGCCGTTTCACAAAATGGGCGAAACTTGATGTAACCAAAATGTTCGCTTTGCTACATTGAATGTCAATTTACTGCTTTATTTTCATGAAAACTTAATCCATCCAGTAATAGATTCTTGCTTTGCATGCACGTTTTGTTTGGCTGTGTTTTAATTTTGGTGATGCTGTTAATGTCTTGGGGATCATGGTGGCAGTGTGGTTCTATGAATGTCGCATGAAATTGTCAAGTATCATATTCTAGTGTTGGTGGTTGGCACTCTTAGCTTTGTAGATTTGAGATCCCATTTCTACTCTTGTCCAATCGCAAATAGGATGGAAATAAGTGTGGGTTTTCTTATTCTTGCAACATGGATTAGGTTTTCTGGTTGAGAAATTAATCTGACCAAATCACATGAGGTGTCGAGGAGAGGTAAAGTGTTTGTAGTTTTGTGGTTTGTGATTTGGTTGGATGCCTAGAGATGCGTGTTGTAACCTGACAGCCTTTCCATTTGGGATTCGTGAAATCTATTAATGGTTAGCCAAGAGTTTAGGTTTTCTATCTCTCTTCTCTTTCAGGCACCCACTAGTGTTACTAGGTTGTGGTGGTGGTGGTGCTGCTGGATTTATGAAAAAGCAAGCACACTCCTGAATGTAACTAGGTGTTTGTAGTGCCAGCATATTATGTATGCAGGGCTTTAACTTTACAAGAAATTTCATACAAATCTATGTGGCTTGAAGGATTTTCCCATATGACTAGTTCTTTTACTTCATTCGTGATCTTCATTGTTTCTTTCATCAAAGTATTGATGCTGAACCCCAGCCCACCTAGACAAAGAATTGTTTCATTTTTAAGCTTGTCCTCACCATCACTGGTATAAATTTTGTCAGTCACTTTTCTTGAATGTTGGAAAAAAGAGGCTGCAACGTTCTCAACCTCTTCTTCTGAACTTGGAACCCTGAATGCATTCGCATTTGTTGAAAAAAGGGTCTGTGATATGTTTTTCTTTTGCAACTCTTTTTCAAGTACTGCTAGAGACTTGATTGAAGTCACCTCTTCCAAGCATTTCAATGTAGAGCCAACTTCTTTCTTGAAATGCTCTAAAATATCATTGATATGTTCTTGGAACTCTTCCAAAGGAACTCCAACTCTCAGTGATTCTCGTGAGAGAAATTCAATTGTTTGAGTTGCAATGACTAATAGATCTACCATTTTTGATAAAGATCCTAGGAGGTTATTGTAACAAGCACCATGGAATGACAAGAACCAGAAATTTGGTTCCAACTTTGCTTCTGCAATCAACTTTTCTAATTCCTTGACTTGGGATCGTAGCTTGTTATGCCTTTCCCTCAACGTGGGAAAATTTGAAGAGCGAATGTTCTGTTTAGCAAAAACTATGTCTTTGAAGCATTCTTGAAGTGCACCTAAGCTTGTGGACAGTTTAGTTTTGGCCAGAGTTGCTGCTCGAACTGGGTTCACAAGCATTTCCACTGTGATGAAACAAATTAACCCGATTGTAGCCTCAGCAATTCTGGCAATTGCGAACTCGCTAGGAGGGCCATAATCTTTCCTACCCAAGATTAATAATGCTCCTACATTTGCTGAAACCCCACCAGCTTGACCATACATCTGGCTATGTCTTAGTAAACTGCCAAAAATAATCCAAGGAATAAGAGGTAAAAGCCGTAAAACCACATGCTTATGGAATATAAAGCAACACAGGACTCCGTACACTGATCCCATTGCTGTCCCTTGTGCCCGAGCATTAGCAACCGCAAATGTTGCCTGTCGTCTTGTTACAAAACTAATGGCAATTGTGAGACCTGACCAGTATCCATTTTCTTTGTTATATATCAAACCAAATAACACGGCGAGACCCAAAGAAACTGAGCACTTGAATGCAAAAACCACTTGCTGGCTAGTTGGTCTTAATTTCAGAATGTTCCAGGTCTTTTGGAAGGGACACTTTGCTTGTTTCTCTGAATAACTTGATGACTCCATGGAGTCAATTTCTTTAATGCAATTGGGATTTTGAGCAATGAGTAAGTTATATAGGAGTTCTATGCAATAGAAGAAGAATGAAGCTGGAAAATCTTCAGGGGTTACCAAAGTGGTCTTAAGGTTCTGCTTGAATTTATCTGAAAATTTTCCTGTTCTTTCTGGAGCTGTTGTCGCACCAAAACACACAGACCACTTGGCTTGCTCTAGGTTTAAGCCTATTTGTTCTTTTAAACTTTGTAAGACATTTCTGAGCTCCTCATCTACCATGCCAATAGGGAAGGAATAGCAAGAAGTTACTGCAATTTCCATCCCTCTTATTGGTATTTCCATTTCTCTCAGTTTTTCTGCAAGGTCCATGGAATTGGCTGTTACAAAACGCAACTGAGGTCTCTCCCACAGCAGGCCGTCCTGTTAGCAAGGAAATGACATTAGCTATTTGAAGTTTTGAACTACCGAAAGCTCCTAAGCAGAAAAGAAGCCAGGAAAGCTCAGCTACCAATAATAAGCAATAACATGCATTAGTAAAACAACTCCTTAGATTTCAAACACGGTACGTTAATATTTGCTTACCAGATTATATTTGATGCTTTCAATAAACTTGGCTCCTGCTGCAGAAAGGGAGACTAACTCGAGTGCCCTTGAGTTGTCCTGAGCAGAGAAGGCCTCCGCTAAGAGATCTAATCTCTTTGAAGCAGTTTCAGCATATAACTGACACGTTTTCCTCACCTATAATATAGAACCCCCCGTCAACTTAATACCGCCTACAAGAGCATGCATTCGCATCAGTTCGTCCAAAAATTTCTATCTATTTTAGCATAAAAATCTACTTTTTTCTATTTTACAAACTCATTTTTCAAAATACTCCACGTCAAATTATATATTTTGTACTATGTTTCATTCAAATATCAAATTTTAAAATTTTTTTTTTCATTGATTCTCTTTCTTTACACACAACAACCACTATTCACTCTCTTCTTTCATCCTCAATATACGTAAAAAAGAATAAACAACTAAATGCAAAATAAATAATGTCAATGTAAATTTATATGGCTATTGTAGCAAATTTGTAAATTTACACAAATTGATGTGGGTTATTTTTAGGCAAAATTATGTAAATTTTATACATTTTTCTATTATATACGGATTGGTGTGAATGCTCTAATGAGCCAAATCATGTCCGGCACTCATTAGTATAAATCCTCGCTAGTATAGGGGGGAAAATTGGAGGTGTAAGTGAAGGAATTTAATGTTAAACATTTAATGTATTGTCAAAAAAAAAAAATGTTAAACATTTAATGTTAGTATCATTGGACAAATTAATAAAATCTCATAATAATGTTGTAATGGGCTGTCTATGACAAGCTAGGAGTAGTTTGATGTTGTAATTGTTAGGCGTGTCAGTAGGTTGTAGTGAATAAGTTATTTGAAGTATATATATATATATATAACAACTAATTGGGCGGTATATCATTGTTTAAAGTTATACTAAAAGTGTGTTTAGATACTGCTTATTTTGCTGAAAATTGAAAACTAAAAACTAAAAACATTGTAACAAAATAATTTTTAAATGTGTGAATAGTGCCGAGGAACCTATTTTTAATGAAAGTTTTTTTTGAAAAAAGAGGTTTGTAAGTTCCATGAACAATGCATGAGACCTAGTGAAAAAGCAAAATAGTTGTTGAAACGCACTTCTCAAAAAAAAAATTTTGAAAAACGCAAATGCTGGAGCAAATCATCAGTATCCAAATGGGTATTAAGTGTAATTTGAACTCAATCTCATATGTATATATATATATATATATATATAAAAGAAAATTAAATGAGATTTGGTTGGCAATCTAAGGTGCATATCAGCAAAAAAAAGAAAAGAAAAAGAAGATGAAGAAAAAGAAAGAGGATTTCTTTACGCAAATAGGGTTCAGGATTCTGTTTATCAACTTATTGAACATATTTGGTGGTGTATAGCTAAGCTATAAGGATGGGTTAGATATATTTCTATCTATGAGGCTTCCATCGAGCTTACTGTCCTAGATTGGAGGAGAAAAAAAGGCACGCTCCAGAGGATGCCAAATAGCTTGCACAGGACACCACTCTGGTCTCTGGCTAGTCCTGTGGCTTGTTGAGTTCAAGAGAGTCCTGACCCATGACCAAAAAAGTGGAGATAGGAACAAAATCGAAAATACTATGTGGATGCAGCTTGGAACAATTATGTTAAACCATGCCCAATGAAATATGAATCGCATTAATTCCTTCCCCCAACAAGTTTGAAGCTGAACGAGTCAAGAAAATTCTCTCTCTATCTCCTTCCAGTTGGAGTGGCAGACATCGAGACGTGGTACTTTGGAAATCAAGCCTTTAAGTATGCATGCATACTTTAGAAAATTGAAGATGCCTTCAGCATAAAGAGCCCCGGAAAATTGAGAAGCAAATATAATTCTGATTTATACAAGCTATGACTAAAGTTAGGTTCTGTCAGTTCATAAGAAATTAACTCTAATATTTAAATAAAAATTACTACTATGTTTAACATTTTGTTTGAACTATTAAAAAGTTCTACAAAATCTTACAAATTAATTTGAAGGTTTATAAAGTTGCAAGCCTTTTCGCCATTTTTAGGTGTGAATATATGGAGTAAAGGTTATGTTATATTCTTAACACGTAACTTATTTATTACATTGTCACTTTATAGATTTTTCCCCACCCATGTTTTTGTAGATCATAGAACAGTTTCTTTAAGGTCATGTTATACTTCCAAGCTCCAAGTTTCATGCACCCATTTCAACTATGGAATTGAACCAATCCTAAATCGAAGTAAAATTTTATAAAGTGAGGGACACTGAACGATACAGAACTAAACTAAATCCTGAAGTAATAAAGCTTATACCAGTTACCTCGTTATAGGCTAGCCGAGGATATGGAAAGAACATAGCTAGAACAGAAGCAACAACTCCAAGGGCCGTACTTGATGCCATATGAAATAGGAGCTTAATGATTCCAGTTTGTGCACCATGAATCACAACCCCAACATACACAATCACAATCTGCCCAAACGCAATTCGTTTAGACATCAAGTGTGTAGACTCCGGCAACGCCACCACAAACGTACAAAGAGCCACTCCCACTGCTGCTAAGCTATTAGTGAACCGAGCAGGACCAACTAGCCATAAGCTTGGTATAGAAAGAATCGTAACCTGAATTGTAGCATAGGTAGCATGCCAAAAACTTCTTAGGGTGTCACCAAGTGTCGCGTCTGATACGATTAAGATAGTTGTCAAATAAGAGAAAGCTGGATATGCTAGTAAGCGTTGGAGAGTTTCTGGACCATAGAGGGTGGTGCAGCCAACTATGGAGCAAGCTAGAATGGTCCTTAACGCTGAGCAAAGACGCACGCGCCACAGTAAATGGGTTGGGTTCATTGAGTATAAATGGGTGGCAACAATCGTGTGATGTCCAGAGCTGGGAAAAGGGTTTTGTAGTTGGTCTTTTATGGGAGAAAGAAACCTTGCCAGAAAGTTAGCAGTAATTAATAGTTTCATGAAAAATTGAAATTAAATATAGTATCTATAGAAGGAATATAATCCGAGCTAGTTACTGGTTCTTTCAAAGTTATTCTAGAATGTTGGAGGTGCTGCCATGCGAGCCACTATATATGGCAGGTAGACATACGTTTGCGACTTGGCGGAGTAAATTAAAAGTGGAGTGACCCTTGCGTATCAAGTTTTTCCTCTGGTGTTTGATAAGTGATTGGATAATACATAACAAAACATCAAATTTGATGATACACAAAATCGTTAGCCAATCGTCCTAACTTATAAGAAGACTTGAAGAGTCAAACGCTTATGAAGTGCACTTGTGTGGTGCTTGTCAAAGACCCTATAATGGTTAAGTCTCGGGCCGTTCACCACTTGTCTATACTTGACAAATTTGCTCGATCTAATTCCATCTAACCCAAAAACTATTTAGTCCAAGCGATGGTTAGGTCGATGATAGGTCATTGGTGAAAGGAATCGAAGAGATCAGTCTGAGTTGCGGCTTGGCCATCTAAGAAACCAACAAAACCAACGAACCCAACCTGTTGATGACTGGTTCTTTCTTCTTGACAAATTGCAAAATTTGGATAAAAAATTCAGTAAACTTTAACTCTTTTTCCGCCGATTTAAGGAGATCTCAGCCAGATTCGGCATCTTAGCCCCTGCCACAAACATTACTCCGGTCAACACCCACCTAGCACCCAGTGAGACTCAATCCAAAGCTCCTTCACTGTCGGCTACGAGTTTTGATCATCCCCATCTGAAATGGTCAGGTCATGTACAGGTTGGGCACAAACCCAATTTGGATCGACTAGAGGACACCCCTAATTAAGTTAGAAACTCAAAATAATCTCCGAAAACTCTAAAAATGTGAAAGTCAATAAATTATGAATGTAACTTGGAATGGAGGAAGCATGGTGCTTATATAGTGGTCTAGGGCTTACCACATTCATTCCCAAAAATTTAGGCACTTCCCTTGTAGGGAGCATAATGAAAGGAGTGGAGTTAATGACACCAAGATCTTTATGTTCAACTTCCCATGCTTAGTGGATATAAATCTATAGGAAGATCTTTTGGCAAGTGTGCAATAATTCTCGTATGTGGATAAGTATAGAATGGAGTTCATGTATCACTTTGAGGAGTTAAGTCTCCTCATTTGTCCGTCTCTATGGGTGTCAAACGAATGAATCTGGTTGGACGACTCACATCGGTGGATTGAGCTTGCGATGGTTTAGCTAGCTACTCAGTCAAACATGTTAGATGAGTAGCACATGCCGGACAAGTCTACTTGTCAGACGGTTCTAGCATAAATATTCCCTATCAAAATTCTTGAAAGGACAAGGCAAGATTGGAGGTTGGAGCATACGAGTTCTACTTGTATTTAATTAATATTAATGTATTATTTTTTATGGGGTATAGAAATGTATTATTAGCAGTACAATTGCCACATGCATCATTGGCGAAGTGGTTTATAAGTATAAGTGCTTGTGGGGTGTGGAGGGCAAGAACCGGAGTTTAAGCCTCCAGGAGAAAACTTCGCACACATATACACTTAGATTAGGTTAGAGTAAAATTTTCATTTTGTATAAAAAAAATCAGTACAATTATTGGACTAAAACCTTAAAAATTCATTCAAAAAGTGGAACCTCAAAGTTAATTAAAGTCATTAACGATTTATATACATAATAGTCAGATAGTATAAAATGGCCAATGAAGCGCTAGATTGGCAGTTCAAAGCATATGAATTATACATTTTATTTGATAGATCAGTTAGCATATTATAAAAATTAAGTATGCATTATTCTCCATTATTAATTTAGATGGAGTCTATGTCACCGAATATTTATTGCTTGACTGCGTCGAATTTATTAGCCATTGAATAAAGTCATGCTGAATTGATCCTTAAAAAAAAAAAAAAAAAATTCAGTGTTAAAAGTTAATACTTGTGTCCTCATACGGAGGGTCGGCAATTGGCCATTGTATTTGAGCTTTACCAAAATGCCACCATTATGGGGGAATGTTTGTTCATGTTTTAGACTGTGATTTCAAAAATTGTAAGAGTCAACAAAAACTCTAAATGAGTGAGATGAGTAAACTTAGTGGAATCCGCAGATCAAACCATTCCATCTCGAATTCTATTATCATCAATCATCAATGAATTAGAATGCTTTTTTGACAGCGTGACTTGTGGTGCCTATTATGGACAAAATTTAGCTACAAAATTAGTTGTAGCCTTAAACTACAAACTTACTTAATATCTTTTTATTAAAGGTGAATTTTGACAAATCCACCATTGGATTACATCTTCTTCTTATATTCTTCTTGCTTGCAAAATTTCAAGAAAATTAAAGATCAATAGCTATGTCATCAATAAATTTTTTAAATTGCAAGTTTTTGTAATTTAAAATTATGCACAAAATATAAACTTATAGATCATATAGTAAATGATATTTGATTGACACAAAATTTAACATGTGTATTAAGGGCATAAAGAACATGCAATTTAACGGTTAGATTTTCAAAATATGTTGTAGTATTTATTTTATTGAGTGAGTTTGTAGCCTTAAGCTACAACCAATTTTGTAGCTAAACTTTGTCCGCCTATTATTCAATTATGGTGTATTGGAGTTTAGCCTCCAGGAAAATCCCAAAGAACTTGTAGGAGGAATCAGTTCTACCTCCTTTCTTTGCAAATGGTACAATGCTTGGACAACAAAACATGAGAAGAACATTAAAAGTTGAACCAGATACCCTGGACAATGCTAACCTCTAATTTTGGAAAAGAATCTTCTTTATTTTAAATGGGTTCATTTTACGGTTCATAATAAATATTACAAATCTTAAGACATAAAGGCTGTTACGCCATTCTAATCTTATGGAGTGACGACAAATATCCTATGAGGACTCTATGTCTGCGATCTGTCAAAAAAGTCATTTAAAATGAAAACAAAAAGGTTACGAAGTAAAAAGGCTAAGTTGTTATAACATTGCTGTATGCATTAAGCTAGGGCTGGGGATAATTGGAGTCAAAGAATTCGGGAATAACATTGAAATTTTAACTATACAAGTCATGAAAGTGGACCGAAAGAAACAACTCATTTCCTTCCTTCTCGTCCAATCTAAGAATATTTTTTTTTACCTTACCTTTAGGTAAAGAACAAAAAATTCATGGACTTAAAATCACCTGTAGAGAGAGGAAATTCCCTCTCCCAAAGAGAACAAGCCTTTGTAAAAGAAAGTTAATCGGGACAAGTGCACCTTTCATAGTTTATTGTGGCTGATCAATTTGATTAGGCCTGTGTGATATAATAGTTTCCGACGTTAGACTAAGGCCTCATTTGGGAGAAGGGAATGAAATGAAATGGAAAGGAATGAAAAAAAATAATTTTAGAATATTATTTCCTTCCCTTGTTTGAGAGTTTTAATAGAGAGAATTGAAAACACATTCCCTTGTTTGGGAGTTTAAGTGAAGGGAATAGAATGAGTAGGAGAGAACACTCATTCCTCTCTATTCCCTTAAAGCCTTAAATTTTCATTCTCCTAGAAATTGGGAGAAATGAGAGAAAATGGGAGAGAATGAAATTATATTTAATAATTTTTTTTTACTAAAACTCCCAAAATACTTCCATATATTCAACATTTTATTTTAAAATAGGGGCTTAATAGTAATATTGTTATAAAATAATTTCATTTCATTTCCTCCATGTTGCTCCCAAACAAAATTACTTACATTTCATTCATTTCCATTCTTTTATTTTAAAACATCCAATCAAGGTTATTTAATTCCACTTTATTCCATTCTTTTCCCTTACTTAAATACATTCCTTTCCATTTCCTTATGATTATTCCATTCCATTCCCTTATGAACTTCCAAATAGAGCCTAAGGCCTCGTTTGGGAAGAAGGAATGGAATGGAATGGAAAGGAAATGAATGAAAGAATAATTTTATAATATTCTTCTCTTCTCTTGTTTAGGAGTTTAAGTATGAGTGAATGAAATGGATAGAAGGAAACATTCATTTATCTCTATTTTCTTAAAATCTCAAATTTTCATTGCTCCCGAAATTAGGAGGAATGAGAGGGAATGGAATTAGATTTCATGAATTTTTTACTAAAACTCTCAAAATACCCCTATATATTCAACCATTTTATTTTAAAATAGAAGTCTAACAGTAATATTGTCATAAAATGATTCCATTCCATTATCTCCATATTACTCTCAAACAATGTTACTTACATTCCATTCATTTTCATTATTAAATTCTATTTCATTCCATTCTTTTCTATTCATTTCTTTTACTTAATAGTTAATACATTCCATTCTATTCCATTTCCTTATAATCATTCCATTTCATTCCCTTATGAACTCTCAAACGAAACCAAAAAAAATTTGATATTTATTTATCAAAAACAGACAGTCAGTCAGTCTGCCATATAGGGTAGTCACGAGAAAATGTGTGGTAAATGTTGTAGTCCTAGAATAACGTGTTTGTGTTTGGCCAAGTTATAAGATATGTTGCAGCCCTCATCTCATACACGCGGCTTCATGATTGCAGTCATAGGCATAGCAAACCCACTCAAAGAGTTGCCCGCAGTGGTGGTTCTATCAATATATAATATATCATGTATGCAAAGCATTAACTTTACAGGAAATTTCATTCAAATTTACATGGTTTGTGGATTTTCCCATTTGACTAGATCTTTTACTTCTTTCTCGATTTCCATCGTTTCTCTTATCAAACAACCAATGCAGAAGCTCAGGCCAGTCAAACATAGAACTATTTTGCTCTTAAGCTTCTCCTCAATTGCCTTAGCATAAATCTTGTCAGCTTCTTCATTCAAGTGTCGAAGAAAAGAACTCATAATGTTTTCAACCTCTTCTTCATCTGTACCAAAGAGCCGGAACGCATTTACATTTGGTGAATTTCCCAACTCAATGTCTTGAGACATGACTTTCTTTTGCAACTCTTTCTCCAATGCTGCAAGGGACTTGATTGAAGTCGCCTTTTCAAGGTGTTCCAATGAAGAGCCAACTCTTTCCTTGAATAGCTCTAGATCAACATTCATGCGTTCTTGGAGTTCATTAAAATCAAGTGCAAATCTTTTTGATACTTGTGAGAGGAACTCTATTTTATAAGTCACGAAACTTGTAAGGTCCAACATCTTTGACAAAGATTCTAGGAGCTTACCATAGCAAGGAGCATGAAAAGGCAAGAACCAGAAATTAGGCTCCAAACCTGCCTCTGAAATGAACTTTTCCAAATCATTGAAATGAGTTTTCAGTTTGTTCTGCTTTTCTCTCAATGCCTGCAAAGTGGAAGCTGGTATGTTCTTCTGGTTAGAACAGAGAACTATGCTGTTGATCCAATCTTGAAGTGCCCCCAAGGTCCTTGAAAGTTCAGTTTTGGCCAGAGTTGCTGCTCTTGCAGGATTCAAAAGAATCTCAACTATGAGGAAACAAATTAATCCAATGCATGCCTCTGAAATTCTAGCAATTGCAAACTCACTTGGACTGGAATAATTTGTCCTACCCAAGATTAATAATGCCCCTATAACTGCTGAAATTCCACCAGCTTGGCCATACATTCTGCTATGCATTAGAAAATTGGTGAAAATTACTAAAGGTAGCATTGCTAAGAACCTTAAATCCTCAAATCTTTGGAAAATATAGCAACATAGGATTCCATAGACTGATCCCATTGCTGTGCCTTGTGCTCGAGCATTTGCAACCGTAAACGTGGCTTGTCGTCCTGTTACAAAACTGATAGCAATTGTGAGTCCCGACCAATATCCATTTTCCTTATTGTACATCAAACCGAATAGCACAGCAAGACCTAGAGAAAGTGACCACTTAAAAGCAAAAACCAAACTCTGGCTTGTAGGAAATATGTCAAAAGTGCTCCAGGTCCTATTGAAGCTACCCATTGCTTGATTTTGTGAATCACTATATTCTTCAGTGTCAATATTCTGAGTGTATTCCAAAGCACACCCAGGGACTTGAGCAATTGGTGAGTCATCCAAGAGGAGTTCTAAAGAGTACAAGAAGAAGAATGCAGACAAATTTTCTTGGGTTATGGATATTTTTCGGAACTTCCAAAGGTACATGTCTAAAAATAGTTCCTTTGTCTCTAAAAGAGTTATTGTTGCATCAAAGAGCATAGAGCACTTAGCTCGCTCAAATTTTTGGCCTATTTGTACTTTCAAACTTCCCAAAACTTCTCTGAGCTCTTCATCCATCATGCTGCCAATACAGGTAGCTGTGCTACAATTTAAGGCCATTTCCATCCCTCTTATTGGTAATTCCATGTGTTGCAATTTTTCTCCAAGGTCAATGTAACGGGTTTTTAAGAATTTCGTCTGAGGTCTTTCCCACTGCATGACGTCCTGCTCACAAAGAATTTAATGACTTCAGTTAATTTGATAGCAAGGGGAGGGAGAATTTGAGTCCCGGATGTTTTCATTCAAAACACTAAAAAGTGCAAGTTGAGTTATAAGGCTCTTGACAATGACTTTTATTGGATTAGATAAGCTCAGCTGAGCTATAGTATATACGTGAATGTTAGCTTACCATATTGTTTTTGATACTTCGAAGAAGTTTGGCTCCTGCTTTGGATTGGGACATAGCTTGGGAAATCAGGTCACGTGCAGTTGTGTTGTCTTGGGCAGAAATGGCATCGATGAAGTAATTTAATCTCTCAAAAGCATTTTCAGCATATAATTGGCATGTTTTTTGTAACTGCAAAACGTAAGAATCATTAGTTATGATTGGTAAAGTATACGGTGGAACGCAAAAAGTGAGACAAAGAATTTGTATCCGTATTTTATTTTCACATTCCGCATATGAACTCACAAAATGTCACGTAACTTGCCCTATTGCCCATGGCCATGGATATACTTCTCTCTAGGCAGTCCCGTAGCATAATAGATTGTAGAAGTCATATGACCTTATAATAATGGAGGAAGAATAAAAAGATATATATATATATATATATATGAGATTAAATTCTATAAGGACGTGGTGTAAAACTCATGTGAGATTAAATTCTATAAGGACGTGGTGTAAAACTCATGTTTTACCCCCCCAATCCCAACATGTCACATCATCTTATCACATATTTAAGAATAAACTCAATCAATTCTAATACCCATATATAAATCCAACCAAATTGGAAATTTATTGAGATGTTATTAGGTATGATAAGATATATTGAATTTTAAGTAAAATGTTGATGTAGCAATCACTTATTGGATAGTGTAAAACATAGGTTTTACACCCCATCCTTATAGAATTTAATCTCTCTCTCTCTCTATATATATATATATATATATGAGAGCCAACTTGGGCGCCTCTCTACATGGTGGGTTGGATTTTAGATCTTCCCAATCCCAGCAAGCATAATGCACATTCATGATTCATGATTAGTGTTACCGACTGCATGTAAAGAGCCTGTGAATTGGCACAAGCCCTCACTTTATCATATGCTTCATGCTCTCCTTTTTTATTTTAGATGCGCTAAAATATGTCTAGATAGTGTACAATATGCCTTCTAGGATTTTTTTTTTTTTTTTTTTTTTCTTGTTCTCTTACTTTGTTCTTTTAAGTTTTAACTAAGCTTGTTGGGAATCATAGGGAAAAAAAAGAAAAATAAAACTAAGCTTGTTTGGGAGAAGAGAAAGGAACAGATTGAAAGAAATTTTTAAGGAATGTTCCATATATATATATATATATATTTGCATTCACATGCTTATTTATGCTCTCCTTTATAATTTCAAGATGCACTAAAAATATTTATATCTTAACATATAATGCCCTTCTAAGTTCTAAGATTCGGTTTTCTCATGTTCTTATCTTGTTCTTTTAGCTTAACTCGCTTGGAAGTTTAGTTGGAAGGAATTAAATGAATAGGAGAGAATGCTCATTGAACTTCATTCTCTTAATTTCCTTCTAAACATTCTGAAATACTCTTCCTTTATACATGCAATTTTAATTTTATTCATATTCTAAAAAAAACTAATAAAAAGGCATTTTTTAAGAGGGAAAAAAAAAAAAAAAAAAAAGATAAGCAAAAAGTGAAGGGCATAATTGTAGGGTTATAATTTTTTTTCCCATTTTTCATTCCTTGTTTTATAAACTCTAAAAATAATAGAAAAACTTACCATAATTTTTTTTTTCATTTCATTCCATTATTATATAATCTATCCATTTTATTCTATTCTCTTTTTAAAACTTGGAAGCATAATACTGACCAAGATCTGCCTTTAAGGAGACCAAAAATCTTCATAAATAAATTTAAAAAAAAAAAAAAATCACTTATGCCAGCATGCAGCCAGAGAATGAATAATGCACAATGCATCAGAACCCTATGGTCATGGCCAACTTGAATGGTTATTAAACTGATGCTTCAAGACAAATCTAAAAAGATATTTGTTTGTTCTATTTGGGTCAATGCAATAAATAAATAAATAAAAATTGTGAATAAGAGGCAAAAGCGCTTTTTTTTTTTTTTACTCCAACTTTGGTGCCAAATTAGCCAGTTATGTAGCTAGGACCCGCTTAATTTGCTCTGGTTGGTTTAACTGTCAAGTTCAAGTCCAAATCAGGTTTTTTTTTTTTTTTAAATACCAGAAAATACAAAAAATGCCAGTAAGTCAAAAGAATATTCCAATGATCTCTCATCTAGTAGTTCTCTAATAAGTATTGACGTGCATGGTATTTGGAAAGGTCGCTCTAATTGAGAAAGTATTAAATCTTCATGTGCTCCGCTGAATGTTTTAATTAGGGGTGTACATTCAACCTATCAACCTAATGAAACTGACCCAACCGAACATGACATTTTGGTTTAATTTTTTGTGAGTTGAGTCAGACAGGTTGACAAAAAATGTCTTAACTCAACCTGACATGCGCACAAATATATATATATATATATAAGTTTATTTTATTACATTTATTTCAATAGTTTATTTTGATTTATATTGATATTTTGAAAAGTGGTTTTAATTAATTTAGAAATTTGGAATGCAATTTAGGCAAACTATATGAATTATAATAATTTAATGAAATCAATTGGCTTAAATAGTTGATGAATTTTTTTTATAAGAGATGAAACATTTAAGTCCAATCCAACTTAACCCAACTGGTTAAGTTGGTTAAGTCTGATTCAACCTGATGATGCACACCCAAATTACAACTAATTTACCTAAAGAAGTAAAGCCATCAAAACTCAACTCCAACTCTTCTACAAAGTAGAAAATAATTAATTCCCCTTTTCTTGACCATCGGACCGATTGAAAGGGATAGACTTGACAAACTGGTTAGTTTCTCGGGGTTCGGGTAAAAACTTTATTGGACCAAAATAGGATGTTATTCCTATGACCTATATCCGATTTTCATTCAAGTTCAATTTCATTAGGTCTAACTAGGGAACACCTTAAGTCTATTTTAATTAATTCAATTGGTAAAGTTTTTGATAGTTAAATAAGAAATCTGGGGTTTAATCCCCACTTATACCAAAAACTAATTACTTAATCTGATGATAAAGAGCTATCATCATGAATGAGCGTCATGGATTGAAACTTTTTCAAAATATATATATATATATATATATAAAATAAAAACTAGGGAAGACCTTGAGTCTCAATAGTTACTTTTCATGTGCTCATTAAAGTGCAAGAGTGTAAAAGAAAGCAAATTAATTACCTCATGAAAGGCCAAGTGCGGGTAGGGTAACAACATAGCCAGGAGAGAAGCCAAAACTCCAAGGGCAGTGCTTGATGCCACATGAATAGGGTGTGTGATAGCTCTAGCTTTTACACCATTAATGGCAGCACCCACATACACTATCACGATCTGCCCAAATGCAATCCTTTTACACATCAAGTGTGTTGACTCAGGCAAAGCAACCAAAAATGCATTGGTTGCCACTGCCAAAGCTGCTAGCTCGTTGGTGAACCTGGCTGGCCCAATCACCCACAGGCATAGCATGGATGGAAGCAAAGCCTGAATGGTAGCAAACAAGGCATGCCAACAACCTCTTAGAGCATCACCCAGTGTCGCATCAGACACAATTAGGATTGTTGTCACGTAAGAAAAAGCTGGATATCTTAGAAAGTGCTTGACAGAGGCCGGGCTATACAGAGTGGTGCAGCCAACTATGGTGCATGCCAGTATTGTCCGTAACGCAGACCCTAAGCGCACACGCCACACAGCTCGTGTTCGGTCTGTTCTTGGCTCTGTGGATGACATTTCAAGTGTCGCAGGGCTTTGTATGCAAGCTTAATTGCTCCTAAGAGCTGCAAAGGCAGAAGGGGTTTTACTTTTGATTTTGCACACACGTTGATCTCAAATGTATTTGTTTTAGGTCCCTCAAAAGATAAGAGTTCTACAGAAAATGAACATGATGTCTTGCTCCTTTTGTGTATAGATGGAAGCACATGTTATATATAGTAAGATCTAAGGGTGATTAATGACTCTATTTGCATAATTTTTCCTATCAAAGAAAACATTTTTCTTGTATAAGAGCATTGAGAGAGGATGTTTTTCCCGTTTCTCTTATAATTGAGAGAGAGAGAGAGAGAGAGAGTCATAGCGCTAAGTGACAGAAGAGTTTCAATTGTACTCTAGATTTTGTCGGACCACAAACCTTTCTTTCCAATCGTTTATTTTAAATTTAATTGTTTTATCAGGAAAAAAAATAATAAAAGAATGGTGGAAATTAAAACACTTTAAAATAATTGTTCCATTCTAATACAGTATGATCGATAAAGCAATAAAATGACACTAAGCATGAGCATATCCTGATGTTGGCCCTTCATTTGATTATTTGTTAAATTACAGCTTTAATTATCTTTATTTGAATTTAATCGTTGACCTTTTCTGTTGTTTGCCATTTAGTTTTTGTACCTTGTGAGGGAGTTTAAAATTTTTAAATTGCTCGTTCCAGTTGTTTTTCAATAAAATCCAACATTTCAGGAACTGCTTATTTATATCTCAAAGAAAATAATTTAAAAATGGTAGTAAGTAATTTCAGAAAACTAAAGGAATGTGCTTAAAAGGCCATTTTGAACCATGAGCGTCGGATGAACGATCAACGTTTATAAATTGATAAAATTATTTTCTTTCTTTCTTTCACTCTAATTTATCACCCCGATTACAATATCCCCTAAAACGGAAAATAGTAATTTGCCCATGTTAAAAATTCATTCGTTTAATGTGACTACAAGAACCTTAGTTTTACCAATAAATAAGAATATGTCATAAATGGGTTACATGTTATGTTTCGTGTCATGTTAAATGAAATATTAGACGCAAGCCAAACCCCTCAACCAAAACATTGCCACGCATAACACGCCAATGTTCTTGTAAGTTGGCAGGAGAATTCAGAAACAATCATTTCAAGAATAAGTCCCACTTCTTTTTCATTTTAACACCTGCACATTTGCGATTTGTGGAGAACTGACAACCGAAGAAAATTAGTGAACAAGATCCTCTGCAAGTGCAAGATGCTTACCATATATACTCGGCAACTATTCTCACATTGACAGGTCTCTTAGCCGTGCATCCTTATTCCTTTAACGTGAAGAGAAAGAGAGTCGAACCAACTAGCAAGTGTTTGTCCTATTTAATCGATTGAGATGCATGACAAGTGTGTCTTGTCAGCCGAGAGTGTTATTACATAAAATTTTCACGATACTTTCGTAACAGATCTTATGGTGTAAGTTTTTCTTATATTAGTTATAATTTAAACATTTTTACTATTGTTTTCTTTTCTCTCAGTAACAGTTAGTAATAATTTGTCACTTAAAATTTGTTATGAAAATATTTTCAATGTATATATAGCATTTCTCTTTCGTACCAAAAAAGCACAGAGTATCAAATAATAGATGGTGTTTTAAAAAGCTTTGTACACATACAGTATTAACCCAAAAAGAGCCCAATTGCAGTGTTAAAAACTTAAAATAGAGATGTACTCAGCCGACCAAAAGAAATAAGTGGTTCCTATAAAAATAAAATAAAAAAGAAATAAGTGGTATCCTCAATATGATCCACTGATTCGTAATTAATATCTCAAATGAAAATATTTTATTAAATAGAATTAATTAATAATATTATTATTTAGAATAAATATTATAAAAGTTTTCAGTCTTCTAATTCAATTAACATTTTTTAGAGTTTTCAGCATAAATTTGCACCTTTCAAATTCTCCTCCCTCAACTATCAAATTATTAGAAAAATTATAAATTTTGAAATGAAAATAATATCATTTCATTCCATATTGCTTCAATATTTCAAGATACTTGAAGCATATAAAATTTATGGGTTCCAACTTCCAAGTACATGCATCTCGTGATAACATTTTAAGAACTTTAATATAACATAGAGAAACACCAATTCATTCTTGTGAGTTTTGACCCAATTATACCACATTAATTTGTCAACCTTTATACCTATCTTTTTATATACGAGAATACGACTACCACCCACACATATGTACATAAGGATAATTGATATGCGCTTACAAATAATTTTGTCTTTTTATTTTGCTCCCTAATCTATAAACAAATATAATCATGAAAAATCAAAGAATGACAAGCACTGGAATACCTTTATCTTCAGCTAAATGACAGTCTCTCTACTTCACAAAATTATAGTATTGACAGGACAGAAAATGCACTTCCTTTTAGGACTAAACACCAAAGCAAATCTACCAGTTGTGCTCTGAAAATAGGATGTCATTTTGAGCCAATGGAACAACTAGCTCTGGAATCAATTACTGGGTACCCCCGCACTCACAGTCTTCAATTAATGTATATAAAATTGTATCAAGCTGATTTGTAAAAACCATCCATGGTGGATGGAACTCACTCTGCCCTAGCCCCTAGGGTAAGGGATTCGCTTGGTGTAGTGGATTAGGGTTAAACGTATCTGATTGTTTTGGAGGTTTGCGACATAGTTCCTAGCCATTCATTTTTTTTTTTTTTAACGTCAATTACCAAACCACATACAAGCAAGAATGCCAATCCCAAACAAGAGGCTTATATTAGTTAATGGCCTGATAATTCAAAGAGTTGGGCATATAACAAGTATTTTTAAACTTTAAAACTATAGACAAAATATATGAGATTATTAATTGATAAAATATATATATATATATATTAAATTGACACAAAATTTGAAATACCGGTTAAAAACATATAAATCATATAAATATAGATTTTTGAAATATTAATTCAATAAAAATGTTGTAACATTAAAGAAGAAATACACCATGCGTAATTCAAACCACATAATTTATTATCTTTTCTTTTCTTTTTTTCTTTTTTTCTTTTTTTCTTTAACTTTGATCAATTTTGAAGTCAGTCTCCTAATATTAAATTTTTTCCAATATTTTAACTTTTATTTTTGTCAATTCATATTCAATCCTTTCGTCTGCTTCCACTAGGTGTTTTCCGTTAACAATCCAAAAAATGAGATAATTTTGCTTTTATTTTTTTCTTGAATTTTGTACATTAAAATAATCCATAAAACTATTTTTTTTTCCTCATAATTGGGAAAAAAAAAAGGACTAAGCTCTTTCTTTTTTGGAATTTTGTTTTACGATTAACAACTTTTTGGATTTTGTATTTTTTTTAAGAAAAAACCCTAAACCTATTCCTAAAAAGATCAAATTCCATACACAAAATTTTACATCCGGATTCAAAATTTCTATAAATATATTCATCCAAACAAAAAGACCAATATAGATATTCAACAAAAAAAATTCTATATATACATCACCAATAAAAAATTTAAAAAATTGAAATTTGATAACTAACTTAAAAATGATAAAGTTTTCCTCCAAATTTAGTTGAAAGGAATCTTCTCTAATTTAAAAAATGAGAGATTTTATTTATTTATTTGAGATAGAATTCTACTCGAGAATAATCTAATTCTATGTGTGTGTGAATTTTTCTTTTAGAGACATGAATCCCGATCATTGCCCCTCACACCCCACAAACATTTATACTTATAAAGTGATTATCACGTCTAAAGTGTGCAATGGTAAATGAGAGTTAAGACCATTGATTTGTATTTTAATCTCCCCTCCTATCTAATTTAGAGGAAAATCATGCCATTTAAGAATGTGAATAAAAATATCTGTATTTTCTTTTTCTTTTTTAACTGAATAAAAATATATGTAACTTGATTAGCAGGCCAGCCGGCAGCCGACTAATTAATAATAATAATAATAATGTGAATTGCCATCATAATTCAGATAATCTGTCCTAACCCCTGTGGATGTCAAGCAGAAACTCTATCATCTTATTTAAAATAATCTAGTTTAACATGCATTATTAGGTGGCCAAGAATCAATAAACTGATCATGTTTTATTAAATTCTGTTCTCTTTCCTCACACTACAATTATAGGAGAACACTGCACTATCCTTCACGCATTATCACATAGCAACATATAGAACACGACATTAACTTGTTATAAAGAACTAGATCATAATAGTTATATATTTTTGGGTACAGAATCCACTCATGTTTCTTGCACCAAAGCAAGCTAAGTTAGCTTTGCATACTTGAAAATTTTGATTGGCCAGAATAAGGCCAAGTTCAATATAAAATAAAATTTAAACCTCAGTAAATTGATCATGTCAGATCCAACCAAAAACTCTTATCAATTACACCTCCAAAATTGGATAAGAAGGAAAAAATGTGAGCGGTTAAAAAAATATAGTGGGTCAGTGTGAAAGTGACATGTTGTCTGCCACTTAGATAGGATATTTGTAAAAATGGATATGAAATTAGTTGTAATCCTAAAATAACTCAATAAGAAGTTACTATTTTTTATGCAAATAGCCACGTAAAACATTCTTCTCACACTACATTGCCGAACACTAGTACTGGTAATGGAATTTAATGGTAATTTGTTTAACGAGAACCTAATTCCTTATGGGATACAACAGGGTCTTGGCAAATACCAGCCTCAAGAACACACTCGATTTATTGATTTGGACCCTTTTATCTTTTTCCTCCATCTCCATATGTCTTTGGGTAAGCGTGTGAGAGTTTGGGTGTAATTACTAGGTTGGAACTCTCTGCTGTAAGTAGCGTGTTCAGTGTAATTCAGTCGGTCTCGGGGGAGGGGGGGTTTCAAACCAAACCACAACAGTCGATTTTTAAAAATCATGCACTGAGATTAACTGATCAAGCTGGAACCCTGCTCCAAATCGGCCTTGATCAGTTCGTTCAGTTTGGTTAATGGCGGCTCTAGGAATTTTTTTTAGAATAATCATTAAGAAAGTTATATCATACCAAATCTAATAAAAAAAGAACTTGAATATATAAGTCTCACATGGTTTTGTTTTTGAGTATTGGAAACACATTCTAAAAACCCTAGCCTAACAATTTCCAGTGGATTTTTAAGAGTGTGTGTGTGCGCGCAATCAATAAGGGCTAAGGCCATGTGTGCAACTCTTGCTATTGTAAATTTGTAATGGAAAATAACTTTGACCTCTTTGGGGCTACAAAACCAACCACAAGTTAGAATCATATTGCCCTCAAGTATTTTGTCTTTTTTCTTTTTCCCCATTGTTTTTTTCTGTAAGGAATAGTGTCGTTCAATTGTCTACTTCCGTTTAAAGCTCATTCTGCACAGCATAATAAAAGAAGAAGAAGAAGAAGAAGACGAAGAAGAGGGAAAAGCACAAACTGATAGCTAGAAGAGTCCATGTATTAAAATTTTACTTGATATATTCACCTCAATCATCCACTTCATGGAAATATTCTTCATGATCCCCATACAAACAAGCCTAACTTGTCAAAGTCCCATATAATATCCTGGTTCTCCCTTTCTTACTAGAGAATATGTAAAGCAAGACAGCATCAAAAGAAGACAAGTATTACCACTAACCAGTTCTGCTATTGCTGTATTGCTGGAACTTCTATTTTGCGCTGTTCTGATGAAGGATCAGCTAACGCTTGCCTTGTGAGCGAGTCCGAGGGAGATAGCGTAGTCTGGGAGAAAACCGTGGCGGCTCTTGCTTCTTGGAAGAAGTTGACTTCCTCTTCTGGCCTTGACTATTGCCTGAATCTTTGCCTGCAATATTGTACTACATATGAAATCGTTGTGTAGTTTAAAATAAAAATATTCTTAAAGAGAGAAAAACTCTCAGTTTAGTATAGTTGCTATAAGCTGTTTCTAAGTTACACAAGCATTAAGGCTGAATCTAGCTTGGGTGGAAAAGCCTGGTGGCAGTATATCCCACACCCCCAGGAAGGGCTCAAATTATCCCTTGTCTTAATGGTGCCTCAGAGAGCCTTGCTCGTGGGCAATGCTGTCATATTGTCCAGACAAATAAGCATAAATAAATGCACCACTCCCCCAGAATATAGTCAACAAGATGGGTATGTGTGACCGATGGTTCAGTGCTACATCCTCAACTTTGGCACAATCAGATGTGCATCATCCAACCAGTTTTTACTTCTTTTTGGAAATTACACAGTAAAATTTGATCAAGGTTAAACACAGATTGGTTGAATTGCACTAAAAAGAAACTGTGACTTAGTGGATCCTAGACCACTTAACGTAAATCATGAGTTGATATATATCACCCATGAAGCCAACTATTACTCAAGCTTGAATCAACAATAGCCATACACAGAAAACTAGTAGCAAAATGCAGCAACATAAATCTGGTGCAGGGGAAATTTAAAGCATAAAATTGAATCAGATTTATGACAGGATGGGGAGTATGTTACAAGTTTGGAAGCTACTTGTAACAAAAATGTGGTTAGAAGATCAGAAATAAGCAGGTAAATATTCAAGATTTGACTTGGGATACTAGGAGGAGGAAAAATGCATACTAGGGAAGCAAGTCCAGTCAGCCACAAAATATTCTAATTCAAGAACATTGACCTGTAGTACTTTCCACAACAAAAATTGGGTTACTTGTACCTAAACTAAAAATTGGTATAATTGGTTAGTAATATTCAGAGTGTTCTAAAAATACTTCTTGGCTATGTCTTGAAGATACTAAAGGGTATTGGAAGCCCAGAATGTAACTGAAGTAATGAGAATAAATTTGCAGATGTTTTTGCAAACATCAGAAACATAAAAACAAAACTTGTATAACAGATGTGTAGCAATTGGTATCAGGGTTGGATAATTAGAATTGTCAAAGTTGGATGTGAAAAACAAAAACAATAATAGACCACACTTTGAGTTCGTTTACATAACCTTCACTTTGCTGAGTGGTTTTGACTTCACAGGAACTCTGCCTTTTATTTCTTTCCTCATCAGGGATATTAATCTCAGCATCAAGCAGTGAAGAGTTTGCTTTCTTCTTTTTTGATACAACACTGCTCTTTTTAGAAACATTGCTCTCAGGAACAGAGAGACTTCCTTCAGGGGAACATGACTCTCTATTATGACTTGACTGTTTCTCTTCCAACACTTGTTTGACCTCCATAACCACGTTTTTCTTTTCTTCACTAACTACAGAACGAGTAAACCTTCTCTTGTTGGTTGTAGCTGTTAACTTCATTTCTTCAGAACAAGTCTCTATTTGAAAACCCTCATTTTGCATTACTGTAACATTCTGAACTGCTGAACGAGTTATTCTAGCAGCTTTAGTAGGCTGGCTAACATTCCTCTCTCTTTTTGAACATTTTAAAGTCACTTCAGAATTAGTGAGTTCTGATTTTTTTTTGCCACTCTTATTGACCTTGGTTGTTATTCCAGAAGATAAATCCACAAGTTGAGACATAGTTTCAGTTGAGATGAGTGGATTTCCCACTTTGTCAGAGGTTGAAGTGACAGGAATGGAAGCATCTAACATTTCTGAGGAAACTTTATCCTTCATAGGCATGTCAATTAAGCCAGAGGAATTGAACATTTTAGTCCCATCCAGAGCAATACGCATGTGATTAGTTGACATTAATGAGGCCAGAGCTGCACGAGCAGCAAGAGGACTGAGATGGGACCTGTTTTCTGGAGGCTCCTCTTGGATGGAAGCAGCAGCTGATGGTTGATCCTTGACTTGCAAATCTATTGGCAGTTTACTTGAATTCTGTGTTGACCTATTCAACTGATTCTGACCATGAGGAGCTTGAGCATGTGAAATGCTTACTTCACATACTGAAACAGCATTGGGTTGTATATGTCCATTGTTATCAACTGCATTCACAAGAAGGAATATAATTGACATTTGCAACATCTTATAACATTAAATAGGATAAGGTAGAACTCTTTTATCATCTTATATTAGAAGGCGTGCCTTGCAAGCACAGCTTAATACCTGAGCTTTTGTATTGCTGTTCGCTTAGTTAAGCCTTCAAAGCCTCATTGTTGATTTTAACATCATTTTCATCAGAAATGAAAAATGGAAGAAAAAAAAATCTAGGGTAGCTAAGGTGTAAAGAAATGTGTGAGGCAAGCTATATTAATATTTCCATACCCAGAAGAAAGAGTAACATCATAGAAAAACATGTTATAAATATAAATAATATATATATATATATCACATCGAAAACAGATAGTACAGACTCATTTGACCATCATTACTTTATGGCATGGACTATATACTTAGTGATGCCTATATGCTTGAAGGTATAAAGGTGTGGCATTTCTGTTGCAATACTTGTTTTTTTTTTTTTGGATAGGTAGATAGCGGGGGAGGTGGGGTTCAAACTAAAGACATTAGACACCATATAGGATGCCAATACCATTGAGCTATCACTTGAACCCCTCTGTTGCAATACTTAAGAAGGGTGTTTTGGGTTTGAGGCTGTAGATGCAAGATAGTATCTTGAGCAAACGCACCAACAGATTCTTCACCCAATACACCAACACCCTCCCACTGTCTCACAACCCCCCTCCCCCACGTCTTTAAAAATAAAAATAAGAGAGAGAGAGAGAGAGAATGGAATTAGAAGGAAAACTGCAACAAGATGCTTGAATTGATCAAATTGTTAAAGTAGTCATGTAGCATGCCCACCTTTAATCTCTAATAAAATGTCTTTTGACATTTCCTCCTTGGATTCAGCAGCTGAATTGCTGATATCTTCTATTTGCTTTTCTAGCAATTTATTGATGTCCATTTCACCATCAGTTTCTTCGAGCACAGTTGGAAAAAGAGATGCACAGGATGAGCGCATCTGTTTTACTGATTTCAAGAAAACGGCAACAGCTGGATGGTCATTTATGCTTTTAGTTGCTAGTTTCATGATTGAATTAGATGGGACAGTGAAGGCTTCTCCTTCCAGATCTTGGTGAAGCCATTTGATAGTGAAAGTGCATCTACAATAAATCTTCTTTGAGTGTCGTACTCTTACTACCTGATAATTATTATTTGTTGGGATGTGAACAGAATTAGAAAACAGCATTTCTAAAAATTGTGCATCTCACATTAAAAAATAACAAAAACTTCAATACACACACAGAAACCTGCACTGTATTTCACCTAGTTGACTCTTTCCTTTCTTCTTTGGTGAAATGGGTGATCTTCCATTATATACTACAATATTTCCAAATCCCACTTGAAACTATGAACCCATTCTTGCCAATGAGCTCTAGCTAAAACAACATCTTTTAAGAGCAAAGTGGATGGTGAGATCATAGGTCCAAGACTCACCAGTTGCATGTTAATTTACCAATCAAAAAAGAAAAAGCCATCAACCAGTTCTTGTTGGTCCACTCTTTATGGATCCCACTCTCCTACTGTCAACAAAAGAGATCCTTACTATTTTTCCATGCAATTACCCTAGAAGGAGAGGAAATGTACCTTTTCCACCTTGGCATCATAGAAGTGGCTCTTAAATTGTGATTTATGGGTGGCAAGAACATGCTCTCCTTCTTCAATGTGCGTGCAGTCATCACCTTGAAGAGGAGTAGAACGGAAGCGGAGACACGTAAGAGCTTCCTCATCCTGCAATAGCATATCCTCCAACTCTTGGCTCCCAAACTCTATAAGAAGACCATCTTCAGCAGAGCTGAGCACACAATCAGGAAGCATACTCAAACATTTTGTCTGAATATCTAAGTTGGTGAACTATCGAAATTGATTGTAATAAAGGAAATGCAAATAACAGGCTTAAGGTAACTTTTGCACTAAAGCTTTTTATGGTGTTACAATTATTCTCCCTCCCAAATATTTCCAGTTCTGCGAGGAACTCTAAACCATGTTAAATATTCATCAAGTCCTCCCTACATATTCTCATTGAATATCCCACTCCTTCCAAACAAAAAATGTACTCTCTTTCCAAGCTCAATTGGTGTTTTTGATGAAGACGTCCATGGTTCAAATTCCCCCCCCCCCCCCAACCATCGAATTATCCAAAAAAAAAAAAAGTACTCATTTTTATTTTATTTCCTTTCTTTTGTTCCAATTTAAGGTTTGTTGTCATCAGAAAGTAAAGAAATTGAGGAAAACATAAACAGGAAAATAAATAGATCAAAACTCATTCTATTCACTTCAGATATGGTACAAAAATAAATGAAAAACTCATTAAAAAAAAAATTAAATAAATAGATAATATTGTCCATGTTATAAAGAAGTAGAGATTTTTACTCTAGCATCTTTTAGATACACACATTAACTCACAATGATCACACATTTTAGTCATAACAAAGTTTCCTTATATATATTTCTACTATCCTCTTTTGTTGATCAAAAACAAAATTTAAAAAAAGCAGTCATATATTTTACACCCAAAAAAATCATCAATGCAGAGAAAAACAAAACCCATAAACACCCACACACATAACTAAAAATATAATCACTTTACTTACATAAAAAAAATAAAACCCACATAACTAAAATCAATTACTAACAATAATTTCTATTTTTGGGTATCCTAAAGTGATCAGCTTTTTTATTTTTGAGAGATGCCCATGACCACAAAACAAAGGAAATAAAATAATAAAAAGCGATGAGTATTTTGGTCTCACCTAAAAGAGGCCTGGCAAGGGTGCCAAGATGAGTCTTCCTTTCTCATGGCCTCGAGTTCTAAGGCACACTCTGCCTCACTGATTGTACCCATTTTGAGTTTGGCAGAAAGAGTTGGATTTAGAGTGGCCTTGGGGGATAGATGAAGTTATGTAGAGGAAGGGACACCAGTACTGATGTTAATAGTCTTCCGAGTTCCGAGATGCTGCAGACCAAGTGAAAATAAATAAACAAATAAATAAAAGGGTAAAATTATCAAATTAGATATTACCTATAGAATGGAATTTTGACCTATTATCTTTTACTATCTATTTCTTAGTTGAAGATATTTGAAAAATTCTAAAGTCAACTACAATTTTATTTTAACAATATGATAAATAAATTAATAAATAAATGTCATAATTACTTTTTTTTTCTAATAAAAAGTTGCAATTACTTCCATTAAAAAAAAAACGTTGCAATTACTTTTTTTTATAATCTATGTTAATACTTGTATAACAAAATTTGTATGGATAAAGTTTAATTACAAAATTAATTGTAGTCGTTACTTAATAAAATAAACATTACTACATATAAATTACATATTCTTTATACTCTTAATATACGTGTCAAATTTTGTGTCAATTGGATATTATTTACTATATGATGTATAAACTTATATTTTATGCATAATTTTAAACTACAAAAACTTGCAATTTAAACCATTTATTGATAATATAGCAATTAATTTTTAATTTTCTAGAAATTTTGCAAGTGTAAATGATATAAGAAGAAAATGTAACTCAATAGTGAATTTGTCAAAATTCACTTGTAACCAATTTTGTATCTAAACTATGTCCAATTTATGTTATCTTTAATGTCTATGAGTACCACAAAGATCAAATGAGTGAAGATTGCATGTTAGATTGCATGTGAATTTTGGAAAAATAGCCTTCAAACTACTCATTTATTTTTGTACATTCTTTTTATATCATCCACGCTTCCAAAATTTCAAAAAGATTAAAGATTAATAAATATGTCATCAATCAAATATTTAAATTACAAGTTTTTGTAGTTTAAATTATTTATAAAAAATAAATTTATTGATCGAATAATAAATAACATCCGATTTAAACGAAATTTTACATGCGTGTTAAAAACATAAAGAAAATGCAATTCAACAGTTAGATTTTCACAATTTTCATCCAATAAAAACATAAATGAAGAGTTTGAAGGATTTTTATCCAAACTAGAGAAAAACCTTATCCAATTGACCCTTTTTTTAGAAGAAGCTTATATCTATTTTTTTGTTTAAGAGATTTGAAAATTTCTAAAGTCAACTACAATTTTATTTTAACAATATGATAAATAAATTAATATATAAATTTCCTAATTACCTTTTTTTTTCCTACTAAAATGTTACAATTATTTTTTTAATAATTGATGATAATACTTGTATAACAAAATTTGTATTATCCTCAATATCTATGAGAACCACAACGGTCAAATGAGTTTGGTGTGATGACTCAACCAACCAACCTATCTAATCTCTAGATGAGTGTTTTAGATTTGGAGTGGTAGCTTGTTTTATTAAGAAATAAAGACAAGTAAATTGAGAAAATAAATAAAACACACCTTTATTCCATTAAAAATTCAGGTTACATGATAAAATGAAAAATTACAATTACAATACTTTATTTATTTGCAACAATATAAAGAAAAATCGCATGGCTATAATTCCAAGTTTAAAATGTAAAAATTACATTGCAAAAGCATAGCCTTGAACTATTAATCCAAGGAAGGATGCTAGTTACAACTTACGAGATGCAAATGTGTTCGACATCTACCTTATCCTACCTAAATCAATCTTTTAGGAATTAATGCATATTTATGTCATGAATTATGCAACTCATCAAAATAGAAAATCAATCAATCATCAATTAATATCAATATATATATATATATATATAAAAGCAGAGACCTCTTGCGAGAGAGCATGAGATTCTGCCATGTGACACACTCTATAAAAAGAATTAAAATACTCTTAAACCACATTAGAGATAAGAACAAATTTAAAAGTAGTGACTCTTTATTTCATTTGGTTCAATGTTTCAAGACTATATTTGTTACATTATTATTCAATGTTTTAAGATTACTATTTGTTTTATTTGGTTCAATGTTTCAAACTTTTCGTCTCTCTCACACACAAAAAACTCTTTGCATTTCCATTCATTCTTTTCACTTCTATTCTTTTATATACACATGTCCATAGCCTTTCATACCATTCCATCTCAAATATGCTTAGACAAAAAACAATGTCATTTACTTTCAACCTTTCAATGACACCTACATAACTCCAACATTGCAGTATCATTTGATCATAACATGAATGAGTAGACTATGGCCAAGGAAGGGGGCTTGTGTTTTTTATTAAGTGATGGTAGCTCACGGTTTTGATATTGAAGTCAGACATTGTAGAATTTGTGAAGAATATGATTCGCTTGGAGTCTTTAGGTGTTTGAGATTTTGGTTTGAGAAAGTTATAAATCTATTTTTTTAGAACTAAAAAAAAAAAAGAAAAAGAAACATTCTAATTGATTATTTATTAAGTTAGCTATTTTTAAAAAAAAAAAAATTTGTGTTAGAATTCATCATTTGTAGGTTTCTTTGTAAGTTTATTTTACTGCTATTTTGTGCGGTATGAGCCATAGTGTTAAAAAAAAAAAAAAAAAAATCAATGGTGATTTAAAAGTGTTTTTTTTTTTTTTTAAGAATACGAAAGCCCAACTAAAGACAGTTGAATTTTGATAAATGAATGTGTTTTTAGCAAATTTCTCTTTGTTTAATCATGTTCTCTTTATGTTGATATTTACGAATGATTTCCTTAATTTCATTGAGATAATTAATTGGGTGTTTGTGATCAAGGTCTCTATATTTGGTTGTGAGAATAAAGTGGTTGAAAAAGTGTTTGATAGGTTGCTAAAATTTATGTAATTTTAGGATATAAAAGTATTATATACTTTAAATTTTTATTTGTAGATTTCAAAATCATTTAATCAGTTTGAAAAATAAAATCTATTTTTAAAAGTAAATATTATAATCTTATAGTGTTATACAATTTTTTTTAAGAAAATATGATTTAAGAAAATCAAGTTTCAAAATTAACAATATTGTGGGCAAACATAAATATTATACAAAAAAAAAAAAAAACAAGTATTAAGTATATGTAGATTTTAATATACATAAAAATGATTTCAAATAAAATTGTAAAGTAATATGCGCATCGCGCGGGATATCATCTAATTTATTTAAGAGAAGTGACTAGTGCACATATCTAAGTGTACACATATATTGTACACACAACTGCATTTTACAAGAGAACTCGTGACTTTAAGTCATGATTTCGAAGTTTGAAATCGTGACTTAAAGTACGCACACACACCATATGCAACACTCACTACTCTTTTGTAATATAATATATCCCAGAGAAATGATTAATGCACACAGTTAAGTGTACTCATAGTACATACAACAACATTTTACAAGGGAACTCATGACTTAAATAACTAGTTAAACATAATAGATCATTTTTACGTGATCATTATTTTCTTTTCTTTTTTTAGAATTATTTATGTGGTCATTCAATTGAATGACAAATCAGATTTTTCTTTTAAGCATGCCTTTATTCAAAACATTAAAAATAAGATTTGATCATATTTACCATTTTATGTCATTGTAATCAAATTCGGATTGCCACATCAGTGTCACAAAGGTCTTTTGATATTTCTTTGTTTTGCAACACACCATCAAATTGAGTTCATCCAAATCTCCTCGACATTACAACAACTGATCCTTCAAATTACATGCCAACATTTCTTTGGTTTTTTTTTGATGAAACATTTCTTTGGTTTAAATTCTAGACAATAGTGTAATAAAATGGAGCAAATAAATTCTAAAGATAATTATTGTTTTTGAGATTTTGATAAATTTTCTTTGTAAAAAAGGATAAGTAGTTGGAACTTGAAAACTTTAAATATGTTAGAAGATAATCTCATCAACAAATGGTTTAAAAATGATTAAAAACCTATAATTATACTCAAATATACTAAAAAAATTAAGAAAAACCGAGCAAATTTCAAAATTGAAACCAAAATTGGAGCCCTAATCAAACTTCTACTCAAACATCCAATGTAGGGGAATGGGAGAGAAATTTAAATATTCTAATCCATATTCCTCCATAAAATCAAGAAGATCAAGAAACCATAAAAAAGGGGGATTCTAGCCCAACTTTGAGCATTCGGTTTCCTGTTTAAGAGAAGTTATTGTAGATAGAAATTAGGTTGCTTTTATACAACACCACTCTTTGTAAAGGGCACAACTAGAGGTTGAGTGTATCTCATTTTGAACCTTCCAATCACCATTTTCACATCATACATACCTCCATAATCAAACCCCCCTCCCCCCCACCCCCCCACCTCCCCCGCCACCCCACCCCCCAAAAAAAAAAAAAAAACCTAAGTATAATGCTCTAAACACTTTTTGTTTTGACTCCAAAAGTTTAAGGATCTAAAAGTGCTCATTGTGTAAACTTTAAGGAAATCAATTTTTTTTTTATTTATTTTAAAGGGAAGGTCAAATAGTCAATGGTAAAGATTCTCTTAAACCTATCTAACACCATACCCCACGTTTTATTAATTCATAGATATAACTACCAAAACATTACAAAGTCTTTTACATCTAACTTGTTACTTATTCTGAACAAAATATTAGACAATATGAGAAAGAAAAAAAAAAAAAGAGAGAAAAAAAAAAGAAAAAGAAAAAAGGGAAGAGCTGTATAGCACGGCAGGATGTTAGTATTAGTAATAACAAATAACAATAATTAAAAGAAATAAATATATTAGTGTTGGTATTAAATTATTAATATTCGTTTCTATTTCAAGGTGCAGGAAAAAAAATACTAATATTTGTCACTTGAGTTTTGGTTGAAGTAGGCTGTTTTAGATATACACCACTATAAGTATTTTTAAAACTTTATTTTCTCTCTCCGTATGCATTAAAAATATTTAGTATTCTAAAAAAAAAAATAATAATAATAAAGGAGTTTTGGTTGAAGTGGAATTACCTTTCTCCCAAAAAAAATTAAAATTAAAAAGTTTAGGCTGAAGTGATACTGAAGTGGGCTTTGGGGGAATGGGTTGGTTTCTACGTTCTCCGCCTCTTCAAGAAGAGTTGCGATATGGTTGTGGAATAATGGGCCTGTAGGGATGGAACACCAATATACAATAGGCCCTGCCTTTGTGAATCAGCTCACTTAAGTTTGAACTTGATGCCTCTGCTGTACATGTGCGTATGTTCTAATGGAAAATCTGGAATCTCACAACTATTCATAATTTGAGGTAGTTATTTCGGCAAAAATGGTTCACTATCATTATTTAGCAAAAAAATTAGCAATTTATCACTGTTTTAAAAATATGTAGCGATTTATCACTTTTTTGAAACTCGAGTTTGTGAAACTCGAGTTTTGCTGTGAAACACGAGTTCCAAAAACTCAAGTTCTTTGAAAAATATACTTTGAAAATTTTTTACGGAAAACTCGAGTACCATGGAAAACTTAATTTTACCAAACTTGAGTGCCTAAAAAGTTGTAGATCCCTATATATTTCTGAAACAGTGATAGATTGTAACATAGTTTGCAAAAATGTGCTATTTTGCTATTTTCGCCTAGTTATTACAAAGGAAAATGATCGAACACATATCCTACTCTTTCCAAATCTACTTAGCCAAGCAATGAACCAATCAAACAGAGGAAGATAACATGTCTCTCTTATTGAATCTTTCATTTTCTTTCTATTTTTATTTAGATATAAGACACGTGATAATTAAAAATTAAATAAATATTACGTGTCACACATCCCACTAAAAATATGAGAAAATTAGAGGTGAGTTCCAGATAGCTCAACTAGTAAAAATATTTATAGTTGAATAAAAGATTTGAGATTCAATTCTCATCTACACCAAAACTGATTAATGTCTTAATCTGATGATAATAATTATCATCAAGAACATGTTATATGAAGGGAATAGAAGTCAAGTCGGCAACCCCAGCCAGAATATTTTTGAAATGTTGTGGTCCCCTCCCCGCAATGTTCGTTACGTGGCCTATACTATACGGCCATTTATTTAGCGAGCAAAGCCAGCAAGGGAAAGCAAAAGTCTTCGTCGTCTATTTGTGCTTTTTCCTAAGAATCTTCCTTTGGCGCAGCCCCCACCAATCACAACTCTCTCTCTCGCTCTCTCTCTCGCAAATGTGCACAGCTGCATTTACCCATTACGTCACACCCAATGACGGCCAAGTTTTTTCTCTGATTTTTCCCCATCACTAGATTTCCATCTTAATCCCTCCTCCTCCTCCTCCTGACGTGTTACATTTTTTGCTCAATACAGTCATTTTAAAATTTTAAATTCTCTATTAAAATATATCAAAGTCATTGCCTTATTATTATTTTTATAACAAAGTCATTGCCTTATTCTTGAATCTTCCTACGGTCATTTTGTCAATGAGAATTAATTTTTTTTTTATATGATAAGCTATACACGTATGATCAGTTTGGTATTTGATGTGTTATCAAAAAAAGATAAAGTTTGGCATTTGATGTCGGTTTTCATTAACAAAAATTCTAGAACCATATAAAATATTACAATTATTGTTACAGCTGTCCATGTGACCGACTATGAGTAGTGGAAAAAAAGTGATGGGTTCATATGAAAGTGACTTGAAACCAATTACAATCCTAATCAACTTAGAAATAGAAAATATATATATATATATATATATAAATATGCATTCTTTTAATAAAAATATTTAATACATTTTTATATGTGTTTTCTACAAAATCTTTGATATTAAAAATATAGTTATTTGGGGCTATACCTCGGTACCAATCTACATACAAACAAAACTAAGTAGATTTTCTTTGATGTATATTTATGTGAAAATATTTAATTCTATTCAAATATTTATTAATTGTTTTTTAAAATTTTGTAAGATTTTTTTGGGAAAAAATAATGCTGAGGTGTGAAGTTAAAAATAATAACTAAAATGTAAATAAATAAAAAAAAGGTAAAATATAAGAATTATTCTTGAGATTGGGGCTAATATCATAAACTATTAAGACTTTTCAAAAATATTAAATTTGCTTTCTAAACATAAATGACACACGATGCACGCCAATTATTGTAATTGGAATAATAATGTTGCATGTCCTATTGGTTGGAATAGAAGCTCTTGGAGCTAATAGTGCCTAAAATTATTCCAAACACCGCGTCAAAACTCTACAAATATAAATTGAGTAGACTTAGAGTCTAATTGAATATCCACTTATTTTGCTAAAAATTGAAAATACAGTAACAAATAATTTTAAAACTAGACTAAATAGTGCACGCATGGGTCCTAGCAAGGATGGACAAACTGTTACACAAATAAATGTTGAGACATGCACAGTGCACAGTGGCTGAAATGTGGTATTAATACCAGTCCCAGCAAGGACGGACAAATTGTGTGAATGGCTGAAACGAGCACAGTGCCGTGGGTCTCACTGTTCAAACGCTAAACGCAAAACGTTATATCCAAACGCACACTTATACTTTTCTCCGAGAGAGAGAGAGAGAGATTGTTTCCTTGAACATCCCTTGAAAGTTCCTTACTATTCTAACAACTTGTTTCGATTGCACAAGTTTCATTGGAATTTTATTATGACAATCACAGACGCAAAAGAGTGTCTGAATAATTAATGATAGATAGATAACCATCAAAGATTGATAGAAAAGAAAGTATCACGATAAATTTTAAACCGTGTTATGTAACGTTTGTCATTGCTATGCAAAGGAGTGTTTAGGTAATCAATGGTAGATAAATACCATCTCTCTCTCTCTCTCTCTCTCTCTCTCTCTATATATATATATTAATAGATAAAGTTAAAAGAAAATCCAATTAGGTCTCAAGTTTTTTTTTTTTAAAGATAAATTAGGTTTCAAGTTGAATTCTAATTGTTGTCTAATTTTGCGTCACATGTTTTATTTAATTTTTTTTTTTATCTAGGTGATTTAATAAGGTGCAAAAGACGAATGGTCTAATATAAATAAATCATCAAAAACTCAATAAAAAAATGAAAAAAAGAAAGAGTAAACTCATGTATATATCCAAAAGAAATTAAAAAAAAAAAAGCAAGTATAATTTGAATCCATATATGTTTGTAATTGTAATTTTTTTTAATTGTACGGGTTATGCACTAGTAAGGGATAAATTATGAAGCAATAAGAGAATTTTTAACAGTGCCAAGTAACTTTAAAAAAAAAAATTTGAAAGTTAAATGGAGTAGATCAGACAATTTTGAACTCTATTGTCTAATGTCTAGAGGGTAAATCAGACAATTTTGAACTCTATTGTCTAATAAGTAATTTATGCATATTACTTATTACCCAAAGAATGAAAAAATTCAAAAAAAATGTTAATGATTTAATTTTGGTCGGTGATTGGAAGGAACTAGAAAGTGGGAAACCGTATGAAGAGGGGGGAATTGACGCGGAAGCACAAGTCAATAACAAAACACTGAGGGGCGAAGGAAGGCACCTCATCTAGACAAATCTGAAACCGTTGGTTCCCACACGAAAATCGGACGGCTACAATACTATAGCGCGATAGAACATTCTCGAATTCTTAACCCTTACACTATATAAACAGAGCTCCACCAAGCTTTTTCATACTTTGAAACCCTAGCTCTTTCTACTACTATTTTTTTTTAAGCTCTAACTCAGATCTCTCTTTTTAGTTTTCTATCAAATTCTTCTTCGTCGACACAACCAATAGGAAGATCATAATGGCCGGAAAAGGAGAAGGACCGGCGATCGGAATCGATCTCGGAACCACGTACTCCTGCGTCGGAGTGTGGCAACACGACCGTGTTGAGATCATAGCTAACGACCAGGGTAACAGAACGACGCCGTCTTACGTCGCTTTTACCGATACGGAGCGTCTGATCGGTGATGCGGCTAAGAACCAGGTCGCCATGAACCCTACCAACACCGTCTTCGGTAAGATCTCTGAGTTCACTGCTTCATATATAGATCTGAAAATAGCATCTTTTTGACTTGGCTTGACTTGTTGTTTTAAGTGAATAAATATCTTTGTTGATTATAGCTGAAGCTTGTGGATCTATCTAGCTTTGTTTTTGAGCTCCCCGATCTACTATTCTGTGTTGTCTGTTTTTACTTGTGTTTTAGATCTGAGTTTTTGTTGTTGCTGATGATATGCTATTTGCAAGTTCGGTATGATAGTTTTGATGCTCATCTTTGGAGTTAGATTTAATGTCAAGGAAACACGTATTTACTTATGGTTAAAGTTAGTTGCTTAAGTAAACAAAGTAATTGAGAGGCTGTTTATAATTGTTAATTCAAATAGGTAGTCTTAGATTCAAGAGAAATCATGGTTTATGTCCTGTGTTATTACTGTTTATTGAATCGAAGGTTAATGTTAGTTTTATTAAGATGTAATGGTTTTCTAAAAAGAAAATACAAAAACTGCTAGAAATTGCTGATCAGTGACACATTAGTTTGTAAGCTTATTGTCCATGAACTTCAAAGATTGGAGAGTTGTATTATAATCAATTATATGGAATCTAAACTTAGTTGAAATAATCCGAAATTTGTAAAATAATAAGCCTCTCGATACCTGTTAAACTATTTAGTGTTTACAATGTTATGGGTTTTATTAGTGGCGATGCATGTTGGATGACTATATATGTGAAATAATCAATTTTGATTCGTTGAAATTTGGTTCTTTTTTGTTTGTTTGTTTGTTCTTTATAATCAATGTTTTGTTCTTTTTTGTTTGTTTGTTGTAATCAATGTTTTGTTCTTATATTGTTGTACCTATCCTTTGCAGATGCCAAGAGGTTGATTGGACGGAGATTTAGTGATGCCTCAGTTCAGAGTGATATTAAATTGTGGCCGTTCAAGGTCTTTAATGGACCTGGCGAGAAGCCCATGATTTGTGTCAACTACAAGGGTGAGGAGAAGCAATTTGCTGCTGAAGAAATCTCATCCATGGTTCTAATGAAGATGCGTGAGATTGCTGAGGCTTACCTAGGTTTCCAAATCAAGAATGCAGTGGTCACAGTTCCAGCATACTTCAATGACTCTCAGCGTCAGGCTACCAAGGATGCCGGTGTCATTGCTGGTCTTAATGTCATGCGTATCATTAATGAGCCCACTGCTGCGGCCATTGCTTATGGTCTTGATAAGAAGGCAACAAGTGTCGGCGAGAAGAATGTTTTGATTTTTGATCTTGGTGGTGGTACCTTTGATGTGTCTCTTCTTACTATTGAAGAGGGTATATTTGAGGTGAAAGCCACTGCTGGTGACACCCATCTTGGTGGTGAAGATTTTGATAACAGAATGGTGAACCATTTTGTCCAGGAGTTTAAGAGGAAGAACAAGAAGGATATCAGCGGCAACCCAAGAGCTCTTAGGAGATTGAGGACATCATGCGAGAGGGCAAAGAGAACTCTCTCATCCACTGCCCAGACTACCATTGAAATTGATTCTTTGTATGAAGGAATTGATTTCTACTCCACCATTACTCGTGCCAGATTTGAGGAGCTTAACATGGATCTCTTCAGGAAGTGTATGGAACCTGTTGAGAAGTGTTTGAGAGATGCCAAGATGGACAAGAGCACAATCCACGATGCTGTCCTTGTTGGTGGTTCAACTAGAATTCCCAAGGTCCAGCAGCTTTTACAAGACTTCTTTAACGGGAAGGAGCTCTGCAAGAGCATCAACCCTGATGAGGCCGTTGCTTATGGTGCTGCAGTCCAGGCAGCTATTTTGAGCGGTGAGGGCAATGAAAAGGTGCAGGATCTTCTGCTCTTGGATGTTACCCCTCTCTCCCTCGGTTTGGAAACCGCTGGTGGTGTCATGACTGTGTTGATTCCCAGGAACACTACCATCCCCACAAAGAAGGAACAGGTGTTCTCTACCTATTCCGATAACCAGCCTGGTGTGTTGATCCAGGTCTATGAGGGTGAAAGAACAAGGACGAGGGACAACAACTTGCTTGGTAAATTTGAGCTTTCAGGAATCCCTCCTGCTCCCAGGGGTGTTCCTCAGATCACAGTGTGCTTCGACATTGATGCCAACGGTATCTTGAATGTGTCTGCTGAGGACAAGACAACCGGTCAAAAGAACAAGATCACCATTACCAATGATAAGGGTAGACTCTCAAAGGATGAAATCGAGAAGATGGTTCAAGAGGCAGAGAAATACAAGTCTGAGGATGAAGAGCACAAAAAGAAGGTTGAGACCAAGAATGCTTTGGAGAATTACGCATACAACATGAGGAACACAATCAAGGATGAGAAGATTGGTGCCAAGCTTCCACCAGCTGATAAGAAGAAGATCGAGGATGCCATTGAGCAGGCGATCCAATGGTTGGACAGCAACCAGCTTGCAGAGGCCGATGAGTTTGAAGACAAGATGAAGGAGTTGGAGAGTATCTGCAACCCAATCATCGCCAAGATGTACCAGGGTGCTGGTGGTGAAATGCCTGGAGCTGATGATGATGTGCCTGCTGGAGGAAGTGGTGCTGGCCCCAAGATTGAGGAAGTCGACTAAATTTCTGAGCTGCATTCCCTATAGTATCATAGGCGGTTATTTTTAATTTCAAGCAGTTTGTTTTTCTTTTTTTTGACTCTCAATTGGGGCTTTGAAGTTATTAGTAATTTTGTTCAAGGCCATCTTATATGTCCAATGCTTCCGTTACTTTCGGTTGCTGATTATTGTGGCATTGATGCCTGGAACTATTTTATTGCCAGGCCTTTCTTATATTTTTAAATCAAGTGTTTACATTTAGACACATGTTCTGCTTAAACTATTCTGTTTGTGTTTTTTTTTAGAGTTTTTAAGAGTCATGATTAACAGATGAGATGTTTTTTGCTTCTGCATCATCAGTTGCCAGCTGATGAGATTAGTATTTCGAACTAATCTACATTTTCAGTGTTGCTGTATTCATTCATAATTGATGCAGTGGGCGGAGGCTCGGGACAATATCGATCTGCTTCCAAAAGTTTACTTCAACAAGTAGCGAACTAAGTTTTTAGCTGGATCTGAATTAAGATTGGGGAGAATGATTATGCCTAGATTAGGAACAAGATATCTGGCTTTTGTTCCTTAAGCTTGATGTCCGCGAGTTTCAGTGGCACAAACTAGGATCGAGATAACCACTGTATGCCAAGATTGCATGATGAAATACCATGCCTAACAATTTTTTGCCTCTTCTTTAAATCACTTGGTAGCCTTTATTTATTCTCTCAATAGCACAGTTATATATATCTGAGGGTCGATTGGTACATGCTAGCCAAACTTGGATTCACTCAGTTCGAGTTTGGCAGGAAAATAGATTCATAGCATTTTTCACAACAAATTCTAGTTAGTGGAAAAAAATTTGGTGCACAACTTTTGCCATACTTTGTCACAACCCTATGGCTAACTATGACTAGTAGAGAATTAATGAGTAGGGTCAAGTGAAAATGATAAGATGTCAGTCAGTTTGCCACATGAGAAAGTTACGGTAAAAATTGTGGTTCTAGAATCACTTAAAGGAAGAGCTGCTGGAATTTGGCAGGACAAATGATTACCAAACCCAGCCACGTACAAAGTTCTTTCTCCTGTTGACGTTGAAGCGCTCAATCCGAAGCAAGAGTATGCGATGCGAGTTGATTGATCCTGGTACCCGCTGGTGGAAGCGGAACTAAACTAACCATTTACATCCAGTCTTCCTTCCAATTGATGTTGAGAGCGTAAAGAAAATCTCCATATCCAATTTTAATGTTGCGGATCACATCTTTAAGTAAAAATGAGGCCATCCAAATTTACTTGGAATCACAGATCAGAGGGAGAAAAATGACATTTGTGATTTGTGGAATCCATTGAGCACATGTATCTAATTTCTTCCCTGCCCAATATCCAACATCCATTTGCCATTTGCTTTTTTTGAGATAGTCTATGGAGCTGCGACATCGCCTGATTATAGTGGATAAAATGGAAGAACCTTGTATTCAAATCGGAGCTACCCAACTCCTTTACTCTAGAGTTTAGACTCCTTTACTCTAGAGTTTAGACTTAGAAGCGAAGTTATGTGTATCATCCGTTAGTTTTTTCTCATCTCTCTCTCCACATGTTAATCACAGTCACTCATATTTTTACTAGCTTCTTTAGTTAAGCTTTTTCGAAAATACTTTACAGCTTTTACCTTCCAGTCACTTCAAAACTTTTTATCACTCAATACTCTCACATTCTCTTAAATTTGACCTCATTAAAACTCTTCCTTAACAAAGCATATCCTAATAAAATATATATATATATATATATATATATATATATATATCTCTCTCTCTCTCTCTCTCTCTTTCTTAACAAAAGAGTTTATAACATGAAATTATGTGAATTTTGAGAGGTACACAATTCTTGTTTTGCCTTTTCATTTCTATTATAGTTCAATCTTTATTTACTAATCTTATAATTATGATTTATGGTTTTCTTATTAAGTTAAATTTCTATATATTTGAGAGGTACAAAAGTAATCTTGAATTTATTTTTTCACTATAGTAATCCAATTTGGCTGAATTTAGATTCAATTTATTTTATGATCGCTAATTGTTATTTTGTTATATTTAATTTCTATTAATATTATTTGTTCTTGCAATATAGTCTAGTTTAATTGTATACTTATATTATATTTCTATGAATGTTATGGACTAATAATTGTTTAAAGGAATAGGGGAAACTCAAGGGAAAAAAATGACCTTAAAATGATTAATTTGTCATTTAGTTTTATTAATATTTTGGGTACTAATAAGAATTACATTGATTAAAAATTTCTAACAAAATTTTTGCAACATACTTCCAAGTTAATTGAAAGACTTTTCTTTTTCTTTTTTTTTGAAAACTAATGCATGATATATATATACATATATATATGTGGGTAAGAAAGCCCAGTGTCATATGTTGGGACAGAGGCCCAATCCAGACAAGGCTCTCTGTCCGAAGAGGATAAAAACATCAATGTGTTGCCATCCTGGTAAGAATACAGCCCACGAGGGATAAATGGTCCGTCCGAAGACAACCTTTTTGGGCCGAAGAGACCATCTCCAACGGGCCTGCCCAGAACTTGACCAAGGAGCTATGCTGAAGATCTTCCTGCGAAAGCCGAGCCCCGAGCTTGCCTAACTGCGGAGCTATCATGAAATATCCTGCCAATAAAGCTGCCACCCGCCACATTTAATGCACTGCAGCAACTTTTCTGGCCGCATTTATGTGGAGAAGACACCTGAACAGTGAATCTTCACCTACCACCACTCACTGCAGGTTAAAGCAAACGGCTGATGTGACCAGTACTCAAGTAGGCGCCTAGATGAGGGACAAGTGGGCGGTGAGGATGAGAAAAGGGGATCTATATAAGGATAGCAGGCCTCACAAAGAAAAGGGGATTTTTTGTACAAGTGAAAGCTTTCAAATATAAAGCCTCTTCGGACCAAAGAGACCATCTATAAAACACCGGTTTACCATCGTTTTTATTGTTTCAGCCTGCATGAATCGTTGCTAAATCATAACCCAGCCCAGCTGTTTAACCTATTCTCTACAAATTTATTGTTGGGCATTTGTTGGGCTCACAACACAGAGTTGGTACCAGGCCCAACAAATTCTTACCCTACAATATATATATATATATATATATATGAGAAAGTTTATAGATACAAACAATTTCACATTTGTTAATCGATATGACTAATTGTTAGTTATAATTATAAAAAAAAAAATGATGTTAGTAGTGGACATGGGCTTAAAAGAAAACTAATAAAAGTTAATATGATAGTTTTGCCTTGGTTCCCTTAAAGTAAAATTCCTGACCCTGAGTCTGTCTTAGTCCTCATAGTAGGGTTTCTTCCTCTCTTCTGGCTTTCATCCGGTTTGATACACAAGTCTACCTCACACTCATATTACTAGATGATGGGGACAATTTCTAGTTCAATAACTTGATTGTGTAATAATAAACTCCTTAAGGAAATAGGTCTCGTAGATAAAGAAGTTGCTGCCACTCATATACCACACTTCATTAGATCTGCACATTTTTTAAACCATATTTTGGCATCATCTTGGTAATGGAGAATGAAGACAATGGGTTTTTGTTTTTAGAGTGGACCGGCTGCTTTTGGGCAAAAATTTTATATGCTATATGTATACATCAACATTTTGAAAGGTGGCTGCAATGAATTAACAATAATAATAATAATACATTTTTTTTATTAGTAATGTACACACATGATATAGTACATCTTAAATTCATGACTACTCTCTCATATTATTATCTCTATATTATTATTATAAGAGAAGAATGTATTAAGTGAACTATAAATCATTTGCAGGGCAATATAAGAGTATTATTGTTATAAATTGAATATTTTTTTTCTTATACTATTCCTAAATAATTTTATTTATTTTCCATTTATTTCCTTTCAAAAGATAAAATGTTTGATAATTTGATTATTCTATCACATTTTGTTCATTTCCTTTATCAACTCATTGAAGGATTATCTACACTGTGTTTGGTTGGAGTTGGGTGAGGGAAAAGAAAAGAAAAGAATAAAGAAAAGTAAAAGGAAAGACTACAGAAAAGGAAAAGAAAACATTTCTCTCATGTATGTTTAGAAATAGGGAAGGAAAGAGAAAAGAGAAAATAAAATAGTATGCTTATCCAACCTTTGTTTGGTTTGTAAGGCGAAGAGAAATGAAAAGAAAAATATATAATTTTTACTTTTATACCATGACAAGTGTGGGGACGAGCCCAATGCTGCGAATTGGGCCTAGGGCCCAATTTGTATACCATTATTTGTCCGAAGAGGTAAAAGAGGTCAATACTGGGCCCGTTTGGTGGAAATACGCGCGGAAGGACACTGGGGTACGTCCGAAGGGCTACCCTACCTTTCCGAAGAGGTCCCAACGTCGGATCATCATAGTGCTTGATCAATCAAATATGCCGGAGGCGACCTTTCCAAATGATCCCACGGAGGAGAGCAAATCCTGGACATGCCTGGGGATGAGGAGGACATAAAAATATCTTAAAGGAAAAGCTGCTACCACCGCATTTAATGCACTGTAGCAACTTTCCTGGCCGCATCTATGTGGAGAAGACACCTGAACAGTGCAACCTCAACCACCACCACTCACTGCAGGTTAAAGCAAACTTCTGACGTGACCAGTATTCAAGTGAACGCTTAGATAAGGAACAAGTGTGCGGTGAAGATGAGGTGAAAAAGTGTATATATAAAGGAAGTAGGTCTCACGGAGAAGGGAGAGAAAAAATTGTATTCACTAAGTTGATAAAATCAAAACCTCTTCGGACCAAAGAAACTCTTATTGAATATTAGTCTGAATGTCTTTTTACCCTTGTTTGCTTGCATGAACCGTTGCTAAATCCATAACCAGCCCAGCTGTTTAACCCATTCTCTACAAATTTATTGTTGGGGATTTGTTGGGTTCACAATACGAAAAGTTAGTGCCTAGTCCATCAAATTTCATACCCTACAACAAGATAGAGAAATGGATGAAAGAGTTAATGACTAAAAATTGAATTTTCAGAGCCAACTAAAATTTTAAAAAGCAGCTTAGAGTTTTTTTTATTACTGATTTCTCTCCAATTCTACCCAAATTGGGCGGATTGTAAAAGTTTTCCTAGTGGATTGATTTTTCTTCACTTTTTTGCTTTCTTTTCTTTTCTCTCATACAAACCAAATAGCAGAAACTCTATCTTTTCCTAATTTCTCTTCCTTTCCTTCTTTTAGCTGTTCCAAATGCAGCGTTACTGTCATTATCAACTGACATGCAGGCTGCACATTGGTTTGTTTTCTAGTATTCATGGTGAACTATCAATTCTAGGATAACATTTTTTTTTTTTTTTTTTTTTTGGTGTGATGAACTGGAAATTTCATTTGAGAGAGAACAAACTATACAGACAAACAAGCTTCACCCTGAATAACAGAAACAAAAGAAAGGGGCTGTTACCAATACCAAAAGAATAAAAAATAAAATACAAACTAAAGGCCACTTTGCTAGAGAATGAGAAGCCCCATCCTTAGGTGAAGATGCCAAGAGAACCCAAGAGTCAGCACAAATAGATTTAATTCTCCAATGGGGGGCAGATTTCAAATCAGAAAGAAGATTGTAACAAAATTATATGTATCAGGTACATGTGACACCCCTCTTATATTGGGTAGACTTCACAAGCATGAGACCAACCTCTATATAAGAGAGACATTACATATACTCAATACACATACCTTCTCAATTTCCAAACTAGTAGCATTGTAACAGGCCTGAAACTCGAAACAATAAATTCACCTTTCTTGGCATTATCTAGGATATATGCAATAGGCGCTGTACACAATAAAAAAGATTGGTGAATATAGTTGTTGTATTGAGATTCCATTGCACTATACAATGAACATCTCATGTGAAATATAAAAGTTGATAGAGTAATTTTTTAACATTTAATTTTTATCCTATCAGTTTTTACATCTTACATAAATAAAGTAATTATACGGTATAATAGCCCTAATTATTGTACCGAATCTAATTCATAGGTGTTTTCCAAGGGAGCCTAGTGCTATTAAGTTATTAACCGGGATAAACATTCATGTTTTCTATGCACAAAAAGAATAGATTACCGTTTAGTTGAGATGTTTGAATCATTCAACAAAAAAACAAAACAAATTGTTTGCATTAAAATATTATGTTTTGTTATTTTTATAATGCCTTTTTGTCCTTTTTAGTTTAAAATAATAAATAAAAAACGGAAAACAAGAAGATATGTGGAACTGACCTCACTCATGACGAAAATGCATTTTCCTACTTTCCTTAACAGCTCTATATCAAAGCCTAGTACCATGTTCCTACAGCTATTATATGTCTCTCTAATCTACTGACAGCAATGCCTCCCTCGTCAGTTGTATGTAGAATTGCCTTTTTTTTTTTTTTCATTTTCTGTGTTCTCACTTCAAAATCTCATTCTTTAACTTCAAAAAATCAATAGTATCTTTACAAAACCAAAGAAGCACGGGTATCGGTATGAATACAATACGAAAATACGAGCAATTTTTAAAAAATTATAATATAAAATGATTAATACAACACAAATGGCTGATATAGAAATGGCTGATCTTCTACAATTTTACTAGGCCTCAACTGAGATGGGCTGGTTGTCCATTCCTTCCCAGTGGAATCCACATGTCAAATGCATAAGGAAATACCTAGGACTTGGAAAAGTAAACAAAGGCACCATTAATTGACATTGTTTTATGGTAAACTCACGCAAAAAAATATCATTCAATGCGACGCCGTCCTTGACCTCACCAGTCACCACCACCAAAGTTTCCTCCTATGGCCCCCTCACCGTACCTAAATAGACATTTAACGTTGACTCAGCGTTCACATTGATCAAAACGTTTTGGTTTGGCCCTTCTTTTATCCCAAAATATCACTCAAAAAAGTCATTATTTATTTATTTATAGAGAAACATCCTTTTGCTTAAGTGGCAACACAGTATTGGCTTCTGAAAACTTTGAGATATGGATTGGTGCCTTTCACAATAGTTAGGCACAACCATGAAAAGAAAAAGATCATAATTTAAATATTAAACAGGCACTGTCTTATCTCTGTCAATGCTGCTCTCAGTCGATACTTGTTTTTTGCAAGGATTATTTATATCAAAATACGCTACCAGTCTTTACCCACCTCAAACAGACCCAAATTTGTTCTGAAATCCGATGATGTATTCTTTGTTACTAAGTTTAAATAAACTATTATATACATAATCAATTAAATAAAAACTATTTGATTCTGCTATAGATTAAGACCAAAATTGTTTATTTTTTTTTTTATTTTATAAAAAGACCAACATGGGAATGAAGGTGTGAGTGTGACTATATTTTAGACCTTAGTATTTAATACTTACATGTAAGTTGTCAGAGCAAAGTTTAGGTGCTTAAGGAATAGGTGCCTAGTTCCTTAAGGTTATACTTTATGTTACCAATTGAATTCAATTTATACAATTGTATTGACCAGTACAGTAAAAATAGTGTCATCTTCTTTATATGGGGTAATTAAATTCAATCATATAGTTGTTCAACCAGGTTGTTCATTAGTTAATGCAACCACATGGTTGAATTTGATTGAGGAACAGTACTGCATTTTTGGGTCACCTGAAATACTCATGCAGCAGATGATTTCAAGAGCAAACTTGGCCCCCACTAGTGAACTTCCTAGCTGAAAATACTCAAGCTAGGCATGATATTTTGGATGGATCGGTGCTTGCGCATTGTTTGTTCACATACAAAAAATACCAATAATGGCAAGTCATACTAACTGATGGAAGTCAATAACTTCTTCCAAGGGAAAGATATGCAATGAGAGACAGGAAAATGGAAGTGATTTAACAGCAGGTAAGATGAACAAGTAACAAAGTACTTGGCCGCAAATTTTGTTTTTATTGGAGATGCTAGACTACACGTAACAAAGTCCCATACGGAAACCACGGCAAATTAAATCAGAAAGAAATTATTGATGTCAACATACAAGCTATCACAGCAAAATCCCTCTGGACACCTCATACCCAAACTTTATAAGCTATCAATAAAAGGTGCGAGAGTGAGACAGAAATTTACAAATGAAAACATATCCAAGCCATGAAAGGTGATTCAACTGAAGATATAACGACTTTATAAATAACTTGATTCCAATATAGGTTGAAAAGAATCATTACAGTCAAAAGCTGAACAGATTCATGGGCACAAATACCATAACAGTTAGTGAGAAAAATTTGCAAAGACAAATGTGAGATGCACAATTTGTTTCATAGAATACACTGTATGGTACAAAGTTAGTAAAACAATGAAGCACCAACCACGGCAACAATGCCTACAATTTTTAATAAACGCCTATCTCAAGTCAACATAAGATCATTGCCTCCCAGGTGAGGGCGAAGGCAAACACGAACCTCATGTTCTTCAGGCCCTACACGAAGTTTTGGCACTATAATCTCAAGCACAGATCCTGGCCCATCATAATAAGCTTCTATGTTAGCGTCTTCAGGAATCCGGGTTGAAAGTGAGATTTCTCTAACAAATTCTCCTGGAGGGCAGTGTTCAGAAGATGGATCTGTAAGCTTGAAAGTCCTATCATGTCTCTTGATAAATGGCATGCGAGATGTACTCACACAAGATACCTTTATGATACCACAAGTGAGAGTATTCCTCCAAGAAACTTTCACCTTCTGAAGATCCACAAAGGGCAAACTGACAATGATCAAATATCCTTCTTCATCCTCATAGATTGTTTTTGCAGCTGTAACAGGCCCATATACATTCTTCATTACCCCGCTAAAGTCATTCAACCAGAGTGGCTCATTAGGGTGAATTTCAATATCCGGAATTTTAACAGCCAAGTAGCAATCATCATCATTCACATGTGGGAAAAAGTCCTTCTTCCTCTTGCTGCTGGGTGATAGGTCCATCGCATCACCATTGCTATGATTAGTAGACAGCTGAGTAGACAAATTCAGGCCAGAACCATTAAGCAATTTTTTTGAGTTGGAATTTGAGGCAGTCTTTATTGGAGGAGCTGGCCTCTCAAGCTCAAAGTCTGTGTTAGGCAGGTTTCTCCATGAACTAAAATCACTTGCTTCTGAAGGGATTGTGAAGTTCAAGTCCCTGCCCGTGAGTTCCATCCACCTCTTCCGCTCTTCCTCATCAAGACCCATAAGATTGGGCGCTGGAACAACCTCAATCCCATGCACACACTGGGGATTCGACAGACCCCTATAATGCTTCCGTTGCATCCTGTGAGATCGGACAAAACCCCTATCAACGCTGAATGGAAATGGACGCTCACCTTGACGAGAATGTCCATTCATGTAACTCCTCAGCTGCATCTTGCCCAATGCATTCTCTGGCCTCTCCTTGAATACCCACATGTACATATTCTCCATGTCATGCTGAACCATGAAGACATCGAGCTTGAGATCAGATTTGTCAAACCCAGACACTCCATTGCTGTCCCGGACAATCTTGGCTTTCGATTTCTCATTTAATGAGGGTTTAAAGTAAAAGCTAAAGAAAAACCAAGCACCCCAAATACTATCAATCCGCTTGGCACATTTCCTTCCAGCCTTGGGGATATTAAGGAAAGTCTCAGTCTCATAGACTTGTGGAGCAAGCCCAACATCTAAAATATCACAGGGCTCCGAATTCCACGATGGCGGAGGCGGGCTGCGTTCGGCTGACAAGGGCAAATTGATGTCGGGTGGACGGGACAGTATGATTTGCCGATTCATCTCCAAATCTAAATCGTCGTGGGAGGAGGCGCTTGAATCCATGGACAAAATGGTGGATGGATGATGATTCTCCATTGAAAGGGCAGTGATTAGAGAATCTACCATTTCTCAGCTCATCATCTCCTTGGTTGTGTCTGGTGGTGAAGTTGAAATTTTTGCCATCCCCAATACAAACAATTCAAGAAAAACAACCTTTTTATAAAGACCTTCAATCAAATCACTCAATCCCCAGTATATCTCCCCTCCATCAAAACCCTAGATTTATCAAATCAGATAACAAATTCCTCACAAACCCACATCAACAATAACATAATTATTCAATTACCCCAACTCAAATAACAACAACAACAACAACAACAAGATAAATTTTTTTTCTGAAGTATATAAGCAGTATCAAAACTAAAACCCAAAACCCAAAAAATAGAAAAAAGAAAAAAGAAAAAAAAGTAGCAGTTTTCTCTTCAATCTCTACCTATGGAGAGAGAGAAGGAGACTCAGAAAACGCTAAAGAAAGACTATATCCAACCCTAGCCCAAGAATCTCCCGAAATCCTCCAAACACAGGTGGGAAACACTGAATCAAAACCATCAAATCCATCCAAAAAAAAAAAAAAAACCACTTAAAGACTACTTTTTTATTCTTTTACTTAACTACTACTACTACTACTACACACACACTAAAACTATATAAAAAAAAGGCTTAAATATCCAACCCAAGAAGAAGATTGGGGATCTTCAAAGAGTACCTTTTGGGATAAGCATCAGAGAATTGAGAGGAAGAAGAGGGAGCTCCAGAACCGAACATGATTATTCTCATCTCCACCATATCATCATCATCATCTACAACGACCATTTCCTTTCTCTTTCTCTTTCCCTTTCCCTTTCTTTCCTTTTCTTTTCTTTTCTCTCTTTTTTATTTTGGGGTTTTTTTTTGTTTTTTCCGTCAAAAGAAACAGATGAAGAGAAGAGTGAGAGTGGAGAGAAAATAAAAGCTGTGACACAGCGTCTCGTTTTAAAGACAACAACCTTGAAGCTTCGTTTAGTAAAAGCCCGCACGAGATAGCACCACGTTTGATCTCTCACCGTTTGTTTACGGTGACGGTGCACTTTTTTGGGCTAATGTGTCTGAATGTGTGCGTGTGACTTCTCATTTCTGAGGTCAATACTTCTCAACAGAGAGCTGTGGTCTGTGATAGCTGTCTAGTCTAGTGCTTATCATCTCATGCTCCTACCAATAGAGAGATTTTTTTCCTTCTTTCCTTATCCCTTTTTCTTTTAAAATTGTTTTTTTTTTCAAACTTTTTTAAAAATATTTTCTTTTTCTATAAGTACAAAACTACAAATACAAACACAAATACCTTGATTCAAGGTGAGATCCGCTTGAACGTATGTCGGGGGAAGCCAATAGCTATATAGTTGCTCTCTCTAAACTTGGGAATTCAAATTCTGGTAATTCTGTTACTTTTTATGATCCGCTACCTGTGGTAGAAAAGTTTCTATTCCTAGATAAAGAGGGAGCTTATTGTAATAGACTTGTGACTCTGTAACTATTTAATGTTGTGTCTTTTTTTCTACCAAAAAATTATATATAAAAAATGAGACGGTTATTAAATAATAGAAAAACACATGTTGAGGGAAGCCAATAGCTATGCAGATGCTCTTTCTAAACCTGAAAATTATAGTTCCTGTAATTCTGTTATTTTTTATGATCCGCTACCTGTGGTGGAATAGTTTCTATTCCTGGATAAATAGGGAGTTTATTGTAATAGACTTGTGATTCTGTAACTGTTTATTGTTGTGTATTTTTCTACCAAAAAAATATAAAAAATGAGACGGTTACTAAATAATATAAAAATACATGTTGAGGGAAGCCAATAGCTATACGGATGCTCTTTCTAAACCTAGGAATACTAGATCCTGTAATTTTGTTATTTTTTATGATCTATTACCTGTGGTGGAAACGTTTCTATTCCTAAATAAGGAGGGAGTTTATTGTAATAGACTTGTGATTCTGTAGCTGTTTAATGTTGTGCCTTTTCCTACCAAAAAATATATAAAAAATGAGATGGTTATTAAAAAAAAAAAAAAACACACGTTGAGGGAAGCCAATAGCTATGTGAATGCTCTTTCTAAACTTGGAAATTATAGTTCTTGTAATTCTGTTATTTTTTTATGATCTGCTACCTGTTGTGAAAAAGTTTTTATTCCTAGCTAAGGAGGGAGTTTATTGTAATAGACTTGTGAGTCTGTAGTTGTTTAATGTTGTGCCTTTTCTACCAAAAAAATATAAAAAATGAGACGATTATTAAATAAGAGAAAAACACGCGTTGAGGGAAGCCAATAGCTATGCAGATGCTCTTTTTAAACTTGGAAATTCTACCTGTGGTGGAAAAGTTTCTATTCCTGAATAAGGAGGGAGTTTATTGTAATAGATTTATGACTCTATAGCTATTTAATGTTGTGCTTTTTTCTACCAAAAAATATATAAAAAATGAGACGGTTATTAAAAAAAAAAAAAACACGTTAAGGGAAGCCAATGGCTATGTGAATACTCTTTCTAAACTTGAAAATTATAGTTCCTGTAATTCTGTTATTTTTTATGATCTGCTACATGTTGTGGAAAAGTTTTTATTCCTAGCTAAGGAGGGAGTTTATTGTAATAGACTTGTGACTCTATAGCTGTTTAATGCTGTGCCTTTTCTACCAAAAAAATATAAAAAATGAGACGATTATTAAATAAGAGAAAAACACGCGTTGAGGGAAGCCAATAGTTATGCAGATGCTCTTTGTAAACTTGGAAATTCTAGTTCCTATAATTTTGTCAGATCCATTGAATTCTCAATTAATGAGTTTGGGGGAAACAGTGATGAATGTGGGGGAGATCTTGATCTCCATGGTCTTTGGAGTCGCCGTTACTAGATCTCGACCTCTGCAGTCAAATTAAGACACCTGCAACCAATTCTTGGCCTCATCTACATTGAAAAGAATTAGATCTTAACATAAACTATTGAAAGCTTTTGTGGTTGTCGAAGATGAAAGGGGGAAAGGATAATTGGGAAATTTTGATGGTTTTAACTTTTAAGCCCTTACCATCAATTTCCAACAAAACCAAGTTAGGTTTGATAATGCATAACTTGCCTCTAATCAGTATCAATTAATACTATTTGATGGTAGAATTTCAATCTATGATGTCCATTCCATGATGATCACTCTTTATTATTGTGGGGCCAGTTGCCCGAAAAACTAACAGAGTCCATAAAAAGTGGGCTTGTGGCCCAACGTCCCAAACTGAGGATACTCCTTTGTCCGAGAATACTCCTCCGTCCGAGGATACTCCTCTGTCCGGGGATGAGATTCGTTCCTCAAACCAGCTTTAGAAGTAGGTGTAACTATCTTAGTTGTCAGGGAGTTTCGTAGAGTTACATGCAAACTAAACTAAATGAATATTGGTCAAAGGAAGAACCGGAAAAGGTAACAAATATCTCCTGAAAACTGTTGCCTCCACATTAAATGCATCCCACCTAACTCTCTGGCCGCATTAATGTGGAGGTGATACCTGAACAGTAACCAGGCAGCCTTATAACCACTAAGCGGAGGATCCGGGACGTGCTGGATGGGACAGAAAGAAGTTCCCAGAAGGGAACTTACCCGTGTACGGCGAAAATAGGACGGGAAAGTAGTATATAAGGTGAAATCGAAATACTCTTAAGGGGACTTCTTGGAAAAAAAGAAAGGAGAGACACTAAAAACCGGACCAAGAAAGAGAAAGAGAAGGCCCGTCTCTCATTTGTCTGGAAATTCCTTCTGCTGCGCCGGAACTACGTCTTTTTCTGCTTACTGGAGCTAGTTCTTACGTCCACTCTCTACAAATTTTATTGTCCAGGGTCCAAGACAATTTGAGTCCCTACAATTATCAAGTTAAGACATTAATTGATTTTTAATATAATCGTGATTTGAACTCAAGTTTCTTATGTGAGGGCAAAAAACCTTATCACTTGAGCTAACTATTACTAAAGCACAAAAAGTCACACGATGTTTAATAAATATAAAAGGTTATCATTGAATTTTTCTTAATGAGAAATTCAATTTCTTTTTAAGAAAATGTGATGATCATATAAAATTTTTAATAAGTAATAACTACAAATTTTAAAAAGTGGACATGTATTTTCAAATGTAAAAAAAGAAAAAAAAAAAAAGAATATATATATATATATATTGAGGAAAAAATTGAAATAGAAATTAAAGGAAAAAATAACTCATAGTTGTACAAAAATCTTTGGTCAGTATGATGTTGAGCACGTAGTAACCATAAAATATAGGCTAAATTGTAAAATACACCCTTAAAATTTGGGTGTGTTTAGATTTTACACCCTAAAATTTTAGAATTTAGATTTTACTCCATGAAGTTTTATTCTATTTGCATTAGTAGTCCTACCATCCATATTTTTTGTTAATTGCCATATAAACTTGCCACACGTGTTTAGTACATCCAATAAAATGATGTCACATCATTTTTATTATGCCATATCATTTTATATTATTTAATTTGTTTAGACTATAAAAATGATATGACATCATTTTATTGGACAAACTAAACACGTGTGGCAAGTTTATATCACTTAACTGAAGATATGGGTGAAAGAACTGCTGATGCAAACAAAATATAACTCTAAGGAGTAAAATCTAAATTCTGAAATTTTAAGATGTAAAATTCAAACAATCCCAAATTTCAGGGGTGAGCTTTGCGTATGCAATTCTCGGAACTTGACGTTCCATGAAGAAAAATTTAAAGTGTTTTTTTTAATATATAAATATTATCTTTTTTACTGAATACAATTCTATAATGAAATGCGAACAAGTGTTAATTTAAAACCAAACATAAGACAATGAAAAAAAAAAAAAGTAATATAAAATGTCTCCTAGTTTGACGTTTGATTTAAAATTCCTTAAAAATAGATTTCAATTGACCTCATTTACTAATATTAATTCATAATTTAATAGGCAACCTTACAACAACGGTAACTCAATATCCACGCTCCATTACAATTGGTGATGATAGTTTCTTTGACTCGAACATTATGTTTGTCAAGGGTCTTGTAATTTAATGGTATAATGTAATTGAATTTTTATTAGAAAAATAGGATTCGAATCCTCTCCCCCCATAGTTGTAACTATTAGATTATATATTTTTTAAAAAACATTATGTTTGTTTTTAACTTTGTATCATTTCTTTTTTATTAATTATAATTGCAACTCAAAATTGGACAAATTAAATTCTAATATTGACATATGGATGAAATCTCTTTTTTATTCCTTCTAAAAAAAAATATCTCTATTTTTATTGTTTAACTAATCGCAAACTCATGTAGTATACAAAAAAGTTCGAAAAAAGAAATTTATATGTGGTACATATGTAACTAAAATTTTTTAATAATAAAAAGTCAAATTAAAATTTATATAAAAAAATTTAATTAAAATTTGTTTAAAGATCAAGCATAATTGAGTAATATTACAGTCACAAACTATTGACCAGTTTTTTATTGGGTTTCATCTAAACTCACTATTAACATGAAATCTCTATTTGTAGTTCTAAAAACAAAATTAAAAAATACTTATTAGATTGATAATGTGACCAAATTTGTGCATTCAAAGGCTTATGTGGCAACATTAGATGTGCAAAAAAATTAAAAAATCAATGGTTTCAATTTGTAATTATATTATATATAGAATTTTTTTTTTTTTTAGAGATAGTTGACCAAGACACCAATTGATTTTTGGTGTAGACGGTGATTGAATTTTAGATCTCTTATCCGACGACAAGAGTCTTTATCAGTTGAGTTAATTAGAACTCACTTTATATAAATATAGAATATAAATAAGCTGAATACAAGATTAACATACTTTCTTTTAACGATGCAATTGGTAATTTTTGAACTTTTCAAACTCTTTTTAGTTATCTTACAAAAATTTATACATATAGATGTTCTAAAAGTCATAAAGTAATTATGTCATAGAGTTTTTAAAATCTCAATTGTTACATTGTTTCATGATTGATTAGATTTTGCTATATCATCAGTTACTCAAATAAATGTGAAAACATTACTAGTATATAATTATTTAAATGTTTGTGTTAATTAGGAAAAAATTTAAACCACACTTTTTAAATTTAAAAAAAAAAAAAAAAAAAACCAAACAACTCATTTGATGATGAAAGATTGAGATTTTAATAACTCATAGAGTCTTATTGTATCTAATTTAGAAGTAACGGTTTCAGATTTTAATAATTCATAATAAAGTAGGTTTTATAATAATTGTTCTTTATCACAAGTCAAAATATTAATGAATTTTATTTTTATGTAAGTGGGATTTGATCCCAATTTTTTTGTTCGATAACAAAAAAAACTTTTATTAATTAAGCTAACTAGATTACACAAAAAGAATTTATAGTAGTAAATCTAGTATGGTTATTTAGCTTGGAGGATCCATCTATTCTCTCTCTCTTTTTCCCTTATTAGGACAGAAGAATAAATTAGGACATTAAGCATGTTTATTACTTATTAAACTATACTGATTTTTTTTTTAATAATTCGAAATGAAAGGTTATAATTTGTTGATTAATTGCTTACCCTTAAACAACAAATGCTGATTTTTCAGATGCAAAACTGCAATTGAAAAACAAGTTTGTAAAAGTCTAACACAAAAAACCTTTTTGAAGGGACTGAATATAGTTCTTATACTTAAACAGGGTAACATCCATTAAATCATTTCAAAACTAATACTATAATTGAAAACCCCATCTCCCTCGTGTGTATATATGTTTGTTTCTAAAAAGAAAAAAAAAATGAATACCCACTCATGCCTCAATTCAGACGAAATAAAACTAAAAGAATATTAAAAATTATGGGGAAAAAAAAGAAAAAGAAAAAAAAAAAAAGAACAAGATATGCCAATATTGCTTCCGTATAAAAGTTACACAAAGAAAGCTGATTCTTGCAGATCAAAAAGCCGAAGAAGAAATAAAGGGTAGAGAGAGAGAGAGAGAGAGATCACGGCCGTTAATCGTAGCAGCGAGCGTTATCTGCTACAGCCCTTATCACATTAGGGAAACCTTTGAGTGAGGCGGTGGCTTTTTAATACATGCAATGTTTCGTCCTGTCACTTACTTTTAATAAATTTCATTAGGCATGTCATTATTGTCAAAGAAAGAATTATTAACTCATCCAAAGAATTGTTAAGATTCTACCATATAATATACATGTTGACCAATTCTACTCCTCTACCAATCTTTATATACTTTCTAAAAAAAAAAAAAAAAAATCAATCTTTATACTATTTGGATCATTTATTAATTTTTAATATATACCCTTAAGATATTCGTAAATTTGACATTTTAAATAAAGTAAAATCATATGATCTGAATCGTAATTTTGATAATCTTATTTGTCCTTCCCATTTGTCTGTCTTCTTTATCAAAAAAGTGTCAAAACAACTTCATTAACGAGATGATAAAATACCTCCAACCTACCTCTTTCCTCTCATGTGAGTTTTTCTCTCGTTGAGGATGAAGTGAGACTCTCACATTCATGATCTAACCTCACCTCATCTCACCTTATTGCCATCCCAAATGGTGTATAAGAAGAGAGTTGGTTGAAATTTTTTGAATTTTGACTGCCTATGCGTACCTTTTATATTGAAATAGAAATAGCGACTAATCCAGCATTTAAAGATTTATGGTTTTTAAATTGTGTCATACATGGATAATTTCGTAGTTAGTAATAAAAGGCTAACGTTTTCACTTTATTCCAATGCATAAGATGGTAAAGTGTGCTATTGAAATAGTAGAGGCAATGTTGTATGATCCCAAGTACATGAGAGTAATATGTATCCTGCCCTTTTTATAAGAAAATAATTTAAAATAAATAAATAAATAAAAATCTGTTATGAAATAAGTTTCAAGAGTTCTCATTCCTGGCGATTGCCAATTGGTTTAACAACTCATTAGTTTATTCTTATCTAGCATATTAATTAAAAAAAAAGGATAAAATTATATGTTTGATCCCTGAAATTCAGTCCAAGCTTTATTCTAGTATGTAAAATTTAAGATTTTCATTATTATTCATAAAATTAAATCAAATCGTACCAAGTTAATTATTTTTTCTGTTATGTTTCCATTATATTGATTAGGTGTATGCCTAACAGAGAGTTGATGTGACCCATTTCTCTTTTTAAAACATATATATTGTTGGTATATGAAATTTGGTCTAAGTTAGTCAGTCCCAAACATTTTAAAAATTCATTCTTAATTCTTTTTTTTTTTTGATAATTCAATAGTTGGAGAGGTATAAATCCTAAATGTCTTCTTTAAAAATACGAAGAGATATCAATTGAGTTACAAAACTCTTGGCTAATCTTAAAAAAAATTAAAATGTAACAAATTTGTTCTTCTATCGCATTTCCATTATCATGCAAGGCTAACGGAGTATCAACTTGGCCTTTAAATTTTCTTAAGGATAGAGAATGGATTTTGTGATCTCATTGAATCTTTGAGAGAGAAAAAGAGATTGTTTTAAAAGATCATTTTTTTTTTTTGTTGATTTGTTTCAATCTTTAATATTATATATATAAATAAAAAGTCATTTTAACGTTTGCATTTTGTTTTTTTTTAGTTGGAAATGGAAGATTATTATGGCTTACGATGACTCATGTTCATTGTTTTAGATTTTTTTTCTTTATTTTATCTTATTACTTTTATTGGTAATCTTTGAAGAATTGTATTTGTGCCAAGCTTTAGGGGAGCGTTTGACAAATATGTTTGGGATTTATGGTCATTTTGTGTGTGTGTGTTTTTTTAGTGAAATATGGATGGTTCTGTCGTGGAAGTTTAAAAAGGTCATAGAACCCACATACACCATGAGTGACAAATATATGGCCACGTATGTTGTGTAGAAAAAGGTCAAAATAATTTTTATTTTAAAACAAAAAAGCCACGTCAACACAATTATTAGTCTTTTATTTTTATTTTTACAAAATAAAAATTATATTCTAACTTAATCTAAGTGTATATGTGTATGAAATTCATTTCTAGAAACTTAAACTCTGGCTCTTACTCTCTATACCCTACAAACACTTGTACTTATAGAGTGATCATTTTACTAAAGGTATACGATGATACTATTTATTAGTCACTTAGGCTGGGTTTGGATTGCGATGAAAAGGGAAAAAAAAAAGTGCATTTGTGTTTTTTTTGTGGGTTCCGTGCACTGTTCATGAGACCCGTAAGTACGAATTTTAACAAATTTTTCTTTAAAACTAGGTTTTACGGTACTATTCACACATGTAAAAATTATTTTGCTACAATATTTTCAGTTTTCAGTTTTCAACAATAAGCAGTATTCAAATAGAACCTTAAAATGTATTATAACATCTAAGATACTTGTAAATTTTTTTTTTTTGCTGAATTCCAAGATACTTGTAATTTAAATAATATTGTTTGTTCTCTATTATGAAGATAACTATGATTCAAATCTTCTCTCTCATTATTTTATATATATATATATATATATATAAAACAAGGAGTGAACAGGAGAACTCATTTGGTACGTTTTATATGTTCAAGGACTAAAAATAAAATTTAAATTTCAGGAACTTAAATAGAATATGAATCAAATTTCAAGGACCAAATGTAATTTTTTATTTTTATTTTAAAAAGCCACATCTACCTTAGCCACGTAAGCAAGCAATATAATGAAAAAGGAATAGAATGACTAACTTAGAGACTGAAAAAGAACTTAAGAACAAATTTTAAGAACTTTTTTATTTAAAAAAAAAAAAAAAAACCCAAAAGTATATTTTGACATTAAAAAAACACATGAAAAGATGGCAACATTATCATCTTATATGACTAAGCTCAATACACAAACTATTTGTTTAATTTAATAACCTTTGGAGATTCCCATTCCATTCTCTGTGTCTAACAAAAAAAAGCATTACTAGTTTAAAATTATTGTGATTGGAGTTCCCTTTTTTTTCTTAAAGAAGAAAGTATTCTCCACCAGTCCTCTCTCCCTTTTTAATGGTGGGTGTGGCTATCAGTCCTATCACACTGAGACTCAGCTGAGGAACACATATCACTAGTTATTCCTAAACCTACATCTCTATCTCTCTCTCTCTCACCCTCCAATGAAAAGTGGGATTGCTTTTGTAGTTTTGTGATACATATTGAGTCTTGAACTCTTTTGTTGTGTTCATGTAAAAAAAGATCTGAGGTTTTCTTTTTTTAAACCAAAAGAACAACCAGAACTGAGCCACCTAAGGAAGGTTTGGTTCATTTTTATTATCATCAAATATATATTACTCATTAATTATAATAAGCAAGTACATATAATTAGTTTTGTCTCATATACGCACTTTATGGACCATTAAATATTTTTCTGATGAAAAAGGAGGTGTAAAAGAAAATACTTATACGATACAGTTATCTTACCTCATATGCTTAGCTCATGTCCAAGTTTTCAAGTATAAAATTTTGTTGCACGTTTTTATTATTGTTTATAAATGTCAAATTTAAAGTTCTTATTCTTCATCCTTTTGGAAAATATGTAACCAAATAGAGATTTATTTTTGATAAAGTTCTGGTAAAGTAAACATAGGAGGTGTCCATATACAAGGAAACTCTATTATTGTTATTAGTCATGCAATTAAATAATGACCTAATAAGTCAAACCCCAAAACATTTATCCTAAAATGAAATGAGTACTAGTACTAAATTTTCAAAGACTCATAGAAAAATGGTGTATAAAATTCCCCTTTGAAAACTGTGATGAGCTTAAAAGTTAAGTAACCTAAAAAAACATAAAATTACTGTAAATACACTGTTTTGTCAACGTGTGGCCACTGTCTCATAAGACAATAATTGACAAAGTGGAGTGCACTCTACTTATTAGGCTCCACACTTTCGTGGCACTTGCTCATAGTTTATTAAGAGAAAAGTGAAAAAAAGTAACAATACAAAGATTTGTCACTCATCCATTTAAAAAAATAAGGGACATGTGTATGAGTTTTATTAATTTAACAATTGATGAGGGTTGAAACATTGAAACTGGAACTAATAACAAATATTTTAGTCCATCCTGATCCACTTATGTAACAAATGGAAGTATATTATGATAATTTTTTATTAATTTCTTTTCAGTCACATTATGCCTCAGATAACACCTATGCCTTTCGTTCGGGTGTTTCTGTCTTTGAAACCTACCTAGTAGTTTCATGTTTTCATATACGTACCAAGAAAAATGGAAATGGGGTCACATGGTCCCAAACTTATTAAAATGCAGGCCTGCCTATCACTTTGTTTGATAAATTGACAAGTGCATCACTGAAGTAATGAATGAGAGAAGAATGGGAAGCAACCTCCCTCAGTAAATAAATTAACTCTCCATTGAAAAATAATGAAATTATTTTATTCCCTCTATATAGGCTTTATTCATGTCAATAGTTTGCTCATTAATTTGTCGTTAGTAAACATCCACTAGCCTTAATCTTTATGTCAATTGGCATTTTTTGATATTTTTAACGTGGACTCAAATTTCTCTCCCGAACCTTCTTAGATGTATCAAAAATGGGTTTAAGTAATAGTTCAATGATAATAACATTTTTTATGGTGTCCCATATAATCTCACCTCCCCTCTTCCATTATCTACTTATCAAAAAAATTATTAAAAAAATTAAGAACTACTTAATCTTTAATTGAGCTGCGCCTTATTCATGATTTGTATAAGGTCTCATAATTTCTTCTAAGTAAATCAATATCTTTTAATAAAAAACTAAATGCATCATTCTTTGATGACTGTTTTATTTGACACAATAGCACCTAACATTTAATAGTAGTTTCATTACAATAATTGCAGATTGATCATATACAATGACAATTGCAATAAATAATAATTAAACCAATAACAATAAGTTTCATATTGAGAAATTTTAGAAATTTTATCAATTTCACAAATTTACAAATTATAAACAAGTAATAAAATAAAAATAGGTGGTTGAAAGAAAAACTCTAGCACACAAGGCTTATTTATTGATGTAGAATAATTTTTACAAAGAGTTTTTTCGCAACATTTTTTTAGTGATATAAAATAATTACTAAGTATTGTTTTAGTCATTATGAAACTTAATCTTTAAAAGAAAAAGCATTTAGCTATTTTCACATTAACTCTTATAAGTTAAAATTCTAAAAATAGAGCAATCATTTTCCTAATACAAGTAGAATACTAAGAAAATAAATTGAAAACGCAATAGATAAAAGAGGAAGACAAATATATTAGTTAAATTAAGAATGAATTAATCCTAGTACTACTAATTGATAGATTTTTTCATTTTTAGAAGGAAACATTCCACTAAAAGTATACCTCATTGATAGATTTCTTCATTTTTAAATAGGAACACATTCCACTAAAAGTATACCTAACTACATCTTTCCATTTGCATGATTAACAACAACAAAAAATTAGTTTATTTCAAAAAAGCTAAATTATTTGCTAAAAAGTTGAGACAAAAGGCATAAAAAGCCAATTTTTTTTCAACAATTTCCAAACGTACACGAGTAATCAACTAGCAAAGCAATTAAAACGCACCCACCTCATTGTCATCATACCATATTTAACAACCAATAATGGTCATTTATATATCAACTAAAACCTTAAATGTTATCATTTTTCTTCTCCATAACTACCTTCCCAAGGCCAAACACACCTCATCTATCCAAGGTCTGATTTTCTTAACCACCCAACCATGGACAAGTATATTGGAGACCATGATGGCTTTGGTGAAAAAGGGAGAACAATGACTTATTATGATTGGAGTAAAATCAATTTTATTAAAAACTACCATACGAAAGAGTATTGCTAAGAACATAACATTAATTATAACTGTAAACATCACTTATTATGATTAGAGTAATATCACTTTTACTTGAGTGTATCATCGACATCATTTTTATTATGCATTAATCATAATAGATCATATCAACAGCTTTGAAAATTGATATTTTCCAGATCATTTGCATCCGAAATGAATAACTTTGGGTAAACCTTAACAGAAGAAGGGAGGTCCCTCCTCCCCAATCCCCATAGCTAAACAACAAAGAACCAAACCTTCAATAATAGGACTGCAATCTGCATACCGGACGGGGCTCTACCTGTAGTCAAATCATATGGATCGGGCTGAAATTCTAGGTCTGACTGATGCTTGGGTTAGGTCGGATTGAACTCAATAATTAAAAGGATCCCATAAAGAAATAAAGAAGAAATAATGCAACTGTTAAGAATATATATAACACAATCCAATGTGCACCCCCCTCATAATTGGTTTATTATAATTTGTGTTTTCACACCAAAAAAGCGAAAAACAGATCCTATATATTAAAGTTATGGCTGTAAATTCTTCACCCACAAAAAAAAAAAGAAAAGAAAAGAAGAAGAAGTTATGGCCAGTAACAACAATGAAGGTGGCACTGTCACTATTGGAAAACTTTAGGATTAATTTTATATATATAAAAATAAAAAAAAAATTGGTAAAAACCAGAGAGGTGTGACCATGGTGGAAATGGAGAAATGGGGTTGGTGGAATTGGTTCGAGCATCATCAATAATAGCTGTGTTATTGTACTTGTGGATGACTCTAGTCTTATGTGAAGACTTAGAAAAAGTAAAATAGAGATAGGGGTTGCCATTGGACCATGAGAGTTGTGCTTGTGAATAATTTAGATCTCTTTTTATCTTTATAGATAAAAATATCTCAATAATTGAACCCAAAACCCTGTGTATAGATATTGACAGATATTGGTGGCATTTCGGATCCTACTCGTATCACAGATCAAAACTGTGTCCAAAGCCTTTTTTTTTTCATGGAAAAGCAACATCTTAAGTTGGTGGGAATCAAATCTTCCATATCACTCATATTGCATTTCATTGGCTTTTGGTTTGTAGAAAGAGCTTAGTCTGACAATAATATATATATATTTAAATATTTTTCTACTGATCATTTGATGCACCAACTAGTAAAGTCTGAAAGTTCATATATACGCATGAGGTTTTAATGGCCGGCCTTGTTGAATTGATCAATAGATTAAATATATAATTAACCAATGAAAGTAAAATTTAGATAAGGGATAAATATCTATAGCCGCCTTAAATTTTGAGAGTAATTGCAACTTGGACCTTAAAATTTAGAAATTTATAATCAACGTACACTCTAATTAGATTAATTTTGCCAAAAAGTAATTATAATATGGGTTGTACTGTATGGTTCATCAACTGTGCAGAAATGCCCAAGAATGGGTTATACTGTACTTGTACATGACCAAGCCTATGAGGCTATGACCCAACAAAATCCTGAGCCCAGCAATAATTCACACAATTAATTTAGCTTTGTCATCATGCTCATGCACATAAAGTCAGCAGTCACCGACTACCACTACAACCGGTCTAAGGGTTAGTTTGAGTCAGCTTTTTCTAATAATATATATTTTTTTAGAGAAATGCTAATGAGTGCACTTAGAGTACTAGTTAAAAATCTAATTAAAGAAAGTTTTTATAAGAAAAAAACAATTAATATTTTGACAACTTTTTTCATTTCCCATAAGAATGATGTTAAAACTTTCTTAAAATGAATTCTTAACCAGTGCTCTAAGGGCACTCGTTAGCATAACCCTTTTTTTGAAAGTGGCGGTTTTAAAATGTGCAGTATGTAATTGAGTTTTTTTAGGTTAAAATGTAAAACTGACCCTCTAAATTTAATCATTTTTCATTTTAGTCCTTGGATTTTGTCATTTCAGTCTCCTATGTTTCATTTATTCCCAATTAAGTTCTTTGTTAGTATTCTATTAGTTGTTGTCGTTAATTTACAAAAATGACACGTTTTGGACTTTATCTTTTATTTCTTAATTTTAGAAAAATTGTTAAAAAAAAATAAAAACAAAATTAATTCCCACCCCCACCCACCCGGTCTGAGAAACCTAGAATGAGAGAGAGGGAAAGAGAGAGAGAGAGTGAGAGATCAAGAGGGGGAAAGAGAGATGGGGAGGGGGAAGATTGAGAGGGAGAGACCGAGAGGGAAGATCAATAAGATTTATCAACAATATATATGCCTTTCAGTTCCAAAGAGGTCCTGATACATTACAGTCCAACAAGTTCTGCTTATATACTTTGCTGCAATTGCAATGGGTAGGAGATTGACAATATTATATTTCTCCATTTTACACATGGAACAACTTCATTACAAAACAAACAAAAATTAGAGAGGACAATGATGCTAGAGACTATAGACCAACCCAAAGAAACAAGTTACAACAAGATATCTATGCTGCCAGTATAATTTGATGTAGATAAAGCACTACGTAGAAAGGTAAGTGTCTTATCCACAATGAGAGGGTTTTGGGCAACGTGTAGAAAACGCAAGAATCCTTCATATTTGAAAAAGCCACTTTTGGGCAACGCGTGCTGGCAATAATTTACCAAACACGCATTTTGGGTTTTGGACTTAGAACGCGCATTTTGGGTTTTGAAAATGGAACCAAACGCACACTAATCTATACTATTATTTAAGAGTTTTTTCTGTTTAAATTTTTCATTTTTTAGTTTAAAAATGTTCGTACACTCCTATGTTTAAGTAGAAACAAAACTAAAAGATAATCTGGTATAAATACAACTCTAACTTCCACTAAAACATTGCCTAAAAAATATGGTTACTCTCTTGTTATTTTATTTTATTTTATTTGTTGAAAATTCTCTTATTAATTTTTAAATTTTTTTTATCCACTTATAAATTAAATCCTCAAAATAAAAATTATATATATAAAATAAAAACACAAATTTTTATATTGCTACAAAATACTAAATAGGACCACTAAAATAAAATTAAAAAAGGCCTCATCGCAAGCGCGTGTAATGAGGCTCGTAAATTAGAAAGAAAATTTAGTCCCTTGGTAAATTTTATGTATTATTGATTAACTTAAAACATTAGCCGATCATGAATTCAAATTGATTTCCGGTTAATTATGCAAAGCAAACAGGTCACCAATTATAAGTAAAGTAAATAATACAATCAGCTGATTGTGAAGTGAAAAACTATGGAACCATTACGATAGTTAATTAACCCTAATTGTCAAAGGAATTTCACTATTTAAAATCAAATTTTACAACTAGGATATATCCATATTTCTAGTCTCTGCGCTAGATACTTGCAAATGTGACCCCACTATCCCTTGTAAGCTACTTGAACTCTTTTAAACTAAAATTCTACTATGAACCGTGTTCGTGACTCTAAGGACCACCTTAAACATTTCTTCTCTGATTTAAACGAAGAAGGATTGACTCTATGGCTTCAGGCTTGATCACCAACTGAAAACATTGTCTTCATATTCACTTTTTGAATACGTGGTCAATAGAGCATTTAGGGTTTTGGTTTGATGTGTATGAATATGATGACTCTCTTCAAAAGCTCTTTTTTTTTTTTCAATAGATTATAATGTGCACTAATAAATTTTAGAAAGTAGGATACAATTTCAAATCCATCAGCCAATTAACTTAGTGGACTTGATTAAATTAGGTTTCTGGTGTCTCGACCGATCAAGACTCAATCGAAAGTGAGTTGAGATTCCAGAGACTTCCTTCTCTTGAGTTGATTCTTGGACACTTGATCTTGTACAAGTGAATTTGACGATTACAACTCAAATAGGATACACGTCATGGAATTTGCCGGCATTACACCTAATATACATGAACATAAGATTCTCACCCTTGCAGGAAAAATATGTAATTCACTTCTAGGTCTTAAGGAATCTCAACGTTGAAATACAAAATCCCTTCTCGGTTTCTCGCATGCCCTCACTTTCACAACTGGGTAAATGGCTTTTTTCTCTGACTGTGAAAAAAAAAAAAAGTTACCATGGTTATATGCGATTGCAATTGGAAGAGTCGTTTTCATGCATAAATTATTATTTTTATTATCATTATTAAACGGGAACTAATTTGTTATAATAAAGTATTGAAGGTGTCCCTCAAATCTGTTCGAAGTTATGCTTTTCAATTTATTTATTTTTTCAATGAACGTGCATTTCAAGTATTTCTCTCCTGAAAAATAATAGCAATATTTGTTTAAATTGGTCCATGTTTCAGCGAGTCACAAAATGGGATATGATCTGGGTATCTTAGTCCCAAAAAGAAGACGAAAACGTTACTCTTTGTTGGCCTTTCATATATTTAAACTTGACTTCCGGATTGAATATGGCCCTTAGACGGCCTTGAACCTCTTTGATAAAATCAATTTAGGGGCACTTGGAAAACTCAAACAAGTGGAAAATAATTTTCCTGCCAATATCAAGCTAGTCAACAAGTATAACTAGGATTAGATAAACCTTAACTTTATACCCAAAAAAATATAACCTAGAGGTCATTTGTCACGTCTAATAATTCGACCATGTCCGTGTCACCCACGTCTATTAATGAAAATGAACCCTTTCTTTGTTAACATATAGAAATGTACAAAAGAAAAATTATAGAAGGTGTATAGCATGAGCCATAGTCACCTAGATTTCATCGCCTAGATAATGTCCTAATACCCAAGCAAGCTGAGCAGTCATGCCATACTTTCTTCCCTAATGGATGGCAATAAGCACCTCCAATTTAGTCCATTTTTAATTGGTATTTTTGGGGTCATAGATGAAGCAATTGTGGTTGTAATCTACCATTTTTTCGCTGTTTGCTGCTGCAACCAAAGGCATGAGCCATAGTCACCTAGATTTCATCGCCTAGATAATGTCCTAATACCCAAGCAAGCTGAGCAGTCATGCCATACTTTCTTCCCTAATGGATGGCAATAAGCACCTCCAATTTAGTCCATTTTTAATTGGTATTTTTGGGGTCATAGATGAAGCAATTGTGGTTGTAATCTACCATTTTTTCGCTGTTTGCTGCTGCAACCAAAGGCGTGAGCCAAGTCCATCAAATAGGCCTAGTAGCACAAGCAATTCATTGGCGCAATTTATTCCAATCTTCAAGTACTCCCAAGTGAGTGGAGAAGAAACGTGTGCTGTGTGCTTGTCCGAGTTCAATGAAGGCGAGGAGGTTCGGGTGTTGCCCGAATGTCTGCATTTGTATCATGTAACTTGCATCGATTGGTGGCTTAAATCCCATTCAAATTGCCCGCTTTGTCGAGCTGACACTATTCCTCCACCGCATGCGGTCTTGTCTACTCCAAGTCCAGGTGAAACTCTGCGGCCAGAGCTCCATAGATTGCCGAATTTATAAGCATAAACTTCAAATGATTTATAGATGGCTTTGCATTCCAACTCTACTACTCTTGTTTGCAAGATGAATGTGTTTAAAAGCTTTGACCAATGTCGTAGCTAGATTGTGCATGTGAAATATAGATGAAAAAAATGTTCGGTCAATTGCATTAGCAATTTAGCATAGATGTTAAATCATCATCTGCTGTGTAGAATATTTGTTCTTATCGATTAAGATAGATACTTCTTTTTGATAATAATTAAGATAGATGCTTCAATCCTAGTAGTCTTGTTATGCTCATTTTCATTCAAAGAATATCATTAAAAACTTAATGCATGTAAAGGTTTGGCAATCCTGGTTTAATTTACAATCTTGGTAGTGAAATACTAAAAGCTAAACCCAATATATCGAATTTAAGATGATTACAACAACACTTTGAATCTAGATATTTGTCTACGACATACAGAGAAAAAAAAAAATTTAAAATAGATATTTATGATAATAAAAAAGAGAGAACATTCATTTAAAGCAACTAGTGAAACTTCTATTGTATAGAATATATAGCATATGATAGTATATAATTTGCGTTGGCTTTTGACATATGGTAGTATTGCTTGACTAATTAAATATTGAAAGGTTATGATTTAGATTCCAAAAGAATAAGTAGCATATTAATTAAAATCAAGGATAAATTACATGTACAGCGAAATTAGACTTATTCAGTTATTATTATTATTATTATTATTATATATATATATTTTTGTTGAGAAGAGAGTTACTATATCTAATTTTACAGAAATGATACTTTGTCCCACAAATGCTCAAAATGATTGACACACTGCACCTCATTATTTTTTTAATTTGAGAGGTTGAAATTGGGGTGAAGTATCAATTATTTTGATCCTTTGGGGAATGTCTTTTCTTGAAAAATTGGGTATAGCAAGTCTAATTTCTCTACAACTTGAGGGTGTCAATGTAATTTACCTATTAATTAATAGAACAAGCTTGATGATACCAAAAATTGTCAATTGGGTCACTTGTCTAATCTAGAGCTTTTAACAATCATTTAAGATTTGCAAGAAAAAACAAAGTTGATCAAAGAGACCATCGAGTTGTGCCTTGCGGGAGAGCCTCCGATGCTTAAGTTAGTATTAGCCCCATATATATATATATATATATTTTGAATATAAATAGTATTTTGTAAGATTTTTCTCATACCTTAGCAAGTGAGGCAATTTTATATTTTTATAAGTGATTTAAGTAGCTATTGTACATAATTGTAGGTGATTATTACCCTAAATGTAACCGTCATTGGCTTGATGGGAGTTTAAGACATTTAGGTAATGATCACTGGATTCAGATCCTTTAGATTTTCTAAGGTACTCTACCAATAAATTTCTTTAAATTCTAACAATTCTTTTATAATTTAAGAGTCTGCCATATCAACTTTCCACTAATAATACTCTTAAAATAATATAATAATGTTGCAAACAAAACAATTAAGATTATTGTTAGTGGAATGTTGACATGTCAAAATCTAAACCATTAAATTACTAAAGAATTGGTAAGATTTAAGAAAATCTATTTGGTAAAGTACCCTAAAAAATCTAGAGGATCTGAATTCATGATCATCATTGAATATATTGAAAGTGTTTGAGTGATTACTTATCAGTTATCTTTCTTTGATGGCTTACGTGACTTAGTATCATCTATTAAGGTGGACAACCAATTGATTTTCCTGGACTCATCAAAGCTGTTTATTGATTTCACGTAAATAATTGTTCAATCACATTTATTAATCACCAAATTTAAAAATAATATCTTGTCAAAAAAAAATTAAAAATAATAATAATAAAAGAAATAAAATCAATACACAAATTTTGGTGATAAATTGGAAATCTAATGAAGAGTCTTTTTAAAGGAAAAAATCACTTAGGGGGATCTAGCCCCTTAGAAAATTCACTAGAAGAGACAATAAATCAATCAAAACATACAAAACTTATGTAACTTAAACACAACCTCATTCTTTCCATCGAGGTGGCGTAGAAACTAGAGAATTCTTTTGCATGAGACTTCTTTATGAATAAATCTCGTTCGCAACGTCAAAACTCTAGACAGTAACAATAGCGACCCACTATCGAAAAAATTAACTCTGTGGGTTTAACAATAATAGTCTAAGCTTAAGGGTGAATGGTAATGTAACAAATTTTATGTTTAGGAACCACCGAAGGGTGATAGCCCGATGGTATGAGGCCCTTAAACCACCCTTGCGAGTCCAAGGGTTGTGGTTTGAGTCATGGTGCTTCAGTTTAAAATGCTGTGCCCCACATGGATAGACCCAAGTAGCTTCGATGGTCCTACACCATAAAATTCGGGTTTAAGTGGGCCAAGGCAAAGATAGCGCATCGTATGAGCCAATTTTTTGTTTATCAAAAAAAAAAAAAAAAAATTATGCTTAGGAAGAAAGTTGTATAATCACAAATAAGGACTTATCTATTTTGGCTCAAAGAGAAAGGCTTTTAATGGGGCTTATATAAGTAGGTTTAGATTTTGGTATAAGTTAATTAAAGACTTTAGAAACTTCTAATAAGTTTTTCACAATTTCATTCAAATGAGTTTTGCACAAATTTTATCCATGCTTAATTGTTCCATTCGAGCGATTCTTGATTTTGCTCGACTAGAATTACTGGTCTTCAAGTTCTTTAATCTTGACAAACATTTGCACATCATAAAAACTCAATTATAATAGATTACAACCCTTTTAAATCTTAACACATGGTTTGTCTTTGTCACATGAAATTTGCCAATCTCTAAAAACCTCACAAAGATGCTGATGTAATCCACAAACAAAATTCTGCAGAAGGGCCTTGTACATGCATACATAAAATTTTAAGCCCCAACCCAGCTAGCCTCGGATGATATATAAATTCTTCACAGCCCTGGCCCATCCTGATTCTGGGCTGCTCTTCTGGTCCATACTCCATACACACTCATAACTGTAGAGAGAAAATAAAATGCTTTTGTAGTGTAGCAATCATGATGTAGGTTTGTCTTCTAACCTCATTTTCCGTCAAGTGTCAATTATTGCTGCTCAAAATTCCAAAGCAAACCCCACAACGACCGTTCACAAGGCACTAATCTAGTAATCTTCTCCATAAAGCTGTTTAAAATACAAAACAAAAACAAAAAAAACAGGAAAAAGCAAAAACACAAAAAAGAGTCTAACCACTCTCTCTCTCCTCTCCACCATGGAGATCGCGCCCACAGGTCTTCTAAGCATAGAACCACCTCCCTTCCCTGCAACGCCAAGCAGCGTGGACTTATCCCCTCTTGAATTCGTTCTCGCTCTTATTGCCGTGGTCACCATCCCAGCCTTAGTCTACGTCTTCTTCTTCGCCGTGAAGTGCCCTCCGAACCCTTTTCGAGGACGAAGATACCGGGGCTCCTCCAGCGAGACCGATGGACATAGTAACTTAGATGGGGTTGCAGATGTTGTTAAGGTTGAGAAAGAAAGCAGCCACGCTAGTAAAGATGTTGTTGGTAGTGAGTGTCCTGTGTGTTTGATGGTGTTCGTAGAGGGTGAAGAAGTGAAGCAACTGAGTGTGTGCAAGCACTCTTTCCATGTTCCTTGTATTGACTTGTGGCTCAGTTCTCATTCTAACTGTCCCGTTTGTCGTGCTTCTGTCTCTGTTAAGCAAGGTTCGTCGGATGCATCTGATTTGGTTTGAGTTTCACACTACTATTTACTATATATATCTAGCTAGATTCTTTATCTTCTTCTTATTTTTGTTTCTTTTTGTTCTTTCTTGATTAATTTCTTAGGGGTCGGGAAGAGATCAATGTTTTGTTATGAATTCTGTTTGCTTTTTCAATACCTTCATCACCGACAAGTTGTAGTTATAGTACTGTTGTTTGGAGGAGAAAAAGATGAGGGAATCCAAGGTAGACAAATAGGGTTAGTGATGTCAAACATTGTGTTTCGATGTCCTTATAATTTTTGTTTTCAACAATTTTTAAAATCTAAAAAATTGTTGTTCATGTTTTAATTAGCAAATTTAATATCTTGTTTGTTTACTGTAGTGTGACACCTTTCTGGGTATAGCTAAAGCATTGCTTCTTGAGAGATCCAAAATTGGATTGAACATTGAATAAAATTGTGACTACATTCATAGTTTGAGATGAAAAATAGGTTGAACATGGAATATTAATTCAGCCCTTAATTAGAACTGGTAGCCCCCACTGTTTGGTGACTATGAGTTTTTTATTTTTATTTTTATTTTATCGCAGTACTAACTACTAAGACAGTATGATTACTTTGCTGAACTAGGTGGAACTTTAATTAATTCGTTTGAATTTTTTGCTCCAATATCTAGTTTAGGTAGACCAATAAAACCCATTAACCTCAGGCTAAGAGACATCGAATGACAGCTTACCAAAATTCGTTAAATAACGTTTAAGAAAGTGTTTTATCAAGAAAAATTAAAGAAGTATAAACTTTTTTTAAAAAAAAACTTCAAGCAAGACAAGAAATAACAAAAAGGAAAATTATTCTTTTTTCACCCTTATCTTTCATCCTAATCACACTTATCCCTCCAAATTATCAAAACGTACGATTGATCTCCTAATTTGAGAGTTTCTTTACAATGTGCCCCCTACCATCCAATTTGGGGTTAAGTCCGAAAGCAAAATAGCACCCATGCAAATCAACGACAACTAGTAACTTGCAAAACTGGGATATCAATATATGAACTCTCTCCTACACAACCATAATCACCACCTTCCTCACTGCCATTGACCAAAACCCAGTCTCATTAGTACCATTAGTGTTGCTTGCTGCAAAAGCAAAACCCTCCATTCTAACCATTGAGCTTTATAGAGACCCCAGAGTACCCTTTGCTCCTGCTTTAATTTTCCCCAATGCCATCTTTGTCACTCTCATTGTTGCCTCATCGGCTTCTTCAACAATCTCGTTGTCAAAAATATTGCTGGCATGAAGTTCGTTGTCACCTCTAACATGATGTTGAAGAGGAGCTAATTTTCTTTTACATGCTTAGAATTTATTTTCCCTGCTCCGGTTTTATTTTGTTTGATGGAAAATGTAGAATTTTTCCCAAGAAACATATGCTAATCTGAACATATTTTCCCTAGAATGTTTGTGAAATTTAATTTATGTCAAATTATTTAATTTATTGTTGAAAATTGGATTTTATTTATTTATTTTAAGAATCTTGGAAATTGGAATTGAGGGAAGAGATTGAAGGGATTGGCAAAATTTGTTGGCATTTCTTGACGCTTGTTTGGTTAATGAGAAAACAAAACCAAAAAAAAAGGAAAAAAAAAAAAAAAGAAAACAAAGAAAGAAAAAGTCTCTTTCTTTGATGTTGGACTCAATTATCAATTTATTTCCTTTGTCTTTGGATTCTCTTAGATATCAAATAAGTTTATTGAGCGGTTTTGAAATCTGGGATGATGTAATTTTTAGTTTGGATTAATCTACTTTGATTGTGAAACGTGTGAGTGAGAGTGTTGCTGGGTTTGCTTCCTTGACTGGGTCTATCTGTTTTTTACTTCTTTTGCCTTTTGGGTCAACGTTGGTGACTTGGTGAATATGCAGTTCGTTGTCATCAATTGTTACTTTTTAGAATCGCTGGAGCTGCTCTTAGATTGGTGATAAGAAAAGAGACATACGGGGTATTTTAGTAATTTCAAATGGTAAAAAATTACCAAAATACCACTTTATTGTTTAGATAGTAGATACCATGTGATTTTCAAGTGCCTACATTTTTCGTTAGACTTAACACTATATCAAACGGTAGAGGGAACACTGAAACAAAAATATAACCTTGGGAGATCAATATTTCTGTGTTTCGATAGTTTGAGAGGTTAATTGAGATTAAAGATAAATGTGAAAAAGTGTAATTTTACCTAACCAAAAAAAAGAAAAAAGAAAAAAGAAAAGAAGAAAAGAAGAAGCAAGTAATAAATTAAGATGGGAATACCACAAGCACGTAATCTAATTTTATTAAGAAGTAGTCGCAAACTCACTCAATGCATGAGAAAATATAATATGATTATTTTATAATAATTGTAGGGACTCAAATTGTTTTGGACCCAAACAATAACATTTGTAGAGCATGGGTAGAAGGGCTAAGCATCAGCAAAGCGAACTATGGTTGACATGAGATTCATAGGAATAATAATAAAGGAATTTTGACTAAGTGTTTTGGGAGGATAATAACAATGATTTTTGCTAAGTGTTTATGAAGAAAGTTCGTCCTCGGCTTAGTCCGAAGATCTCTTTCCTTTAGAACTGACAAAGACCAGGGTTGTCGTCGAACTCCTTGAAAACCATTTCTATGTTTCTATTCAAGAGTCTCCCCCCCCTCCCCTCTCCTCTTTTACGTTGGAGGTTCTATTTATTATATAGTCTCGTTTAGTTGATCTCTATCGTCCACTTGTCGGTCATCTGAACTTATATATGAGGGCTTATCCCATTAGTCACCTCTGCAGGCTTTCTATTAGTTGGAGCAACCAAGGCTGCACTGTTCACTGGTCACTTCACCATTAATGTGGCCAGAGTGTTGGTGGCATGCATTTAATGAACGAGTGATAGCTTCCATTAATCAACATCTAGTTTATTTCTGTAAGTCTTCTTTTCTTTCTAGTCTATACTTCTCTACCTGAGTTCCTTGTTAGTTCTTCTAGGATGGGTAGATTTAAGTCGTTGTGCTTTAGCGCTCAGTTTTACCTGGTTTTCGTTCCTAGCAGGGCTCATTACATAGCGCCAAAGGGGTTGGTTTTGCCGTAGGTCTGGGCCTACGGTCAGTACAAAAACCTAGTTCTGCCCAGTGCTTATATCGTCCTATAGTGACTAGTTTCCACATAAGTTTGAGTCCGAAGATCATGCAAGACCTTGGCTTTTCCTAGCACTTAGTATTTCATGAGGAAATGGTCTTTCTGTTGGCCTGAGTCCTTGGACCATGCAATACCTAAGTTTTGTCTAACACTTGTCTTCGTCTGAAGTAACTGGTTTCCCCAGAGGCTTGAGTCCGAGGACCATGTAAGGCCTTGGTTCTGTCCAGTACCTAGTTTTCCTCTTTTAAGTAGTTAGTTTCCCCAGAGGCTTGAGTCCGAGGACCATGCAATGCCGAGGTTCTGTCTAACACTTAGTTTTTGGTCTGAAGTAGCTGGTTTCCCCAGAGGCTTGAGTCCGAGGACCATGTAAGACCTTGGTTCTGTCCAGTACCTAGTTTTCTGATTTTAAATAGTTAGTTTCCCCAGAGGCTTGAGTCCGAGGACCATGCAATACCTAGGTTCTGTCTAACCCTTAGTTTTTGTCTGAAGTAGTTGGTTTCCCCAGAGGCTTGAGTCCGAGGACCATGCAAGGCCTAGGTTCTGTCCAGTATTTAGTTTTCTGATTTAAGTAGTTAGTTTCCCCAGGGGCTTGAGTCCGAGGACCATGCAATGCCTAGGTTCTGTCTAACACTTAGTTTTTGGTCTGAAGTAGCTAGTTTCCCCAAAGGCTTGAGTTCGAGGACCATGCAAGGCCTTGGTTCTGTCCAGTACCTAGTTTTCTGATTTTAAGTAATTAGTTTCCCCAGAGGCTTGAGGAGGACCGCGCAATGCCTAGGTTCTGTCTAACCCTTAGTTTTTGTCTAAAGTAGCTGGTTTTCCCAGAGGCTTGAGTCCGAGGACCATGCAAGGCCTAGGTTCTGTCAAATACTTAGTTTTTTTATTTTAAATAGTTAGTTTCCCCAGAGGCTTGAGTCCAAGGACCATGCAATGCCTAGGTTCTGTCTAACACTTAGTTTTTGGTCTGAAGTAGCTAGTTTCCCCAGAGGCTTGAGTCCGAGGACCATGCAAGGCCTTGGTTCTGTCCAGTACCTAGTTTTCTGATTTTAAGTAGTTAGTTTCCCCAGAGGCTTGAGTCCGAGGACCATGTAAGGTCTAGGTTCTGTCCAATACTTAGTTTTCTGATTTTAAGTAGTTAGTTTCCCCAGAGGCTTGAGTCCGAGGACCATGCAATGCCTAGGTTCTGTCTAACACTTAGTTTTTGGTCTGAAGTAGCTGGTTTCCCCAGAGGCTTGAGTCCGAGGACCATGCAAGGCCTTGGTTCTGTCCAGTACCTAGTTTTCTGATTTTAAGTAGTTAGTTTCCCCAGAGGCTTGAGTTCGAGGACCATGCAATGCCTAGGTTCTGTCTAACCCTTAGTTTTTGTCTGAAGTAGTTGGTTTCCCCAGAGGCTTGAGTCCGAGGACCATGCAAGACCTAGGTTCTGTCCAGTACTTAGTTTTTTGATTTTAAATAGTTAGTTTCCCTAGAGGCTTGAGTCCGAGGACCATGCAATGCCTAGGTTCTGTTTAACACTTAGTTTTCTGACTTGCTACGCCGAGGAGGGGACCCTGTTCTATTCTAGCCTCTTCGTTTAGCGTGCCTCTTCTGATTACGAGGCGTCTCTTAGGTTGTTCGAGTAACGAGTTTTGACGCTTCGGTGCCTCCTCGTTAATGAGGCGCCTCCTCATTAATGTCCTTGCGGATTTACGAGGATCTAGTGGCAGATAAGCCCCTTGGAAATTGGGCGGAGTTATTACCTCCAGTAATCTCTCCCTAGGATTTAATGCGGGTTGGCTCTCACCAATTTTTCACCTTCTATATAAGGCGTTTCTGGGACAACCTTTTTCTTCAAACTCCATAAATATTCGAATTCAAATTTCACAAACACATTGTTCAGGGATTTTGCAAAAATAGCAGTTTGAGCCCCACAAAATGAATTGGCCCTTGGAAAAGGCGGTTTCGAGGAGGCCTAGCTCCTTTCAGGAGCCGAGGATGGCACCCCAACCCTGTACATCATGCTGGGGTTGGGGTAGGAGGACGCCGAAGATTCTTCTTCTTTTCAACCTAACCAGAGGTGAAACCCTCTTTGCTGCTTGGAGGGGGATCCAGAAAGGACATAATCTCCCTCCCTTGGATTTGGGTCTGTGAACTCTCCAAGCTGGCAGTAATGGGGTTGGGAGGGAAACCAAACAGAACCAAGAGGTGGAACCGTCCGGTGCCGCGGCCTCTTCTTCCTTCAACGTTGCCTTCCTTCCTTCCTTTCCTCTTCTCTTGCTCCTCAACTAGCTTTGTTAGGCGTCTTTCTTTGTAGTTAGTTTTAGAATAAGCCTGCAGGAGCATCAATTGTAAGATGTAACTTTTTCTTCATATATTAATAAAGAAGTAGACCCATTTCATCTCTTTTATTTTTCGCATCTTTTTGTTTCTTGTGATTGTTGCCTTCTGATTGAATGTTGTTGCCGCACGCTGTATTGTTTTTTGTTTGATTTTTTTTTTTTTTTTTTTTTTAGAAGTGTGGCTCTTAATCTTTTCACACCAACCTTCGAACTTGCCAGTGCACAAGTCCTCCCCACAGACGGCGCTAATTGTAGGGACTCAAATTGTTTTAGACCTAAACAATAACATTTGTAGAGCATGGGTAGAAGGGCTAAGCATCAACAAAGCGAACTATGGTTGACGTGAGATTCATAGGAATAATAATAAAGGAATTTTGACTAAGTGTTTTGGGAGGATAATAACAATCATTTTTGCTAAGTGTTTATGAAAAAAGTTCATCCTCGGCTCAGTCCGAGGATCTCTTTCCTTTAGAACTGACAAAGACCAGGGTTGTCGTCGGACTCCCTGAAAACCATTTCTATGTTTCTATTCAAGAGTCCCCCCCCCCCTCTCCTCTTTTACGTTGGATGTTCTATTTATTATATAGTCTCGTTTAGTTGATTTCTGTCGTCCACTTGTCGGTCATCTGAACTTATATCTGAGGGCTTGTCCCATTAGTCACCTCTGCAGACTTTCTATTAGTTGGAGCAACCAAGGCTGCACTGTTCACTGATCACTTCACCATTAATGCGGCCAGAGTGTTAGTGGCATGCATTTAATGAACGAGTGATAGCTTCCATCAATCAACATCGGCTTGTCGAGGACGTGGGCATCCTCGGTGAGGTCCCTTAGCCACTTGAGCCTCGTCCGCTTATCCTCGGGCTCTGCCTCTCCTCGGTGTGGACCTTGGGCCGGATGTGGAATGAGCCGGGGTTGTTAAATATTTGGGGCCCCACAATAATATAATGTAAAATTTATAGGTTAAATTGTGCATGTGTTATCTAAAAGTATTTTTTCTATTTTTATAAGTTTAATGTAATGGAACATATAATGTATTTTGTATTCAACACTACACAGTAATATATATATATATATATATATTACATAATTATAATATTGTTTTATACAAATGGAGAAAATATTATGAAAGAAATTTTTTTAAATATACCATAATCAATTGAGTAATTTGAACATATCCAAGAATATTTAAAAGAAAATGTACACCCTCATTTCATGAAACACATGTAACATAACATTGTTTAAATTATTATATAAGTTTAAAATTGTAGCATTTTTTTTTCTTTCTAAATATAAATATAATACATATATTATTGAAACTTGAATTTTAAGATAATCTTGTGAATATTTATCATTTTATTGCATTTTTAGGGCCCTTATCTCTAATTTGTAATGCCTATTTTATTTTTATTTTTAACCTAATTAAATTAAAGAGTTTGGCCTAAATAGAATATAATTTCATACTTTTCAACCTAAAAATTAAGAAAAATAAATAAATTTGAGCAAAAAACTGAAAAAACAACTTACAAAAATAATCAATTTAAAGCCCTAATTAGTCTGGATGAAGTTTGTTTCTCCTAACATCAATAATATTTTTGTATCCGATTTATTAGTTATGAAATAAAATTCATACAAAGCTGTTTCTAAAAAAATAATTAATTAATTAATAAGGCTTAATATAAACTAAAATGGACTAAATTGGACCAAAATAGATCAAAGTAGACCAAATAGGTTGAGTAGACCAAAATGCTACGTTGAGGTGGCTTTAGCAGGAACGTGTGTGTGTGTGTATATATTCTTAAGATAACAGATCGCATAATCATGATTTGCAATAGAGATTCAACGAGCAAAAGAAACTATTCTTTGTTTTAAATTAATTATTTGGCTGATGAGACCTACACGTCCATAGCGCTCCTGACCAATTCACATGGTTATTATACCTGGGGAAAAAAAATCTTGTGTTTCGGTTACATGCCATACCTTCTCAAACTTGAAAAAAAAAAAAAAAAAAAAAATCCAATGGAGGTCGTTTAGATGAGATTCATGGGAAGCAAGCATGGCCTTTATTAAAAACTAGCCTCATCACACGTGCTTCGCATGTGCGATGAGGCCTTTTTTTTTTTTAGTGGTCCTATTTTGTAAAATAAAAATTGTGTTTTTATATATATATATATATATATATAATTTTATTTTAAAAATCTAATTTATAAGTGAATAAATCAATTTGAAAAATAACAAGGGAGTGTTCCTATTTTTTAGGCAATGTTTTAGTGGGAATTAGAGTTGCATTTTTACCAGATTATCCTTTAGTTTTGTCTCTACTTAAACATATGGATGTAGGGTATTATTGAACTAAAAAAATGAGAAATCCAAACAGGGAAAGCCCCTTAAATAATAATATAGATAAAAAATAAAAGCAAAAACTTGCGGAAGATCATAAGAATTATGTCAGTTGCGACATCACCCAAAAGATTTAGAGGGTTATATGATATATCCATTGCTATTTTTGTTGTTGTTAGTTAGTTAATTAGTTTTTCTCTTCTTCTGAGTCACAACTAAGTTATTTTCATCCTCACTCCTCACTAACCGAGTAATTGAGTTTGTTTCGTTTTAGAAAGGAGATTAGAGATTTCAGTTTGCGCTCGAGTATCATATTGTCTCACAAATAGAGAATCAAATGTACAAGACTTTCAAATTCAATGTGGGAGACTATATGAAAATCACTTCTCCCATTTAAATTTTCACGTCTAAATTCTAATCCTAAAAACACCCATAAGGCCATAGACCTGGACAAAATGGGCTTTTGCCCTTTTCAACCAAATTAATTAGCCTTATGCCCTCCTTCCCAAACTAATTAGGGAAATGCCCCTCTTTTAAAACTCGATTTTTGATAAATCGAGTTAGGTCCTATAGCGGCGTTTTTAAAGACCTATAGTGACGTTTTCAAGACCTATAGTGGCGTTTTGTAACTCGATTTATATGAAATCGAGTTATAGGTAAAAAAAATTAAAAAAATTGCCTATAACTCGATTTAATGGAAGTCGAGTTAAAAAACGTCACTATAGGTCTTGAAAACGTCACTATAGGTCCTTAAAAACACCGCTATAGGGCTCTAGATTTTTTTTTTTTTTTTTATAACTCGATTTATCAAAAATCGAGTTTTAAAAGAGGGGCATTTCCCTATTTAGTTTGGGAATGAGGGCATAAGGCTAATTAATTTGATTGAAAAGGGCAAAAGCCCATTTTGTCCCCATAAACCTTCTTCTTCTTTTTTCTTTTTTATTTTTTTTATTTTTTTATTTTTTTATTTATTTTTTTTAAGAAAGCGAATATTAAAAGAATTGTACAAAACTGAGAAAGAGAACGTTGATTGACTTTTAGGCTTTCTAAGATTTTTTTTTTTTGGATTTAAAAAATAATTATAAAGGCTACATCACACTTAATCTCACTATTTGGCGCATTAGGCTTTTTCGTTCAAGTACAGACAACAACTATTTTGACCCAAAAAAAAAAGAGATTGACGATTATAAATTTATAATGATACATCTGAAAGGTTATGGATCATTTTAAAAAATGGGACAAAGGTTTTAGGAAAAAAATGCATGTATATATATATATATATACTAGTAATATATTCATACGATGCATGAATTTATAATAAATTTTATGTAAAAGAAAAAGTATATCATAAAAATAATATTGAAACTATCATAAGCAGCTTGAAATTCTAAATTAATTATCATAATACATACATATATTAAGTCACTTGATGTAAGAACAATATGTAGTGTGCGATTTTTAATATATTAAAATATAAAATTATGATAGATGATTAAAATAATTAAAATAAATATTAAATTTGATTTCAAATTTATGCTCTATTTGTTTCGATGTACAGAAAATATTTTACCATGTTTGTTTTGTTGTAAAATCTTGTTAAACGTAAAACATTTTATAGTCAAACTGAAAATTAAGGCAAGAAGAAGTAAAATGTTTTACACTCAAAACAAGTGTAAAACATTTTACATCTCAATGATCTCATGCTCAGTTGCTTCTCCCCCTTCCCAACTCCTCATCAACCACGGTACTCTCCCCTTCCCCAACTTCTCATCAACCACGACCACCATAGCCGACCTTGTGTCACCGCTCGAGGCCTTTTGTCACCACCATTGAGGTGGTGGCTTCCATCTCCACCATCGCCGAGCTCCTCTATACCCCAAATGTCACCATTGCCATTGCCACTAGAGGCAGTGTGCTTCTTTCATCTCAACCTTTTTGTGTTTTCAATATAGGTTTGTGAGTTTTTTTTTTTTTTTTTTTTCAGTGGTTATTGGAATGTTAGTCGGATTTGTGTTGATTTGGTGGTTTTAATGTTCATATATTGTGGATTGCTGGTGATTTTTATGCTTAGAATTGTGGTTTAATGCTCAAATTTTTAGGTGGTGGTTATCTTTTTTCTCTCTTCTAAATCTTGTTTTGGAGGTGGTTGGTGGTGGTTTATGCTCATTTGGGGGTGACTAGTGGTAGTTTGCATTTTCATGTGTTTTGTCATTCCAAACACTTAAAAATGTCTTCACATAAAATTTTTCACATTTAAAAATATTTTATATAAAAAAAAAACGAGGTGTAGAAAAAAATTGATGTATCACAAATTACCAAAAAAAAAAAAATTCAAATATTCATTGTAGGGATAAAGTGCCAAATTCGTATATTGGACCTTGGGCCTTAGCCGAGAGCCTCGGTTTGTTCGAGGACGGATAAATCACAGTGAGGGTATCAAGCTTAGAATCCCATAAGTGAAATGCAAGCAGAAAAGCTGAGAAAGTTGGTCCGAGGAGGATTATCTCCTCGAATCAGCAGAGCATGGATCAAGCACATACCTTAACACTCAAAGCAACCTTCCAGGAAGATCTAATGGTGGAGACGGGAGATATGAATGTACAAAAAGGATGGGAGTTCAGAGGAGTCCAAAGGAAAACTGCTATCACCACATTTGATGCACTACAGCTACTTTTCTAGCTGCATTTATGTGGAAATGACTCATGAACAGTGCTTCCTTAGCTACCGCAACTCACAAAGAGCCAGAAGGGGTGTCGATGGGACGGACACTCAAATAGTGGCTTAGATGGTTGACAAATAGAGGGTTGAGATCACCGGAAATAAGATATATAATGTAAGAGACCCTTGGAGAAAAGGGGATCGGAAAAAGGGAGAAAAGAACACTGTAGCAACTAAAGTTGAACTTATAATTAGTTCTATCGATCTATACTAAGGTTTGCCTCCTCGGATAGGGAATTTATTCAGTCCCATGTGTCTTGCTCTTGCTTGATCATCCTTTAAATCCATACTAACTGTTGTTAAATTCATTAGGGCCTAGTTCTTTGACCTACTTTCTACAAATATATTGTTTTGGGCTCACTGGGTCAATACCCTACCCACATTGGATTTGGGCTGCAAACTGTGTCCTTACATTTGTTTATTAGATTATCGAAGCCTACACATCACATTTATCACCATATCAGTTTTTTAATTTTTTATAATAAAATTTGTAACATGTCTTAATAAGATAAAAATAATTTTGAATTTCTTCAAATTTAATAATTTGAATTTTAGATAAAGTAAATTATCCAACTAACCACACCTTTTCGAATTCAATTTTTATAATGAACTTGTTTGAGTTGTTACTAAAATTTAAAAAAAAAAAAAAAAGAAAAAAAAAAAAGAAGTTTATCCTATCAAAAAAATAATTTTATAATGAAATTTAACTTTCCCCCCAATTAAAACTCAACACGTGTATGAAAACTTTAAAGACCCAAGGGGGGTGATTTGGTCATGTACTTAAAGCACTTGGTTATTTGAATCGAAACAGTGAAACACTTCTGGCGGATCATTGATCTATTGCTAATATATTTCATTCTTTGAGAATAGTTCTCTCTAAAACGTTTCTACTTCTAGGGTTCTTTCTCTTTCTTGATAACAAACAAGTTGATCTTCACTTCAGGTACCTCACTTTTTTTCTCTATGTTCCTTTTCTTTATTATATTATAAAGCATTATATTCATGGATGTTTGTCTTATGTTAGGTTGTCCCTTTCGAAGGTTTTAATTCCTCAAATTTCGGAATTTCCTAGTACAGAGTTGTCTCTGCTCTGTTTTTGTCTCTGTTCGATATTTGGGCATTTGTTTTGGTTCGAAAACTTGCCAATAGGGTAGTGAAAAAAATTTGATATTTTTTTGCTTTTCATGGGTTTGGGTCTGGAAAAGCTTGAGGTTGAGGAGATATTAGCGTGGTGGACAAATGGGTTCCTTTTAAATTTTCATTTTTTTAAAAAAAAGTTTAGAGTTTGGCAATGGTTTCTTGATGTTTACAAATGAAGATCAGCCATTATTGTAGGACTTGTGCTGTTTTGCACGTTAAAGAAAGTGGGTGTTGAAAATGTGACTTGTTTGGAATTTCTCTTCTAAACTAAAAAGAGTTTGTTTAGGACCTCGGCAAATGTAAACCAATGTCCCCAATGTGACTTTTTTCACGCTACATGTCAATACAACCAAATGATTGATTTTAATTGGCGTGCCTAAGATAAGATGCAACACCTAAGTTTTGCCCATAATGGAAAATTTGAGAAGAATAATAGCATGGTGAAGGGAAGGAAAAGACTAATTCATTGGACAAATTTGGTCCCAATGTAAATGTCACATTGGGTTCATTGGTTTAACAAGGCCTTACATAAACTCTTTTAGTTTTGAAGAGAAAATCCAAAGAAGTCACTTTTTTCCTGCTCACTTTAATGTGCAGAAGTTTGTTGTTTCCTATACATCTAAATGTAGGCCCTAAACTTAAGTAGAGACGAGTGGTCTTTCCTCCATGTAAGGCTAGAGACAACTTTGGAGGTTTAAATCTTAGCATTATGTTTCTCAAAAAAAATCTTAGCATTATTTGCTCTATAGCCTGTATTGACTTTTGGATTGTTTTTGGAAGGTTTGGTGGCAAATAGATTTTTTGAAATGAATTGAATTCAATGTGGATCATTTGAAAATTGTGATTTTGCATATTTCTAAGTGACCTTTTCCTTTATGGGTTGTTAACATATTAAAGAAGCTCTGAGGCTTAAATTTTTTATAACTAAAAGTTTTGTTTTTTGACAGTTTAAGTTTTGAGACTTGTTATGAGATGCACCAGGAATAAATGACATGGCATCTGCTGGTGAAAGTAATATTGGCTTATTCTGAGTAATATTAACTTACCTTTGTGAAAACCAAACAAAAAGCTGTAGAAGGCTAGTATAGATGATTTTCATTCCTATAATTTGTATTTGCTTTAGGATATAATTATAAATTCTTTACTAATTAATTTTTTTTTTTAAATTTTTGAATTTCGTATAATCTTTGTCAGCTTTTAGTTTTTTTAGCTTACAGCATACTGCCTAGGAAATTAAGAATATTATGTGAGGGAATTATCTTCTACATTGATGGACTACAGGTACTTGAGATATATTTTTGGTGGTTCGAATCAGAAAATGTCCAGTGGAGGGGTTCCAGGTGGGGCTCCAACGAAGATTATTAATGTTGGAGCTTCTTGCCAAAGTAACCATGGAAGGAACCATACGGCTTCCCATCAGGAGAATGCCTGCAATGCTGTTGTTAAAAGGTGATTAAAAGTTTCTTATGTGTCATGCTTTTCATTTTTCTTGGTACCAATATGTTAGCAGCTGAACAGAAGTTACTGTGTTACAGTATTTTTATATAAGAATTTTTATGGGAAGCAATAATTGGCACTTTTAGACTGTAGAGAGTTGGTTCTTTAGGCTTCTCAATTTTGATTGTGTTCTTTCTTTTTACCAAATAAATAAATAAATAAATAGAGCAGCAAAGAAGAAAAGGGAATCAAGAATTATTGGTGGAGGACTGCGCCAGTTCAGTGTTATAGGTGTGTACAACCTAAATTGATTTACTACAAGCTTTCTTAAATTTGTGCTTTAGCATATTTTCTCAGTTCAATCATGAAATCTACCAACCGTAGGGATGTTGAAGCCTGAATGGTTTGTTCATGGTTTAATGATTGTCAATAGTACGACTGGTAATTCTTTGCCATGTAAACAATTTGTTTTTGTTCTTTTTCTCAGTTTGTCAGAAGTTGCAGAGCAAGGTTAGGACTACATATAATCAGGTATATTTTATGTTTTAATTGAAAATGTGAAGATTGTTTTAGTGAAGAACCTTTATGGAAGAGAATCAAGAGCTCCCTATGTGCTAATTGTATCCTTGATCAAATTAAATAAGTTTTTTTGGCATTTTTTCTGATCATGAATATTTTACATTTACTTTAATGGTGATTTTGGGATTTCACTTTGACCATCCAAATAAAAATCATGCTTACTCAACTTGAGCAATCTCTTGAGATTTGAGAAGCCATAGTTTAATTTTGTATATTGTGCAATTTTGAAGCTAATAAATTTATCTGAAATGACATTTCCTCCTTCCATAATAATGGGATGGAGGGTAAGTCATGGGCTCTAGACCCATTGAGCGCATGAATAACTTACCAATAAAAAATATTATGCAATTCTAAAGCTTTGAACTTTAATTGTTGCTTTCTATAAAGTGAAATTTCAGGTCGAAAGCTAGATTGTTCTATTTGACTAGAATCTTAAGTAATATCATAGCATAAGTCATTCCCTTTGGTGGTCTACGATTGAGGAACATGCTATGTTGTTTTTCTTAAAATCGTTGGGTAATGCATCATGGAAAATAATCTGTCACTTTATTTCTTAAGTACACAGGGCTTAATTTCAGGTTTATCTATAGATCATGCAGTTGGCCTTATAGGGTCCAAGCAAAAAGAAAAATGAAAATGTCCTTATGGGGAAACATATCTTCCACTTCTCTAAATAAGCACCCCCCCAATGAGTCCAACAATGTTTGTTCATATATTTTCACTGGGACTACTAGAAGAGTCTTTGCCTTTTCTGATTGATTACCTTGTGTACTTTTAATTTTTAAATTTGGTGGATTGGTTGATGAGGTCCAGGTGGCAGATGAAATAATTGCAGATTTTGCTGGAACACAAAGTGATACAGTAGTGCCTTTGGAGGTTCAGTTCAATTCAATAATTAAACATTTTCTTTTTGCTTCAAGCTACTTTATTATGTTGTGATATGACATTTTGGTTAATCAGTCTGATGAGAAGAATATAAGACGACGGGTATATGATGCACTAAATGTTCTTATGGCGATGGATATCATTGCCAGAGACAAAAAGGAAATCTGGTGGAAGGGACTCCCAGAAACAAATATGAAGGATTTGGAAGAGCTTAAGGTTGGTAAGCAACCTCATTTTTTATTTACTTAAATTACACTACAAAATTTATGGGACCTCTCTCTCTCTCTCTCTCTCTCTCTCTCTATCTCTCTCTCTCTCTCACACACACACACACACACACATGCACATGAACACACTAATGAATCCCAGAATATTTAAATAATCTGACCGTGTTAATTTTGTTGCTGTTTCTATGCAGGCATTGCGTGTTGAGATGATGAATAGGATTGGAAAAAAAGTAGCCTACATGAAAGATATAGAAGAACAGGTAATGTTATGTGATGATGCTTTATAAATTTGTCATTTGATGATTATGTTAGATTTTTAAAACTAAAAAAAAAAAAAAAAAAATTGAAGAATAATCATTTTACTGTTACCTAGGTGCATTCTGCAACTCCACACCAGTGTTTTATGTATTCTTTTAAGTGAGATTGGTATCTGTATTGAACATTCTCAATTCTACATATCAGTTAATAGTTTTAACAGTCCTCTTCGTCTTCCCATGTACTTTAAATATATCATGTGATTATCGTCGTCCTCTCTGATTAATTTATTGAGTATTTGTGATAATACAAGATCATTAATATGCTTAATGCTGTCAACATTGTGTCTAATTAATGCTAAATAAGTAGAATTATTGTAGCTCTCAAAGTTACAGCTTATTCTTTGTATTTGAAGTTTTTAAAACCATGGTATAAGACCCTCATTTTTATGCTAATCATGTACATGATATTGGCAAAGATCTTTGGGTGTTGAGATTTCTTTCTCCAAAAGGTAAATGGGTAAGTAGGTCTATGTGTCAAACTGGGAGCATTTAATTGATGTCCTTAGTTTGTTTCTTGTGTATTTTAATCTTATACAAACATTATAAGAAAATCTGTCACTGGAGTAACCTTTTAGAATTTCCTCCGCTTATAAGTTCTAGGGGGAGGGTGAGGTCATGCGTTCTAGACCTATTACCGCATTTGTAACTTACCAATGAAAAAATGTATAGAAATAATTATTAAATTCCAAAAGCTAAGTATTATGTGGAATGATGGCATGTAAATAGGGCTTCAGTTTTTAGCAAATAGATACTCCTTTTACTTTACATAAAAGATATAATGAAGTTGAAACTTGACAATAGTATACTCCACATGATTCATAAACTATTCCTACATTCATGTCATGTTATACGACCTATTTTCCATATTTCAGAAATTTCAATTAGTTAGGATTATATACACCAATATTTTTGAATCAACAGGATATATTCATGGCATTTGGATGAGACTGGTAGGCTCAAGGGTTTAATACTTACTGCATATACAAACAAAGAAAAGTTAGAATGAGGACAGTTTATACTTATTTATTACTCTGCTTTCCATGTTCTCAATTATTTTAATGAAATGATTTTTATTTTTATTTTTAAATTCTTGTAAGTGAAATTATTATACCTTTTTTTTGTGTGTGTTCTCAACCGTTTTGTGGGAAAAAAAAAGATTGTAGGTCTCCAGAATTTGATGGCACGCAATCGTCAGTTACTTGAATGTGGAAGTGCCTCTCCAGAAGGAAGATTTTCTTTGCCTTTTCTACTGGTTCAAGTATATATTTTCGTTCAATCTATATGTTTGTTTTGTTTTAATAAATAAGTTTGTTTGTTTTGCATTAGTTGAAATTTGAAACATTATTGCTGTTCTGTTCTGCATTTCCACCTTATTCTATTTCTGAAACTATTTATCTTGTTTATGGTTTAGATGAACTGGAAACTTATGCTTACATTGTTAATGCAATCTTCTTCAGGGCTTAGAAATCCCTAATGTTTTCTGCTAAAAACATACAAGCTTTTTTTATATTGTAATGAAAAAGTTTAAATATAAGCCCCTATTCTCTGCCCCTTTAATAATTTCTTTTGCTAAGTAGCCCCTTCAATAACTACTGAAGATAACCGAAAGTTTTATTCTACTAGAACAAAAAAAATAAAAATTTTCTGAAAACCTTTTATCTTGTTAAAATGCAAGTAGGAAAAGTTACGTTAGTGGTTTGGAATTATGAAATACATTCTAGTTGTCAGTTTCTGTTTATGTGGGCAGTGCATTACCTAATTGTAACCTCTCTTTCTCTCTCTAGACAACTCCTCATGCTACGGTTGAGATTGAGATTTCTGAAGACATGCAATTGGTGCACTTTGACTTTAATAGGTACAAGTAATTTGCCTTATTATGAAGAGAATTTAATGTTGTTCTTGGTAATGAATCTCATACCACTCTATTTCATTTGATAGTTCACCCTTCTCCTTGCATGATGATGCTTACGTTCTGAAGATGATGCTGTACAACCAACAGCCAGAATGTAGAGATGTTTCTCCAAGTTCTTTTGTTCAGTCTTCTTCAAGCTCAGGCACTTCTCAAGGCACCAAACCCTTTCATTGGAACTCTGAAACACACTCTCTGAGATGAACATATATTGGAAAGCATAAGTAGGTTTGTTGTAATGTAAGAAGGGAAAAGAAATAGGAAAAGCACACGTTTAAATGCATCTCAGCTGATGTTTATACGTCAATATTGTTTTAAAATGGTTATTGGATATCAGCAGCAGTTGCATGTTTGCTTTTGATTTTTAGGCTGAAGAGAGCCTTTTAAATGACAATGTGCTAACATGTAACATGTTTTTGGGCAATACAATTGGAGTTTATCGCATCATTAGCTTCTAACACTGTTTGCTGTGTTATGCATGGGATTTGAACACGCACAGTATCATATGATCAACTATATCTCTTTATTTATTTATTATTATGGTTTTTTTTTTTTTTTAAATTAGGGGTGGGACATGGGAGGTGATTTTTTTTAAATGAATAAAAAAAAAGGTAGGAGGTTTTTGAAGGTTGTCATAATAACATCCTACCTACTGAGCGTTGAGCCATAGCTAACATAGCCTCACTAGGACACCAATGGCACTAAGCTAGTGTTTTACAAATAATCCATGGGTGATTCTCATTGCAAGAGTAAAACCCAGGACCTAGTGCCTGTTAAACTCTTTGGAGTGAACCTGGTGACCATTGAACCACTGCCCGTGGTGGTAGTGGTGGGTATGGTAGGTGATTATTGATTGGTAAGGGTGTCCTTACTCCTTAGCATTCATCTATTGTGAAAATAGTTGTCCTTAGTATTGCTCTGTATTGGGTAAATATGTTGCAGAAAAAAATGACTTGAAGGATACCACTCGCCTGATTGGCTTTCTTCTAGATGTGATCATAGTTAATAGGTGTTCAGCTTACCTTAGGGTTTGAGAAGATTATATGAAGGTATAGCTTATATAGATCGTGGACCAGATTATATGCACTACAAACTCAATGATGAGCGAGTTTTCTTGTGGATGGTGATGTTATAACTCTGGGCTTTGTCACGACTAAGGTCTAACAAGTATTGCTCTGGATGGGCATTTATAGCGGTCTTCGTTGATTTTTATTTATTTTTTAGTTGTTGAAAAAGATATTCATTACTGAGCACCAAAAAGAAAGATTACAGGGACGAAGAATATGTCTATCTAAGAATTACTTATTTTCGATAGCTTATTTACACAATGGGAGATAAAAAGTAAAAAATTAGATTATTTAAAATAGAATTGAGACAAAAAGTAATATAAAACTTACAAACAGTACATGAAATAAGTAAAAAATCTATCTTATAATTACTTCCCAACCTAACAGAGTAAGAGTATTGTCAAAGGTTAGAGGAACCTGAAATAAGTTAATCATCCCTATCTCACTTTAAGGATAACTCATGTGCAGCATTGTTTGAGTGCATACTGATTGCTTAGGTTGTTCCTTGATCATTGAATATATGTCAAACGGTATCAAAAGAAACAAGGAACTGATTTGAACAGTTTGCCCTTTTTCTTTTTGCTTTTCCCAAAATTTGTTGGGGGGGAGAAAATTGCTAGTAGAGTAGAATGGAGGAAACTTTGACATGGTGAACAGAGTGTTTGCGAAAATCTAAATGTCAGAGTGTATATATATAATTAATATTAATATATATTTTTGTCATGATTGTCAGTGTTTGTTGGAGCGGAATTTGGTACTTCGATAAGATGGCTCCTGGATGGAAGACGTACGGAACATTAACGAACTTAAGTTCTTTTGTCTTCATCAAAGAGCAGTCTACTACAATTCATGTCCTAAATTTCTGCCTTGTAATTTATTTTGAGTTCTCTGCTCTTTTGTTTTGTTTGTTTGTTTTTTTCCCCCTTAATAAAAGTCTAAATTTTAACTTTGAAGAGAAAGTAATACTGTTAAATAATAAAATAAATATTCAAAAACAAAACAAAATATGGTCAAATACAAAACTATATATATCTAAGGATTGAGCTAATACCAGATACTATTAGAATTTTTTTATGTTCAATTTTATTCCTAAACACAAATATCATTTTCCATCTTTGATTGCTATTTATATCATTGGCAACCTAAAAGAATAAATCTAGAGACAACTAATTGCACAATTAATTTCATAACTTATTGACTGGTGCGATTGTGAGTGGTCAACATTTTTCACTCACTACTAACTTGTGTTATTTAACATTTTTTGTTGACCACTCATAATCGTACGAATCAACAAGTTGTGACATTAGATGTGAGAATAGTTGTGTTCATAGTATTATTGTAATTAAACACTCCATTATACATATAGTTGTTATAAGATATAAGAATATGTTAACAAATGCCCTTAGGGTAATTATTAATAAACCATAATAGAAAAATTTTGACATAATTTTCATGAGGTATATAAAAAGTTGTCAACAATATTTATTGTTTTATCATTCTCCCAACATTTATTGTTTTGTTAAGATAGTTTTTGACAAGTCGTTGAAAGGAAGCATACATGTTATTAGTTCAAGATAGTTTTTGTAATGGGTAATTCTTGTTGTACATAGTGCATGAAACAATTGAAATTGTGACTTCAAGTCATAATTTCAAACTTGATATCATTTTAGTTGTTTCATGTAGTGTGTGTACGTACACACAATGTGCAACAATCACTACTCTTTTGTAATTTATTTAAGAGAAGTGACTAGTGCACATATCTAAGTGTACACATATATAGTACACAACTGCATTTTACAAGAGAACTCATGACTTTAAATCACGATTTCGAAATTCAAAATTATGACTTAAAGTACGCGCACACACTGTGCAACACTCACTACTCTTTTGTAATATAATATATCCAAGAGAAATAATTAATGCACCCAGTTAAATGTACACATAGTACATACAACTACATTTTACAAAGGAATTCATGACTTAAAGTAACTAGTTCTCTTATAAACTGCAGCATAACCAAGCTCTGTGTACACTAAACTGTGTGTAATAGACACCAACCTTTATCCGATAAAAAAAAAAAAGGTGGGAAAAAAGGAAATACCGAAAGAGAATTGTAAGGGGAGTGTTAGGACGCACTTGAAAGGAGCGTGAGGTGGCACACATCCATATTAATTCGCCATGCAAAATAAAGACCTAAAAGAGTGGGGGAGGGAGCAGAGAGGACCGGGGAAAAGGCTTACTCGGTCGGGACACATTGGCTGTTTTCAGAAGTATACAGTGCACCACACCAAGCCACCAAGAACTAACTTTTCTTAATTATTAAACAAACTCCTTACCTCAATTTTCCATTCATTACTTTTAGTACTACAAAATCATTATTAAAACCTTGGTATTGCCTATGTAATATCATTAAATAAACATAGGGCTGGTCTGCACTTTAATTTCTCTCTATCTCTCTCTATCAATGAGACAGACAGACAGTCATACATTTTAACTTTTTCTTCATGCTAAGAGAGAAAACCACTTACTATAATCTCTTTCTTTCTTTCTTTTTTTCCAAAGCACAGTACCCATGTACCCAACAGAGCATCGCAAAGAAGCTTATGAGTTAAGAAACATCAACTTCTCTAAACCCTAAAAAGCAATAAAACAAAAAGAGTCTTAGTGAGAAGGAACAAACAAGAACTAAAATTATATATAAATATATCAAAAGGACCCTCCTTTATTTTTGCTCCTCATTCCCACCTTCCCTTCCTTTCTCTTTCTCTTTCTTTTTATCTCTCTCTCTCTCTCTCTCTTTGATGTGATTCTCCACTATTATCTCCAAAAACTTATCAACCTTTTACAAAAGAGAGAAAGAGCAAGAGCCATGGTTTTTTCTTCACTCCCAGCTTATCTTGATCCAACCAACTGGCAACAGGTAAGGGTTTTCTTCAATTTGTTCCTATGGTTTCTTTGCCAAAAAAGCCAAAATTCAAAAGACAAATATTCCTGTTACTTTTCTTATATCTTCTTGAATATACCAGATATTAGATTTATTAAGTTTATTTTTTGTTCACTTTCTTTTTCTTTTTTTTGGTTTTACAGCAACAAAATCATCCAACTGGGACTAGTAGCGCGGCAAGTTCCCATCTTCTTCCACCTCCACCACCACCGCCGCCACCCCCACAACCCCATATGGGTGGCGGCGGCGCAGGCTCGATCAGGCCTGGATCCATGGCCGATCGAGCCCGGATGGCCAACATACCGATGCCAGAGACTGCATTAAAATGCCCAAGATGTGACTCCACAAACACTAAATTTTGCTATTTCAACAACTACAGCCTCACTCAGCCTCGTCACTTCTGCAAGACTTGCAGAAGGTATTGGACAAGAGGGGGTGCTCTCAGAAATGTCCCAGTAGGAGGAGGCTGCAGAAGGAATAAAAGAAGCAAAGGGAGTAGTAGCTCAAAGTCCCCAGCAAGCAGTGCTGATCGCCAATCAGCTAGTGCTGGTTCAGCTAGCTCAATTCCTTCTCATAGTGGAGCTGGAGATATGATAGGCTTGTCCTCACAAGTCCCACAGCTGAGGTTCATGGCTCCTTTGCATCAATTTACTGACTTTCCTTCGAGTGAGATTGGCATGAACTATGGCTTGAATTATGGTCATCCTATGTCAACACCAATGGGACTAGCTGGGGACTTGAATTTTCACTTAGGAAATGCTTTAGGAGGAAGTGGCGGTGGTGGTGGTAGTAGTCATGGGTCTTTGTTATCAGCTGGGGGAGTAGAGCAGTGGCGATTGCAGCAAACACAGCAATTCCCCTTTTTGGGTGGCTTAGATCCTTCACCGGGGTTTTTCGAAAGTGGTGTTGATGTTGCATCGGGTTATGTAGGAGCAAGTCAAGGCCGGGCCAAGCAGTCTAATTCAGTGGCGGCTCAGATGGCTTCAGTGAAAATGGAAGATAATCAGGAGCTGAATTTGTCAAGGCAGTTCTTGGGAATCCCAGCTGGGAATGAGCAGTATTGGACTGGTAATACTACTGCATGGACTGATCTTTCTGGTTTTAGCTCTTCTTCCACAGCTACTAGCAATCCTCTATAGGATTTTGCTACCTGCTTGTGGTTTAAGAAGCTCGCCAAGAAGCTTTAAATTGTGTTTTTGTTAGTGTGACTGCAATCAAAGAAAAGTTAACCTTATAGACATAATTCTGTCCATCTATCCATAGAATGAAACTTTAAGCCCCTCGTCCAAGTTCTAGAAATTTGAGGATAAACCAAGAACCTTGTCTCAAGATCAAAAGAAAACCCTAGAAATGGTAGTTTTTTTCTTTCTTTCTTTCTTTTTTTTGGGTTCTTCCCAATTAGGTTTTCTTCTTTCGTTTTCTTTATCTTTCTTATTTAGCTTTAGGTTGTCATGTATGATCATGTTTACCATATGAGTGTATGAGTTCATGGATTTTAAACCAATCAGACATATTGATCGATCAAAAGCATTGTGCTATATTATTTGACTGAAGTTCTATGCTGACACAAACAACATCTTCCTTTAGTGGCACTGATTGTTGCATTATGTTCCAATTTGATTACATAGCATATCAGAAGCAAAATTTTCAAGTCTTCAACTATTCAGTATTTCTAGAAACTTCAGCTAATAAGTGTAAATTTCTCCTATAACTCGATCAAATTATGGATGGTGTCATTCATAACTAAGATCCATTTGGTAGAAAATAGTTAATGCTTTGTGTTTTTAGAATCTTCTTTTTCTTTTTCAATATCGAACACACTTCAAAGTGTCATGTTCTTATAAGGTACTTAAAGAATGTTGTTATTAGAATCTTATTGAAGGTTCTAGCAAAATGAAAAAGGCCAATTAACTTCTGTTATTCATCCAAAAAAGATAGGGGTATTAATAATAATAATAACTTCAGTCACTGCCCGCACAAAAGTGTCATTTTGTTCTCTTCACGTTGAGTGTTGCAGTGTAAAATTTTGGAAGTTAAGGCAAGAGTCAGCGGCAGAATTTGGTATAAGTCCTTTTGTTGATTTTGATTCCATTTTAAAGTTCAAAAGTTAGTCCTCAGAGGAATAATTAACTTAAAAAAAAATGGTTAAAGGTCAGACTTTGGCAGTCCTTAGCCACTGTACCTAATTAAATCCTTAAATTAAATGTCTTGGATGTATTGACCAACGTGTGATGTCCTAAATTATGTGGATTCGATGGAATTGGATTGTTTGAGCGTGTGTTGAATTCCACATTAAATGTTTATTAGGTAGATTTTGGGTTTATAAGTGATTATGAGAAGATTCAACTATAACAATTGACTAGTCTTTTTGAAATGTAACCATAGATTTCCTCAGAATCTTACAAGGTATCACAGATGTGTGATGCCCCAAAATTGATTGGTTATTGAGCATATATTTGTTAATCTAGGCTTTATTAATAATTAAAAAGAGACTTAATTGCGATTAGATTAGTCATTTTGTTATTTAGTGCAAATGTGGCTAACCTTTTTTCTTGGGTCATTATATAATGTAAGCTCATGGTTCTTCAATGGATTGGTTAATACAACTATGGTTCTTTGATGCATTGGTCAATATAACTATGTTGAATTTAGATTGGGAATCTAAGATGCAGCATTTTAAGTAACCATACCTACGCTTTGCGCTTAATAGTAAATGCTCCATAAATGTGAATGTCTTCCATTCCTTTTGAAGTTGCTTCATCCTTTGGGGGTAAAGAAAATTATGTTTCATTACACTGAGGCTTTTAAAAAAATAATAATAATAAAATAATTCATTTTTAACTGATAAAAATGGATAGAAGTATCAAAACAATTTAAATGAAGTAGGACTTCTACTAGCTAGCAATTAATGCCTACCTATATGTGGATGAATATTTGGTCAAAATTATACTTCTGTTTCAACAACCAACACGGCGGTTTTGAAGTTTGGTGTTGCTTATTTTGATGATTACTTCAACAATCAATTTACCTGAGGTAATTGATCAGGATGTTCTAGAAACTTAGACTAGAAAAAAGTTACTTAGTAATTCCTCCTGCATCAATCAGCTTTCATCTCTTTTGTTGGGTAAGTAATAAATCAACTTTTTATCTTAAATGCAGTGAATTAACATTGAGTTAATGCTCCCTCTCATGTTTTAAAATGGCTTATAAATAAAAGTTTATTTTTGGATATATATAACATGATATGAATACATGGTGTCTATAATATGATAATAGTTTTTTTTATTATTATCAAACTAAGAAACCAATTGATTTTTTTATGTAAGTGAGATTTGAATTCCAAATATTTTATTTTTTTTATGACAAAATACTTAACCAATTGAGTTAATTGTAACCCACCAGTTTAGATAAAATGTTATGTGTCAATATTTGTGTGTAAAATACTAGATACTAAATATCTTAGAAACCTCAAACTTGGTCAGAATGATGGTTTTCTTTTATCTGGTAAAGCGACACTAACTACAACGAATCATTTCACAAAATTTGAATATGAAAAATATCTCTTACACACACTCAATTACACATATTATACCCACTATTACACGTACGTGGAATAGACATTGCCCTTTGGACATAGTGTTTTTTTTTTAGTTTTTCCTTCGTTTTCTGTGTTCCCTGTCATTCCAATGCAGATTCAAAAAAAAATCTCAGGTCTCCACCGAGAGTAGTGACTTCCAACTGATCTCCAAGAAATCAATTGTTTAAGTCTTGCATGGTCTATATAAAATCATTATTATTATTATTATTATTATTATTATTATTATTTTGCATGACAGAAAGCATTATTATTGTTTTCTCTAAGACAATAGATTTCAAAATATAATAATTGTAATTGTAATCATGAAATCCCACTTATTGGTTAGGTAAGAGTGAGTGAAGGGAAATGATTTTGTAATAATATGGGAATGTACTTATTGTTGGGTGAGACTGAGACTCTGACTAAGACTGAGACTGTTGTCACTTGTCATCACTCTCTCTAAGCGTTAATTTCGTGATTTCCATTGCAAGACAAAGGGTCTCAAAAGACGCCAAAATGCCACTCAATACCATGACCAAAAAATAATTCATTAAATAAATAAAAAAAAATAAAAAAAAAATCTTCTAGCTACCTGGGTCTTAGAAAACTGTTAAGACAGAATTCTCGAAGTTTGTTGCTGAAGAATAACGTTAAGAGGAGACTGACTGCCACAGAAAACAGAGTCAAAAATTTCTAGCTACAACTCTGGAAAGAATGTCTGACCCTTTCGCAATCTTCACGCCCGTGAGCGCGTGTTCCTGTCACGGCTCACAAGAAGACTATGTACTTTTTTGTCAGTATAGGCAACCTGACACTGGAGCTACCTCCTAGTGATTCGTTCACACACTTCACGCGCTTCACAGCAGGGTGGAGCTTTGAAAATCTTTTGCCGTGGCCTTCACTGTTCAGTTACAATCTAGTGTTGTCATGATTGGTGGCTTGATAGTTTCACATAAATTTTTTTTTTTTTTTATCAATAATCAAGCATGTAAGAGAATTGTGATAAAAGTTATACTCCATTCTGTGCGGTACTAGATTTTTTTTGGTATAATTTGCATTCATTTGCTCATATTTCTGACACTAAAAGCGAGTGTGGTCCAAACAGAAAGGACCTCACATACGTACGGTTCAAAGGTTACGGTTCAGTAGGGCCAGACTAATACGTACTCGACTCTACTCTACAATATTAATAATTTTGTGTGTGCATAATATCATATTGAGTTTTTTAAGAAAGAAGACGAAAGTCTTTGGAAATGATGGTCTTAGCTGACTATAGGCTTTTTAGTTCAGGCTTCAGAGTTAACCATTTTGTGAATTGTCAATAGATTGAGACATGATAGTGAGAGAGAGAGAAAATGGAACTCAAAATTAACGTGATGGGTATGATGGTTTAATTATACAAAAGAAAATTCTTTGGAGTGACATATTTATTATATCACCTCTATGTTATCAATTTATCATGAACACAATGTAAAGTTGTATATATAGTTGTTAAGCCTAGATTAACCTTAGACTAGTCCTAGGGAATAATACACGTACTATAAGTAAGATTATGATTATTTTATTTGTTTTACAAGTGTATTGGTTTTTCAAATTTCTTGAAACATAATATCTTTAACATCCCTTAAATTTAATGTGGAGGTTTGATGATACATTGAGTTTGGATTCAAAACTAGGTTGAACTGGATGTGTATAACTCAATTCAAAACTAGGTTGAACTGGATGTGTAAAAGATTGTACTGATGTGGAATGAAACGCATGAGATAGATGTTGGTGACAATAGATGGCAATGGTTGGTGATGGTCAATGACAATGGCTAACATTTTTTTTTTTTTTTGAGAAACTACAATGGCTAACATTGTTTGCCAAAAATTTGTCCACCGATGAATGCTTCTACACACTGATAACAGGAAGTGACTGCATTAGTTATGGAGAATGTTATTGATGGCTATTCGACTTGTGGTTTGAGAAGTGCATTTATGCATGTGAGGCACATGAGTGTGCTGGTGACAGTGGCAGCTCCAAAATTTTTTTTTAGGATATTTTTTAAAAAGTACAAATTATACAATCTAATAAAAAAATAAATTCATATATTGATAATAACAACAATAAAAAAAAACACGCAAATACATAAAATTTACAATTGCTTTCTATGAGTTTTTATATTTTGAAATCAGTGTATGATAATCTTATTATCAATGTTACAAGTTACATCTAAGTTACATCTCTTTCAATGTACACAACCAAGCAATCATTCATCTACTAAATGTAGAACAAATTATAGAGCAAAATTCAATTTTATTGACATAAAAAAAACTAAGATTGTTCACAAATTTTATTTGAAAGGTAGACAAATAAATTTTTTTAAATTATTATATATTAAAAAAAAAAATTCAGGCTAGGGTGGTCCTGGGACCACCTTGGCCTTAAGGTGGCACTGCCCTAGTTGATGACTTTTGAGGTGTATGATGCTAGCATGTGTGGTGCTTAGGCTTGGGAATTTAAATTCTAAATGTTTCAATTCAAAATATGAAGATATACTAATTGAGTTACAAAACTCTTAACTTATAACCACATTATTTAGTTTAATATCAATACTAGTCCGAAGAAAGGTAGTAACATAATGCAGCTTGTTGGCAGCCTTATTGATGTGGCAACTCTTGAAAGAGTTATAAGTATTCATGATTAGTGTGTGTGTATATATATATATCTTCAATTACTATATGAATTGTGTGATATAAACACAATGTAAATTACATTATAGTAAATAACCTTAGGTTAATTCTAGGGTTGTAATACTTGCACTATAAATAGAATCAAGTTTACTTTACTTGCTTTACAATATATAGGCTTACACTAATTAGTTTAGGCATCTTGAAATATAAGATTTCTCACAACTCCAACCAAAGTTAACACCAATATTTTTAGCACATAATATAAATTCTGAATCAGGGATCAAAGGGTGCAGCAACACAAGATGTGATTAGTTTGTTAAATTTTTTGAAGTACTAAGAAGTTTTTTTAGTTTGGCTTTCCCTCTAAATGCTTCATAGTTCAAATCACTGGGAATTTTGCAAAATATCCGCCGAAAAGTCTTAAAAAAATGAAAAGTTGTTTTAGAAAAAAAAAAATTTCTTTAGCGGTATGGGAAACATAGTGTTGGACCAATCCTCAAAACGATATAATAAAGGTAAAAGAAAATCCCACATCTCAGTCTTTAGGAAACTTCCCTGATCTAGCAGTAATAATAATGTGATTACAATAATGGATATTATATATATTCCAACTGGGGCGGGACATCTTGAAAGAAAGGAATCTGTTTGGAGATTAGCTTTTGCTAGAACCAAGGCTGCTTACCAAGAACGAATAAAGCACATTCAAAACCCTCATGAAAAAGTCTCTCTCTCTCTCTCTCAAACAGCTACAAAAATAACAATTTTCATGGTTGGTTGGTCGGTGATCGGTCGTCTTCGCTGTTCAGTAATCAAAGTGTTACCTTATATATAGTGTGTGATCCCGAAATTATCGATTTTGAAATGCGGGTATTTGTGTATATATATATATATACAAAGACATAGTAATAGCTAGACCATGTAAAAGAAGCCTCGTACGAAGAGAGAGTAGTAGAAGGAATTAGAGGCTCAGAAATCCAAGCCAAATCTATTCTCTCTCTCTCTCTCTCTCTCTATTCTTGTTCAACATGACTTCCATGTTGATGCCCACATGGATATGTGTGTGTGAGATGTCCTTAATTCCTCACTCTCTCTCTCTCTCTCACACACACACACACACACACACACACACATATTGATATAGCAGCTTTCACTTTTGTAACGTCCTTGTTATAACACATTCTTTCTCTCTCTACATGATCTCTATGAACAGTTGGGTGAAAGAAAGAAAGTGAGAGACTGAGATTCCAAGCTCTTCTGAGTCCTCACGTTCTCCCACATGTACTCAATCATACACGTCCCAGATTTTAGATTCCCTAGTCATTTCAGTATACGAAAATTTTCAAAGACCCTACTGGACCCACATTGATATATATATCCCAACTTAGTTTCCTTGATGGAGCAAAATTTCAATCCGATGCCGTTTCTTTCAAAGCTTTCCTTAACCCTGTTAAAAATGTGTCATCAAGAATAAGAAATAATCCAGAGGGCCCCTCTTAGGTTAGCTGGCCCTACAATATTAGATGAACCAAACAATTATTTGACAGCTTTTTAGGTGAACTAGGCATCCTATGAAATATGAATTCACTTTTTTCCAACTATGTCCAAAGATCTATGTCATTGAGTACTATTTCTACATCAGGATCTTTTTTTTTTTTGCTGAATTTCTACATCAGGATCTTATGTGATTAATCTAATGGCATTTGTATTTTTAGCAGTGGGATTAATAAATTAACTAAAAGCCTTAATTGATGCAGATCGATATCCTAATTGGCACTCTGTGCATCAGATATGGTCATTCAACAATATTCTGGCACGAATATAAATGCATTATATTTTAAGATTAATTTTTAATTAAGTCCGCTAAGGCATTATTACATTGTGGATGCTTTGCCATTAGTTAATGACTCTCACATGCACGTGTATGAATTTTAAATGTATTCATGTTGTACAATTAGAATAATTTGGTGTTAGGCAAAGAAGGAAAAAGAAAAAGAAAAAAAAAAAAAAACTAGAATAAGAAAATGCAAGCTGCTGTATCAAAAAAAGAAAAAGAAAATGCAAGCTACAGACACTATCATCCAAATCCTCCATTTCCTACGTAAAACTTTATTCTCAATAATTTTTTAACACTTTTATAAAATGACCAAGGATTTTTTTGGTGAGTACTGAGAGGAAATAAAAGTACATATTAACAAGAATAAATAAGCTTACCACACCTAAAGGAATCTATGGTTACAGAATAATAGATAAGAACACTTATCACTTTAAGAAATCTACCTAAGAATCAGAGTTTAACAAGAGAAGAAATCTTCTTAAAACCTAAAGGCCAAACATAATACTCAATATTCTCTGATTTCCATCTATATATATGAGATTGGCCTTATATATAGAATCAACTTGGAATAACAAATACAACTAATTAACAAGACCCGTTAATAAGAGTTAGGAATTGAAAAGGAAACTTTAGAAAACAAGTAGACACAACTAGAAGCAAAAGAATACAAATCTTACTATTTTTGGAGTGCATTCTATCAACTCAGAAAGTCTGCAGTAAAATGATCATAACATCCACCAAAAAACAAATTGAACACAGTTTGATGCGTTGAAACTAGAGACACAAAACCTTTCAATGATATATAACTTGCTACAGGCTAATTTTTCGGGATAATTCTAGAATTTAATTTGAAACTAACCCAAAAATGCTAAAACAAGTTTTGTTAAGACTTTACCAATTTGATGTTCAATTTTACCTAAAGTTTTTAACACTTTTACAAAATCATTCTATGTCTAACACTATCCCTAAATAATTGAAAAGCACCTTCCTTTGTCATAACTTTTGTGCTGAGCATTCGAGCATTTCGCTGCTGTACCCACAAAATAGTATGAGAAGTAGCCTCGGCCAGCTTGTAGGGGTTGTTTTGAAATTTTTACCTTTTAGCTTGTGATTATGACACAATGCATGACATCACTGTAATTTTTTATAAATACCAGCTATCAACCATACAGTTGCTTGCTAAATCCTTTCAGTAAATGAACATTCAAAGATCATACGATTACAACTTTTTTTTTGGGGCCAAAGAAACACCAAAGATTACCATTGTATCCCTTCTTGTCTTTCTTGTTTAAGGAGTTTAGTCTTCCCTACAATCCAACATATATATGAGAGGACACAATAAGAAAAAAATGTTTATTATAATTAAAAAAATCATTGCAATAATATCTGAGTCATTACAATAGTTGATGCAATGTGTTACAATAAAATTTATGATAATATATTTGTACAAAAAAAAAATTCATTGCAAAAAATTATAAATATTTTAATGAAACTTTTGATATAATAATAATAATAATATATATATGTGTGTGTGTTGCAATAAACAATTTATTGCTTCTAATGTACCTTGTAAAGTTATTACTACACAAATCTTATATATTGTAATGGATTACAAATAATCGAAAAAAATAATTTGATCAAATTATTGCCACGAAACTTTTGTTGTAATAGATAATTATTTCATATTTGTCATTACAATAGATTATAAAATAATTAATATTAGGTTATTCTTCTTCTTCTTCCTCAAAAAAAAAGTTATCGCAATAATATCTTCGTTGTAGCTTCATGTTTGACATTGTAATAGATTGAAAAATAATTTATATCAAGTTATTATAATAATGACTTCGTTGCAATGAGCCATCATTTCAAAATTTTCGTTGCAATAAATTGCAAAAATAATTGGCATTAAGTTATTGTAACAAATTTTCCTAATGCAGTATGGTATTAAATCCTCTATTACAACAAAAAATTATAAATTATTGTGACTAATTATTATTAATGTAATAATTTATCAATTTTGAGTTACTATTACAACAACTTTTAACTTGTAGATGCGGTCAATATGGAATTGCCTAAATAATTTAACTAACATGTTGTTAGGATTAAGACATTAATGATTATGTTATTTGGTTCAATAGTTTACCATCTGATGTCGATCAATTAAATCAGTTGTAATGTGTTTTCTTTTTTCATCTTTTTAATAAAACTAATTGCCAGCTTCTCAAAAAAGTTAGTGTAATAATATTTGAGATGTTATATTTCTTTCGCAGGTCACAACATGTTTGACAAACTATTTCTCAACACATATCCACCATCTTACCCTATGGTACCATCTATCTCTACGGAAAAATATATCATGCATCAGATACATGAGTCCTTCATCTCACATAAGGGTCCACCCTCATATGAGAAGAATGACTCATGCACTCGATGCATGATATACCTTCTCCATTTCCACATCACTATTCCATGTTCCACCATCCCACCTCTACATTGAACCATCTTGTACCACTCACCTCCATGTCGCCATCTCATCCTGGCCACCATGGGAGCTTCGTGTGGGTGGTGGTCTTACTACTTATTTTGGTGCGCTATTTGTATGGGTAATTTTTCACCCATGCAAACAGTGGTTCCACACCACCTTTAGCTATGAAGCTTTATGAGGATATATATGTCATATCCAGTTGCCCAACATCTCCAATGTTTGATTGTTTTTATTTTCTTACGATAAATAAAATTCCATTGTACAAAATGATGGTTAAATAACAAAAACTACCCTTTGTGGATGCAACATCTTATAGCATTTCATTTATTTATAAATTTTATAACTTTGGTAGTCATGTACCACTATAAGAAAAAAAAATGTTTATTACAATGTGAAAAATCGTTGCAATAATATTAGATTCATTGCAGTAGTTGATGTGAAGTGTTGCAATAAAATTTGAAGTAATAGCTTTGTGCAACAAAAAATTTTGTTGCAATAAACGTTAAATATTTTTAATAATAACTTTGATGCAATGATATAAATGTTGTTGCAATAAATAATTTATTAAGTTAAATATATTGTAGCTATAGGCTATTACTTGATGAATCTTATTACAATAGATTGTAAATAATTGACAAAAATAATTTGGTTAAGTTATTGCAATAATATATTTATTGTAATCTTTCTCAAAAAAAAATTTTTTTATTGTAATAGATAATTGTTTGATGTATGTCATTACAATAGGTTGTAAAATAATTGATATTAAATTATTACAATGATATCTTCATTGTAATTTCATGTTTGTCATTCTAATAGATTGTAAAATAATTGATATTAAGTTATTACAATGATATCTTCATTGCAATAAGTTATCAATTTGAAATTTTTGTTGTAATAGATTGCAAAAATAATTGGTATCAAGTAATCAAGTTATTACAACGATTTTTTCATTTTAAATTATTACAAAAAAAATTTCTAATGCAATAAGGTATTAAAGTCTCTATTGCAACTGATAATTATAAGTTATTGCAAGTAATTACAAGTTATTTTGGTGTAGTGATTGCTGATAAAAATCAAACTAGTTTACCTTATTCAATTTGTTAGGTTTTAGAGGGGAAAATTCTAGGATAATGTAATTTAAATAGAGTTGGTAACATGTGTCCTCAAGTGTTCAAGATCTAATTGTGGTAAAGCAGCTCAAGAAGTTCGTTCTATCTAGTTTCGATAGCCACTTGATCAAGGCTAGATTGTTCAAATTTTAGAATTTGACATTTCCTCGAATGATGTACGATCAATTGACATATGGTGTTTGGCAGTTTCTCAATTGATCGTGATTCACATAATTAGTCTATAGTTACTGGTTTTAATTAAAGATAGTGCCTTTGTTTTTAAACCCAACACATGTTTACTAAATAAAGACTTATATTCACGTCTACATGGCTGAGAGAGGCAAAATCCCTAAACAAAGAGAAAAATATACACTCCATCCCATGTTAGAATAGACATATTCATTGGGTGTACATCAAATATGTGTGATTAAAGAGTTTGAAACCACATCCTACTAAAGTTCATTACGGTATCAAATCTTTGAGGAAGTGCCTTAGAGTCAATTAGAGGTTCAAACGTTAACACAATCGCGTTGTTCATGAAATGGTTCATGTATGAGAAGTTCCGAAATTTGAAAGCTATTGCAGGTTGCAACAATGAGTTCTCATAGTGAAAAATCCTTCAGGAGACGTGTTCCATCGATTTTTCACTTTGTCACCAAGTGTTTATTTGGCTAAAAGCTTAGCTTTTATTTTTTGGATAGTTTTAAAATAATAATAATAATAATAATAACAAAACTAGCTTTTAAAAAAAAAAAAAAAAAAAAAAAAGAACTTTTGGTTTTTTGTCATATAGTTAACAATCTTTTGATAAACACTAAACAAATAACTTATCAAAAACTACAAGGTTCTGCACACCAAATTCTATATATATGTTCATTATTTTTTGTTTAATTCTTTATGATTTGATGTGCTGCTATTTGTGGTTTATTGTATTGAAATTGTGATTGCAAAATTTTGAGATAATTGAAGATTAATTCATAACCCTCTGCATAATCAATTAGGGTCTATAAATCGGTCTTCTTACAATCTATCCTAGCTTAGTTCTTGTCTCATTTTCCAAGGTAAATGAACTTCCTAGATTTTAGATGGAATCCAAATATCCAGCTAATTGTATTTGCCTAAGCCAGCTTAAATGGCCATTAACTCTTCTGATCTAGCATGTTACTAATGCCATACTCTCTTGAATGGCGTTTGATACTTTGATAAACATAGAGCTTGTGATACCAATCATCCTATCACCAAACCCGAATTTTAGCTTTAAGAGACCAAAGCATGAATAATAAAAAAAGGCTTTTAGAAGTCAAGAATGAAAATATATTAAAATTCATGACTAAATATACTATAATAAAAAAAATAGAACTGGTATCCGTGTAGCTTTTAAAAAAAAATATTAACAAAGTTACAAATAGAGAGAGAAAAAGAGAGAGAGAGAGATAGAGAGCATTTTGCAAATGGCAAATATAGAGGATCTAGTGCGCTGTCGTGTTTTTCATGCAAAACAAAGTATATCTTGATGTGTTTTTGTCCTCTATATATAATAATGTAGCACTTTGTTTATGTTTTCTACTGAACGTCCTCATACAACTTGGTGTTAATATATTATAATATGACCAGTACATAATTGAGCTGGTGTCACTCTTTGATTGGTGAGGGTTTAGTAGTTTCTATATATATATATATATACACACACACTAGCCTCGTTACACGCGCTACACGTGTGATGAGGTTTTTTTTTTTTTTTTTTTTGTCTAGTGTCATAATTTTTTATTTATTTAATTTTTTGATAATTTTATTTTGAAGACATGGATTAGTAAGAAAGTGTCCTATTTTATAAGCATTTTAAATGTTGGAAATATATTTTTATTAAGAGGTGCTACGTTCACAATATTTTTGTAACATTTTCACAACAAATTATAGGTGGTTAGTTGTTATTGGTTTAAATTTGAACTTAACACTAAGATTACTTTTTTGCCCCAACAATAACAACTAGTAACAACTTACCACTTAAGATTTTTTGTAAAAATGTTGTGGACATATCATTTCTTGTTTTTATCAGGTGATCCTCAAGTTTTGTCCTTATTAAACGTAAGATATAGAAATATTTCTAAACCATATAAAAGTCCAATCTAAAGAGAAAAATCCATATCTATATATATGTGTATGTGTGTGTCATGTATGCATGGAATGGATGCTTGCATGAGAAAGCACTCATATAATTGGGTTTGTTTCCATTACCGTTCATTTCAAATCTTTTTATCCCCCAAACATAAATCTGGTGGTGGAGAATTCAGAGAGAGATTTTCAAGGATTCATCATCAGAATAAGAACAATAGATTAATAGACAGAAAATAAATTTGTTAGGATTTTATTTAATTGCAGGATAATTGAGCTTTAAGAGTAAGAGAAAGAAGAAAATGAAAAATTCTTATCCGTGTTGGTCTAAAAGCGCGGAGAAATCGCTCTGTTCAGGTGGGCCTCCGTGCATCCATATTCCAAATCTCAAGGCCCACCTAATAGCACTCATTGTGATTTGGGTGTCATCCGATCCAATTATAGACCTTCACTTTTTCTTGTTTGTATACATTTCATTTTCAATTTTCCTTTATTTATACATTTAATATTTTAAGTACCTTAATAAAGGCTTTAAATCTCCTTAAAGGGTGAGGTTGTAGGAATATTGATTCAGTTCTTCTATTATTACACATTTGGTTACAATTTGATTATATGTGCGATGTGATTGATAAACCATCACTTTTACATGAATCTGTTGTTTTTTTTTCTATAATTCACAGCTGCACGTGTCAGAGTTATGGCACAAATTTTTTGTATTTTTCATCTAAATTATTGAGGGTGTTCTTCATCTTCCATGCTGGATGCTTCTAGTTTTATTAAATAGTACAATGATTAGTACATTTCTAGTTCAGGAAAAGAGTGCATGACTTGCCACACCATACTAAGTACAATATTCTTAAGTTAAATGTTAACTTCAAATAAGACCAAGATGAGTAGAAGACAAACATTGATCTTCTGCAGCGCAATTCTCGGACCAACTTCAGAAATTGTCAAATAAGTCAAAACAAGTTACAAGGTCCATGTCCAATCTAACCAATATCAACATTTTTAGTACGTAGGGTACAGATTCCTCGTCCTCACCCTCCTATCTTCCTCTTCTTCCTTTCAGTGTTTTCACACTTTTTGTGGGTTCACTGTATCCTGGTGCAATAATTTCTCATGCATCATAATATGTACTATGTAGTTCTTACATCAAAGGTAGAATACTAGAATTCACATATTTAAAGAGAAATTTTGTATATATCAAATGCATGAGATACACCACATTGTACTATCTCATGGAAAACATTCGGGTCAAGCCCATTCAAATAGCTTTTGACTCCCATGGAACCCATCTGATTTTCCAAGATAAGATTGTGACAATTGGATATATCATCTAGCTTGAACAGTGTTGGAGTGACACCAAAAAGCTGGCTTATTGAGCCACAGATTCCTCCCCCCATCGTTGTATTGGCAATATCTCTTTCCAATTGATGATGATTAGCACTACTGTAACATAATATCACCACTATAATCAGTTTTGCCTTTTCTATGTAAATTCACTATTGTTTGAGAGGATCCATTTCCTTTGCTTGGTCAATAATATTTGAGCCTTGTAGATGGAATTTTCTTTTCATTTGCATTGCTTCAATAAACAAGATCACAATTGATGTCTTCCTCGTTGAGTCTATAAGTAGATTACGACAGATTAATTTTCATTCGTCCTATAGACAAGTCTCATTCCCAGATACAAACTCACTGTCAAGTGTGGACATCCTGGAAAAAAAGTGGATATCTGGCTTTACAAATGTGGCCATTGTGCAAACTCGTGTATAGCGTAAAACAACAATTAGTGTTTAAGAAAAGGGCAGCGAGAACATATCTGAATGCTGTTTGACAGGATCCATTTCCTTTGCTTGGCCAATAATATTTGAGCCTTGTAGATGGAATTTTCTTTTCATTTGCATTGCTTCAATAAACAAGATCACAATTGATGTCTTCCTCGTTGAGTCTATAAGTAGATTACGACAGATTAATTTTCATTCGTCCTATCTGCAATAGACAAGTCTCATTCCCATGATACACACTCAGTGTAAAGTGTGGACATCCTTGAAAAAAAGTAATATCTGGCTTTAAAAATGTGGACATTGTGCAAACTCGTGTACATCACGTAGTGTAAAACAACAATTAGTGTTTAAGAAAAGGGCAGCGAGAACATATCTGAATGCTGGCCCAGTACAAAAAATCTCACCCTCAATGGCACATTGTAATCAAAATACCAGACTAGAGCAACCACAACCTCTCTTCTACCCAGTGGGCCAGACTAAGATCCGGATATGCATGATACAGAAGACTTCAAGCCTGTCTCTACTCTCTTATGACAAACCATCTTGTCAAGGACTCACGCAAATTCAGACTCTAATTTATGCAGGCAATACATGTTCCATTATAAATTTGTTCTACTATAAAAATTAAAGTAGGAATCAACAAAAGTGCATTATAGCTACACAATTATATCCGCACCTCAATTTCCCCCATTCCTAAACCTCTTTTACAGCTCTCATAAGCCTCCTAACATAAATTACTAGAGTATAATGGCAGTAGCACTTACCCCCATAAACGAAGGGTAATGAGCAAACAATACAAAATGATATAAAGTAAAATAAAAACTATTAACTTAGCTATCCCCTGTCCCAACATCTGTGCCACTTGCTACAAATGGCAAATGTGACACCTGAGCCTGAGACTGGGCATCAGCTTGCATCTGAGTTTGTGCATGATTCTCTTCGGAGCTACCTACAATCTCAAGCAACTGAACAGCCTTCCGCTTACCCCTTTCTGTGCCACTTTCGGCGAGGTCCAACAGGAGAGTCATCACACCAAGTTCCTTGGCCTCAGAGAGATGCTGAGGATCAGCACAAAGGTGCACCAGCACTGCAGTTGCATTCTCCCTATTCCTAGGAGATCCATTTCCAATTAACTCCACCAAAGTTGGCACAGCATTCAAAGCTCCAATTGCCATTTTTCCATCAGGGTGACTGGCCAGTATTGCCAATATGGCCAATGCCTCACCCACCATGTCACCACTAGGTTCTGTAAGCAGTTTCATCAGCATGGGCACAACTCCAGCCCTGATTGCCCGGCCCTTGTTCCCTTGAAAAATGCATAAATTGAAAAGTGCTGTAGCAGCATCCACCTTCCCCCTTTGGCTACCTTCACTCAAGAGTGTTACCAGTGCTGGGATTGCTCCAGAATCACCAAGAGTCACCTTGTACTCATCCACCACAGACAGGCTGAAAACAGTGGCAGCTGCATTTTCACGTGCCTGCATATTCCCATTCTTAAGTACATGAAGGATTCCAGGAACAGCCTCAGAAGATATGATGCACCCTTTGTTATCCTGACATATTGACAGGTTCAGGAGAGCAGTAACTGCATGCTCTTGGGTGCGAGAGTCAGGTGAAAAGAGGAGACCAACAAGGAATGGTATGGCACCAGCCTCAGCAATTAACACACGGTTGTCACCATTGTGCTTGGCAAGAAGACGGAGCTCAGCTGCAACAAGATTAGGATTTGTCATAAAGTAATTATAGTTATAACAAAAAGACCTGTGTTTCTGAGATCCAAGAGAAGAATTTAAAATCCTAATCCTGACATACTGGGTACAAAATAAAATTGACAAAGAAAATCACTCTCTACATAGATTACAGTAATCATATTTTGAACCTATGCATCTTTTGTAAGCAAAGAGAGAATGAATTCACTGACAGGAGTGACCTGCCAATGAAAATATCAACTGAAGTGTCCAATCATATAAGCTTGGAGAGATATTTGGAATCCCAAGAGGTGAAGTACATAGTATCAAGATCCTCTCCATTTGAGATGGTTCCGTTTCATGATTCAGATTAATTATTACAAATCTAAAGGTTTATCTAAAGCCACGTCATTTCAAATCTGAAATGACATAGCATTCTATACACTGTCAAATTCAGGAAATAAAACTTTAGCCGCGAAATGGACTCTTTCCATTTCATAGGATACTGTTCCATGTGGTTACAACCCAAAATTAAAGAATCTAAAATTACACTAGAACCAACGAAATAAAACCCTGTTGTAAGCACCTTTCAAGTCTACCGACAAAGAAAGAAATATGGGTTTGTCGCCTTTTTCCTGCTTTCACCTTTGATTTAAGGGATTTGTCTCCAGTTTTCAATTAGATTCTCTCTCTAGTAGAATATTACATTTCCTAACAATAAGTAGGATAACATGGTTCACTTGAATGGTTTTTTCTCTTTCTTCTTACCTATCAAAAAAAAAAAAAGTTTTTCTCTTTCTTCTTATCTTCGAATCTATCTATAAGGGATGAAGTAACATTATGTCAAACTCAAAATAGTTAAAGTATAAATGGATATTGGAATTTTTGTTGAGTTAGAAATGAATTTACCACAATCAATCAACACAAGTTTTAGCTAATTTCATATTTTGAAGCCATTGCTTGATAAATTCTGATTTTGAAAATTTTCACAGGAAAAAGGCACATATGTCAGTGAAAGTTGCAGAAGAAGATAGAGAATTCTTTCTGGAATAGAAATTGCAACCATACAAAGAAAATTACAATATTCAAAATTATTAAGACTTCAACAAAATAAAAAAGAAACTAGATTAGGAAAAGGGAGAAATTGGGGGGGGGGGGGGGGGGGACTAAGATCCCAATATGCAGAAATGTATTCTTTTTTTATTTCCCCATTCATTCTGAAATGAAGAAATTTTTGTTTCTATTGTCACCTGCAGCAGATCGCTGGTCCTCGATGTTTTCAAAGGTGAGCTTGCTCAGAAGAATATCTAGCTCCACGCCTTCAGCAGAACCAGTAGACACAACCCTTCCTTGGTGCGAATTGCCTGGCCGTTTAGAGGGTTCCACCCCATTCATCTCACACCAATTGGATATAAGACTCAATAAAACATAGTTGGGAGTGAGGTTAGTTCTGGAAAGGATCTGTTGTGTCTTTGGACATGTTCCATGTCCTCCTTCAAGCCATTTCTTAATGCAAGCTCGTTCATAAGTCTACAACATGGAAAGACCCTTGTAAGAAATTTATGCTTAAAATTAGCACTCTCCTAACACTAACAGGCTGTTTGGGAGGGGGAAGATGATGGGAATGGACTGGTGGCATCCCCTCGTTGGGAAGTTTTTTGGGAGGAAATGGAATGAGTCTCATTTCTTTCCATTGCCCTCAAGCCTACTTTTTGGGTCCCCCCAAAAGTGTGTGGAACACAAGGAAATAGAGAGCACAGTAAGTGCTTTACTTACAAAATTACCTTTATAACCTTTAAATTTCATAACAAAACAATCTGTCTACATTTTAGAAAAGGGTATAATAATTACATTGTTCTAATCATACTACAAAACAAGAGATGCTGATTTTCTTTACAAATATCCAAACAGCAGAGGATCTGAAAGGAACAGAACTATAATCCTTCTGTTGCTTTCCATTCCCTCTTCATTTTAATTTCTCGTCCTTTCCTACTCTCTTATTAACTTCCAAACACACAATAAATCAGACACTGGAAGTTTACAATCAACAAATTTTTTTTTTCAATTGGTAAATTACACAAGTGGATGGGATTTCATTAGCACTGGCTTCGTACTAGTTCTCTCAAAACTTAATATAGAAGGCAAAACCTTTCTAAAACATCCAAAAGAATGTTATGAGGAACCCATTAATTGATGACTCAAATGATTCTTTTAAGAACAAACCTGCCCTGTGGAAATAATGACATAAGGAAATAGAAAGCACGTTAAGAGCTTTACTTACAAAATTACCTCTCTAAACCTTAAATTTCATGACAAAACAATCTCTACTTTTTAGAAAAGGGTATAATAATTATATTGTTCTAATCATGCTTCAAAACAGGAGATACTAATTTATTTTCTTTACAAATATCAAAACAACAGAGAAACTGAAAGGAACAGAACTACAATCCTTCTGTTCCTTACCATTCCCTCTTCATCTTAATTTCCCATCCTTTTCTACTCTCTTATTAACTTCCAAACACACAATAAATCAAACACTGGAACTTTACAATTGACAAGTTTTATTTATCTTTTAATTTTTTCAATTGGTAAGTTATACAAGTACCCAATTGGGTCTTGAACCCATGACCTCACTCTCTAGTTAAAACTTATAAGGTAAGGTGGTGCCAGTTGAGCTCATTGGTAGGGAGAGATGAGAATTTATTAGGATTAACTAAGACTTGTTAAATCTCCTAGATCGAACCCATTGGGGACAAGGTATTGGACAAAGAAGTTCAACATTAGCACTGGTTTCCTATTAGCAATTTTCTCAAAACGAAATATAGAAGACAAAAACTTTCCAAAACATCCAAAAGAATATAGTGAGAAACCCATCTAATCAATGACTCAAAATGATTCTTTTAAGAAACAAACCTGCCCTGTGGAAATAATGACAGGATCTTTCATCAACTCAAGTGATATTGGGCAACGAAAATCATCTGGGACAACTGGTGATTGGGAACACTGATCAGTGCATGCCTGATCACTGCAATGGGGAGAACAATCATTACTTGCAGAAACACCCATGTTGCTGTATCCTGCTTGCACAAAGTTTTCAAATTTTTTGAGCAGCATTGACATCTTCTTTACACTTTCCTCCAGATTTTCACCCCCTGAATCAATTACCTCCTGCAGAGCTAGTGATTCTTGTTTGATGTCTTTAACTTCCCTAAACTTTAGTTTTTTGCATAATATACATAGAATCCCAGGGTCAGTGTCCACATCATTGCTCTGGTTGTACATGGATAACAGATCCTCATACAGCTCCAAGTCAGGAGCATCAATCCGTTCCTTGCATCTTTTAAATTGAGTATGAACAAGCTCAACCTGAAAATAGCAACATTTATACAACTAACATTAAACATCAACAGAACAACCTGAGCAAAACTCTAAAAGAGCATCATTTTATAGGTGACTGCAAATTCTAAAGTGAATACGTACAGGAAATGAGTGCTCCCAAGATTCACTTAAGCTCCACACTAATAAAAAAAAGGCTTAAACACGTTGTTGGTCGCTAAAATATAGCACACGAGGAATTTTAGTCCCTAAAGTTTAAAGGGATTGCTTTTAATCATTTAGATGACATCACCAATCTAAAAACTGACACATTATCACTCTATAGGACTAAAAGCAATCACTTTAAATTTGTTAGGGACTAAAATCGATCACTTTAAATTTTTTGGGGCTAAAAATGATAACTTTATGTTTGTAGGGAGTACAAGTTATCACTTGAAGTTTGTTAGGAACTACAAGCAATCACTTTAAACTTAAAGTACTAAAATTGCTCATGAGCTAAATACCAACAATTTATTTTGGCCATAAGAAAGATATACGAAAAACGTTGTACCCAGAATGCAAACACCCCAAAAAAAAAAAAAAAAATTGCAATTATGTTTAAAAAAGGTCATACCCCCAAAATTATTAATAAAAAAAAATGTCTTGTTAATGGGTGCCCTTAGGAGTTTAGGAAAGTTTTAACACCACTTTCATGAGAAATATGAAAGGTTGTCAAAAAAATTAATTACTTTTTTCTTTTCCCATCAAAAGTTTCTAAAAATATTTCCTAAACATTAGCTTAGGCATCCATTAACTTTTTCCATAAAAAAATTCCCTGGTTAGGTCTTTTATGACAAGAAAACATAGCTCCTACTAGATAACTGCACTCTGCTTGACGCTGTTAGACTTGTTATGACCCAAGTGGCCCAAACCAATTGTAGGCTTGTACTTGTAGAACAAGCAAATTTACCTTAAGTTAGTCTATGGTTAGCCTAGGGTTAATATATAAACCCTACATTGGGTTCATTGTAACATCAAGAGCTTTCTCGCTATAGGAGTAAGCCAAACCAGGAAAACCTTTTTGTGTGCTTTCTCTTTCATGCTTCCGCTCATTATTCGATTATCACACACAATCACACACCAACTTTAATAGATGCAAAGAGTCCTTTTTATGGTTCCCCTAATCAATTTTATATATATATAGTACATTACTAAATTCTGCAAAGAAGAATGAAACATAAGCGAGCTATTTCTCAGTAGAGTAAAGAAACTTGCAATTATGAATAATTACCTGCTCCTTAACTTCATCTGAGATGTCAAATTTGTCATAGGAAATATCACTTAATGCTCTTTCAAAATGAATTGTAACTTCCTCAAATTTATAGTTTATTTCTTCTCTCTTCAGTACCTGTAACCACATAAAAGCCATTCATATCTCAGAGAATTGAATTGAAAAAAAAAAAAAAAAACAAACAACATTAATATTTTTCTTAAGGAAAGAAGAAATTAGTGGTGAGACCATGTAAAGCTTGCTGCCTCGGCTTCCAAATAGAAGCAAATCCTTGGCTTTGCCCAAAGCTTCCTTGAAAAAAACGAGAGCTTTGACAGTGTCTTCGGAGATTTGGAGCTCGATCTCTTCCAAATCTTCGAACAAAGGCTTCAAGAGCCTCAATCTCCTGCTGAGATCGTGACACTGCTTCCTGAAAACGCATCTGAAGTCTGAGATATCGGAGATCTCGTCCACAACGTCGCTGAGGTTCTTGAGTAGCACAGCTTTTTGGTCCTCCATGACGAATAGGAATAGGAATAGGAATAGGAGTAGTCGCTTTGCTTGGTGCCATTTTCGTTTTGTTTTTTCAGTTGTAAATACTAAAAAGTTTGTACCTGTAATTTGGGTTAAGCTACAGTATTATTATTATTAAGGTTGTAGTTGCACTAATTAAGGTGGGTTTAATTGCTTATTTACCGTATTAACTACTATGGTGACTTTGTATGAGGCTTTGGTAATGACTAGTCGTCTCGTCGCTATCAAGGTCGCTGCACGGACAACCTACCTAAGATCTAAAATCTTGTCCATAACTATACTTCGTTTAATATTATAATATATGTCCGGGGTTGTTTATTTAGCTAAAATTAAAATTTTTTTATTGAAAATATAAAAAAAAAAAAAAAAGGTTAAAAAGTAAGTTGAATAGAACCGTTAGACCTATAAATAGTAATAAAAAATGCAGTAAGACTTATAAATAGTAACAAAAATAAGTTGAAAATGAAAATAATATGAAAAATTCAGCTCATCTCAGACACACTATATACACACGACAAGTAATTTACTACTGCTGAATTTATGTCCTTAAGAGGAGGCAACAAAATATTTGCTTAAAAAAAAAAAAGCAAAAATGGCTAAATAGTTTAATTTTTAAACTATATAGCGGAATAGCTCATTTTTATACTATATAGTAAAATACAACTGCTTTAGAATTTGATATTGCTTATATCGAGTTCAGGCATAACTCGACATAAGCAATGGAGTTCTATGTGTATTTTGTCACTTAAATTTTTTTGAAAATTTTGCATAGAACTCGACATTAGGGAATGTTGAATTCCACTTAAAAATATGCATAGAACTCGACGTTGCTAATGTCGAGTTCTTAATGCAACTCAACATTAGTAATATTGAATTCCAAAAGAGTGGTATTTTGTTAGATGATTTGAAAAGAGGGTTGTTTGGTTACATAGTTTAAAAATTAAAATTATTTAGCCATTTTCCCCTTGACAAGATGTGTGTGGAGTCTTAGATTTGGGAGTTAATCTGGGGGCCTCTTAAGTCGAATCGTTGCTCATATAATTATGGAAAAAGTTTGGCTCCAAATTTCAGAGATATTACACTTTACCACCCTAAATTATATCTTAGATTATACTTTGTACCATAAACTTTTCGAATGCATATTTTGCACCATAAACTATGACTCTTGTTACACTTTGCACCCCAACGTTAAGTTTGCTATTAACTTGGATAGAAATCCAAAGTTTACGATGCAAAGTGTAATTAATAGTATAGTTTAAGGTGGTAAAATGTAATTTCTTTTTTATTTTTAAGGAATTGAGAAAAGAGCAATTGAGTATTTTCACATGATGTCATACTTTTCCATCCAAGTTAACGGCAAACTTAACATCGGGGTGCAAAGTGTAACAAGAGTCATAGTTTATGGTGCAAAGTATAATCTTAGATATAATTTAAGGTGGTAAAGTGTAATCCCCCCTCCCCCCCTCCAAAAAAAAATCCTTTTGGGCTATCTTGATGTGGCAATTGAAAAAATCATTCATGAGTAATTTGGAGTTATATTCTCTAACTTACCATGTGGCAATTTTATAAAACAATCCATGTATATTATTCAAACAAGCCACATAACTTATTAAAAAAATGTTGTGTATTGAAATATTTATCCTATTTAGTAAATTATTTATATTTTGAATAACTTTGTTTATGCTATGATATGTAAATTATGTGTGCTTTTTTAACTGCAGATAAGCTTACTCACAGTTAGCATGTGAGACTATGTTATGTGTAAGACACCTTACCATCAGGATTAAAATGATGTACCACTAAAAATGCAATATGGAAGCATACTCCATTTCCGTGTGTATGAACAAAACAACGTAATTTTAACACATAGCATCTTTATCAGCTGTGCCATATGTGCCAAATGTTAAATATTTGGCACATTTGGCACATCAAGCACCATTTCACCCCATTTATCAGATGTGCCATATCCTATATTTTTTGCAACATTGAACAGTACCGTGACAAATTTGCCACGGTACGGAACGCGTGTGGCAAAATTTTTTTTCTTTTTTTATTCCTCTCTTTCTTCTCTCTCCGTCATTCTCACCTCTCTCACCTCAATCCTCTCCTCTCTCTCTCTCACCCCAATCCTCATCACTGCTCTTCCACGCCCACGCCAACGCCAACGCCGACGCCGACGCCGACGCCGATTTCTCTCTAGCAAGGTTTTTCTTTTTTTTTTTTTTTTTGGCTGTGTTTTGATGGGTTCGGTTCCGACGGGAGGTGGGTGGGTTCAGATGGGTCAAGGTTGTTGATTTCCGATTTTTTGTTTTTTTTTTTTTTTTTTTTGGCTGTGTTTTGATGGGTTCGGTTCCGACGGAGGTGGGTGGGTTCGGATGGGTCAAGGTTGTTGATTTTCGATTGTGGGTCGAGGTTGTTGATTTCCGATTGTGGGTCAAGGTTTTGGTAGGCTATGAGTTTGTTTGTTGATTCCGATGGGAGTTCCGATGGGTTGATCAGGGAGTTCCGATGGGTTTCTGGTTTGTTGTTGTTGTTCTGATTTGTTCCGATGGGCTATGAGTTTGTTTGTTGATTTCCGATGGGAGTTCTGATGGGTTGATCAGGGAGTTCCGATGGGTTTCTGGTTTGTTGTTGTTCTGATTTGTTCCGATGGATTGTGGCTGCCACGGTGGTGGCGGGCAGCGGCAGCAGGTTGTGGTTGTTATTTACTGAGATAGAAATATTATTTTATTGGGTTGTTTATATTATTTTAATGTGTAGGAAATATTATTTTAATGTATAGAATTGTAGTATAAAACATCTGATAAATGAAATGTTGTAAAATAATGTGGTAAAATAATAAAGTAGGGTTTTGATGTGGCAAAATGGCATAATTTTTGCCACATCTGATGCGGATGCTCTTAAAACTATATTATTTTGAGTTGATATGACACTGACCAGATACATACTCTATGAGTATGGACGGAAGAGCTATTTTCCAAACATTAGAGGTATATATTTAAAATTTAAAATTTAAGTGAAAAAATCAACATTAGCCCTAAATTTCAAGAGTGCAAATTACTTTTAGTTGAATAAATTTTTTTTTTTTTTTAAGTTTCAGGTTCCTTTCTACCATACTCAAGAAGAACAAAGCGTTGCATAACATAACACAATTATTCATTGCTCGCCTTCTTCAGGGATGAAAAAAATTCTACTATTTGAAGTGACAGCAAATCATTTTTTACTACTATGTGAACAAAAAATCATTTTCTTCTGTATTTAGATGAAGGGAGATGAGAAAAGAGTAGAGGAGAAGAGAATAGAAGATGACTAAAATGTACTAAATTTTAGTATATTCTAACCACCTTTTTGATACTATAATCGTATAAAGTAACCCAAACTTATCCGATATGATAAATGAGTGCAGAGTGGATATATATATATATATATTTTTTATATTTTCTAGTTATATGAAATAAAAAAAACACTCAAAAACTAAAATGATAAATAAGCTCAATACCAAAGCAAACTCAAAGGAATATAAATATCACCACCCAAAGGAATTTAGCTAAGGACACATAACTGGATTCGCTCACCACTTAATGGGATACAGAATATCACCTCCCAAAAAGATACAGAAACCAAAACTCGCCACACAAAGGAATTTACCCAAGAGATAAGAGATAATTTAGAAAAAATCCATCTTCTGAAAAGCAGAAAAGCTAGTTCTGAGAACACTTTATAATTTGATTTTATTCAGTTCAGTCAAATGGCTTACATAATGCTTAGAATAACCCTTTAAGCATGAGAGAACAAAATTAGCAGTTAAAAACATTACATTTCAAGACCTTAACTCATAGGAACTATAACAAAATGAATGACTTGTTTGCCAAGGAGAACTAAAACATAAAAGCTAAATATTCTCCAATTAAATGTTATTTGACTTATTGGACAAAATAACCTATTAATCTTCAAATTATCTTCTAAAAGTGTGGAAAAATTCATTCAAAATAATGGCCTTATTTGCTGCCACTTTATTCCTGTGTCACTTTCCCTCTACTCTCCCCTCTCCTTCCCCTCTTATCTCCATATGTTCTATACATAGTTTTCGGTAGCCAAAGCTTGAGGGCTTCTTGTAGCCACAGAAAGCTACTACATGAGCACGGTCGGTCTTTGTGCAAGGAAGATTAGGTTCTATCTCGTTTCATTTATTTAATCCGTTTGCTTTGCAAGGAATGGAAGGCATATTGATGCGACAGTTAAAAGTTTCGGGTCAAGTTATGGGCACAGGAGTTCTCAAGTAGCATCATGTACTAGAGAAGAAAAATTTGCAGAAGAAACTGTTAAATGAACCAGTGAATAAGATAAACTCAAATCATATCATTTATCAAATTGAAACATCACTCCAAAATTTCCCACAAGAATTGATAAGTTCCATCTTACAAGAATGGTTTTGAGGTCAGATGATAGAGGTCATGGCACAATTGAGAATCCTAACTTTTTTTATTTTTAGTTAAATTGAGAATGCAAACTTTAAAAAAGTGATCATGCAGACACACCTTCACGAAAGACAGTCCCATGTAAGGACTCATGACGGTCATGGGCATTCCTCTGTTTCTCCCTTACATGCTCCGTTCAGGGACCAAGTTGATCATTTTTGAAAAGTCTTGAATCTAGTTGGTATTAGCCCAAATCTCAAGGTAGTTTATTAGAGTTTCCCCTTGATTATATAATGCACTGCTGTACCATTAGATCAGATACCCAACACAATAAATAAAAGGATGTTAGAAACTGTATTTCGAGAAGATCAAGAAACAGTACAGTTTAAGGTTTTAACTTACAACTACCCAGAACCATAAACAAAGATTGGCAAACTTGCCAGTCCCTTTCTATGCAGGCAATACCAAAGCTCAACTGGCCCTATGGAGGAGCACCCATTTGAGCTTCCTTGCTCTTTTTAAGAGCCAACAAGATTATTATCCAGCATATATTATTGAGTATATAAATGCTTCAACCCAAAGCTAACATTCTAGTGACAAATGAGACTCACCGGTGGCAAATTAGATAAGCTAATCAATCATGGAGACAAAACCAAAGTTAATCTTTCCTCATTTCAAAGACTAACTACTTCCATTCTTTGGCAAGTTATTTTTAAACAAACACATCAAATAACAGTGCCCATACTATAAACTAAATTTTGTAGCAGATATCACACATGTTACTAGAAAGAGTAATCAAACCTTCCTTGTTCAAAAATAAGTCCCAAAAATAAATTCTGATTACAATAAATTAACAATATCAAATTAAAGGGAGAAAACAGCCTACCAGGCAGAGCTAAACATCAAAAAGTAGGTCTCCAGAATGTTACAGAAACCATGCAGTACTCATTGCATATTGTAAGAAACACAGGCATATTTAAGAGTTTTGCCAATTGAAAACCAATATTAAAATCCTTTCATTTATTCTTCTTCTGCATCTTTATTCTTGTTTCTTCCTGCTAATATAAGCAACACCATCACCAGCACCATCAACAATGGCAGTGGACCATGCAGCATTAAAATGCTCAGTCTCTTTGTCTTTATTCCCCATCTTCCTTTAAATCTTAAGGTCTAGTCCTCTCTAATGTCATTTATTGGTTTGCTCAGTTCAATTTGCAAGAAAGGGACAGAAGCAAGTTAAAGGTTGGGGTCAAGCTACAGGCACAAGGAGCTAACATGTAAGAGAAAATGTGATTTGAAGAGGGATTGACAATATTCACAAAATAATTTGTACTGACTCAAGGTATTTGACTCGAAATTACAAATGAAAACAAGCTGCCTTTTTTTTATAAGTATAAATGCAACCAGGCAAATTTTGCGATCATTAGTAATATAATTTGCGGAAAAAAAAAATAAAATAAAAAAGTTAAGAAGATAAAGTTAAAGCTAATGAAACAGCACTGCAAGTCTCCAACTAGTACTGGGAAGTTCATCTAACCAAAAAGGTAGAAAGAGGTAGGAAGTCAGATGAAAGAGCTCATGGCATAACCTAATATTCAAATCCTAATCATTTCTTCACACAACTTCCCTAGGAGCTGTCCCATGTCATGACTCATGAAAGTCAATGATGTTTTGAGAAGAAATTCCAACAACAAACACAATTAAAACTAAGAAAAAGATAATTGGATTGAACTTGGAACAATCAAATATCAATTTCTAGGCTCAAAGAGCTCAAAAAATTATTCAAGTTTGAAACTCCATAAAATAGATTAGAAAATGCTTCATACAAATTTACAATGACTCAAAAGAGGCTTATTTATAATAGCCTTTAATAATCCTAGAATCCTGACCTTTCATCTTACATATAAGAATTAAATCCAAGCCATCAAACTTCATCAAAATTCATATACTCACATGACCTTATAAAATATTGAAGACAAGTAGACAACTATAAATTTAACATAACATAGAGAGATTAAAGACAATAAACCAATGAGTGTCTTTTTTTATTTTGGGCATAAATTTTCCTACATCAGCCAGGGTCCATATACCTCTCGCCTGTTTCTGCTCTTCTCCCTTCTATGTTCATGACTTTAGAATCAAGACTCCACTAGTAGAGAGAAGGCATTTCTTAGCTAGCTCAGATTTCCCAGAGTAAATAAAATGGAGGAAACCAAATTTCATGAAGATCAAAGATGATTTAGAAATAAGCTCTCACATAGAAGACCACATGTTATGATGTTACAAATTCACTCCCATACCAAAAACCAACTGCAAAAATCAGCAAACTCAGCAGCACTTTATGCAGGCACTAACAAATTTCTATCCAGAGAGTGAGCATCCATTTGAGCTTCCTCATTCTTTAAGGCCAGGAAAGCTTATTAACCAGAATACATAAGGGGGTATAGATGCCTTGATTCAAAGAAACATTCCCAATGGCAACCGACACTTGTTGACTAGATAAGCCAATCAATCTTAGAGCCACAAAAATCCAACTTATTTTTCATTTCAAATACATACTAATTGCATCCATACACAAGCTAATTTGAAACCATATAAGCATACATAACTGCAGCTTCGACTAGACATGCCAATTTCTAGAGACTAAACCTGAAAAAATTGGCATACGTTCCTAGTTAGGGGGGAAATTTTGACATATATTTTTTTTGACATATATTTAAATAATGAAGAATTAACAAAACCAAAATTAGATAGAGAAAACAGCCTCAAAGCTAAACTGTGGAAATTAGGTCTTGGAAATGCATAAAAGAGTTACAAAAACTACAATAAAAATACTCATTACAGATGAGATGGGAGACAGATGGTCATACATTCATTTCTTCCGCCTATTCTTCATCTGCATCTTTATTCTTCTTCTTCTTCTTTTTCTTCTTCTCACTCAAATCAGCCTCACCATCACCATTAGCAATGCCAGTGGGCAAAGCTGCATCACCATCCTCAGCCTCTTTGCTCTTTTTCTTCTTTTTCTTCTTCTCAGACTTCTCTGCTTCAGGAGAACCAGCTTCAGCCTTATCTTTGTGCTCCTTTTTCTTCTTCTTCTTCTTCTCAGCCTTCTCATCACCTAAAGGCTCCACATTACCGTCCTCTTTGTCCTTTTTCTTTTTCTTCTTCTCTTTCTTTTCAACTTCAACATCCACATCCTCTTCCTCGATCTTCTTAACCTTCACACTCTCTTCCTTCTCAACTTCTTGGACCTCGGCAACTTTAGCTTTCTTGGAAGATACAGGAGCAGGGCCATCAGTGCTTTCATCCAGCTTCCGCTTTCGCCCTTCCCCATTTTCATCATTCTTACTTGTAATCTTCTCTTTCTTTACTTTCTCCACTAAAGCAGGTTCAGTAACGGCGGCAAGCCCTGCAACCACAGAATCACCACCAGCTGGTAAAACTAGATTCCTTGCCCACTCTTGAGGTGTATTATCAATTGGCTTCCCATGCTTATCCAACTTCCCCTCTGCAATCAACTTCTTCTTCATCGACGCCCTCGGTCCCAGCCCCCATTTCCTCGGGTAGATATCCCGATCCATCACCACCCTCTTAATCTTTGCCACCACACCATGATCACAAGTAGCCATCACAGCAGTAGTCATTTCCGCAATCCCCAATGCAATTGCTTCTCCTTTAGTAGTCATAAGCACCACTTCCTCCCCAACCTCAATATCATTCTCAAACCTCAACAATCCAGGAATCATCAACTTGGCACCATAACAAATAGCATTGACAGCCGAATCCTTCACAACCAACCTCTTATAACTCGTCAAAAGCACTTCAAGTGGCATAATCACCCTCCTCAGATAAGTCTCATCCCTATAATTCTCATAAACCCATTGTGCATCCATCACATCGTGCATCGTTACCATATTATCCTTCTCCCCTGAAATCCCAGACCTCACTCTCCTCAACTCCTGCATATGCCCTCCAACCCCAAGAATCAAACCCAAATGCACACACATAGTCCTCACATAAGTCCCAGCCTCACAAGAAATCCAAAAAACAACCAAATGCTTATCTGAGTCATACTCAAGAAGCTTACTTTCATAAATAGTCCTAATCCTAAGCTGTCTTTTCACAGCAGAAATCAAAGGGGGCCGCTGAAACACGGCCCCAGTAAGCGTCTCAAGCGCCCGAGCAACCTTAGACACATCAGGCACAGCAGAATGCAATCTAGCAACACAAACATACTCTTTCCCAGCACCCTGTTGGGATTTAACAAGCCTAGTAGCTCTATCAATACAAACAATAAGATTTCCAGTGACTTTGGGATCCAAAGTACCACTGTGACCGGTTTTCTCAACCTTGAGAATACGTTTAATCCAAGCAACAACTTCGTGAGAAGAAGGGTTAGCGGGTTTATCAAGGTTGAGAACACCATACTTGATATACTGATCGAGAGGGCGCTTGAGAGGAGAGTAACCGGAGGGAAGAGGAGTGTAGTGTCCGGTTCGCACGTTGAGGCGGTCGTAGTTTTTGAGGAGGATCGGCCACTGTGAGGTGTCGATGGAAGGAGTGAAGCTCTGGGGTTTGATCACGAAGTCCTTGTGGTCGTCGGGAACATCGTCGAGTGGAGCTAGCGGTTCTGGTAAGATTATTGGGGTTTCGTCTTTGGACTTGTGCTTCTTCTTTTTCTTCTCCGACCGTGAAAGCTCAATCTCGGACATGGTTTTTTGGGTTTGGTTTGGTTCGGTGGTTGCTGTGTCTGTGTGACTCTGTGTGTGTGTGTGTGTTAGTGTGAGTGTGAGAGAAAATGAGGGTTTCTAGGGTTTTAGTGGAAAATGAGGCTTTATAGGGGTTTTTGGGGTTTGGGACTAATAGTAATAGAGACTAGAGAGGCCTCTCTCTTTCTTTCTGTATAATATCGGGATGGGGATGGAGATGACGAGCTAGGGTTTCAACTTTCAAAAACTTTGATTGGTGACTCAAGTTAAAAACTAGAAATATTAACCCTGGCCCATGTAAAAGCCCACCTCCAGTTAGGACTTGGGAAGACTCAAACTTTTTTTTTTTGGTTAAAAACTAGAAATATTATTTAAATACAATTATATGAATTATATTTTTGTTTTTTTTTTTTTAAGAGTTTTAACTTATGAAATCTGCTTCTGATAATTGCATTCTTTATCAACAGATCAAAATTTCAATTAATTTTTGGTGTAGGTCGGGTTTTTGAATAAAAAAATAGAAATATTATTTAAATAGAAGTATAAATTTTTTTTTCTATTATTATTAATTTTTTTAAAAAAGTTTTAACTTATGAAATCTGCTTTTGATGCTTGCGTTCTTTAAGACACCAATAGTTTTTTGTGTAAAAGAAAATTAAATCTCAAATCTCTTATTCAACCATAAGAAATTTTGCTAATTGAGTTAATTGGATCCTACATTGTTCCTGTTATTTAGTCTTTATTATGTTTATATGTCCAATCCATTTCATTAATGGCCTTTTAGAGTTTTTAGACTAACTCTACCATTAAGTTCTACAAATTCTCTTGATCCATTTTGAAACGAGTGGATAGGATTTTACCACATTATTAAAATTTAAAATAATATTTACTATCACTGTTTTGGTTTCTATTTAAATAATTAATAATATGGTAAAATTTAGAGTTTTTAGAGTTTGTTCCTATTATTTAGTCTTTATTGTGTTTATATGTCCAAATCCATTTCATTAATGGTCTTTTAGAGTTTTTAGACTAACTCTACCATTAAGTTCTCAAAATCCTCTTGATCCATTTTGAAACGAGTAGATAGGATTTTACGACATTATTAAAATTTAAAATAATATTTACTATCATTGTTTTGTTTCTATTTAAATAATTAATAATATGGTAAAATTCAATTAGCTCATTTCAAAATAATGGATAGGGCTTAGGAACTTCGTGGTGGAATTAAACTAAGAACTTTGGAGGATCATAATCTATCAAATGCTACCTTTATTTATTAGACCAATGACATGGTAAATGAAATTATGGATTAACCTACAAAAATCATGAGTTGACCTATATTTTATTTGAACTAGAAATATTTATGAAAATAAACAATTCATTCAGTTTTTTTTATTCTTTTATATATATAATATGAAACTTGAAATTTGTATACTTATTTAATTATAGAAACATTTTCATTAAAATTGTGATTATAAATTTAATATTATTTTTACTTGTTTATATTTTATTGTCTATTTATACTTTGATTGAAGATTATTATTTTATAGTGTCAACATTTTTCCAGTTTGATCTAGAAGAGGGGTCAGATTTGTTAACCTTTTCATTCTTTAGGTGAAAAGTTAAGGGGCTGTTTGACAGCTGAATTCTAATATATTTCCACACATTTTAAACAACCTTATACACATTTCAACACACTTTTTCAACCACACGTATATCAAAAACACCCAAACAATATTACTCAAACCAACCAAACAAGCCCTAATATTTTGATCCTTTTGATTACAAGCTTTTGTATAACATTCGAAATTCTCAATACTATATATAATAACGAGCTAGAATGCTATATGCATTTCAAGGAATCCTGCAATCCGATCATATTACTTTTGTTATCTTCTCTTGTTTATCTTTCCTCTGACATAGCTCACACCAAAATGGACAAAAATATTCAATTGCTCATATTCTATAGTAGTAGATGATGTAATCATGCCACTGCATACTTAATGGCATGTTTGGATGTTTAAAAAAGGACGGGGAGTAGAGTAGAGGGAGGGAGAGTAATCCAATTACCTTATTTGGAAGTTTTTTAAGGAAGGAGGGGGAGGGGTTTGGAGTGGTTTGGAGGAGTTTCAACTCCCTTTAACCCCTCATTTTTAATTCCCCCAAATTGGAGAGATTTGGAGGGAGAGTAGAGTAGATAAATTATTGTTCAAGTAAATTTCCTAATTTATCATTTCTAACAAATTAATCATAGACCAATGTTGCAAGTCCATTTTCAAATAGGAGTAAATTTATCTATTTTAATCATTTCCTCTCCTCTCCATTTTAATTTTTAAAACATCTAAATAAGGGGAAGGGATAATTACTCCCTCCCCCCTTACTAATTTTAAAAACATCCAAACAAAGTGGAGGGGATCCATTCCCCTCTACTCTCCTCCCAACTACTCTCCTCCCACTCTAAACTTCCAAAAGGCCATAAAAGTTGAGGTTGAGGGGTTTAAGACCATAAACGAGCTCACAACTTTTTGCTACATCTCTAAAATGCCAAAATAGGTAAGTCAGAATAGTTACCTATCACTTAAAAGGTTGTATAATTAGCTTGTGCCATTGTTGATAGTATCAGATTTATTCTTAAAAGTTACGGGATACTGATTCTTAAAAAAATACAAAAAAATCTAGCGGCACAAAAAAAATGCACAATTTTGGTCAGAACTCTCCTCTCTCCAGGTGGCTAACTGTGATTGTCCTCTTTCTATGTGGCTAACAGTGATTGGCGGAGAAAAATTAACGAGTCCATGTTAAAATGACAAGCAACTAGTCACAACGACTTGCCACAAAAAGTTGTGAATTTGTTTGCAGTGCCAAAGAACTCAAAAAAGTAAGCTACTCGGATACTAGAAATAGAAGTGCATATCACAGGTTCTCTATAAGGGAGATACCAGATCAGGTAGAATTCCTAACTTCTGCAGAACCTCATGTAAAACACTTCATGTTCATCTGTTAAACAAGTCTATTGGAATATGTCTGTTTAGCAAAATCTATAATTTTTATTTAATTGTAAATTTCTGCCAAACTTGAGTTTAACATCTTGCTAAACAACACGGAGGATTTGCGTTTTTGGGTAGAGGACAAGTAGCATCAAAATTCTCAGGAAGCAACATTTGGATGGTTTTGTACAACCAAACGTACAACTTAAATTGTTTCGTTGCATACCATAAAAGCAATTAAGAAAGACCATGAACAAAGCATCATCAATTAAGCAGCACCCATTGCGATTCCATGGCACAAAATAATCAAAGCACATATATATCCAGGGCTCTAGAGTCCAAACTTTGGTGTTGTAGCTAACATGAAAAGAGCATGATATTGCAATCACTCAGCACAGCAGAGGTTAAAAAATAGCAGAATAAGCAAAAATGATTGCAACGTAAGTAGGAATACAACAGAATAAAGTAAGAACTAAGATCAGATCGTGCGTACCTAATGCCTATTCCAGTAGAGACAGGAAAACTTGTGCAGAGCATGTCCCTGGCGCGCGCGCCGCGCGGGGGGGGGGGGGAAGGGGGGGGGGGGGGGTGGTGTGTTTTAGGGTGGCGGACAGTGGGGAATAGAGAATTTTTATCACCATCAATAATGAGAGATAAAAGAGAGAGGGTTGAGGGTGAGACTAGTGTTTTTGAAATGACAATATATCATGTGTGCGTGTGCACGCATGCTCATGTCAGGCCAAGCAAAACCCATCCCTGCCCCATCCATTCTTCAAGATAAGGAAAACCCACAAGGGCAAAACAAGGGAAGACAGCTCAGCCCACCCTTTACATAAGCATTAAAATCACTTTAAAAAACACCGCAGCCTCCACTCCCCTATCCCCTCCAAATGAATGATAATCATCATAGTAAAAGACGACAACACCTAGCATCTATATAGATAGACTAGGCTTACGCAACCAAACCAAAGCCGATAATGAATGGCACCAAAATTTGACATTCACATCTAAGACTCAACTTGTAGCAAGGTGATCCTTCCATAGCCATAAGATTTCTTCAGGCACATAATCCAAACACCCTTTATAAATCAGATCAATCTTAGACAGCTGGCAAGCAAGTACTAGATGCAATAGAAATTCCAGTGATCTCAAAAGTTTCAAAAATTACAAAATTCTACCATCTTTATAGAGGTCTTAGCAAAATGTATAATCAAAATAATCAGCATAATTGAGCTACAAAAATAATTCCAGCTACTTTATGAGGTCAAAATTTCATATGTTATGATCTTCCCTCATTTCTTCTTATCGGTAGCTCCACCAGACCTGCACATGGCAAAAATCCGAAACCATGCATCAAGACAAAACACCATAAAAAATCCATCAATGCCCACCTATGTCAATGGGCTGAACAAACTATCAATTTCTAGTTGAATCCAGTATCTTCAATTATGTAGAGTGAAAATTTAAATTGACTACTATCCCAATCATGGCCGAAGCAACAATCACCATGGAAACAGACTATTTAAATCCTGAATAGCAAAGGCTATGCTACCAGTACCAGATCAGTTTTGTATAAAATTCTAAATTTATTTAAATTTAGATCACAAATGCTGAATTCAACTTTAGATTTATTCAATCATTTCAATGACCCAGTAAACTTAAGATTTCTTTGCACTCATCTTCTAATATGCATTGAGTGTGATTCACATAAGAAGCAGATATGACTAAAACTCAAATACAGCCACATTGACAAAGTTACAAAGCAAGCCAGAACAAACAAAACCAGAAAAAGGTAAGAGAAGGGCAGAATGAACAGCTCACCTCATCTTGCGAATAACATTGGACATCTCCTCTCTCTTTCTCTTTGCCCTCTTGTGGGTACCCAACTTTCTCTTAGCCACTTTCAGAGCACGCTTATCCTTACCCACCTTCAAAAGCTCAGTGATCCTCTTCTCATATGGAGCAAAACCCGCAACTTCCCTAATAAGACTCCTCACAAAGAGCACCCTCTTGCTAGTTTTCTTCAAATCAAAATCCCAAACCAACAAATTATCACATTTTCACACCAAAATATCCATACAATCAACCCCGTATAATACGAAACAAAATTATAGAGCAACCTATTCAATGCATTTAGCACTAACTCACTAGATATATGGTTCAAATAAACCCATTTATTTCTATAATCAACAATTTGAAAATCTCTATTAATCAAAAAATGCATACCCCTTTTCGGTCAGACGGGCGAGGAGCCAATTCACGCCTGGTGACAATGTGCCCTTTGTTCTGTCCAACAGACAGACCACTTTTGACAGGTAGAGGAGCCATTACCTGCACATAGCATTACAAAATTCAACACCATGTTCTCCCACGCTTACAACAACAAAGAAAGCGAAAAAAAAAAAAAAACATGAAAATGAAAACAACAAAACTATTAACGAAATGGGTTTTATATATATTTGATTATGGTTTTTACTTGCTAGAGCTTCTCAACTGCAAGCTTTGTAACAGTACTAATAGGATGCTAAAAACTTAGACAAGAACACCAACACACAGTGTCATAGTGATTCAGAGTGATATATAAATTCTGGGTAGCTTTGATTTGATCATACCTTTGGCTCTGTTTGGACCAAACCCTAGATTTCAGCAGCTGCTAGTTGGGAGAGAGAGCCACCAAGAGTCCACACGCAGAAAAAACCCTAATGCTTTGTGTTTTATGAGCTCCAAAGACACGCGGTTTATTAAAAACTACGTAGTTTTGGAAGCCCTTCGGCCCCTTCCTTTGTTTTTTGGGCTTGGGTTTTCGTGCACTTGCTATTTAGGAGTTTTGCTTTATGAGACTGAATTGGGCTGCAATTTGTATCATTTTGTGGGACAAAATCTGGACTTCAAATCTAATATCTATGTGGGCTTTGACTGGCCCAATGGGCTAATGCAAAAAGTACAGCCCATGGACTCCTTTTTTTTTGTTTTTTGTTTTTTTTAAGTATTATTTTAATTAAAAGAACTCCTACTCTTCCCATTTTGTAAAATTCATGAGAAGTTGTGGTTGATAAGAATATAATGGATGGATGTATAGCTCTTGATGGATGTATAGCTCTTAATGATGAACCAGTGGTTAGATGGCTGATGTATCAAAGGGATACCTACAAAAAATAAAGATTGGTTGGGGTGGCACTAGTAAAGTACTGATTTAAGCATTTCTCATTATGTAAGTGGGTGAGAATTTCATCAAGAGTTAATTTTTAAGAGATATTATGCACTCAAATTTTGGTACCTTTTATAGGCTTGGGAATCTTACATTTATGGGCTAATTATGGGTGCACATCCCTTCATTATAGCTCCCATCTTCAATCTGGATTGCTTTTATTATGGGTTTAGGTTATGTGCATCAAGCTTGGCCCTCTGATTGAGGGGTTGTCTTTTTAGTTTGCTCATCCCAAAATCTTGGCATCTAAGGTCCTAGCTTTCAAGGTGACCTTACGTTGGATGGTTCATCCAGTTTATTCTATTAATTCGAGTTGCAGTGACAAGGCAATTTGTCTAACCATCAGCTGGCATGGCTCTTTTGGACAATTTTTTTCGTGACGTGTCTCTTGTTCAATCAAATTACCTCAAGCACATCAATCGCCAGGAGGAATGGGTGAGGAATGTCATCAATGCAAATCAAATTACCGGCATGTTTAAGACTTTAATTGGCTCTCATTTTCATGGAAATGCACGGGTAACTTTTTGTTGACTGTATGGTTTTAAAATAGAATTGTCAAAGAACGGAAAATGAGTGCGGTTATTGGTTGAACTGCTGATTTTCCCACTTTTTACCAGAACTAGTTCCCGATTAAACCGTTTGGTCTGAACCGATTTTTTAAACCATGTTTGATTTACCTAACTATCATATTGAATGCACTAGATGTCTGACCCCTCGGCTTTGGGTGTTTTCATTCCAACTCAATTCTCATTCATTGATATCGATCCTAGTTCCTCCCATTGGTATTTTTTTATATAAGTAGATAGTGAGAGAAGAGGAGGTGAGATTCAAATTATAAATATAAGACATCACAAAAGATATCATTACCAATATACTATCACTTGAAATCCTTGAGTTTGGTATTGTTTATTGGACCAAATATATAGGTTTAATTTTTTTTAACATATAAGTGTCGGGAAAAAAGTGTATTGAACTAATTGATATACCAATGTGTAAGGCATCCTACCTCTCGGTGGCATAAGGTTCGATTCTTTCTTGGATGGTTGAATCCTTACTCATTCCAACACAATTCTCCTCACCACCATCGCCATCACCTTCCAATAACAATGATAATGCATGCCACCCCCATTACAAGACCAAATTTCACGAAATCATATCACTCCTACAATGACCAAAATCCTATGTGTCGTTCATTATCAAGCACATTGCTTGAAGCAAAAAAAAAAAAAAAATGGCATTCGCTTTTATCTATGAAATTTCAATACAAATTCAAATGGCTTGATGTACTTATGAATTTGTTAGGGAAAAAAACTTATGGTTTTTTTTTTTTTTTTTTTTTTAAGACCTTCGTTAGAGTTTTCTTTTCTTTTTTATTTATTTTTATTTTAGATATAAGAAAGACAGATTGAACACTTAAGAATTACTCTCTTTTTTTCTTTTTTTCTTTTTTTTGGTTTAAAGGAGAATTACAAGTTAAACACACAAATGATTCCTTAGGATCACCATATTTATGAAGGAAATCGGTAAAGTAAGTAAACTCACCATATGTTGGGACTATTAATATGAAAATTCATAGGGAAATCAACTCATTTTTAATAAAAGATTGCAATACAAATGTAAATGCATGACTTTTTCGTTAACCCTCGCTATATTGATTTAGGCAGTTTAGCTGCACAAACAATGGACTTACTAATTACTATATACTTTTTGTCTTCTCAAAAAAAAAAACTATGTACTTTTTGGAATATTACTAATAAACTTTTGACTTATTAACTATGGTGTTTCTCCTATTTACACTTTTTTCATTACTATATTAATATGATGCCTAAGCCATGATTTTGGTAGTGATTTGCTTTTAGATAAAATGTTTTGTTAAGCATGCCTCGACCAACAAAAAGAAAAAGGTAGGGGGAAAAATAAAAGCAACTAAAAACATGCTTGCATGCATGCCTGATTTGACAATTTCTTTGAACTTTTTATTTTTGTTTTATCTTTAATTAATATTTCCTTGTTTGGCTTTACTTTTGAGCTGTATTAATTGACCAAAGAATGGAGTAGAAAAAGAAAAAGAAAATTAAAAAAAAAAAAAAAAGTAAAATAAGGAAGATAACTTGGAATGAAACACTATGAAGAGGAAGAAGTCCAAATAAGAATATTTGTTGTCCAACAATAATTAGATATGAAGCTTTTTCTTCGTTGTTGATCGCCTATAAATTTTTCATATAATTATCATCTTTTTTTTTTTTTTTTTTTACCTGCCTAACAAGTACAATAATAAAAGTTAGTTTCTTATATCTCACTTTTTGTTTTCATAATTGTTAAGATATCTTAGTGCTTGCAATTGATGAAGTAGATCAACACAATCAAGTCCAGAGTCCAGCCAAAGGTCTTGTAACTGAATTGACACCTCTTCATGTACAAAATGCTTACGGGTTTAGGAGAGAAATGATTCGAACTGCAAAGTTAGCAACATATTATAATTATTTCTCAAAAAAAAAAAAAAAAGTCCAAAGCCCAATTTCGTAAACTTTTCTATTTCATATTATATAACAATATAATTATTATAAAATAAATGCATGTAACCCGTAACAAAAAGACTTGACCCTTCAAAAAGTTTTTAATGTTTTTATTCTTCTGAGTACTTTTATAGAAAATAATCAAATAAATTAAGTTATAATCTTCTCAAAATATATGTTAGGTGATACATACATTGCAATTAGATTTAAAATAATTAGATTAAGAGCCTTATAATTCAATTAGTTGGCACTGGGCTGTATTTGGCTCGATGTAAAATGTTTTCCGAGTATAAAATATTTTCAAGTGAAAATATTTTTTTTCGAAAAATAAAATAATTTAAGGTGTTTGGTTGTATTTTGAAAAATGCTTTAGAGAATATTTTCAAGTGTTTGGTTGTAATTTTGAAAATGCTCTAGAAAACACATTTTCTACTAGTTTCTCACATTTTTCCATCTTCCAAACAAATATTATAATAGAAAATCTCAATATATAAACCAAAATAAACAAAAAAAAAATCAATTTTCATCAACCAGATGAGAGAGAGAGAGAGAGAGATATTAGTAGCAACCAAACACTCGATGGCTCAATCTAGTTGCAGAAGCAATAAGATCAATGGTTTGATCTAGAGGCAGGAATGAGATCTTGTTGGGTGGGTGATCGAGGTGACGATGACAAGATCGTGCTCAAGGTGACGACAAGATCAGTGGTCTAATCAGCTTAGGGGTGGCTTTCTCGACTGGGTCACAATGGTCCAATTTGTTTTCTGGTGACTTCTCTTTGATCTCTCAATGCTCCTTCATTTGTGTTCAAGGTCTCCTCTCTTTTCCCTCTCTCTTTCGTTTTGAGGCTGGCAATGAAATGTAGGAAAATAAAAGTGTAGTTCATTTTACACAAAAATTGATCCAATTTTATAGTCCAAGGGAAAATGATTTCAGGTTGATCATATTTTTCAGTCCACCCAAACATCCGCAATATTGTAAAATTTTTTCAGTCGAACCAAACACAACCCTAATTTAAATCCCCCTCAATGTTGTAACTATTGAATTATTTAAAAATAAGATTAAATTTATAGTAAATACATATAGACATACATAAAGTAGGAATGGCAACGGGTCGGGTTCGGGCCAGGTTTTTCCATACCCGGACCCAACCCGCAGGGCAAGACCCGTGGCCTGGACCCAGCCCGTTTAGGGTACCGGGTTTTTTTTCGGGGCCCGTACCCGCCCCAGCCGGGCCCCGTTTAGGAATTGGGCCCAATTTGTGGCCCAACCAAAAAAAAAATTTTAAGCCCGGATTTTGCCCTGACTCACCGTCAATTTGTTCCTCAAAAAAAAAAAAAAAAAAAATCGTAGCCCAACCACAATCTCCTGTCATCATCCAAGGCACTTTCACAAATGCAAGAGCAAGAAAGATGACCAATTCACCACACAGCATCACACAAACAACCCAGAAAATTCCAAAAAAAAAAAAAAATCATAGAAACCCCATAAACCCAGAAAATCGTAGAAACCCATAAACTTAGAAAATTTCATACCCATAAAGTCATAAACCCAGAAATTTCATAGTCATAAACATGCAACCCACGAAGCTAAGAGAAACCCAAAATCAACCATCTTACCACCAATCAACCCCAAACAAAAAATTAATCAGCCACCATTGTTCCTCCACCATTGCAAATACAGCCATCAATGAATCTCAACGAAACTTCCAAAACCCACCGAAAGAAACCCATCTCCAGCTTGACCCAAAACAAATCTGCATACATCCTTACTCAACAACCTCCTTATCACCACCAGAAAATCCAAATGAGCCCAAGCTCTCCCAAACCTTAGTCACCGATGATGGAAAAGAGAAGCAAGAGAGAACAGAGACAAGGATAGAGAGAGAGAGAGAGAATCGCCCAGTGAAAAAAAAAAAAAAAAAAAAAAAAAAAAAAAAAACCAAAAACCAAAAACCCAAACTCACCGAACCCAGTGAAAGAAAAAGAAAAAGGAAGAACTGAAGATCGAACCTAGGAGAAGAAAGGGGAAAAAAATAAGCAAAGAAAGAAAGAAGTGAAGACCGAACACAGGAAGCTCGGACTGAGCAGCTTGAGCTAAGGGAGAGGGAGGCTCGGATTGAGGGAGGGTTGGACTAAGGTGTGAGGGAAGGAGGAGTGTGGGAGTGAGTTCAAATGAGGGAGAGGGATTGTGGTACACGGACTGAGTGAGCTGAAATAAGTGGGCTGCTGTGCTGAAGAGTGAAGAGTGAAGAGTGAAGAGTGAAGAAGAAATGAGGGATTAGTTAGGGTTAGATTATAGGTATATATATATTAGGGTATTTTGGTAATTTAGGGGTACCGGGTTTTTATCGGGCTGGGTTTCAGGTCGAGTCTCGGGTTTTTTAATAAAACCCGGACCTGCTTCGGGTTTTTTTTTTTTAAACCCATACCTGACCCTATTTCTAATCGGACCGGGTAAAACCCGGCCCATTAGGGTCGGGCTAGGCCAGATACCCACGGGTCGGGCAAAAATTGCCATCCCTAATATAAAGGCATGGACGGACCTATGATTTCAAGTTAGGGGGGCCAGATTATAAGTAAAAAAAAAATTCATGAAATTTCAAATAAGCATCTATTTAGTATTAACAAACTATCAACAAAGAAAAATACACAAAGTCATTATTTCGTAATACATTATAATGCAATCATCTACTAATAAAGATAAAGACACAAAACACCATTATTTCTTACTACATTAGGGCATTTGCATCAACTCATGCAAAAAATTTTGTCAATTTTAGCATAATAACCTACTTTTTTATTGTTATTTTATATACTCACTTTTTAAAATACTCCATATCAGATTCTTTATTTTATACTACATTTCATCAGAATACTATTTCCTTATGAAATTTTTTTACTATAATCTCAAATCATCTCTCTCTTCCTCAACCAAAAACCACTGTCCTCAATCTAAATAATTTCTAAAACATTCATTTGCATAGCAACACTAATTGTGTAAAATTTTTCCAATCAACCCAAAATACACTCACACCAGTCTATGTATCATTGTACAAAAATAAATTTGTGCTATAGTAATAATGTAAATTTACAAAAATATATTTGTGTTACAAGGGGGGGCCCACTTAGTTCCGTCCTTCTATAAATGTTATGCATATACAATTATTACTGGTTTTAATATGAACCCAGGGCCGGCCCAACCTAATTTGGGGCCTAAGGTGAAATATATATGTGAGGTCTTTTTTATATAAATATTAATTAAATAAAATTATTTAATATAAATCAAATTGAGGTTAATTTGATGTATTAAATACACAATTTAATAAATAATACTAACTAAAACTAAGGTTTATTTCATATAGAGAATTGAATATCATAGTTGAAAAATTAATTTAACAAAAAGAAATTAAAAAAAAAATTTTAACTTAGATATATAACGATACATATATAGTTAATTACATTTATAATCTATGATATTAATTGATGTATGGCTTTATAGTAGATTAGTTTACAAATATTAAAGCTTCAAACTATTAGGGAGGATTAATCATAATTGATGATCTAACACATTTGCAATTTTTTTTAAAGCCTTGTTAAAAATAAAAATGGAAAATGTTAAAGATACTACAAAATGTTCACAATATAATGTGACAATAATGGTGAAGGATGAGCTTCAATAATGTAATTAATGAATATTTAAAATATTTTTTTGTGATTAGTAACATGTCAGTTTATAAATCTATAATAAAATTTGTGAAATCCCTAACATCACTAATAATAAAAAGTGCACAATAATTTGAAAAAAAATCATATTTTTTATAAAATTTTGAACATTTTACAATGAGATGGGGCCTTTTTTGTAAAAGGCAAATATTTATTTGTGGTGGGGGCCTTAGGCCTAGGCCTTGGGCCGGCCCAGTCTAAACCCACTGCAGAAATTAATTTTTTGCCACAAATAAAAGTCTATAACAGTTGTGAATTCCAGTTAACTTAACTGGTAAAGTCTTTGATGGTTGAATAAGGAATTTGAAATTTGATTCCTGCCTACATCAAAAACTGATTGGTATCTTGGTCTGATAATAAAAATTTATTATCGGGAGCGGACGTTGTAAGTTGAAACTCTCTTTAAAAAAAAAAAAAAAAGTCTATTTTGCCGGTGGATGTAACATTTTTTTATGAACTTAAGGGTTAACTAATTATGAAAAAGTTTAGGAATGTACATGTGCAAGGTTCATTTAATATTGCAAATATGCAATCCCACGCGGAGCATATATACTTGAATAGTCTCCTAGAGAAAAGAAGTACACGAGTTGGTTGGAGTTGTTAGAAGTTAGAACTCGTTAAACCAGTTTCAGATAAGAGCACTAGTTAATAATTCATTTAAAGAAAATTTTTATGGAAAATTAAAAAAAAGTAATTAATATTTTGACAGTTTTTTTCATTTTCCATAAAAGTGGTATCAAATCTTTTCTAAAATGAATTATTAATGAGTGCTCTAAGGACACTCGTTAGCATAATCCATTATTATTATTATTATTATTATTATTATTTATCATTTGATTCATTTCACACCAACCAACCAACCAATACCCAATTAATAAAGAAAGTATAAAAATGCAGAACATTGATCTGGGGGCTATGAGGAAGAGCGGCAAACGTCAACCGCAGTGATATTCGGCCTGTTTGGTAATGTTTTTTTTTTTTGTAATTTTTTAAAATATATGTAAATAAAAAAATAAATAAAAATATATATAATATTATTTAAAAACTAAAAATTATTACTAAATATACGATTCCAAACAAACCCATGATTTTCAAAGAACGCGTTGAAATGAATCCATATCCATGTGGCGATTCCAATTTCCAAATTGGACAAAAGCATCTCTTTCACAGACTCGGTGGATTTAATAAAAACATTTTTTTTAATGTTTCAAAGACAGAAAAAAAAATAATAAAAAAAGTAATTGGCCGCGAAAATATCTGATAAGTTGCCCGACACTGACAGTCTCTCGTACACATTACGGTCAACCTGCCCGTAAAACCATTGCGGGCAGGTCCAAACTCCGAGGCTTACTAGTCCAATACTTGTCTTTGGAATAGTTTGGATTGCCTTTCACTCATATAATTCAGCTGAGCAATTGTGTTTTTGTCTCTGTGTGTGTGTGTGTGTGTTTAGCTGCCCCGCCAATACTGCTAGCGCAACCACCGTGGAAGGTGGCGCGTGAGGAAGTGTTGGGGGCAACTCACAATGGGTCAGGAGCTTAGCTGTGGAGAACGCAGAAGAGAGAGTGGTCTGTTCCATGCGGTTCAGGATGGTGAACTGGAGTTAGTTGAGGCTATGGTAGAGGCACACCCAAGTTTGTTGGAACTCACCACTGGATATGGGAGACTCTCTGCTCTGCATGTGGCCGCTGCTAATGGTCGGATCCAGGTGAGTTTTTGATTCATTTGGATGGTTTTCTTTATTGATCTTTGGTTTTCTTGGGAAAATTTTGATGGGTTTTGTGTTTGATGGTACATAGGTTCTTTCTATGCTGTTGGGTCGGTCTCTTAATCCGGATATCTTGAATCGGCATAAACAGGTACATTCAGTACAACTTTTGAGCTTTGAGTCTACTGTCTAATGCTTGTGTCAGATCAAGAAAATTTTTTTTTTCATTTATTTGCATGCTATTGATTGGATATTCTTATTGTTTGTGATTGGTTTAGACCCCGTTGATGTTGGCGGCAATGCATGGGAAGATTTCTTGCGTGCAAAAGCTTATTGAAGCAGGAGCAAATGTGTGTTAATTTTCCCATTGAGTTTATGTACATTTCGATAGTAAATTTCTTACTTGAACTATTAAAAGAGGTATTGATCATGGGTTTTGTATTGAATTTATCAGATATTGATGTTTGATTCTGTACAAGGAAGAACCTGCTTGCATTATGCTGCTTACCATGGCCATTCAGATTGCCTGCAAGCTATTCTTTCTGCTGCCCATTCCACCCCTGTTGCTGATTCCTGGTATCTCTCTTTCTCTCTGATTCAGATACTTGTTGATTACTTGGCATTGGATGGAATAATTTGATTAATTTTCAATGTGTGGCATTGGTAGGGGATTTGCAAGATTTGTGAACATAAGAGATGGAAAGGGTGCAACCCCACTACATTTAGCTGCTCGTCAAAGACGGCCAGAGTGCGTTCATATCCTTTTAGACAGTGGGGCTCTTGTTTGTGCTTCAACTGGTGGACATGGGTAATTTTAAATTAAGGTCGTGTAGATATTATAGCTAAATAGTGATCATTTGCCATTCAGATTGATGAAGGTACCATGATCTGCAGCTACCTAGGGAGTTCACCCCTTCATTTAGCTGCTCGTGGCGGTTCTTTGGAATGTGTCCGTGAATTGCTTGCCTGGGGAGCGGATAGGCATCAAATAGATTCATCTGGGTAAGATTCATAAACAGCCATGCCATGATCAGCCCCTATTATTTAAATTTTTAATCACTATGAAATTTTCTACCAAAACTAATGATTATAGTGGACTTTTCACTTGCCTTTTGTGAACTTCTATTCAATCACCCAGATTCCTCAATCCTCGTACATGTTTTGGTCAAAAAGGTACTCCAGGGAAACCCTTTCCATGGCAGCACTTTTTGTATTTTGAAAAATATACATTCAAGAAGTTGTTCTGGGAAGAACTTCAACCGTGTCCGTATGGAATACATGAATGAATATTTCCATAGTGACGGGGACAAATATCTAATATTTGAAAACTAACAATTTGCCCTGTTGTCCTCTGAGGCTCAAATTAATCTGTACCCACCTGTCTTCATGAACTGTTTTTGTCAATGGATTAGTTTGTTCTGAAACTTGAGAAAACAGGTACAATTCAAAAATTGATTCATGCTCGGCATGTATCAGTATGAACTCTCAAAAGAATATGGGAATTGGCTTTTTAAGGATGAGAGCAGTGGTGTGTAATTTGTTCTCCTACAGTTAGGCCAGCAATGTAAACCTCACTGAACTGACCTAGCATTTTGCTTATAGAATATAGATAATATATCAATAACGTCATAGTAACTAATAATACATTTGTCATGCAACAGAACTTGAAATTGTCTTTTCCAATATGTACCATATGGAACCTCACTTGATTTTTTTTCCATGTAGTTTTCCTTCATCCTAAAATTGCCAGCATTTGATTTCTGTAATGACTACTGTCCCAATTACAAGTTTTTGAAGGTCTGTTGTTGAAACTTGTAAATGAATGGATTTTTGCAGGAGAATACCACACACAGTTGCTCTGAAGCACAAGCATCGAGCATGTGCAGCCTTGCTGAACCCTTCATCAGCAGAGCCTCTTGTCTGGCCATCACCTTTGAAGTTCATCAGCGAGCTTAATCCAGAAGCAAAAGCACTGTTAGAGAGGGCCTTGAAAGAAGCAAACATGGAGAGGGAGAAGACCATATTGAAGGAGACTGAATACTCTGTTCCATCTCCTTTGGATTTTGATGTTGGGGCTGACGACAATATGTCTGAGGTAATATCCTTCATTTCTTTTTTGTTGTAGATGAATATATTTAATTAATATCTGCAGATCTATATTTCACATGAAATTCATATTTGATGAAAGCCCAAAGCTCTACATCATGTTGAGGATGTTTGTATAAAAATTTATAATTATCTCTAGTTGAGATGGTTTAATTTTTACTTTTTAGTAGAATAAATGTGACACTAATTAATAGGCATTAATTGAATATGTATGGGTAACCAAGCTGGCATATAAAGGGTCATTGGACACCACCTGCAGCTAAGATCGTTCCACTTCATAATATATGATATTTAAGATGATCCGAACTATTGGGTTCTATTCGTTTCTATGTAAACCATTTCTTGTCAAAATTTAGCAGTGCCAGTAGTGAAGTACTTTGTTCAAATGCTACAAAATAATTTCTAATCATCCAGCATTTAGGAGATGCACATTTGTCAGCATATCTTTAACTCTTCATATAGCTTAAGCATGGTTTTTGTACAGTCATGAAGAAACCCAGCTAGCTTAACTCTTCATTTTGCTTAATAAGTATGGTTTTTGTACGAAGTCATGAAGAAACCCTCACAAGTGAATAATGGAGGTGAAATTTTCTCAACCAGGCTAGCGATGTGGAGCTATGCTGCATATGCTTTGACCAGGTATGCACAATTGAGGTCAGACCATGCAGTCATCAAATGTGTGCTCATTGCACTCTAGCCCTATGCTGCCACAAGAAGCCCAACCCTACAACTGCTTGTTCTACTGCCCCTGTTTGTCCATTTTGCCGAAGCAGTATTTCCCAACTAGTAGTTGCTGAGATCAAGACTAGCAATGATTCAGAACTTGAACTTAGTCCTTCCAAGCCTAGGAAATCAAGAAAGTCAAATTTCAGCGAAGGCAGCAGCAGTTTCAAGAGTTTATCTGCCATGGGCTCATTCACCAAATTGGGCGGTCGCAGTCCAGGAAAGATTGCTGCTGGATGCAATGAGGTTGATAAACCTTGAAGTAGCAGTTCTGCTGCATTTGCTTTCTCACACAGGGGTAAAATAGCTATCCTGAATTTGGTTCAGAGATGAGACCCGCATGGGTATGTATTTCAAACTCCAATTATATATATACGTCTTAATAGAAGCCATAAGTACAAGGCCCTTAGGTAAGTGTCGGTTGATGAATTCCATTCTATAGATTGTAGTCTGCTTCTCTAAATATTGAGAAGTGGCGATGCTTATGAAAGCTTGTTACCTAAGTACTTAAATCTATTTTTTCCTTCTATTAAGTCAATTTTTCTTTTAATTGCTCAACTCTCAGTGGAAAAGTTCTAGTCTTACTGTTGTAGTCTGCTTCTCTAAATATTGAGAAGTGGCCATGCTTTTGAAAGCTTGTCACCTAAGAACTTAGATCTATTTTTTCCCTCTATATGGTCATTTTTTTTAATTGCTCAACTCTCAGTGGAAAAGTTAAAACACAGTTTTAGAGAAGTAGACCACTGTATCCCCTCTTTATCTTACTAATGGAAGATGGAGCGGGATTCTGTTTGTGGCGGGGAGCTGCTGTTTCCAACATCTTACCTGTTGACACACTAATATCTGAGTATGTGACTTCAAGAGTTAAAGAGTGCAAGCTAATACTACTTCAAATGGTATTTGTATAGATATCATGTCATGACCTTTGCATATTTATGTTCCTATATCATTACATGATAAAGGTCTTAAAATCAGGATTACTATTTCTCTCATAGTATATTTTTTCATGTTCTTTCCTCTTTTCCCTTTTCATTTATCACCTAGCGGGTCAGTGGTGGCTCCAATTTTTTTTTTAAAGGTGGTCATTAAGGAACTTAAGTTATATGAATTGGATCATAGCAGTGGCAGAGGTTGGAATTTGTCTTTGGGGGCCTAATGAAAATAGTCTAAAGTATTATGTAAATACTAGTAAATATATAAATTAATTGCTTTATAACTCAACATTAGAATTCAAAAGTATAGTATTATTTTCTGAAATGTCATCATGAATAGATCAAATAGTTTTTAACTTGCCTATGTAATTAGATTTCAAAATTTAATTATAATCCATCAAGTATAACTAGGTTTTAACCCATCCTTACGAACTGAAATACCTGACAGTAGATTTTGTATAAAAGGTATAATACATCTCCACATTAAGGGCTAGGGAACTTCCATTATCTTTTTGGTTATGTGGTAAAGAAAGTATGGAGAAGAGTGCTGGGCCTGGGATGTATAGTGTATGGAAAAACTACTAACCACTACATTAAGTATTATTACACGTTTAAGAAAAATATGCATGCATATTGGACTTTGACACCAAGGTTGCTAGAAGCCTACAACATATAAATATTTGCATTCCCTGAGTCAGCAAGCTTTGAAAGTCTTCCCCTTCGGCGTCGAGCCACAACCCTCTTTCCTATAAATATATCCTCCACCAGTCTATTGCCAATTGAGAATATAATTTAATGAAAGTCTTGCTCTCTTTCTTTTTGCACAACCTCCCAATAACCAATCAGTGCAACAATACTCTTATAGAGATCCATATATATATATATATATATATATTTTTTTTTTAATAAAAATTTTATAAAACCATGGTCTCATATAAGTGGTGGGCAAAACCAGCAAGCAGGATCCTAACTTTTTGAATTACAGAACATTAACCACTGATAATGGAGAGTTCTTTGAGAGATTATATATCAGAGAGCAAGTAGAATGACTAATTTGTCAGGTTTTTGGACTATGAAACACAAGCATAGGCCTAGTATATATAAAAAAGTTGTGAAACATTAGAATGTGTACTACCTAGAACCAATCAATAGTCCTTCACAATTGGAAACTGACAAATTGTTAGAAAGCAAGAATACCATGAAGGAAATTTTGAGGTACCAAATTTGACGTAGCAGATCTCCATTGACACTGAAAACTTGATCTAAATAAGGTCATATTAACTTATATTTGACCAAAATATTTAGGGTGAGGATTATAAGTCTTGATCTACATTAAAGACAAATATAAACATTTTTCATATTAATTGAAAGATAAATTTATTGAAGATGAGGCAAAATCTATAAGCTACAATGTTGGCTATTCTATACCATTTATATTTTATTGTTACAATCCTAGCTTTGATTCGTGAATCCAACACTTTGACCCAGAAAAGCAAGAAAGAGATTGAAATAACAAACACTGGTAAAAAAAAATGCAATAGACATAGAGAACAACAGATTACCAATCAAAGTTTTAGGTGTTTGTGCATAAACTTATATTAAAGGAATTATGGAACCTTTACTCTATCACCTTTTCCCTGTTCTTCCACTTTAGAATGCATTGGCCAAGAAGTTCCTTCTGGTTTTGTTTTTTTGTTTTTGTTTTTTCCCTGTATCAATATTCACAATTTCACATGTCAAAGGAAAAAAAAATCAAATAAAGGTGTATATGATTTGCCCCAAACATTATTTTACTAATCCAATCAATTCATCCACCAAAGGAAAGATGGAATTGGGATTCACCTTCCCCTATGATTTGCGAACGTGTCTCTTGTGAATAGTTGTGATAGATGGAGCCATGGAGGCATAAATGCATTGCTAAATTTTATGAGACACAATTCCATTATCTTTTGGCCACAACTTCCAATTAAAAGTCCTAAAACAACCATCTCACTTAAAAAATTAAAATTTTGAAAACACTTCAACCACAAAGCCCCCATAGAATTTTGGACTTATATTGAGAATTAGAAAATTTTACTCCATGTCGCACAACTATAAATGAAAATATACAAAAAGAAATGAAATAAAAATTAAGAACCTAAATCAGACTTGTTGTAAGATAGCACCAAACATAAATGAGATCCCTATTGCAAGAACGGAGAGAGAGAGGGAGGAGAGATCTAGCTTTTTGAGAAGAAAAAAAAATTACGAAAAAAGCTAATACATGAAAAAATAAACATTTTTTTTATTATAATTCTGAGTGAGCTTGCCCTATGCTTTGGGGCAGTTTGCTACCCTATCAAATTGGAAGCTTCAAGAAGATATAAAAGAGAGGTATGAAACCTTTACTTATAAAAAAATATAAAATAAAATATTAGAAGAAGAAGAAAGAGAGGTATTGAACCTTTCTTTATATGTTGAGAAATTCAATAGCCATATTCAGATTGGCATATTGTAATTTTCACCATCAATGTTTACTAATAGATCACAACTCATTGAGGAATTTTGTAATCATGTAATTTCTAGTTGGGGGCCATAGTTGTGGCCATGGATTTTATTTTATTAGTAGGTGAGTTTAGCTTTATTGATGACACTCCCATCAAAAGGATGATTCTCTATCAATCAAATCTTAGGGGAAACTTAAGCCCAAAAAAAAAAAAATCTTTGGAGAAACAATACTTTATGAACTTTGGTGAATATGTGGTCATAGAACATGCATACACCAATATTGCAAAATTGCTTGGGTTTCTAATTGCTTTTATCATACATTAAAGTTGGTTAAAATAATAATTCCATCAATAAACATAGTTTAGACATACATATAAAGGGAGCAATAATCCAGTTTTTTTATTTATTCAAGAATGTCAAATGTCCATAACTAGGGGCGGACATAGTGAGAGAGGGGGGGGGGGGGGGGCATGGCTGCCACAAATTTTTTTTTTTTTTTTTTTAAATTAATAGTATGCAAATATAAGACTCACCAATTTTTTTATATACCCCTCCCAAAGAAAATAATTGGGCTCCCATTATGACATTTCCGTATAGCGAATTTTTGTATGCAATATATATGAATTATGACTCACTTTGGAATTAAAAATCCAAGACTTATGTGTGTGGGTGTTTTTGATAGTTTAGTCTCGTCCCCGCCAAAGTAAAAATCCTAATTCCCCCCCCCCCCCCTCCATCTATAACCACAACATGAATAGCAGACCCTTAATCCTAATCATAAATATACGAAATTCTGAAACTTAAATTAATTAATTAATACCGAATAAGATGTTTTACCTAAACTTCTAAGCCCTTTTTGAAGAGTTTTGGTGATGGAAAGTTTGGTTAAGGCATTTCTTTGAACATTTAAAGGCGGCAGATAACAATGTTATTTAGAAAGTGAGAGAAATACCTCTATGAGGTGTGTTGGTAACCCATCTTGGCTTGCAACCACATACATAACACACTTTTATCAGTAGAAGCTCCATAATCTTTCTTCAATGGATTGAAATAAGGGCCTAACATAAAGTTTAATTAAGAAAAATATAGCATCCACCCAAAGATTAAACAAAACCCATTAATAAATAAAGATAGCATAAAAGATTAAGATTGAAGCAGGGAGAGAGAGAGAGAGTTTTTTTAAAGTAAATTATAATAGGATATGAGCAACACTGAAAAAAAAAAAAAAAAAAAAAAAAAAAAAAAAAAAAAAAGAGAAAGGTTGGTTGGAAGTCTGGAACTCAACGGTGAAAATGAGGAAAAATTGTCCTTTTTAATAAAACCCTCTTTTCTCTCCAAATTAGAGAGATTGGTTTTTGGTGGCTGGAGAGAAAACATCTGTGCCCCATCAAATTTATATCATCTCCTCTCTTAAACCAAAAACACACAAAAATAATTTTCTCTCCACTTTTCTCTCCTATTTTTCATCCTCCCTAAAATCTTTTCAACCAAACGAATCTTAAGAGTGTTTTTGAATGAAAATAAGGTGGATGGAAAATGAGGGAGAAAAAATAGGAGAAATTTTGTGTGAATGGGTGTTTGGTCAATCTCCCAAATTGGATAAAAAATGGAGAGGAAAAAAGGTTGGATGAAATTGCTCATCTGCTCTCCCCAAAACTAAAATCAATGTTGACTCATTTTTTTATTGGTTTTTAAATTCAACATTTGGTTTGCTTATTTTATTCCAAAACAATACTTTTTTTCCCTTTATAAAATACTATATAAAAAAGAGTAATACTTTACAGCCACAAATTATTTTACAATATTTTTACAAATTATTGATATGACAATTTTTACTGGGTCTCATTTAGGCCCACCACTATCATTTTTTTGCATACCAATAGCCATTCACCATATTAGCGGTTTGTAAAATATTTTATGTCTATAGCATTTTCCTATAAAAAAAAGTTACGTAATAAAGTATGAATGTAAATTTATACAAACTTTATTTTCTATCTCTTTACTTTTCCACCCTTCAATTATCAAACACAAGTGAGTAAAACTAAAATCTTTTTTATATTCTCACATAATTTATACAGACTTTATTTTCTATCTCTCTACTTTTCCACCCTTCAATTATCAAACACAAGTGAGTAAAACTAAAATCTCTTTTATATTCTCACATTTTTTAGTTTCCTTCCCATTTTCTATCCTCGTACTTTTCCAATCCGTCATTTTCTATCCTCATACTTTTCCATTCCACCAACTAAGCAAGTCCATATATCAACTAATATATCAGTTTCAAGTGTAAACATTTACCCAATAATTATAATAATAATAATAATATTAAAATTGCAAAAATTCTAATACCACATAAAATGGCAAAATTTGTGCCACAATTGTCCATGTGGCAGTCTGTGAGTCGTGGAGAAAAGTGATAGGTCGTGTAAAAGTAACAAGTAACCAATTATAATTTGACACGTAAGATAATTGTGGCAAAAGTTGAAGTGTACTAGAACTAGTCTTAAAACAGTTTTATTTTATGGGTCATGCTAACCGATTCCCTTAGAGCAATGGTTAACAATCCAAATTAGGAAAATTTTGACAATGTTTTTATGGGAAATGGAAAAAACTATTAAAATATTAATTGTTTTTTTTTTTATTAATTTTTCCATAAAATTTTTATTTAAATGGATTGTTAACTGTGGGTGTAAAAGCCCAACGTCATGCGGTGGGCCTAGGGCCCAATTCGAATACTACTATGTGTCCGAAGAGAAAAAGGGGTTAGGAACGAGTCCTGGTGGAAGAAATGTAACTTGAAATGAGCAATAGGAGCAGTCCGAAGAGAATCATATCGGTCCGAAGACGTCATTATCATCAGATTGCAAAGGGACCCGATCAAACAAATATCCTGAAGGTCCGAATGATCTTCCCCACTACTTCCACGATAAGGACAAGCTTTGCGCATGCCTGGAGATGACAAGAGCAGAGAAATATTTAAAAGGAAAAGCTGCTACCACCGCATTTAATACACTGCAGCAGTTTTCCTGGCCACAATTATGTGGAGAAGACACCTGAACAGTGCAATCTCAGCTACCACTACTCATGTAGGCCTGAAACAGATATCTGATATGACATGTACTCAAGTGAAGGTTTAGATGAAAAACAAGTAGATGGTGATGATGAAGGAAAAGGGGAATATATAATTGTAAGAAGCCTCTGAGGAGGGGGGGGGGGGAAAGATAATTGGAAGAATTAGATCCATCTTTGAATGAAGAACAGTCCTCTTCGGACTTGAGTTGTTTTTAACTTTCAAGTGTGTTCTTATGTCAACTAACTATTGTTAGATGTACAATTAGCCTAGCTTTGCCACCCACTCTCTACAAATTCATTGTTCCGGGTTCGTTGGGCTCATAATCTAAACTTTTTGGGCTTGGGCTACAAATTTGAACCCTACATTAACTATTACCCTAAAGATATCTGTTAACATTTCTTTTATTTTATTAATAAAGGGTCATAGACTCATCCTTAGAACAATCTTTAATAAACTATATTCGGGAAATGTTGACATCAAAAAAATATAAAAAAGTTGTAAATAACCTTTATTATTTTATTATTATAAAGTGTGAAACTTTTTTCATGTCTCCTTTGTCATTTCTAATGCCCAATCACGCGTCTTGCTCACACCAAAAAAAAAAAGAAAAAGAAAAAAAATTGAACTGAAGAAGGACCAGCGGACGAAACGAAGAAAGAAGAAGAAGCAGACTCTTCCATGGCCTGGGTTCAACCTGGAATGGTAAGGTAAATGTCATGTTATTTTTGATTCATTAATTATTTCCTTGTTTGCCTTTACTTTAGAGCTGTAATTTATTGACCAAAGAATGGAACAGAAACGAAGTAAAACTAGGTGATAACTTGGAATGAAAGACCAGGTGTAGGTAACATGATAACTTGGTCGAAAAAAAAGCCCTCAGAATCCGGGAGAAACAAAAACCATCAACTGTACAATTCAAATCCAACAATCCAAATCAATATATCACAACAACACATACAAAAGCTCAGAAAAGAGAAAAAAAAAAAGTAATAAACTAGCCGTTACAATTTGTCTTGTGGGTCCTTTGGCTTTTACTCCAACGTTCAGCAACCAAAAAATAAAAAAAGACTTTGCTCCAAACGGTCATATTTCAAAATATGGCCGTTGTGCCTCTCAGCTCTTTCACTCTATATCTTCCCCTTTCCACTCCCCATTTCTCTCCAAAGAAATCCACCATTTCTGAGCTTCCAAAATCTCAATTCCTCACATACCCCCATTTGCCTAAAACCTCTCCAAATCAACTTTAGTTTATTTGAGAATTCAGCTGAATTTGTCAAAAAATCGTCAAAATGGGTATGCACACCATCACCATGGGCTCAGTGACTGATTCCCACTATCACACCCACAAGGTCTTCCTCTTCTGCAACTACATTCTCCTTGGTGCAGCCTCCAGTTGCATCTTCCTCGCTCTTTCTCTCCGGCTCTTCCCGTCTATATGCGGCTTCTTCCTAATCCTCCTCCACATTTTCACCATAGCCGGAGCAGTCTTCGGCTGTGCAGCAGCCGGCTCATCGGGGCCTAGCCGGTGGTATGCAGCTCACATGGTGGCAACAGTGCTCACCGCGATATTCCAAGGCTCGGTTTCTGTGCTGATCTTCACGAGAACCGGGGATTTCCTTGGCCAATTGAAGTCCTATGTGAGGGAAGATGATGGTGCTGTGATACTGAAGTTGGCTGGTGGGTTGTGCGTGTTGATCTTTTGCTTGGAGTGGGTTGTCTTGACACTTGCATTTTTCTTGAAGTACTATGCTTATGTTGAAAGTGATAATGTTGGGGCTAATAGCTATGCAATGAGGAAGAGTTCCAAGGTGGGAGTCGTGGGACAAGAGGAGGACTTGAAAAATTGGCCATGGCCATTCCAAGTCTAAATTGATTGATACTTTGCTGGTTTGAATGAACTTTTTTGTGGTCATGGGCATTGTCGCGCCACCACTGTGCCATCTCTAATCTGCGACAGGATATTTCATTATTTGTTGATTCATTGGAGTGTGAGCTATTATTTATTATATTCTGATAATGTGTTTATCTTGTATCAGTCTTTTTTTGTTTTACCTATATGAATATTTATATATATGGGATTGGCCTACAAAACTGTATTTCGTTTTGTTTTTGTTAAATTGATGGGTCTGAAATCTGTTGGCTAATTTTGCCGAATTTTTTAGATTCTTCTCGGGCTTTGTGACAAAGTTTTGCCAAGAATTGAGTAAAGTAAATAAGAAGTTTTGAGAATACTCTTCAAAACTTTGTTTTTTGCAATTGCATCAATTATCTAACTTGACGACGATACACCTCAATAAATTGTGAACCCAAACATTGTCTCCAACATGAAATAATTGCTCTTGATTTTTTGGTAACGTTGTTCTAGTAAACATTGTTTGTATTTTTTGGAAATAATACATGTAGGTGTAAAAGTGTATGAAAATACGTGTAATGTTGTTTAAAAACTGAAAACACACACATATACCAAATGGGCCCCATAATATCCGAACTTTTTTTAGAAAAAGACTTCTCCCCAAACCATTTTTTGATCATATGCATTTTGATCTGCTTTGTCACAGATCTGCTAATTTGTGTCTTCCCCCCCGTTTGCTACATCAGCTGTAGTAGGAAATGAAAACAAAAAAGAAAGTTCTGGGAAGGGGGGGAGAGCAGCACCAGGAATACTCTTCAAAACTTTGTTTTTTGCAATTGCATCAATTATCTAACTAGACGATGATACACGTGTGGGTGCAACAAAAGTGTATGAAAATACATGTAAATGTTATTTAAAAACTGAAAACATGTGTTTAAACACATATACCAAACGGCCATAATATCCGAACTTTTTTTAGAAAAAGATTTCTCCCCAAACCATTTTTTGATCAATATGCATTTTGTTCTGCTTTGTCACAGATCTGCTAATTTGTGTCTCCTCCGTTTGCTACATCAGCTGTAGTAGGAAATGAAAACAAAAAAACAAAAAAGAAAGTTCTGGGAAGGGGAGAGCAGCACCAGGAATATTTTGAAAGACACAACCTTTAATTGAGATAGCGATGTCTCTTATTTCTTATTTATACCGCCGCACAAGACAAATTAAATAACAGTTTAATGCAGCATTGTTTTTCAAAGTTGCTGCTTGCCTTAATACTCTCACCTCCTCTGAATATAATAGAAAAAACCTCTCCTTAAAAAAGCTGGGACTTAATGAGGGAGATAGGTCTTCCTCTTGAAACAAATGCAATCTGAGTTTTATGTCTTTAACTCACCAAAGAAATCTAGATTCCCACAAGAAACATAAATAAAATAATGCTCATCTCTTGAGATCAAAGTCTATCATTTGATAAGATGGCCACGCAAGCATGAGAATAGTAATGGAATCCCATATCCATTGCTATCTAATAATTCATTGTCCGACTTTCTTGGAACACTTGGTTGGGGAGCAACTTGGCCACCGACAAACAGCGAGTTTGTGTCCAAAACGGGCGGGATGGGTGAGAAATCACTAGGTCCATAAATGTCAGGGCTCTGATTCCTTCTGTATACACTTGCAGTTCTCCTCTCTTCCTCAAGAAAGTGACCAAGAGATGGGGTATTGCTCGTGTTCACAGCATCAGTGCTTAGTTTTGAGCATAGTGAGAATAGCCAAGATTTGGGCTTGTGGTTCTTTCCTTCTCTTAAGGTTTCTGCTGTTCTCCCCCTTGTTGATCTTCGTGAAAGCTCTAAAATGCTTGAAACTCCAATTAGGCTGCCAAGTGTGATGCTTTTGTCGTGGAAGAACGACCCAGTGGACTGAAACCAAACACACAGAAATTCATGGTTAAAACACAGCATGAAAGTTCATAAAATAGTCTGAATTGATAGACATATTGTGTCTTCAGAATAAGACACATTCTTACATATTTTTCTCTAGTTAAGGTACAAGTTAATGCACATTTGAGCAAGAGGCTTGGCTTATCTTTGATTTGAAATTATATATTGTAACCAATCCAATAATAATCCATAGTGAACAATGTTTAAGATGAGGCAAAAATTAAAAAAAGAAGAAGTTAATGTAGTGATATGCCACTTGCATATAAGATTTCAATGATAAATAACACCATGGGGACCCTTCTAAAGCAAAATGTAAAATACAAATCAGCTAGGAGCTCTAAGTGCTAGTGATCATCTTTCTCGTGTTGTCACTACATTGAATATAGCTGAAAGCTGAGTACGAGAAGCACCAAGTACAGATTTTTTTAATACAAAGAAAAACAGACCCATATCTAAAGGAGCAATTGAAGCATATAAATGTGGGCGGACGCCATCATAGAGAACCATGTGGAAAGAGTAAAGTGATTTCAACTTTAAATAGGCATGACCAAGAGAAACTAGTTAATTAACTGCACACACACACCCAACAAATACAAATTCAGGTAGGAACATAGATGTAACTTTTGTAGAAACATTTTCTGTCCTCTAGCTCTAGGTAACACACATTGAATGTGATTCTCAACAATCATCAAACAGGGAAAATTGGTCTGAAACTGAGATGTTCATTCTAGTCAAGTTTTTTTTTTTTAATAATTTTTTTTTATTTTTTATTTTTATAAATTGAAGGTCATGTCATAGTAATAAATGTGTACACCTAAACATAACAAGAAAATGGAATCCCATCAAAAAAAAAAAAAAAAAAAAAAAAAAAAAAAAAAAGGAAAAAGTGGCAATTATTATTTCTATCATGACAGTCAATAACTGTTTGCTAGCACACAACGTAAACAGAATCATCATAGAAGCAAGGATAAACAAAAGAAGCATGCTGTGGTTTTTTTTTCCTTCTGTATTCCACTACTGCTTTTAATGAGGAAAATGTGTACTGACCTCGGTATCAAGATCTGAAGAAGAAACAAAGGAGGAGGTGGGAGAGCCAGTGAGCAAAGTGCTGAAGGAGACCGATCCAGACAAATCACGATTTCTTACCAACCCAACTCTTGCATTCAGTGGTCTCAATCCCAAAGGCCACCCTTCTTCCTGCATTCCAAATCAATCATCTGGGTTCAGTCATTTACTCAAATCTCCAAAAAAAAGTCCATAAAAAGCATTCAGTATAGTACATTTACTAAGTGTTTGTGTGTGCAAAAGAGAGAGAGAGAGAGAGAGGCAGAGGTACCTGCTGAGCCATGATTCTGTAGCCCCAAAGTAGTTAAAGAAAGTGGGACTGACTGATATACTAGGAGGTCACCTCAGAGAAAGAATGAACTGTCATTCCACCATTATCACCTAATCTGACCAAGGAATTGAAAAAAGAAGTAGAAGATAAGACTGAAAAGAAAAGGAAAATGAAATGTAGAACAAGAAAAAGAGCTCAAAAGAACAGCGAGTGTTTAGATAATAAAAGAAGGGATAAAAAAGAGTAATGCTTGAAGCACAAGCTGCCGCATTGCCTGTCGGAGCATACAGAGTCAAAACAAAAACACTTGGGGGAGAGAGTGTGACGTCTTACCGTTTTTTCTATGTGTCTCTCTCTGCCTCAGCAGACAAGACTAGCTAGCGGAAGGAGATGCAACTCATGGAAATAAGAATAATTTTTGTACGGGGAGTGACACAAAAGGGACACCGTAAGGCAGGGAGGACCAGAGGAAGGCTACTTTCTTTTGCTTTTTTGGCTGTAAATTACTGGGATAGCCCTTCATATATTGGATTATTTTTGTTGCTTTGATTTGTTGTTTAAACAAATCACAATCGTCCACCTGGCTATATTTTTATGACTTTTATAGAAACACAAAATCTAATGCTGGTGCTTAAAACCCAACTTCCTTATTGGAGACCAATTGAAAACCATATCTCTTTTCATAGGAAAAAGCTATCAATGCTAAAATCGAGAAATTATTAAGTCCACCTAGACGGCTGTTGAAATGCTCCTTCCAACTAACGAAATAATATCATTTATGTAAATATATGAGTTAGATTCCTAATCAACACAAAATTAAAAAAAATTACTAAGTAATATTACATTTGCATAAAATAATAGCGTTTTATTAGTTAGAATGACCAAGAGGACCATTTCAACAATCCTCTATGACCTAATAATTTATCCTAAAAATCAAAATTTAAGAAAGAATATCAATTTTGGTCCACAGTAGGTTATTCTTGGCAGGTCCATTATTCCAATCTTTGTGGTCCTTTCATGCAGCATCTATTTTTGTGATTTTATACGTTGGCATAATAATCTCATAGGAATACATGGGGCTTGTGAAGCTAATTTTGTGGAAGGTATTGCCACCACGGATGATGGGTTATTATTTTTCAATATGGGGGAGGAGGACAATATGCCTTGTTAAAGACTGAAAAAACTGAAAAAGGAAATCGTTGTGCTTTGGTGTATATCAACTGTTTCATCACCCAGTCTTTGGAGGCCAACTTTTTCTTTTTGGTCCAAAACTAAAAGCTTTATTCTCTTACTCCCTTGTCCAACACAAGCTCCCTTCGCTATCATGCAATTCTGCCCAAGCTCTGACACATTCTGCATATGTTCTCAAAAGTCTCAAACTATTCATCATGATTATTGGATTGTTGCACAACAACAGCAAAAATAGACGTTATTCTGCATATCCCTGCCTTCCCTTCTTGTTCATTTCCCCTAGGAAGGGAGAAAAATGAAATTTCATCTCTTTATATATGCATGTTTCAATGGCTTTATAGTCATACACAGAATCTTGTTTTTCCTCATTTTTACAATTCACGGTCAAATCAGTGTAAATATGTTGACTGGTGTGAGCTTTTTGCTGACACCATACCCAGTCTGAATCTGATCATTTCTTAACACAATTCAGAGGATGTGGTGGACCAGAATTGCTGACTGGATTCGAGGTTGATGTTTCTCATCTCTGGCCTTGGCTTGAACCCGGTCGATATTCTCCAATTCCAAGCAGGTCCTGCAAATGTAAAACTACAGATGTGAGCTTTCACTTTTCAGCAGAAATGTAGGCTATATTAATAATAATAAAAATCCCCTCCTACATTTCACTTTGTTTTACAAAGATGTCTCTAATCACAAAAATTTAAAAATGAGAACAAGATAACTTAAAATTCAAATGGTGAAACAGATCCATTTCCCCATTATCCATCAAATTCTTCGGAGAAAGTGAATCATCAATATCTAAAAGAAAGCAAAATATCATTGTGGGACTGGGGAATGTCACATGCATAGTGTGCCAATTCGAGTGTGCTATGGGAAAAAAGAAAGAAAGAAAGAAGAATATTAAGGGAATTTCAATTGTATGCAAGAAAATCTTGATGTTACACATAGCTAATCCAGCCTGCAGCAGGGTATAGAACATTAAATTGTACAAATAATGACTTCATAGCATTGGAAATGAAACAATGCAAATTAGAATCATGGGTCATGCACCATTTTAATGGTTAGCTAAGGAGAAGAGAGGCTCAGGTATTAGTTAATGAGGCAAGTCAGCATATCCTAATATGAATGATACAAATAATGCAATGTTTGAGTCATTTACGGGTCAGCCAGTGAAGCTTGTAAGCATCTAAATCCATGACACATTGTTGTAGCACTTCCAGACTAAAATTATCTGAAAATGTTGTCTTTGTGTCTAGAAATCTTTCCCAAATTCCAACATTTGATCAGTGTCTTGCATAATCTTCATAATGAAAGCTCAGATACTATCTTCATACAATAGAGGTATCACCAACTTGTAACATTTGAGACTTGACAACAGCTAGCTTCAAGAGACTAAAATTTTTATGCAAGCACATATTTAACATTCAGGAAAATTTTCTTAATGAAAAATACTTGAAATTTTATATTGTTTGACAAAATTTCTACTTTTGTCTTCTAGACTACATGTTGTGCAAACAATGGCAATGTCAATTGTCTGTAGACCAAAGGGCATCACTTCCCTCCTCTAAACAAAGAGTGAAGGGTGGGCCATACTACTGCCATAGGTTCAACCTAGGTGTGACATTTATCTTTGCCTTGAAGAAACAATATGTGACCAATGGCAATCAACTCAATGTAACTTACTGAGCTATACTACTTGTTCCATTTTATTATTTATGGCATCTATAGGATCCACAGAAAGAAAAGAAACAATACTAAATCTACATATTAACAATATGATAAGACTCTAAGCTGATCCAAGCTTCAGCCAATGGTTATGACGCTAGTCTAACATCAAAGCTTACTCTCTATGTAAACCAGTGAAAATGCAACAATCATATGAACAGCTGTTGAATATCAATAGCATATTTAGGCACAAGCCAACTGCAAGAAGAAAAAATATACTTGGCATGATTTATTTTTCGCTCTAGTCTCTGCTGTACTGGGTATATCATGATTTGGTTTTAAAAATCTCTTCTCACGCCGCTCACATGAGCCCCAACCATCTGAGAACCTACCACCTCTAGCAACAAAAGAAAAGAATAGCAATATCATAGTCAGAACAAATAATACATTAGATATACTAACAATATGGTTTAATACTCAAAAGCCAGATAACATACTGCATGTATGCCCGAACCACAAATTCAGCACGCTGAACATTTCGATTTTCATCAAATTCAATAGTCTTGTCTCTGATTTCAAAAGAGAGGTTGAAGTAGAATGATATCTTCCTCCACCCTGCTTAATACAGACACCGGATGTTATGTTTACTGCTTCGTGTTGAAACAGCAAGAGAGGAGATACCCATAATCTTTTACCTGATTTTTTTATGAAAGGGTTTCCAGAAATCATCACGTAATCGCTTCTCTCCAATATCTGTCCATTGAATGACACAGACAGCATTTGATTAGAACAAATTGCATGAAATTCCTTTGGAGTGTGCGATGTGTGGTATGTGCACCCATCCATTACAGGAGCATGTGACAACTGACACTATATTGTGTCTCTGCAGATGTTTTAAGTTCATTCCAAACATATGATAGAAATTCAATATTCAAGCATGAGATGCTTCAAAAATTCATCTAAACAAGCAGGGAAATAGTAACTTAAGCCTGTAGGACAGTAAGAGGTGTAAAGTAAAAGTAAAAGTAAAATTAAAAGGAAAACTAAGTAAATTCAAATTTAAAAAGTTGCTAGCTGAAATCCAAAAAGGCAACAGAGACATTAATGAAAACAACTGCACTAAAGCCTAAAGGGTTGTCTTATCAAATGTACACCTAGGCTAGAAAACTTGGGTTTTACTTTTACCACTTCTTAAGGTAAACATACAACAAAAGTCAAATTCACCAAAAGGCCTGACCAGAGAGAAGAAATGGGGAACAAAGGAAGGTTCTGAAGATACTTCCAACCAAAGCACAAGGATTGTGTCACATTAGAGGCACTAGTCTACAATAGGATGTATTTCAAATTACACCAATATATAAGACACATTCTACCATGTGCTTGTAGTTGTGTCTCATCAACATAATGCGGGTCTGAGTGCTCTCTATCACTAATCCAAAGGACACCCATTGTCACATGAATTAAAATCTTACATGTCCTATTATAATTGAGTGTCATATTGATCATACCTGTCAAACACCAAAACACAATGGTTTTTACTAAAGTACTACTAAATTCAGTAAATTGTCTCTTCTTTAATCTTACATCAATACTTTATACTATGAATTAAACCCTTACAACCGAATACAAATCCTCTGAAACAATAGGCAAATTTATCACATATAACATATATCATACATTAAACAAAAACAAAAATACAATTCATAAGAATCCAAGTCCATCATTGTTGAAAAGATTTAACATTTTTGTGTTTCTTACATGCCACGCTTAAAAAAAAAATTGATTTCACACAAGCAAAATCAAATTCATCCAATATGTAACGTAAAAATTAATTTTGAAACTGAAATCAAAGTAAATTACCGCCATAGCTGTATTCTGATACTCCTTAAACAGTGAAACTGAAGGGAACCTCCCCGACAAGCTATGCACCATTTGCTTCTCCTCGCTCCGCCCAAAGCTTCCAAACGAGACCTCCGAACTAGCACTAATCTCCTTCACGCTGAACTTCCCGATCTCCGGCGACAAATACGGTTCCGGCGACGAGTACACCGGCGTGGTCGGCGTGCGCTGCACGTTTTTGAGCACGATAAGAGGACTGGTCTCGCTAGCTTCCGAAACACAAGTCCTTGCGACCTTGCGCGGCGGGCGATAAACCCAGGGTTCTTGTATGACCTCGCCTTGGGCCGAAACCCTAGATTTGGTGTCGGAATGGTTGGAGTTTGGGGTTTTAGGGTATTTAGAGAGCTTTGATGGCGGCAAGGGGTTTGAGATTGGGGATAGGGATTGGAAATTGGGGGATCTGATAGCGAGGGATTTGCGGGATTTGGAGGCGGAGTGAGAGGCCACGGCGGAGTCGATTACGGCCCATAAATCGGCGTCGTCGAGGTCTCTGTCGTCGGAGACGGAGTGAGGAACTATGGAGGCCATTTTTTTTGGTGCTGAGGCTTTGGATTTTTTGAAGATTGGAAATAGGGCTTTAAATTTGTGAGAGGTTTATGATTTTTTGAAGATTGGAAATAGAGCTTTAAATTTGTGAGAGGTTTCTTCTCAAAGTCTCAATTCTGAAGAAATAAAAGGGCAGCAGTGGGCACGGCGCGCGAGAAGATGTTTTTTAAATTCAAATTTGTGTGATGCGAGGAAACGGTGTCGTAACACTTTAGGTTACCAAATAACGGACTGACGAATTCAACTTCCTTGGACAATCTCATCAAAAGTATTTGTCCACCTCGGCATGACATGGACAAACATAGGAGAGCCATTAATAAGAGCATTCATCACTTTGGATAGTTACCAAACAGTTGGCAGATCGTTGGAGTCTCATCAAAACCTATATTCATGAGTCTTGGGCGTTACAAAAAGGGCACTAAAACCACAATTAAGGCCCTCAACGGCTAGGAACCATGAAGCTGTATATATACACTCTAATCAGAGACAAACCAGGTACATAGACTCACCTAAAAGAATTCATAGATGCTTTGATATTTAGTACTCTCTAAAAACTTCTATATACTGACTTTGGCATTGGAGGCGTGGTGGCAGACACCACACCGGTGACCATCTTAAGAGTGCCATTGTCCCACATTTGCAGAGATAACTTCGAGGACCCAGCTCCATCTGGACGAGTCCAAATCTTCTGTCTCACTTTTCCTGCTCCACTCTATACTCCACCAATAAAAACTTGTCACGTGTTCACTTAATTAATTAAATACTACTATTAATTAATAACTATAGTATTAATAAGTCAATAATGATAATATTTAATTAATTAATTGAACACGTGACAAGTTTTTATTGGTGGAGTATAGAGTGGAGTAGAAAAAGTGGGATAGAAGATTTGGACTCCCATCTGGACGAACATACGAGACTGACGATTTACACTTCATCAATAACGATTGTATTTTTGAAAATACGTATAAGTGAAAAAGTGTTCGAAAATACTAAAACATAGACTTGAAATTGATTTGTTTAGTAAATAATTAAACGAGCAGAAAAACATTTTCATCCCTGCAGAGAAGTCTCCATATACAAACATTACGTGGAAAACTCAAATCAACAAATTCAGCAAAAAAGAAAAAAAAAATCAACAAATAAACAGTTTGGATCCTTGTATTATAACTATTAAAAAAGAAAAAATAGTAAACGCAAAAAAAAAAAAAGGGCTAACAAGTTTGGTAAATATTGATTGTCAAATGTAATTAATCTTAGAAAGATTACTATAGTTTGGACAAGTGAGGTTTTTATTGTTCTTTACTTACATGAACATGAATAGTAACTTTGATAAGCATCAAATCGTGTTTATTGTTCTTTACTCCACATGAGCAACCATTATGGTTGATCGAGTTCCTTGAAACGCTTCAACGCAGATTGCTCAAAACGCCGAAACGGAGTGCAAGACTCTTCACTTTCTTCTTCAATAAAATCTACAAAATCAGTGTTGAGATCCACGACTTGGTCGCTCCTGCTGGCATCAGCCACGAAGGCATTCAATTCATCAACAGGCCACTCAAAATCCTTGACCATGACCAATTTCTTCTTCGGCTTATTCTTCTTCGTCTCTGGAAGTAGTGGAGCCTTCTGCTTCTTTAAGCAACCGATCTTGGAGGAGATCGCAGAGAGAAGAACCGGATCCAAGTAATCCTCAAGCTGCTTCTTCTTCTTCTTCTTCTTGCTGATTGAAACACCGATAAGAATTGAATTGAACAAGCAAAATTAATTGAAATTCAAAGAAATTAATTAAGCAATTGAGAGAGAGAGTACGGGGATGAGATTGGAGGAGGAGGAGGAGGAGAGTGGAGAGAGGAAGGTCGAATGAGGCGTTTCTGAATGTCTTGGACGGTGGCGATGAGAGGACTCGATTCTTGGTCTCTGCTTCCCTGCATCGTTGTTTTTTTTTTTTTTTTTCCCGCCTTTTGTTTCTCACCCAATTATGGTGTGTTTTTGGTTATGCTCTGTGGAGTGGTGGTGCATTTGCTTTTTCATTTTCGACGCACTATTGATTATATATGATGCACCCAACGTGGTCCCATTCCCACTTGGTAGCTTCTTGGGCACGATGGTGCGTTCGGATCACAGCTGGACAAAATAATTTTGGCTTTCGTTTTAGCTCGTAAATAAAGACTGAAAATTTTATTGGTAGGGCTCAAGACATAAAAGAGTTATGTAGGTATAGCCTATAGAAATTGGTAGAGGTCAATTTATGTGTGTGTGTGTTTTTTTAAGGGAAAAATGAATGAATCTCTTAAAAATATTGGTTTAGAAAATATTTGTAAAAAAAATATTTAGAAAAAAAAACTCATTTTTTTAATAGTTTTTTTTTAATATTTTTTTTTAAAATTGTCCATTAGCAAATGCACCGTTAACAAAACCTTTTTTTTAATAATAATAAAAATGTTACGTAATTAAGAAATTGTCATGTCCTTACCTAATTAGACACACAAGAAATAAAAGTTAACCGAATGACTAATATCGCTCATTTTTTTTTTTTTTTAATTTGCTGGATTAATGACATTCATTATAAAAATAAACTTGAGGAAATATTAACACTCATTTAAAATTTAAAAGATTAAAAATGTTAGAGATGTAAACTGTGGGGCCCCAAATATTAACCACTCTAGCCCACTCTATACCCGGTCCAAGACCCACGCCGAGGATAATATAAAGGCCGAGGATAAAGGGAAAAACCCAAGCCCTCAAGGGGCCTCGCCGAGGATGCCCACCTCCTCGGCGAACCGACGTTGATGAAGGGAAAATATCTCCCACCCATTAAATGTACTCCACCAACATTCTGGCCGCTTTGATGGTGAAGTAACCAGCGAACCTAGGTGCCTTGGTCACTCCAACTAATAGAAGGCCTGCAAAAGCGGCTGAGAACTAACATAAAGCCTGCAAAAGCAGATGATGGGACAAACCCTTATTCACAGTGTCTGGATAACCGACAGATGGACAGCTGAGATTAACTAAAACAATACTATATAACCAAGAGGATTCCCAACATAAAAAGGGATTCGGATATGAATCAGTTCTAAGAAAAAGGGACAGAATATATCAACTCTAAGAAAAATAAATCCTCGGACTAAGCCGAGAATGAATACGCTTCACAAACACTTAACCAAAATCATCAGGATCCTCACAAACACTTATCCGAAGTCATTATAAAGATTCTTATCAACACCTAACCAGAGTCATGGTCCTTATCCTCATAGAAAACACTCAGTAAAATTATTTTGTTATTACGCCTGTTGATTTCACATCATCCGTTGTTTACTTCGATGATGTCAAGCCCTTTTACCCACACTTTACAAATTTTTATTGTTAAGGGTCCATTACAAATTGAGTCCCTACAATTGGCGCTGTTTGTAGGAAGGATTTGTGCACTGGCAAGTGCGACGGTTGGTATAAAAAAAATCACGAGCAATACAGAACAATACAGTTTATAGCAGCAACATTCATTCAGAAGTCTTAAACAACAAGAAATAAGAGTATACGAAAAAGAAAAGAGACAATACACAAAACAAGTCTACTTCTTTATTAATATATGAAGAAAAAGTTATATCTCTTACAAGTGATGCCAGTGGGGCTTGTTTTAAAGCTAACTACAAAGACAGACGCCTAACAAAGCTGGCAGAGGAACAAAAGATAGAAAAGAAGGCTCGTTGAGGAACGAAATATAGAAAGAAGTGAAGTAAGAGAGGAGGAAAGGGAGGAAAGAAAGCTGGCAGAGGAACAAAAGATAGGAAAAAAGGCTCGTTGAGGAACAAAAGATAGAAAAGAAGGTTAGATGAGAAGCAAGAGAAGAGGAAATGAAGAGGGAGAGACTGGTTGAGGAGAGGAAATAGAAGAGAAAAAAGGGAAAAGAGGGAAGAAAGGCAACATGGAAGGCGGAAGAGGCCGCGGCACAGGACGGCTCCACTTCTAGGTTCCGCCTGGTTTCCCTCCCACCCCCATTGCTGCCGGCTTGGAGGGTCACCGACCCATACCCAAGGGAAAGAGGTTACGTTCTTCCTCCAGACGGCAGGGAGGGTTCCTCCTCTGGTTAGGTTGAAAAGAAGGAGAATCTTCGAATTTCTCCCACCCCAACCCCAGCGTGACGTCCAGGGTCGGAGTGCCATCCTCGGCTCCTGATAGGGGCTGTGCATTCTCGGGATCGCCCTTTCCAAGGGCCAACCCATCTGAAGGGGCTCAGACTGCTATTTTCTTGCAGGACTTCTGGGCAATATTTTTGGGGAAAAGTTCAAGACAAATGTTTGTCAAGTGTGAAGGAAAAGGCTGCCCCAGAAACGCCTTTTATAGAGGGCAAGATATTGGTGGGAGCTAATCCGCATTAAATCCTGGAGAGAGATTTCCGGAGGCAATAATTTCGCCCAAATTTCAAGGGGCTTACCGCCGTTAGATCCTTGTAAATCCACGACTAACATTAATGAGGAAGCGCCTCATTAACGAGGAGGCACTGAAGCGTCGTAACGTGTTACTCGAACGACTAAAGAGACGCCTCGTAATCAGAAGAGTCACGTCAAACGAAGAGGCAGAACAGAGCAGGGTCTTATCCTATCCCAACTCTAGCTTGCGTGTGTTATTGTGTTGCGTGGAAAGTGTATTCGTTTAATGTTTATTGTAGATTATAGCGATGTAGAATTAAATGGCAACGAATAAATAGGTAAGATAATAAATAAATGAGAAAACTAGGTACTGGACAAAGCCAAGGCATTGCATGGTCCTCGGACCTAAGCCTCTGGGGAAACCAGATACTTCAGATGAAAATGAGAAAACTAGGTACTGGACAGAACCAAGGCATTGCATGGTCCTTGGACCCAAGCCTCTGGGAAACCAGATACTTCAGATGAAAATGAGAAAACTAGGTACTGGACAGAATCAAGGCATTGCATGGTCCTCGGACCCAAGCCTCTGGGGAAACCAGATACTTCAGATAAAAATGAGAAAACTAGGTACTGGACAGAACCAAGGCATTGCATGGTCATCAGACCCAAGCCTCTGGGGAAACCAGATACTTCAGATGAAAATGAGAAAATTAGGTACTGGACAGAACCAAGGCTTTGCATGGTCCTCGGACCCAAGCCTCTGGGGAAACCAGATACTCCAGATGAGAAAACTAAATATTAAACAAAGCATGGAAATGGTATGGTCCAAGGACTCAAGCCAACAGGGAGACCACTTCCTCACGAAATGCTAAGTGCCAAGAAAAGCCAAGGTCTTGTATGGTCTTCGGACCCAATCCTATGTTGAAACTGGTCACTATAGGGCGATATAAGCGCTGAACGGAACCAGGGTCCTTGTACCGACCACGAACCCAAATCTACGGCAAAGCCAACCCTTTTGACGCTAAATAATGAGCACTATTAGGAATGAAAACCGCGAGAAACTGAGCGCTAAAGCACAAGCAACTTAAACCTACCCCTCCTAGAGGAACCAATAAGAAGCTCAGGCAGAAAAAGTATAAACTAGAAAGATAAAAGCACTGTAAAAACAAGGAAAAATTCCTCGGATAGGCCCTCGGCGCCAGAAACAAATTGCAAGAACAGTTGAAGTAACGGTAACACTGACAGCGAGGTAAGGCTCAAACAGTGCACGAAAATGTGTCGAGAAAGTCAAGATCCTCCTCCCCGCCCGAGGGGACGTGCAGCAGAATTTTGAGGGGCTATTGTGGGGCCCCAAATATTAACCACTCTGGCCCACTTTATACCCCGCCCAAGGCCCACGCCAAGGATAATATAAAGGCCGAGGATAAAGGGAAAAGCCCAAGCCCTCAAGGGGCCTCGCCGAGGATGCCCACCTCCTTGGCGAACCGACGTTGATGAAGGGAAAATATCTCCCACCCATTAAATGTACTCCACCAACATTCTGGCCGCTTTGATGGTGAAGTGACCAGCGAACCCAGGTGCCTTGGTCACTCCAACTAATAGAAGGCCTGCAAAGGTGGTTGAGAACTAACATAAAGCCTGCAAAAGCAGATGATGGGACAAACCCTTATTCACAGTGTCCGGATAACCGACAGATGGATGGCTGAGATTAACTAAAACAATACTATATAACCAAGAGGATTCCCAACATAAAAAGAGATTCGGATATGAATCAGTCCTAAGAAAAAGGGATAGAATATATCAACTCTAAGAAAAATAGATCCTCGGACTAAGCCGAGGATGAATACGCTTCACAAACACTTAACCAAAATCATCAGGATCCTCACAAACACTTATCCGAAGTCATTATAAAGATCCTTATCAACACCTAATCAGAGTCATGGTCCTTATCCTCATAGAAAACACTCAGTAAAATTATTTTGTTATTACGCCTGTTGATTTCACATCATCCGTTGTTTACTTCGATGATGTCAAGCCCTTTTACCCACACTCTACAAATTTTTATTGTTAAGGGTCCATTACAAATTGAGTCCCTACATAAACTTTATAGTATGTTTGGTTGGATGGAAAAATGGAAAGATGGAATTGGAGAAAGAAAAATGAGAATTTTTTTTCTGTTTAGTATGTTAAAATGAGGGAGAATAGACTCCACTAATCCCCTGTTTCTATTCTCCCAAATGGGAAAAAAAAGTGGGAGAGAAAATGTTTCTTACATGGAATTTACTATTTTGTCCATTCTAGTATTTGCTATTCTCATATAAGTCATATTTGTGGATTGGATGACTGACTTGTCTTGTACTAACATTGCTCATTTATCTCTTATTTTAGATTGTAGGGATTTGGTGAGGCAAATTCCAAGTGTGAAAATCAACCATTACTTTAGGGAAGTTAATCAATGTGCTGACTGTTTGGCAAAGATAGGAATTACCTTACAGCATGGATTTTGTTAACAAAAAAAAAAATGGATTTTGTAATTTATGATACACCTCGCATGGAGATCAATTTGCTTTTACTCTATGATTATATTTGTATTATGAGAGGTGTTATAATAATTCTTACTCTGTTAATTAGTTTTTTTTTTTTAATTTTTTTTATATCAGATGTCTTCTTTAACCAAAAAAGAAAAGAAAAAGAATATAAGTCATATAACAATACATTTAGTGAATTACATTTTCTATACTCTATTTCAAACACACAAGAAAATTGTACATTTTTTTTAATCCATCCTCTCTAGTCTCTATCCTTCCTACACTCAAACATTTTCATTCTCCCAAAAACCAAAACAATTAATGTATTTCCGCGCATAATTAATTCTAATGTTTGCAAGGGTCCCCCACAATAAGAGTCCTAGATAGTGTGATATACCGAACTTGATTTAAATTCAGTTAGCCTAGCTCTCCAACTGTAAACGGTCAACTGTCCCCCATACCCCATTAAAGTCTCAACAAACCCTTTAGAAGCTCCCACCCCATTCTTGAAATTATCTCCAACAAAATCAAAATCAAAATAAAAATCGATTACTTTTATTGCATTGCAATTCCCAAATCCCAAGCAAGCATGAAGGTCACTGTTATCACTCGGAGCGGTAGAGAAATCATCAAAGGCGGCCTCGACCTCAATCACTCTGTACCATTTTGCAAATTTAGTACTGTAGTTTGATAAGCTAATTATTTATTATTGCATTGCATTTTAAGGTTTTCTCAGGAACCAAACATAGACTAATTTAGTTTCTCTTTCTGTTGCTCTGCAGGCTACGGTGAGTGATCTGCAGGAGGCTATACATCGACGATGTAAGTTCTGAAAAACATATGTGTGCTTCTTGTTTCTGTTGTTGATGACTATAGATGTTTGTTCTATATTTATCAGCTGTCATTGATGTTGCTGATCTTAGAGTATATGTAAGAATTTCCATGAATATTTCAATTCCCAGAATTTGGAGGAATTGTAATTCTTTTCATCGATTAGGTAGGAAATTTTAATTCTTGCATATCTTGTATTTGTAAAATTACTAATATGAGACTTAAATTCTAGTTTTTCAACTTTATCTCACCCTTAAAAACTATTATATTTATATACAGTTAATTTTAGAAAATGAAATGAATTTTTTCATAAGTTTATCATTTAAAGAAGTTGTCCATAATGGTTAAATTATTACTGATGAAGTTTGTAAAAAATGATCATAAACAATTATATAATTTTAAATCTAGTATTGTCTAAAATGTGATATAAACTCAAATTCTTCATATATCTGAACAAGTGTTCTTCAGAGCGTTTGATATGTCAAACTGTATGCTAATTTGTGATCCGTTTAGCCGTTTGGAGTCAGATATTTCCTTAAAAGAACATCGATATACTTAATTGATGATATCTACACATTTTTACCTTTTCTGCACAATTATCAAAATATTTTGTTAAACAGATAAACGAAGATTTAGGAAATCATTCCATTTGTTTTAGGTTGGATCACTTCTTTATATATTTTAGTTATCAGTTCATATTGATTACATGCTGGCTCGACAATTTCTATCGATATGTTGATAACTTATTGGTTTTGAAATTATGTATCACATTGTTTGTTTTCCTCTTAAGTTCTGGAAATTCTTAGCTGGAGTTATTTTGACTCTGGGTTGGGGCACTTTTTTGCTAATGAAGGTCCATGATTGGTGTTTGGATTACATTTGTTAAGCAAATTGTAACGAATTTGATATTTGATCTTTTTTTTATTGCTATTAGTTTCTCCCATTTAATAGAAGTGTTGGTTTTTAATTTTATAGTTAATTTGTCTTATTTCAGAAATCTTATACAACTACATTTTCATGTTCAACAGGCAAAAAATACTATCCTTCAAGACAGCGTATTACTCTACCCGTCCAACCTGGATCCAAAGAAACACCTGTTGTTCTGAATCCGAAAAAAAAAATTGAAGATTACTATGATGGAAAATCAGATCACTTGACTGTAATATTCAAAGACCTGGGTCCACAGGTCTCCTACCGTACACTCTTCTTCTGGGAGTATTTGGGGCCTCTGATAATCTATCCAATATTCTACTACTTTCCAGTATATCATTACTTTGGTTATGGAGGGGAGCGTATCATCCACCCGGTTCAAACATATGCCTTGTACTACTGGTGCTTCCATTACTTCAAACGTATTATGGAAACTTTTTTTGTGCATAGGTTTAGCCATGCAACTTCACCTCTATCCAATGTGTTTCGGAACTGTGCATATTATTGGACTTTTGGCTCACTCATTGCATACTATGTGAACCACCCATTATACACCCCAGTGAGCGACCTACAGTTGAAGATTGGGTTTGGATTTGGGTTGATATGTCAAATTGCAAACTTCTATTGCCATCTTATTCTGAAAAGCCTTCGCAGCCCTGATGGAAGTGGGGGATATCAAATCCCACATGGGTTTTTGTTCTATATTGTGACCTGTGCAAATTACACCACTGAGATTTATCAGTGGCTGGGCTTTAATATTGCAACACAAACTGTTGCTGGTTATGTATTCCTTGTGGTGGCTGCTTTTATAATGACTAATTGGGCCCTCGCAAAGCACCGTCGCTTGAAGAAGGTAAATACTAGTTGCCTTTGCTCAGATAAAGGAACTGTCTTTGATCATTTATATTGTTGGTCAATGCGCCTTATATTAATCTAGATTCTTGTGGGAACCATTCAAATCTTGGTATTCCTGAGAGTAGCTTTTGATCTTCAGTTGATACGATCTACGTTAAGCAAATTTAGCAGAGTTGTTCCCGTGTAGGTTTAGGATAAAGGCTAAGTTATGATGTCTACTGCCAAGATAATATGGGAACTTGATCAACTATAGAATACCCTAAGCAGATGTCTGTGCTTATCTCATTATTTTTATTTTATTTCTGTTTAGTTTTATGTGTCAAATGTTCCTTAGGCCCACCCTCTTTGGAATAATTGATGTTAATCTCTGTTATCCAGAACTGCAATAGGCAAACATTGAACTTGCATGATTGATTCTATTGTTTTGTAACTACAATTTTGAATCATCTTTTCTCATTATGGACGCTTCTTAATCTGCAGCTTTTTGATGGGAAGGAAGGAAGGCCAAAATATCCACGGCGATGGGTGATTCTGCCTCCATTTCTGTAAAAATTAAAGAATACTTACCACAATTGGACCAGCAGGTAATGGTGTTATTTTAAGAATGTTCAAGGACACAAAATCTTTTCTTTTTTTTTGGGTAATCATTCCATCCAAAGTCATTTCCTTAGTCTGATTTATTTATTAGAAAATTGAAAAATGTAAGTTGAGCCATAGGAATGATTAACTATGGCTGGACCTCTTTTTCATAAAAATTGTGATGAGCTCTTAATGTTCAATTTTGTTGTTTTGGAGGATTCTTTCTGTATTGTTGAGAATGTATTAGTGCTACTTATATTTGACTATCTATATGCACATTCTCAATTCTAATAACAGAATGTGCAACCCAAGTTCCACAAGCTAGGTTAGAAGTATGGAAAATTCATTAAACTTGAGAGTTTCTTTGGGTTTTGGGTTTTGTTTGATTGTTTGTTGATTTAGTGCTACTGTTATCTATGCTAATTTATAAAGCCTGTACCTTTGGTTAGTCTCTCACCAAAAGTAATTATTTCTGAAGGAAAAGAAACTATGTCTGGAATTGATTTCCACTCATGGATAACTATACAACCACACCAACAACTAAGTCTTACTCCCAAAACTTTGGGGTTGGCTCTAGAGCCTCAACAAACTAGTCAGTGCTATTATAGTTTGAGGTTTCTCTACGTTTTTGGGTATTTCTTTCACTATGGTCATAACCATTTATTTATAAGTGTTTTTAATCTCTGCCGTTACTTCATGTGTGTGTGTATTAAATAATCTCCACCATTTAAAAGTGATCTTGGAAGGTGACTCAGTTATGATGGTAGGTGATCTAATATTAAAAGAACCAATCTGTCCAAAGTGGGGGATATCATCGATAAAGCAAGGAGTGGTTTAAGAGGTTTTAGAATATGGAAGTTATCTCCATGTAGGAAGGAGAGGGAAGATAGAAGCACATAGATTGGCAAGGCATGCCCAACATACGGAAGATGCTTGTGCTTTCATAGAAGATGTACCAATTTTTCTGGAAAACCATATCTCTTCTGATGTAATACAAATCAAATCAATATAAAATCTATCTTCTTCTATTAATAAAAACTTAAAATAAAGGACGTTGATCATAGTGGATACCATACCCCAGAGTTACCATAGATGAAAAATAGATGAGAACCACTAAATAAAACGTTAGGACCAACTCTCATGGTTCTCTTTCTCTCTCTCTCCAACTTGGTCAAAAGCTTCAAGAAATATCTTGCAATAAAAATGCTCACCTGTCACGTGGATTGTAGAAATGAAAGAAATGCTGTCATCTTCCAACTGACAAACAACCTCCAATTTCATTTTTAGTCAAGGTTAAACGGCAAACTTTGAATGTTGTTTCACTATCAGAACAATGGTTCAACTGCTTTGGATTTAAAAGATGAGCAGATACCTAGATGAATGTCGTTTTTTTTTTAACCTTTATGACAAATCGTTTACACTTCCAACAGGAAAACTTCTCCAGAAATATGGCATGAAAAAAAATCCAAAAAAGATGACCAGATACCTAAATGAATGTAGTTTTATTTTTTAACCATTATGACAAATCGTTTACACTTCAAACAGGAAAACTTCTACAGAAATATGGCATGAAAAAAAAAATTCAAAATCAAACATTGGATCATCTTTTGGAAGAAATGATTAAATGTCAAACAGTTTATGGAAGACACTGTAGTTAAACAAGGACCATCCTTTTCAACAACAATCATATACAAATAACACAACACCTTTGTTTTAGGTGTATCATATGAATAACTAGTAAATGAATAATGGCCAACAAAGTTCTCTCTTCTGTTGCTCTTGCAAAGTACAGCAATGGAGCTCTACGATTGTCATCAACTTGAACCCACCCTTACTCTTTTGTTGCACCCAGTGATTTTTGTTAACCACAAATAGAATCACTGACCTTTTATTGTTTTTTCTTTCCTAGCACAAACTCAGTTGTAAAATTCCTAAAATTACTTTTTCGTTTGCAATGATTTTGCAAGTAGACCAAAAGCATTAAGAAAATAACTAACAAAAGAATTATGCAAGTGAACAAAACCATAAGAAAATGATCTAACCTAGTGTAATATTTAATGCAGACCTGATCTGATGTGTAAACACCAGCCAGATGCTGGCACAGAATCTCCTGTGCATACACCCCTCCAACAGTACCGATCAAGGAGGCCAAAATAGAGTCTATTTTGTGAGGTATGTAATATTCATCAAGATGGAACACTTGCACGCATTTATATAGGATTTGAACTCAGGAACTATCATTCATTGCCATATGTTACATGATATACAATTATATGTGATCATGGCCTCCAATGATATGTAGAAAATCAAAACACCTATGATTTGGAGTAAACACATATAGGCATACTATAATTTACAAAAACTATTGTGAGGAACTTTTGGCATATAGAATATTAAATTCCAGTCCTGCAGTTTGATTTCACTGGAATGGAGCAACTCCCACGTGCAAGAATTATATTCTCATGTTGCATAATTGATGTTATATGCAGAAGTTTTGCCATAAAAAAGGATTGCTTCTATCTTTACCAATAGAAATGCACTCATGTAGGGCCTCCAAAAATGCTTGTTTGGCGACCAATCCTACGTGGTAACCCAAAATTTTGGTAAGCCCTGATTTCACCTCCCAATCCTGCTGTCACAATTACTAAGCCCCATGCTGTTGGTTGGGTGGTATGGGTCACATGGTTGTTACCAGCATCAAACCAAGACCAAGATGAAGACGATGGATTGGCAGCAGAAATAGAAGGTGAATCACCGTCTCTAAACAAGGCAGAAAGTGAAGTGAATGACTCGCCAATCCCAGAATCTGTACGAGAAACATAAGCAAGCTCTTCTTCTGGTGGAGTCAAAACACTCTCTGAAACATTAGTGCTTTTCTTAGGAAGAGGTGGCAAATGTCTTTTACTGTTTACAAAGTTTTCTTCTTTGGTTGGCGATCCTCCAGCAGAAGGTGTTGGAAGAGATGGCAAGTGTCTTTTACTGCTTGCAGAGTTGTCTTCTTTGGTCGGTGACCCTCCAGAAGAAGGTAGTTGTGAGGTAAGGCGTTTGGATTGTCTTTTAGATTGCATTGACATGGTTGGTGGTTCACCCTTTATGGTACCTGGCCATGGGATTGCTACTGAAACATCCTTACACTGAAAGTGCTCGTGTGATTGGGTGACTACATTTTTGGATTTTCCTGTCCCAGCATTTCTGGGCTCTTCATGCTTCCAAACATAAACTTGAGAATCTTCACTTGCAGTAACGATATATTTCCCATCTTGACTAAAAGAAGCTGAAATTTGGCTGCTTGTATTTCGAAAACCTGCTATATATCCAACCAACAAACCCATTACCATAACCAGAAAAAGGTTAAAACACAGCAGCTAAAAGGTAGAGACTCCTGCTCCTATGATTATGAAGATACCTTTGAATTTTTGAGTGACATCAGGACCATCCAAAATTCTAATCCGGGAATCAGCTGAAGTAACAAGCACTTGAGATGGATTTCCTGGGGCAAACTGTTCATAAACAAAGTTACTTGCCTCTTAGGCGCACAGCATCACAAGAAAACAAAAAGGGGACAGAACTAGAAATTGAAAAGTAGAATTACCTGGAACCCAGTAATCTTTTTAGCTTGAGATTTCTTCTTTGTTTGAATATCAATCTGGCATATTTGATCTAATTTACAATCTAGGTCAACAAATACAGTGGAATCAACATATAGGCTTTGGTTTTTATATGATTATATTAGAAAGTAAATAATGTTCAACAGGGGTTCAATTGAATTCTTACCTTCTGTGCTGTACATGCGAATAATTCCTTTGTGTGAACCAATGATGGCACCCTACAGTTTCCAAAACATAAATTTTCACTAAAGGAATAAAGCCATGCTTATTGTATTTGGAAACAAAAGCTTTTGATTGTGATATTTACTAAGTTGATCCTATTTTACTGAGATTCGGTTAAACTGAAGTGAGCTTCCCTCTGAAAATTATGACTTTATTCAAGAGTATGAGACACAAAACATCCTGAAAAATTCAATTGAACTGGACCTGGCCGTCAGGGGTGTAAGATGCTGCAGTAACCATTTCATGAAAGTCAATCCAGTCCACAACGTGCCGTTCAGGTATGTTCCATATTCGAACCTTTGCATCAAGTGAGCCACTGATGAAATGGTTGTCGTCAATAGGATTGAACTGTATGCAAGTTACTGCAAAACCAAAATTCCCATGCAAAAAGAGTCCTCATAAAAGTAAACTCACTTTTTCAAAAACAACAAAAAAAAAAAAAAAATCAGCAAAAAACCAAATAAATTGATGCCAAGCAAACCCTATGTTAGACTCAAAATAGACATAGTAAGACATTTAAGAAAAGAATACCAATGATTGACCAAAATGAAGTCAAGATAGTATTGGAAACATGGTTAGACATCTCACCATAATCTTTGTGAGCAAACAGCTTTAGACAGCTCTTGCTTTCCAAGTCCCATAACCTGACAGTTTTGTCCATTGAAGATGAAAGCAACAGCTGCAAATCCATTCCAATTGGACCTGGTTATATTAAATCTCTGTATGACTATGTATATAGGAAATGTGAAGGAAAGCTATCTATACAAATACAATGAAAACAATCAATTAAGTTCTCTTTACAAAAAATGCTGCATTTCTTGAGATTTGTTTGTACATATACTACTACTACATGAAGGGTGAGAAGCAGGCTGACCTGAGATTTGGACCAAGACAGGTCCAAAACATCATCCACATGACCTTGGAAGGAGCAGACAGGTTTTTCCAAGAACGAGAACACAGTTTCCGGGACATAAACATAGTCTGGAGCTGAGTTCCCTTTTCTTGAACTAGACTTTCCTCGTCTCTTCTTCTCTGATGGTAATGGCGTGACCTCTCCAATCCCAGGTCTATCCAGAGAACTGGAAGCACACAACGACAGTTGAAGAGGTGATATATTAGGAACTATACTCCCTTCCTCCCCTGACCTCAATGACATGACCTCACATTCCTGCACTTCCCACACATGAATTACTCTGTCTTCCCCTGCACTCGCAAGAAACCGCCCATCTTGACTGAACTTAATGCACCAAATCGACCCTTCATGACCCTGAATTTCTTGACACAAATGCAAAGCAGATAACTCCTTAAACGACTTCCCGCTCTGCCGGACTTTTGTCCATTCTGACGACGATGAATTCTTGATCGGTTTCTGCTCTATAACCGGGGAAGAAACCTGCGAAAGCTCTCTCTCCTTTTCACCCATGAGTCCACTCATCGAATTGGCCAAACCTTTCACATTCTTCAACAAAGCAGCACCTCCTTTCTTGCTCATCCTCAAACTCTTGGAAAAATAAGAATTTGCACTCACTTTCCTATCTATGATCTCGTTCCTCCTCGACACATTTTCTCGACGCATTAGCTCCTTAACAACCGGCGAATACCCTACGCATTTCTCGAACTCTTCCATTGTCATCTTCTTCCCAGTTTGAAGATCGCTCAGCCTATTCCACATCCCATCTTCGTCATATTCACTCACTACAAACTCCTTCCCTGTATCCAAACTCTTGATCAGAAAGAAAGCCCCCAACCTTCCCTTCGAAGACAATAACGACGACAACGCGCTGCTGTGTCGTAACGATCGCCTCCGTCCCAGTCTGGATCGAGCTTCATTAGGAGAGATTGAATCCGTATAGGTACATATCCGAGCATGTTGGGCTAATATCATGGAGTACGTTCTCGTGAGACGTTGCCTCGATATCGTACCAATGAGCTCCTCTTTCCTACGCGTGGATAGCGAAAACGAATCGCTTTGAATGTCTCCCTCTGAGCGCGAGCGTACGAGGACGATTGGAAATTGAGAAGGCGAATGTGGAAGCCTCGTAGAAACAACATTGTCTTGTTCTTGTTCTTGTTCTTGTTTATGTTGTTGTTGTGGTTTGGGTTGTTCTTTAACATGAACGCGATCGTTTGTGTCGACTTTTTTATCGGAAACCACGTGATTAAAGCTGAGGGTTTTGCTGTTGCTGTTGCTGTTGGGGGTGGTGGTGATGGTGGCGGTGGCGGTGGCGGTGGCGGCTAAGCCCATGCCTTGGAGGAGGCGTTTCCGGCGTTCATTAATGGAACCTGGTGTTGACATCCAGACATCATAATTGGGCGGCGACTTTATGACGGAGGAGGAGGAGGTGGTGGTGGAGGAAGGGGAGTCAAAGTAGCTGAGTTTGGTGGAGCGGAGGGAGGAGACGGCGGAGGCGAATGACATACGGCTGCTTTCGAAATCTTCGTCTTCTTCCTCGTCGGAGGAGGAGCTGCAGCATGTGGCGGTGAGGTTGATGGAAACGGCGGAGGAGAAGGAGAGGCGGTTGTAGGACTCGAAGAATTGATCATCGTCGTCATTGTCGCCCAGACCGTCCCAGTTCATGGTAAGCGTTTTTCTACGTTCCATTATTGTTTTTTAAAATTTTTTTTGGGTGCAATGTGATTTGTGTCAATGTGAGGGAAACATGTTTTTGTTTTTATTTTTGTTGTTTTTGTTTTTGGTTTTGGTTTTTTGGGTGAAAGGAATTAGTAGGAGGAGGGGGAAGAGAGAAAAAGAAGGGGGGTAAGGGTGGTGGTTGTTACCGTTATGGTTTTGGTTTGGTATGGTATTTGGGGGATTTTGATGGTAGGAAAAGAAACGGTCAAAGAGGGTTTTTTTTTTTTATTATTATTATTATTTTATTTTCATTTCATTGCTTATATGACATCTCTGCACGTCTGTTATCTTCTGTTGGGGCTGTCAACATCATTACTGCAATTGGCACGTTATTTTATTCTGTTTTTGCATTCAAGAATCAAGTCCTTGTCTTCGCATTCTGTCCTGCATGTTGGAAATCATAACAATAACACAATTTTTATTTTTATTTTTTTTTATTAAAAATTCTTAGTCATTAAAATAAATTCATAAAAAAAAAAAACGTTTAAAACATTATAAAAATATATAAAATTTCATAAAATATTAAAATCTAACAGATCAAAGTACAACATGGAATTTTAACGAACAATTCCGATCGGAACTGAAGGTAATTCAAATTTTTTTTTTTAATGAACTACTCCCATGTCTTATGTTTCTTTTTACAAAACCCCATGTTCGAACCGTGACTTTGGAGAGATAATGCTTTCGTTCACAGCGAGTTGGATGAGGAAGTGTACATGAGATTACATCTTGGATTTTGAAGTGAGGGGAAATCTTCTGAGTCTTGCAAAATCACTAAATCTTTGTATGGCCTTAAACTGGCCTCTCATCTCACCATTGGTCCAACAAGTTTTCTTCTACCTTGTTGCAGTGTGAGTTTGCTTAATCAATGAGTGATTAGTCTTTGTTCACTTGTGCACAAGGTTTAATAGCTATACTAGTGCATGCTGATGATATTTTAATTGCGAGCAATGATCTTCCTTCTATTTACAAATTGAAGGCAGGCATTTCTTGATCAATAGTTCAAATTAGAGGATATTGATCGACCCAAGTATTTCTTAGGTTTGGAATTAGCTCACTCTTCTATTGGTTACTTGACTTGTCAGTGTAAATTTGCCTTAAATATTCTACATGATTTAGGCTTTCTTGGTTGTAACTTGTAAGCCTACCCAAACCCCCATGGAACATAATATCAACTTATCTGCCACTGCTGGTCCTTGGCTTGATGATCCACCATTCACAGACAGCTTGTTGGTCGTCTTCTTTATTTGACATTAACATGGCCTGACTTGTCTTATTCCATGAGTCCTTCGCCAATTTATGGTTGAAGCACATGCCCCCCATCTACATGTTGCTCATCGAGTACTCCCATATCTCAAAGGCATTGTGGATTAAGGGCTCTACTTCCCCATCTTCTTGTTTTCCTCATCTTAAAGCTTTTACTAACTCTGATTGGGCTAGATGTCCTCATCCTGATGCAGCCAATTGGATATGATTTTTCAAAAACGTCATTAATATTTCTTGAAGTCTGGTCAGTTTATTATTTAGTCCTTTATGTTGTATTTTGTGTAGAATTTAAGTTAGTCCATAAGTCCTGATTTGAGTTAATAGTCTTATGCGACATTCTGACTACATGATTGTGGAACGAAGGAGAGTATTAATTGTTGCAAGCTATCACTAGAGAATGTAGTGCTATTTAATTATATGTTGAGTATGGACTAATGTAGATCATCTTTTACCAATTAATATATATATATATATATATATATTTATTTATTTATTTTAGTACTCTCTGCAGCCCTATGTTAGGTTTGTTTCTTCATCTACTCTTTCTATTCTCCTATTTTTCTTCACTCTAAATCAGTTCCAGCAGTCATTGGTTACTGTAGACTGTATCATTTGGTATCAGAGCTATTGGGCTTAAGTGTGATTTATGTGGATATGGCTGGTCGTGGATGTGGTAGACAGCCTATAGGTCATCCAGTGGATCCCAATCCTTGTGCCTTTGATGTTGAGCAATTGAAGAGGCAGATTGAGTTTCTTAATTACCTAGAGAGTAGCAGAGTTAGAAGCTTCAAGATCTTTTGAAGAAGGCGAAGGATCAGATGGTGACTTTGAGAACCCATTTTATGGTCGTGCTCCTCATAGGCAGCCACCTGTTCGGGATGACAGAAGATGGCAGATGAACATAAAGCTTGAAATACCATAATTGAATGGTAGTTTACAAGCTGAGGAAGTCTTTCATATGGATTTACTTTATTCATATAATATATACTATTGTGTGGTCGATAGATTATTTTATTGCAAACATATTTGAAGATGGTGAAAAATGCTATAAAGATTGAAGAAGACATTATTACAAGTACCTTGATGAAGATTATGAATTAATTCTCTAAACCAATATTGTGCAAACAAGAAGTTGAGGAAGATGACGATGATGTTTTCTTTGTTCAAATACAAGAAGTTGATTTTACAAAAGAGAATTATTTAAAGGTAAGATTCATTGTTGTAGCCATAGAGCAATAGGTGTCAATACATTATCTTTTGAGGAGCAAAATTCACATGTTGATTTTCTTGGGGTTGGCAAATATATATTTCTTGATGATAAATTTGATAGGAATTTTGGTCCGTCAATTGAGATTAAGGATCCTTGTTCTAAAAAGATAAGTGAAGCTTTTATGCTATGTGAATTAAAAGGGAAACAAAATCTAGGATCAATGGATGAATATGCTGATTTGTTCTTAGCAATGGTCTCACATGCTACACTTTGGGAAAAAAAAATTACAAATAAGAATTCATTTAGCAAGGTTTATCATGAGCAAGAAAAGTTGACCAATAGCATGTCGATTCCACTTTTATCACTGAAAAAAAAAAGGATGGAAAGGAACGATTGGACATCTAATAGATTGAGGGAAGGATCTAATCATCTAAACTTGAGCTTGAGGTCAAATTTTCTAAAATTAGGGGAGATTGATGCAGCAAACTGGATATGGTTTTTCAAAGATGCCTTTAATATTTCTTGAAGTTTGGTCAATTTATTATTTAGTCCTTTGACTTGTAATTTATGTTGGATTTAAGTTAGTCAAATAAGTCCTAATTTGAGAGATATATATATATATATATATTTTTTTTTGAGAAGATCCTGATTTGAGTAAATAGTCTATATGACCTTTTGACGGCGTGATTTTGGAACTAGGGAGAGTAATTATTATGCAAGTTGTCACTAGAGAATGTACTACTATTTATATGTGGGTCAGACTTAGGTCCAGTATCTAATAATATTGGACCCGTTGAGATAATGACACGTGTCTACTTTTAGACACATGTCACCATATGACTGTGTTCAGTGCATTAGATGCACTGGACCTAAACCAAGTCCTTTATATGTAGTAAGGGCTAACGTAAGTTATTTTTTACCAATTAATATATCAATTTAAGATAATCATTCTCTACAGCCCTATTTTGGGTTTGTTTCTTCATCCACTCTTTCTATATATTCTCCTGTTTTTCTTTACTCTAAATTATTTATATCAACCATTGGCTATTGTGGACCACATCATGTCCTAATATTAGATGCTCAATCAATGGTTTCTATATATTTCTTGGTGACTCATTCATTTCTTGGAAATCTAAGAAATAACAAGTTGTGTCATCCTCAACTGAAGTTTAGTATTGTGCCATGGCTATCAGCTTTTCACATGTTTGGTGACAAGGGAATTTTGTAGCTCGTAGTCTTGTTGGATGTGCTAAACATATATTTACATGTTTCAAGTTTATTTGTGTGGATGGAAGATGTTTCTTCACACCTCAATGTTGTAATCTTAGCCAACTTGGATGCAAATTCTTAATAAAATTTGCACCTTTATTGTCCCAAAAAAAAAAAAGAAAGAACAAGAAAAAAAAGTTAAGCCTCCCAAACCTCATTTTGGAAGGTGATGCATTTAACGTTTTCAATCCTCTTCAATCCGTCTTTGTTCTCCCAAACTGGCTTGTAGCACCAATATAATATTAGAGGATTTTGTGATAGGTTTCAATATTTCATTTAGTTGCTGGAATATTTTAATTGTAAAAACTAAGAAGAGATACAAAAAGTGTTTGCCCATAATTTGGGCCTTGTGTTGTAATTGGGACGGGCTTGTGCCCATCTCCAATCTGGCTGACTGGTTTCTGTCAAACGCAGCTGGAGATGGGTCATTCCTCAGTCTCAAAAATATTTCATTTATTCAAGGGACATAAAGTGTAGTAATATTTTTTTTGAAGAAAGTGTAGTAATATTTGATGGGATTAAAATGAAAGCTAGCAAGTTGCAATATCAGCCCAGTGGGCTGTTGCAGCCTTGCAATTCTATTCGTTGTGGTGGTTTCATCATCCAAGAATTAGTTAGGAGTTAGATCTTAAAAGCAGGCCTGCTTACCGGGCTGAATGAATTCAGCATAAAAAAAGGCCTTAACTAGACCAGGCTTCTGTTGGCCCAATCCAGTTACCCAAAGCCTAACCATGACCTTGTCTGCCAAACCCAAGAACCAAAGGATCACTAAGATTGGGCCAGATACGTACAATTGTACAAGAACTGGATTGAATTAGACTACATTTTTGTTCTGATTTGTTTGCCAAGTTGTCTTTTGCAAATAATTTTTTTTATAAAAAAATTATATTATTTAGTCTTTGGCATAAAGATAGAGTTGTTAGCAAGACAGAAGATTGAAGTCAGCTGTAAAGCAAAGTCCAATGCAATTGCGTGAAATCAAAAGTCATTTGTGAGATCTAGTTAGCTCAACTGATAAAGTTTCTAATGGTTGAATAAGAAATTCAGGATTCAATCCCTGTCTACAATAAAAACCGATTGGTGTCTTGGTCTGATGATAAAGAGCTATCATCAAGAGTGAACGCCATAGGTTAAAACTTTCTTAAAAAAAAAAAAGTCATTCCAATGCTATTTCTTTGTTATAGGAATAATAATACTTAAAACACATATCCAAATTATATGTACGTGTTCATGTTTATATATGCAAACAAAATCACAATAAGATACCCCATCAAAAAAAAAAAAAAAAAAAAATCACAATAAGATACAATTGAATAGATAGGCATACATGATTTAAAGTTTTGGCCGACATTGATGTTTACTTGTCCAGTGAGCAGGAGTGGCATTCCATCATTTGAGGCTTAAGTTCGTTTTCTGATCAGGGAATTGTTATTTTCATACCAGACATTTGTTGCTTTCACACCATCCCTTTCACATGATGGGGCCCTCAGGTGGATACCACTATGTAAATAGGAGTGATGTGGAAGCATCAATACTTTGGAGGGTATGAAAGTAATGCACATTGCCATGCATCCTTTCTAAAATTGATGAATCTTAGCTGGTTATGATTTGTTACATTCTCAGTTTGTGTGTGTATATATATATATAAGAAACTACTAATATGGATTATAACCTCTCATGGGAACCCATTAAGTATTAATTTACTAGGTATCTGATTGATGAATTGGAACTAGTAAAAAATTCTTAGATAATGGGGATGTGCGCATAAATATTCATTTACAATTCGGTAATTTTCACAATATTTGAGTATCATCATGGAGGATGTTTGGCTCTCTCGAAAATCAAAGCTTGATCTATATAATATACACATAGAAGAGAAATTCTATAAGCACAAGAAGAGGCTAGCTAGGGATTTGAGCGCATCCCATTTGTTAAACCAAGCCGTAATAATCAGAAGCACTAATTAAAATGTATGGTCACCTTATGTTGCAGAACAAATGGCATTGCAGTAAGGGATGAATTAGTCTTTTGCTTATTAGAGTATCCAAATTATGAAGATACTCTACCATTATATAAAAAAATAAGAATAAAAATGACGATGTGCAAAGCTTACCTTCTTGGCTTCTTCCTAGGATCTCATGGAACGTCAATTGAATTTGCCTAAGCGTAAAATGAAAGAAAGAATCTTTGAGAAAGAAAATGCTTTCAAATCTTGAGTGGAAAGAATCTTTGAGAAAGAAAATGCTTTCAAATCTTGAGTGCATAAAAGATAGAAGCATAATTTTTATTCAATCTCAAAGAATAAATTCTCTCTTTTAAGAACAGCATAACACCTTGAGTACAAAAGAACCCAAGGGTGCAGTAAAGTAGGAATTCTACATCACAACTCTTTTTTCTTGGTCTGTACTTCATCTTTGATCATCTTTCGCAAACTAACTTTAACTTTACACCATCATCTGGGTCATAGACCAATCCCACCAAATCAAGATCTAAACCCCAGAAAGAATAAAAAAAAACAGAAGAAGAAGAAATTACAAAGAGGAAAAAAGAGTGAATATAGAAACAAAATCAATCTCAATTGCACGATTATCATTCATGGGGGTAGAGCCTCATTGTGCAAAGTTGATCTCTTACCAAATAATTATAACTTAAGTCCCTCTTCGTCGTCTCTTTGAGGCCGAGCTTTCTTGATCTTGCAATGAAAATCAGAGAGAAGAGAGGGAGGAAAAAGTGATTCGACTTCTTTTGATAGATCAAGTTGAATACTTGTACGTACATTTTGTGACACTTTTCTTTTCATTGATGGCTTGGGTTTTCTTGGAGCAGGTGGGCACTGTTTGATCACTGGGACTTTGTGATCCAAAGATGTTGGAGTTTTGAAACCATCATCGTCCTCTTCGACCTTGAATTCACCTAGAGATGGCCTTACACTTTCACATTCATCAGAAGGAACCGTAGCCTCGCGCTTTTCTTCTTTCTTTTCTATCTCGAATTCTTCTTTTTCTTCACGAAGCTCGGGCACGTTTGAGGCCATGGCTGCATAACACTTATCTTCATTTCTCAACGTGGGTTCCTCGAAAATGCTGAATTTAACACTTTCTTTATCGTCTTTGATGAGAAAGATCTCTGAATTTGGCATACTGAGCAATGATGTTTCTTTGAATTCCGAGAACATGTAAGATATAGACTGTATAGAACTACAAAGAACAAGTGTGTGTGTGAGAGGGTTTGAAGAGAAGGGTACTTGTTATAGAGATCCTACATACATAAGGAATGGAATATAATGATCAAAACACTATCTTTTTCTGTTTCTGCTGAGCTTCTTTGGCTATACTTTTGGTGAGAGAGAGAAAGAAGTGGAAGCGGTTTTTAACTGTGCTCATGAATAGAGAGATTTAGAGGTTTATGCGCATTGGATCCTTCGCCGAGAGTTTTTGACAGCCACCAAGTCTAACTTCCCTCTCTCTCTCTCACTCATAGACAGAGAATTTAGAATTTAGGACTAGAAAATCTGGGTTTCGAACTATACTTTTCTTTTCTTTTTTTCTGATCTCTACGAACTTTGATGCATCTATGCACGTGGTCTACCTACGTGGGGACCAGATTAGTTGGATAAGACCCCGTATTATCATCTCGTGATATTTGACCTGGTTATCCCTGTTACCTGTATTCTTTGTTTATCTTGCAAGTAAGGCCATTAGAAATCTGACTTTATCAACACGGGTACCCGTAGCCGTAGGTTCATTAGTCTACTAAGAATTTTTTTTTTTTAAATTAAGAAATTTAAATTATACAAAACTTAATAAAAAAATAGTTTGAATATATCAACGTCACAAAAAAAAAAAAAAAAACACGTAAATACATAAAATATTATATATATTTTTTTTGTACAAACAAAGAGAATAAGAAAAAAAATAGACTAGTAAAAGATAAAGTGTAAATTGAAAATGCTAATATAAGAATAATAAAGTGACTACAATAATTTTATAATAAATCTTATGCAACAAGTTATTAGCCTATTATTGGTGGGTAAAGCATGTCAATATTGAATCCAAATTAGAATTAATAACAGTTTACCACATAAAATTTATTGTGAAATTACTGTGAAAATTTTGTGGATGTGGCATTGCTCTTATATTTATTGAACTAAAATTCTTATGATTCTTCAGTAAAGGCATTCAACATTTTTATTAGAATTGTCAAAATATGTTAATTTAGTATATAATATGTTTTTTTAAAGTATATATATACATTTTTTTTCAAGTCAGGGTGGTCATTGAACATATTATTTTAAAATGATTATTTATATAACTTTTTTTTTTTTTTTTTGCATATGTATAATTTTTCTTTGACAGGTAAGGGTGGTCCTAGGACCATCCTCACATACAAGTAGAGCCACCAGTGGTCTAAACTTGACATAAATTTAAAAAAGGTTTTTGGTTCAAGTCACTATATGCACTATTTGTCCATTGAATTTTAAAGTGTTTAATGAATAGGGAGTGCGATAATCTAGTCAAACATGAGACACCGCTTTCTAATATATATATATATATATATATATATATATATATATAAGGGAAAAACACACCACAAAAAAAGTTGAAAATTGCATTGTTGTTTTCTTATATTATATTTGTAATCGTTATGTTTTCGTTGGATTTAACTAAAAACATATTGAATTGGAGATATTTGCTCATTTTCCAAATATAAAGGAGGAAATTGGTTAGATTAAAAAATAAGAGAAGAAAATTGTGAACTACTTCCTCCCAAAAATAAAGGCAGTGTTAATTATACACACCAACTTGGAATTACACACAAATACACACATGTACAAAAGCAACTAAAATTGTGAGTTGAATACATGATTTAATTAAGTTGAAAATCGTGTTTTCATGTAACGATTTTAGATTTTGCATACCTATGTGTATGTATAAGAATGTGTGCAACAAGTTCAATCATTACCAAAAAAAAAAAAAAAAATTTTGTGCTAGGGGTGACAATTTTTGTTACCGGGTCGATTTTGTGTTGTGTCGAGTCATGAATATATTCGGCTATATGAGTTAACCTAAACCTGACCTGTTTAGTAAATGTGTCCAGATTCCTCAACTCTAACACGATTTCTCTATTAAACAAGTCAATTTGACACGACACGTTTAACTTGTTTAATTAATTAATAAGTCATGTCAAGGTCAACACAAATGACTCGTTTAATAATTTGTTTGATTTGTAGGTCACACCTAACCTAAATAACTTGTTATCAATTTTGATATATCTAAAATTAAAATACAATTACAACATAAATATATATAGTAATAAACATATAAATACAACCATAAATTAAGCAATAATAACAAAATAATAATAACTTTATAAGCTAAAAGGGTCAAACGGCTTTGCATGTTAAACACGAACATGTCCTGTTTAATAAATGGGTTAGCTGTGTCGACCCAAATAGGACTCAAACACATTTAGCCTCAATCCATGACCAGTTTATAAATAGGTTAGTTGTGTCGGGTTCGCCGGCCATAGTGTACATCATTGGCATCCTCAATTTACAATGGAAAATGTTAACTAATGCCTTAGGACATTGGTTTATGAGTTATTTTTAGAAAAATTTTATTGAGAGAATGATAAAATAATAAATATTGTTTATAGTTTTTTAAATTTCTCATAAAAGTGGTGTCAAAACTTTCCTACTATGGTTTATTAACAATTGCCCTAAAAGTATTCGTTAACATAACCCATTTACAATAACCAGCTGCATTAATGTGCGTTATGGGGGAGGGAAGTATGGATCCATGTATCAATTATTGCGTCTTAATGTAAACATGGTTTTAGGTAAAAACTTGAAGAATATAGTTTTACATCCAATCGGGGTAGTTGATGTTCTGGCATTAGTAATGGGCATTGTTGAATTTTGTGTACGGCATGGACAAGCTTCACAAGCAATATCATTGTATTTATAATCTATGCTAATGGGCATTGTTGCATTTTGTGTACGGCACTATTGGTGAAAATTGCATTTCACATTTTCACCTTTCTTTTTCATCCCCATGCATCCCCATATTATGTTGTTCTCAGCCTTTTCTTATTATAAACCAATTTCTTTCAATTTCTAATATCTCATTAAAAGAGATTTTTGGTATATATATATACTTACCACTAAATTATAAAGACTTTTGAATCCTAATTTAGCACAAATAGTACTTTTTTAACCACTCCGTGAAAAGGTTAGTTTAATTAAACAATCCAATACAATAATGAGGGCAGTTTGGGTTCTGGATTAGGTGGTAAAGAGGTGGACATTGAATGCTTATTAGGTCAAAATCTTGCCAACCAGGAAAATTTGTCAATTTGTTCATTTTAGTAACATATATACACTACGAGCTAGTTGTTTCATGCATCAAGATCGACGCGTGATGTAAATATCAAAATTTGAGCATCATGCCATGCATGAAGAAGCTAGCATCTCTGACTCTGAGCGTTATCATGTGGTTGCCATTTCGCTAAGGCCATTAATTAACCACCAAATTTCTACAAGATAATAACTGTGACCTATAACTCCATCGTACGTGATGGACCATCATTAGACTCATGCCATTGGCTCCACGTTATCTCAGCAGTCAACATGAAATGCCTATCGATCGGTTGCATTCAATAACCTCTCAAAAGCTAGCAAGGCGGCAAGGCCAAACCAACATTTTTATTTTGTTTTGTTTTGGTTTTTGAGTAAAAAAGACAGAAAGGCAAATCAACTTTGGTAGCAGTCTTATCTTTCTGATTATTAATTAAGGCCACATGAAATCAGCTACTGCCTCATAAAGCCGTTATTTTCGGGGGTAGAAAAGGGGATTTTCATCAAAATTGAAAAAAAAAAAAAAATACTAAATATACTTTTCAAATTTATCATGTTAAACTTTTTACTAAAAATGTGTTAAAATATACTTATACTCTAAAAAAGTAAAAAAACATAAAAAAAAAGATTTTAAAATACTGTACATAAAAACAAAAAAACAAAAAAATTGGCTTATAGCTTTATGAGGGTAACAATCGTCAGCTGTTTTGCACATCTAGTAGTACTAACAGCCAATATAGTGGGTTTTAGTTAACTTAACTGATAAAGTTTTTGATGGTTAAATAAGAAATCTGAAGTTTAATCATTGCCAATACCAAAAACCAATTGGCGTTTGGGTTTGATGATAAAGAACTATTATCAAGAGCAGATGTAATAGGTTGAAATTATTTATAAAAAAAAAAAAAAACAGCTAACTCTAGTCACAAGACTCGCAAGTCACAACAATGTTCACACAAGGATAAGACTAAGATATAGTTTCTTTGCTGCACTATATTAGATTCTTTAATTAAATAAAAACATACTTTGCTGCACTCTATTAGATTCCTCAATTAAATAAAAAACATAGTTTGTATTTAATTGTTCTTTTAAAAAATATTATTTATGTTTTATTGGATCAATACAATCATGTGTTTGGATTTAATCGAGAAACCTAACGTGTTGCATCTAAATTTTACCATTCACACAATATCTTACAACAATCGAGATGATTCGTAATTGATGGTTGATAATATAATAATATGTTTGTAGTGGGTCTAAATGCGAACTAATAAAAACCTACATAATTATTGTTATGAAATTATGTGGTCTTCTGGCTCTCTTGGGGTGCTAGGGTGAGGTTTGTGGCGTTCCAGTCACAGTAGCTATGGCTCAATCCAACATTCCGTAGCGGAGGGTGCCCCTATTAGGTCACGTTCTGGGGGGTTAGTCACAAATGGTTGCCCCCGCCCCCCCCCCCCTTTTGTTCATCAAATATATATATATATATTTTAAAAAAAAAAAACCTTTAGATTAGCAAATTCCTCCACACAAACAGTGAGTTAAAATCTAATGAAATTCCTTGTTTCCTACTGCTAATATTATGGGCCTGTTTGCCAAGTAAGTTTAAACACATAACTACACATTTTAAATAACATTACACATTTTTTTACACACTTTTCACCCACACATATATCAAAAATATCTAAATAACATTACTCAAACTAACCCACCAAAAAGCCCTACATAACTGGTACTAATTTCTTAGCATTAGGAAGAAAAAAAAAAAACCATGTACTATTAGTCCTAAAGCGAGATGATAAATTGACGAGAAAAAGGGAAGAATGAGAAAATCCAACATGAGTACAAAGCGGGGGACCGGTGTGTGTTAGGGTGCATGGTTTTCATCATCAAACAGTGAGGAGAATTTTAACTTTTACAAAAACCATCCACGCTTCTATATCTACGTGTTTATCACGATCCAATAATATAGTGCCAGCCCAGTCCCAAGGAATGGTATACTCTTCTATGAGTGGCAGGTGCACCAAACCTTAAACTAAGGCACGTGATAATGAATTAATGAACCTTTTTACTTTTGGGATTAAGTACAAATTAAGTAATTTAAATAACGTTGTTTATAGGAGTAGTGTAAAGAAAGAGTACGTAAAGAATAACATTTTTAGGAACAGAAACACACACAAATTCAAGCACTCTCTCATGGAGCATCATTGCAACTCATGCACATGCCTCATTATTTTGCCCCCATTGCCAACCATCATGTCTTATGTCTCAAAATCATCTCCCACCCCCCAATTTCAACTCATACCTCTCATTGGGGTTTACTTTCTTATTACCCTCTTTATATACATGGGTGCTATAGATCATGAATACCTAAGAGTATACACTAATTAATAATTAAAAATTGGGTAAAATACATTTAACATATTTGAGACTTGGGCTAGTATCAGTCAGGTCTGAGACATTTTAAAATTGACCAACTTGATTCCTAAATAACATGAGAGAAAAAAGAGAAAAATGAGTAACGGTTTCTAACAGTGTTGGATTTAAAGACTAAGTTTGTTAGTTTTAAAATGTCTTGAATCTGATTAACATTAACTCAAACTCTAGAGGTGTTGTTTAGCTATATTTTATCATAAAAAATTATTACTTTATATTAACAGTGTCCACACTCACCATGCGTAAAACGCATGGTGTAAACAAAGTGTAGAATATATATATATATATATATATATATTTTGATGTGAAACTATCGGAAAATAAATAGTGTTACTAGATGATATTATCCAGGCTAGATTAAATTTCAATCAGGGAGATTCCTTTTTAAGCAATATGCAGCAAGAAAACATGAAACATGTACATGTACGTCTAGACGTTCATATTCGGAAAACGAATGAAACAATTCACTAACCACAAGAGCATATATATTCTTTTACAACGACAAATTTCTGTTGGCTCATAAGGAGTTGTCACATTCACATTCATATGTTACCAAGCATAAGGTAAATTCGAATTCAATCATTGAGGAGGCAGTACATTGATTTATACCCAAATACGTATGAGGCTTACTATATCTCGCAGTCACAAAGGTTAGTAATAGTTTATCTTAAGCATTCTTGGTGTTGTAAAAACTTGTACTAGATTCCACATACTGTCCGTAATATTTCAAATAAATTCTAGAAAATAGTTGCATCATAGAGAGTGAGTGATACATTATGTATATATGTGAAGCACGTAGAAGTATATATTGGCCTGGGATCTGGGTCCAGATTCTCTGATCTGATGCACGATTCGTCCACTTTTAGCAGATGCTTTGTTGGTTGTACAATACAAAAACTTTCTTTGAGTACAAAGGCCTTTTCTTGTCCACTATCTTGTGTCGCCTGCTAGTGACTTATTATGTCAGGAACTCAAACTCACATAAATTTATCTTCTTGGTTACCCAGCTTTTTCTTACAATTATCATATATATCTCATGCTTTTCTTGAAGATCTTGGTCACGTCCTTGGCTATAAGTCAGGAACCATCATGCTGGGACAATTGAAATCAGCTTGTTCCTTGAAAATTAATGTGGCAGACCCAAACATATCATGAGGATGATATGTGTCTATTTGGGTTTGGCATCCTCATTTTTAGCCTGATTTATTTGCTTAAATCCTCTTTTTATCTCATTGTTTAATAATAAATAAATAAATTTGTAATTTTTTTTGGGTTGAAATTAAGCTCATTTATTTGTTTAAAGTCACTTTTTGTCTTATCTGTCAGTAATAAACTAATGGAAAACATGGGATTTCAAACTCACAATTCTGGTCTCCATTGTGGCATTGTGGCATGTGAGTTTGGATATGCACAACATGAGAGAACAACATTGGATTCTACTCAGGCAATTGGGTTGATTTTTTGTTTGTTTATTTGTTTTGGGAATAACAGGTATTTTTAGGGCGGTTTTTGTCCATGAGCACCATTTATAAGTGATTAACGAAATTGATAAGGAAGTTAGCAAATTATTATAAAAGTAACAATAACCAAACTTTAGTATCAATTTTTTGGGTTGACTAAACCTTCAACGTGTATCTATACTATAGTGAATTCATTCTTAGTACAGTGATCAAATTTTCTATTGGATGTCAACCACAGCCCTTCTCCTTTTATAGGACTTCGGATCAAATGTGAACAAAATATGTCACTGAATACAAATAAAGGCGGAGTTAAAGTTGGTAAGACTATACAAATATGTTTTTTCTTTTTCTCTTTTATTACATGTAATCTGATTGTTATAATACTACACAACAAGGTTTTCAGAACTGGACCGATCCGGGAGGTCAGACTGTGAAAACCGAGAATAGGCATGAAAATCGGTTTTTTAAGCATAAAGAACTGGATTTTTTGTTAATTCCGTGAACCCCTAAAACCGGGGTTGGACCGCACAAACCGGTGGCAAGAACCGTGCGGTTCAACCCCCTAGCATTTTATTTTATTTTATTTTTTATAAAAAAAACCTAACACAATTTTATTCTACTTAATTAAATTATCTATCTCTTACAAGAAATAAAAAAAATTATAATTAAAATCCTTCAAAGATATTCAACTTACTTCAAAAATTAATCATAAATTTTAATGTCTTCATGGTTATTACTTTATTTTATTAACTTTCTTATTTAATTATTAAATATATGCTTGAAAATCATTAAATTTCTCTCACATATATAGATGTATTAGTCAATTTTGCTAGTTTTATAAATTTAATATCTATATTTAGACTTTAATTAATTATTAAATTAATTATGACGTCATTACGGTTCGACTTCAGTTCGACCTTAAAACCTTAAACCTCTCCATTTTACGATTCAATGAACAATCCGAGTTTGAAAACTTTGCTATACAACTCATATTAATATCAATTAAATTTAAACTCATTTATCAAATAACCCATGCAGACGATCAATGGACCATAAGTTATGAGTTGGGTCAAATTCAGCCAAATTACTAACAAAAACCCACCACCTTGGCCTTCAAGCAACAAAACAACAAACACCTTTGATTTTAGTCAAATTTTATTGTCACATGTAAGATCCAAACTCTAAGGGTGTGTTTGTTTTGACTTCAAAGTACTTCCGGAAAACCATTTCCGTAAATTTGAGCGTTTGGCTGATTAGGAAAATTCGGTCAACTGAAAATGAATTCACCTTTGGCCATAAAATAGACCTCCCCAGGCAGAAATTCGTTTCACTATCTATTTTCACTTCAAATCCTATTTTCCGGAAAACTGAGAAACAGAGAGCACGAAGAGAGAGAGGGAGAAAGAAAGAGAGAGCCCAGCGCCATCGCCGGCGGCCACGAACCCACGAACCGCCGATCCAAGCCCAGAGACCATCGCCGGCGACCACAAACCCACGAACCCAGTCCCCATCGCCTCACCGCAACGAGCAGATCCAGTCGCACCTTCGATCGCACCGCGCCGCGCCGTCGATCGTCGATCTCCTTCGAACCCAAAACCCAGTGCTCTTCGCACCGGCGAGTTGCACCGCGCCGCACCGTCGATCGTCTATCGTCGTCGACCCAGACCCATCGCTTCCTCTTCCTTGATCTCTCCGTTTTTTTTTTTTTTTTTTTTTTTTTTTTTTTTTTTTTTTAAGTTTGATTGTTGTTGTTGTTTTTTTTTGATGAACTGATTGTTGTTGTTGTTGTTGCCGAAATTTGCTGTTGTTGTTGTTGTTGTGTTGTTGCCGGAATTTGCTGCCAGAAATTGTTGTTGAATTGGATGTGATGTTGAAATTTTTTGTAATAAATTTGTTTGGATGCTGAGTAATGTGAAAAATTTTCCGGAAAATAGCATTTTCAGAATACAACCAACACATAAAAATATTTTCTACAACAATTTTCATAATACAACCAAATACTTGAAAATATTTTCCTTTTCCGGAAAATAGCATTTTCGGAAAATAAATATTTTCCGAAAAACGTTTTACGGCAACCAAACACAGCCTAAGATGAATGCATTGAACTTCTATAGGGCCTTAATAAAATAGGAAAATTAAAATTTATCATATGTGATTTGGTCAATCATAATTTAATCCTAAAATTATTTAGTTACTATGGGTCCGTTTGGATACAGCTGAAAGTTGAAAACTGAAAACTGAAAACTGAAAACACTGTAGCAAAATAATTTTTAAATGTATGAATAGTGCCATGGGACCCATTTTTAATGAAAAAATTGTTGAAAAGTGAAATTCGTGGGTCCGTGAACAGGAAGTCAACAAATGCGGCTACTGTTCATGAATAGTAGCTGCACAGTAGCCTCAAGCGCCTGAAAAAAAAAAAAAAAAAAAAAAAAAAAAAAAAAAAAAAAAAGTCTGAACATGAAGTACAAAACGCAAACGTGACTTTGAGCACAATCCAAACGCTCACTATATGTTGACTACCTAAAGTTTGGATATTAAAAAAAAAAAAATTTAAGGGTTTACTTAAGATTTTAGTACAAAATTTTGGGGATCAAATAAATCAATTGAAATTTTGTGAATTAAATTGTAATATGACAAAATCATTAAGAAATAAAATGTAATTTCACCTATTGTCAACTTCATCGGTTAAACAATATGAAATTTCTCCTATTTTGAAATTCATTGGATATCGCAATGAATTAATCCTAATGAAACTCTCCCATGTAAATCCTCCTATTGCCAACTTCATTATGTAAATAAAATGTAATTTCTCCTGTTATCAAATTCATAGGATAAAGAAATATGCATTGATCCCAATCAAACTCAATTGCATATCCAACCAAGGGTGAAGGATTAACATCTTTTAGATGAAGTATAGGACGGATTTAACGTTTATAGTGTTTGGGAATTCACTAGAAATGAGAATTTAGCAAAGAACATACATATATTGCCAGTGCCGGCTTGGACTGTTTTGTTAGTCGGCGGACTTCACAATAACTTACCCAGATATATATAGCTTTCAATTCCTTCCTTTTATTAGCCCCCTATTTCTCTCACACTTTGAGTGAACAACTTTAACATTTTATCTAAGACCACAGGCTCTTGGGAGAGTTCTCTGATGAAAAGCCAAACGTCTCCATGGCTAATCTTAATTTGCCTTACTTGTACCCTGCTTAATTCCTGTTATGGGGCGATTGATGATGATCGAAAGGCAAAATAATATCTCTCTCATATTTATTTTGGTGCTTTTCATTTTATTTATTTATTTATTTGCATGATTTGGCAAAATTTTGTGAACACAGGTTTACATTGTGTACATGGGGAATCTACCAAAGGGCGAAATCTCTGCATCATCTATTCATGCCAACATTCTACAAGAAGCTATTGGCAGGTTATTAACAAAAAAGACATTGATTTTGAATGACATTTTAGATTATGAGTATTTTTTTTTTTGGTGGTAATAATTAGAAGATAGGTAATTGCTTGGGCAGGCGATGAGTGCATTAAAATACCATAACTTTAAAATTGGACATGATAAATGCCGTTTGCTGTCACAGTATATTGGACAATAAAAAGAAATATTTCTTCTTCTTCTTTTTTTAATAATTTTTTTTTAATTTTTAGAGGAACAAACACACACACACAGGGGATGGAGAATGATGTTCTAACTCAAAAGCACACTATATTCTCTACTCAAACAAGAAAACATATGCATTTACCCTTTTTTTTTTTCACTGAATAAGTGATGCCATGTACTCAACTTGTCTATTGGAATGCATTGTACAGTGATGGAGTGGATTTTTTGGTATATAGCTACACGAAGAGCTTTAATGGGTTTGTGGCTAAGCTAAGCATGGAGGAGGCGCAAAAATTAGAAGGTTGGTGAACTATGATTTTCTAGATATTGCTACCAACTGTTCCTTGTTTTATTTATCATGAAGTCACCTATGAAAGAAGAACGAATTTTGGTACTATAGGCATGGAGGGAATAGTGTCCGTGTTCCCCAACGAAATGAAACAACTCCACACAACAAGGTCATGGGATTTTATGGGCTTCTCCCAGAATGTCAATAGAACAACTTATGAAAGCGACGTTATCATTGGAATGCTTGACACGGGTTTGGCTAGAGTCGGAGAGTTTCAATGATCAAGGATTTGGTCCACCTTCAAAAAGATGTAAGGGCATTTGTCAAGAATCGTCCAGTTTCACTTGCAACAAGTAAACCATTATATCATCATCACATATAAACATAAGACAACGTTTGGCTATAAACTTGGACAACCAACAACTAGAATATGGCATATATCTCTATCGTGTGTAATGCATATGACATATTAAATCACATTTAAGGTATTATATACACATGTTATCTTCCTATTGTTGGTTGTAATTTTAGGCTACAAAGCAAGTTTGACAACCAAATTTGTAGCAAAACTTTGTTCATAATCATATATATATCCATGTGCGTACACACACAAATACTTATATCGTATTATGCTATTCATATTGTAAGGACCCTTTTTGTAGCCCAAGCCCAAGATGAGTGATACCTTGGCCCAGTAAGCCCAATACAATAGAATTTGTAGAGAGTGGATTGAAGAACTAGATCGTAGTGAAATTAGTAACGAATATTATGGATTCAAAGGGAAATCAGACAATAGCAAAATCAATAATATTGAATATGTATGATATCCGAGGAGATCAATCGGGTTATATATCTTCTCCAGATGATTACAGATGAAACATTAATTGCTATCGTATTCTTCTTCTCCCCCTCTAGCATTAAATGCGGTGGTAGCAGCTTTTCTCTCAGATATTTCTGGATTCTTATCTCTTCTGTACGTGTATGAGGATCATCCTTGTCGTGGAAATCTCCTGGAAGGTTACCTAAATTGTCAAAGTACAAAGCCGATCAGTATTTAACTTTATCTGAGAAGGAACATCTACTTAGACCATCTTACTCCATTCCATCTTTTATAATTTTGAACTCGGGGTTTTCTCTTAATTACTTACCTTCTTGGACACACCATATCCTCAGATAAAACCCAAGGCCTAATATATCATGCTAGGTTTTTACCCTCACACATACATTTTTTTGAAACTTTTTTTTAGATGGGTGGTCATGACATATAAACATGCATGCATTCAAATATAAACATTTATAATTATTTTAAACATTTTAACTAGAGGTAGAGCAGACACAAGACTGAACTCAAAATGAGATGTGTATAATAAATTATTATTCATTGGTCTCAAAAGTTTAAATTTAATCACTTAATCATTCTTTCAAAAATTTTTATACTTACAGCAAAATCATTGGAGGTCAATATTATTTGAGCCAAGGAAAAATAGGTCCACATGATTTTCCTTCACTAAGAGACTCCAGAGGCCATGGGACCCATACTGCATCAACAGCAGCTGGAAATCTAGTTAGTGGGGCAAGCCTATTTGGCCTTGGCTCAGGGATAGACAGAAGAGGAGTTCCCTCTGCTTGCATTGCCGTTTACAAGATATGTTATCCTGATGGGTGTTTAGATGCTGACATTCTTGCAGCATTTGATGATGCAATTAGCGATGGAGTGGATATAATCTCTCTTTCCGTTGGAGGGTTTCCTAAAGATTATTTTAAGGACTCGATTACTATAGGAGCTTTCCATGCAATGAAGAATGGCATACTCACATCTAATTCTGCAGGCAATTCTGGTCCTTCTCTTGCAACAATCTCCAATGTTTCACCTTGGTCACTATCAGTGGCTGCTAGCACCATAGATAGAAAGTTTGTGGCCAAGGTGAAGTTGGGTAATGGTCATCTTTATGAGGTAAGTTGGATTCTCTCTCCATGTTGATATATATATTTTTTTATTGTTGTCTTCTATACTCAAAATTGTAGGTTGCACGCTTGTACCAATGGTACTTTTTGAGGCTGGACATTTTCCCTATAATCATACTAATCATTGACATCCAATTACAATGTGATGTTAAGAATACAAATATAACAAAATCATAGAAAGTTTGAAGCTTTATCAATGGAGGTTATGAATTGAGAGAGAGATTTGGGAGATTTGTGTAAAATGCTTCATTGAATAATAATTGATTAAAGGGATCTTTGCTTATATATACAAATGCAGAGAGCGGGAAACTAGGAGAAAATAACTAACTCACAAAAACTAACTTCCCAACTAATAAGGGAACAATCACATAATGATACCTGTCAACCATATACAAACCAACTCTTAATATTAGATATTTCTTACACGACAAAAAGTTACACAAAGACTAACACTATGTGACTGTAGCTTAGCTTGTGCTTCAATCCTTGCAAATTGTGACTTGTAACTCCAACTCTTATAGCTTTAGGCTCTATATGCTTTATCACTTCCCCTCAAGATGGAGTGTATATATTGAGTATGCCTATATTGGAAAGAAGCTTGAAGAATTGTGCATGCCTAAGAGGCTCTGTGAAAAGGTCTGCTATTTGGTGTTTGGTGGGAACATGAAATGTTTTGATTGTTACAAAGATCTTCTCTCTGATGGAATGGCAATTGATCTCTATATGTTTGGTCTTTTCATGGAAGACAGGGTTTGTAGCAATATACAAAGCTGCCTTACTGTCATAATAAAAAGAAGCTAAGTGCAATTAATCATACTTTTTCACTTGTCATAGTAGTGATTGCCCGATATTCTGACTCTGCTAATGATCTACCCACAACTTTGATTCTTGTATTTCCATGAGGTTAGTGAGTCTTCCAAGAATAAACAAAAACCATAAATTAACCTTCTAGTTTCAGGACATCCTACCTAATCAGCATAACAGTAAGCTTTTAATTGCAAACTGGATAGTACAGAAAAAAAAAAAAGGCCTTGTCTTGGTTTGTGTTTTAGATACTTGAGAACTCTATATGCTGCCTGAAGATGAGGAATTTTAAGAGAACCCATGTATTGTCTCAGTTTATGAACTAAATAGCTAATGTCAGATCTTGTTAAGGTCAAATATAGAAGTTTTCCAACTAATCTTCTATACATGAAAGGATCTAGGACATCATCCCCTTCTGTACTATTGAACTTAGCAAATTGTTCCACAAGAGTTTGCATATATTTACTACCCAAAAGACCTGCATCTAACAACAACTCCAAAGTATACTTTCTTTAACAAAAAGATATTCCTTTAGAATTTCTAGCAACCTTAAGACCTAAGAAATATTTCAAAGATCCAAGATCTTTGAGTTTAAACTTATTGTCAAGAAATTGTCTGCAACTGCTAAATGATTACTTGCAATTAAAATATCATCAACACACACAAGATGACAAAAACAATTATGATTGACAACTTCTCAACCTTAATACCTTAATGAACATTGAGTAGTCTGATTTAGATTGTATAAAACCATGTTGAACATTGGTAGATGGCAACTTGGCAAACCACTGCTTATTAGCTTATATAAGCCCATACAAAGACTTTGTCATCCTGCACACTTGTTGAGATACTACAAACTTTAATACATTGAGCATACTGAATGATATGTCACTAATCACACACACACACACACACACACACACGCACGCGCGCACATACGCACACACACACATCATTTAATTATCAATGCTATAGACACAATTTCTTTATAAGAAATTTCACAATTGCTAAGTTGGTCGATTGTGGGTGGTGGTCACAATTGACATTCATGGACCTACCACTTTTTTCTCCATCATCATTGTTTATTTATTAGGTGGTTGAGTTGAAGTTCACCAATCATATTCATTGACATATCGATTTGTAATATTTATGTAATAAATTTAGCATTTTCCTTAATACTATATATTTTTTCTTTGTATGCAGGGACTTTCTATAAACACTTTTGAGCTAGAGAACAAAATGTTCCCTATTATTTATGGTGGAGACGCCCCAAACACTAGTGCAAGTGTCGGCTCGACCCAGTCCAGGTTAATGAAGATTAGAATGTTGGTTAGGAATGTATTAAAATTTTTGCTAATGTGCTCTTAATCATAGAAAAAAAATGGAAAAAGTTTTCCTTCAAATTGTGTTGGACTTTGGAGAGAAATCTCCTTTGATACAATCCATTAAATAACAATTTATATGAAAATCTATGAATGTTAAATCACATTATTCCTTAAATTATTTAAATAAATCACATGACTACTGAGTAGCTCATGTAATTAAAATACACATGGATAATCTTTTGAGTTGCCACAAAGTGGATTTGAGGAACAAAATAATATCAGAACTATTTAAGTATGTTTACATATTATTAAAGAGAATTACATAAAGCAGTTTGTGCTAAAAAAAAGCACTAGGGTCTTAAAATTGAAATAGCTTTAAGCAAGCTAATGTTGAAATTTGAAAATTTCAAAAAAAAAAAAAAAAATGTCTACTTTAAAAGTTAAAAGAAAGCTCTAATGTTAAGAGTTAAAACTCTACTTTTTACGTACAACAGTTCCAAACGGGTATTGATTTTGAAATGCAGATATTGTTTTATCGACACCTCGAACAAGACATTGATGGAAGGAAAAAATTGTTTTTTATGATGTGGGATCGGGTGGGATCAATCACCTGGATGCCGGTGTAGTTGGTACTATAATGTATAGTTCTGGATTCCCTTATGTTGCCTTCTATAATTCTATTTATCTTTACCTACTTCTCGCTTGAGCAGGAAGAATGGAAGCGAAGTCAAAGACTACTATAACTCATCTAGGTATTTTCTCAAATCACAATAGTGATCTACTAATGAGATTGCCCAACATGTTTCTTAAATATTGTTGCATACATACTACTCTATTCTAATAAGACACATAGTAGTATTTGTTGGGAAATTTAAACCCCGGTTGATAGAATTAATAAGTTTTAAACTCAAATTGTTAGTTAGATTAATTATGAATAAATCTTGTTAAAACAAACAAACATCAATATCATGTTAAAATCATGTAGCGAAAAAATAAATAAGACAAGATATGATAACCTAGGAAAACTAATGAAACAAACTAGTTTCACAGTAAAAACCTAGGTGGAAACCTTTCCGAAAAACAATCCACTATAGTAAAGAGAAGTTTTAGATCTAATACAAAACTTTTGTCCCTAGACTCTACAATCCCCATAGATGAACTTACAGCAGAAATCTTCTACCGCTTCAGAACCTCCGAACTCTTCAATATATGAATGTCACCCTTTTTACACGGATTCCTGTACGTGACTAACCAAAGATACACGGCTTCCAGTACGTGACTAACACACCAACTTGAAGAAAATGTTGGCTACAAAATTCTTCACTTCATCAACAATGAAGATCAAGAAGTACTTGGTTACAAAACCCTAAGGTGCAAAGACACAGTAACTTCTTTCAGAGAGAATAAGGCATCGGTCACCTTTTGCATATGTTCCCCTTGTATTATCTTATGTGACAACCTCTAAAATAAGCCTTATATATGTCTAGGGTTGTGAGAAAAGATATCCTACACAAATACATAAGCATGAGCTGAAAATCAGATCTGAAAAATTGATTTTCGTAATTCTCGATAGATACCTCGATAGATAGTATCTGTTGAGCCTCATTAAACCTCGACAGGTAGCTATCTGTCGAGCAGCTGTCGAGTTTTAATGAATCAGTACTTCTTTACTTATTTCTTGGACAAATTTGCATAGTTTCAATACTAGACTTGAACTCTTGCTCCTTGAAGTATTAAACCAATCCTAAATCTACCCAAATACAAGTAAAGTGCATTTTATCAAAGGATTAGCCAATTACATTAAATATGTCCTTAACAGTACTAAATTAGTTACATCCTTTTTAATGTTTTGTTAAATACTAACAGAATCCACACCGCAACTATACAAAAAAGTATCGAGGAAAATGATGAATTGGCCCCATTTGTAGTATCCTTTTCGTCAAGAGGGCCTAACTCAATTACAAGGGACATTATATTTTCTACATAATGTCCCTCCCTTCTTTTTTTTTTTTTTGAAACCGAAAACAACATTCATTCATGGACTGAAAATAAGAGAATCTTGGTACAGAGCTTCTAAAGCTGGTGCGGGAGAGTCCTCCATCCAGTACAATTCATCATGAACATTCCTAGCATATCTAGAAAGATGCATGGGCCACTCTATTAGCATCCTGTTTGACACAGCTGATAGATTTCCAATGCAAACCATGAACTAGGTAGTGGACTTCACCATAGACACATCCTAGCAATATGAATAGGAACCTGGGAAAAAAGTGATCTCATCACATTGGCATTATCCCCATCTATAATCAATTCTGTAAAACCAGCATCAATTGAGAACTCCAAAGCTTGTCGATATGCTAGAATTCTAGCCTCTTTGCTATCAGCCACAGGTGGTCCTTTAGTAGACATAGCAGCCATCACCTCACCTCTCTCATTGCGGATAATTGCACCAAAACCTGAGCAATTCAAGTCTGCAAAAATAGTAGCATCAAAGTTCAATTTAAAAATTGAAGAGGGAGGAGGTTTCCACACATTCACACTTGGTTGTGTGGTTGGCAGAGTCAGTTCCTCCTGGACTTGTTGGAATTCATTCAAATAATCTATAGTTCTTTTTGTACGGCACCCAACCCCATGCCTGCTTGTTTGGGCCCATGTCTGTGAACAACATTTGGGCCCTGGCCCAAATAATCCGAAGGGTCCGGCCCATGACCATACGTTTCGTTAGTCCAGGTATCCCAACGAGGGCCGTGCCGAGCTTTTGTCCCGTACATTATGAAATTTGGAATGAGCGGAGGTTATGGATTTTACTTGCTCGGCAATTCCCCGAGGATCGAAGCTGCCGTGTCATTCATTCAGGGAAGAACCAAGTTCCAAGGCCACCATCACCAAACCACCCACTTACCTTTGATCACATTGGACCTCTCACCGCACTTACCACAATGTGATGATGACCACCCCACTATGGAGAAGCTATAAATACAAGAACAACAGAAGGAAATGGGGTTGGAGGATTGAAAGAAGAAACAGAGTAAAGAAGGAAAAGAGTGAGAGAGTGCACAAACAGTCTCAGGACTTTGAATTACCCATAGTATGGGAACTTCAAACCCATAATAGAAATAGATTGTAAGCCCAACGGTCGTCTGGCCCACTGGCCACATTTTGGGTGCGTACACTTTTATTCAGCCATTAGGTTCCTTCAGCTTTCCCCCCATAAGTTACTATATTCCTTTGGTTCCATATAAGCTAGGCTTGGACTAAAAAAAATTCAAACTCATTCGAAGAAAGTCGATTGAACAAACTTTCAAACAGCTGCAAAATGTCAGCCTGTCCATAATTACATTTTTGCAACTTGATTTGACTTCTAGCCCACACATCTTGGGCTACCCCACACTCCCATAATACATGAATTCCAGTCTCCAGAGCTCTCTTGCAGCGTTCACAAGTATTGTCTGTGATTATTCTCCTTCTTGCCAGGTTCACACAGGTTGGGAGGATGTCTTGACATGCTCGCCACCTAGTTTCCTCAATCTTACTTGGAATATGGAGTTTCCATAGTTTAGACCATACATGTTGGCAAGTCAGACCTAAGGAGCTTTCAGTCACATCTCCATTTCTCATGATCTGCCTAGCCAAATGATACTTGGATTTGACAGAGTATACTCCATTCTTATTGATTTGCAGCCAAACAATGGAATCCATCACATTCCTATGACTCAAAGGTGTATACGGCATATGGCCTCAGCATCCTCTCTGTGAAAGTTTGCCATAATAAAATCACAAAAGAGCAATTTGAAACTGCATGTGCGTTTAGATTGGCTTTTTCTTTTACTCTTTTGGGAATTTGAAACTGCATGTGTGTTTAGAGAACTAAATTAAACGACCTAATTATATGTATAACTGATACCCTTATGTTGTTTATAGGTTATCCTATGGTTGTTGACAAGAACATAGATGCTGAGTTTGCTTATTGGACAGGTCATATAAATCCCACAAGGGCCATTAACCCTGGTTTAGTATATGATGCTGGAGAGATAGATTATGTAAATTTCTTGTGCGGGCAAGGCCATAGCAACCATTCTTTAAGATTGGTAGCCGAAGATAACAGCAGCTGCACTCAAGCCACAAAGAAACCTGCTTTGCATCTAAACTATCCTTCCTTTATATTATCTTCCACGTTAAAATCTGTGTTCATTCACATTTTTCCTAGGACTGTGACAAATGTTGGGTCGCCAATGTCCACATACAAGTCCATTATGAATGCACCAAGGGGGCTGAAAATTGTAGTAATACCAAATGTCCTTTCATTTTAGTCTGTTGGGCAAAAGATATCCTTTAAAGTAAGGGTCATAGGAAAGACGGATCAAAGTATAATCTCTGGCTCCTTAATTTGGTTTGATGAGGTGCATCAAGTTCAAGTGAGGAGTCCCGTTGTTGCTCATGTTTCCTCTTAAGAGAGTTTTTCGTCATGCATGCTTTTATTGTTTTTTCACTCAAGAATGGAAGTGCTTAATTCTGTTTTATCTAATAAGCAAATTAATAAAATGTTGTTTAGTTATTATTATGTTAAAGAATTAAAATCCTATTTTACAATACGTTGAATGTTTCCTCTCCCTCTCTCTGGTTTGGGGAGAACAATTATGAAATGTTGAAAAGAATAAAAAAAATTCATTTAATAGATTAATTTTATTTAAAAAAAATATTTTTAGGTTATTTAATTACTTGGGATAATTAAATTTTCACTAAATGATTTAATTGATCTAACTGGCACATATATTAGGCTTAGGTGTCACTTAATGGACACATCAACATAGCCATTAACAAAATGACTGTTAGTCAAAATTAATCCTAACATTAGTATAACTAGTATGTAGTCCCGTGCTACCGCACGTGAATGGATATATTATTTATCATAAGTTTATTCATGTTTAAAAGGCTTAGTTAAGTCTAAATTCATATTATTAACCAGAAAATTTCATTAACAAAACTTAGCAGTATATATATTTTACACAGAAAGATGAACCTTGGTGACAATGTTTATCCAAAAGATCCATTCATGCTTTTGAATCTTCAATCTCTATTGGTGATTGAAATTTTCGTAGCTTAAAAATTTTAAAATTAAAAAAAAAAAAAAAACCCTCAGAGTTGTACTCATTTTGTAGTTTTACGATGGGTCATTTTGTAACATGATGGGCATTTGTGTGAAGAAAAAACTTCTGAAGTTCTATGGCTAATAAAAGAAATTTTCTCCAATCTCTTTTTATAAAGAGATGGGTTTGTGCGTGTTTTTATACATCCTTCATGATTGTATTATCACGAACCAGGTCCAATGGATTTAGATTGGTACTACCGATTCCCAAAGCATGAGTGTGTAATGTGTTATTAATTTCATCTCATTGGCTTCTACACATGACAGCAAAATTAAAAATAATTAGATTGTACACGTGTAAAGTAAAATTGTACTCCAATTTCAGATTCTAATTGAACAATTGGAATGATAATATATGATAGTAATAACAATAGGAAAATTTAAATAAAATTTCGGATTAAATTGTAACAATCTGAATAAAAAATTCCAGTAGAAAGACAGGGTGGAGTGATCCACTCCAAAATGGTGACCAAACTTGCATAAATATAGAATAACAAATCTCTCTCTGAAAATTTACATTGTTCATAACCTTTACTTTCACTGAAAATTTTAAAAACATAGTGACTCACATCTGCCACCCAAACATCTACAGCCAGGTCCTCTCCAATTCGCGTGAGATTCCATTGATCACTAAGTTCCTTTGCAGCCTGCAAAAAGTATCATCCATCGGTCCATAGCAGTGCTTTCTTCATTGTTATAGGTGCCAAACCTGAACAAAAAGCAAAATATAAGGATAGTGAATTTTAGGCATAATATGCATCTAATCACATATTAGCAATTTATAACAAATGTAAAGATGCAAACTTTGTAAGTGAATAATAAACAAAACTCAGTGTCAGAACCAAGAAGAAAGCACTTTAATCCGAAACTCAGTGCAAATGTAAAGATGCAAACTTTGTAAGCAATTTATAACAAAGATGCAAACTCTGGCTTTGCTATCTTTTTGGAAATTATGCAATGTACCCAAACCAAGTTCTTATCACCGATATTAATCTCTTTGGTTTTCACGTTTGACTGCAAAATTAAGAAAAAACTTAATTAGCACAGTAACTCACTTGACCCAATACATAGAAGTGGTTTTAATGAGAATGAGCCCACATACATTTAGCCACATGATGCAAAATTCAACTTCAATTTCACCAATATTAATCTCTTTGATTTTCACGTTTGATTGCAAAATCAAGAAAAAACTTAATTAGCACAGTAACTCACTTGACCTGATACATAGAAGCGATTTTAATGAGAATAAGCCCACATACATTTAGCCACATGATGCAAAATTCAACTTCAATTTCAGATTCTAGACACATGGCACAAAATTAGAACTCTAATTAGGAATTCTAATTTGGTGTATACACATGGCACACAATTAGAGTTCTAATTTGGAATTCAATTTCACACTCTCTCTGCTTCACCTATTATTATATATATAGATTTGTTTTTAGGAGAAAATATAGGCACAAAAAGTGTTATATCTTAACGATTTCATTTTAGTACAAAATTTTAGGGATCAAATATATCAATTGAAAATTTGTGAATTAATTAAATTGTAATAAGACAAAACCATAGGGAAATAAAATGTAATTTCACCCATTGTTAAATTCATTGGATAACACAATGGATTAATACTAATGAAACTCTCCCATGTAAATTCTTCAATTATCCATTCGTAGGATAACAAAATGCGTTGATCCTAATCAAACTCAGTAGCATATCCAAACAAGAGTGAAGGACTAACATCTTTTACATAGGGTATAGGACAGATTTAACGGTTAGAGTGTTTGATAAATTACATTAATAAAATGATTTGAATTGGTTATCCCTGTTTGAAAACTAAATTGATAAAGAAAAATTTAGATGTTAGAATTAACAAAAGATGATAGCTGGCTTTGGACAATTTTGTTTGTTGGCGGGCTTTAAAAATAGCTGTTTGAGAACCCAAAGACTTAAAGCTTAATCTCAATTCCATCCTATAAAGTTGTGATTTACAACTATGTTTAATGTTGCCTTTATTCCATGACAAAAAGTGTTGTAATTGCATTAATTTTGTTCTTTATATTTTTTGGGATTTTATTGTATTGGGTTTAATATTAAGTTGGTGAAGAATCAAGCATGAAATGAAGAATTAGTACAATTTTGCGACTAACTCGCAAGAAGCTCGCGAGTAAAGGTTCCCACAAAAATGGTACAAGATCGAGAAGCACATTTGGAAGCTAAAGAGTCATGCCAGGTTGTCAGTTTCTCGAGTGTCTCACGAGATGGGCCAACCCACGAGATACCCACAAAACTCTCTGCCAAGAGGATTTTAAGTGTGACTTTCTTATCATTCACCCATATTATATATACTCTCATTACCCACAAAAGTAAGAGAGTCTATTTCAGAGAGAAAAACCCTAGATAGGTTTTCTACAACACAACAAATCCATCTTTTAGAGAGAGAGAGCTACTTGTCCTTAGTAAGAAATCATTATAGCATCTTCTCATTCCTTCTCCCATTGTCATACCTTGAGAGGAAATTGGTACCCAAACACAATCCACACCTTTTTAAAGTGTAGTGAGTGTTTTAGAGCTTGGGAAGTTTGGGGGATTTGCCAAAAGAAGCTGGTGAGGCTTGGCGGATGCAATTGGGCGTATTGCGGGATCTGGAAAGGTTGGAAAATTTTGGGGATTTGCCAAAAGAAGCTGGTGAGGCTTGGTGGATGCAATTGGGCGTATTGCGAGATCTAGAAAGCTAGTGAAGACAAGACTCCGAGAAGTCCCTTGGTAGTAGAAGCTTAGAGGGTTCAAGTACATTGGGTAGACTAGGCTTGGAAGGTCTTTTGTTATTCTTGTACTTCAACTTATTCACTAGTAGATCGATTTCGACTTGGAGGGTCGTAGAGAGGTTTGTCGTTGAGTTCTTCGGTTTCTTCTTCGATAACACGTCTCGATGTTATCTTGTGTTTGCATCTTTCTTCCCTTACTCTTGTGCTTTACTTTATATTGTTGATAATGGAGGAATATGGTTTAGGGTAGTGATAACGGTTGTTTGCACTTCTTACTCTTGTTCCACACTTGATATACATTAGAGTAAAAGTTTCTAGCCATAATTTTTATTTAAGAGTCTAAACAAGCTCGTGTATTTACACAAATTCGAGCTTTCACATCCTTATAAAGCCCATTTCTTTTTACAATAAGAACACTGCTAGTTCTAGCTTTGGAACTTTTGATTGTTGGTGTACTTCAACGTAGCTTAGAGTAGTGTAAAATGGCATAAAGGTCAACTTTTACCTAAACAATTCTAGAAATCATCCACTCCAGCTTATGCATTAATTGTGCAAAATGCATTTTAGTCATAGTACTTGTGCAAATATACATTTGTGCATTTCAGTTTTTTATTCTTCTTTTGTGTTTTCCAAAAATGAAGGAAGAGAATGAATAGTTGACGTGGTGTATGAAGAGAGAAAAACAATTAAAAAATTAAGAAAAATTAATATTTAACTAAATATAGTTTAGAAACTTATAATAGACAATCTGATCTGTATGTTTTTTAAAAGTGGTTAGATAAAAAAAAGTATTGTGCTAAAATAGGCATAAATTTGTTAAAGTTCTAAAGATCAGAAGAGAAGAAAGAAGATCAAAAGAAAGGAATAGAAGAGCTGAAGACTCAGTCTGGAGATAAACGACAGAAGCAATAGCAAAATGACACGAAAACTGAATAAAGCAACATCTAAGTACGCATGGCTTGTGTTCACACGTGCTATAACTAACTTAGTGGAATTAGTTAGTTAGTTCTGCTCGTAGTGTATATAACAGAGTATTTGGTATAGATTCATTTCAATGCAATATACAGATATTTTCCCAAATATCTTTCTAGGTTTCTATCTGAATTTCTGTTAAGATTCTGTTAAAATTTTTACATGACGTGATGTGAATATTCTTAGCTGTTTGAGAACCCAAAGAAGCAAAGACAGCTTTCAATTCCTTCCTTTAATAACCCAATTTCTCTCACGATTTGAGTGAAAAACTTTCACAATTAATTAAAACACAGGCTCTTGGGGGAGCTTTCTGATGGAAAGCCAAACGTCTCTGTTTCCATCGCTAATCTCAATTTTTTTCCTCACTTGTACTCTGTTTAATTCCTGTTATGGGGCGACTGATGGTGATCGAAAGGCATGTATATCTCTCTCATAGGCCTATTAGTATTATTATTCCTTTATCTTTTTTAATCTGAAAACTCATGGGCCAGCATTGTGATCTAAGCAATGACTAGCTAGGCAGCCATGCAGGTTGCAATCAGCTCATTGATTTTGCGAGAATCAAAAAATTATTTTTGGCTTAGACTAGGGCTTGTGTTTTACTTTGAATGGGCAAAAGCCTCTACAAAAAATTCCATACGCTTTAGTATTTTATTTTGAGTTTATAGTAGCGTGGGGTGATTTGAATCTGAATGTTTTTGTTAGAAACATCAGAAAATATTAATCTATTGAACTACAAGGTTCTTGACCGTTCCATAACTATGTTGGTGCCTTTTATTTTATTTATATATTTTGTATGACTTAGCAAAATTTTGTGAACACAGGTTTACATTGTGTACATGGGCGATCTACCGAAGGGCAAAATTTCTGCATCATCTATTCATACCAACATTCTACAAGAAGTTATGGGCAGGTTATTAGTAAAAAAAAACATTGATTTTGAATGATAATTGGGTACTTTTTATATATATAATAATTAGATGATGGGTACTTGAGCAGACGGTTGTGAGCATTAAAATACTATTACTTTAAAATTGGACATGACATATGCCATTTGATATCATATTACGTTAGACAATAATTATAAATTTAAAATAAAAAATGTTGTGTAATTAAAAAGCAGAAATGCGAATCCAAACAAACACATGCATTTCTAAAGAGTTCACCAAGCGAAACCATTTACCTGACTTGTCTAATGGAATGCATTGTACAGTGATGCAGTGGATTCTAAGCTATATAGCTATACGAAGAGCTTCAGTGGGTTTGTGGCTAACCTAACCAGCGAGGAGGCACAAAAATTAAAAGGTTGGTGAACTATATGTGATTTTCTAGAGATTGCTATCTATCAAGCGTTCCTTGTTTTAGTGTTCATGAAGTTATATATGAAGAAGAACGAAATCTTGGATTATTTATAGGCATGGAGGGAGTAATGTCTGTGTTCCCTAACGAAAATAAACAACTCCACACGACAAGGTCATGGGATTTCATGGGCTTTCCCAATAATGTGAATAGAACAACTTTTGAGAGCGACATTATCATTGGAATGTTTGACACGGGGATTTCGCCAGAGTCGGAGAGTTTCAATGATCAAGGATTTGGTCCACCTCCAAAAAGATGGAGGGGCATTTGTCAAGAATCGTCCAATTTCGCTTGCAACAAGTAAACCACTATATCATTGTGACATATATACATACATGCATGCGCTTACACACAATTACTAATAGCCCAATCTGAACTATGACCCCAATTGATGAAGTTTGAAGTTTAAATAATTCTGTAGGTTAGGATATTATTTGAGAATGTTTTAGCCTTTGTTTTAATTTCAATTTGTAGGAGTAAGTTCCTATTTTTTAGGAATAAATTGTGATGAGGTTATCACATACTTGACTATTTATATAAATTGAATGCTTTTAAGTAGAGAATTAACTAAAAAAAGTCTATTACCTCTCTCAAATTCTAAAGGCTAGTCATCTCGAATAGAATAATTTATCACATCACAATCATATTTTTAGCTTTTTTAAATGGGTGATCATGACATATAAACACACATGCATGCACACAGATGTGCTTGATATGATATTATGATAAATTATTATTTGATCCCACAGGTTTAAACTTAATCACTTATCCATTCTTCTAACAATTATAATTCTTATAGCAAAATTATTGGAGCTCGATACTATCGGAGCAAAGGACAAATAATAGGTCAAGATGATTTTGATTCACCAAGAGACTCTGAAGGTCATGGGACCCATACTGCATCAACAGCAGCAGGAAATTTGGTCAATGGGGCAAGCCTATTAGGGCTTGGCTTTGGGACAGCCCGAGGAGGAGTTCCCTCTGCTCGGATTGCTGTTTACAAGATATGTTGGTCTAGGGGGTGTTCAGATGCTGACATTCTTGCGGCATTTGATGATGCAATCAGCGATGGAGTGGACATAATCTCTCTTTCAGTTGGAGGGTTATTTACTAGAGATTATTTTCATGACTCCATTGCTATAGGAGCCTTCCATGCAATGAAGAATGGTATACTCACATCTAATTCTGCTGGCAATTCTGGTCCTTCTCCTGCATCAGTCACCAATGTTTCACCTTGGTCACTCACAGTGGCTGCTACCACTACTGATAGAAAGTTTGTGACTAATGTGAAGTCGGGTAATGGTGAGCTTTATGAGGTGAGTTGGATTTTTTTTTCTTCACGTAGATTAGTGTTTAATGCTGTCTTCTATATTTGAAATTGCTGGTCATATCAATGAAACTTTTCTAGGCTGGACAGATCCCTGGTATCATACTAATCAGTGACAAACTTTTCTAGGCTGGACTGATGTTAAAATACTACAAATTTTAATACATACTTCTTACAAATTGATATATTATCAATAATCTTTAAAAAAAAAACTACAAACAATCGTTTGTCAATAATGCTATAGACAATTTTTTTTTCAAGAAATTTCACAATTCCTAAATTAGTAGACTACAAGTGGTTAATACAACTGACATTCACAGACCTACCACTTTTTCTCTATCATTGCTGTTCATTTATTAGGTGGTTGAATTTCATCAATCACATTTATTGAGAAATCAACTTATAAGATTTATATAGTAAAATTTGTAATAGTTTTAGTATTTTTTTTTAATAATAACTGTTTTCTATGTACAGGGGCTTTCTATAAACACTTTTGACCTAAAGAACAAAATGTTCCCTATTATTTATGGTGGAGACGCCCCAAGCACAGGTTCCGGCCCATCTGATTCCAGGTTATTGAAGCTACAGAATGCTAGTTATGAATGTATTGAAGTTTTGCTAATATGCTTGTAATCATAGAAAAAAAGAATGGAAAAAGTTTTCCTTCAATTTGGGTTGGAAAGAAATCCCTTATGAGTTATGATCCAATAAAAACTATTTTAACTAGGTTCCTAAAATTGAAAACAGTTGTAGGCGTACTAATGTTGAAACTTGAAAATTTCTAGAAAAGTGTTAGCAATATAAACTCATAATTTTAAAGCACTATACATTAAAATTAGCCAAATTCTCAAAAATTAAAGAGCTTTACAGTTCTACATCGAACAAAAACACCAAACGGGGTATTGATTTTGAAATGCAGATTCTGTTTTACCAACACCATCGACAAGAAATTGGTAGAAGGAAAAATTCTTCTTTGTGATATGACAGTAAATGGGGAGGAGCCACTGGCTGCCGGTGCAGTTGGTACTATAATGCAAGATACAACATTCCCTGATGTTGCCTTCTCTTTCCTTTTACCTGCTTCCTGCTTGGGCTTGAAGAAAGTAAGCGAACTCAAAGACTACTATAACTCATCTAGGTATTTTCTTAAGTCACAATAGTGATTTACTAATGAGATTTCCCTATAAGTTTTCTAAATTATTGTTGCATACAACTGTGTTCTTATAAGACAGTACTAAATTAATTACATCCATTTTTTTTAATGTTTTGTTGATTACTAATAGAACACCCACAGCAACTATACAAAAAAGTATTGAGGGAAAGGATGAATTGGCCCCATACGTAGCAACCTTTTCTTCAAGGGGACCTAATCCAATTACAAGGGACATTCTCAAGGTAATTTTAGTAATTTTCCATTTTGTACATAATCTCCTTCCTTTTTCTTAATTCTAAATTCACATAATTTTGTATAGCCCGATTTAACAGCACCAGGAGTGGATATTTTGGCTGCATGGTCAGAGGCTACAACTGTGACAGGAGACGAAGGAGATACAAGAATAGTTCCATATAATATAGTCTCTGGGACGTCAATGTCTTGCCCTCATGCAACTGCAGCAGCAGCTTATGTGAAATCGTTTCATCCAACATGGTCCCCTGCTGCGATTAAGTCCGCTCTAATGACAACAGGTAGAGTGATGCTAGGGATAAAAAATTAAACTAAATAAATCTTACAAACTAATTTATCACTAATTGCAAAAAAATTAAAAACTCAAATATACATCTATTTATTATGTTGTTGAAATTTACCAATCACATTAATAGTCACATTAGTTTATAAACTTTATGTAACAAAATATATCGTATTTTTAGCATTTTCCATTGTTAAATTTAGGACCTTTGTGGGATATAAAATCATTAGGGTGACTAGGCCAAGAAATCATTTTATAGTAAAGAAGAATTGGCTTAATCTTTAATGAATTTGAAACTTTATGCTTAAAGAAGTAGATTAAACAAGCTTGCTTCTCTTTAAAACTCCCAAAATTTATAACCTTGTTGAGATATGTCAATTACATTAATTTCTATATCAGTCTATAAACTTTATGTAACAAAACATATTGTATATTTAACATTTTTCATTATTAAAGTTGGAACTTTTAAAGTGGATTTCAATTAACTCAACTGGTAAAATCTCTTGTCATCGAATAAGATATCTAAGATTGGATCATCACCTACTCCAAAAAATCAATTGGTATTTTGATTTGATGATAAAATGCAATAATTGTCAAGAGCTGACGTCATAGGTTGAAACTATCCCTAATTAAAAGTTAGAACTTCTGAGGAATATAAATCACTAGGATGACTAGTCCTAGAAGCTGTTTTATAATAAATAATAAACTAGATTGGCTTAGTCTTTAGTGAATTTGAAACTTAGTGTTTAAAGAAGTTATTAAACAAACTTGCTTCTCTTTAAGACATTCAACATTGATATTTGGAATGTGTACCAAATGATTAGAATCTAGTTTTATGAATAACTAATCTTCTTATTCTATTTGCAGCTTATCCCATTAGTGTTGACAGGAACACTGATGCGGAGTTTGCTTACGGGGCAGGTCAGATAAATCCTACAAGGGCCATTAACCCCGGTTTAATATATGATGCTGGAGAGATTGATTATGTAGATTTCTTGTGTGGGCAAGGCTATAGTAATGAGTTTTTAAGACTTGTCACAAGCGAAAACAACAGTTGCCCACAAACCACTAAAAAACTTGCTTCACATCTAAACTATCCTTCCTTTCCATTATCTTCCAAGTCAAAATCTGTGAGAACCCACGTGTTTCCTAGGACTGTGACAAATGTTGGGTCACCAATGTCCACATACAAGGCCATTGTAAATGCTCCAACGGGACTAAAAATTAAAGTAATACCAAATGTGCTTTCATTTAAGTCTCTTGGGCAAAAGAAATCCTTTTTGGTGAAGGTCACAAGACTCGAAACAAAAATGGATCATATTATAATCTCTGGCTCCTTTATTTGGTATGATGGGGTGCATCAAGTGAGGAGCCCTATTATTGCTCAAGTTTACTCTTAAGAGATTTTTATTCATGCATGCTTATTTGGTTTTTCACTAAAGAATAGAGGAGTTTATTTCTGTCGGATCTAATGTGTAAATCAATAAACTTGGTATTTTTCATTGCATTAAAGAAATAAAGTGAAAATATTATTTTGGTGTCTACATTTTGGTGTCACATTCAATTTAGTCTCTACATTTTAATAGCAATCTGTGGGGCCCTATTGCACTAACCACGTTGGCCCACTACATGCGGCCCAAGGCCCGCGCCGAGGATAATGTAAAGGCCGAGGACAATGGGAAAGAGCCCAGGTCATCCAAAGGCCTCGCCGAGGATGACCTGTCCTCGGCACACCGACTTCACTAAAGGGAAAATATCCCTCATTCGTTGAATATATCTCACCAACATTCTGATCGCTTTAATGGTGAGGTGACCTGAAAACCTAAAAGCATCAGTCACTTCAACTATTATAAAGCCTGCAAAGGCGGCTGGGAAATAACATAAAGCCTGCAAATACAGATGATGGGACAACCCCCTGTACATAGAGGCTCCGATAATTGACAAGTGGACGGCGAAGACTAGTAAAAGTAAAAATACTATATAACGAAGAGACTTCCCAACATAAGGGGGGGGGGATCATTCGATGAGAAACGAAAAGAGAGAATAATAGATCCTCGGCCTGGGCCGAGGACAAATATGCTTCATAAACACTTAGCCAAATTCTGACATTTAGAATCCAATGGATCTCATGTCATCAATTTTTATTATAAACTTTATACCAGTCATTGTTTACTTCGGTGACGCCAAATCCTTAAACCCACTTCTCTACAAATTTTATTGTGAAGGGTCCGTTACAAATTGAGTCCCTACAATTGGCGCCCACCATGGGGCGGAATTTGTGCGCTGGCAAGTACGGTGATCGGTGTAAAGAAATTAAGGGCAACTTTTCCAGAAACAATATACCAAAACAATACAATCTACTACAACAACAATCATTCAGAAGTCAACAATCACAACAACAAAAATATGCGAAAAATAGAAAGAGGCAAAACAAGTCTACTTCTTTTATTCATATATGAAGAAAAATTACATCTTTTACAAGTGAAGCCCGTGGAGCTTGTTCTAAAACTAACTACAAAGGCAGACGCTTGACAAAGCCGGCAGAGGAACAAAAGGTAGAAAGCAAAGCTAACTGAAGAACAAAAGATAGAAAAGAAGCGAAAGAAGAGATGAAGAACAAAAGGTAGAAAGCAAAGCTGGCTGAAGAACAAAAGGTGGAAAAGAAGTGAAGGAAGAGAGGAAGAAAGAAGAGAAAGAAAACTGGCAGAGGAACAGAAGATGGAAAAGAAGGCTGAATGAGAAGTAAGAGAAGAGGAAAAGAAAAGAGGAAGGCTCGTTGATGAGCAAAAGAAAAAGAGGAAAAAGAGAAAAGAGGGAAGAAGAGCTACATAGGAGGTGGAAGAGGTCGCGGCACAGGACGGCCCCACTTCTGGGTTCCGCCTGATTTCCCTCCCACCCCCGATGCAGCCGGCTTGGAGGGTCAATGACCCATACCCAAGGGAAGGTGGTTACGTTCTTCCTGGGTCCTCCTCCAGACGGCGAGGAGGGTTCCTCCTCTGGTTAGGTTGAAAAGAAGGAGAACCTTTGGATTTCCCCTACTCCAACCCCAATGTGACGTCCAGGGTCGGAGTGCCATCCTCGGCTCCTGATAGGGGCTGTGCATCCCCAAGATCGCCCTTTCCAAGGGCCCACTCATTCGAAGGGGCTCAAACGGCTATGTTTGGCAGAGCCTTTTTGGAGTGATGTTTTTGGGAGAAATTTAAGATGGATGTCTGTCAAGTGTGAAGGAAAAGGTTGCCCTGGAAACGTCTTATATAGAGGGCGGAATATTGATGAGGGCCAATCCACAATAAATCCCAGGGAGAGATTTCCGGAGGCAATAATTCCGCCCCAAGTTCCAAGGGGCCTATCAACCGTTAGATCCTCGCAAATCCACGGCTAGCATTAATGAGGAGGCGCCTCATTAAACGAGAAGACACCGAAGCGTCAAAACACGTTACCCGGACAACTCAGGAGACTCCTCGTAATCAGAAGGGTCCCATCAAACGAAGAGGCAAAACACGGCAAGGTCTTATCCTCCACTAACTCCAGTATTCATTATTATTATTATTCTGCTTGAAAAGTGTAATTATTTAATGCTTATTGTAAAACGCGGCAAGAATTAAAACGGCTACGGATAAATAGATAAAATAAATGAAAACTAGGTGCTGGACAGAACCAAGGTATTGCATGGTCCTCGGACCCAAGCCTCTGGGGAAACTAGATACTTCAGATGATTAAATGAGAAAACTAGGTACTGAACAGAACCAAGGCATTGCATAGTCCTCGGACCCAAGCCTCTGGGGAAACCAGATACTTAGATGAATAAAATGAGAAAACTAGGTACTGGACAGAACCAAGGCATTGCATGGTCCTCGGACCCGAGCCTCATGGGGAAACCAGATACTTCAGATGAATAAAATGAGAAAACTAGGTACTGGACAGAATCAAGGCATTGCATGGTCCTCGGACCCAAGCTTCATGGGGAAACCAGATACTTCAGATGATTAAATGAGAAAACTAGGTACTGGACAGAACCAAGGCATTGCATGGTCCTCGGACCCAAGCCTCATGAGGAAACCAGATACTTCAGATGAATAAAATGAGAAAACTAGGTACTGGACAGAACCAAGGCATTGCATGGTCCTCGGACCCAAGCCTCATGGGGAAACCAGATACTTCAAATGATTAAATGAGAAAACTAGGTACTGGACAGAACCAAGGCATTGCATGGTCCTCGGACCCAAGCCTCATGGGGAAACCAGATACTTCAGATGATAAAATGAGAAAACTAGGTACTGGACAGAACCAAGGCATTGCATGGTCCTCGGACCAAAGCCTCTAGGGAAACCAGATACTTCAGATGAATAAAATGAGAAAACTAGGTACTGGACAGAATCAAGGCATTGCATGGTCCTCGGACCCAAGCCTCATGGGAAAACCAGACACTTCAGATGATAAAATGAGAAAACTAGGTACTGGACAGAACCAAGGCATTGCATGGTCCTCGGACCCAAGCCTCATGGGGAAACCAGATACTTCAGATGAATAAAATGAGAAAACTAGGTACTGGACAGAACCAAGGCATTGCATGGTCCTCAGACCCAAGCCTCTAGGGAAACCAGATACTTCAGATGAATAAAATGAGAAAACTAGGTACTGGACAGAACCAAGGCATTGCATGGTCCTCGGACCCAAGCCTCATGGGGAAACTAGATACTTCAGATGATAAAATGAGAAAACTAGGTACTGGACAGAACCAAGGCATTGCATGGTCCTCGGACCCAAGCCTCATGGGGAAACCAGATACTTCAGATGAATAAAATGAGAAAACTAGGTACTGGACAAAACCAAGGCATTGCATGGTCCTCGGACCCAAGCCTCTGGGGAAACCAGATACTTCAGATGAATAAAATGAGAAAACTAGGTACTGGACAGAACCAAGGCATTGCATGGTCCTCGGACCCAAGCCTCATGGGGAAACCAGATACTTCAGATGAATAAAATGAGAAAACTAGGTACTGGATAGAACCAAGGCATTGCATGGTTCTCGGACCCAAGCCTCATGGGGAAACCAGATATTTCAGATGAATAAAATGAGAAAACTAGGTACTGGATAGAACCAAGGCATTGCATGGTCCTCGGACCCAAGCCTCATGGGGAAACCAGATACTTCAGATGATAAAATGAGAAAACTAAGTACTGGACAGAACCAAGGCATTGCATTGTCCTCTGACCCAAGCCTCATGGGGAAACCAGATACTTCAGATGATAAAACGAGAAAACTAAGCACTAGACAAAACTTAAACATTCCATGGTCCGAAGCCTCAGGCCAGCAGGAAGAACATTTCCTCATAAAAACTAAGTGTTAAGAAAAACCAAGGTCTTGCATGGTCCTCGGACCCAAACCTACATGGGAACCAATCACTATGAGACAATACAAACGCTGAACGGAACCAGGGTTCTTGTATGGATCACGAGTCCAAAACTAAGGCGAGGCCAACCCCCTTTTAGGCGCTAAATAAACGAACCCCATTAGGGACGAAAACCATGAGAAATTGAGCGTTATAGCACAAACGACCCAAGCCTATCCATCATCGGGCGACCCTTTGCGCAAAAAGAAAGCTGCAAAAACAGCTGAAATAGCGATAACACTGACGATAAGGTAGAACCCAACAGGCCGAGAAAATGCGCCGAGAAAGTCAAAATCCTCCTCCCCGCCCAAGGGGACGTGCAGCAGAATTTTGAGGGGCTATTGTGAGGCCCTATTGCACTAACCACGCTGGCCCACTACATACGGCCCAAGGCCCGCGCCGAGGATAATGTAAAGGCCGAGGACAATGGGAAAGAGCCCAGGTCATCCAAAGGCCTCGCCGAGGATGACCTGTCCTCGGCACACCGACTTCACTAAAGGGAAAATATCCCTCATTCGTTGAATATATCTCACCAACATTCTAACTGCTTTAATGGTGAGGTGACCTGAAAACCCTAAAGTATCAGTCACTTCAACTATTATAAAGCCTACAAAGGCGGCTGGGAAATAACATAAAGCCTGCAAATACAGATGATGGGACAACCCCCTGTACATAGAGACTCCGATAATTGACAAGTGGACGGCGAAGACTAGTAAAAGTAAAAATACTATATAACGAAGAGACTTCCCAACATAAGGGGGGGGGGGATCATTCGATGAGAAAAGAAAAGAGAGAATAATAGATCCTCGGCCTGAGCCGAGGACAAATATGCTTCATAAACACTTAGCCAAATTCTGACATTTAGAATCCAGTGGATCTCATGTCATCAATTTTTATTATAAACTTTATACCAGTCATTGTTTACTTCGGTGACGCCAAATCCTTAAACCCACTTCTCTACAAATTTTATTGTGAAGGGTCCGTTACAAATTGAGTCCCTACACAATCAATTTGGTCCATATTATTTATAATTTGCAACCAATTAGGTCACTATTATTTTCAATTTGCAGTCATTTTGGGTCTAAATCTTGGGCTTTTTTAGTTGCTGAGTTCAAGGACATAGGCACTCATGGACACGGGGGCAATATATACATAGGTACTAATTTTAGTAATTTTGTTCTATAAAATTATACTTTGTCTCTCTTAATTAACAATATCATTGATTCTTTTAAGAGTAATGTTATAGCTATTAATATTTCTACAACATTTTTACAAGCTGTTGAGATAGCAATTCTTATTGGTTCACATATGGGCCTAACACTTACACCACTTTTTTATTTACTAATAATCACTCACTACCTCAGTAATTTGTAAAAAAAAATTATAGCTCTAGCATTTTCTTTATTTTAGAGGCCATAAAAACTTTATAGTTCTAAAATCTAAAATAAAATATACAACCCCAAAAAAATTAGTCCAATCAACCTATTTTACCAAAAACAAACAACACTGACCCTTACCCAACAGCAAACGCATGCAACAAAGACACCAAAAAAGCAAAACCGTCAGTGGAGTCAAAGGTCAAAGCCGCCGCACACAGCCAATGACAGAGCAGCCCTCCCTAACTCCATGTCCTAGCTGTGTCCCTAGCTGAGTTGATATATATGTTTGTCTACCAAAGTTGGAGATGGTAAATCTGATTTGTGTCTAAATAATTTATTCACATGATGGCTACTAATTTATTTAGCTCGGCAAATTTCATGTTGTAAATCTCAATATAACAGAGATTCGAACATTTTTAAAATGAATATCTATGTGGTTGGATTGGATTGCTTCTTCAGCTTAGCGTAATCTTAGGAGTACTGTTTGAGGAGAAAAGGAAAATGTGACTTGTGAATAACTGAGGTAATTGATAGGAAAAACAAGAAAGGAAAATTTAGGCTTGGTTAGACCAGTATAAACTTTAAAGCGTTCGTAAGTTCACTTGCTCCATTTAACACCACTACTTGGGCCTTCATGCAGCAAAACAACTAGCACCTATGATTCTAGTCAAAATGTATTTATTTATTTAGACCTCCGAACACTTTTTTTTTTTTTTTTTTTTAAGAATCGACCCCTGAACACTTTTTTTTTTTTTTTTGAGAATCGACCCTTGAACACTTAGATTCGTTTAAACTAATTAATTAACCAAGTTGATACTTAGGTTTATTATTAGATCTAGGTTAAACACAAACAATCATATCATAAAGTGCCGAAAAATAAAGAAAACAAGCGATATGATTACTCAGGAAAACTATGAAACCAACCGTTTCAAAGTAAAAAACCTGGAAATGATTTAACTTAACTATCCTCAAGGTGAATAAATTTATTATGATAGAATGGAAGTTTTACAATATATTTTTTCCCTAAAATCTAAAGCTACCTCTTGTAATACTTACTCACACAACCATGTGCGGCTTTGACTCCACAAACTCTTCTATTTGAATTGACAAAACACAAATACTCACGTTTGTGACTTTGAGATCTCACTCAAAGGTTTAGATCACCATCAGTAGTTGATCTTTATGCAGCAACTTGTCTCCACCAGTTCTTGATTTTAGATCTAGCTTCCGGTAAATGCTTGTTGAGTTAGAAAGCTACAAAAACCTCACAAATCTCACAAGAGTAACTCACAAGACTTCCAAGAACTTCTAAAACTTATTTTAGGGTTTTCCTTTTATACGTAGTAGCGTTAGATTGAAACCCTAAACATTTTCGCAAGCTTTGGGCCTGATTTAAATTTTGTAGAATACGACTTTTGATTGGAAAAAGCCTTTCTTTCGATCGGTCAAGCTTCACAAAATCTGAACTCTTCGTTCTGCAACTTGACTATTCTTAAATCTTGACTTGAACAAACTTGAGCAATGTCTAACACCTAATCTAGACATATTTTTTGTTCCCAGTTTGCCAACATACATAAATTTAGAATCTAAACATTTAACCTAAATATTTAGAACCTAACAATATTATCACATGTAAGACCCATGCTCTAAGGTGAATGCATTGAACTTCTATAGTGCCTTAATAAAATAGGAAAATTACAATTTATCATATGTGATTTGGTCAATCATAATTTAATCCTCAAATTATCAATGAGTTTGAATTAAAATTAAATTGTTAAAGTTCCATCTAAATTAACAGAATTTTTCTTTTTACCAACTTTAAATTATAACTTAGTCTCTCGTGGTTTGACTTAATCACAATTTTATTCTATGAAACTTTTTAGTTACTATATGTTGACTACCTGAAGTTTGGATTAAAAAGAAATCCTTACGGGTTTTAATTTAACAGTTTCATTTTAGTTCAAATTTTTGGGGGGTGAAATATATTGATTAAAAATTTATGAATTAAAATGTAATATGACAAAATTATAGGAAAACAGAATTTAATTTCACCTATTGTCAAATTCATAAATGTAAGGACTGGGTTTGAGCACTTCCGGTTTTAGATGAGTGGACTCAAACTCAACTAGCCCAATACAATGAATTTGTAGATAATGAATTTAAGAACTAGACCTTAGTAAGGATTACAACAACTAAACGTGGTTATGAGTGGATTAAATAATAAGGGAATAGATTCAAAGTGTGAAATTCTGTCCTCGGCACTCTCTTGGGGAGCCTTTAGTTCTTATTATTTTCTCAACACTTGGTTACAAAGGTTTCTCAGATCATATGAATTACTACAGTGTCTTCTGCTTCTAATTGCCTCCTCTCTCCTGAAGGATTTCTTACACTATATACCCCATTTCAGCTGATATTAGCCCTCCATTTGTTGATCATGCAGGTTACTACTTGAGTGCTTGTCCCATCAGCCACATTCCTCAACTTTCTGTGGGCTGCAGCAGCCTAGCTAACACTGTTAAGGGGTCTTTTCCCCATTAATACGGCCAGAAAGTTAGCTGTGGGCATTTAATGCGGAGGTGACAGATTCTCCTTGAATTGCTCCTCCACCATGATCTTGTGACTGTCCCATTGTACTTGTCATTTTCCTTAGGATGCTCTAGGAGACTGCCCCTGATGGCGTACTGCTCTTCCCTTCTATAATCTCGGCTGGCCGAGGACAGGATCGTCCTCGGCGACGTTTCTTAGCAATTTGGGCCTTTCTTGTTCGTCCTCGGACATTTCTTCCTCCTCGGCGCGGGCCTTGGGCCTGGTGTAGAATGGGCCGGGTTGCCAAATTCTCAGGCCTCACAATAATATAAACAAAATGTAATTTCCACTATTGTGAAATTCTTCTTATTTTTATTTTTTGAGAAAATTTTCTTCATGAATATTATTTAAAAAATTGGTAAATCAGCAGCAACAACTTTATTAGACTCCATCTAAACTAAAAATGAAAAAAAAATTAATTTATAAAAAAAAAAGTCTTGCTTTGTTGACTAAAGTATGTGCAACGATGCATTGATTTCTCCCAACAAGAGTGAAGGACTAAAATCTTTTAAATGAAGTATACGACGAATTTAACTCGTTTAGAGTGTTTCGGAATACACTAGGATTAACAATTTTGCAAAGAAAGATGTATTGAAACAGAGATTGAAGTGGGTCAAAGTTAACTTCCACCATTGGTGTCGCATTGTGAATAGCCGGTTTTGGACAATTGTGTTTATTGGCGAGCTTAACAATATCTGTTTAAGAACCCAAAGACTTAAACCATAATTTCAATTCCATCCTTTGCAAAGCCCATTTCTTTTCACAACAACATTGCTACTTCCAGCTTTGGACTGTGTTTTGTTTTTTGGCATGCTTCACAATAGCTTAGATGTTTGAGAACCCATAGTCAGTTTTCAATTCCTTTATATATAGCCCATTTCCCTCACACTTTAAGTGAACAACTTTAACAGTTAACTAAACCACAGGCTCTTGGGAGAGTTCCCTGATGGAAAGCTAAATGTCTGCATTTACATGGCTGATCTTAATTTGACTTGCCTGCACTCTGCTTAATTCAAGTTATGGGGCTATTGATGCTGATTGAAAGGCATAACATCTCTCTATTAGGCCTATTAGTAAATTTTTTTTTTTTTTTTTTTTTTTTTTTTGAGAATCGGCCTATTAGTAATTTGGTTTTATTATCTCCATTTTTTTCCTTATCTTTTTTAATCTGATAACTCATGGGCCAGTATTGTGATCAAAACAATGACTAGCTAGGCAGCCAGGTTGCAATCAAAAATTATTTTTGGTCTTGGGGGTTTACTTTGAATGGGCGAAGCTTATAAAAAAAGTTCCATACGATTTATTCTGTTTTGTTCAAAAAATCAGAAAGTGACAACCTATTAAACTACAAGCCTCTTGACCTACTGACCATTCCATTAGTATTTTGGTGCTTTTCATTTTATTTATATATTTTGCATGATTTGACAAAATTTTGTGAGCACATGTTTACATCGTGTACTTGGCGGTCTACCAAAAAGCGAAATCTCAGCATCATCTATTCATACCAACATTCTACAAGAAGTTATTGGCAGATTATTAATAAAAAAGACATTGATTTTGAGTGACAATTTAGAATATGGGGAGCTTTTTTAATAATATAATTAGATGATGGGCACTTGGGGGCAGGCGGTTGAGTGATTAAAATACCATAACTATAAAATTGGACATGATAGATGCCGTTTGCTATCATAGTGCATTGGACAATAAAAAGAAATGTTTTGTCATTTAAAAAGCAGAAATGCGTATCCAAACAAACAAATATGCATTTCTAAAGAGATCACTACGTGATACCACGTACCTAACTTGTCTAATGGAATGCATTGTACAGTGATGGAGTGAATTTTTTGCTATATAGCTACACAAAGAGCTTCAATGGGTTTGTGGCAAAGCTAACGAAGGAGGAGACGCAAAAATTAGAAGGTTAACTTTTTGAACTATGTTTTTCTAGAGATTGCTACCAATTGTTCCTTGTTTTAGTTATCATGAAGTCACATATGAATAAGAACTAAATTTTGGATTTCAGGCATGGAGGGCAGAGTGTCCATGTTCCCTAACGAAAAGAAACAACTCCCAAACGACTAGGTCATGGGATTTCATGGGCTTCTCCTAGAATGTCAATAGAACAACTTTTGAAAGCAACGTTATCATTGGAATGCTTGACTCAGGGATTTGGCCAAAGTCGAAAAGTTTGAATGATCAAGGATTTGGTCCACCTCCAAAAAGATAGAAAGGCATTTGTCAAGAACTGTCCAATTTCACTTGCAACAAGTAAATATTTATATAATCATCACATATTAACATACATGCACATAAACATAAACATTTATAAGGATTTTGAACTTTTTAAATGAGAGATAAAGCGAACATGAGTTTTAACCTCAAAACAAGTTATTATGATATTATGATAAAATTTTACTGAATCCCAAAAAGCTCAAACTTAATCACTTAACCATTCTTCTAACAATTTTAGCTCCTACTCCAAAATTATTGGAGCTTGATACTATCGGAGCAAAGGAAAAGTAGGTCAACACGATATTGCTTCACCAAGAGACTCTGAAGGCCAGGGAACCCATACTGCATCAACAGTAGCGAGAAATCTTGTCAGTGGGGCAAGCCTATTTGGCCTTGGCTCAGGGACAGCCCAAGAAGGAGTTCCCTCTGCTCGCACTGCTGTTTACAAGATATGTTGGTCTGATGGGTATTATGATGCTGACATTCTTACGGCATTTGTTGATGCAATCAGCGATGGAGTGGACATAATCTCTCCTTCAATTGGAGGGGCAACTGATTGCTGGTGCAGTTGGTACAATAATATTGCAAGATGCAATGTTCACTGATGTTGCCTTCTCTTTCCCTTTGCCTGCTTCATTGTTGAGCTTGAAGAACGGAAGTGAGGTCAAAGACTACTATAACACATCTAGGTATTTTCTTAAATCATAATAGTGATTTACTAATGAGATTGCCCTATGTTTTCTCGAATATTGTTGCATATACTATGTTCTAATAAAACACATAGTACTATATTAATTGCATTCTTTTTTGGGTTTTGTTAATTCCTAATGGAGTAAACTTCGCAAGTATACAAAAAAGTATTGAGAAAAATGATGAATTGGCCCCATACGTAGTATCCTCTTCGTCGAAGGGACCTAACCCAATTACAAGGAACATTCTCAAGGTAATTTTAGCAATTTTCTATTTTCTACAGTGTCCTTCCCTTTTTCTTAATTTTGACTTTACATAATTTTGTATTGCCCGATTTAACAGCCCCTGGAGTATACATTTTGGCTATATGGTCAGAGACTTCAACTGTGACTGGAATAGAAGGAGATATAAGAATAGTTCCATATAATATAGCCTCTGGAACGTCAATGTCTTGTCCACATGCAACTGCAGCAGCTGCTAATGTGAAATTGTTTCATCCAACATGGTCCCCTGCTGCAATTAAGTCTGCTCTAATGACAACATGTAATTAAGAGAAAGTGATGCCAAAGATACAAATTTTACTAACAAACTTTACAAACTAATGGGTTACCAATCACAAAAGTAAATCTACAAATTACATTAATTGTTACATTAGATTTTAAAATTTATGTAGCAAAATATATATATTATCTTTACCATTTTCCATTATTAAATTAAAAACCTTCGAGAGTTATGAAGTCACTAAATGTCTAGTCCTAGAAGTCATCTATATATATATATAAAACCGAAACTTTTGAAACTCTCACAATTTTCCACATCATCACTATTTTCTTTTTCTTTTTCTTTTTGATTCTTTTTATTTTAGGTTTTATATTTTATAACAATAATATTGAAAAACGTATACAAACTTGGAGGCCTATTTAAGGGCTCCATAAAACTTAATGGACAAGAAAATATATTCTAAAATAAGCCCTAATTAATACCTAACCATAATAGGAACCAAATTTGACCTAAAAAAACATTAAGGGCTCCATAAAACTTGATGGACAAGAAAATATATTCTAAAATAAGCCCTAATTAATACCTAACCATAATAAGAACCAAATTTGACCTAAAAAAACATTAAAAGAACCTAAAAACAAGGAAATAAATCACCTAGACCTAAAATAACGTTTTTTTGCATAAAAATACCAAAATCTCTTCTCTCCTTAAAACCCTAGCAATTACCATCTCAAAACCCTAAACTCAACTTCACTTTAAGATTAAAAAAAAAGAACGTAGGTTTTGTCTCTTTTTATTTGCTTTCATATGAGCCTGAAATTTTCATTCTATCTTATTGTTTTATTATGTTTAGAATTGATTTTCTTATAAGTATTTGGGTTAATCTCTATATTTTGATAGTGTTTTTATGGGTTTGGTTTTTGGGTTGAAATTCTAATAATTATTTTATATTGTATATGGCAGATGAAGCATCTCTATTTTTTGGAGAAAAATCAAAGCTGCAACCTATGTCTTCCAGCCCAAGGTGTGATAAATTTTTATATGTTCTTGCTTTATTGAGAATTTTTATTTTGGGTTCATGTGATTTTTTGTTTTTTTTATTAAAACTTTGATTTTTGGTTGATTAATTATTTGTTTGGATTAATTTCAATTAATTATTTGTTTGGATTCAACGTAAAAGATAATGGAATTAGGTTTATAAATTTGATAATGTTCCATGTTTTGAATTGTTTATATTATTTAGACTCCTGGTAAGACTCTCTCTTCTCTCCTTAAAACCCTAGCAATTACCATCTCAAAATCCTAAACTTAACTTCACTTTAAAATTAAAAAAATAAGAAGGAGAGAGACTCAACTAAAAAAAAAAAAAAAAAAAACGTAGGTTTTGTCTTTTTTATTTGCTTTCATATGTGCCTAAAATTTTCATTCTATCTTATTATTTTGTTATGTTTAGAATTTATTTTCTTCTAAGTATTTTGGTTAATCTCTATATTTTGATAGTATTTTTGTGGGTTTGGTTTTTGGGTTGAAATTTCTAATAATTATTTTATATTGTATACAGCAGATGAAGTATCTCTATTTTTTGGAGAAAAATCAAAGCTGCAACCTATGTCTTCCAACCCAAGGTGTGGTAAATTTTTATTTGGTATATTATATATGAATTTTTTGAATTTGAAGGGTTTTGTTTGGTTTTGAAGTAGAATTTGGGGATTCTATAAAATTTGGAAGGTTTAAGTTTTGGGGTTTTTGGTATTTGTGTCTTAGTAGGTTGATCTTAATTCTTTACCTTATATGTTTTTTCTTAATTGAGAATTTTTATTTTGGGTTCATGTGATTTTTTGTTTTCTTAATTAAAACTTTGATTTTTGGTTGATTAATTATTTATTTGGATTAATTTCAATTAATTATTTGTTTGGATTCAACGTAAAAGATAATGGAATTATGTGTTATAAATTTGATAATGTTCCATGTTTTGAATTGTTTATATTGTTATTAATACGACTAAATAAGATTTGTTTTTATTTTTGTAGTTTATATCAGTTTTGAGTGTATGTATATATATAACTTTTGGGAATTTTGCTTTATTAATTTAAGAATTGTAAATTACTTTGTAGGTTTCAGTAACTATGTACCTGCAGTGAGACATTGACAATATAAGCATATATATATGGTATTAACATTTTACAAAAATCTTTCTTACAACCCAATAACATTCTACGTTAGATAACACTTCTAAACTAATGAAAAGCATAGAAGTTAAATATTTATTCCTATTGTATTTTATTTAATTATGACAGATCCATTTTTTTTTAAACGCTAACTAGCAAAATATCTATAATATGCATATTATTAACCCAATTTTCTATTTCTAAATTTCTTAGATTTTATTATATCAATCTTTTTTTCTTTTAAATTCTTGGTGGACAAATCAGTCTCTCACTAATTCTTTTACCTTAATGTGATGTTGGTTAATTGTCCTTTTATTTAACTATCCCGTACATCGCACGGGTTAGCGACTAGTTTTATAATAAAGAAGAAGCTAGATTGCAGATTGGCTTAATATTTCCTTACTCTTTAGTGAATTTGAAACTTTGTCCATAAGGAACAAAATCAAACAAATTATTTTTATGTATAACTGATACTCTTATGTTTTTTTACAGCTTATTCTATGTACTAGAAGTCATTTTATAATAAAGAAGAAAATAGATGGTTTAATAAATCTTTACTCTTTAGTGAATTTGAATCTATGTCCATAAGGAACAAAATCAAAAAAATTACTTCCATGTATAACTGATACTTTTATGTTGTTTACAGCTTATTCTATGGATGTTGACAAGAACACAGATGCTGAGTTTGCTTATGGGACAGGTCATATAAATCCCACAAGGGCCATCAACCCTGGTTTAGTTTATGATGCTGAAGAGATTGATTATGTAAATTTCTTGTGTGGGCAAGGCTATAGCAACCAGTCTTTAAGACTTGTCACGGGAGATAATAGCAGTTGCTCTCAAGTCATTAAGAAACTTGCTTCTTATCTAAACTATCCTTCCTTTACATTATCTTCCACGTCAAAATCTGTGATATTCCGCTTTTTCCTTAGGACTGTGACAAATGTTGGGTCACCAGTTTCCACATACAAAGCCATTGTGTATGCACCAACGGGACTACAAATTGAAGTAACACCAAATGTCCTTTCATTTGAGTCTCTTGGGCAAAAGAAATTCTTTTATGTAAGGGTTATAGGTGAAAAAACTGGAGAATCTAAATAGAATTGAGAGAATTTCATTGATGGAGAAGAAAATTACAAGAGATTGAATGAATAAAATACATAACTATGCTCTGTTTTATATACACAGGAAAAGAGTAACCGCCCAACAATTGGCGCCAAAATCTGTTATTTACATCTCCTAGAATCTGTACACGTGGCAATCCAAGAGCAAGAGACTCCTGGATTTACAGAACTAACTTCTTCAATGCTATTGGATGAAGAACTCGTGATCTGGCATGGCTTCAAGCATCTCTAACACTTCTGTGCTTATCAAGCCATTTGATGCAGTCTTTGTTCTTTGTGTAGTGCACTCCTTGTCAGCAGCTGATGCTTTTGCAATTTGATTAACACCCTTGTCATCAGCAACTGCTGCATTGCTAGCCACCTTTGTGCACCTTTGCTGTGAGATATTACTTGCAGTTTTAATACTCCCCCTCAAGAGCACAACTCTTGCCTTTTGCTCTTCCAAACCTGTATGCGAATAAGTCACTGTAGAAGCAAAAATGTTGATCACACCTAGCCTTCTGATTAGTTTAAGAAAACTTTCTACTCCTAATGCTTTGGTGAACACATCTGCCAGCTGATCCTTAGTTGATACATAGAAGGTTTTAAGTGCACCATTAAAAAATTTGTTTCTCACAACATGACAATCTGCCTCTATATATTTCGACCTCTCATGGAATACTGGATTCGCAGCTATATGAAGTGCTGCCTGGTTATCACAGTACATCAGTGCAGGCTTATCATGTTTGACATGTAAATCTTGTAACAAATGCAAAATCCAAGTCAATTCACAGGTTGTAGTGGCCATAGCCCTATACTCTACCTCTGTACTGGGCCTAGACACTATGCTTTGCTTCTTAGACCTCCAAGACACTAATGCATCCCCAAGGAACACACAATAGCCTATTAAAGACTTCCTAGTGTCAGGGCATCCTGCTCAATCTGCATCACAGTATGCTTTTAGGTGCAGGTCAAAGTTATTGGGGAAGAAAACACCTTGACTAGGTGTTCCTTTGATGTACTGCAGAATCCTAGTGGCTGCTTTCATATGTGGTGCTCTAGGTTGTGCCAAGAACTGGCTAAGTCTATGTACTGCATATGTGATGTCCGGCCTGCTTAGAGTCAAGTACATAAGCTTTCCAATGAGTCTTCTATATTGCCCTGAATTGGTAAGCAAGTCTCCACTGGTTTTAGACAACTTGAGTTGTTGTTCCATTGGAGTTTGGACTGGTTTACACCCTGTCATACCAGTTTCCTCAAGAACTTCCAAAGCATACTTCCTTTGAGATAGGCTGATTCCACTCTTGTTTCTTGCAATCTCTAAACCCAAGAAATACTTGAGAGATCCCAAATCCTTAATACCATACTTTTGATCTAAAACAGACTTGAGAGAGGTAACACAAGCATGATCATTTCCAGTGATGACCATATCATCTACATACACCAATAGAGCAGTGAACAAAGACCATTTGCTATGCACAAATAAAGAATGATCAGCCTGAGATTGAACAAAACCAAGTTCTTTTATAGTTGCTGACAGCTTAGTGTACCATTGCCTTGAAACTTGTCTCAAGCCATAAAGTGACTTAACCAATTTACACACCTTAGGAGCAGTAGAAGTGGCTAAAGAAGAGGCTGAAAGACACTCCCCCTTACTGTGAAAACCAGGTGGCAATGACATATATACCTCTTCATCTAAATCACCATGCAAGAAGGCATTGTTGATGTCCAATTGATGCAAAGGCTACCGCCTGGCAGCAGCAAGAGCAAGTAAGACCGTTACTGAAACAGTTTTAGCAACAGGAGAGAATATTTCAAGGAAATCAAGTCCTTCCCTTTGGGTATAACCCTTGACAACCAGCCTAGCTTTAAACCTTTCAACACTACCATCAGGATTAAACTTCACTTTGTAGACCCACTTGCAGCCAATGGGAGATTTACCAGGAGGTAAATGAGTCACATCCCATGTATGATTTAGCTTAAGGGCTTGGATTTCTTTGTCCATGGCAGCTCTCCAAAGGGGGTCTTGAACTGCTTGGGAAAAGCTTTGAGGCTATTTGGGACTAGAACTGACTGCTAGCAAGTAGGAGTGATAGCAAGGTTCCAAGTGAGAATAGGTGAGGCACTGAGCAAGATCATAAGGAGCACCAGCTGCAACAGCAGTACAAGCATAGTCTTGCAGATAGGCAGGAGGTCTGATGTCTCTAGATGACTTCCTAAGAGGTACTAATGGAACTGGAACAACTGGTGTGGAGGAATGTGGCACCTGAACAGAATTAGGCACCTGAATAGAACTAGAAAAGGTAGCATTAGGATTAGATTGAGTAATAGCAGAAGGATAAGGAACAACATTAAGATCTAAGGAAGCAGGATCAGGTATGCTAATGGGAGTAACAAACCCATCAATATCAGCAGGGCAGGAGGCTTTAACAACATCAGGAACAAAGGGATCTGCAATGTTAGTTGAAGCAGAAGCAAAAGGAAAAGAATGTTTATGAAAAACCACATCTCGAGAAAGGAACACCCTATTGGTAGCTAAATCAAGGACTTTATATCCTTTAACCCCAAAAGGATATCCCAAGAAGACACATTTAACAGCCCTAGGTGCAAACTTGGACCTGTGAGAAGAAAGTGTAGAAGCAAAGCATAAGCAACCAAACACCTTTAAATGTGCATAACTAGGTGGATGACCAAATAACACTTTAAAAGGGATTTTATTTGATAAAGCAGATGAGGGGATTCTGTTGATCAGGTAAACAGCAGCAAGAATAGCATGACCCCACAAATGCAAAGGTAAATGAGATTGAAACATTAGAGCTCTTGCCACATTCAAGATGTGTTGATGTTTCCTTTCAACAATGGCATTTTGTTGTGGGGTTTCAACACAACTTAAATGATGCAAAATGCCCTTCTTGGCAAAGAAATCTTTCATGAGGAATTCAGTACCATTATCAGATCTCAAAGTTTTAATTTTCTTGGAGAATTGGGTTTCCACCATGATGCAAAATTGTTCTAAAATAGATTGTGTTTGGGATTTATGCTTTAACAAATACACCCAAGTGCACCTAGAGTAATCATCAACAATGGTTAAAAAATACTTGCAATGATCAATAGTAGGAATAGAGAAAGGTCCCCACAAATCACAATGGATCAATTCAAAGCAAGAACTAGAGAAATGGGAACTTTTATTGAAAGGTAAACGTTTTTGTTTAGCAAATGAACAACTGTCACAACTGAAACTTCCAATAGAATTGAAGCAAGGTACATCATTTGGTTTTATTGAAGCCAATTTGGCATTGGATAGATGACCCAATCTGGAGTGCCAGATATGAAGCTGTGAACTATGTACAGAAGCTGAAATAGAAGCTGCAATGGAAGGTGTAGAGATGCTGCCTTTGTCCAACAAGTAAAGTCCATTGCATTCTCTACCCAGACCAAGTGTGCTCCAATGAGCAAGGTCCTGGATAAAGCATAAATTTCCAAAGAAGATAAGACAACAAACCGTGGACTTCGCTAGCTGACTGACAGAAATAAGATTGAAACGAAAGGATGGAACACATTGAACATTATGAAGGGTAAGATGTTCAAAGATTTTTACAATGCCAATATAGGTGACTGAAGCTACTTCTCCATTAGGCAGATTAACAAACGTATTTAAAGTAGCAGTGATAGTAGTAAAACATGAAATGAAATGTACCATATGATTAGTTGCCCTTGTGTCTATGACCCAATCAGTGGCATGGAAAACATCTCTATCAACTACTTTGGCAGAAAAAATGGAATGCCTTAAAGAAGGAGTGAAGGGGAACAATGAATTTGTACCTGACACGGTGTCAACAAAAGAGTAATTAACATTGTCCGAAGGTGAAATGGATGAGGAAGGCACACCAGTTGCAGCAGGTACACCAGGAGCTCTAGGAAGCATGTTGGAGACAGCACCACTTGTACTCACAATTGCAACATGGTGATTAGCACCTTCATCAGTTCCAGAATTGAAAAAGGCAAGCAATTGCTCACATTGTGCCTTAGAAATAGGACACACTGCAGAGGCATTAAAAGGAACCTCAACAACTTGACCTTAAGGATATGAAACTTGGTTAGCATTGGAATTTGGCTTCCCTTTGTGCTTGTAACTGGTGGATACCCATGGAGCTTGTAACACTTATCCATAGTGTGTCCAAGCATGTTACAATGCGTGCACAAGGGTCTTTCCTTCTTAGGACCACCTTTATTGCCTGAGTATCCCTTGGCATTAGCATACATTGCCACTGAATCAGACCTAGGTGTGAAGGCAGATCCATGGCCAATGCCTTTGTGTGATTCTTCTTGGAGAACCAGAGCATACACCTTGCTCATTAAAGGAAATGGCTCAAGCATGAAGATATGACTCCTCACTGTCTCAAAACTTTCATTGAGCCCCATCAAGAACCTCATCACATAAGATTTCTCATGTGCAATGCTCAGAATTTTCATTACTCCACAAGTACAGGCTGGTAAAGGCTCATAATGAATCAATTGATCCCAAAGTTTTTTGAATTTGGAGTAATATTCAGTCATTGATAGCTGCCCCTGAGTTATCTGTGAAATCTCTTGCTGAAGATCATAAATCTTTGGTCCATTTCCTTGTGAAAACACACGCTGCAACTTAAGCCACATCTCCCTCGCAGTCTCACAGTACATGTTACTGCTTGAAACGTCAATGTGCATAGAGTTGATCAATCAAGAAAGCACCATTGTGTTACAACTTTCCCAATCTTCATACAGAAGAGAATCATCTTCAGGCTTTGCAATCTTGCCATTCACGAATCCTATCTTTTTCTTGGCTGTTAATGCTAGAACCATAGCCCTAGACCAAGATTGATAGTTCCTCATTCCCAAAAGTGGTTGAGTAACTAAGATATTCCCAGGATTTTCACTTGCACTAAGGAAAAATCGATTGGGATTATTGGTCTCTGTATTGGACTGAGGGTTTTGTTGTGTGGATTGATAGGGCACAGGATCACGAGCTTGAATGAAGCTTCTAAAGAAAAACAAAAGATTCTCTGTAAAACAGAGTTCAACAATTTTCTCGAAGAAATTTCTGTTTGGAAAGCAAGAATCTTTTGGAGTCAAAAACAAAACTAGGAAATCAGTATGAACTGTGCTAGTCGCTCTGATACCATGAAAAAACTGGAGAATCTAAATAGAATTGAGAGAATTTCATTGATGGAGAAGAAAATTACAAGAGATTGAATGAATAAAATACATAACTATGCTCTGTTTTATACACACAGGAAAAGAGTAACCGCCCAACAATTGGCGCCAAAATCTGTTATTTACATCTCCTAGAATCTGTACACGTGGCAATCCAAGAGCAAGAGACTCCTAGATTTACGGAACTAACTTCTTCAATGCTATTGGATGAAGAACTCATGATCTGGCATGGCTTCAAGCATCTCTAACACTTTTGTGCTTATCAAGCCATTTGATGCAGTCTTTGTTCTTTGTGTAGTGCACTCCTTGTCAGCAGCTGATGCTTTTGCAGCTTGATTAACACCCTTGTCATCAGCAACTGCTGCATTGCTAGCCACCTTTGTGCACCGATGCTGTGAATATTACTTGTAGTTTTAATAACAGGAAAGATGGGTCGTGGTATAATCTCTGGCTCCTTAATTTGGTTTGATGAGGTGAATCAAGCTCAAGTGAGGAGCCCCGTTGTTGCTCATGTTTTCTCTTAAGAGAGTTTTTCTATTCATGTATGCTTGTATTGGTTTTTTACTTAAGAATGGAAGCCCTCAATTCTTTTGTATCTAAAAAGCAAATTAATATACATGCTTTTTAGTTTTTATTAGTTTTTAATTAATATTTAAAATATTTTTAGGTTATTTAATTACATGATATAATTAAATTCACATGGCATGATTTAATTTGTCCAACTGGCACATATGGTAGTTTAGCTATTAGTTGTGGTGAGAGAAAAAAAAAGAATAAACTAAACTATACACAATTACAGCAACCATGTATATTTACATGGTTACTGCAGCAAATGCAAAATTGAGTAAAATTTGCAACCTTTTGTATTTTGGAATGACTGGTGTGATTGCTTTAATAGATAGAATATAGAATATAGATTAGATTAGGGAAACACTTATTGAAATATATCTTACTTAATAACTTTTCTCTTGGCTAACCATTACTTCTTCACATAAATAAGGGTTACTTATCAGTCTTATCTCCAGAAGAAAGTGTGGTTGGGTGCTTTCAGTTTAAAAATGATTTAAAGAACCTTAAATTACATTAATTTTGGAAGGAATCAAGTTGTTAAATGTCTTCACATGTATCACACTGTGACTAATATATTTCTTGCGGTTTCTTCAAATATAAGAACAAAATTTGAAAGAGATATGCAAGCAATCAAGACCCAAAAATAAAAAATAAAAAATTGCACCACAACATGTTTATGAACACGTTTTAGTTTTTAGTTTTTAATTTGAATTTTTGTTTCAAGTAAGCAGGTTTCGTCTTTTTATTAAAAAAAAAATGTTAAGACTACAACCCCTGTCATAATTTGTTCATAATTTACTCACGTTACAAGTTGTGAGCAGTAGGATAAAAATGGTATATCTATTTCTTCACCGCCCGCAAGTTACTCCGTGAGCAAATTACGGCGAAAGTTAATGTCTTAGCGATTATTTTATTTTACAGCAATAAGCAAATAGAGAAAGAGAAAACACGGAGTCCCATCCCAGTCCAGTTATAAGTCAAACAGCTCAGAACTCTCAGCCAACTGCAATGGCGAACTCAAGGCTTCGAGGTCTGACTTGGTGGAGGAAGTGGGCCAAGAAGGACTGGGCAATCACAGCCGTTGGCTTCTCTCTTATCGTCTTTCTTTTCACTCTCATCTCCGACTCTTGGAGCCGCCGTGATGACTCCAACCTCAACAACCCCTTCGATCACACTCACGATCTCGTCGACCTCACCTTGGTGCGCAATGCCAAGAATACAGGCGCCTGTACATCACCCCATCTCTACTTTGTTCCACACTTCTTTACCCTCTTATTCATTCCAACAATTTTGATTAAAATTTCTTTTTCTTTTTTTTCCTTTGTTTGAATAACAAAATTGCAGTTTGTTTAGATGGGAGTTTGCCAGGGTACCATTTTCAAAAGGGATTCGGATCTGGGTCTAACAATTGGCTGCTTCACGTTGAGGTCTTTTTTTTTCTTTCACTTCATTTCGTGTCTCTAATTTTTTTGGATTCATTTCTTACTAATACCCATTTATTCATTTTAAAGTATAGGGTGGAGGTTGGTGCAATACAGTATCATCATGTTCTTCGCGTAAATTTACCCGATTAGGTTCTTCAAAATTCATGGAATCTCAAGTCCCGTTTTCCGGGATCTTGAGCCGTGACCCGTCCCAAAACCCCGGTAAATTTTTTGTTCTCTCACAGTCGTTGATGTACACTCCATACAATACATCACAACACAATGTCCCTAATGCTCGTTTCGCTAACTTACTGCACCAATTGACATGATAGTAACAAAATCTTATTATTATGTGTAAAAAGTCCTTTCTTTTTTTAGTTTTTGTGATACCTTTTACCATGACTCTGTATGACTGTATTCTATTTATTTATATATATGTTACAACTGTAGTCAGGTAATTTTATGTTCATATGAATGAATGAATGATGTCTCTTAATTTCTAATGTTTGGAGCATTGTTCAGATTTTTTTAACTGGAACAAAGTCAAGATACGTTACTGTGATGGTGCATCTTTTGCTAGCCACCCTGAAAGTGAGCCGAAGGTAAAAGTGTGATAAAATTTGTGTGCATTGTTTCAGGTTAAAATAATTATTCACTATGAATTTTCCCTTTTTTAGGGGGGATAAGTGAGTTTTTTGGCCCCAAGGAGAGGGGATGGGGAATTTGAACCACTTACCTCTACTTCATGAGACGTGGTCTCCAGCAAAATTTTCCTCTTGGTTAATATCTAACAACAACAAAAAAGTTAGTTTTTGTTATTTATATTGTTTGTTTTTTAATGCTGTAGAATGGAAAGAAACTTTTCTTTAGAGGGCAGCTCATCTGGGAAGCGCTTATGGATGAACTTTTATCAATTGGATTGTCCAATGCAAAACAGGTAGCCTTCCTTGGTTTTGATATAACTCTCTCTCTCTCTCTCTCTCTCTCATCTAATAACATCTAAATATTAACAGTTCTGTTTCTTACATTAATAGCTTTATGGCATATAGATTTTTTTATGCATTGAAAAAATGAGTTGAAAATTTCAGCTTCCAAAGACTGCACTCTTGTTCTGATGTATTCTGGAACAGTTTGTCAAATACATAGAGTGAATATGATGATTGAATGCCATTTTTCTCTGGGGATTTCTCTTATGCTATCAATATTATATTGTACAATACATATTGAAATCTAATTGCACCACAAACATTTATCTTTTGTAAAGTTCATATGAAACTTTCCCATGTACATATTTGATTCAGACTAGATGTTTGATATCGTTGCAGGCTCTTCTTTCAGGATGCTCGGCTGGAGGCTTGGCAACTCTTATACATTGTGATAACTTTCGAGAACTTCTGCCAAGGGATACAACTGTCAAGTGTCTTGCTGACGCAGGTTTTTTCCTTGATGAGTATGTTTTGGCGTACACATTATAGTCTTATGCACTGATATTTTTCTTTAATCTGTTATATTAGTTTTTGCTGTTAATTTTGGAGTCCTTTGATACCTTATTTTCTGATCAATATATATTTTTATAGGTTTGTATAAAATCTCTTCTAATTACACATTTTATACACATTTGAGGAAGTAGCATGATATATGCTGTCAAGTTAAATCGGTCAAGAAGGAAGCCGTAACATGATGTAATAAGCGTTTAGACAATTATATACATATATATATATACACACACACTCACCCACCTAGGATTTGTGATGGGGTGACAAGCTACAGCAGGAATTTTGAAACTCATCCACGCCCAGATTTAGCAACTAGATCTTGTGTCACTTGTATTGTGCTATTTTACTAACCTTTCTGCTTAAGGTATGACTACATTAAAGAAAATTGAGCCACTTTGTCTTTTCCTCATTTCAGGAAGGATATTCTTGGAAATCAAACCATGAGATCTTTCTATAATGATGTTGTCCACTTGCAGGTTGTACTCTTCTCTTTATCAATACTAAATGATTTGTATTAACTTATTTATTACCAGTGGTCAAACAACATGATTCATAGGATCCAGCATATTGTGGATTGATGGATGAAACAAATAAAGGAGGTGCTATTTTGATTTATTTGATGTGTCATGTATGACATAGATCTTCAGCTATAATGAATTTTACTTGATCTGCATAGTCCCCTCTTGATTAGGAAATCTTTGCAGACTCTATATGAGCAGTATGTTTGTGATAGTGACAGGCTACACATTTTTAGATTCCCATTCCCAGTTGGCCTTAACTATCTTCTTACTTTTCATTAAAAGTTTTTTTTAATAAACAAATAAAATAAAGAAACGAAAAGGAAGAAGGAAATCAAAAGTTTTCCCTTTTTGAAATGTTAGTATCTCGTGCTTATCTGTCATCATGCTGTCAGGGTGTTGCGAAAAGTTTACACAAGGATTGTGTTGCGAGAATGGAACCATCTAAGGCAGGTTTTGTTTTCCTTTCATTAGATGTTATCAATGATCGATTTTTATATTCAGTTTTCACTCTGCTGCTCAATCATGATCTCTAACTAGCTGTCTCACTTACTTGACATAAATGGAAACGGCAGTGTCTCTTCCCTCAAGAAATTATTAAAAACATAAAGAGCCCAGTGTTCCTTGTCAACCCAGCTTATGACATTTGGCAGGTTACTTTTTCCTTAATAACATGCTACATTTGCTGTTTTTCCGGGTTGTGACATTCCCATGCATATCCTTTGATACTAATTTGATCATTACCATCTCTAGATTCAAAATATCTTGATACCAGATGCATCAGATCCTCATGGCGACTGGCGGAATTGCAGACTAAACATTCTTGATTGTAATCCTAGTCAGATTGGCATACTACATGGTAATTGATATGTATCTTGGAACCATTTATCAAAAAGGATCTTGGAACCAATGTATAGTGTGAAAGTCAGCTAAATCACATTCATATAACTAATGTTGGAGTACGATATATGTGCCATAGAGGCAGGTAGTTCTAATTCCCTGTTTTTAAGGGTTATTATCCAATGATCTCGTGGTTGAAAATTGGCTAATGTTTTTAGATGTTAATTCGGTAGCATTTTTTCTTTTGGGTGTTCCTTGGTATACTTCCTGTGTACTTCGATTGCACTCCTTTTGCTCATTTAATTGAATTTACTTTACTTTAAAAAAATGCTCATGTTGCTGATCATGAGCTGGTATATTTTATTTATTTATTTATTTTGGATAAGTTATGAACCTGAATGTTTTTACATTTCAAAGGTAATCATTGGTTTTTCTTGGCTCATCTTATTAGTTCATTCTGAACCAGAAAATTCTCAGGATCTATGTGAGACTTTACTGGTAAATTTACCCATATGGAAACAGAACTTTTGTTTCTCCACATACAGAGGTTTTTGTTAGATTATTGGTTTATCTTATTAATACTAGTAATATGACCATTTCTGGTCAAATACTGGATGACATTCTCATAATAGATTATTGTTATCAGATCCTATTGCCTCTTATCATTTGGCAGAGAGCAACCTGAGCAGTAGTCTTATGTTTGGACATGATCTGTTAGAGTGCCACACTGACCAGATTGACTTATTAACTTACTATATACATACAGGTTTCCGCAATTCTCTGCTCAGGGCACTAGGTGAATTCCAGAAAATCAAGGAAGGGGGAATGTTTATAAATTCTTGCTTTGTTCATTGCCAGACATGGATGGCTGAAACATGGCATTCAGCCAAATCTCCAAGAATCAACAACAGGGTAGGGAAATTTTTATTATCTGAAATGTATTGCAGAGATGGGTCTGGGTTTTAGTTTATTAGAATCTTGGTTTATTTCTGATGTCATTGGGTCACCATTCAAGATGTTTTACATGATTACTCTGTAATAAACCAAGCTTCTAATAAACTGAAAACCTCACCCCATCTCCACAATGTAACACTCGAGCTTTCGTTTTCTGTTAAAAAAAAAAATTAACTCTTGAAAGTTCTCTTTCATATTGGAGGTTATTTTTATATGCACAATGTCCACATCAGTGCATGGATGTGATTATGATGTACATACTTAAGAGTCTGTAATGCAATGGCTTGAAATATGCCTTTCCCTGCCATCACTGTTCATGGACTTTGTGACTGAAATTGGAATACTTCAATTTCATTCTCAAGGAGTCCATGCACTAGTTAACTTCAATTTGGTTCTCAAGAAGTCCATTCACCAGTAAACTAGTCCCATTTAGTTGATGATTTATGTTACAAAAAAAGCGTTATGTTTATAATGGCTCCATCAAATGGTTCATGTAATAATATTTTACTCTCCACAGAGTTGAACGGTACTGTTTGGTGCTTTGGACATCTGAACTTGGCATCATAACCTGCTTTGTAATTGGATTTTTACCATCTTTCCTTATGAAATTAATTATCTGTTTGCTTTTGGATTTTGCTGCTCTTGAACAGACAATTGCAGAGTCTGTTGGTGATTGGTTCTTCAATCGAAAAGCAGTGAAGCAAATTGATTGCGCTTATCCATGCAATCCCACCTGCTATCATTTGGATTTCACTCGAGGATGATGGATCTTAGGACCACTTCAGTGTTTCTTATAGGTCATTCTCTACTCCAGATCCCTAAATTCTCGATGTGCAGTGTGTACCCAGGTGGAATTCTTCCTCTTTATGTCGAAAGAATGATCCTGGTCCTTGGAAATCGAGATAAAGTGTCTAAAGATACTGATTGTGGTTGATGACATTTCCTGGCCTGAAGAAGGGGACCGGGGGGAACATTCCTGAATTTGCTGCTCTGTGTTGTGGAGTCCATAGTTAACCCGATCAAGGTCTTTGCTTTCTTTAGAGTGTGGAAATCCATTGCACCATTGCTCCACAGTCAGTTCAAAACTCTTTTTACTGATCTTACCTGTTGTAAATTTTTTTTATTTGCACTCTTCATCCGCTGTCTACTCTACAGTCCCTTAAAGTTTGTGGAGCAAACTAAAAATAAGAAATGCAGTGGCATACAAATTTGACTAGGCTATGAAGAGAGTATCCCATATTTACTGTTGTGACCTCCTCAGAACTCCATCCATTATATATCTTTTTCTTTTCATTTGCTTTTCTTTTGCCGGTATAAAGCCATGTTGTACAGTATACTTTATTTTTTACGGAATTTTAGCACAGAGGGAGGGATTCAAATGCATATATTGAAGTCAACTGTGTTATGCCTAGGAAATTTGGAGCAGGATTTGTAGTTCTTTACAATAGTGCTTTGGTTAAAAGCAAAATTCTGATCTTATATATTGTGTGACATCACCCTTCTCTACGACCACTTTATGACAAATAATGACTGATAAAATTGCTCAATGAAGGAGTGGTACTGTGTATATATGTGTGTGTGTGTGTATATATATATATATATATATATAGAGAGAGAGAGAGAGAGAGAGAGAGAGAGAGAGAGAGATTAAAAAGGAGCTGTAGCTGTAGTTTCCTTTATTTTAACTTTTGTTTGTTAGGTCACCAAGGTTAAACTCAATTTCAACCCATTGATACTGTGAGGACATAAGTTCCAGGAATACACATCCACTCTCTGAACTGGGCCTGTAGCCCATGACAAGGCCCATAGTCGCATATGGGTAAGACAACACTGACCACAGCGGCCCAAGAATCCGTGCCGAGGACAACTTTGTCCTCGGCTATACATGGCCGAGGATGTGATAACGAGACTTACCGACAAAGATGATCTTTCCAAGTATCCCAGGGAAAAACATAAGCACAACAAGCAAACATCCTGGAGCATGACAGTAAAGCAATTCCAGGAAAAGCTACAACCTCCACATTTAATGCTCCACAACTAACACTCTAGCCGCATTAATGTGGAAGTGACACCTGAACAGTGGCTTCTCTGACTTACAGCTACTGTCTAAGAGTTCTGATAGGAAGTTGATGTGACAAAGATGATCAGCAGCAGATCTAACCTACACATGTATGGTGGATATGGAGGAGAAAACTAATATATAAAGAAGGAGGCTTGAGAAAGGGGATCGGGATTTTACCGGGGAAAGCACTATAACAACCTAAATGAACCTTGTAACCATCGTCATTGACATCCAATAAATAATAAGTCTGAGCTCCTCGGCATAATTCTAGTCCGAGGATAGAATCACCTGCCTAGTTTCGCATTTTTTTTATTTATTTGTTCTTTAAATCATTTTCAACTGTTGTTATATTCACTAAACCCCAGTTCTTTCATTCACTCTCTACAAATTTATTATACTAGACTCAATGGGCTTAGATTCACTTGTCTTATAGGGATAATGCTCAGATCCAGTCCTTACAGATACCATACTTTTATACTCTTATTTTTGTTGTGAAAGTTTAATATGTAGAACAAGCTTCAGTTTTTTCCTTTTTTTTCTTTTTTGCATGTTATGCCATTTGGTTATAAAATATTAAAATTTGCAAAAAGTTGAAACTATCTGTGTTTGGTAAGCTTTTGGAGCCTAAATATGCCTCCTGTGGGGCAATAAATTTTTGAAAATTAAAAAAAAAAATATTTAAAAAAAAAAGACAGACATAAAATAACAAATAGCAAAAAATGGACACATATTACCATTGCAACGAGTTTAGTATAAGCCCAAGCTTTGCCCCATCAAAACAAGTCTTAGAAGATTGATGCCAGAGTAACATGTGGCTTTTGGCAACTGTTAATAGGGATAAAAAAAAAAGAATAGCATAATAGAAAAATCCAGTTAGGTAATTACTCCCAAAATAAAGGAATGACCGAGTGAGTGAAGATCCATTGAGACATGTCTTAGAAGATCAATGTAAGAGTAACTCATGTGCTGTGCCAACTGGTAATGACTTAATAATCATCAAAATAACCAAGAAAAAAAATAGGAGTTAAAAATCAAAATCCAATTAGGTAATTGCTCTAAAAAAAATGGAATGAGCAACAATGCATCGAGACATATGTAAATTTCTTACAGGATTGATGCAAGAGTAACGTGTCCTATGGCAACTATTAACAATCATGAAGCCTAAAATATAAATACAATTCTCGCTTGAGGATAAAAGACAACAAGAACATGCTCAAATTTTGCTTATTTATCCTTATAATCTCTCCTTTAGTTTAAATTAAGCATTGATTATAGTTTTTTAGTCATGCTAATGCAAGTGAGATTAGATTCAATGCCGTAATTTCTTTTAAACTTAGACGTGTTTGGTTTGGTAATTTACTTATGCCTCTAGTTGTACTACTAATTCAATTTAGCATCGATCTATTTAGTTTAGCCTCGATCTATGTCACCAATTATGTTGTTTAAATTTCACACTTAGTTACCATTAATTTCATTGCTCTTGAATCTTGTTTACATAATCAATCCTTAGTTTAAGTCCTCTTATTAGTTGAGTTCGTAAAAAAAGAAAGTCCTCTTTGAGTCTTAATTGAGGAATTACCGAAGCCTCAAACCATCAACACACTATTAAGGATACATTTTCCACCAAGCTCAAGTCAAATAGTAGCCTCAAGTAAAAAAAATTCCATTGATCAAACATCCAGTTGATTATTCTTCCTTCTCTTAGGTCTTATTTAGCATTTATTATTTTGTGTAATAGTTACAAATAACATCTTTTCACATAAGGGTGCCCCACAAGTGTTGGATTCATCACCATATGAGAGGGATTCATTTAATGGTTACACATAATACCACCTCCTTATTTAGGAGTGTGCATTCTACTCGTCAACCTAATTAACTCGATTATCTCAAAGGGAATGTATTGATTTTTCACAAGTTGACTTTTCTCCAATAAGAGAGAGTTAATTCAAGTTGAGGGAATTAAAAAATGTAGAGGAAGACCTAATATAAGTACATAACATTAATAGAAGTAAAGTAATGAAATTTGACTTATCTTGTGGGTTGATTTGGTTTGATTATTTTTGTAATAGCCAGTTGTTATTTTTTTGTAATGCACAAGAAGGTTCAACACAAAAATTTTGGGTAAATTGTATTAAACTCCTTTGAGGTTTCAGGGGATGACACTCCCCCAAAACGTTTTGAGAAATGGCACTCCCACCCTCAGTGTTTTATAAACATGATAGATACATCCCTCCTCATCAACAGTACATATTTAATTAACATAAACATAGACTTTGTAAAAAAGAATCGTATCTAATATATTATATAATTTTGTTTAGAGAATATCAAACTTAATTTAATAAGAATTGCTTGGTTTTGGGTTGTTTTATCTAAAAATATAGTGAATTCTAATTATTTTAGACTAACATAATATAACATTATTTGTAACTTTAAAAATCAAATTAAAAAATATATATTAGAATAATATCGTGAAAAAATGTGGGCTTTCAAAAGTTATGTAACAACTTTAGAACATGTTAAAAAAAAGTTGAATGCTTTTTGTAGGGACTCAATTTGTAATTGACCCTTAACAATAAAAATTTGTAGAAATGTGGGAGTAAGGGCTAGGCATTAGCAATACAAACGAAGGGTGATGTGAAATCAACAGGCGTAATAACAGAATAATTTTACTGAGTGTTTTCTATGAGGATAAGAACCATGACTCTGGTTAAGTGTTGATAAGGATCTTTATAATGACTTCAAATAAGTGTTTGTGAAGATCCTGATGATTTTGATTAAGTGTTTATGAAGCGTATTCATCCTCAGTTTAGTCCGAGGATCTATTTTCCTTAGAGTTGATATATATTCTGTCCTTTTTCTTAGGACTGATTCATATCCGAATCCTCTTTATGTTGGGAATCCTCTTGGTTATATAGTATTGTTTTTGTTTATCTTAACCGTCCATTCGTCGGCTATCTAAACTCTATGTACTAGGGGTTGTCCCATCACCTGCTTTTGCAGGCTTTATGTTATTTCTCAGCCACCTTTGCAGACTTTCTATTAGTTGGAGTGACCAAGGCACCTAGGTTCGCTGGTCACTTCACCATCAAAGCGGCCAGAATGTTGGTGGAGTACATTTAATGGGTGGGAGATATTTTCCCTTCATCAACGTCGGTTCGCCGAGGAGGTGGGCATCCTCGGCGAGGCCCCTTGAGGGCTTGGACTTTTTCCCTTTTATCCTCGGCCTATATACTCTCCTCGGCGCGGGCCTTGGGCCGGCTATGGAGTGGGCGGGGGTTGTTTAAATATTTGGAGCTCCACACTTTTATTTTATAATATACTAGTCTTTAATTCACCCAACGCATAGAGAGGTTTGACCAAAAAAATTTATATGTGATACATATTAAATTAATAAACATCAATAAAAATAAAAAGTCAAATTAGATAATCTGACTAATTTGTAGAAAAAGAACGGACCTAATTTAACTAGAAATTGTTTAATTAGTTAGAGAAAGTCAAACATAATTTAATCAAAATTTGTTTAGTTTTAGGTTGTTTTCTCCAAAATTTATCCAAATAGAATTTGAGCTGTAACTCTAAAAACTAACATAGTTTAATATTGTTTATAACTCTAAAAACCAAATTTTATTCACACCTATGTTAGAATAATGATGCAAATTGTGGAAGAAGTCAACGAGTTAAAGACTTTTAATTTATATTATATATAAATGTGATAGATCAAGTTACACGCGGTGTAACATTCAAAATTTTTTATTGATTAGTATTTTGAAGATTTACAATTGAATTTCATGTCAATAAGATGTTATTTTCTATTTGATTAATTAATTTATCTTTTATATAATTTTAAAATATAAAATTTTTTAAATTTAAACACTTTATGGATAAGATAATTATCGATCTCATATTAAATTGAAATGTTGTAAGGATGTTGAATGTAAGAAAAAAAAAATTAATCCAACGATGAATTTTTCAAAACTCACATTCAATAATAGAATATATAATGTAATATTGTTTAAGTTATATCAGATGTAATTTATACTCAACTCTATATAAATATAGATAAATAAAATGATTAATATAAGTGGATTGGTTTCAATCAAAGATGACCTCCATTTAAAAATAAAATAAAAGAAGAAGTCCTCAAAATTGAAGCATCCCAATGTGTACACACCCAAGTCTTATTCCAAGATTGTGCCCAAAAAAATAAATAAATAAATAAAAATTGTTCAAAGTTCAAACACATGGCATATTGCTGGGAAATGGCGTTCCCAACATCCATTCATTTTTTGGTAAAAGAAATATCCTCTTTTACTTCTGATCGAAAGTCATAGAAAATGGATTCCCAATATAGTTTGGTTGGTTGACAGGACTTATAATTCCCCAGACTCTCATCCAAAACGCAGAATATATTAACATCCTCAATAAAATAGCAACGCATTGTTTAAGCTAATTGAGAGTTGGAACTTACCAACCTTCGAGTGGCCTAGTTGGTAAGATACCAGGCCGATAAGTTTCAGGACTTGAGTTCGAGCCTCAACAACTAACGGTGTGTTGGTACTCCTTATATCTCATCTACATCCCAAACGGTTCAAAAGAGTAATAAATGAGTTTCTCACAAGCTGGGAGTATGGAGTCTCGCTCGGGAGCGGGTAGGGTGCTAATAAAGTCACGCCCAAGTAGGGAAGCCACACTAGTCGCCCCCCTTTACCCATTTTTTTAACCCAAAAAAAAAAAAAAAAAAAAGTTGGAACTTGGAATTGTTCAAAAATGAATGACGTTTTTCCATTTGAAGTAAATAGATTAAAACCTTTCCCAAAATAATGGGAGCCGAAACTATTAAGTTCAAACAGCTGATCAAGTTGTAACAGGTTGTCCTTTTGTCGTGACAACCACCATTGTCATCTATATATACCAGTTCCAACTGTAGAGGCATTTGATGATGACTGTTTAGATCGTATCAAAAGCCAGTATATTCTTTGAATATTGATTTTGCAGTTCACGTGATGTTTGAGAGATCTAAACCAAGGTAGTCAAAACCATACCGATTGCATACCGGTATCGAAATATCAACGTTTCGTACCGGTTTAGATACCGGCTATACCGACCATATACCGGCTATACCGGCCAATTTCGGATAATACTAGCCGGTACAAAAAAAATATATATATATATATATATATTTTTTTTTAAGTTTTGTAATTTTTGAATTTTTATTAGGGCAGAATAGTAACTTATTAGTATTATTTGTTTTCTTAGTATAAAATGGTAACTTTTAAGATTTATATTTTTTATATTGTGTTTATTTTTCTTTTAATTGATACTAAAGTCTAAAACTATGAATAATTAGTTCTGAATTGAGGAAATATTTTATGGTAAACTTTTATATTTATTATAATATATACACACACACACACACATATATATATATATTTATTTATAAATATAAAAAATAGCGGTAAACCCGAAACGATACACCGGTATTGACCGGTATCCGAAATATATCGTACCGCTGGGTAAATCGGTACAGCTTCCGGTATGATATTGACTCCCTTAATGTAAACCACTGTCAACAACCTGTAATGAAATTTAAAGTCTCTGGAATCTGGATGTTTCTGATCTGTGTGCCTAAAAATATACCAACTTTTGAAAATCCAACAATTAGGTACTATTATTTTTCATCAAGTAATCATTGACTATAAACTATAAACCAACCAGTATTTTTTTTTTTTTTTTTTTTTTCATTTCATCTACCATTTATATTTGTCCCCTAAGAACTCATTTGAGACTGGCCGTTTTGTTATTTTCCAGTCTTAATCATTTGTTTGTATTGTTTCTTGGTTTAAAAATATCCAGATATTTGTTTGAAAATCAAACCGTGTCACAGTAGCTGAATATATATCCTGTCCAAAATGTCTCTAACTCTCAGCTTTCAAACATAAAATGTTTTGGGTATTGAGTTTTAAATAAGAATCTCATTTTTTTTTTATTAAGTAAATAAGAATCTCGTTAACAGTACTTTTAAGACAATTATTAATAAATTATTTAAAAAATTTGATACTACTTTTATGAAAAATATAAAAAAAATTATTAAAAAAAAAAAAAAAACAATGGTTGAATATATGTCGTCCAAAACGTCTCTAACTCTTAGCTTCAGTGGCGTAGCCACTTGAAGACCAATTCAGAAAAAATTAATTTTTTTTTATGAAAATGACTTAAATAATTTGAAAATTTTTAAATATATTATTTTGGCCCCCATACTTGATAATATACATATATATTTAAGAAAGTCTAAAAATAAACATAATTTAAATTTTCATTTAAATAAAATACAATCTATAAATACATATACCAACAAATTACAATAATTAAATATTCAATATCTTTAAAATGAACACATAAATATTTTAATAATTACCTCAACAAAAAAATTTTAATTTATAATTTTCATCCCAGCACAGGGCTTACTAGTACAGTAAAAAATTAAAAAGTCCGCAACAAATCTCTCTCTCTCTCTCTCTCTCTCTCTCTCTCTCTCTCTCTCTCTGTGTTTGCCTCACCTTTTTTTTTTTTGTACACAGGTCACAAGTGAAAGATTGAAGCTGTTGTTTGTGCTGTGGGCCCCTCATTCTCATCCCCAGGTCACCTAACTGTGCAACAGCGCTCTATCTATGCCCCATAGCTAACCGGCTCTATCTATACCCTGATACTCACTGTTTTTAACTCTTCCCAGGTGCTATTTACTTTATTTTGATTTTTTTAATTTACTTTTCATTGCTTTCTTTTTTATATTCCTTATAATTTTGTTGAATATTATTATGAATAAAAGTAAAACTAAAAACACAATAATTTCTATAATATTTTTTTATACTATAATTAAGTAACACGATAATTTCTATAATATTTTTCATAATAATTAAGTTAGCAATTTATTTGAGTTCTTTTATAATTATAATTTTTTTTTTACTTTTATTAAAAAAAAAAGGATTAGACAATTTTTTTCATAATTAACATGATATACTATGAATAGTTGTTTATCACTAACATATGAACCCATTAATTTTTGTCTATTCCTTACAATCAATCACATGACATGGGACTTATGTTTACATATTTTATTGGTTTATATTAATTCTCAAGCTCTAACCACGTTATTACTTTATCTTCTATTATTAATAGGGCAATGTTAATTGGCACCATAAGGTGCATGTTAAGGAATTGTTTTATGTCAATTTTTTTTACTTTATGTTAGATGTTTTATTAGTTTTATAGGGTGTAAAGTCAGTTAAACTAATTTTTTGAGTTTCATTTATCACTTCAGCTGTACTTTCAACTCCTTTTACTAATTTATGCCAATTTTTTAATTTTCTTTATTAACTGACCATAAACTATAAACGAACCAGTATTTTTATTTTTTTCATTTCATCTACCATTTATATTTGTCCCCTAAGAACTCATTTGAGACTAACCATTTTGTTATTTTCCAATCTTAATCATTTGTTTGTACTGTTACTTGGTTTAAAAATATCCAGATATTTGTTTGAAAATCAGACCGTGTCACAGTGGCTGAATATATATCTTGTCCAAAATGTCTCTAACTCTCAGCTTTCAAACATGAAATGTTTTGGGTATTGAGTTTTAAAAAAGAATCTTGTTAACGGTATCTTTAAGACTACTATTATAAATTATTTTAAAAAATTTGATACTGCTCTTATAAAAAATATGAAATGTTATTAAAAAAAAAAACAATGGTTGAATATATATCCTGTCCAAAACTTCTCTAACTCTTAGCTTTCAAACATGAAACGTATGAGTACTGAATTTTAGAACAATTGTTGATAAATTATGTTATGAAATTTAATACTACTTTTATAGAAAATATAAAAAGTCATTAAAAAAATTAATTGTTTTCTATTTCCCCATAAAAAATTTGTAAAAATTTTCTCAAATCAATGTCATTAGATCATCTATTAAGCACTTTTCCCTTTAAATAATAACTGTCTCAAAGACATTGCTGGATTCATTCGACTACTCATTCATCCCCAACTGCACTGTCTTACGTTGCATTTCTTAACTTAAAGATTATGGAACTCGAAACTTCTCTCTAACAGCCTTACGCAGTGTGTCAGACCCAAATACCTAAACATATAACGACAGAACTTTGATGGATCATCAACCATGCATGTTCCACGCGAACCCCACTTAGGGGAGCCTAAAAAATTAACTCAATAATAAAGCTGATTGACGCTTTGTTTTGTATTGCTAAGAACTCTATATGAAAATCTAGGTGGCTTGATATTTTGTAGTAGATTTGGTGACAAATTAAGAGATGCACTAGACAACTGTAAGTCGTTAAGGAGAACTAACCACCATTCATTGATATCACACCAACCATTCCAATCCCAAACAAGTACGATTCTAAAGCTTGATTTTCCCAGTCTGGTATGATGTTGATATACATATTGCATAAAGAAAAATTATGACTCTTCGGTCACCTCTGATAATGGTTTAAATTTAAAGGACAGGGTCAACGGTTAAGAATATTGTACCTAAAAAGAAAAGGTTCAACAGCTAAGAAAGCCTAGAGAAATTTTAGTTTTTATTTAAATGTAGTGTTTGTTATACACACAATGTTAAAGGGCAGTGATGTTTATAGGCCAAAACTTAGGGTTTTGATGATGTAACCTGAGACTAGAGCAGGGGTGGTTCCGCTTGAAGCCTAGAACCTCCTGAACGGGAAAAAAAAATTTATATATAATATTTTTCTTTGATCCCCTAAAATTAAAATTAAAATTAAAATTAAAATTTTATTCAGCCCAGCTGAAATAAGTTTGAATATGATTTTCGTAACAATATCTTGGCATTTTCAAATAAAAAAAGAAGCCCAACAAAAAACCAATTTGATCTAAAATTTGGAAATAAAAAAAAATTAATCAACTCAACAACAAAGCCAATTTAGATTTTAACAAATTTGAAATAAGTCAAACAAATGGGAGATGAGTGTGAAAGCTTACTTGTAAGATCAAAGTTTTAACAATGGCGGAAGGAAAGATTGAGAGAGAGACAAAAAATGGAGAGAGTTGTGAGAGACTGAAAGAAATGAATAGCAACTATATCATTTCTAATGCATCATTACATGTATATATATATATACAGTTTTCACAGATAGATTAGTGTAACTGCCTAACAATAATCCCGTAAAGAGTGGAACGGTTATCCTCTAATTACACATGTGATTAACACGTCACTAGCTTCATAGCTTCTAGAACGATCTAATCAACCACAGCTAGACTCTGATGCTGGACTCTGATATTTACAGTAAGAAGATAACTTCAAGCAGTGTTGTAGACATTGAAACGACACCGTCTTTGATAAAATATACAGCTAATTTTCCTAACCAAAACGACAATGTTTCTTTTAATGAGAAACGATACCGTTTTGGTTATATTTGAAAATTAGCCGTTAGGCATTTCTTTAATTCTATCTTCAGAGTGAATCAATGATTACTATTGGTTGTATACATTGAAACTTCATATATTTGGGTTTTGATTTTATTTGTGATGTATATATATTTAGATGCTCTTTTATTTTATATTTTGTAGAATTTATGCTTTTTATTGACCTCTAGAAAATAATCCTGAAAGCCGCAAGCAGACTAACGAAAGTCGGATGAGAGTTTGTGCAAAATTAGGCTTTTGTGTAAAATTAGGGAGTAGTGTAAAATGAGGCGGAGAGTGAGTGAAGAGAGAGAAAGAAAGGGAGAGAAAAATAAAAAAAAAAGGTTTGATTTTTTTTTTTTTTTTTTTTTGTGTAGCGAGTGAAAAGAATCGCTAGGTCTAGCGAGGAAACAACCCCACGTTAAAATTGTGGGTTAAAATACTGAGATTGATGCGTGAGTTTTTTGAGCCTTTAGCTACATGTTTGTTGAAAAATTAAAATAACTGCACTGATGTGAATGCTATTATATAATATAAACACCAAAACTCTAAAACTATGGGCCGCCCACATAGGCGGTTATTTGGTCCTTCCTATGTGCTTAAATGCCAATTGTATATATGTTGTATTTATCTATCTCCTATTTCTATATTAAAATATTTAGCTCTAAATTATAGTTTAACTCTAGACATATCAATGGGTTTTAGTTAGCTCAACTGGTAAAGTTTCTGATGGTTGAATAAGGGATCTGAGGTTCAATTCCCGCCTACACCAAAAACCGATTGGTGTCTTGGTCTTTTAATAAAGAGCTATCATCAGGAGCATAAAAAAAAGCCCGACTCTTCCAAACACAGACTCTATTGTCTCCTCCTTCCTCAACTCTACCTTGATGCCACTATAACAGTGGCAAGACACTCCGCGCTTTCGAATTAATGTTCTTAATTTCATTTCATGTTTATTTTTGCTCACATCAATGATCAAACATAAAAAATAAAAAATAAAAAATTGGTTCTTCAAGGCTTGCATTTGAACTTTGTAAGTTTGTTGAGTTTTCAAACTAGAATAATGAGATGACTAAGGGTTCATTTGAAAACAGCTTATTTAACTGAAACTGAAAACTTTTTACTGAAAGTGTAAAAAAAAAAAAAAAAAAAAAAAGTTAAAAATTAGCTGAATAGTACAATAGGACTCATAAATAATACCAAAAAATGCAATAAGGATCATAAATAGTATCAAAAAGAAGTTAAAAACTAATAAACTGAACTTTTCATCACATCTCAAACAAACTCTAATTGAGACTTGGAAATATAAAAAGCCAAAAGCATTGGAATGTGGTATCACGTGGGTAGGTTGCAGACTTGGGAGTGGAGAAGCTTCATGATGTAGAAAATTAAAAATATACCAATATATTTGAATATTTACAAGAAAACCCAAATGTGAATTATTTTTTCCTCAATAACCACCATTCTGATCACTTTATTATGATTATTTTTTTTTAAACATTGTAATATATAAAATTCATTAAATTATATCATTTTCCTTAATAATAGTCATAAGTAATATAATTTTTTATTGATATATATATATATATATAATAGTAATTCGGAAACAGTATGCTAAAATAGACTTATACCGAAATATTTTGTTCTAATAGACATACCGGAACGGTATTCACAACATTGTTTTGAATACAAGGCCTACTGTCTTCACTTGTAATGCTATCATCACAAAAATTTCTGAAAAACAATACAAATTGATATTTTAACATTGCAACATTTATTAGATAATTGAATACTAATTTTTATTTAATTTTTTGTTTGATTGATATTTTCCAAGAAACTGTTAATGCTAAGACAAAAAGAAAGTTAGTAATTTAATATTTCATATTGATTTTTAAGATTGGAATTCTAATGTGTAACCAAAGAGGTTAGAAGAGTTATATTTGCAAAACCGATAGGCCAAAAACGTATTGATCCCTTGTGATTAAATCAATTAATTAATTAGCCAAGTTATTAATTAATCAAATTAATCATGCAAACGCGTAGCAGCACAACAAATCACCAATAACTAATTATGCAATGGAAAATAAATGACACGGTAATTTGTTTACGAATAGGAAAAACCTACACGGCAAAAACCCTACCGGGTGATTTTCAAATCACCACTCCCGAAACTCCATTGTTATCACAACAAGCGGTTACAAGTAAAGGAATCCTAGTACCTTATACCAACCTACAGTTAAACCCTTACCCCAATACCCAATTGGACTTGTTCTGTAGTGACAGTTCCCCCTTTTGATGCACGGCTCCCAAGTACGTGACTAACCAATTGCGCGGATTCCAGTACGCGACTTCAATCACTAACTAGAGAAGATGGTTGGCTGCAAAGTTCTTCAGTTCATCCACACGATGAAGATCAAGAAGATGCTTGGTCACAAAACCCAAAGGTGCACATACACAGCAACTTCTTCAAAATAGATGAACTAGAGCGAAACTTTGTCTCCGGTTACAATTTCCTTAAACAGAGTTTGCTCAAAGCTTATGCAACTTGTGAACTCTTTGACGGCCCTTAAAACAATCATTTTATATGTCTAAGGTTAGGAGAAAAAAATGCCCAAAGACATATTCACGGATCCCAAGAAAACAGAACAGAAAATCTGTTTTTATTAAACCTCGACAAATGGGAGGTGTCGAGTAGCTGCCGATCAGGTGTCGAGCACACAGGCTTGAGTAGCTTCTTAAAATTTGACACATGCTAGCTGTCGAGCTTTAATGAACTTGCACTTCTTCAGCTTATTTCTTGGACAAACTTGATGACTTTAACACTTGATCTTGAAACCTTGTTTCTTGAAGTATTAAAAACACTTAGAACTACCCAATTACAAGTAAAGTATGTTTTGTCACAGGATTAGCCAATTACATAAAAAGAATGACATGTGTTCTTAACAAGTGAACCACATATGTCCTAACAAAAACATTCATATTAAATAATAAGTCATACTCAATAGCTTTTTCATGCATTGCTCAGGTTAGCAACTAGTTAATAATAATGTCATTACCGCTAAGTTATTACTTAAACTCCGTATAGATTTGAAGTTATTATTAGTGTGTAAGAGCATTCACACCAATCCATTTATAATAGAAAAATGTATAAAATTTACACAATTTTTTCCTAAAAATGACCTACATCAGTCTGTATATAGTTGTGTAAATTTACAAGTTTGTTACAGTAACTGTGTAAATTTACACTAACAGTATTCATTTTTCATTTAGTTGTTTATTCTTTCTTTAACATATCTTGAGGATGAAGGAGAGTGGATAGTGGTTGTTAAATGTAGTGTAAAATAGATAATCTGATGTGGGGTGTTTTGAAAAGTGAATATATATAATAGAAAAAGTAGGTTTTTATGCTAAAATAGACATAAATTTTTGCACAAGCTAATGCAAACACTCTAAGAGCATTCACATCAAAGGAGCTACAAATTTTAGCTTTTGACACCTCAAAAACCTACTTTGTCTATTTTACCACCTTACTTTACAAAACACCAAATATCAATGGTTTTATTTTAGCAACAACATATTAAAATAATATAAACAACACAATAAAATAATATATCCAACATAATAAACAACCATAACCACCACCACCACAACCACAACCACAACCACCCATACACAACCACTGCCACGGCCACAGAAACCACCGCACAGCCACCACCACCCACAATTGCAACACCCAACCATCACAATCCCTCCAAATTACAACCCACCAAACTCAAAACAAAATAACCACCCAAAACCACCATCACTGCCACCCACAAGGGCCATAACCCCTACAAATCAGAACCCCCACCACCCAAAATCCAATTACAAACCCACTAAAACCCTACCACACTCGCCGAAACCCAACCACACTCGTCATCGATCTCATGTGAACTCAACACCACTTTATAAAACAAAGGCATATCATTCAAAAAATGTAGAAAAAACTCACTAACCTGGCCAATACTAATCTGAATTAAACTTAAAACCTCACAAAACACCGAAACCACAACATCACAACTAGCATACTATCATTATCATCAAAAATACCTAACAATTTCTGCGAAAACCACGACTTTGTGGTGTCAAGGAACAGAGAAAGAACCTGATTAGGACGAATCTCATCGATGACAACCACGCCAACCAATGCATTGATGTAAGCCGAAATTGAAAGCTCTCGCTCCAATAACTGCTCATGACTTTGCTACGAGATCTAAACCTTGAAGCTCTTGATGATCTGCCATTGATGGTGAAGCAAAGAAAAATTCGATAAAACCGAGAGATCATTGGAGGAGCTCGAGCCAAGTTAGGGCGAATTAGCTTGGGGGTTTCAAAGGAGGAAGGAGAGTGAGTGATCGAGAGAAAGGAGAGTGAGTGAGCGAATCAAAGAGCTAGGATTGGAGAGAGAGAGAGAGAGAGAGAGAGAGAGAGAGAGAGAGAGAGAAGACAAAGTATAATAAAAAATTGATAACAATAAGCTACAATAAGTTGCTACAAGTAGCAAATTACTATAGCACGTATGCAAAATGTTTTAGCTATAACACCATTGATGTTGGGTGGTTTTTAGTGTTTGGAGGTATAAAATAGTTTTTTAACTCTTTTACCTCCTTTTAAAGCATTCACAGCAAGGGAGTTAAAATTTATGGCTTTTAGCAACTTAAAAAGCAACTCTATTCATTTTAACAAATCACTTTAACAAAACATCTATATTTTTAGCAACTCATTTAAAATAATATAAATAACTCATCTATATTGCTCTGTTTGTTTCGATAGAAAACCTTGTTAAAAGATAATTTTTTGTGTTTTCCAGTGTTTGGTAGCATAAAAAAAGATAAGTAAAAAAAAAAAAAAAAACTATCTTTTGTCAACATAAAAAGTAGGGCTTATTTTTAGAAATTGTTTTCCATTAAATTTTTTTGGAAAACAACTCTGTCTCACAGCAAACTAAATAAGAAAAGTTAGGAAGTTGTTTTTCAACTCATTTAAAGTTACTACCAAACATTGAAAAATGAGATAGTTTTATTGAAAATGATTCTTGGAAAATGACTCATTTTCTAGAAAATGTCATTGTTAAAACAAACAGAGCGTATATATAATAATAGGTAAAACTGAGAGAAACTCAAATTAGAATTCCAAATTAGGTTCCAACTTTGCGTCATGTGTTCTAAATTTTTATTCTTAAAGAGTTTTATTTCTTAATTTTAGAATCAAATGTGGGACCACATTATAAATATTCATCCAAGTGAGTTATTAAGTACAAAAACCAAAGAGTCTAGAATAAATGAATCATAAATAATTTTTTTTTTAAAAAAGTGATTTACAATAATTTAAAAAAATACATGGACAATTTATATTTTATACCTAATAATATCCTTACAAATTTTTTTAAAGAGTTGACAAAATATAAAAACGACTATCAATAATATTTAAATTATATATATAGGAATTATATTATGTATCTTATTGTATATTTTTAAGTTTATTCACGCATTTGCATGGAGTTACAAGCTAGTTAAAATAATGATAAACAACCAACACAAAATCCAAACCAACAGCAATAGCCCCCTCCACCGCCGTCCCACCAGCCACATCCATAAACAAGAACCCACAACCTGCAATCCACTGCCAACCACCACCATCACCACCATTGGAAAAATAAATAAATAAAAAAAGTAAAAAAGAAGAAGAAAAGAAGAGGAGGTAGGTAGAGATCTGGAGAAGAAGTGAGAAGCTTGGAGAAGAACAAAAGAAAAAAGAGAAAGAAACGGGTTGGTCAAAGAAGAAAGAGAGGAGAAAAAAAGTGAGGGGAAAAAAAAATTAAGAGGGGAGGAGAGAGAAAGATATAAATTTTTTTTTTTTTTAAGTTTTGAGCTACAGTCTTGTGTCTCACTTTTCCTGCTCCACTTTATACTCCACCAATAAAAACTTGTCACATGTTCACTTGATAAATTAAATACTACCATTAATTAATAATTATAGTATTAATAAGTCAATAACAGTAGTATTTAATTAATCAGGTGAACATGTGACAAGTTTTTATTGGTGAAATATAAAGTGGAGCAAAAAAATAGGACAGAAGATTTGAACTCAACTCACTATAGCTTTGTTGGTATTTTTTTTTAGATATAGCAACTTTGCTGTAACTTGTATTTTGGTGTTTTAATTGCTAAAATAATATTATAGTAATTATACCTCCTTTATAGTAATTGTCATCACATCCCATTTAGGGGTACCGTTCCTTTCTCGGAAAATGGAAACTTTATATAGAATGTCATTTACATTTTGATCTATCAATAAACAAGGGAAAAATAGGAAGCAGTTTCACATTTTTTTGCTAAATGAGATCAACTTTATACAATCCTGGCCACTTCTTCATGATCGTCACGGCGAAAATGGTGATTGCAAAAACAAAAACAAAAAAAAGTTAAGGCAGGCATTACTCTCTCTGCCAATCTTCTTTACAAAAAGTGTATTTGTTTCTTGTATCTTTCAGTGTCTTTATTTATACAAAGGAACGCCATATTGCCATATTCGTCCCTCCAATGAGACAACAATGACAGAAACATCGTCATGGTATCGACGTCGCTCCCCTTGTGGAATATCAAGCAACTCATGGAAGTCTATACCTGCAATATCCCAAGCTCATTAGAGTTAGTTTCTCTTTTATCATTCTTTCCTGTCTTTTTTCCATTTCTTGTTCACACAGACACACACACACAAAAAAAAAGGGGCCTTACCAGCTTTCTTTGCAGCTCGAAACAATACTACTTCAATGAGATGTTGTGCAGGATCTCCATCTGGAAATGAAGCAATGAAGGATTCAACCTGAGCAACAGCTTCTTCACTGGTGAAGTATTGGTAAAGTCCATCAGAGGATAGTATCAAAAATCTGTCCCTTGGACCAAGTCTATAATGGTAGAGTGAAGGGCAACATGTAATGTAAGGGCAGGTGCCAATATAGTCGATTCTGAACATCTCCAAAAGTGCATCATTCCACTTGGGCTGCAAAGAAACCAGAGGAATTTGTGATCATCAAAACCAAAGCTAGATCCTTCTATTACACAAATATGTGAAGATAGAATTGAATATATAAGACCTTTGCAGATCATTCACATTTCTGACTCAGAACAACCCATAATTGAATAAATTTATGCTAATTGAAGAGGCTTCTAAGCTCAGTATATAGAAGTTGCCATCTTTTGACTCGCACAGCTTCGAATTGAGTTCTTATCTAAATATCCCCAAATTAGAAACCATGTACATTTGATTAGCATATTTCTAATGTAAATAGTATTTGCTTCTAATTTTGATGATCAAAAAGATATTCAAGTTTTTAGATACTAAGCTGCTGCAGACATTAGACACAATAAGTATTTGCTAAAATATATGTATTTCGCATGCTTATTGAGGTAATCCCCTCACAAATATATAATCATAGAAATTAGAATACCTGTTTGAGAAAACCAGCCCCAAAAGCCCGAGTGACCTTCAAATAACCTTTCACCCGATCATTTATAACGGCAGAAGCATCATCAGGATGGTCATTTCTGATTCTCTGAACTTCCTGAAAACCAAAAAGGCCTCTCAGTCATGAAAAATCCTATCATCAAATAGAGAGAGTACAAACACTATAGTGTAATCATAATAAGAGAGGATCATATTACTGATAGACAACTAAATTACCTCTTCCTCATCTGTGCTGTGATCCGTAGTGAGCTGAATGGAGATTGAATTTATTAGTCCCCCAAATCCGACACCACCCAATATGTACTGATTGCTTAAAATTTCCTCATTCATCCGTTTCAAGTCCTGGTGCATTTTCCTTGGCCCGCGATCAAGTTCATCCTCCTGAGCTAACACAGCCCTACTATCCCCCACATTCATCAAGTAAACATCTTCACCCTTCATCAACATTACCAGAACACATGAACCCATCAGAGCTAACTCAGGATTGTTGCTCACCATCTCATCTGCTCTCTTCAAATAAGCATCCTCTGTCTTCCTTAAAGCCTCAGAGAGAGCCTTCAACACCTCTGAATGATTAACTCCAGCTAACCCATCCGGATTTGACTGTTTCTTTAACTTCCTATCAAGCTCTATAATTTCCCCATTATCAAGTTCAAAATCAAAGCTGTCCACCCTTCCACTCCTACCTTTAGAACGACTATTCCCCTGCTCTCTCTTTATATTAGAATCCAAATCCAAATCCATTTCCCCACTTCCTAAAATGTCATTATTTTTATCAGAATTCCTCGTTTGGGATTGATCAACTTCTGCATCTGTGGACTCAACCTTCTTATTCCAAAGCAACCCCTCAAGCTCATTATGCACAGCAGAATAAAGATTAGTAATCAAAAATTCAGGTGCATCAGGACCATTAAACCCATCATAAATTCCCACAAAGAGCCAACCACGTTCCTCAGAAATCACAACCTGAACTCGATCCTCCCCTGCTTTTCCTTGCGCCCATTGAAGATTCTCTCTCTCCATAAAATCCGGACTTACCTCATGATGACCATCATTATATGTCGTACACACATGTCCATGACCACTCACATCACCAGTAGTCACACTCACATTCCCATTCTTCTTATCCAAATTCGGTTCCTTAACTCCAACACCACTGCCTCTTTTAACCAATTTCTTAGTTCGAAACATCCTGAATATTGCTTCCTTAAAATCAACAATGAAACGTTTCTTAGACTTCACTCTACCATTATTTGGAAAAATGTTTTGTTGTACCTTTTTTTCATGTCCTTTCTCTGTAGGATCCAAATTCAAAGGCCCAGAAACGAACCTTTCTATTGGTCCCGACTTGAACCCTCTCTCTCCAGGACCCGAACCCGAACCCGAACCCGAACCCGTCTCACAAGTGAAGTCCCGAGGCACTGGTTGCAGCGGTGTGGAAGCGAATGACGCGGTGCTAGCAAACGATGCGGCACGCTCCACACCAATAGAGGAACCCCACGTGTCCAAGAGCAAAGTTGACAAAGGCGTGGACATGTTGGCACTCACAGAAGCGCCTGAGATTGTTGGAAACGTAGTCGTTGTGGATGAATAGTCTTCCTCTGAGTTTGAGGAGACCGAGACGCCAGAGAGCCTAGGTTGGTGTTCGGGTTTTGGGTAGCAAAAGGAATGACCAAAGTCCAACACCTCGTCCAGAGGCTCAGGCTGGTCCAAAGCGACGTCGTTGTGGCGCTTTGAGAGCTCTCCTGCTTCACCAGCGAAACAGTAACACGCTCTTCCTACACTGTTTCCCATGATAACTCTGTACGTTATATATAATGTTACGTCTTTCTTGGACTCGTTGTAACTTGTAAGTAAGCTCAACCTAGCTAGCGTTAGCCGTTAGATACTTAGATTTCGATGCGTTTGTTCATTGCGTGGTTCTGAGTGATATAGAGAGAGAAGATGAAGATGATGTCGAAGAATCTCTGACAAAGGCGAGGAAGAGAGAGAGAGTGAGAGAGTTGACTTTAGAGATCGGTAAGTAATAACTTTGTGTTTGTACTTTATAGAAAATTGTTTAATGTTTTTGAACTATTTTAATGTTAATGTTGAGGTTGACTTTGGGTTTCTAGAGAGTTTTCGCGTGCGGTTTCAGAGAATAAGAAATTATATATAGTGGAGTCCTAAAATTTGAGAATCTAATGTCAACTCTTGGAAAAGTTGGATAAAAACATATTATATGATTGTACTATTAGGATTTGAGTACTGTTACTGACCTAATAAGTGATGATGTTAAGACTATTTTAATTTTTTTTATTTTACATGAAATTTATAAATTAAAGTGTCACTGATCAGTAAAATAAAAATAAAAATTAATTGATTATTTTTTAATTTTAATGTTGTAAAATTTGTAATACTTTTATTATTCTTTTAATAAATTTCATAACAAATGAGTTAGTAAGCTTTTACTAATTTTGAATGAGTAATTCTACCACCACATAAACTATTTTATAACATTTTTAAAATTACTGATGTGACAAATTTTTATCAGTTCTCATTGAACCCTCCACTAGCATTTTTTTTTTAGGTAATTGTGATTTTTTTTTTTTGGCAATTATATTAAGGAAAAATACTAGGATCACAACTTTTGTCATAACCTACCCACATAGAAATTTGTTAGAGGTGGAGTAAAAATGGTGGATCCATATGGGTCCATCACTCACAACTCAAAACATGAATAAGTTACAGTAAAGTTGTGACAAAAATTGTGGTCTTAGCATTACTCATATACTTGTCATTAGAATTTAGAAACGAGGAGCTAGCTATCTGGGTGTTCTTTTTGGCCATGTAAACGCTATCTGGGGTTTATTAATACCATGCCTCAGATACCATATGGATGGATTCTAGTTGTTTTATGTGTGACTAACGTGGATTAGATGAATGATTATGCGTTTATAGGTTTTTAAATTAATTAAAAAGTAAATTGTTGTGATTGTAATCATGTTGATGCGTGCCTTCAATTATTTTGATTGAGAAAATTATATTTTATATTCTTAAATCTTGTAAATTGGACTTGGTAGATAAGTAATTACATCATACAGACAATTATTTGCACTCTCTGTAACTTGTGTCAATTACAGTTTCATCTTTGATATCAAGAAGTTTGTGATTCAATAACATAATTTGGCCTTTCCTCCTCTAGAGAACGGAGTTTGTATACTCCAAAATTTTGTGAGAAAAAAAACAGTACAATTAATTTTTGGTTGCTAAACAAAAAATAAAAATAAGAGCAAAGATGAAAGAAGGGTTTACATTGGTTTTTCCAAAGAAAAAAAAATTGGCAATTTGGGGTTTCAACTCCAAGGGGTTGACAAAAGACCAAAAGAGTTCCAACTTCCAGTGATATCATAGAAAGTGTGAAGGACGCTAGCCTTTTTATTATTATATATAAATTTATTTGAAGTTTAAGTTCAAGTTCACATTGAAGTTTACGATTTTGTGTATTCCTTTAAACTCTGTTAATAGCAGGTAGCTATCACATTGTTCGACTAATAAATAAAATAATGGCATACGTGAGAGCCAAAAATCTGTGTTTTTACACACATATATATATTTGGGGCTAGCAAAAGCGCATTCACACGAATAATAAAAATTAAAAATAAAACATCAACAAGAGATAATGACATTTAATGCAGTTCAACCAACTTCATGCCTACGTCCACGCCAATTAAAATATCCACTATCAACGATATGGATTACAACAACGTTAATCAACACTCACAACTAGGGACGGTTCTACATTGATGCCAAGGTGATCATAGGACCACCCTGACCTAGAAAAAAATTATTATTATACATAAAATTTAAAAAGTTTATGATTTCTTTACTTTAAAAAAAATTTGTGACCATCCTAAATTTTTCTAGGCTCAACATAAATAAACTTTGGACAAAATTTGATAACAAACTTGGTTGTAGATTAAGCTACAACTCCACCTAATATTTTTTTTATTGAATGTGAATTTTGACAAATCTACCGTTGTATTACATTTTCTTCTTATATCATCCATTACAAAATATCAATAAAATCAAAGATCAAAAGTTATGTTATCAATTAAACATTTAAATTTTGAGTTTTTGTAGTTAAAATTATACATAAAATATAAATTTATGGATCGAATACTAAATAACATCTGATTGACATGAAATCTAACATGCATTTAAAAACATAAAGAAAATGTAATTCAACTATTAGATTTTCAAGATATGTAGCTATATTAATTTGTTTAGTGAGAGTTATAACCTCAAACTATAACTAAATTTGTAACCAAACTTCTTTTAAAAAAAAAAATTGTAACCAAACTTTGGTCCTCTTCACATTATATTTGGGCTTTAGAAACAAAAAGGAAAAGCCCAAAAAATTTTATTGAACAAAAATTTTGAAAGAGATCTAACTATAGCATTGATAATGAGACTACAGCAATTTTAAAATAAGAAAACTTGTAGAAGAAAATTGTAAGATTTTAAGTATTTGCATTTTTTTTTTGTTGTCAATATATGAAATTCTATTTTTATTAGATTTTATATAATTTAAGTTTCATAATTACCATTTACCACCCTTTAAAAAATTCATGGAGCCGCCACTACTCACAACTCACACGAACAACACTCACAAACCTCACCAACATAAACTCACAAACCCAAAGCCTCAATACACCCAATAAATCTCTCACACTCACAAAACAAAAAACTCTCAACACACAACCATGGGTAATCTTTCAACTCCAAATAATCTACTAACTACTCTTTGAAAAAACCCACCATGTTCTTCTAGAAGTTTTTCACCTTTCCCCACGTGGGAGGAATCTTGGGCAAAAGCCACCAAACCCTTTGCAACAATGCCTATTTATAAAACTTCAATTTTATTCCTTGATGGACAAGGAGTACTCATTACTTCTTCAATAAGTAATAATTTTCCTCCTATGACAAGGAGAATCATTGTCTTCCACACCATGGAATTATCTTTGCTTCTACGTCAAGGAAACTCAAACCAAAACTAATTAGAAATTAGAGGCAATATTCAACAAATTATAAAGTTTAAGAGATTGCAGGGCCAATTGGAAAAGGATAAAAGTGCGAGCAGTTATTCAAGTGTTCGTAAGCAAGCGAGCAATTATATGGGCACATAAGAGATGATGTAATAACTACCAATAATGGGGTATAAATAGGAATTAGTTACTCTTTTAGAAGACACACACATAATTTGACAAACTAGATTTCATATCTGATTAACGGAATGATAACTTCATGTTTGTAAGTGCGTTCTACCTCACATGAATTATCTAGGAGTAGTATCCTAACTTCACTTAGGAGCTTGTAACTTAATCTTAATTCTGTACTTGTGTGATCTTGTAATATGATATTTGTGACTCATTGTGATATCAATAGGATTGTTACTTTTTGTTTTGTTCCTCTGTTCTCGGTTTATTTGTACTTTTGAAAGTTCTACTAGTTTAAGTTGTGGCAAAATCCATCTTTTTGGTGCGAAGTCCCGTCTTGCATATAGTATCCTCGCGCGAACAGCCTGTTTAGAATTAGTTTGTACTCTCTAACAAATTAGTCTATCCAGCTGCCATAAATCGTCCTTCTTAAGAGGAAGAATGTGCTTTCTACATACAGTATGTTGTATTTTCAATTAAAATATGTATTTTTGTGTTAAAACAGGGATCATTTACATTTAGATATGCTGTTTCCTTTCTTTTTTTTATGGGAGGGAGTAGCTATCAATAAGTTCAATAAGAAACTATTTACTGAAAACATCGGGAGCACCTGTACGAATGTCTTGGCTTGTAAAAAGTGTTCAGAATTTCTAAGTTTTTAACAAGAATCAACTAGTTAATACCCTGACCAATTGAACAGATTGTGCATAAAAAATGCATGATATATAGGAAAATAAAATTAGGTGGAAACTAAAAACGTGTAAATTTTCAAGATGTAATTTTTTTATTTATTTAGCATCTAATGCAAAAAAGAAAAAGGAGTATATTCCCTTTTTCTTTTTTGGTGGGTGAAACCTGAAATGAAATAAAGCATACATCTAAAGCATGGCTCTTTAAAATCATATATTTCATTTTTGCTATATGTCACAGTTAATGACCTCATGGGAACCACCTTCCTTTTGTTTCTCTCTTTTTAGCCAATACCTTTGTTTTTTCTCTATTTTAATTGGAACTCAGAAAGAAAGAAAAGAGTTCACAACCAAAAGAGTTGGCCATGACCATGAGATTTAGACCTGAGATGTCTCTTCTCTCTTTTTTCTTTTACTTTTTTAAGGACTTTAATTCATGTAGTGCGTTGATGTTCACTAAAGAGTAAAGACTAAAGAAAGAAAAAGAAATGTTAATGGGCCTGGAGCTGTACTGAATAGTAAGGGAGTGATTGAGATTTCAATATATATATTTAAAATAAATAAATAAAAATTGACCACCCTTTGCGAGCCTTCAAAATCCAAGAATTGAGAGGGACTGTTTGTTGGAAGGAGTTGACATATATGAGGACCGAGCCCATTCTATATTTGGGGCAGGAAGGATTTCAGTTTATTTTCAATGAGTTTTCTGACAAAATTTTCATCAATCACAGCTTTTTTTTTTTTTTTTTTTTTTTTGTATAGACATCAATCACAATTTACATCCTAATATGTATCCTTATTAGTTGGTAGAGGGCTAAACCGCTAAAGGCTCTTCGTAACAATTTTTTAGCCCACCTTGACAAAGAAAATCAAAGAATTTCAAGGAAGGTAATTGGCTCTCCATAGCAACTTATAATTATACTTTATCTTCAGATTGGATGGGGTAGTATATGGGAAGTGCAAGGGATTGTAGTCTTGTAGAGCACTTTGACACTACCTTCTATCATGTAAAAATCCATTTATTTAGAAATCTAAATAGGACGAGATAAGAAAAAATCATTATTTATTTTTGTGAAGGCTTTGGAAACTGAACCCATAATTCTAAGACAAGAGCCTAAGGTACTTTGAGCCAATTTCAAGACGACATGCACTTGAGATGTTCATTTTTAGGCAAAATGATATTATATTTAGGATGCATAGCTTAGCTTCTCACAACACATGAGACTCACACGTTATGAGAAGTTTGATATATATACCCGAAATATGATATACTTGAGCTTCACCCTTCACTACAGTGATGTTTGTCTGCAAAGCAAAGCCATGTTTTGCACAACCCACAGGTCCTAAGTCCACACAGTACTTGGTGTTGAAGCCCAAGCTACAAAAAAACTCCAACAGCTCCATGTTTGAAACCATCCAGAAGGGAGGAGCATAAGGCTCTAGATCTCCAAAACTTGGTCAAGGCTCCAAATCTCCAAACAGACAGGGATGGCTGATTGATGGTTGAAAAAACCTATTCAACCAACCATTCTTAGAAAGCTTATTTGGTGTAAGAAGCTTGATTGGGAAATACAAATTGAAAAAAGTGAGAAACAACACTCCTATTTCCCATATTTTAGGCCTCCCATCACTGTATTTTGATATGAACTCGCTGCTATGGTTTATGTAAACATATTTTAGGCGAGGTTAAGCATTCACATTAGTCTTGTAAATATCATTTGTTGGTAATATTTAGCATCAAAACCCCAAAGCTCCCTATTACCCGGTCTTGCAAAGTCTTGCAATTACAACAAAAAAAATTGCAATTGTGTTACAATGTCATCCTATTTTTATGATGGCATTATAGCAATTTGTAAAAGGTTTATAGTGTATTTTATGGTGGTAAGTAGGTATTTTTAATTATTTTTTATGAAGAGGAAGAGAGAGAAAGAGTTGGTGAAATTAATATTTTTAATGAATAGATAAGATAAATAAAAATTGAGATGTTGGGTGTGTTATAAAATGGTATGGTATAATTTTTTTTTTTTTTTTTTTGATGAGAGGTATGGTATAATTGATAAAATAGTTTTTAAGATGGTAAAATAGAATAGTTTCAAAAAAGCGGAAGTAAATGCTAACAGCTTATACGAAAATTAATGGGGCTGTTGTCATGTTACTGTTTCTTACTATTAGTGATACTTATAAGAATAGTGTAAATTATGAGAAATTATTGTGTACTCTCGGAATATCATAAATGCATATTCTCTCATCTCACATGAATGGTAGGTCTCACTAATTAAATTCATGGTGGGACTCACCATTCATGTGAAATGAGAGATTACGCATATATGATACTTCAAAAGTACCTAATAATTTTCCCTAAATTATCTTATTGTACCATGCAAAAGTTGTGATGGTAGCCTAAAATGTTAGTCAGGTCAAAGCTCTAAACTGTTTGATTTTTATTTTTATTTTTTTAATCTGTAAAAGGAAGCCTTCTTCACGTTAAAAATTCAAAACTGGCTTACTGTTAGTTTGGTTTGATTGCCATTTCATTGTTCAATCCCTTTTACAATTAGAAATTTAGCTTGAATATGGATTTTTGAGTCCAAAACCACAAACCCAAAAATGTAGATCGATAATCCAGACCAAACCCAACCTAACTCAGGTGGACTAGACTAGACCGAACCATCCTTCTTTTCGACTAGTATTGGTCCAGTTTTTAACAGACTGACCAAACTGGTCTGGCCCTAAAATCTATTTAAAAACCAGACTAATATCACCCTTAACACACACACACAATACATATACTTAAGCAGCGGCGGTTTCAGGAATTTTTTTCAGGGTATTCTTTAAGAAGTATAAATTACACAATCTAATAAAAAGAGAAATTCAGTTTCTAAAAAAAAATAAATAAAAAATAAAAAGAGAAATTAATATATTGACAACAACAATAATCAAAAAACACGCAAATATATAGAGTTTACAATTGCCTTCTACGAGTTTTCATATTTTGAAATCGTTGCATAATAGTCTCATTATCAATGTTACAAGCTACATCTCTTTCAATATATACAACCAAGCAATCATTCATTCACTGATCTCCCATTCAATTGCGCAGCTCATTCTTTATATATTTCATTGCTGAAAAACTTCTTTCTACCATTACAGTAGCAACAGAAAGGGTTAAAACTAACTTTACAAGCAAATAAACTAATTAACCGTGATGACGTCATAATTAATTTAAGAATTTTTTTAAAAATAAATAAATACATTAATTAGTAAAAGTAGAAAAATTGACTAAAATAGTCAAAATAAATATTGAGATTTATCTTTCAAGTGTATTTTTTATATCATAACTTTCATAAGAAAAATAAGAAATACTAAATTATAAGCAAACATAAATTAAATATCAAGTTTCTTAATCAAGGAGTTGATAACATCATGGAAATTCTTAACCCCAAAAAAAAAAAAATCATGGAAATTGTTTTAATTTAGAGAAGAGATGAAATATATATATATATATATATATATATACACACACCCACATACTTATATAACATTTTTGTGCTAGTCTATATTTAAATTAATCTTAAGTTATGCCCAACAGCTCAAGTCCATTTAAATGGTTAACTATTTATTAAATTTTAAAAAAAAATCGTAAAATCCAAAAGAGTGGCAGACTTGCCCATTAAAAAATTAATTAAATCCCCCTCAAAAAAATAATTAAATAATAAATACTAATACAAGGCCCAAGTAAATGGTTGACAGCCAATCATTTGGTACAAGTAAAAGAAGAAAGTATTGACACTTTACACTTTAACAACCAAGCATTTACTAACTTGTGGAAGACCATGATAGAAAAAATAAAAAGTTTGTCTTCATCATCGGCAAACGGGCAAAGAATAGCAGAGACTTTAGAAAGAGCAAAAATGCAGAAACAACAAAACAAAAAAAAACAAAAACAAAAAAAAGAGAGAGAGAGAGAGAGAAGAAAAAGAAGAAGAAATGGAGATGCAAGCTCATGGTCTGTCAGCATCTCACCGTGGTTGAGAAGCTTCAACAATGGTAAACAAATTTTTTTTATTTGAGGGTATCCTGATTTTGCTTGAGGGTGTTCCTAATTTTTTTTAAGAATAATCAAATAAAAAAATTTAAATTATTATATATAAATTTTTTTTTTTTTCAGGTCAGCGTGTTCCTGGGAACTTCCTGGACGGAACATGGCGCCGCCACTACACTTAACTCTTTTTCTTCTTTTCTTTTTTTTTTTCCTAAACTTAAGACTTAAGTCTTCATCACATAGTATAATGCTATCCCATATTAAATTATCAATTCAAAATCAAATAATGTACGTTCTTAATGTCATTATATTACAAATATGCCATATGTGAGTAAATTAACCAAAATAAAATACAGAAATTGTTGATGCTCATTTTGGCAGAAAAGCCGAATAGGAGGAAGAAGTCCAACAATATGGGAAGAAAAGATTTAGTAAATTAGGAGAAAAAACCATTAAACTCAAATGGCAGGAATAATGAATCATAGGCCTAGAAAATAATAAATGGGCTTCAAAAGAAGCAAGTGGGCCTAGAGGAGCCCAGAGAAGGAAGTAGTAAACCCATAGGCATTTATATGAGATAGAAAGCAAGCAAAAATAGGTCAAAGAGGCTCGAAGCAATGAATTAAGTGAGTAAGGGGTTGATGGAAAATCCATAAATCCCAAAAGTGAAGGATATGGTAATTGGGCCGGGAAAGCGAAAAAGTCTTAGCAAAAACTCATGGGAATGCAGAATTAGAACGGGTCAAGGATGCCCGAGGAAATGAAATGAGCCGAGGAAGCCCAAGAAAGAAGAAATGGGCCAAGGAAGCCCATAAACAATGGAATGAGTTAAGAAAGCTCGAAGAAGCATGAATGCAAGCCCAATGGCATGGCAGGCCCGAAAGAGGCCCAGCAAGCACAGACCAAGCAATACCACAACAGGAATAACATAATGGCATGGCAGAAATGTTAACAAGTGTACAGAAGGAGCAAAGAATGGGTTGAAGAGAGAAAAGCCCACAATCAGGCAAGGCACAGCCCATAAAGGAAGCAAGTCATAAAGAATGAAGGCTCAGAAACCCGTTCATGCCACAAGAGGTTAAGAATGAGCAGCAGAACGCATAAACGGGCCTTCAGGCCATGGCAAACGCATGAGCAGCAGACAAGCTTTGAACACACACAGAAGTGGAGCACGCACAAGGCTCAGGTACCACCAACCTGTACCCAACCAATACAGGAGTGGTGAGCCATAGGTTAAAGGTAAGAGAGGGTATGGTCGGGCGGTGAGGAGAAGGGGGAGCTTATTTTGGGGTTTCCGCTCAAACTCTTTTGAGGGAAATGTCCTACTGGAATGACATACCACTCAAAATAAGGAAATATGAGTTGAAATCACTAGGTGCATGCCATGAGAGATAGTGAGAAAGAATGCCCTCTAAGAAGAACAGCTGACAATGGTGGTGACTGAGCAGCTGACAGACCAGTGGGTGGTCTAGAAGGTCACCAACATCCAGACAAAAGTGGTTAAGAGGTAAAATGGTAAAAACTAATCACGGCATGCAGTATATAAGGAGCCTCCGCTGTGCACATTACAACATCACAACATTACATCACCACAACACCAGAAGAACAACATTACATGAGCAAGAACTAAAAAGAAAAGAGGGAAAAGCAGAGTAACAAAACCTAGAAAAGGAAAATTAGGAGAAAGAAAAAACAGAGAGTATGCAAAAGTGTGATAACAGGCACGCACCAATAGGCTAATTCCTTCTCTCCCTCTAAAAGCCTACCCTCTATTAAGGATTAAGGATTTTTTGGGCATAAGCCATTTAGGCTCATCTTCTAAAAGTGGGTAATTTCTAGAGCAGGACTTTCCTGTAAAGTTATCCACGTTGAGGAAGTGGTTCCCTCTTTGGTCTTAGCTCTGTAATACAACTAAGCACGGCAGACTAACCTTTTCTCCTTAAATCTTATTGATTGATTATCGGTGTTACCTTTTCTTTTATTTTATTATTATTATTATTTCTTTTTTGTAATGCGTTTTCTATTGTTGTGCTACTCTTTTCTCTAATTGAGAATTCTTCGCTTGTTTTGATTAACAGTGAGCTCTTATCCTTTATTTTTGTTATATTATACTTGCCTGTCATAACTCTTTTGTAACAATTTCATCTGCCATGGGCATGTGACCAAAGTTTCAACAAAAAGGTTTTAGTTTGCGCACAACCCAGTTCAAGGTGAGTTACAATTGGACCAGTCCTAACTATCCTACTCAGAACCTTTGGGCCGTAGTGTGGCAAGAGGCAGCCTAGCCTACAATCTCAAAAAGACACACAACAGAAAAGAAAAGAAATAAATTTTTAAAATAAATTTTTTTTTAAAAAATCAAAAAAATGATTTAGTCACATTTCAGCTGAAATCATCATACTCACTAGAATGAGTAATTCTTAGGTATCCTCAAAATACAAAGAATGATACTCTCTCCTCTCATATTCATAGTAGGGTCCACACATTAAATTTATGATGGGATCTATCATGAATGTAAGAGAAAAAGGCATAATTTCTCCTTACTCTAAGAGTACCTAAGAATTTTCCCACTACATTCTCAAAAAACAAAAAAGAATTTTCCCACTAAAATTTAGCAGATTGGACTGGATTCAGATCCTCTAGATTTTTTAGAGTACTCTACCAATAAATTTCCTTAAATCCTAACCACTCTTTAATGATTTAATGATCTAGATGGCATGTCAGCATTCCACTAATAATATTCTTAAAATAATAAAATATTGTTGCAAACAAAACAATTAAAAATATTGTTAATGAAATGCTGACATGGCAGAATCTAAATCATTAAATCATTGAAGAATTGTTAGAATTTAAGAAAATATATTTAATAGAGTACCCTAAGAAATCTAGAGAATCTAAATCCGATTGGACTATTATAGGAAAATGGATAAGAAGATGCCAAAACTTAACCCAATGTGGAATTAGGAGATGATTCTGATCATACAATTTAGGCGGAAATACTTTTTTCGTCCCTACATTTTAACACGATTTCCACTTTGGTCCCTAACTTTTTTTTTCACCGATTTTAGTCCCTATTCTAGAAAACGCGTCTCTTTTTTGTCCCTACCGTTACATCAGAGACGGAAATTGCACAGTTGGCAAATGGAATAAATTAAAAATATTAAAATAATACCCACAAATGCCACGTCATTTTTTAAAAACAAAAAATTAATTTGTAAATTTTAACCAAATGAAAAAAAAAAAAAAAAAAAAAAAGGAAAAAACTGAAATAAAAATAAAAACTAAGAAAATTCAAAAACCCAAAAATAAAAACAGAACTTCCTTCAACCAAACACAAACCCAGCAGCTGACATTTCTTCCATCTTCAGAAAACCCAAATCCAAGCTAAGGCTAAGAGGCCATCCCTGGCGAGAATGGCGACGGCTTCGCCGAATGCCTTGTGGTTGGTGGGCTTTCCACGGCGGGGATGAGCGTTGTCAAGTGAGATCGTCTTGGATGAGAGCAGCGGCACGGCGGCATCGACATCGACATCGGCGACTCCTCCGTGGCCAACTCCTCCGCCGCTACTGCTTCTCCAACTCAAACCCATTCTCCATCGCTACCCCGAACTGCTGGGTCTCAAAAAGTCCCTCATTCTTCTTCCATTTCCGATTCTTTCTCTCTCGGCGGAGTCATGGTTTTGCTGTTTTGGGAAATGGGTTTGATCGGCAGGGTCTGTTGACCGGTGGTGGTGGCGGTGGTTTTGGGATCTGGGTTTGATTTTGGTAGTCGTGGCTCTCCGTGAGTGAGGTGGTCGTGGCTCGTTGTGGGTCACCGTGGGTGGGGTGGTCGTGGCTCACCATGGGTGGTCTTGGCTCGCTGTGGGTCGGTTGGATTTGATGGGTTGGCTGGGTTGGATTCGATGGTGGCTGGGTTGGCTTGGATGGTTGTTGGGTTGGTTTAGCTAGTGGGTTTGTGGCTCGGCAAAACTGAAGGTAATGGATCTCGGGTATGGATCTTAGTGGTTTGGGTATAGAGGTTTGGTAGTGAATTTTCTGGGCTTTGCGTAGGTATGAATTTTCTAGGTATGGAGGTTTGGTATTGAAGGGTATGGATCTTAGTGGTTTGCATGGGTATGAATTTTCTGGATTTGTTCTTGTTCTCCTTCTGGGCTTTGAATTTTCTGGGGTTTTGAAAATGGATCTGTTGGTCGGTGGTGGTGCGGTGGTTTTGGGATCTAGGTTTGATTGTGGTAGTGGTGGTGGTGGTTTTGGGATCTGGGTTTGATTATAGGTTTATGGGTTTGTTGGAGATTGGTTTGTTTACTGGGTTTGTGGGTTTGATTTGCTAAAGATTTGGGTTTGAGTTCTAGGGTTGCTGGGTTTGATTTGGGAGTTCTTGATTTGCTGGGTTTGAGTTCTTGATTTGCTGGAGATTTGAGTTCTTGATTTCTTCATTCTTCATGTTAGCATTTAATTTAATTTTTTTTTCTTGTTTTCATTTATGTCCTAGTGATTTGGGTTTGAGTTCTTGGCTGCTGGGTTTGTGATCTTGTGATGGGTTTGAGTTCTTGGTTGCTGGGATTGATTTGGGAAGAATATGAAGGACAAGTTTTAAAATGAAGAGCACTAATAAAATGAAGAACACTAATAACATTAAGAAATTTTTTTTAATTAAATTAAATTTATAGTTTTTTTTAATTTAATTTAATTTAATTTTTAAAATTTTCTGACATGGTTTTTTAAAAAAATTAAAATGCTGACATGGCATTAAAAAAAGCCAAATAATATTTTTTAATAATATTTTAATTGCTACAGTAGCGCCACGTCAGCTTCCGTCTGCCACCTAGGACTTTGCCGTTAGGCCACTGACGGTAGGGACAAAAAAGAGACGCGTTTTCTAGAATAGGGACTAAAATCGGTGAAAAAAAAAGTTAGAGACCAAAGTAAAAATCGTGTGAAAATATAGAGACGAAAAAGGTATTTCCGCCTACAATTTAATTATTCAGAAGGAAATTTTTTGACCGAAATAAAATGAAATTCAACACTGCGTATATTGACCGGGTCAATTCTCTGGCTCTGCGACTGTGCCCCCACACTTTAGCTTCTTCTTCTTTTTTGAGAAAGGCCCCACACTTACCTAGCTAGGAAAGACAATATTCAAAGAAAACAATACCAAAAAGTATATATATATATATATATATATAGTTATATATATAAAATAAAAACCACAACCAAACAGAGGGCGTTATACCGTTAAGTTGGTTAGAACCAGAAGGGCAACATGAAAACATTGGCGCATGTTAGAACTTAGAACCGAACACAGGCCAATAAAAGGAGAGAGAGAAAGAGAAAGAAGGCATTAAAGCTCAGAAATTTGAGGGAGAACAAATACCAAAACCAATCCGAAACATAGGGGATGGAATAGTCTCCTCCTTTGGTGTCTTTGAACCAACAAACACTTGATCTTTCTTTGGTTTGTTAATTTATCGTTGTATTCTTTGTTCAAATAAAAAAAATAAATTATCAATGTATTCTTTGTGCCCCTCTCTCTTGCCATGGCTATGGCCAAAACTGTGCACAGCCGCAACAACTTGTTGAGCCACACATTTCTCCTCCCCAAAGGTAATAATAATGTTCCTTCCCTATCCCTTTTTTTTAAAGAAAAAAAAATGCTGGGCTTTTTTAGTGATTCATGTGTAAAGCAATTAAAATGAAAAAAAAAACAAAAATTGAAGAAGGCCTAGGGGTTTTTATGCATAAATATATATATATATGCGTGTGTGTATATATTTTTTTCCAGTAAATTTCATAGCCCATAATGATAATAATTTGCCTACCTTTTTTTCTCTACGACCAAACATGGAAATCAAATGCTAAATTGGGTCTTCCTTCCTTCTCATCCCCAACCACTCCAGATACCAAAATGAGAGAGTAAGTCTTGAATTTTTTTTTTTTTTTTTGGGTCAGAGATAATTAGCTAAAATCTTCAAGTTGAATTCATTTATATGTTTCTCTCTCATGTTTTGGACTCGTATAATTCTTTGCTAGCTTATGGGTAATATTCCTTTATTTATCAATATAAAACCGTGCTGATTTTTTTTTTTGCATGATGGATTCAATCATTTTTAAAATTTTACATTTTTTTTTTTTAATCTTTACCAAATATCAATTAGAGCTATTGTCATGTGAAAATTCAATTTTCACAATCTAACACATACTTATGCCAAGACAATGGAATTCCATGTTTGTGTGATCAGTGCTGCTTGATGTTCATGTTATCTTTGAGCAGGTTTGACAAGCTTTTAGCTGAAGTTATTTGTCACTCGAGCAAGTTTGAAAGGCAGAGTTTCTGAACAATGGGAAAGCATTCTCCATTTTCGATGGATAGAACTGATCCAGGATGCGTGTGGAGTATGCTTCATTTTATTAAGTACCAGCACTGGGGTTATATTAAGAAAAAATTTACACCCAAATGGCGTGGTGGTGGGCGTGTCGTGGGTAATCAACATTTTTTTATGCAAAATTATCTTCATCTAATTACTGTAGGTTCTTTAGTTGCTTTAGCAAGATATGTTAATTTGGTGTCATATCTATATGTGATCTTTAAATCAGATGATAAGTCTTCTATTCATATACGATTCAGACATCAGATAGGAAGCTTCTTTCAGTTCAAATTTGAATCTGATTCTGATATCTGATGGTATTATGCCAAAGATAATTATGTGGACTGGATTCTTATTATTTTGATATGCAAAATGTCCTAGGTGGAAACATCACTGTTATTATCACTCTCTTCAGGATCCCTTTGATGATAAACTGACATGTGATATAGACTTCCAAGTTACTTATGTTAACAACATCTTTTTCTTCTTTGTAGGAGTTGGAAGCCCAGGGAACGATACAACTGGCTTAAGAGAAGACAAAAGGAAAAAGTCTTATAGTGTTGATATGGACAACTCTGTTGTAAGTTAACGCAGAAGGATTTTTGCTAGCATGCATTTGTACTTCTTTTTTAAGACCACAGTTTTTATGTGAACCACCAATAGAATTTAAAAAGGGGGGAAGGGCAGGTCTTGGTTCTTGGTTCTTGGTACTTGGTACTTGGTCCTGATGATTTAGGATTCTAGTCAGTACATTGAATTTCTTGGTGATCCTTCTGATTTAGATTAGTGACAGTAGGTTGAATCTAAAATATAGAAATTAGAATGTATCAATTTCTGATTAGCATCTTTACAATAATAATTTAATAAAGAATTTAGCAAAGTTGGTCTGACTTGAAATTTATCAGGTTGGAGAAAAACTGATACAGTCTGCTCGAGAACCTAAAAGTTCTGTTAAAACCAGAATAAAAGCACTGATTGCTGAGGAGATATCCAAAAAGAAGGGCCACCATCACCGAACTTCATCCTGTCCTGCTAGGCCACTTTTAAAGCGAAGTGATTCCATTCATCACTTGCAACCTTCAGCTTTGGATACCCTTGTTGATCCAGTATTAGATGATGGAAGTTCCAAAACTCTTCGCCAAACGCATAAATACTCTTCTGCTTCCAGCACAATGGATCCGCTGCCTCTGGTGTCCCATGAGGATCCAGTTACCAGTGACAAAAAATTTGAAGAGTGTGGCACCATGTTTACAGGAGAATTCTTGGAGCATAACCAGCTTAATGAGAATCAGCATCAACCAACTGAGAACCACACACTTTTTCAGGAAAAGTTGGACAACACAAAGCCTATGACGGAGCAGAAGTTACCACATGCAAAGGAGCTCACTCCAGATTCTTCACTCCAGACAAAGGATTTTCTGGACACCCTTGACACAAGAAATGTAAAAATGGCATTGACTAAGTATGAGTCATTCCCTTTACCTGGCTCATCAGGCGAAAGAGGCGCTGGGCCTAGCAAACTGACACACATGCAAGAGGGTATTGGGTCTCATGCAACAGAAAAAGTTAAGTTGCATAGTCAATCACAGAAGTCACTTGAGTCCAGATACTCGGGAGAACTTGTCAAAAAGTTGATGCCGTACAAAACTGAGTATGAAGCAGATGGAATTCTGAGATCAAATAAAAATACAGCTGAATTTGCTAATATTTCTTCTCTAGGTTCAGTCCAGCTTCTGAAAACCCGGAGTGAGATACATGAGAATCAAGTGGCTGTCAAGAGTTTCAAGGATATTAGACAGAAGATAAAGCATTTGATTAAGGAGAACAGAAAAGAGAGGCATCGGATTACTATGGATGCTATCCTTCACAAAATTCCTCATGGCCGTGAGTTTTCTAAGGAATGGAAGGAGATTGCCCATCTATTGAAGCACCCTGCAATGAATAGAGAAGGAAGAGACAGTCCTGGAATTTATTATTCTTCTCCTTCCCTCAGCAAGGGCCAAACACACCACATGAGAAGAACTTCATCTCTCAAAGAGTCAATGGAAAGATATTCTCAGTTGTATCAGACTAGTTTCAACAGAGAAGCCAAATACCGAACCTCTGAAAGACCAATATTGAGAAAAGAAGAGGCGTCTTTTCCTTCAGTAAGTCCTTCATTAAGTGCCCCCAAATCACTGGCAAGGGTTCGTTCTTTACCTATTCTCCAAGCTTATATCTATCAGGGTGAGGACTCTTCTGATGCTTTTTCTTCAGGAAGAATAACTAGCAATACTGCAGATGTCACGGAAAGCATAGAGCAAAGTTTTGTTGAACAGAAAAGCCTAGACCTTCCTATAGATTCAGAAAATCAGTTTCAATTACGTACTCTTGCTGAAAGTAAAACTCAAGAAAACTTGTATGGAGTTGGTGAAACTAATGCATTTATTGGAGATGAGGTTGAATCAATAGCAATTACAAACAATGAGGCAGATGCTAAAGGGGGTTTAATTGTTGATGATTTTTACAACTTGACAGCAGAGGAAATTGCTTCTCACAATGACAACGAAAAGGAAATTGGACCCACAAAGGAACCTATTGCTAAACTGGAAGAACTAACTCTGGTCTCTCTGCCTGACTCCAATTTTCAGGAGAAGACAGCCAGCCCTGAAGAGTTTCCTTCATCAGAAGGTATTCCCATTTGTCAATTTTTTTTCCTGAACACTTTATTATATCATCTCAATTCAAGTGCGTGTATTCTATTGCTCACCATCTCTACCCCAAGTGCATGTATTCTCTCTCAATTTAGATTGGTTAGGTAAAAAAAGAGGAACGCATGATTTTTTTACTTTGAAGTGAAATATTTGTTTTATCATGCTAAATTATAGACAAGCATATATTGAAGTTAGAATTTCAGAATTATCGTTTTGAGTGCTTTTTTTCTTAATTACATTATCATGTTGTACAGCAAAAGGTCCTGCCTTTGGATTGAACGGACTTCAAATTCCTATTGCTGCTGCCAAATTATTTTTACATATATAAGTTAGTGATTTTTGTGTTTGATGGTTTCCTGATCACTTTCCTATATAAAAGTACAGTTTGTATCCATTCATAAAGCTATTTTACTTTGTTCCCTTTAAATTGAGTTAAGAAAATCACCTGCCCCTTTCACCAACTTGTGTGCTTTATCACTGAAATGGATGGTGATTATATGAAAGCAGATTCAGAAGAAGTGAAGGGCAGACTTTCCAGTGGACTGGATACTGTGGTCAATCAGCAACATGAGTCTGGCATGATTACCCCTGTAGTGGTTGACAGAGGAGTGGAACTTCAGAAAGTAGAATTTCTGAAAAACCTTATGGAAAATGAAATTCCGCATCTTCAATTGGATGCAAAAGACAAAGCTGACTTTAATTACGTGAGAGATATACTGAAGCTGTCTGGATTCAGTGGAAATGAGGCCCTTGGTACATGGCATTCTGATGACCAGCCACTTGATCCTTCGATGTATGAGGAAGTGGAAGGCTGCCTGCTCCCGGATCCTGATTGTTCTGGAAATGAAGAAGGTGAAAATTGTAGTCACCTGCTTTTGTTTGATCTAATCAATGAAGCACTCAAGGAGATATATGAAAGGTCATACAGCTACTGTCCTGGTCCAGCAGGACACCAAGTTCTCAACGAAGTCTGGTCACTTATAAGATGGCACATGAGCCCGAGACCGGAAGTTCACCAGCCAGTGGATCGTGTTGTGATCAAAGATCTAGCAAAGAGAGATGGATGGATGAATCTCAAATTTGATACTGAATGTGTGGGGCATGAGTTGGAGGACTTGATTTTCGACGATCTTTTAGAAGAAGTTTTCATGACATGAACGTGGGGCTGGAACAAGTTGCTTCTAAAAGTGCCTTCTTTAACTTGATTAGCCATAAAATTCTTGGTTCCTGTTTTTTTGTGTTACTACTTACTCATATTGTCTTACTCAAAACTTCATGAAAAGAATAGGAAAGAAGCCAGGTGACAAAGAAAGTTCTTGTTGTATTAGTACTTTTAGTATAGCTACACTTATTTGAGAGTTCATGAAAGAAAGAAAGAAAGAAATCACACAAATGTTTAGTTTTAGTGTTATCTCCATTTTTAATTCTTATTAAATGAGGGTAAAGTAAAGTGTAATTTTATTCTCATTAAAATAAAATACCCTGTCTAATTTGGGAAAAATCTATGACGGAACTCACTCTTTTATTCCCTCCTTTTTCCTCTCTTTTAACTCATCCAATTGTTCTTTTCCTTCCTATTACTCTTTATCCCTTCATAAATTATTTGTTAGTGAAAAAATCTATTTTGCGTTCTTTGGATTAGGATTCTAAACACAAGAAAATAAATTTAAAATAATATAGTTTAATTAGCTCGTCACAATTTGTTAGTGAAAGAAGTTATTCTGTTGTATTCTTTGAATTATGGTCCTACAAATAAGAAAATAAAATTTTCAAATATGTCAATTGAATCTTCCCTTGGTAAAATCCCTCTATGATACATTTTATTAGTTGATCATCTCTAATTTATGATACAAGTTAAGTCATTTGAGGCTCCCGTCTTTTCCTCTCTTCTTACTTATCCATCCAACCATCATCTTCCTTTTCATTCTCTCCCTCTCTGTCACAAACAGTTTATTAAGTATTACTCCTACAGGAAAGGGGTTTTCCCTCCCCATCCGCCTCTGCATTGCAACTTGCAAATGTCCCTTCCTCAACTAAGGTCTACTCTACTATACCCATAATGAAGATTCTGACATGGAACGTTATAAGAGCGAGAAACAATAGATTCCATTCCCACAATCGTTAGCTACTCCATACTTACTCGTAAGATTTTTGTCATCATGGAGCCATTGGGACACCATGTTGAATCAAACTGTGAGTTGAGTTTCTCTAACCATTTGCAAGTTGATTCCACTAGTGTTTTAGGTAGTTCCTGGCTTTTGTGGCGCCACCAACACCAAAATGAATGGTAGTTCACCACTCAAATGAAAGTATTCACTCTGAGCATAGCTTCTTGGATAAACAAGTCCGTCTTATTTCAGACGAAAATAACACTCGGTCAACTTAAAATTTTCTTCCAAAAAAGAGGTTGGAGTTGTAGTCGTATTATGATTTGATCTTCTTATCTTTGTTATTGTTTATAAATTTATAGAAGATTTTTCCCAGAAATATTTTTCTTTTTATTTGTGTTAACTATTAAGTAGGAGATACTATTGGTAATTGGGTAGTTGATCAGTTTTTTTTTTTAATTTCAACTTTTATTTTCCGAGATATTGGTTCTCTTTTTCTATATACTTTCTAGCTTGTTGACATTTACATATTTTTCCAATTAATTAATTATTAAAAGTCCTAACAGTTGAACCAACTAACCCGTATACCGAACCTTCGATAGATTGGTGCTTGGTACAATTCAGAAAACCATGGTCACAATAGGCAACGTCACAGTCCCTCCCATACAGACCAAAGGGCTCCACAGTAAGAGAAATAAGATTCTTAATCTTAGATTTCTTCTCTTTAAATTCCAACAAAATTTTCTAAGAAAATTTAGTACAAATACATTGTCCTATAACAAGTAATGAGCCAAAAAATGGACTTAGAGAAAAGAGGAAAGATAAAAGCACGAAAGCCTCTAGGGATTCAAAGTTACAAAATTTTAGATAGACTTACCACAATTTTAAAAATTAAAAATTAAAGAAGAAGAAAAAGAAGGAACTTGTGACACTTGGTCATTCGTCATCCGAATAATTGAACTTAATGGAGTGGGATTCCAAATCAATCTGCCCTCCTCTGTATGTCCCACGCTTCTTCTTGGTCTTTTCATGCCGAAAATCCCTGAGAGAGAGAGAGGTTGTTAGTGCTTCTCTCATACAATGAAGAACACAATGTAAGCGAAGGTATCAAAAAAGTGCAAGATATGCATTCTCATTCACATTGTAATGCTCATGTGCCATTCTCTCAGCCTGAATCTTCTCACTCAATTAGAAACATCACATATAATAATGGAAGCAGCTTTCATCATGTTTTGAAAATTGGCCGCTGAGTTAACAGCTTCTATTTGTTTCCCAAAAAATTGACGGTGGCGATAATAATAGTCAATAGTGTTTAGGCCAGCTTTTACCTCAACAACAGAATGTAAAAAATAACAATATATCCAACTAATATTGTCGTTTGTGTTTACTTTTCTCTGCTGTTCATCATCATGAACAACTTGTACTTTTTTTTTTCTCATTAATATTAGTTTTCTCTAATTACCTATCAAAAAAAAATATCCAACTAATATTGACATATATTTCATATTTAAAAATTTTAAAAATATATTTAAAAAAAAAAAAAAACTAATTTTGACATAAATGCCATAAAAGCAAAACAAACCTTCCTCTAACTTGCCCAAGAATTTCTTGAGCTTTAGCACCATAGCCATTTTCTGCACCATCCTGCAGAGAATTGACCAACAGTAAAAATCTAATACACGCACAGAAGAAAATACAGACCAAATTTGAGAGGGGGGGGGGGGGGGGGGGGGGGTGTGTTGTGGGGGTGGTGGTGTGAGGAGGAACGCTTTAAAAATATACACACACAAAGTATTAGTATACCACACCTTTGCCCAGTAAGAATTATCTTTAAGCCTCTCATCAGTGAAAACCATGTCATCAGCTTTTACCCGCTGAAATGCAGTAATTGCCTTTGGCTGCAACAACAGAACCCATCAACATAAATATAACTAGCTATCTACAGCAGTTAAGAAAACAACATTTTCACAGAAAAAGCTCTGCCCCTTCAGAAACATCCTCATCATCACACACAACATAAACAACAGAAACGAAATACAAACATTAAGAAAGAAAATCTCATCAGCACCAAGTTAAATCATAACAAATAGTGTGAGTGGGGAAGGAACCAAGAAAAGAAAATAGAAACAAATATCACAACCACAATTTGGTGCACTGAAAATCTGTCCTAAAAGAACTATCTTTGTCACAGCATCCTATGAAACTCCTCCCAACCACCCAGGGTAAAAAACCAATTCAAAACCCTTTTTTTGTAGTAAGTACTAATTTGTTGAATATATTGGTTCCTTTTAAAGAAATATTTGAATAAATCCATCCAAGTATTTTAGAGATACTTCTTCATTTGAACAGATCATTTATAAAGAACACAAGGGAAACAGTAGCTCATTTAAAGTAAAACCTAGAAAACACAAACACTTCATTTGAGGATAGGATAGGATACGTACCCGTGTCCTTTTTTAAAAATTTTATAAAAAAAAAATACAAGACACGGTTGGGACCCGAGAACAAGAGGAATCAAATAACTTTTCACAAAACAACGAGAGCATTCATGCTCTGAATAGTAATAGTGCATTTGAAAATTAATAAATATCTTTATTCTTGGTTTGCATTCTAATTTCTAACATCATTTAATAGTCATGAATTTGCTTTCTTATCTATTATTACTCTTAATTTGATAAATATTTAACATCATATGGAAAATAAATGTTTAATAATACATTGGAAATAAAAATAAAAATATATTATTTAATAGAGGTGTCCCGCCATACCCGTGTCCTTTTTTTACAAAAATTGCTGTGTCACCATGTCATATGTCATGCCAGTACCCCTACCTTTCCCCGTGTCTGTGCTTCTTAGAGTAAAACATTCTCAATGTCATTCTTTTTCAATGTAGTTCTATGAGAAAAACTCATGAAAAGTGCCACATTGGAATTTTTTTTTTTTTTTGATAAGTAAGAAGAAATTATTATTAAAAAAAGAAAAGCAAGAGAAACACAAAGAGTTCACGGTAGTGAACAATGGAAAAAAGAAACAACAAGACAAAACAGCCCCTAATCTATTCTAATAGAAGAAATAAAATCCGTAAGGGAAGAACAATCCGAGAAACCCCAACAACGAGACCAATCAAAGAGGGTCCTTTGGCAAAACTCTAATAACTGAACCACAGTTTTCCCCTCATCCTCAAAAGCCCGCCGATTCCATTCAGACCAAATAGTCCACATTAAACAGCCTGGGACCAAATCCCAAATATCAGAACTATGCTTCCCAAGCCAATGAAACCAACAGAATAATAAGTCTTCGACTGAACCTGGCATGACCCAAACAATCCCAAACAACCGAATCATATACATCAACAAAGAATGAGCTATCGGACAAAAAAGTAATAAGTGATCCACAGATTCCGCATTACAACAACACAAATAACATCGATTCGCCAATGGGCGACCACGAAGCATAAGATTATCCAAGGTTAGAATCTGACCCACACTGGAATTTTTTTATTAAGTAAAGAAGTAAAGATTTCATTAAATGAAAAAGACAAGGCTTACACAGGCAGTATACCATGGCACACTCAAACAGAGAAGGAATATAAAAATAAAAATCAACAGAGAAATATGCTATCTATCAATGACAACAAATCAGAACCAGAATTAGGGGAAAGCGAAAAGGCCTGATTCCATGCAAATAGAGTGCCTGCTATATGCAATTTAAGCTGGAATACCAAAGATTCTTTTATCTACAAAAACGTGAGAATTAATCCACACTAAACAAGATGGGATCGTACTAATTGCCAGCTGTTCTTGACTGGAAGGCCAGCCCAGCATAGCAGCAAATCCATCACCAATTTCACACCCAATAGACGACATAGAAAACCCCATAGCTCTCTAGCCACCCAACAATGTAGAAATAAGTGATTGATGGTCTCGCCATCCAACTTACACATAGAGACATGCTACACCAATCCAGAATAGTAATGTCTCATCTCCTTAAATTATCAATTGTTAAGAGCTTGCCTTTCACTGTTACCCACATAAAGAAACCAACCCGAGGCAGAGACTTAGCTCTTCAAGTAGCTCGCCATGGGAAGGAGGAATCCACACTTGTTCACAAGGTTCAATAATGAGTGCTAACTTTAAAGCCATTGGCCTTGGACAACCTCGAAGTCATCCATCCTCCTGATGTTGGCAAAACTAAATGGAGTATAAATCTTCCAAAAATGAATACAAATATTCCAATTCCCAATCATGTGTGGCTCAAGTAAAAATTGGGTTTCATGTTGAGTCATACAATCATCCGGCATAGCCTCTTTATCCCTAGCAATTGGAAAAAGATCCAGACACCAATAACTGAAGTGCTCCTCACTCCACCAACAATCATGCCAAAACTGAATTCTATCCCCAATTCTTATCTCATATTTCACAAAATTCATGAACGAAGCCCAACCATTACTTATAAGCTTCCAAAAACTCACACCATAGGTCCCTCACACAGGAGCTGTGCACCAACCACCTTGTGAAAACGCATACTTCATGACAATCACCCTACATTATAGAAATTGTTTCCACTCCAACGTGCCAAAGCCATTTTCCTAGCAGTACTTGATTGAAAACAATCAAACACGTAATCACCAAACCTACCTCCTAAAGAGAATAACAACATGTGTCCTAATTCACAAGGTAATATCAAAAAAAAAAAATTCACAAGGTAATATTTAAACACATCTGCCAAAACACCCCTAAGGAAGTCCCTTTGGATTTTTTTTCCCATATGATAAGCCATGCTAGTCGTAAGAGGATGAGAAAGGATGTTATAATTCCTCCATACAAATGCCACAATCCATCAAGAATTTCAAACATTGAATGAATCAGCTAACTTTTGTGTGGGTCTAACATTCTTTAGTTCAATGTTTGGGTTTGTTACTTAGCCCAATTGCTCCTTTAATAAAAAAAAGTAATGCGTGTAAGAAGGTCAAAACCGATTTCCACTTCACAGTTTTGACAGTTGAACCTCCGTTTAACCAAGTTGTTAGTGTGGACTCAGATCGGCACAGGTCCCAAATCATAGTTGAACCAATCTAGTTTTTAAAACTACATCTTCAACAGCTCACTATTAAATAAAAGGAGGTTTCTCATACACAGAAAATTAGATTGGTTATCAAATGGAATTTCCACCCTTGGGAGTGATCCAAATCTCATGGAGCGCACGAGGTACATACCAATAAAAATAATAATAAATAGTTTGTTTGCTTAATTTTGTAAAACATGGAGATAGATCTTAGATTTTTTTTGCATTCAAAATCAGAGTACATATGTCCATAAAGAGCATGTGATTACTGCATGAAACCGATTGACTAGTTTCTATAGTAAGATCACCTTAAAGCCAAACTGAACCATAAAAATAATTCATACACACAATATATGTTATGAATTTTACTGATATGTACATGCATGTATGTGACCAGAAGTACACCCAAAGTTAAGTAAACAAAAAGCCACCCCCAGAAAAGTTAATATGGCAATTCCCTCGAGCTGAATTGTGTCATGTTTGAAAAATCAAAAAAGCTAGAAAGGCTCAAGCACTGAATTACTAGGAAGCACAGATACTTCAGTTTTGCCATATCTAATACATATACCAGATAGGCAGATACCTCTGGGATACTCCTGCATGCATATCCTGGCCTTTTAAAAATAAATAAATAAAAAGGTGATATGTTTGGGACATGCTGATGATACTACTTTTTGATAAGAGATAGTCCAAACTTATTAAGATTTTTATTTATATTTTTTTTACATATTGATTTCAATGTTAAACAATTATCTAGTTATATTTTATTTACTCTTTTGGATCTTGGTTTGTATTCTAAACATCATTTAAAGGCCATGAATTTCACTATGTTTAACAATATATAAAAATATATATATAAATAAAAATATTTTTAATAAATAATTAATACACAGCCCCACCTTATCGTATCCTAATTTTTCAGGAATTTCCATATCACTGTATCCCATATCGTATTGTACCCGTACCCAAGCTTCTTAGCTGAATTAGCATATCACATATTAATAGCGGTTTTACAGAATTGTCATTTGAAAAAAACTATATACGAAAAAAATTTCTCATGAAGTTGGTGCTAACTAAGTCCAAATTGCTATTGCTACAAATATTTTACAACTTGATAGTCAATTTCAAATGCAGAGAAGACAACATTAACCTTAATAATCCATGAATGAAACATTTACCATATAATATTGAAAAAAAGTTTATGAAGACACTTTTTTCTCCCTCCCCCTCCCCCTCCCCTTCTTTTTGGATAAGTACTCTGAAGACACTATTCTCTTCTTATTATCTATCACAATATTTAAAGTAAAATTTGTCTAAATTTTCCAATGGATTTTGAATCACTGATCGCATTCCCTTATTTAAAGAATGATGGGTCCCAACTTACTCTAATTCGTGGTATTTTAGATAAAAATGCTACATCATATGATGAGAGAAGCTGAAAACAACATAGGTAGACGTGGTTAAAAAAGATATGATAAATATGAAGGTGAAAATGTACAATTGTACATCGGATAAAATATTAAAAACCAATATAGTGGCTGACCTCAAATAGTTTTAAAAAAAGGATCTATAAAATCAACCTGAATTAATTGGGATTAAGTTTTTATTTAGTTTGGTTTATTATATATTATATAACTGAACTGACACATAAAGGAACTAATGTGAACTACAGAGAATATCATTCAAGCAACAACTCCTAACTTAATAACATATATAAATGACAGGACTCAAAAAGTATGTGCATGCATATTGTTTACGGTAGAAATTTAATACAATGGATAGTCTCACATGCAAACCAGAGAAAGCCATATATTAGACTCAGATGGTACCTACAACAAAAGACATGTAATGATAGTATTTTGGGAACTCATCATATACATGGCTGCATTTGATAAATTGAAGGATTTGGATTTTAATTTTAAAGTTGGTGCAAATTTTGATTAAGAAGGTAGTTAGAATTGTACCTCAACTGAACCATTACGTTGCTTCTTATTTTTATGAAAGGCAGATTTCTCCTCATTTTTCTCAGTGTTTCCATTTGCCTGCCCATCAAGATTTTTGCTAGATGGCTTTTGAAAATCCTTTGAACTAACTTGACCACTCTCACCTTGACTTGCCTTACCAGCACTTCTATCACTTCCTTGGGATACATTCACCTTTGCAGGTTGCTCATTTCTCTCGGATTCTTCAACTGCATTTTTGTCAAGAGCCTGGGAATCATTTTCTTCTGAAGCCAATCTTTTCCATTTTTTGGAACCTTTCTTCTCATTAGCTACAACCTCATGTGATGCATCAAATTCATTTTTTTCAGAATTGTTTCCATTTACATCTTCTGTCTCAAGATCCTTTGAATTTCCAACAAAAACACTTTCAGAAACCAAACCATCCTTCTGTTTCTTCTTACTTTTCGATTTGACAACAATCTCTTCTGAAGATACCAGTTCTTTATATTTTTCTTCAATTGCTCCAGGCACCAATCCAGATTCCAACTTGCTTTTCTTTTTCTTTCTCTCCTTTCTTTTCATATCAGGTTCCTCTGCAAGTGATTCACATACAATATGATCAGCAGGTTCCTTTGATATTTCTGTGTTGACCTGTTCAGTTCCTTGACCAAGAGAATCAGAAATCTTCTTGCTTTTCTTCTTGTCTTTAGATCTTACATTTAGTTCCAGGGCTGCATCATTTGTTATCATCTCATTGGAGTTTTTCAAGTCTGGAATTTTACCTGTGGCTCCAGATTGATTGACAACAGCATAGTTATCACTCTCACTACCTTTTTTATTTTTCTTACTTCGAGTTTCCAAATGCACAGTAGAATCACATTCTCCATCTCTTTTACTAGTGTCATCTGCCTTTGTATCTGATATTTAACAGAACTAGAATGAGTTAAATCAAGATTTTTCCATTTAAGTACATCCAGCATTCACTAAGAGAGAGAGAGAGAGAGAAGAGGGGGCAGGGGGGAATTGGACGAAAGTGATAACTAACAATAACATTTTTTTTTATTGGTAGTTACACAAGCACTCGGTGGATCACCCACGACATCAACCTCCACCTTGCTCTTAGAAGGGAAGGAGTGGTACCATTTGAGCTAATGCCATTGGCAATAACTCCCACTAAAATCATTAAATTTCTGAAAACAATGTATTAATGAAATGTCGGCTTACCTTGCACATTTTGGTTGATTACTCCTGTATTCCTGCAAAATACACAATGCTCAATAAACAAGAGCATAGAAACTGGAATTCAAGGTCTAAATTAACAATGGCACAATAGGAAAAGCACAAAGTGTGAAAGGCAGATTTGGCAGCTGACAGGTAGAAAGACCATCCTGTACATTGGATACCATTCAGGAGATCGTCAATGATATCATCCAGACATTGAATGAAACAATCTAAGTATCTGAGTGAGTCCTTTGACATCATGAAAACTAAGAAATCCACCATATATACATTTGCTAGAGGCATTATAATGATGATATTTTATTATAGACTAATGCTTGTATTAACATGCATATATATAATGTGTGTTTAAATATAATCAAACATATAGGAATGAAGAATTTTCTCATCATACCGCATCTCCATATACTTGTAGCAAATATCCTCCAAATCCAATGTGGAACACTTCAAAACATCTTTCTGCAATAAGAACATTGACAAGTGGAATTCAGGTCAAACTACAAAGATATGCCCTCCAAGAATGAACTGAAAATATTTTACGCAACATAATTGGAAAGAAACAACTAAACTACACACAAACACATTATTAAGGACTTCGATGTCATGGTCTGCTCAAAAAACCCCCTTGCATGGATCAATCCTACTTCATAATATCAAGTGCAAGTCAATCAAAAAACAAATTTCTTTGATATGCGAAAACCAGTCAAGAATGTTGAGAACAATTCTTCATGGAGGACAAATGGAGAAAAGAATTAGAGATGAAAATAACCAAAAACAATTAGTGAATAATTAAAGATGTCATATAAGATATAAGGCAAGGTGCCAACAAGGACATGGAGCACATCAAGCCAAGTAACTACTAAAATATAGAGATGGCCCCATGTCAAATAGTTATACATTTGAGACTTGCGAGTGTGTTTGTATGCATGTATATAAATGTACATACAAATTATAAACACTTAAGGGGAAAAAACAAGGTACAACCTAAGACACAAGCATAAAAAGGAATTGCCCGAATTTTAGGGGAAAAAAATTAAATACAAAAGTTTGCGTTTGTATATGCAGTTGGAAAACTATGTTTTAAGTTTAAAATGAGCATTTGTAAAAAAGCTATGAGGACTTGTGATAGTGAAACAGAGTTTTGGGTTTTAACACTCTTTTTATCTCCCAAAATGCCTAACCAAACCAACCCCAAATAAGTCTCTGCAAGAAAATAATATGAAACTAAACACAGCCATCACATCAAAACAACAAAATAGCTCAGACAACTTTTCCAGGTTATGAATTCTGCTATTGATTTATATCCAACCAACCTAAGTCATTGAGGCCAATCCATATCTAACTTAATTGGGTCAGTCACACAACTAATTTTCCAGCACTTTTTTGTTTTAGTTATGGCACGTGTGGTTTATGTCTCATGAACCTGTTTTGTAATAACATTTTTCACTTGTCCTACTAGGATTTTGAGCTCTATATCCAAAATTTTATGAATCAAAAAGAAATATATAAAGAAAAAAAAACCTGGAGTTGAGCTTCAGATAGGAACTTCTTGAGGGTCTTGGAGAAGCCATTGCGGTCCAAGAAGTGAGCAACGGCCTGTAGGAGAAGGGGCTTGTGGTCGGTGCTGGGTTTCTTCATGTTCAACACAACTTGGCGAGGCTTCAGGGCTAGAAGTATAGGGTCCACTGCTTCCAATTCTCTTCTTCTTAGGGTTTTGGGCATCCAATGGAGAGCAGAACCAACTTCTTCCCTGCGCCTGCGCCCGCCCCTATTGACCACTGGGAAGGTAGGTAATGGCTGATTCACTTTAGGAATTGCGGGGTTTTGTTTAGGGTTTGTAAAACTCTTAAGCCTCACCTATAGCGTTATACGTAATTTAATGGCCTTCTTTTTTTCTTTTTTCTTTTTTTTCTTTTTTTTTCTTTTTTTTTTTTTTTTTTTTTTTTTTTTTTTGGCATGAACGGGAAATATATTAGACAAATGTACAAAATTCTCATAGAGCATTATTAGTAGGTTAAAAAATAATTATTTTTTATTAGGTGTTATCATTTTATATTTGATAGTTATTATACCAAAACAAACTTTTCCTTTTGTTATTATAATAATTATTTGAGAGATTATTGTTTATCAAATAAAATGTATATTCTACAAGTTTATGGTAAAACTATGCAACGTACGGGCCTTTAACTAGTTTATTTTTTAATGGGGCTGAATGACACCTATTCTGCAGTGAGAGGACAGATTTCGCTCATGGATCCTATTCCTCCTTTGAGCAAGGTTTTCTCTCTTTTGCTTCAAGATGAAAAGCAAAGAAAAGTTGGAGCTGGTAAGAAGATTCAAGTAGATACTGCAGCAATCTTGGCAGTACTGGGGAACAAGAACAATGCCAAGAATTTCAACAAGAACAAACTTGGAAGGCCTCAGTGTACTCACTGTGGTGCCATGGGGCATGTGGTAGATAAATGTTACAAACTACATGGCTACCCACCTGGCTACAAATTCAAGAATAAGGCTGGTACAACCACTTTTGCCAACTCTACTATTGCTGTTGAAGATGGTTCAAGTGAAGTTGTTTCTCTGACCAAGGCAGAATATCAACAATTGATAGGGTTGTTGAACTCTCAGTGCCATTTTGGTACTCAAGCTCCACCAAAAGCTGTTGTGGAGACTCCTCAAGTTGCCAACATCATTGCACAGCCTTCAATTGGACTTCAAGGTCATGAGTTCTCAGGTATTTGGTCCTTTCCATCTCTAGAGTATTCTATGTTTTCTTCCACTATTGACACTTCTCACATCAATCCCACTGATTGGATTCTTGATAGTGAGACCACATATCACATGGTCCATTCACTCACTTTCTTTAAAACCATTATTGCTTCAGTCCAATTTTCAGTTAGATTGCCTAATGGAGACATGGCCAAAGTTACTCACATAGGAACCGGGCAATGCACTGGCCTTTAAAACCGTGCAACAAACTCGGTGATGACCATTGGCCCATGCTCAAACCAACGCCTCTCTAATACCCCACAGTTCAACCATAGTATTATTGGTGACTCCCAAGTGCAAGGAGAAAGCCCACAACCATTCTTCATTGGCTGAGTGTGCCACGCCACCCACACCGAACTCTCCGGGGTTACCCAATGAGCTTCCATCTGTATTAAGAGTTACATAAGGGAAAGGGGCCAGGTTCCACCTAATGTATTTGAGGGAAGATGGGGATGAGTGCCCCGACAAAACAGTGCTGAGGAAGAAAAACTCTGTGGCATGAGATATAGCATTCTGTTTTAAAATATGATAAGGAATGAATTTTCTTGTAAATATCAAAGAATTTCGACCTAACCAGATCGCCCACATGGTAGAAGCGAATATAATGTTCCATGGGATATAACACGAACGGGAAGTAAGTTTGGAATTAAGTTTACACCAATCATGGAGCTTAAGCCTGAAGAAATTAGAAATAAGTAAGTGCACCGGAAAGGAGGACCAAATATGACGTGCAAAGTGGCAATCACGCAGAACATGAATTGGCGTTTCAATCTCATTGCTACGGGGACACACTTGGTCGTTCAAGGCAGCATGAGGGAAAATGACAGATTTGGTAGGAATGCGATGGTGTGCACATTTCCAAACAAAAAGTTGAATTTTAGAAGGTATTTTTAACTTCCAAATCCAAGACCATGTTACCGATGTCCTCCATGTTGCCCCGTTGGATTTAGGTAAAAGAGAATGGTAAGTAGATTTTACTAAGTAAATACCCATGTGATGGTCCCAAGCACGGTCAGCAGTAAGAGTAGAAGGAGAACCAGGGATGGGCAATGGCTAAGCATAAATAAATTGGGTTATTGTCGATGGCAATACCATACTAGCGGTTTGGTTTAGTTTAGGGTTTGTATTGTAATTGCGAACTCACTTCTAAGGATATAACTTAGGTGTTGTTTCTTAAATTTTCCTCTTAAAATTCAGTCATGTGGCTGCTTAACTAAAAAATACACTTCCATCCTATGAGAAAAAATCTACATAACAGAATTTTAAGAGGGGTATCTAAGAAACAGCATCTAAATATTATATCTAAGTCTTTCCCCATTACTAAATACTAATCACACACAAAAAACTATTGAGTATTAGATATGATTTAATCTTAGTTTAATTAATTTACTACAATCATCAAATCATTATAATTTAACAAAAAAAAACTTAGTTTGTACAAAAGTATAAAACTATAAATGCGTGGTATACTTCAAAATATGAGGTAACGTTAAAAATATATAAATTGTAGCGATTTTGCAAGATGAAATCTAAAATAAAATCGAACATACATTATAAGCCTAAAATTGTGGATTTCAATTAATCCAAATATTGTAAAACCGAGTGTTACCCAATAAATATTGTAACTCTTTTGAGAATGAATCTTAAATGAGCACAACATTTAACAAATTTATTTATCTGTCTATGATGTATATGAATTTTTTGCAAACATAACTTTGATAGGTTTTTGTAAAAATATTTCAATAATTCTTCGTTTCTTCTTCTTCTATTGCATATTAAGATTCCAATCTAAAAAATTCCTAACCTCAGTATAAAATATGCAACTAAACAAAAATTCAAATAAACATTAGGATTCCAATTATCTTTCATGCAATCCTACTCTTTTATATTCAATGACGATTGATGATGCACAGAAAATCAGTAAGTTGAATGCTTCGGGTTTTAATGGGCTAATGATTGCTTGGAAGGCCTGAAAGGAAAGAAATACAAGATCAAAGGTGACCGGGGTGAACCAGCCAAGAACCCTCCAGTGCTTAAGTTAGTTTTCTCTCTAAAACTCAAGAATTCCAACTTTAGGAGTAGTGGAAACTTACCTTCATTTGATGTGGATAAGTCCTTATATAGTGAGCTTTAGAGTGGTTACTTGTTTGGTAACTTCCTCAACGTGTATGGAAGTTAGATGGTTTAGACTTAACTTCCATAACTGTTATAAAAGTTAGAAGATTTAACCTTATCTTCTACAACTGCCATGAGAAGTTAAGAACTTAATGGGAAGTTAAAGGGATGAACAAGGATTTTGTTCATACTTCAAAATAGTAGAACGTAGTTCGAATTATAAGCTTTTGTACATAAATTCGTTCTAAAGATTTTCTAAGTGTTGAGAGGCCGTTTATCTGTTTCCATGATGGATGACCTTCATATCCTTGGACGACCTCTTGATATTGGATGAAATTCTTTTATTGGGTTAACTTTTTTGGACTTGGACGACAATATGGACAAACTAGAGATGACCCAATTTTTGGTTCACCATCAACGATAATCATATTTAAAATTTTAAAAATAGAAAACTATAATAATAAATTGAAACACAAAATACTATACTATCCATTGAAGATTTGAAATAATCTCTTAAACTACCACAAATAAATATGCAATATAAGCAAAATTAAATAAAATATTCTTTTTTTTATCTTATAAAATATTCTTTTTAAAATCTCATTTTCAATAGTTTTCCACTAGTCTATATATATATATATATATATATATATATATATAATATAAGCCTCTAAAACTCTCACAATTTTCCACGTAATTTTATTTAAATAAAATTATTTTTGTTTAGTTCAAACTTAATAAGGAGCGAAATTCTATCTCTCTAACAAGTCCAACTTAAACTCAAACTCAAACGTTGATAATTTATCTCCAAATTTAGCTGAGTAGAGGTATAAACTCTTCTTATATTATTTTCTTCTCCTCTGCTTTGTTTTATATATATATATATATATATATATTATGGTTTTTAATGTATTTTTTAAAAAGTAATTTTCGTACATGAACCATCAAACTCTCTTTAGCTGTTTTTTTACAAGATAAAAAAGCTTCCAATAATTGAAATTATTCTTTTGAATGTAACTCATCTTTCTTTTATATTTCTCTATTTTTAAGTCATATATATTTTGTTTTATTTTAATAATTTCTAAACAGTGAGTCATCTGATTCTTTAATATTTTTTGGTCTTTCAAAAGTTTTAATATCTAAATTCGAATAATTTTTTTTGCAATATTTGAAACTGTCTGACAAATTTTTTTTAAGCCATTGCACGTTCAAGTAATGGCTTCTTCATCAAATTGTAACACAAATTGAAGTCATACAAGAGCAAATCATGCAATAGTGTAGTTTCTTAAATTTTTTATAAAATTATTTTAGTCTACCTCACAAAGAAGTAGGTTCTCGTGCATAGCATGGCTTAGTGACTAGTATAATTTTATTTTAATGATAAATCCATAAAAATGAGATTGCACTATTAAAGATTACTAAATTATGATCTAAGATATTTTCTAATAAATAATAATAATCCCTTAAATTAAAATTTGATAGGTTTTTTAAAAGAAAAATTAGAAAGGGATAATGATAAGTTAATGAATAATAATCATAACCTAAAAAATAAAACTAGGCAAAAAATTAATAAATTTTGTAGGGAAAAAAGTAATGAATAATTTCATTCCAAATTATATAGATTTGATAAATTTCAAATTAAAATGTTGCCAAAAATGATAGCCTTGGGAGATTAAAAAATACGGTGGTTGAGAATTTGAAAAATATAGTTGCTAGAAATGAATAAATGAAAAAAATTTACAAAAAAAAAAAAAATTACCTAGTACTTGATTTATTGAAAGTAGAGTACCATACAAAGAGAAAAAAAAAAATCATTCTACAGTCCATACTCTAAATACTAATTACTATCTTAAATATTTATAATCTACTTAATAATATAAAATTTACAAAAAAAATGTGAAAAAAAAATTACTCAGTACTTGATTTATTGAAAATAAAGTACCATACAAAAAGAAAAAAAGATAAAAGAAAAAGATAAATCACTTCACAGTCCACACTCTAAATACTAATTACTATTTTAAATATTTATAATCCACTTCATAATATAAAATTTACAAAAGAAAAAAAAATGAAAAAAAAAATTACCCAATACTTGATTTCTTGAAAGTAAAGCACCATACAAAAGGAAAAAAAAAAAAAAAAGATAAGGATAAATCACTTCATAGTTCACAATCTAAATACTAATTACTATCTTAAATATTTATAATCCACTTAATAATATAAAATTAACAAAATATGAACAATTTACATTTTCTACCTAATAATATTCCTACAATACTTTTTAAAGAGTTAAAAAAAAAATAAGAATAACTATCAATAATATTTAAATTATATAGGCAAGAATTATACTATACATTTTAATGTATATATTTTAAATATATTCATGCATATGCTTGAGGTTATAAGCTATTGGTGGATTTTAATGAAATTTTGAGCCCTTTTGAGATGTTTGGTGGACAAGCAAGAAGTCATGAACAAAAAAGTCATTAACGTGGACTAACAGTCAGGTTGTCAACAATTTATTAGCTCAACTGATAAGGTCTTTGATGGTTGTATAAGAGATCTAGGATTCAATCTCCACCTACACCAAAAACTGATTAATATCTTAATCTGATGATAATAAGTTATCATCAGGAACAGACGTCTTAAGTTGAAATTCTTAAAAAAAAAAAAAAAAAAAAATCGGGTACTCTTGGACCCAACACATAAAAGAAAAAGTTGATAGAGGTACATTTCTGGCTTCTTTTTTCTCAAAAGCCCACATTACATTTTGTCCCCAGCCCATTCATATCGACAACAGATTTTGCTTTCTACTAGATACCGATGAAATAAGCCGAGTTTCAAATTCCACTTTGAACCTATGTGGCTTACCCTCTAGGGATTCTATTCAATGTTAGAATCACTATGAACTTCAAAACAATTTGAAATTTAATTACTTTTTTTTTTTTAAGGTTTTTTTTTTTTTTTTAAGGCTTTTTAACTGTTAGAGAAATAGGTCGATGATATTGTGGGTTGTACTCTTGTGTTGTATGGGTCATACTCATCTAAAAATGATGAAAATTTATTGGAAGTTTCTAATCCTGATGTGTCCCTACCAGTTGTTTCATTCAAGAACATTCATTATCTTATTACCACCCCTTCATATATAAAAACTAATACTGAGAGAATTAGGTATCAATATTTTTAAAACGTTTAGATCTTAACTAGTTTAGAGATATCTCCCTCCAACCGACTATGTGATGATTAGATAAATCATCCATATGCAGTTTTATTTACATTAATTTTTTTAATAATAAATGTGATTTATTTAAATAATACATATAATATATTTAACCTACTATGTCCTCAAATTAAATAATATCATATTTTTATTTCGTAGTTTTCACCATCATCTTTGTAGTCATTGTTGGTTATACTAGGAAGCCTTAGGAGCATTAAAATTTACATTTTTTAAGAGCTTCTATACAAACCTTTGAGTCACTCTCTATGTCAAACTGGAGAGCATCAAAACTGGAAATAAAATTAAGTGCACCCAGAATAGCTCCAACCTTTGCTTGAATATGGATGTTGGCATACACGTTTGAATGGGCGAATATCAATTTCCCTATCCAATCTTTGGCCACTGTAGCATCATAATTCATTTCGATACGATTTGCCTTGGTTTAGACCAGCTTCCACTTCTATGAATAATGTTGGAGGATGGCCTAAACTCATTTGTGTGGGCTTCTAAGTTCTAATGAGTAATGACTACGCCTTCATAGACTGCTTTATTTCTCCACATCCAAAGGTAGTCAATTGTCACTACCCCAAAGAGGATAAATTTATCCTTTTACTAGTTGTCTAACGGAAAAGGATAAATTGTCCCTTATCATCGTACTCTTCCTCAGCTTTTCACAATATTGAACTTTTTATTAAAACGTGTTTCCAAAACTACATCAAACATGCAATTTGGATTTTCAGTAGTAAAAAGTGCTAAAAGCGCTCCCTAAAGCTGAAACAAACGCACACTAAGATACTAATTGATGACAAAAAACTTTACCACTTGAGCTAATTAGGACTTAGTATTAAATTTTATGCTTGAAAAATAAAATAGTTGATTCTCTATATAAAGTTAATCTTGATTTGATTAGTACTCGAATCCATCTTTGCTTTGGACAACTTGAGGTTGTTTGTGTGATTTTATTATTAAGTGAAATTGCAATAGTGCATTTCTTAAATTGGATTTTATTATTCTATATTTTAATTTTTGGCATGTTGTAATTTTATTTAGTAAGTAGTATTTTTTTTTTTATTTGTGTGCTTCTTTTAATAAATTTCTACTAGATAATATCAATCAAAATATGAAAAACTTATAATAAAAAAAACAAATAGAAAATGATAGAAAATTAATTGAATCACAAATAGGATCTCTTGTTAAATTTGTTACTAGACGTATAAAAAGTATAAATCTATATAAATTTATATCATATCTATAAAAAAGAAAGCATAAAAATTAATAAATTGAAATTAAAATAAAAACTTATATCTTTTAAATAAGAGTTTTAACTTATCGGTGATGCATGGTGAAGAAAAATTAAAATCTAATTTCTAATTTTGATTTTGAGATTGAGAGAGAGAAGGAAAGTTTAGTGTGTAGTTGTGTGAGAGATTGGGTGGGTGAGGTTCACATCTACCATGTGGGTGATGACTTACAAAAATTAAAGTATTGAATCATTGTGAGAAATTGATTATCAATGATGATTCAATACACTCACATAATTTTGTTAAAAAAATTTAATCTTTAGTAAATAATTTAAAACTTCAATTGAATTGGAATTCTATTGTTCCCAAATTTTAGAATTTTTCTTAAGGTGAGAGAGAAAGTGTGCTACCTACCTATACCTATTTATTTTTATTTTTTCAATAATTATAATTTCTAAACTAAAATTTTGGGGTTTCTTCCTAAGACTGGTTTACAGGTAATGGTCTGAGTGACCCTGCTTATGAACCACACATTTTACCAATATTATACCATCTCAATAAATTGCAAACAAAAATTAGTAAAATTTGTAAGGTAGCTAACTTTACTTAGTCTAATGTGAGCTAAAAAACAAAATTCATTCTTTCATTTATCACAGTGATCCTACATCATACGAGAACAAAAAGCTATTCATTGTATGAATATAGAAACAATATCTTTATAATTGAATATCCCGTGAAAATGTCAAGGAAGCCCGTCTAGCTCAGTTGGTAGAGCGCAAGGCTCTTAACCTTGTGGTCGTGGGTTCGAGCCCCACGGTGGGCGTTCTAAAGTTTTTCCTTTTTTTTCTTTTTACACCACTATTTCTCTTCTTTGAATGACTCAATTGTTTTTTCACTTTTTTTCTTCTTCTTTTTATGCCACTATTTCTCTTCTTTGAATCATTCAAAGGCGAATAACAATCATCTTCAATTCCTTATCAAATTTAATTTTGAACCTATAAAGAAATTTGTGTTGCCACTATTTCTCTTTCTTTGAATCATTCAAAGGTGAATAACCTTCATTTTCAATTCCTTATCAAATTTAATTTTGAATCCGTAATGAAATTCATGTTGCCACTATTTCTCTTCTTTGAATCATTCAAAGGAAAATAATGATCATCTTCAATTCCTTATCAAATTTAATTTTGAACTTGTAAATAAATTTGTGTTTTGGACAGTTATCTCTCCAATTCATTATCCAATTTAATTTTGAAGTTGTAAAGAAATTGATGTTTTGGAGATGATGACGCTCCTTAATGGAAAAGCTAAGATTTCAATTGGGAGAAGACTTGAAATATAAGTATGACTTCTGCTATGTTTCCAATTATCTTGAGTAACCCTTTAATAATTAGAACTTTATTAATCTTAACCCCACATAAAGATCACAAGTTGATTTGATTGCAATAGTTTTAGATAAATAATTTGATCCTTACGTCAGAACAAACAAAAAAGAATAACTTTTTTCATAGAAAAATTACCCATTAAATTAAGAATGATTTTTTTTGTTTTTATTTATTTATTTTTATTTTTTTAAGCCTCCAAAAAAAATGTGAGAAGAAAATAAATTAATCTAAAAATTGCAAAATATGATAACATACCTAAAAACTTTTCTAACAATATCCAATTACAATATTAACTTTTTTTTTTTGGTAAAGAATATTAACACAACTTTGTTTTTGTAAATATGTAAGGCATAAATAGGAAAACCGAATTTTATGGTCAAATTCTCAAAATTAACATCCAATAAAAATATATTGAGTGATGTAACATTACTTAAAATTGCACCATGTGAAGATGAACAATTTTCGTCCCCCAACCTTTGTTGAATTTTCTTAAAATGACACAGAAATTTCATTTTATTGAACAATGACAAGAAACAAGAAGGCTAATACTTATCTTCCAACATGAAGTCTTTAAATCTAGGAAAAAGTTTAGTTTTGAGCTAAACTTTGTCCATAAATCCGTCAAAGAACTTATTAGTATAGTTCTAATATTAGAGAAGTTATTATGGAGTCTTGGGCAAGTGTATGAGTTTGGTATCAAGTACGTTATCTTTTCTGATTCTATAAAAAGAAAGGAATGTTATCTTTCTTATTTCTTTTTGTTTTAGCTTAATTGACCGTTATAAGGGAAGCACATCAAGAAGAAACTCATGCTATCTGATCAATTTTATACTCTGTATAGAGTTTGGAGGTCAAGTTCCCTCGAATTAGCTCATAAAAAATTCTTTTCACTCTTCTTCCTTTTTCATTTTTCATAAGAAACCCAAAATAGTGAAAGACAGTGTGTTGTATAGCCTAGGCATGGATCAAAGGATGGACTAATTGGAGCAAAGTCTAGCCCAAAACAGCTATACACCACACAGGGTAGAAGAAAAACACACACACATACAATATTAGAAAGCAGAAATTTTTCTTAGAGAGAAGATATGTACGTTTTTTTTGGTTAAAGATGAAAGTAAATACAATTGAATAATCAAAGCTGGTGAACAATAATCGTCTAGGATAAGAATTCCTAGGACTCTTCGTCCTTGGGTACTTGAAAATATTTTTTTCATTGGCACAAAAAAAAAAAAAAAAAAAAAGGAAAAGGTTGAATCATCCATGCGTAGAAAGAGGTGCATGTGCTTGGCTAAGAACCATAATGAGAGAAATCATACAAAATTCTAAAGGACGGAAAAACTGTAACCTTTGGGCCATTCCGGAAGGGATTCCATGGCCACAGCGAATGGACGTAGTTCATTTAGGGCCCAGCAAGACATCAGAACGTACTGTAGATAGCTAGGGTGCCCAACCCTTTTTTGACTCTTTGTTTATTAGGTCTTCTCAATGAATATGAAAGAAAATGTTTTCTAAAAACAAAAAAATATCCTTTTCCCTTTTTAAATGGGCCAGTGGTTTAAAAGAACAATAATGAACAGCCAGTACTATGTTATAATTTATTATTTTTATTTTTATTATTATAATTTTTGGGAGAATCACCGTGTTTTAGAATAGTATTGTTGTATTGGCCTTGGGTTTAAAATATGCTACTTTAGAGGGTACAATGATATGAGGTTTGAAGGAATCCGAGAGGGGAGCCAACCCTTTTTTGACTCTTTGTTTGATAGGTCTTCTCAAAGAGTAAAGATTAGGGTCCGTTTGGATACAGCTGAAAACTGAAAACTGAAAACACTGTAACAAAATAATTTTTAAATGTGTAAATAATACTGTGAGACACATTTTTAATAAAAAAATTGCTGAAAAGTGAAAATTATGGGTCCGTAAACAGTGCACGGATGCACTGTTCATACACAGAAAGTCAACATATGCGGCTACTGTTCATGAACAGTAGCCGCACTGTAACCTCTTTACTCCCACAAGCGCCTGAAAAAAAAAAAAAAAAAAAAAAAAGGGGAAAACGTGAAACGCAAAACGTGAAACTCCCAATCCAAACGGAGACTAAGGAAGAAAATGTTTTCTAAAAACTTTTTCTAAAAAAGTTTTTCTTCTTTTTTTTTTAAATGGGACAGTGATTGAAAAGAACAATAATGAACTGCCAGTACTATGTTAGAATAGTATTGTTGAATTGAACTTCGGTTTTAAATATATGAAGTTGCAAGTGTGTTAATAAGTTGAGGGAGATAGAGAAATAGTGTTAAATAAGTTAGCTAATATATCTCTAACAAAGAAAATCAGACAGAACAGCCAACTCTTTTTCAACGGACAATGCTAAGACCACAATAATGTTCACAATTTTTGTGCGAGTTGTGCTAAAACTCTTTTTCAACGGACAATGCTAAGACCACAATAATGTTCACAATTTTTGTGCGAGTTGTGCTAAAACTTGTGAACATTATTGTTATACTAGCAGTTTTTTTCTTCTTCTTTTGACGCTTATTTGATAGGTCTTCTCAAAGAGCAAGGAAGAAAATGTTTTCTAAAAACAAAAAGTATTTTTTTTCAGTTCTTTTTAAATGGGCCAGTGGTTAAAAGAACAATAATGACCATCCAGTACTATATATGTTAGAATAATATTGTTGTATTGGACTGGGGTTTTAAATATGCCACTTAGGGTACAATGATATGAGGCTGCAAGAGAATCAGAGAGGGGAGCCACCCTTTACTGCCACAAGTGCTCTATAGCATCAACTCAGCAAAAGAAAAGATGTGCTTGAGCGCATCCATCAAATCTCGAAGTTCATATAGCTAGGAGCATTGGCTTTCCTTTCGAGTAGTACAACTTGCATTTGTACTAAACGTTTACTCATCTCCCTCATTTTTTGAGTAGTACAACTTGAATTTTGTACTGAAATCAAACTAGAGAATGGTGATTGGTGAGTTTAGATAATCCTCCCCCATCATAATTGTTTAATTGAAGGATTTTTTTATAAGTAATTATACAGATTCCCACAATTCCCCGATCTAGTATAAAAACGCTTTTTATACTCAATTCAAACATCAAGTTTGGGCTCCATTATTATGGATGTTGAATTGGTGGAATGTTTGACAACTGGTACTCTTTCTGAAGTATACAATTAGCAACCAATTGCTTAATTGTATTTAAAGTTAATCGTAAAGTCTCTTGTCGTTAAAATATGGATTCGAATCTTGTCAACACCAGTTTCTCAAAAATCTCATTTGATTAGAAACTAAATTATATATATATATATATATTATCAAGTACCAACTCTAAATTCCACCTATCATCAAAATGTAAATACCTACTTATTAAGGAGGGTGTATTTTTATCTTTTACAAAATAAAGTTTATACTAGTTGAGCTAACTAGAACTCATAAATGTATATAGGTCTTACATCAAAATTATTTGTTAAAATAAGCTGAAATAGAAATAAAAGATATATGAAATTTTATTTCTATGGAAGGGTCCTCTTCAAGATCCAATTGCTCAATTATGTGTCAGCACGTCAAAAAGTTATACAAGAGAAAGCTCAGTCCATTAGTGCAAATGGGTGGCCTTGTACTTGTCTTCCCCATCAAACAAAATAATAGCTACAGTGATGGAGATAATGATAATCATTTTTTTTATTAAAAAAAAAATGATGTTATGTTAAGAATTCTAGTTTTCATGCCAAATAATGATGAGAAGGGCTTGCTCATTGTATTTCAATGAAGCACAATCATCTTCTTACAACAAAATTTCGAGACCGAAAATAAAATGTCTACAAATCGAGTGCTCTAGTTTAAGCATCATGTGCTCTCTAGTTTGAAATTTGAATAATGCTCTATACATCTTAATACATACATAACATACGTGATCTGTGCATATTGATGTAATTTAATTACAATATTCTATTGCTCATACGGTAGCTTCTTGGGTTTTTTGTTGCAATTAAGAAGGAATAATCTCCTTGCTTCCCTTTTTTAAGTGTCTTTAGTGGGTTTTAATTAGTTCAGCTTGTAAAGTTTTTTGTTGTCAAATAAGAAATTTAGGATTCGATATTTGCTTACACTAAAAAACTTGTAGGGTTGAAATTTGATGGGCTGGGCACCAACTTTGCGTATCGCGAGCCCAACGAATCCCCAACAATAGATTTGTAGAGAATGGGTTAAACAACTGGGCTGGTTATGGATTTAGCAACGGTTCATGCGAGCGAATAAGGGTAAAAAGGCATTCAGACTAATATTTAGTAAAAGTTATCTTCGGTCCGAAGAGGTTTTGTATTTATCAATTTCGTGAATACAATTTTTTCTCTCCCTATACTTCAGAGGCATCTGCCCTTTATATATCCCCTTCCTTCTTCATCTTCACCGTACATTTGTTCTTCATCCAAGCGTCCACTTCAGTATACGTCACATCAGACATCTGCTTTAGTATGCCTTGGGTGGTGGGAGCTGAGGCTGAACTGTTCAGGTGTTTTCTCCACATAAATGCAGCCAGGAAAGCAGCTGCAGTGCATTAAATGCGGTGGTAGCAGCTTTTCCTTTAAGATATTTTTATGTCCTCATCCCCAGGCATGCCCAGGATTTGCTCTCCTCCGTGAAATCAGTTGGGAAGGTCGCTTTTGCCCCCAGCATATTTGGTTGATTAAGCACTATGATGATCCAACGTTGGGGTTTCTTCGGACAAGAAGGATAGTCTTCGGACGTGTCCCAGTGTTCCTCTCCGAGCGTATTTCCACCAAACGAGCCGTCCTGACCCCTTTCACCTCTTCGGACAAACTATGGTGTACAAATTGGGCCCTGGGCCCAATTCGCAGCGTTGGGCTCGCCCCCACAAAACTAATTAGTATCTTAGTCTCACAATAAAAAGTAATCATCTGGAGTGGAAGCGTGTCTTGTTTGTTTAAGGTGGTTGTTCCCACTAATTCTCCTTAAAATATTATATATCTTCATTTATTTATTTTAAAAAAAAAAGTAATTTACGAATTACAAAGTTGCATACAGATATAAATTTTGAACTTCTCCTCCAGTAGATAGTGTTCAACTAAGGGTCCGTTTGGTAAAGGAGTTTGAGTAATGTCGTTTTGGTGTTTTTGATATACTTGTGAGTAAAAAAGTGTGTAAAAATGTGTATAATGTTGTTTAAAATGTGAAAATGTGTATTAAAACTAAGCTATCAAATAGGGCCTAAACTTTTCCTTTTATATTATCCAACTCATATTGAACTTATTGGATTGTTTTTATCCAACTCAAATATAATGTTATGGCACGCGGAGTTGTATAGAAAAATATAACCCAAAAAAAATTAAAAGACAACTCTTTTCTTCTTTTTTTTGCTAATTATAAATTAAAATAGAACTTCTCCATTTATTGAATAGAAAATCTTAAGATGAATATAGTTTTCTACATTTTTTTTTTTATATTTGATAATATCGAAAATAAATAAATAAATAAAAAGAGTCAACGTAAAACTATTTCTTGACTTCCTTTATTTATTTTGGCATGAGATAAAGTTACTATTTGCTAAAATTTTCAAAAAACAGTGATAAACACCAGAATTAGCGATATTTACTGGTCCAGGAGCACCCCCTGAGTAAAAGCTTACTTATCTCACTCTAAGCTAAATAAAGGAAATCAAGAAATAGTTTTCCAACTCATTTAAAGTCTCTACTAAATATAGGAAAATGAGATAAATTTAAAGAAGATACTTTTTGGAAAATTATTTATTTTTAAAAAAATGTTAAGGTTAAAACAAATGGAGATTAGATCACTCTTCTAGTAGAGTGACCACTACCCAAGTTGTCTTTGTGTTTTTTCTCAATAGGCCTCATTTGTTTTGGCGCAAAATTTTTTTTTTTTTTTTAAACATTTTTTTTTCTTTTTAAACTAGTTATTAAATTCACCATTGAGCCTCATTGCTCAGTTCGCCACCTCTTCATGATTTTTTTTTTGAAAAGACAACATTTTTTTTATTATTTAAAAATTAGATGAACATAGAGGATTCACTTTTCATTGGCGGAGGAGTTTAAACTAAATATTTTTTCATTGGAAGAAACAAGTAATATCATTAAGTTACAAGGTTCTTGAGGAATAGTTAATTTAATACTTGTTAAACTTTCACTTTAATATATTATATAAATATATATAATTTTGCTTGAACTAGTTAAAGAAACACTTAGACAAATGAATAAGAGAGAAGCAGAAACCAAACTCTAAAGTAAATTCACTCAATACTAAGATTTATTCTCCCTTCTTATTCCTTTTTTTTTAATTCTCCCTTATCGTTGAACATAAAGTTATACAAATACTAGCCTCATCACATATGCTTTGCGTGTGCGATAAGGTTTTTTTTCTTTTTTGTCTAGTGTCATAATTTTGCTTTTCTTTTTAATTTTAGATAATTTTTTTTTGAAGACATGCATTAATAGGAGAGTCTCCTATATTGTAGGCATTTTAAATGTAGTTGGAAATACATTTATGGCTTGTTTGGATGGAGGAGGGAAGGAGGGAGAGTGGATGGGAGTAGAGTAGTGTTGGCTAAAAATAAGCTAATTTTGTGCTAAATCTACTCTACTTTACTCTACTCCCCCTCCCCCTCCCTCAATTCAAACGGACCATTAGAGAAATGATACGTCTACAACATTTTTATAATATTTTTACAACAAATCATAAGTGACAGGTTGTTACTGGTTATTATTGTTGAATTAAAAAAGTAATTTCAGTGCTAAATTCAAATCTGAACCAATGATAACTAACCACCTGTGATTTGTTGTAAAAATGTTGTGGGTGTAGCACTTCTCATTTAGAGAAAGAGAAATGATACGTCTACAACATTTTTACAATATTTTTACAACAAATTCTAAGTGACAGGTTGTTATTGTTGGGTTAAAAAAGTAATTTCAGTGCTAAATTCAAATTTGAACCAATGATAATTAACCACCTGTGATTTGTTGTGAAAATATTATAAAAATGTTGAAAATGTGATTTTTACTCGGTTGTCCTCAAATTTTTTTATATTAAACATAAGGTTTAGAGCTATTTCTCAACTACATAAAAAGTCTACAAAGAATGAAATCCTCTTATAAATAGTATAGATAACTCTCTCAAAAAAAAAAATATATATATATATATCTTATAATTATATATATGATTTTACATAATAAACATAACATTCAAATTCAAAAACAAATTCACCCTATCTACTACTTCAACTAAAAGGCAAAAATGCAAAACTGACCATCTAACTTTCAGCTTTTATCATTTCAGTCCTTTAACTTTTAGCTTTGTCATTTCAGTCCTCTAAATTTCAATTTTTGTCAATGTAGTATTCTGTTAGACATCTGTTAAGTGGTGCTGTTAAGTATATTTTTTTTTTAAATTGTAATTAAAAGAAAATAAAATCTGTTATTAAAAAAATAAAAATAAAATTAAAAAAAAACATTGAAGGGGAATGAGGAACGTGCTTTCCGGCACCAGTTTCACTGAAGAAGGTGTTGAAGTCATCGTCTCCTCTGCCGACAGTCTTATCACTTGGCATCTGGCCTGAAACAAAAACAAAAAAAAACAAAAAAAAAGCGCGAAAATTCAGAGAATTAAATTTACACGTTGCTAGCGGAGATTCAAAGTAACTAAAATCTAAATATTACCAAGGGTGAATTTTCAGCAAATGAAATTTACATATAGCTGACTACGCAGAGGCCAACTAAGGCTAATCTAGGTTCTCGAAGTAGCTAAATCTAAATATTTCAAAATTTTAGAACATAAATAAAACAACAATAATATACAATAATTATGATCTACCACAATATACAACAAGATCTAGCCATTTTGTGAAAAACTGAACTCGTTTCGAATCGGATCTAACTAATCACATAACGGAAAAGAAAAATTATTACAATGCGAAAGGCAAAAATGAGAAAGCAAACCTGAATGCCATGCTTGAGGCAGTAGAGTTCCCAACAAGCATTGCCGACCTGAATACTAGCCTGACCGATGTGGATCAAAACACTCTCATTTCAAGGGAAGGGACGACGTTGTTCCCTTCAATGTTTTCGTTTTTTTGTTTTTTAATAACAAATTTTTTTTTTTTTACTTTTAATTACGAAAAAAAAAAAAAAGACGTAACAGACCGCTTAACAGATGTCTAACAGAATACTACATTGACAAAAATTGAAACTTAGAGGACTAAAATAACAAAACTAAAAGTTAAAGGACTGAAATGATAAAAGCTGAAAGTTAGAGGGTTAGTTTTACATTTTTGCCTAAAATTTATTCAAACACTAACGTAACAAACTTAACAATTTATCTCACCGTAAAATATTACCCAACTCCTAGTCATAAAAAGTTAAAAACACAATTTTAAAATGATAAAGTATAAAATATAGGAATATAGCTGGAAAATTCTCTCTACCTTTTTTTTCTTCCTAATCAAACCCAAAAACATATTAAAAAAAAGAAGTTATTCTTTGATAGTTTGATGACTAGTGTTTTAGCCACGAAGTAAATCTGCCAATAGAGTTCTCCATGGCCCTGGCTAGGGGTGTGCATGGGTCGGGTTGGGTCAGGTTGAGAGAATTTTTTGACCCGACCCACCATGGTGGGTCAAAAAAAATTCGACCCAACCCAACCCATCACATAAATCCAACCCAACCCACATGGGTCGGGTTGGGTTGGGTTGAACCCATGGGTTTGAAATTTTTATTATTATTATTATTAAATTGAGTAGAAAAAAATATAAATATTAATATATTAAAAAAACCCAAAGATTAGTATCGATGTAATTCCTTAAGGACAAACAACACCAATAACTAAACAACAATAATAATTTACTAGAGTTTGTGTGAACTAATTGGCTTTTATATAGGATAAGAAGAGTTGGTTATTTTAAAAAATTTATTAATTATATAATACATATTATATATATATAATTAGTATTAGTAGGAGGAATAGAGGAAGTACTGCTCTACAGCTGGTTTTTTTTTTAAATTATTAAATATAATATATATATATTTAAATATATATAAGTGCCCTGGTTTAAAAAAAAATTATTAAATATATAATATATTTTAAATATACATTAAATATGGGTGGGTCGGTGGGTCGGGTCGAGTTTGGCGAGTTTGTAATTTTATGACCCAAATCCAATCCGACCCGCTATAAAAAAAAATTTTGTAACCCAACCCAACCCAACCCATCAAGGCCTAAAAACCGACCCAACCTGGTGGGTCGGGTCGGTGAATTTTCTGCACACCCCTAGCCCTGGCAATGAGGTCTTCAAAAGGAGTTTTTTTTTTTTTTTAAGTTTGCATTCTTGTTCTCCTCCCAAGGTTTTTGAATAATTTTCCTCCATCTTAACGTGAAAGCTTTCGCTTTTTTAGTGACAATAGTCAAATGCATCCACCCCTTTTGTCCTACTTGTTTCAAAGGCGGGTAAAAAAATGTGTGGGTTTGCGTACAATACAAGAGAAGGTTTTGTATGAGAGTGTTTAATTGGACCCAGACAACTCCATGATACAGACGCAACGGAAGGCGGTGAGGTCCTAGATTTTTTTGACGTAGAGTAATCAAAACTGTCACTGACTACAATGTAATAAAGTTTGGCTACTGCAAATACTTTTGTGTCATAGTCATTATTATACCCACTAGATTACTCGATGGCTTGTGCGAAGTGAATTAGGTAAAAAGTCATATTCATGAGTCACGTTGGACCACGTTGGTAGGGACTGGGGACTGTTGCTGTGGAGCGTCTCTTCTGCTTCGATCGTTTTCCATCCAAAGTTAAAGGAGAGCTAAGTTTTCTCTCCTCGCCTAGTTTTCAAAGCAAAGAAAAAAAAAAAAAAAAAAAGCAACGGCACGACATTTTCAAAGGATAAAATCGCACGCTCAAAGTCTCTCATTTTCACTGACACTCAACAATTAACATAAATAGTGGTGCCAAAGTTAGTCAAACCAAAAAAAAAAAAAACTTTTTCTTTTATCAGGAATAATTTTCTCCCACGCTGATAACTTATAAATGATTGAAGGGTAGTGTTATCAGGTTTAAGACGAAATTGTTTTATGTGAAATCTTTCTGTTTTATGTAAGATTTTTTTACCCGATTGATAGGGCATGGAGTCAATGAATTTTATTTTTTGAGTTCTATTTATCCCTTTAATAATATTTTTAGCTCCCTTATCAATTCATACAAACTTTTTTATTAACGGGATTTCACAATAATTTATCATTAATGAGCATCATATTGTTTCCGTTAACATTTCTTATTATTTAAATAAGTCAATGTGTATTATTTAAAAAAAATTTCCTTTTATTTTAACTAGTTTGAAATAATTTTTTCCAACCCAATCCGAATGACTTATATATAGAATTATTTACATAAGTATTATTTAAAAAAGTCTCATGATTCATGAAATAAGTCACACAACTAATAGTATAATGAATCACTACATAGTAAGTTGGGGCAATTTTCCTCCAAATCGATTTGGGACAAAAAAAAATTCCCAAAAATAATAAGTTTCCATTTTTTTTTTCAAAATTGTTTAAGATTGAAAGTTATGATTAGTATAATATCATTTTGAGTAATGCTACAGATACAAATTATTTTACAACATTTTTACAAACTGTTGATGTGACAAATTTTTACTAGTTCTAATATGGGCCCATCACTGATATCACATTTTTACTTACAATAACTATTTGAAAAATGCTAAAGGCACATCAGCAATTTGTAAAAATGTTATAAAATAGTTTGTGTTTGTAGTATTATTCTATCATTTTTACAGTTTCCCCCAACATTGGCAATCAGTTTAATGTACACCAATCACAACATATTGCCTCAAAATTATTATTGGGGTAATATTATTTTGGATCATGTTAACAAATGTTTTTAGGACAATTGTTAATAAATCATAATAAGAAAGTTTTGACACCACTTTCATGGGAAATATAAAAAGCTATCAACAACATTTATTATTTTATTATTCTCTCAATAAAATGTTTTTAAAAATAACTCCTAAACTTAATATAAGGACCAGATTTGAATTCTTAGCCCACTACGTGGGTGGACTTAGGCTTAAAAAGCCCAAAACAATGAATTTGTAGAGAATGAGTTAAAAAATTGGGTTTTAGTTGATCAAACCAACATTGAAAAAGATTCAGATGATAAGAGAATGCAAAGAAATAGGGTTGTATTGAAGCAAAATTGTTCTTGGCATGGCCCGAGGAGATCTGTTCATGTATATTATTCTCAAATTAGGTTACAAGTTTGATTCCTGAATGCTACAGTGTTTTTTTTTCTCACTCTTTCGATCCCCCTTCATGAAGGGTCTCTTCCCTTATATAGTTCCTTCTAAAGTATCTTAATCCTACACTTGTTGATCACCTGAGTCACCACTTGAGTGCTTGTCCCATCAGACACCATCTCTGGTCTTGTAAGCCTAGGGGTAACTAATTTTACACTGTTCAGAGGTCTTCTCCACATTAATGCAGCCAGGAAGTTAGCTGCAGAACATTAAATACGGTGGTAACAACTTTCTTCCTAAAATATCTTAGGACTTCTCCCGATCTAGTGTCTCCGCAATGTCTATTCATACCAACAGAACTTCCTAGGAGGTTTTCTTGCATTAGTAAGCCATTTCTTCTGATCTCGGCTTTAATGCGCCAAGGATACATTTATCCTTAGCTAATATCCTGTTGAACCTTTATGGTCAAAACTAACTCTTTTATTTGCTAACACGGTCTCCTCTGATGGAGATTCTTACTCCTCAGACTAGTCCTTATCCTCGGCTTGGGCCTATGGCCCAATGTACAAATATATAACGAACTTCTGGGCCTAACACCTCTACACTTAACATTTCCCTATTATTTTTATTTTTATTTGTTAGTGACATCGTTTTTCTTATACATGTCAAATTGTCAATTTCAATATTTATTAAAAAAGAGTTAATGAAATATATATATATATATATATATAGAGAGAGAGAGAGAGAGAGAGAGAATCATGCAATATTTTGATCCTTAGAATTATACGATTTGAGAATTCAAAAAAGGAATCAGATTTCCATTTTTTAATAGATCCATACTAGTGTCATGTTGCCGAGTCTTGCATTATTATGGGACCATCTTTTGCAGGGGCATAGTCGAAATTTTTTTTTTTTGGGGGCCAATTTATGATACTAATTTACTAGTTTATACAAGCTTTAATAAACGTACATCATTAGACTAGCTCAAATATATTTTTTTTAAATATCATTGGACTAGCTCAAATATTTTGGGGGAAGGGGGGGGGGGGGGGGGAGTTCCATTTTTATAGGCTAATAATAAAAATGTTATATTTATATATAGTATCCCCCCCCCCCCCCCCAACCTATACATGTAGCTCCACCCCTGATCTTTTGGTGTCCCGTTTTATTACCAATAAAAGATAAACTATTCACTTGTTTGTTTGTCTTTCTTTTTTAGTTACAACGGAGGAGGAATGATTTGAATCATACATGCCTCTATTGAAAATACCAAAAGATACTAGCTAGTTATAAGGCTTTTGACTATTATTTTTTCTTGTATTATCATATTGTTACAACTGGGGAGGAAGGATTTAAATCTTATATGCCTATATTGATTGAAAATACCAAAATGTGACAATTAGTTTTTTTTTTTTAGTTGAAAATACCAAAATCTTCACAAATTTTTATAGTGGATCCAATTTGACAATTTCACATCTTTTTTTGTTTTTGTTTTGTTATATTTTGTTTTTAAATAGAAGATAAACACCATAAGACTACAAAAACATTAATTAGCTTAACCTTTAGCTAAAAAAGAATAAAATGAAGTTAGCTGAACGACATATAAGTTCTAATCTTACTTTAAAAATAATCTACCCTTGGTTGTATCCGATATATTCATTTTGCTTCTGACAAGATAAAATGAAAATCTTAGCTATCAAAATATATATATATATATATATAAAATGGAAATCTTCATTAAAAAATCTATTTTTCTTAAATTATTTCAACAAAATAATTATTATGGAGGACTGAATTATTATTAGTTTAATACAATACAGATTTTAAGCTAAAATATTATTTTTGTCTCTAAAATTTACATGAAGATCGTTATTTGTTCCTAGTGCACGAAGAAGTTTTAACTTTTAATATGAGTTAATTTTTATATTTTTTTTCTAAATATGAAATTAATAATTATGATAGTTATTAATATGATAGTTATTAATATACCCTTATTATAATTGTGCTTGTATATTGATCTGAATATTCTACAAGTAGGCATTTATCATAATTGATTTTGTATATAGAATTATATATTCTACCATTGAAAGAAAATATAATTTGTCAAGATTCTACTTGAGGGTTTAAATATAAATGAAATCTTATAAAAAATAAAACTTATGTGGACAAATATTGTAAGATCAACTAAAAGTAAAATGCTTTGATTTTATCTATATTAATAATTAATTATATAAAACTCAATAATTTTGATATTCATGTTTAACTATCTATATTAAACATAATTTTTAAAATATTTTTATTATAACCTTAATTTTTGTAGAGATAAAGGCCTAAATTCATATATTGGGCCTTGGGCCTTAGCCGAGGGTTTCGATTTGTCCAAGGACAAATAAATCGTGGTGAGGGTATCAAACTTAGAATCTCATAAGTGAAATACAAGCATAAAAGCTGAGAAAGTTGGTCCGAGGAGGATTATCTCCTCGGATCAGCAGAGCACGGATCAAGTACATACTTTAACACTTAAAGCAACCTTCCAGGAAGATCTAATGATGGAGACGAGAGATATAACCGTACAAAAGGGATAGGAGTTCAAAGGAATCCAAGGGAAAGCTGTTACCATCGCATTTAATGCACTACAACTACTTTTCTAGCCGCATTTATGTGGATAAGACCCCTGAGCAGTGCTGCCTTGGCTATCACAACTCACGGAAAGCCAAAAGAGGTGTCTGATGGGACGAACACTCGAGTGGTGTCTTAGATGATCAACAAATGGAAAACCAAGATCACCAGGAGGAAGATATATAATGTAAAGGACCCCTGAAGGAAGAGGAATCGGAAAACACAGGGAAAGAACGCTGTGGCAATCAAAGTTTCACTTGTAATTAGTTTAATTAATTTATAATAAGATTTGCCTCCTCGAACAGTACACTCATTCAGTTCTACGAGCTTTGTTCTTGCACGATTATCTTTTAAGTCCATTTTAACCGTTATTAGATTCACTAGGGCCTAGTTCTTTGATCAACTCTCTACAAATTTATTGTATTGGACTCATTAACCCAAAAATCCCATACATCTTGGACTTGAGCAGCAAACTATGACTCTACAATTTTTTATTTGATCTATCAATTTTTTTTTTAAATCTTGAATTTTTATATCATAATGTCATATAAAACACGTACGTAAGTATGAGTGTTGAAATTTAAATAATGAAAATAAAACATTTTAATTATAATGATATGAGACAATAAATACTTTATTTATTATTTTTTGTGTTTTGGTTTTTTTTCTTCAATAAGTAAATGAATAAATATAAATTGAAAAAAAACATATATATCGAATAAATAATTATTTGGTTTTTTTTAATAATATCTTATGACATTTTTTTTAAGAATCTAAGCATATCGCTATATTATGATATACTGCAATAAAATTAATCATTAATATATGAATTTTTTAAAGAAATCTGTGATAAATTAATAGGTAAGTTTATTTAGGCATTTAAGAACTCGACTTGATTCTAACTTTTTTCATTCCCTTCGAAGCAATGAATGATCTTAAAGAATGATTTTTATATATATATTTTTTAATTTTTTTAATCTCTTGATTTTACAGATAAAAAAAAACACTCTTGATTTTTTAATCAAACCTGTAATAAATCTCTGGGTAAGTTTATTTATAGTTTTGAAATTTTCAAATGTTTGTTTAATTTCAGAAACATTTTATTTATTTATTTATTTAAATTTAGTCTAATAGTAACAACCAAAGGAGTGTGTATTTAAATTTTATTGAGCGGTTAGGCATGGTCTTTTTCAATTCATGATCAGCTCTTTACTCAACGCCACCTTTCACTACCGCCACAACCACAAGGTGTATGTATTTGACACGTTAACTAGTTGAAGTGCCAACTGGTAGGTTTGTGTGGACCCCACGGTGATAAAGCACAGGTGAAAGATAGCATTGCACACGTCACACTGTAAAGGAAAATAGTAGGATAACAACTTTTTTTTCATTAATTTTGCCATAATAAGAGCATCTACATCTTGATTTTAAATCCTATCTTATTTTACTACTTCAAAAAGTCACTTTATCAATTATACAATACAATTTTACAATTCTCCAACATCCCAACTTTTATATCTCAATCCTACTCATTAAAATAATATTTCTACACAATAAAATAATATATCTCACAATTACCATCATTTATACTACAACACATTATTTATTCTCTCTCTCTTTATTTTTGTTCAACAACCACAGACACCACCACTGCCGCACTACCACCACCACAACCAACCCATAATTTACCATCAACACCAAAAAAAAAAAAAAAAAAAAAAAAAAAAAACCCAGGCAACAAACCCATGCCGCCAGACCCAAACACAGCATAGCCACCACCAACAATCCCACAGCCACCATCCACCACCACCGTCTAGCTTCTTAATCAGACCACCCACCTCTGCTGAGAAAAATCCATAGCAAAATCTAGCCAAATCAAAATCAAAATAAAAAATCAAACCCATCTATTCTCACCAAACCCAAATCCAAACCCAAACCCGTCGCTGTCGTCGTCGCCCGTTGCCGTCCCTATTCATCCCAAACCCGTCGCTGTCGCCGTCGCCCGTTGCCGTCTCTATTCATCCCAAACCCGTTATCATCATCTTCACCGAAATCCACTACCAAACAAACCCATCAAACACTGAAACCCACCATCAAACCCATCGGAACAAATCCAAAACCCATCGGAAAAATCACAACCAACGGACCTCCACGCCGTTGCCTCCACGTCGTTGAAGAAGAGAGCAGGAAGAAGAGAAAGCAGAAAGAAAGAGAGAAAGATTATGATTACAAAGAGAGGAGAGAGAAGACTAAAGTGATTAAAATATATTTTTTGCTTTTACCATTCAGCTACAGTGCGATTCTAAAGGTAGAATCGGACTGTAGCAGAATTGTATTTTTTTTTACAATACTTGTATTTTACAACGCCAAATGGAGTGGGTTTTTGGGCTTGAATGGTAAAAGCAGCTTTCATTTTGGCATTTAGCCTTCCTATTGCTGATGCTCTAAGTCATGAGCAGTAAGGTAAAAATAGCTAGCCGATAAATTTATCATTTATAACTTATCACTTGAGCATCTTAGGGTAAAAAAAAAGTTGAAATTACTGCAAAGTTGTTCTTTCATTCTCACATGAGAACCGTAAATCAGCCCGAGAAGCATAGAAAAAACGTACGCTTAAGAACACACCAGAAAGACCCAAAAACTGGAAGGAAGGAAGCTAATTAAAGAGTTTGTATTTTGGAGCCATATGCATGGATAACCACGAAATAGGATTGAGACACGTGGACGGTGGAAATCTAACACTCTCTCTCCTCAACCACATTATAAATGGAGGTCATGGAACATCCATGAAAACTCGTGCCACACGGTTTGATCATTCCAGCTCTCTCTCTCTCAAAATATCCCATCCTTCTTTTGCATCAGTCATTAGCTTTTGAAAAATGTCGTGCTGCGGAGGAAACTGTGGCTGTGGATCTGGCTGCAAGTGCGGCAACGGCTGTGGAGGGTATTCTTCTTTAACTTGTTTAAGCTTTCGGGAAATTTTCATCATGTCTGTCTTCTTCTAGCTGTTGTAGAAATTTAATGATGTTTTTTTTCCCCTATTTTTAAAGGTTTATAATTTTTTTTTTTTTTTGAGCTTAAACGATAGAAAAGTTTTTAACTTTTTAATTGCGAAAGGAATACGAGTCAGGTTTATAACTTTCCAAAAAATTGACCTATTTGATTCCTAATTACGGTCAATTTTTTAAAATTGACCGACTTGATTCCTAATTATCAGACTAAATGGCCGATTTTTTTTGTTAAACTGAACAATTTGATTCCTAATTATCGGACTAAATGACCGTAAACTTTTTAAAATGGACCAATTTGATCTCTAGTCATCGGATTAAGTTGGTCAGTTTTGAAAAATTTTAGACCGGTTAGAATTAGCCAAAATGTTAGTATTAAACCAAACTTTAGAGGTGTCTCAAGATCAATCCAACACGCTATTGTTGATATGTGAAATAATTTGAGGAAAGGGTGACACAACTTTCTTGTAATAAAATTAAAAAAAAAAAAAAAAGTTGATCACTTTGTATGAGTGATTTCAATTCTCCAGAATTTTAAGATAAAAAAACTCACAAAGTTGAAAGGGTCTTTTTACCCTCATAATCCATGCCAGTGAAGGGTGTTTTATTTTTAGAGGAAAAATTGAAAGGGTTTTTACTTTTTACTAAAGTGATCTGACGGGTTCTTGAGTATGATATAAATTAGGAACCAACCCGTGATTTCTTTATCTTTTTTGTTGTTTCCATCATCAAAAGATTATGTATGAGACTCAGAACAAACTTTTGATCTGTAATTACTTGTCTCTTGAACATCTGTGAAGTTACGGAATATTTATGAAATTTTTGAATAATGATGGTGTAGATGCAAGATGTTCCCTGACACGAGCTCAGAGAAGACCACCACCGAGACCCTTATTGTTGGTGTTGCTCCCCAGAAGACGTATGTATTATTTTGTTGCATAAATATGCGTTTGTACTCTCTAATTTTTTACTATTATGGACTAATTCTAATGTTGTTGTGATAAATTTGGATTATGCAGACACTTTGAGGGATCTGAGATGGGCGTAGGAGCTGAAAATGGAGGCTGCAAGTGCGGATCCAACTGCACCTGTGACCCTTGCAATTGTAAATGAGAGAGATCCTTAGCCTTTGAAGCAGAGACGACCTTGTATTTGGAAGCTAATAAATAGAGCATGTAGTTCTGTTATATATGTGTATGTGTGCTGTGTTTCGTGACTTATGACTTATAACGTGTTTCTCTGAGAACTCCTTTTGGAACTCGTATTATATAATAAAGTAGCCATGATTGTCTCTGCAAATCTTACTAGTCCAAGGTTTGCCCTGGGTTCACTCAAACCGCGGTTGCTTGGTGTTTAGTAAGTTATGTATGATGGGAGTCTCTGCTTTGTAATGGACTAATATTTATGTGGGAAGAGTAAGTTATTAATTTGCCAATGGAAACTCCTTTTCTTCTAGTTTGAGAAATTTACAGTCTTTTGTTTCTTTCTTTCAATGGGGATGGATGATAGACTCTTGACACTGTTACCGATAAGGTTCCGAGTCTAGGGTCAACGAGTAATGTTTATCCACGCCAGGATGATTCGGCAAACTTTTATTAGTTTTAATCTGAATTTACCGCTAAACCATTTTTTTAGCTTAAAATGTTTTGTTAAAATTTTTAGAATTTCTTAGAGGAAGGCTTTATTTAGATATTGTTTATTTTAAAAATTAAAAATATTATAGTAAAATAATTTTTAAATATGTGAATGTCGTGGAAGATTCAGTTTTATAGTTATTTTTATAAAAAAAAAAAAAAGTATTTACGGGTCTGATAAAGACAAAAAAAAAAAAAAGGTTGGACGTTGACACGGTACGCGCCCCAACAATCACGAAATCTCTTCCCTCGCAAATAGGAGAGCAAACAAGACAGCAAGACTAGGAACAGTAGCATTTATGCGTAATGGTAAAGTCAGTGGGTGGTTGGGATAGAAAGCGAAATGAATGGGACTTTATCACTTGATTTTATTTTGGCACAAGGCACAAAGCACGTCTATGCATAATACATGGCTCAAGCGTGGACGAAGTTTGTCCTCTTGAAATAAGAATTTTATTATTATTTTTTCAATTTGCATTAAAAATTTTGATATAAAAGTATTAAAAACCTCATAGATTCACTTCAAAAAAAAAAAAAAAAAAAAAAATTGGTCACTTGATGTGATGCTGATTACAAGTCTTTTTGTAGTTTGCACTACAATTATTGATATATTGTTAACAGTTTATTAGCATTATTTGAACAATAGGGACAAACTGGGATTTTTAAAACATTTTCCTTCTTTCAATTATTATTCTCTGCGTAGATATTAAAAGGTTGGATGGATCCAAAACATTTTCTTAAAAATAACCACAAAAAAAAAAAAAAAAAAACTAACAACAACAAAAAGGGTACTAAATCATATCATTTGGGTTTGTTTTGGGCCCAAACTCATTAGATCCTCATTTAGAACAAATTGAATTATATTTTGTCATCTGGGTTTTTTTTTTCCCCTATAAATTTTATTTCTAAAATATTTTTGTTCAAATTTTTTATAAATAATGATCTGCATGAGGTTAAAGTAAACTATTTTAGTTATTTACCTATTATGATGTGATTTAAAAATATTTTTCTTTATGTATTGATAGGTTTTTTCCTTGGTAACTAATTAATTAATTTGTGTTGGAAATTGAAAGGCTTGGGCTGTGTGCCAGTTTTACAATTGTGGCCTTTGAGTCTTTAAACTATGCGGCCTTCAGCAGACAATTACAGCCTTAACTATGTGGCCTTCAGCATAAATTTGTGTGGCCTTCTATGCCGAATCCGCCTCTAATGAAATTCGCCGAATCCGCCTCTAATGAAATTCAATTGTTTCACTATAGCTAGCCTTAAGTCACTATAAATATAGTTCATTGTTATCAAGGACACATATGTAACATATCAAACATACAGTATTACATTGAGTACGTTGGTATGTGGCTGATCACTTGACAAATTATTACAATATAATAAATATATATATATATATATATATATTAGTCAGCTACACACGAACTAAATCTATGTAATATTGTAAATTTTGATATGTTACATATATGTGTATTCTTGATAACAATCCTATATATATAGTGACTTAAGGCGCTAGTAGTCTTGATGTAAAGTGAAATAATTGAATTTCATTGGAGGCGGATTCGGCGTAGAAGGCCGCACATTTTAGCTAAAGACCACAATTGTAAAATTTGGCACACAACCCAAGTCTTTCAATTTCCAACATATTGGTTATTTTCTTTGTCTTATAACAATTTCGGGAATATATATTGTTTTTGTAAAAATGTATATCTCTTTAGTTAATACTCCCTCCGTCTCATTTTTTTTGTCCTGTTTGAAAAGTCAAACTTTTTAAGGGAACATCATTTATTGTTTTATCTACCTTTTAAAAATGTATAAGTTTCCAAAACTACCCTTAAAAAAATTTATCAAAAAATTGAATTAGTAAATTAATAGGGGTATAATAGGAACATTAGTAAATTAATAATTTTTATTTTTAGAAACATGACAATATTTTGGGACATCTCAAAATGGAATAGAGGACAAAAAAAGTGAGATGGAGGGAGTAGATATTTTTTTTAATAAGTAATGAAAACATTTATTGAAAAGAAAAAGAGAGTAAAACCTTCCATGTATATAGTCGATACCAAGTAGGAGTTTAAATGAATCAAGCTATTTGTAAACTATTCTTAAAAAAAAAAAAAAAGAAAAAAAAAAGCTATTTGTAAACAACTCGTACGATTTTTTTTTTTTTTTTTTTTTTTTTTGCATATGTTTGTTTATTTATTAAACGAGTCAAATCCAAGCCCAAGTTTGGGCTCGATTATTGAACAAGTCAAGTTTGAAGATAATAATGTGTTTGTGAACAAGACTGTGGGTATGAGACTTGATTTAAATCTATATAATATAATATTATATATATATATATATATGTATATAAATTATAATTTTTCAGTGTTGGTAAATCTAATTGTAATAATTTTCATAAGAAAAATCATTATATCATACTTTAAATTTCACTATAATTTATTAATTCAGTGGATATAAAATTTTAGTCATAGTCTTTACCATTAATGGGAATAGAATAAGTTAATCAACTAGCTCTTTTTTTTTTTTTTTTTGTGAGAATGAAGACTTTGAATATCATTAAAAAAAACATGGAAATTCTGTTGCTCAAACTAGCTCTTGTTTAGGGGGAGAGCTTACAAGGACGGCTTGTGCACCAAAGGCTAATGCCTTGAAGATATATGTTCCTCGCCGTACTCCTCCATCAAGGAAGACAGGAACTGGGCAGGCAAGGGTCTGGGCAATGCAGTGGCCGCTGATTTTGCTGCCTCATAACCACATAGTCCATGGTAGAGAGAATGAAGTGTTTTTATAGTGACAACTAACAAGGTGCTAGGCTTTAGAGAGGTTTCTCTGTGGTTAGAAGTTGGGGTTTCTCTCTAATTTCTTTTACACAGTAAAATTAGTGTGTCCTTTCTACGAAGGTGTTTAGTATCTTGGGAGTAACATTGTTATTTCTAGGCTTGTTGGGTTATTTTTTGGGGGGTTTAAGAAACAGTTTTGAGCGAGTGTGAGGATGGATGATTTGGCTTAGTCATGGAATCGGCTTACTCTTTTAGATAGAGAGGGACCGGGTTGTTGTTTACTTGATGACGAAAGAATTGAAAAGTTCTCCATTGCTGCTAAGTTTCTAACTAAGCGAGCCATCAACATGGAGTTCATAGCTAAGACTTTTACCTCGCTATGGAGAGCCAGGTATGGTTTCAAGATTCAGAGTTTTGGAGACCACAAAATTCTCTTCACCTTTGACAATAGGGAGGACGTGGTTAGAATTTTAGAAGGCGAACCATGGACTTTTGACAAACACCAGGTGGTAATGAGTCGATATGAGAACGAGTCCCCGCTTCAAGATATAAAGTTTGAGAAGACTAAACTATGGGTTCAGCTTCATGGAATCCCGATTAAATATATGAACATTGAGGCAACGAAGAAAATTGGTAGTATTCTGGGGGAGGTTTTCGCGCCGACGGATCCAAAAATATTTGATGGTGGTCATTTCATACGTATTCAGGTATCCATAGATCTGTCTTCACCTCTGTGCTGTGGAAGACTGATATCTATAGGTGAAGGAGGTAAGCAGGTGTGGATATCATTCAAGTATGAGAGGGAGGCTGCCAAATCTATGCTACTGGTGTGGGCAACTTATTCATGATGACAGAGACTGTAAGCTATGGATTGACAGTGAAGGCACACTTACACCAGAGCAATGTGAGTTTGGACCTTATTTGAGAGCACCTCCTTTCATTGTTGCAAGATGTAGTGCACTCATGGTTCCTGGGTTCAATGCTGAGAAGAAGAGGATGAGTTCAGGTACATCGGGGATAGCGATTCATGCCGAAATTCTGGTTCTGGTAGAGGAAAAGCATCGGAGCAAGCACATGGAGTAACGGCTAGCTGTGATGGTAGCATCCAACTCCTCCACACAGATCCAAATTTACTCCCAGAGCAAGAAAGTGTGTCTTTCTTGGTTTTCCATTCAATGTTAAAGGTTATAAAGTGTTTGACCTTAAGTCTCACATGGTTTTGATTTCTAGAGATGTCACATTTCATGAAAATGTGTTTCCTTTTGTTTCCAACTCTAGTAATTCTGTTCAAACACCAGTTTCTATCCCTGTGCCATGTATTCCAGCTGTTAATCCTCTTCTTGATTCTTTACCTACTCCTGCTATACCTCCTGATTCAATTGCTCACATTCATCATTGTATTGATGATGACTTACTTGATGAGGTTCCAGTTGAGCCTCCTGATCCTATTATTGATCCTATTCCTCTTAGAAAGTCTTCTAGAGCTGTCAAACAACCTTCATACCTACTAGCTTATCACTGTAATCAGGTTTCATCTGTCACTGCTGCCTCTCCTTCCCAGTCAGGTACTTCTCATCCACTCTCTTCTCATCTTTCTTATCAATACCTCTCTCCTTCTTACAAATCCTTTTGTTGTTCCATTTCTTCCCTTATTGAGCCTACCTATTACTATCAAGCTGCTTCTGACCCCAAATGGCAAGAAGCCATGGCTGCTGAAATAACTGCCCTTGAGGCAAATCAAACATGGACTTTAACCCCTCTGCCTGCTGGTAAGAAGCCTATATGGTGTAAATGGGTGTATAAGATCAAGTATAAGGCCAATGGTTCAGTTGAAAGGTACAAGGCAAGGCTAGTTGCTAAGGGGTTTACACAAAAAGAGGGTGTGGACTATTTTGAAACCTTTTCTCCTGTGGCTAAAATGGTTTCTGTCAAGGTCCTTCTTGCTGTGGCTGCCATTAAGGGCTGGTTCCTCAGTCAATTAGATGTCAATAATGCATTTTTGCATGGTGATTTGGATGAGGAAGTATATATGGCTCTTCCACAAGGGTTCCATAGCCAGGGGGAGATAGTTTGTAAACTGAATAAGTCCTTGTATGGACTTAAACAGGCATCTAGGCAATGGTTTGCCAAGTTTTCTGGCACCTTGCTTCAGCTTGGTTTCACTTAGTCTAAAGCTGACTACTTATTGTTTACTAGGAGGCAAGGTGATGTTTTCATGATGCTTTTGGTGTATGTGGATGATGTTTTAGTAGCCTGCAATGATAAGACTGAAATAGACAGATTCAAGGTCTTGTTAGATGACAAGTTTAAGCTTAAAGAGTTAGGTGACTTGAAGTACTTCCTTGGATTGGAGGTTGCCAGATCAGTCAAGGGAATTGCACTTTGTCAAAGAAAATACACTCTTGAAGTGCTCAATGATGCTAGTATGTTGGGGTGTAAACCAGCTAGAACTCCCATGGAACAAAATCTGAAACTAAGTCAGTTGGAAGGTGAAGAACTTAAAGATCCTAGCATCTACAGAAGGCTAATTGGGAGGTTACTGTACCTGACCATCACAAGGCCAGACATCACTTTTGCTGTCCATAAGCTCAGCCAATACATGTCCAAGCCAAGAAAGCCACATCTAGATGCAGCCTATAGAATTTTACAGTATCTGAAGAGTGAACCAGGGAAGGGTCTCATGTTTTCCTCCAAGGCAGATTTGCATTTGAAAGGATTTGCAGATGCTGATTGGGCTTCATGCTGTGATACTAGGAAGTCAGTAACAGGTTATAGCATCTTCATTGGAGATTCCTTGGTGTCTTGGAAATCAAAGAAGCAGTCCACAGTTTCCAGGTCTTCAGCAGAGGCGGAATATAGAGCTATGGCAGTTGCAACATGTGAAATTGTATGGATTCTATATTTTCTAAAGGATATTGGAGTTCAACATGACAAAGAAGCATTATTATTCTGTGATAGTCAGGCAGCATTGCATATTGGTTCTAATCCTGTATTTCATGAGAGGACCAAGCACATTGAGATAGATTGCCATGTGGTCAGGGATAAAGTTTTGGAAGGAGTTATCAAGCTTAATCATGTGAGATCTCACTGCCAATTAGCAGACATGCTCACCAAAGCATTGGGGTATAATCAATTCTCTAATCTTGTTGATAAAATGTGAATGATGAACATACACACACCAGCTGCTCATGAGGGGGAGTATCAGAGTGACAGCAAAGATAATCAGAAAGAAACAAGAGCAGAGCATGAAGAGCACGATGCAGTGAATCTCAGTGAAGATCAAAATGTTGCATAAACGACAACTGCTTTGTATTTTGTATATTGTACATAAACATAAACGGCATGTAGTTTAGTTCCTGTTTTAATTGTATAGATGTTCACATGTGGGAGAGTTAGTTTCTACACGTGTGGAAGTTAGTTATTCTTCTGTTAGCTTCAGTTATTCAGTTAGAGTGGTTACAAGCCTAGATCAATCTATTGACATCTAATTGACTGAGGAACCAGCCCTTAATGGCAGCCACAGCAAGAAGGACCTTGACAGAAACCATTTTAGCCACAGGAGAAAAGGTTTCAAAATAGTCCACACCCTCTTTTTGTGTAAACCCCTTAGCAACTAGCCTTGCCTTGTACCTTTCAACTGAACCATTGGCCTTATACTTGATCTTATACACCCATTTACACCCTATAGGCTTCTTACCAGCAGGCAGAGGGGTTAAAGTCCATGTTTGATTTGCCTCAAGGGCAGCTATTTCAGCAGCCATGGCTTCTTGCCATTTGGGGTCAGAAGCAGCTTGATAGTAATAGGTAGGCTCAATAAGGGAAGAAATGGAACAACAAAAGGATTTGTAAGAAGGAGAGAGGTATTGATAAGAAAGATGAGAAGAGAGTGGATGAGAAGTACCTGACTGGGAAGGAGAGGCAGCAGTGACAGATGAAACCTGATTGCAGTGATAAGCTAGTAGGTATGAAGGTTGTTTGACAGCTCTAGAAGACTTTCTAAGAGGAATAGGATCAATAATAGGATCAGGAGGCTCAACTGGAACCTCATCAAGTAAGTCATCATCAATACAATGATGAATGTGAGCAATTGAATCAGGAGGTATAGCAGGAGTAGGTAAAGAATCAAAAAGAGGATTAACAGCTGGAATACATGGCACAGGGATAGAAACTGGTGTTTGAACAGAATTACTAGAGTTGGAAACAAAAGGAAACACATTTTCATGAAATGTGACATCTCTAGAAATCAAAACCATGTGAGACTCAAGGTCAAACACTTTATAACCTTTAACATTGAATGGAAAACCAAGAAAGACACACTTTCTTGCTCTGGGAGTAAATTTGGATCTGTGTGGAGGAGTGGTGGATGCAAAGCATAGGCAGCCAAAGACTTTGAGATTAGAATAGTCTGGGACTTTGTTAAAGAGAAGTTCAAAAGGAGTTTTATTGTGTAGCAAAGGAGTTGGAAGCCTATTGATGATGTAAGCAGCATGTAGCACACAGTCACCCCAAAACTGAAGTGGGAGTTGTGATTGAATTTGCAAAGCTCTAGCTATACAAAGGAGGTGCTGATGTTTCCTCTCCACAACAGAATTTTGTTGTGGAGTGTAAACACAGCTGGTTTGATGCATAATTCCATGAGAATTAAAAAAATCAGACATGTTGAACTCCTTTGCATTATCAGTTCTAACTACTTTGATTTTAAGTCCAAATTGGGTATGAATCATAGTGTAAAAAGAATGGAAAAGTTGCCTAACTTCGGATTTGGACTTCATTAAAAACAACCAAGTTGCTCTTGTAGCATCATCCACAATGGTTAGAAAGTATTTGAAGCCATCTAAAGTAGGAGTAGAGTAAGGACCCCATACATCCATATGAATCAAATCAAAAGCATGAGAACTGATATTATTGTGAAAAGGAAAAGGCAATCTCTTAAGTTTTGCCATAGGACAGATTTGACAGCCCTTATTACAAGAAAGTTTTAAAGAAGGAATTACATGACATAGACTATTGAGTTTGACATCAGAGGGGTGCCCCAACCTGTCATGCCAGATAGAGGAAGATTGAAAAGAATCTGATGTAGAAGTAGCTGCAGTGAAATGGGCAAAAGTATCAGTGAGGTTGTGAGCAGACAAGAAGGTAGCAAAAGAAGAATTGGATAATTGTTGAAGGCTGGTTGACTGCAACAGGTACAATCCATCATGTGCCTTGCCTACCCCAATCGTTTTCCAGGAAATAAGGTCCTGAATGAAACAATAAGCAGACAAAAAAATGCAACAATATGGCTGTGAATGAGTCAAGGAACTAATAGACAAAAGATTAAAGGAAAAAGATGGAACACAAAGAACATTCTTAAGAGTTAGAGAAGGGGAAAGGGTAACAGTTCCAATGTGGGTTACTTGAGCTGATTCCCCATTTGGTAATTGAACCAAAGACTGCCTAATAGCTGTGATTGAGGTTAGCAAGTCTACTGAACACACAAAATGGTCAGTAGCACCAGTGTCCAAAACCCAGGTTTGACCACCATAAGCCCTCCTATTGACCACTTGTGCAGCAAAAATACTATGGGAGAAATCCATACCTGCCATGGCTACATTTGCAGAAGCAGAAGAAGATGTTGCATTGGCCATTGGACTATGCAGTGCTTGAGATGGTGCTGCAAGAGGGGAGGTGGATGCACTAAACAAAGCCAAAAGTTGTTGACACTGCTCAGGAGTGAAGGCAGAAGACTGATGCATTGGAGAAGCAAACTCTGAACTTGAACCTGAGGAGACTTGATGTGCCATAACAGTTTTGTTCTTGAATTTAAAACCAGGAGGGAACCCATGTAATTTGTAGCATTTATCTATGGTATGACCATTCTTGCCACAGTGGGTACAAACTGGCCTATCCTTACCCTTCCCACCAGAATTAACAAGATTGGTAATAGGAGTAACTTGATCAGTGGACACCTTAACAGCCAAAGCAGTTGAGTCTATTTTAACAACTGGTACATTTGGGATTGATCTTTGAGTTTCTTCTTGAATCATCAAAGAGTAAACCTTGGTAAGGGATGGAATAGGATCCATGAGCAACACCTGAGATCTAACTTGGGAAAAAGACTCATTCACTCCCATTAAGAATTTCATCACAGATTCTCGACCTTGTAGTTCACTTAATCTTTTGTTAATATTGCACATACACTTTCCACAAGTGCAAGTGGGAAATGGACTAAGATTTTGTAACTGATCCCAAAAGACTTTCAACTGAGTAAAGAAGTCAGTGATGCTCATCTCACCTTGGTGTAGCTCTGCAATTTCCTTTTGAAGGTTGAACACTCTTGGTCCATTAGTTTGGGCAAAACGATTCTTCAAGTCACTCCATATTTCTAAAGCAGTATCTTCATATATAATGCTTGCTTGAAGCTTTGAAGAAACTGAATTGGTCAGCCAAGTTCCAACCATGTTGTCACATCTAATCCACGCTTGCACAGAAGAAGGAGTAGAAACCAATGGTGATGAGAGAGTGAGGGTCCCATCAATAAATCCCAGCTTGTTCTTGGTGAGCAAAGCCTTCCTCACTGCTCGAGCCCAAGCAGAGTAGTTTTCTCCACCAATTAAAGGCTGTGTAACTAGCACTAAGCTTGGATTCTCAGCGTGATGCAAGAACAGGGGATCGTCCATTGGTGACTCTTGTGAAGAAGAAGAAGATGGATTTCCAGGTACAGAACCATTAGCAGAACCAGTTGCAGTCGTGGTTGTGGCAGCGGAAGCCATTGATGGTAAAAAGAAAGAAGATTTTCTTCGAAGAGGAAAATTTTCTCAAAAACAGAGTACTTTCTCGAGAAAAAAAAAACTGAAGAAGAGAAAATAAGAACCCTAAAAGAATTTGGGGATTTGCTCTGATACCATATCAGAAAATGAATGAAATGAATTTCTGTATTTTCATTAATTGAAGAAAAAGAGTACAAAAACTATTTATAGATTGATCTAGGCTTGTAACCACTCTAACTGAATAACTGAAGCTAACAGAAGAATAACTAACTTCCACACGTGTAGAAACTAACTCTCCCACATGTGAACATCTATACAATTAAAACAGGAACTAAACTACATGCCGTTTATGTTTATGTACAATATACAAAATACAAAGCAATTGTCGTTTATGCAACATTTTGATCTTCACTGAGATTCACTGCATCGTGCTCTTCATGCTCTGCTCTTGTTTCTTTCTGATTATCTTTGCTGTCACTCTGATAGCATTGAAGTCAAAGATATTGCCTCATTAATGCGTAATGATGTGGATGGCTAAATTACTGGGATCAAGAAAGAGTACTGCCATAGTTGTCATTATCGTACGATACGCAATACGTATCGTATAGTGTATAAAAAGTTATGTATTGTATCGGTGTATCGTAAGTACTCATGAATCGTAGGATACAATGTGCGTATCGTATGAATCATATCGTATTGTAAAATCGTATCTATCGTATGATACATAGACAAATGCTTTAAAATGAGATTTTTTGTTAAAATTTGTCCTTTTATTTGAATCTAACAAGTTGTTAAACTTGTTTTTAACACAAAATTATTAGTTTACTTAATTTAGCCTATTAAAATAACATATTCATAAGTTTTTTTCCCTTTCTCCTGCAATTGGACTACACAATACACACTTATCTTTTACTTTAATATTTTAAAAAAATTTAATTATTTATTTATTTTTATCATTATTGTTATAAGTCCAAAAAACTAGAATGCCAAAAAAACTATATAAATAAAATTATTAAAATAAAAACAACAAGAAGAGATAGTAAATGTTAATGACGAATGACGATGAAGAAAATTTTAATGAAGAAATAAATTTGCAAAATTATAAACATGATGATAGTGTTGACTTAGATGGGGTTGATTAGGCAATTTGATGAATATGATGAAAATAAATTATTATTTTTGGGTCATTTGTAATATATTATCAATTTTGAATTTAAGTAATTTGAATGTGTATATTATGAACATATGTTAGTTTGATTTATTTAATTAGTTTCTTAAATATTATTGTAAGGACCATATTTGAATTCCTAGCCCATTACGTGGATGGACTTAGGCCGAAAAAACCCAAAACAATAAATTTGTAGAGAATGGGTTGGAAAACTAGGCTATAGCTAATCAAATAAACACCAGGAAGAGTTTAGATGATAAGAGAATGAAAAGAAAATGGTTATATTGAAGAAAAATTGTCCTCGGCAAAGTCCGAGGAGAGCTGTTCTTATATATTATTCCCCAATTTGTTTGCAAGTTTGGCTTTGGAAGTCTACCGTGTTTTTTCTCTTCCAATTTCCCTCCCTTGTCTCATTGTCCTCTCTTCCTTTTATACTGTTTTTTCCTTTCATCCCCACATTCCACGTGCATGCCAGATGGTTGGTGTTGATACTTGTCCCATCAACCCCTTCCACAAGTCCTCATGTAATAGTTGTAAGGTTGAAATACACTATTCAGGTATCACCTCCACATTAATGCGGTTAGGGAGTTAGTTGCAATGCATTTAATGCGGAGGTAGCAGCTTTCTTCTTAGATATTTTAGGACACTTCTCTGTTTTGAGCTCTTTCTGTGCTTATCCATACCAAATGAGTGCTTCTATGACACTCCTTCGGACAACAAACCACTTCTATGGATCTCGGCTTAGGCTGGCTGAGGAGGATATTATCCTCGACACCACTTCTTGGGGCTATTATGATCAAAACTAGCTTCTCCCTTTTCCAGCATGGGCCTTGCTAACAGCGTTTACCCCCTTTGGACGCCTTTGGTCCTCGGCCTGGGCCTCGGACCCATCATGTACATATAAATAGTGGGCTACGGGGCCCTAAGCCTCTACAATTATTACATAAATGATGAATAAATTAGTCATTAGTTGAATATATTCAAAATTTATAATGAATATACCCTTTATATATGTGTATTTATAATTTTTTATAAATTTTATTAAATGTTTGTGTATCTTACGATACACAATACGATATGATACACGATACGAAAAAATTAAAAATCGATTTACAATATGATTCACGTTTTGACAACTATGAATACTACTAAAAACCGTAGTGCACGTGACAACTTAAGTAATAAATCAAAACTTAATAAGTCACGTGCTACTACTGAAACTAGGGTTCCCAAAACAACTGCTGCACATGCAACACCTACCTAGACTCGCAGAGAAAGAAGCAAACTCAGGGACAACACGGCAGCAGGTTTTCAGTCCCAAGGAAAAAAAAGAGTGGTTGGATCCGAGGCAGACCACACTAAGATCTCAGCAAAAAGATTATAAGTTGCTCTCAGTTAAGAAGACACACCTTTTGTAGTGGCGGGAGCTTATGTTCAGCCCCACCAACAGCAATGAGTTGTTTAGCATGGAACTGTTGTGGGCTTAGGAACTTGCATACAGGGAGGGAGCTCATTGAAATCGCACGGGCAAAAGATCCTGCTGTGGTGTTTTTAGTTGAAACACTTACAAGTGATGCAAGGCTAGAGTTTGTTCAAAGAAGTATTGGTTTTGATCATAGATGAGTTGTACCAAGAGTGGGAAGGGGTGGTGAATTAGTTCTTTATTGGAAAGCATCGATCAATTTAACGGTGGCAGGTTCAGATAGATACTATATTCTAGGTGTTGGGGTTGTAATCAGGGACAACAATGGAGTTGTTTTGGCATCTTACTCAGAAAAAATTATTCCAACTTATAAGGCAGATGAGACAGAAGCTGTAGCTGCATTGAAAGCCTTGACGTTTGTGCACGAGCTGGATTTCCAAAACGCTATACTCGAAGGTGATGCTCTTGGTTTGATTCAAGCTTTGAAGTCACAGAAGCAGAACATATCTCCATTGGGTCTATTGGTAGAGGATGAGAAGGTGTTTGCGAATAATTTTAGTAGATCGTCTTATTCTCATGTTAAGAGAAATGGCAACAGTGTAGCTCATAATCTAGCGAAACAGGCTATATGCATACTAGATTTTCAAGTATGGATGGAAGGAAGATGTTCCATCACATATTGTTCCATTTTTACAATTGGATGTAGTTGATTTACTTTAATAAAATTACACAGGCTCATTCTAAAAAAAACTAGCTCTTGTTTGACAATTAAATGAACCAAACTAAAATATGTAATCTAGGTCGTAGGTAAGCCCGAACTTGGCTCATGTTTGAAATAAAATTAAAAGAACAGTAAAGAACATTTGATATTTGGCCCGACTAGTTCAGCAAAAGGATATTTGGCCTGACTAGTTTGAAGTCCTACTACTAGGAAAGCTAATAGAGATATAGTCATAATAAGTTTGAAAATATAGTATATATTTTAACTATTTTTCGTGGATAATTCGTGGAATCATTGTTTCTTCTTTATTTTTATTTTTAATTTTTTTAAAATAAAAAGTAAGATCTTCCAATCCTCAATTCATTCCTATGATCGAGGAGTCTCCACAATCCTACACAAGATGGTGGTTATAATTATTAAAAAAGAAAAAAAGGCTTTAGAAGCGCAAAATAGATAATAAATGATGTTATGAAGTATGATGCTTTCAGTTGACACAGGCTAGTAAAAGGTGGACTGAAAAGTGAAAATGGGTTGTCAATTAGGACCATTTTGGTGAGAAATGGTCCGATGTATCACCTAAATCACAATCCTCTAAATAATCGCTTCATAAGATATCTAATGCACTGAGGCTAAACAGAATGATTTCATTTTTACGATGTGAAATGCATTTACCATAAGGCCAAAGTTGTTTGTGTAGGCTTGGACTCACCGTCTAACACAACATGAAGTTAACTGAGCAACTATTGTGCGACCAACAAAGTTTAAATCTTTTACCTCTAAGACTATGTTACAGGATATAAAAAAGGTGCATGAAACACATAAAGATTATGTTACAGGATATAACAAAGGTGCATGAAACACATAAAGAAATATAAACAAACTCGATCATAAGTAAGAAGTGAAATTCCAGGACATGACAAATCATCATATCCGATCAAGTCAGTAGTTTGAACTATCCAGAGCAAGACTATTTATTTAACTTGTAGATGTCTGAACTACTGGGTGATGAATCTTCTAGTCTATCAAATATTCCTCTGGCAGCTTTGCTGAACAAGTTATAAACCTACAGAATTTTTTAGTAGATTAGTAAATTGGTTATCTTTTAGGACCAAAACTTGTGTCATTCTTTATTCACATTAGTATATCTACCTGCTTGGATGAAAGGCCAATCTTCTCCAAATCGCTCAACTGCAATGGGTGAAGTACTATACTTAGCATTAATAATATCAATATAAGTGAATTCCAAGCCCAAAGCTTACAGACTTGTCTTACCGATTTTAAAGGGTTTGTTTCCCTTAGCTCAAGTATGTATTCTGCCATTTTCATTCCAATCCCCTAAATTAATATTCAAGAAATATATCAGATTTGTCACTCTCACATTTGAAACTATGGACTACACGGTCACTATAATTAGCTATAGCATATATACCTTTAACTCTAGTAGCTCCTCTCTGCAATCACAGAAGTCAATTGGCAAACTCAGTACATTTGCATATGAAGAATATAATAATAAATACATGTTAAGAAATGTCAAACAGAAACCAACAAATAACTGAACCTACTTGCTGGCTGTATTTAAGAAACCAATATACTCCTGAATAAGAGAGGTCTGCAAAGAAAATTTACAGAGATGAGAAATCACATTTTTAAGAGCCCAAAGAGAAACAATGTGGTGTAAATTATTTTATATACCTTCAAATTGGAGCTCCTTGCATGGAATTTATCAAGTGAGGGGCCAACCATTTCCGACTTGTTTGGAGAGTTCAAAATACAAGGTCTTTGGGGAGTAATTGGCTCAAACAAAGCTGGGCATAATTGATCTGTGGATGAGAGTTCATTAAGGGGTTTTTGATTTACATTGTTTTTTATGGGAGAGAGAGCTTTTCTCACAGGACTCTGCAGTTCACTTTTCTTCACGCAAGAATGCATTTGACAATTACCAGGCAAGAATGTATTTGACACAGGCACAATTCCATCAGCAGAAGCCTCAATCGCTTCTATATTTGACTTAGCAGCAATCTCCCCAGTCTGCAATAGAAGTATGATAATATGCATATAAGTTAAAATTTTATATAGTTTTGCTTCTCTGCATTAAATATGAAGAAAACTTAAACTAGATGTGTTTCACCATATTCTTATCTTCACCTAGAGCTGTATCTTTTTACACTCCTTTCATTGAAATCACTAACAATGACCATCAACATACCAAAATCTGTTTTGAAATTTCTAACTCAAGAGTACACAAGGCTGATGTTAATATGTTATATGCTCTTCATGAATAGGAGGCCTTAAGTGGCCCTTTATTTTCTTTTCAAATGTTATGCTCTTCAGTCATCTGTAGGAATGACAATTAAGCAGTTGTGGTTCTGTAGCTATCAGTACAAGTCGCATCTTACAATTTCAGATTCTTACCTCCAAGCAAGCGTCGGCCAGACCTTCATTGTTGTTTAAATTTATGAAAGGCACGGGAGCAAACCTGCACATATATTGAGCAATTAGGCAATCGGAATGTTACTTATCTTAATCTGTGAAAGGTTCAATCAATCATCCATACCTTTCTTTTGCCTTAGAAGCACCTTGGTTGGTACTACCCTTTGCTTTCACAGAGCTGGGATAGACACTGGCTTTCTTAACAGAGCTCAAAGAACCCAGAGTTTTGCTTGTAAAAGGGGAATTGAAGGGTCCAATTCGTTGTGCACTCTTTGTCTTGCCTCTAGAGTCAAGCCAAGCAAGTAGTTTGGCCTCCATGTCCATTCTAACCTTTGGGGTCTCTAGCTTATGTGATGAAGGAACAAAATTGGATACGTGCCTTGACCGAGCAGCCAAGCTCACAGTATGAACGGATTCCTGGTACTCTCCTGGATTCTATTATCAGAGAAAATAATTTCCCTTAAAAAACTTCAATACACTTAAAAATTGCAGGGTCAACAACATGAAATGGAAAAAAAGAAAAAGAAAAAAGAAAAAAAAAAGAAGAAGGAATAATTGCTAAGACCAAGTCCATACCAGGCAAGCAACCATTAAAGCACGGCTTATCCCACCAAGTGAGTCTTGCAATATACGGGTCAATTTGCTTTCTCTATAGGGCACACGGGTTTTGTTATTATTCAGTGCATAAATCACATTGGACAACGCAAACAAGGACTGGTTGATCTTGGCACTCTCTAGGAGACGAATTCCTTCATTGCAGGTCCGTCTATTATCTTCATTACCTGTTTAAATTACAGGCAGAATTACACAAATCAAAATTTGGGAAAGACCAGAAATTTAATAAACCCCTCTTAGTCTTATGTACAGCTGAGCTATGACCCTCTAATTAAGCAACTTAAAAGGTGAGGAAATAACCTGCCAAGTCTATAAGGTTCAGCTTCCCAGTAACAACAGCCTCAGAGCCATCACCACAAGGAGTGGAAACAGCAATCACTAGCACCCCATGGCTCCTACTAGAGACATCGTTAAGCCCGGTGTGCGCGACCTTCCTCCTCTGAATCCCACAAGAAAATGTCTCATAGAATTCAGACATCGACTTCACAGGGACCTGAGATAGTCCGCGGAGATGAATTTGCCCGTTTTTATCATCCAAAACTGCAATTTCCTTCCCCTTGAGCTCTAAAAGATCGTAGCACCTGTCCATATAGACCTCATAGTACGAAATCTCTGCTTTGCTTCCTGTGCTTTGGCACATTGTGAGAATTGTGGACATGGCCAGCGGCATTAGACCTGGATCCTCATCGGTACCCTACAACAACATCAAGGAACAAAATAACCATAACGAAAGGAAAATTTTTGAAAAAATTTAATCTTTAAGAGGTTTCCCCCCTGGTTTTCTCTGGAAACAAACAGAAAACAACATGGGATTTTTCTTTGTTTTAACAAACCTGCATCGTATAAGTCTTTCCGCTACCGGTAGCACCATAGGCAAACACAGTGGCATTGTAGCCACGGAAAATACCCGGAATCAAAGGGCTAACTTCCCTGTAAAAGATCTGACTCACATTGTTGTCCTCTTGGCCAAAGAAAGAGTCCAACCTATAACATTCGTTTCGGCTACACCCAAAAGCAAAACCAACCCATGATCAAAAATCAAGGACCAAAACCCCATAAAAGAATTTGATTGAAAAATTCCAAAAACTGTTTTACCTGGTATCTTTATCTTTGAGGTAAACAGCTACTTCTTCACTGGAGGACTCGCATTCTTGATCAAGAACGGAAATGCACGGTTTCGGGTCATCGTTCTTGCCAGAAATTTCGTGAAAGAGAAAGGGACGTACCCTTACAATGACTCTGACCTTCGAGATCGAATAGTTCGTGGACTTTGTAGGAGTAGAACACTTTACGGTTTGATTTGCCATGAATTCAAACAGAAAGGTTTGGATTTGAGAGACAAGACACAGAGAGAGAGAGAGAGAGAGAGTTGTTTGCAGAGAGAGAAAAGAAGACGGAGAAGACAGGTCTTTGGTTTTCTTGGAAACTGAAGCACTAGATCAACGGAGAGAGGGGATAGAGATAGAGAGTAAGGATTTGAAATTATTTGACCGTTGGGACTTGTGAGGACCATATATATAATATAAATAAACCGTTTCCAAAAAACTTTTAGAAATTGGGCTTTTAATTTTTTTAATTTTTTTTTGGGGTTCGTTTGAATTTGTCTTGGGGGTTCACGGCCTTGCCGTTGGGCTGAGGGGTCCACAAGGGTTTTTTTTTTTTTTTTTAAACCCTTGTGTTATCGATTTTCAATTATTGGCCATTAAGGTTTAATTATTGTCTAAATTGACCCATCTCAGTTTTGTAAAATAAAATTGATGGAAAATGGTTATGTGTTATATGCGTACATTTTTTTTTTTTCACTTTACTCTGAAAAAATGCATAATACAACCATTTTCTATAGAAAAATATTTAAATTACTACAAAATTTACAACATAATCTTACGAAGATATTTTTCATATGTTTTTGTGTTTGATAATATCAAAAATAAATTGGTCAAAAGAAAACTATTTCTTAACTTCTCTTATTTAACTTGGTATAAGATAAAGTTATTTTCCAATAATATTTTTTGGACAACAACTATATCTCATGTGAAGCTAAATTAAAATAAAATAAAATAAAAACTCTATCCCACGTGAAATAAAATAAGGGAAGTCAATAAATAGTTTTCCAACTCATTTTGAGGTTACTACCTAACATAAGAAAATATAATAGTTTTTTATAAAATGATTTTTGAAAAATGATTCATGTTCCAAAAAATATTAATATGGAAATAAACATAGAAATTTAGTGTTTGAATGACTTTTTGTAGTTAGTGACACATCAATTTGTTTTTTTTTTTTTTTTTTGAGAAACTTTGCCTGTTGGTGTTTATCATTAAGCTAGAAAATCATCAATGACAAAATGTAAAATATCTAGTGGAATATCATTCGTCCAAACAAATAAAGGAAAAGAAAGTCTAACTCTCTATGCTAAGGCATGGGCTATAATATTGCCCTGCTTCCTAACATGAGAGAATGATCAAGTTTGTAACAAACCTGAAATAAACATAGTGTCTTTAACAAGATGTCTTATGAGAGAGAACTTTTCTTCAAAAAAGGCCTTAATAACAACTTCAAAGTTACCTAATTGGTAAAAATTGTAATATTCCTAATATCACTTGTTGATGGAAGTTTATGAAATTAAAATAGAGGGACCAATTTAGATGGTTCTTAAACTTCAATTCAAGGTAAAAAAATACAAAATTAATAACGTGACCCCAAGGACTCTTTGCATTTTGGGCCATAAACAATAGAAGGGTCAAAATGTAAAATTCCAAAATATTTGATAGGGTTTAAGAAGCCCGAACCTTTCGTGATTGTTGTATCTAAAAGCCGCGAAAGCAGAGCTCTTAAACCCTAAGGCCTAAACCTCCGAAGAATTGTTGAATCGAAGATGGACAAGAACATGATAGCAGACTTGGAGTCTCTTCCTGAAGCAGATAAGGCTCGAATGTCTACTCTGATCGAACAGCTTCAAATTCGCGACAGGTTCACTCTTTAAAATTCCCAACTGTTGGGACTCACTTTTTTGTATTTTGCAGTGTTGAAAAAAGACCAAATTCTAATTGTGTTGCATAGATTATTTGGATTCAATGTGTGTTGAAAGTTGCTTTGAGTTATTTTCGTTTAGTTGAGGCGTATCTTGATATGGGTCAGTGCAAACATATGGTTTAACAAGTTTACAACCAGAGTACTAACTTGTTGACTTAGAGGCTTAATGGGAAATAAGGCTGATGCTTCTATAAATGGCAGTGTATATTGTTATATGGTAGATTGGGTGTGTTCTACCATATTGAGGCGTGCATTTAAGTTATTTGTTTTTTGGGGTTTGTGATAATTGTTATGGATTTAGGTAGTGATATGTGGGTGCTTATTTAGATTGGAGTTCTCAGGCCTAAACATTTAGATTGATGTTCCAACTTGTAGACATCAAGGTTGATATGCTGAAATAAGTTACTGGGTTAGTGTTATTTTTTTTTGTTATGATTAGTTTATAGGAGTCCGTGAAAAGAAAAAAGACTTATGTTGTTGGGGGATGCAGATTAATATGGGGACTTCCTGGGGTCTGAATTGCAGAAGTGTATTTCCTTCTCCAGGGCAGTGAAAAGAAACAATATGAAGTAGAAAGATACTTGGTTGTCAATCCAACTAATTGCCTTAAAGATATTGAAATTGAAGAAGTTTGAAGAAAAAGAAGTTCTTAAACCATGCCATTTTGAGGTTATCTATGCTATATTCTGTCTGATTTGTTAGATCAACGTTGATCTATAAGTCAATGATATTCAGAGAATTGAATAAGTTGTGCATTTGATAGTTTGACATGGTTTACATGGTACTAGTGATACAGATAGCAAAGAGTCCGGGGAAAGACAAAGATTAAATACCAAAAGATTAAAAATTTGTGGTCTAGTTTTGATGTGGGGTTTTCTTGGAACCTTTCATAGGTTATTTTAGTGATTATTGAGTCTTAGTATTTTTTTTTTAGGTTAAAAAAGTTTAAATTGAGTTTTACTAGAATAAAGCCAATTTGGTAATTTCCAGATTTTTGGAATGGGCTGTCCTTGGCTATACCAAAGGCCCATGAATCCTATTTTATTTTTTTGAGTCATTCTCCTATTTGGTTTAGAAATTATTAAGTCCTTTTTGTTCGTTATTAGTAGTCCTAGTCATTCTAGGAAATAGATTATTTAGAACACTAGTCCTGCTTGAAAATACTCAATACACAATGACAGAGAATACAATAAGATTCTGAGTCATCTGCCTCCAAGAATGTGATCTCCACTTCATTCTGGTGATAACATTGGCTTCTCCATTTGAAATGTACTGCAGCCTCTTCTTGCAATCGTTGCTGTGTATAAAGATTCCATTCCAAATGCATTCCCCAACGCTTCTTCTTTTCATTCCCATTGGTAGTAGCTGCAGCAACAGCAGCAGTACTAGAGTCTTTGTTTACCTAAATGCGTAAACATTTATCCTTATTCAAGAGCCCTTCAAGATCTCATCAAGATATCTAATTTAGTGCTGAATTCTTATAGATCCTACATCAACTGGTTCCAAGGAAGAGTTGATATCTTCATAGTTAAACCCTTCTTACCCTGCCTTTAAACTCATATTGTGCTTGTATGCAATCAACGGAGGCCTTTGGCCGTCCTGACATATGATGCAATGTCTTTAACAACATGCTCTTCCTTTGTCTTTCCTTTAATAAGTAATAAATCTGCTTTGTTTTTTTATATGTATGTATCTGTTACCTGATATATCAGCTGATGGCATGTGCAACATGTTTCCCTTGGTTCTGACCTCTATCATTTTATATACATGGTTCAGTATGTCTTCTAATCTCCATGGCCTTGAAAAAGTCTGGATTATATAATTATGATCCAAAATCGTCTATGGAATTTATCAATACTGAATGCGTTATGTACAGACAGAATATCAGAGCCCTAATTACAAATGCTTCAAAATACAGACATTTAAGTAGCATATTATTCCCAGACTACTGTAGATTTTACGTTGACCTTGTGCTGAGAGATGGCTGTGTAGAGTTTTAATTAATTACTTGATTAATGTGGCTGCTCAATTTAGCAGTCTGTTTATAAAGCCTTACAAAGGCCATGTGCTGCAGAAGGCTTTCTCTTTGTTTGATGACTCTTCCATTCTCAGATAATTCTAAGATATGATGTCTGTTTTACCATAAGCAAGGATTATACCGCATCAGCATACAAATGCAAATTTATACTTCCTTCTTGTTGGAACTTATTGATCTACTTCATGTAATTGATTTTGGTTTCTGGCTATAGAATGCCTTGTGTGTTATCCAGTTACTTCAGTTTTGAATTCTGATACCAAGTAAAAGCTACAATAAACACATTATGATGTTTGAGTGATAAGGCCTCTGACTCTTTCATATTGTCTTCTTGATCAAAACAAATTGCAGTCTAAGGATGTATAATTCATTGGTGGAGAGATGTTTTACAGACTGTGTGGATACTTTTCAACGCAAATCCCTAACCAAGCAAGAGGAGACGTGTGTGCGTAGGTGCGCTGAGAAGTTCCTGAAGCACTCAATGCGTGTTGGCATGAGATTTGCAGAGCTAAACCAAGGAGCACCTACAACTGATTAAGGTGTTTCTGAATAACTTAGGCGTAGAACTCTTGTAAGACCCAGATATGGTCTTCTTAAAAGTTCAATTCTTGTTGCTCATTAATGTTACTCCCTTTCCATGACAAGAATTAAGTAGACTGATTAGTCTGCTTATGCCCACTGGGTTTGGCAATCAACAGGATATGAACAGACTTTATAAATATTTATATATGTTCCACATAATCTGGGAAAGGAATGAATCAAAACTTAATTTGAGTGCCTATTTTGCTGATTAAGAGAATTGTAGTGTCTAGTTCCATTTTACTAGCTGATTGTTTAGCTCTATTGAAATAGCTGCTTCAGCAGTCTGTTGAAGGCTTGCAAGTTAAGCATTTAATATTATGTAGTTCCTGATTGATTAATTAAATTCGGCTAATTCAAATTCTTTGGATACCAATACTTGCTGGAATCAGTAATCTCCTCCTCCCATTCTTGATATTCAATCTACTCTTACAATTAAATTTTTGCTGGAATTATCTTAAGTACGTCTCAGCCAGGAGAATGTTGATCTTGGAGTCAAAACCAACCTGCTACTATTAATTTTTTGCTATATGCGCTTTTATTCTCTCTTCTGACAAACTGAATATATCTGTATAAAAACCATACCAGTGTCAACCGCCTAGATCTTTGGAGTTAGTTTGGGAAGTGTAATATAGTTTTGGTTCATGTATCTTGCTTAGTGCACCCTCTATAATGGAATAACATGATTGGCTCGGTTACTGCCAGCAGCTCAAGCTGCAGTTGGAATAAATTGTTGGAGAGGGTTGTTGAGAAGTTGAGCGAAAGACCCGTGACTATGTGAGCGTACCTTATATTATATAGGTGTGTGCAGATGCAGAACTGATTTCATAGGTGCTATACTTTTCTAATTTGTGCCTAGTCTCTTAATAATGATGATAATTCAGGGACTTGGTTTAGAGCAGGGCAGCAATTTTTCTTTAGGATCTACACATTTTTAAGTGAGGAATGGGGGATTTGAATCTTAAAAATCTTTGTTAAAAACACCAGACTTTTAATGAACTACAAGGCTAGTGCCGGCTACACTTATATAAGCAAAGCAAAAGTAAAAATAGTACTTTTTTTTAAGGCACATGAAAAAAGTGGCACTGTTTTTACTTTAACGTGGCATGCGATTTCTTATGACAGGATTAGATCCACGTGATTCATTAATAATTTATATCTTTCAATACATCTAGTTTGGTAGTCTTTATTCTTCAACCTCAAGATTAGCAGGGCCATTATGTAGCATAAGTAATTTTCATTTTCAAAACTTCGTTGTCCCTGTCTCTCCAATGTGAAACATTTTCACAAACATAAGGTAGTAGATAGAGAGATAAACGTGGGGGCTAACTGTTATGATAGCTGATGTTTGGGTTTCCCAATACTAATTTAAGCTTTATTTATTTATTTAATGCAAACTACATTTGTACTTTAATACCTAAACTCTTTGTAATGAACATTGGTGGTTGGGGAGATAACAACAGTTTATCAACCTACAAGCATTTCTCAAAATATTTTTTTTTGAGAAGGAGCATTTATCAAAATATGTTAAATCTGGTTGTCAAAAAAAAAAAAAATGTTAAATCTGGATTGCCTCTTGTACAATAAAAATCCTAAAAGCATACCAATTAATAAGCATTTAATATGTTCGTCCAACCGTGCAACGCTGAAGAAAAAAGAATTTGAAGCATGGGCAAGGATTAGTTTTGACAATTGATAGTTCTCTAAATTTATCTAGTGTGTATCTTTGGATTAGGTTTTGACACTAAAATTTTTATGATGTATTGGCAATGTTCAATTGATCATGATTAATATTTTTTTTGTTGATCAAGTCAATATTCATGTGATGATGTGTCAATAATGGATAGTCAACCAGTTTCAACCCAATGAGATCAAACCACTAGTCCCTTGAGTTGTCTAACTAACGAGTATCAATAGTCATGTAAAGTCATGTAACAACATCAGATGAAAAGTTTCACATGGAAATATTTTATGAAATGCAAAGACCAAATTGAAATTCAATTTAAAAAAAAAAATCATAATTCACAATTAACTCTCAATAAATGTTGAATGAAATTTTCAAATAAAGTACCATTGAGTTGTCTATAAATAAGACTTCTCATATGAGAAAATTTGACTAACTAGAGAGAAAAATCTTATAAACACTTAGAGAGAAAAATCTTATTGATACTTTGCCATAATAGAGGGTTATCTCTAACTCTAAGTCATAAAAATCTCTCTTGCTGATCCAAAAATCAAGGCCTATTCTTACTTTTCCAAATCAAAGTAGGAGTTTCTTCAACTTCGTTTTGATTTTGTTCGAAATCAAGCTAAGGGCCCTTGACATCAAATCAAGCACTTCCATCTACACTTCAAGTTTGAAGATATCAAGAAACAATTTGGGATCAAATTTCATCCCCCTTGAATCATAAAGTGTAGTAGAGATTACTCCAACAACCCTTAGCAATGAATCGAACAAGTCCGTCCACACATCTAGTTGGAAGATATCAAGAATTGATTCAAAATCAAGCTTCATAGCCCTTGAATCATAAAATGTATTAGAGATTGAATTAGAGGAATTCATTATATTCTTTTCTTATAAAGAATTATGAGAGAATTCTACCCACTTTCATACAAATAAATACAAATCAATTATTTGGTACACTCTTCATGACCGTGTGATTTATCAACATGAAATTTATATGTACATATGTTAAAATAAAAAAGAAAATTAATAGACAAGTCAATCCAAATGCACACACAACTACATTTTGTTTTGTTTTTATTTATTTATTTATGTTGGTTACAACGCAATCTCAATTATTAAATAAGTTGTCTTCCAACTTAGGGGAAAAAGGAGGGATATTTACATATTATCCACTTGTGGGTTGGGCCAATTTGCATTTTGCTTACACGTGGTTTAAAAGTGTCATTTTAATCATCTGAGGTTAACTCTACTATGCTACTATAGTTTACCTCTATGTCCATGGTAAAACACACACACACACACACACAATTTAAGAAACAAAACCCTAACACAGGAGTGTCCAAAGCCTTCAACCAGCCTAATTTGATTTAAAAGCCTAGCCAAGATGATTTTTTAGATAGAACACTACGCGTTCTCTAAGTCAACCACCACAAACATTGTTCTCTCTCTTCTCTGCCATAGAGACTACATCAACCAACAACAAATACCACTACGATCCATGAAACCACCACAACATTGTTCTCTCTCTCTCCTTTCTGGCTTAGGTCAGTTAGGTGAAGATGCCGAGTCCAAGTTGCCAAAATAACTTCCATTGTTGAGCCTCTGAGCTTACACTCGAATCAATTTTGCTATGGATCTAAGTTTTTGACCAACCAAGGTTAGGTTTTTGGGGGGTTGGGTGGATTTGAGATAACCCGTGGATATTTTTTTTATTGTGGTGATTTTGTATTGGGAGTGGTTGTGATTCTTTTATTTTTATTTTTTTGGTAAGAAAATGATGAAAAAAATGAAATAGAAAAAAGATAAATGAAAAACAACTAAAGGAGAAAACAATTGTAAAATAGATTATTAGGGTGAGAAAACATTTCAAAACTATTTTTGAGAACAATTTCTCAAACCACCAAAAGACAAGTTTTCAAAATACAAAACTAAAAAATAAGGGGCTGCCAAACAGGCCTGATTCTCAAATTTGTGGGTTTTTATTTATTTATTTATTTATTTTTATAAAAATATTTTATTATGTTTTTGATGGTGGACATAAAAGTGGATTACAATTACATAATAGAGTTAACCTTAGGTGAACAAAGTCATATTTTTTAAATCATGAGTGGATAAATGTAATTGATCCAATCACATGTAAATAATGTGTAATTATATAATAATAAAAATCTGAATAGGTTGAGTTATGATTGCTAATAATTTCAATAAAGAGTTTAGTTAATATTTACATTATCTGCCAAAGCTCTTTACTACCTTTCTTTCTTCTTTTGTCAAATTTATAGAATCATTAACTCGGGCTTTCTTCACATCAAAGAAACAAAGAAATTTAGAGGTGCAATAGAGTACTATACATCACATCCCAAATCTTTATTGGTAAACCTCACATTCCATTCTGAGTAAGATTCAAGTGACAATAATCAAATTCAAACTTACTAAATAGTGATGAGGTTAACCCAATTTTTTCACTATTGATGCTGACCCAATATCATCCATTACAAAATAGTACTCGAAAAGTTGAAATAGTACTTTTCCAAACAGCTAACGGTCAAGATTCAAGTAAAAAATGAAGGCAAAAAGATCAAGACAATTGTGCACCGTTGACATCCTATGATCTGATCAATACAGTTAAAACGTTTCTTTCCAAAACACACACACGCACAAACCGACTTAATTCCCAAACCACTAGTCCCCAATCCAACGGTCAAGAATTACCCGCGAAACACGCAACCCATCGACAAACTCCAAACATGTTCGACACTTAACAAGGCCCAAGATCAAGCCCAAGCCCAAAACCCTCATTTCCTCAGGAATGTGCCGTTTGAGGTTCAAACTTTCTAACGTTTAAGAACAAAAAAAAAAAAAAAAAAGAACCGTCAAAATTGCCGTTAACCGATAGGGTTTTATTTTTTAGAGTATTTATTTTTTAAAAGCCTCAAAGATACACAACGGTAATTAACGGAGACGTCGGTGCTTTACATATTCGTTATATATCTCTCTCTATATTTTAATATACAAATTTTTTTTTGCATTTTATAATTAATTAATTAATTATATAAGTTTCTTTCTACTTCTTTCTCTCTCTTTGTTTCAACGGGCGAGAATTTTTCGAAACCAAGAAAGAAAAAAAAAGAAAAAAAAAAAAAGCTCTCTGTTCTCTCTGAGATAGTTTTCTTGGACTCGAATTTTTCGGTCTCATCTCGTCGATGAGCTCCACTTCGATTCCCGCCACTACTGCTGAAGCAACGGTACTTTTTTTATAAGAAAAGTTCAATTTCTTTGTTTTTGTTTTTGTTTTTTTTGTTTTTTTTTTTGGGAAAAAAACTGGTTTTGTTTTACATGTTTTTATAGTGTTTTTTTGGTTTTTGATTGTTTATTCTTTATTTTATGGAAACCCAAAGGCTTTGACTTGTGAAAGATTCAATGGGTTTTGTTCAGGAAACCCTAGAATTATGGGGTTCTTTGTGTAAGATTCTTTGTTTTACTCATTGAGTTTTGATCCGTTAACTGATTCTGAGATCTGGGTTTTGTTTGAATTCGTGTTTTAGAGGTGGGGTTTTGGAAATTTTTGACATGGGTGGGTTTTTTTAGGGCTTTTTAGTGATTATGATTGGGTTTTGTTTTTGCTTGGAGGGTTTTTGTTTTTATTGCTATATTTGTTGATTGGGATTTTGGGTTTTGGAGATGATTGTAGAACGATGAAATGGCTGGGTTGAAACTAGAAGAGTGTTGTCTTGAGAATAAACAATCCACTGCGGCTTCGAGCTCCACCTCATCTGAAGGCAGTGGCAGTGCAATTGTTAAGTCCCCGGGGGTGTGTAGCCCGGCTCCAACATCTCCAGCTCATCGGTACTATCCGTTTACAAAGTCTTTTTAAGTTTTGCATTCAGTTATAGCTTTGTTTTGATGTTGGTTGAAAATTGGGATCAAATTGCTAGTGTTTCATTGATTTTTTGATCTGTTTGATGTCTTAGAAAGTGTGAAATTGCCTTTTTTTCGATTAGGTTTCTGTGCTCAGCATATAGGAGATGCTTTGTGACCATTCTAATTGGTTTTTTTTATTTATTATTATTATTTATTATTTATATTAACATATTATATGGTTAATGAGCTTAATTATATGAATTTGACCTTACAGGAGAGCCACTGGCCCAATCAGACGAGCGAAAGGAGGTTGGACTGCACAGGAGGTTTGTATTTTTCATGTTTTTGTGAAGTTCTATGTATTATGATCTAGAAGCTTGTCATGCGTTCCTGTATGTCAACTACCTTTATGAAAGGCTGAGATTGATTTAGGCAGTTGTTAAGTCATCTTTACTCGAAAGACTTCACCTGGTTTTTGGCTTAGAATCCACTGGTTTACCTCTGGTGTTATCAGCAGCATAGCTGTGGATCTAGAAGATCTTTGAAACTGCTATTATATTATGTTGATGTAGCCCAAATTCGCTTGTGTTCACCTGTGTTCACTTGTTGCTCTGCTATATGCTGCTTGTGTTTTTATTAGTCATTGACCTTAAGGACTTATCAAAAAAAAAAAAAAAAAGGCATTGCCCTTACGGGGTCTATATGTAATTACTAACAATGCCTTCGGTTTTCAACAGGATGAGACATTAAGGAATGCTGTTGCAGCTTTTAAGGGGAAGAGTTGGAAAAAAATAGGTTTCTCTCTTTCCTCAGTAGTACCTATGATATTGATTGTTAAATCTGTGCTGCTTTAGTTGCATGCAATTTTAGATTGCATCTCTTGGGAGTTTTCAATTTTACAGATTCCTGGTGGTTGTTTTATGCTTCACTGTTTAGCAGTGAGTCTGCTGGAAAACATATTGACTTGAAGTAATTAGGAGTTGCAAAAATGTTTGAGAACTCATAATTTATAAATCTTGAATCATATGGTTCTTGAGGTAAGAGTAAACTTACTTTGGTTTACCTAAGTTTCTACTAGAACTCCTCGTATCAAGCCCATCATATCTTGCAAAATACTGTCAGGCCCAACTACTTGTCATGTATTTGAAAATTGTCAGAAAGAAGTTTGTAATATTATGCACAAACAGAGCTGAAGTTGGCAGAACAATTGAACAACCAAATCTTCTTTGGCAAGGGGATTTGTGTGTACATATAAATTTATATTTTGTAGTTAAAGATATGAATTTTAATCATTACACATGTCTAATCTTTACACTGATTTAAAGTTATTAATTTCTTTAACATCTATCCATTAAATCCCCCCCCCCAAAAAAAAACAATAAAAGAAAAGAAAAATTCCAAACAAAAAAAATTTTGAATAATTTGGGTACAATGTGTTTGCAGCTGAGTTTTTCCCTGATAGATCAGAAGTGCAATGTCTGCATCGATGGCAGAAAGTTCTTAATCCAGATCTTATAAAAGGACCATGGACTCAAGAGGTTGATACCTGGCCTTTTCCTTCCTCTCGTATTTTTCCTTCTTGCTTGTTGTGATTCAAACATTAAAGTTTCTGTTATTTTTGTGGCTTGTAGGAGGACGATAAAATCATAGAACTGGTATCAAAATATGGGCCTACAAAGTGGTCTTTGATAGCCAAGTCTTTGCCTGGTCGTATAGGGAAACAATGTCGAGAGAGGTAGCTTATATAACTAACTATAATTAGCTGGGTAATTTTGTTTATAATGCTAGTTTGCAATTATTGATATATGTTGAATGTTTTTTACAAATATGGTCTTCAATGTCCTGAACATTGTCATGTTGACATGACATTCATACGGTCTTCAATTCATTTTGATTGCTTTTTTGATTGTGTGCGCGCAAATGCCAACTGATTATTTCTCTTGGTTTTATATAATGGGATGATTGTTATTTATGAATTTTATAATTTTTTTTTATATGGCATGGACTTTGTAAATATGATCAATGGTTTAACTTCTGTTTATACTTATGAAAGCAAAATTTCGGATTCCTTCAGGTGGCACAATCATTTGAATCCAGATATAAAGAAGGATGCTTGGACACCAGAGGAGGAATTAGCTCTCATGAAAGCCCATCGGATACATGGGAACAAATGGGCTGAAATAGCTAAGGTTCTACCTGGAAGGTACTGCTTCTTGTTTGAGCTATAATTTTTGTCAGGGAAATCACTAAATTAAGGTATCAATAAGATTGACCCTGAAAATCTAGTGCCACTTTGCAACCTCACAATGTGTTGCTGATTTGGGCTGACAGTCTCAATCTTGTGACTTGTGGATCGTGGTAAAATAAGAACTTTAGATATTTTGTACTGTCTCCCTCCTACCAGCAGATGTGCATATTCATTCTTGAAGCCGAATGCTTTTTCCTTACATGATTTTTTTTTTGGGGGAAACATGTCTTCCAAGTGAGGGTGTAAATCTATAATAATTATTATTGGCTGCATCTGCATGAGGGAATTCTTTCTTGTTGTGCTATACACCAATCTGGTTGACCCGCAGTCAGAATTTTCTGAATATTATATTAATTCTATGGTTTGATATATTTAGGAGGCAAATGGATGTTCAAGGTAGATTAATCCTTTGATTTTGTTTCAGTATCAATTTAAGGTCACGCAAATCTGTTCCTCAAATGAAAGCCCTAAGAACAATAATTGAAGCCAATCAAAAAAGAGTTGTAGTTAATGATGTTGAAATATGCAAATGTTGTCCTCTATTTTTTTTTTTTTTTTTAAAGCTTAGCTGAGATCCCTTGCATAATACCTGACATAGAATCTATTAGTGTGCCATGAATGTTATTTAATATTTTAGTTTAAGCAAGGTCTTCTATGTGACTTTTCTTTTGCAGAACTGACAATGCTATTAAGAATCACTGGAATAGTTCCTTGAAGAAAAAGTTAGATTTTTTTTTGGCTACTGGGCAACTTCCGGTAGTTGCAAAGAACAGTCCCCAAAATGGTGCCAAAGACACTAGTAGATCTACCGCAACAAAAAGCTTACTTGTTAGTTCAAATAAAGGCTCAGATTCAACTGCTCAATCGTCATCAGGAACTACAGACATTTGCAAGACGAATGAAAATAGCAAGGATCAGTTAGCATCCTCTGCCCCACCTCGTGATATGGGTGCTTCATTAAATGTCATTCCGAATTCTGCTGATTCAGAATGTGAAGAATGCAAGGCAGCATCATTTAATATAGATCTTAGCCGCAGCAACTCAGGGTTGGTGCCAAAGTTTGAGAATTCTGGATTCAACAGTGAGGCAAAGTTTGAGAATTGTGCAACCAACAGCAAGCCAACTATTGATAATTGTGGAATCAATGATGAACCAATGTTTGAGAGATGTGAAATCAACAACGAAATTGATGAAGACAAATTAATTGGAACACCTTTTGAAACTCCAACATATGGTTCTTTGTACTATGAGCCACCACAGTTAGAAGGTTGTAATCCATTAGATTCCGATTTTTTAAAATTGTGTTACATCAACTCTAGTCCGATTCTATCACCTATTAGATTCTTCACTCCACCTTGTGTGAAGAGCGGTGGTTTAAGCATGCAGAGTCCTGAATCAATATTGAAAATGGCTGCTAAGAGCTTCCCCAATACTCCTTCCATATTTAGAAAGAGGAAGACAGAAGGTCAAAAGCATCTGCATACTGATAAAATTGCAAAAGCAGATAAGGAATCGGTCAAGGATGTTGTTCATGCTTCTGATGAACAGAAAATAATCAACAGCTTGGAGATGTCTGAATCGCAAGATGGAAGTTTGTGTGAGAGTCCTACTTGTCATGGCAACAGCATTGCTGGGGCTAATGGTAAGGCTTTTAATGCATCTCCTCCATACCGGTTAAGATCTAAACGAACTGCTGTTTTGAAGTCTGTGGAGAAACAACTTGAGTTCACATTTGACAAAGAGAAGTGTGATGGTAACACCAAATCCATGGAATTATCCACAAAGGGAAGCTCCCCTGTTACTGAAGATTGCTCGCATGCAGCAAAGATTGGAGTGACCTAGGGCTTTAACCGTAAGTTCTTCCTTCTCTAATTATTGTTCTTTTACATTCTATTCTGTCAGATCATTTGTTTGAGCTACTGTTCTAACAAGTGATTAAATATTCCACTGTGGCTCCTTTCTTTGAATATCGTTCATTTCAGTTAATGCATGTGTGCGCGCATGTATAAATTACTAAATGTCCCAAAAGCTTAAGTTGTTAGGAAAATGTGAACTTAATCATTATTCTCACACATCTCTGTGTGTGTGTGTGAATTTGTTTTGTTTGAAGATGAAAACTGGATCTTACGAAGAGAACTCTTATTTATTTGGATGAAAGTTCTTGATGAGTTCAATTAGTTTTCATTTTATGACTTGTTTTGCAATGCTTTTAATGAGTTTATGAAGAAATTTACATTATTTGAGCAAACAATGTTGTGTCATATTTCTATATAAGTTTTTCATATAGACACTGTAATTAGTAAAAAACTCAAAATTTCAATAAATGCTGGATACATGCACAGGAGAGTTTGTGACTACACCTTAATCTTATGGTGAAGGATTGAGTCTGCGACATGCCACTGTCATTTTTGGTTTAGGACTTCAGAGTTACTTCCCTGTTAACAACTTTATATACCACCTCATATTGTTTCTCTTTCCCTTATGAGTCTTTCTTTTTCCTTTTTTCTTAACCTTTAGAAGAAAGCCCTTCACAACACAGTTAATGTGATGTAACAATAGAAAAATGCTTGTAGGGAATTAAACTTGAACCTGCTTGATAAGAAATTTTGTCTTTTGTAATCTGTGGAAATCCCTGTGCATAGTTGTGGCTCCTTTTCCAGATTAAATAGAGAGTTGTAGACTACAAAATATGTAAATGGATCCCAGCTTGAAACTTTCACTATGACAGGATTATACTGTTCTAACATCAAGCTTAACGTTTTTTTTCTTGCCAAGTAAAATGCTTATTTGATGTGGATTACTCTTCTATCATCAAGCTTATTTAACAAAGCTTGATTTTTTTAAACATATATTCCTAGGTTTCTGCTTATATATTCTGCTTAACAAATTTGTGGGTTTTTAGGACTGCAAATGAATTGAGCCATTCATAAACAGTACGGGCTCGACTCAGAAAAACTTTTTAATTTTTTATTTTATGTTTGTTTATTTAGCAAATAAATCAATCTCAAGCTTAAGTTTAGATTCTATTATTAAACAAGTTGAGCTCAATCATAATAATGTGCTCCTGAATAAGCTTGCTAGTATGGTCTAAATGTTGAATATATATACAAACTCAAGGTTAGATTGTGTAAGTTTGTAAATAAGCTCCTAAGTTATCAAATTAATTGTAATCTATTGATAATATTATAGTAGACTTATATAAATGTTTAACAATATAAGTTAGGAAAATCTACTTTTTATTGGTACATAAATGAAAACTATTCCATCTAATTAACCTAAATAATATAATTTCAACTATAATTTAGTTATTAATTATTAGCATATATTTGTGAAGGGGTAAAAAGTTTTAGTCATATTGTTTATCATATATGGGAAAAGCATAAGTTAATCAAGTAGTTTATGAACAGGCTCGAGCTTGTTCGGCAAGAAAATAAACCGATCTTGAATATGTAATCTAGTTTGATTATTCACACTCCATTTCGATCATTGTTTTCCTTGCTATACTTTTCTCTATTGAGTTCAATCTTCTCTACTTTTCGATCATTGTTTTCCCGTTATAAAAAGCAAGGTGGAAGGCGAGGTCATGGGTTCAAGGCTCATTGGGTGCAAATGTGTCCCCAATCTAGTGATGACTGATGAGATGAAACTGTATACACAGTTACTCATAAGTCTCTAATATGTTTTTTTGTTTGTTTTCCTTGATTTAGGGATAAAGGCTGGACATATTTTGAAGTTGGCTGACAGTATCCTTCACGACCAATTTTCAGATTCTATAGAAGCTGCTCAAAACTCAAAATTGACTCTGCCCACGGAATATTCAATAGTCAGTTCCACAATCATCTTGCAGATACTAGGTACTTCAGACAATTTTTTTCGTCATATCCACACGGACAAAAGTGAGTGTCAGTTAGATTTTGGTAAGTGTAAAATAAGAAAAAATAGGTCCTAAATTATATGTGAAAATATATTGACTGTACTGGATTTGTACAGATATGAGATATCCCATCATGAAGAGGAAAAATGATGCCTGGAAAAATTCTAAAATAAAGCGTAGCCCCTTTCCATGTCTTCTTCGATTCTTTTCTACATATAATCTAGAAGTGGAAGTAGCAATGTAATTTTAGTCATAGGAACCATGTATTTTGAAAGTAAAAAATATATATATAAGAGGTGTTAGTGTTACTTTCAATGGTGCATATTAATTTTTATAGTGGTACTCACACCCACCACACCACCACCCCCCCCCCCCCCCCCCCCCCCCCCCCCCCCCTCCTCTTTCTCTCTTCTTGTGGTTGGTGATGTATGTATAATCCCGTAAATAGTAATGGAAAGACACTATTATTTTTATTTTATTTCAATGCACAAGAGGATAAATATAAGAGTGTATTTTTCCCCTTTTCAAGGTTCCAATGCAACGTCCTAACCTAACTAGTGGAAAGTTCATTTTTCTCTAAACTATTGAAAAGTTCATCTTTTGTTCATAAACTATTGAAAATGTTAATTTTTGAGTTCAACCTGCCAACATCCAGCTCTAGCTATTAAAACTGACTTTTATCGTTTATGTGGTGAGACTTGAGAGGAGATTGAAAATGTTGGCGTCACTTTAAGAATTGTGACTAGCAGACTAACCAAGGGCAGCTGATGGCAGGTTACCCAAATTGACAGAGACCACTGGCTTATGGCACAGCCCTTGTACGAAGGTTGGTGAGTACTGATAATAGGCAGATTAGGGCATTTACAATAAACTTCATAGTTCTAGCAAAAGTTTTATTAGAAATCCTATTAGGGCATTTACAATAAACTTCATACTTGTTTATTCTTTCAAACCCATGATCACCCATTCAAACCTAGTCCCATACCAATTCGGCTTCATGCAATCCAAAGCCACACAACCAATCTTGATGGCAGCGCAAGCATTGAGGTCATTTCAAGACGACAGCATGAGCACACGCAGAATCCTAGCTTTATTTTATTAAAAAAAAAATGTCAGGATATAGTGGGATCAAGAGTCACAGAAATAGGGTAGTCTTTGAGCACTATACGCCTTTTGTCCACCAAGCGCATCACATTGTACGCTACCACACGAGAGAATGGACTAATGCAGAGACATCCCAAGATACTGAGATGAACACAACCAAAGGTGTTATCTTTATGCTTTGGAGGGCTGCAAATCATGGTAGGTACTAGTTATCATTGGAAGTAATTTCCTATAGAGACAAACCCGCTAGAATGGAGGAGCCTATGTGATGAAGAATTGCTCAGGCCAGTTCATCACGAAAGCTGAAAGGGTATTTTTCATGGCAAGGGTGAAGCAAGAAAACCACATAATGAAACTTGTCTATGCCAATAACCCTTCTTCCCTAGATAATTCAGCTCTTATAGAAGACATGTAAGTTCTCAAAGCTATGTTCCATAGGTTTTACCACCTCAGGGTAGCGCCAACACCAACGTTGAAAGGAACTCCAAGAGCTAGCAGGAGAGGCCACACAAGGATTTATGAGTAGAACATGAAATGATTAATTTTCTTTTTGACTCGTACCAAACAAAATTTTAAAATAAAATAAATGCCAAACAAGCTACCTTATAGTTAAACAATTCAAACAAATCTCACTTCTTTCTCGTAGCCAAACAACCCAAACATCCACGTCGCTTCTCTATTGGTGAGTAGTGACATCCACCCACGAATCAGCGGCATCTCTCTCTTACCATCTACATCTTTTACTGTTAACTAATTTATCAATCAATATAATATCTACGTTCCTATTAAGCTACATTAGTGTAGCATTTCAATTCACTTTGGTCCATTTGGTTCAGTTCGGTTCATTTAGTCCACTTTGGTCCATTATGTCCAATTCAGTCCGTTTGGTTCATTTTGGGCTTAAACTGATTCTTTTGGCAAGTTGTTTTTTTAATTAAAATTTTTTTTCCTTAATTTATGGGTTGAAAACATTTATATATACTTGTACTTAGGGTACGTTTGGTACGTTGACAGGAATTGTAATTTTTATTACTAGTAATAAAGTGTGTTGTAATGTAATAACTAAACATATTCATTAGTTTTGTTGTGAGTTATAACATTAAAATGAACCTTAACATTTATTTTAGGAAATATCTTACTTATACAATTATATCTCCTTAAAAATTGTTATTTTAAATTTAAGAGAGATTTGTGTTATTTTTTATGATTTTTTATTTTTATAATTGTTAGATGTATATGGAAAGTTTGTTTATTTGGAAATATATTAAATTTTGAAATTATTGCACTTACTAAGGAATAGCTAATACAACCTTTTAAAGATGAATAGTTATTCCTCATTTTAAAGAATAGCTATTCATAAGGAATGACCACTCCTTGTAATAAAAACATAACCAAACTAAAGAATAACTAAACCATAGGAATGACTATTACATTACAGCGCCTATTACAGTCTACCAAATAAGCCCTTAGTGTAGTTTTTGCCCCTCATCACATTAGAATGGTAAAACAAAGAACTAATTTCTTATTTCCAGTGTACACAAACTGTACCATGATATAAAAAAATAAATAAATAAACACATCCCCTACTTAAGTAAGTTACAAAATTTCCCAATATTTTCACCACTCATACTTTTAGTTGGGATGGACTTTAGAATATTTTATTTTATTTTATTTTAAACTATGATGTACTAACATCTTAATTCATTGTAAAAATAATGTGAGATTTTATATAATTACTAAAACAACTACTCCCACTTTTATCAATTAGCCTGACACCGAAATAAATGGCCACCAACAGCAACTATCACCTTTTATTTTAATTTAAAGGCTGTGTACACTTTGGCCAATATTCAAGATTTTTTCTTTTTTCTTTTTTCTTATCCAAATTCCTTCCTTTCATTTCAGGTACCACCCGTGAAACTCAAATTCTGAAAAATAATGTCTTGTATGGTACTAAACCAGTAAAGCATATCTACTAATATATCTACTAACTATATAAAAAGAGCCAATGGCTCTAGTTACAGGATTCTTAATTTATTCAACTTTTGTTTTTTCTTTTGTAACAAGCCAAAAAGATGAGTTTAGGTGAGAAAGAAAATTTTTTAATATTAAAAAAAATGTTATGTCCACAATATTTTCATAATAAATCTTAAATAGCAAGTTATTATTGAGTATTATTGGTGAGAAAAAAAAAATTTAGTGATAGGTTCAAATTAGAATCATTAATAACTTACCGTTGAAGATTTGTGGTAAAAATATTGTAGAAATATTGCAGATGTAACAATTAGTATTAATACTATTACCTAAAAGCCTTAAAATAAGGAAAATTGGTGAGCTCTCTTCTTCTTTTCTTTTTCTTTTTTTCTTTCAAGTATGCCAATTTGGTTTGAGCTTCTTTTCGTTTTTTGTTTTTTGTTTTTTTTTTTTTTTTAATGATTTTTATATGTTTACTTTGTACTTTGCAATGTAAGCTTACACAGTAAAATGTAGACACACGAAATGTGACAAATATTATACATATTTGTAAAAAAAAATGGTAAATATTGTACAAATTTTGCAAATGTGTACAACATTTTCCAATTTTTGAGTGTCTACAATATAAATTTATATTATAAGTATAATGTAAACATAGAGATCTTGTAAAAATGTTGTGACACGTGTCAATTCCTTTTAGGTCAAACTAAAATAAAATTAAAAAAAAAAAAATCAAACTGAGATCTAGCACAAACTAAAAATAAAGGTATTGTATTGTGAAAATGTCATGACATTTTGTTGTTGTCATAATACTTTCACAACTATTGAAGTGCAAGTTCCTTAAAGGTCAAAATAAGATAATAAATTATTAGACTGAGATCCACCACAGTTGAAAATAAAAGTATTGTGAAAATGTTGTGATTTTTTATTGTGTTTCTAGACTTCTTTTTATTTTTATTATTATTATTTATTTTTATAGTTTAGTCAAATTTGGTAAGCCAAAATTCACTTTTTCAGGGTTAATTTTTTTTTTCCCTGTTTAAAATTTAAAGTAAAAAAATAAAAAATAAAAAGGTCAGTTTTACACCAAAAGTAAAAATTTAAAAAAAAAAAAAAAATGACACATGCCTTTTGTTATTCTCTTCTTTTTTTATTTCTCTTCTTACTTAAAAGGGTGTTCATTAAAAACTAAGTAAACTAAATATTGTGACTAGACTCATAAAATGTAAGATAATAAAAATGAAAGTATGAATAATAAAATCTTTATTGTGGATAATTGCAAGTATTTTACGAAAACCTTCAATTGTAGTATATGATATCATTCATTATGAAAATTTATATATTGTGACAATGTCTTAGCAAAACCCAATTGTTTATTATCCAAAGAAGATGATATTCATTATTATTCTTAGAAGTTTTTAGTGAATGTATACTGCCTTTAGCAAATAGGTTCTAAAAATCTATCATGGCAAATGAATACTCATATATTAAAATAGTTACTCTAAGTTTAAATATATGGTTTCATTTTTCTTCAAATAGATGTTTTATTTTAATTTTCTCACTCAAAAAGGCAGCACGTGTCTTGCACGTGCCACCCAAACAAGTTGGTCAAAGTGTACACAAGCTTGAATATTGGTCAGTGTACACAATCTTGAATCTCACTCATATACCATACAAGACATTATTTTATTAATAATAATTATTATTAATAAAATAATGTCTTGTATGATACTAAAGTAAAGTAGTAAAGCATCCATTATCTTTTTCACCTCCATCTCTCTTTTTTTTTTTTTTTCATAGTTTCAAAATTTGAGTTTTTATCATAAATCTAAATTTTAAATAATTAGAAGTACAAAGAAAGAAAGTTGAAAATTTATTTTCTCAAATTATTATAAGGAATCAAATTAGATGTCTAAATTTTGTATATATAGATTAATCTATTACTTTAATTGTCAGTAACTATGAATTGGTTGTTTTACAATTGTTTAATTATTTTACAATTGTTTAAATTTTAATATATTTTTTATGACAATTACTGTTGTTTATAATTTTATTAGTAATATCGATTAATATTTTTAAGTTTTTTTTTTAATTTTTTTTTATTGTCTTTTGATCTTGCTCCCTTAAACTGAAATTCTGGCTTGGCCCCTAGTTAAAAAATATGAAATTTTATTCTATTTGGGCTAAAATATTTAGTTTTTGGTTAAAAATACAAATAAAAATAGACATTAAAAATTAGAGATATAGGCCCTTAAAAAGCAACAAAAATAATAAACATTCAAAAGATTACTTTAAATTCAAGTTTTATTAATATATGCATTATACTTATATTTGGAAAGAAAAAAAAAATTACAATTCTAAACTTTACACTACAACTTTGTTATTATGTATTGTAAATTTGATACTTAATAATTATAAGCCTATTATACATAAAATGTAGTTTTTGTTATTTATATTTTCTATATATAACATGCGAAAACTAAACCCATGTATAAAATATATATATATATGTTATATATTTTAAAATTATATATTATTAGTTATAAACTTATAATATATTCTATTATTTATTTTATAATTTTAAAATATATCAATTAATTATTTATGACGATACCAGTTCGACCATGAGAACTGCTTCCTTTTTCAATTTTTTGACTAATTCGATTTTCACAACCATGATTTCAAGTTTAACTTGACTTAAATATTTTAAAAATAATAAATGATCCTTACAAAACTTCTTAGAATTAACAAAATATATAGAATAATAAAAATATATAATTATATTTGAAGGCATTTAGATTTTTAACTTCTCAAAATAAGAGACTATGGATTCCAGTTAACTTAACTAGTAAAGTCTCTAATGGTTGAATAAGAGATTTGAGATTTAATCCCCGCTTACACCAAAAACTAATAGGTATATTTGTCTGATGATAAAGAACTATCATAAAAAACAGACGTCATAAATTAAAACTCTCTCCAAAATAAGAGACTCCTCCAACTGTCCCAACCCAATCACTTACACGCACTCGTTACACCTTGCCAAAAATACCTATGGGGCCCATTGTCCGAGTGGGCTTGTGGCCCAACGGCCCAGTCCGAGGACACTCACATGTCCGAGGATGGTTAAAGAGTGTTATTTTGAGAACGCCATAATACAAAGAGATGTAAGTTACGTGTAATAGCCCAAATTACGTTTGAGGACAAGGTCCACCTCTGAACCAAGGTCCGAGGTGAATGTAACTATTTTAATACTCAAGGTCCTTTACAAAGTTACGTATGAACTAAAAGTAAATATCAACAAAGGAGGAACCGGAAAAGGTAGCAAATATCTCATAAAGCTGCTACCTCCACATTAAATGCTTCCTAGCTAACTCTCTGGCCGCATTAATGTGGAGGTGATACTTGAACAGTAACCAAGTAGCCTTATGGCCGCCAAGCAAAGGTTCCAGGACGTGCTGGATGGGACGAAAAGAAGCTCCCAGATTAAAACCTACATGTGTACGGCGAGAATGAGAAAAGGAAGGCAGTATATAACAAGAAAAAATATGACGTTGAAAAGAAAAAAGGAAAAAGGAAACACTGGAGTACCCATTAAGATATCCCCTGAAAACCTAGCCGAGAAGAAAGGAGATCTTGGAAACTAGTCTAAGGCTTCCTTTATTGTAGGACGATCATGTCTCTTTTCTACCTATCGGACTTAACTCTTACGCCTGCTCTCTAAAAATTTTATTATTTGGGTCTAATTCAATTTGAGTCCTTACAATACGTTTTTCAAAAATACATTTATATTGAGGGACTATTTTCAATTTGGTCCTCATACATGTGTGTGTGTGTGTGTGTGTGGCTGACAGATCACAATGTTAGCGCTTTAACTTAATAAATATTAAAGGAGCAATATCAACACTTCGAAGGCAAAAACAAAGACACCAGCATTTAAAATTATTTTTCCTTTGCTTTAACCAATTTTTGAATTTTCTATATTTTTATTTAAAGGCAAAGGATCTTCTTTCAAAGGTCCTCTAGATAAATTTTACCATCTTGCAAAAACGATAGCCATGAATTGCCTATAGTTTTTTTTTTTTTTTTTTTTTTTCATAGGAATGAATTGCCTATAGTTGATTTGCAGTAATTGCAGTGAGATCATTTTGGAAATTGTTTGCCGTAAAATCTTATCCCAATGTCTCTATAGGCCCAAAACCATTGAAACTAAGTTGATTATTAATAATAGCTGGTCTGTTGCTACCCTTAGCCATGGGCAAAGCCCATTTTGACTTTTAGCAGCTTCTGAGCTAGGCCTAATGGGCTACCTCGTGGACTTTTCTGATTGGCTTTCCTATCTTTCTTTCTTTCTTTCTTTCATTTTTTTTTTCTTTTTTAATGAAATTCTTTCTTTTTTCTTTTTTTTAATGAAACAATCAAATTATTTATATTTATTTTAGGGAAAAAAAAATCAAATAATTCAAAACTTATTAAATGTTTTCTATATATATATATATATAGAAAACATAATTTAGCAAAATCACTTTAAGTGTCCAAAGTGATTAAGTGCGTGCTTTAAAAATATTACTCTCTCATGTCCCAAGTTCAACCACCCAAACCAGAAATTATTTTGTTAAAAATTACAGGTTAATAGGGTAGGCTAAACATGCTAGCCCAATGGAGGCACATGGGTAAAAAAACCAACCCTATGGCCTGCTCCACTGGGCTATCCACAGGACTCAAAAGTATCAGGTTGGGCTGGCGAGTTACTGGGCCAGCCCAAGCCCCACCAAGGGATCTTTGGAACCCATTTTCATTTTCTCCTAAAAGGAATGATAAGGAGAAAGTGTTTCAAGGTAATAATCTGAAATATGATTTACACCAAAAGAAAAAGCTGTAGAATTTTATCAGATCCTAGTGTGGTCAATGGATTGAGAATGAGATCCATCAGCACTTGCTCACTTTCCCTCTCCCTAAACACCTGCCTTCTTTCATCTCCACTCCTTTAACGCCCTCGTTTAAGTTTCTAAGTCTTCCCCTCGGCCCTCAGAAGCCACAGTTTCAAATAACAAATGCGTCCTCAATCCTCCGCGTTCACTCTGGCCTAGTCATTGCCTCCAAATCTCACGCTCTCGTCTTTGATCACCACATTCTTTTCCTTACAAGTTGATCTGATTTTTGAGGTGAAATCAAGGATTCATCTGGGTGATTCTTGGATCTACAAAAATAAACGAGTCGATAAATTTAGATCTATTTGATTACGAAGAAAGTATAGGAAAGTTTAAAAGAAAAAATAAATAAAAGCAAGAAATTGTTTAAAGAAAAAATATTTTTTTTAAATGCTGATGTGACTTTTTTTTTTTTTTTGGTTGCTATCTAAGCTCTGATGTAGCTCCCTTAATTGTTATTTAGTTAGATGTGCCAGCAGTGCAATCCATCAACCCCGTCAACTTTTTCATTAATGAGAGGTAGGGACCAAAAGTGATGACGATTTCAAAACTCAACAATAAAAATGGCTCCCAAAAAATAAAATGGGACCAAAGTGAAAATATCCTTGAACTAAAGGGACAAAAAGGTATTTTTGCCTTACACCTTTTACGTCGTAATTATTGCTGCTAGTTGTGGACTGGTTATAGGACCATAAACACAAAGAAGAAATAGATAAAAGGAACAACAATAGTGAAGTACGAAAATTTCAACAGAATCCCCGGAGCTGCAGCAGCTCACCACTAATGTGATGATTTATTACCACCTACTTGGTGAAACATACCACAGCCGAATAAATAGAGGTGGAACAAAATTGCAAGTATTCTTTAAGCATAATGAAGAACTGTACATCCATGGACAGCAGCGAAATACATCAAACAGAGATACTTGGCCTGGATTCATTTTTTGGCAAATTCAAAGATGGTAGCAAAAAATAAACTTTGCTGAAGCAGAAAAAGAAATTGAACAAGTAACTCTTAGCAAAGATGATCCATCTCACAAACTGCATGAAAAGGAGGAAGTAATGTTTATACAATTCTCATAATTGTGTTCATCAGAATGGAGGCTTCCTATTGGCAACTAATGAAATGTGACTTCCAAACAACGAAGAATTCGACAACCATGGCTACCATATTTGAAGCAACAGATATAATCTTACAAAACCAAACTCTAAAAATACTGCATAATTTAACAAGGGAAAAACTGATAAATAGGTAATTAAATATCCAACCCCCAGTTTATGCAATAATTATCTTTTAAACAATACTTAAAGAGGAGACAAAGAGAGAAGGGACATTTTTGCCAACACAAAATTACAATGCTATCTCAGAACTTGGTTAAGCTTATATCCCAGGTCAAAGGGAAAAATTGTGAGATTGGTTAAGCTTATATCCCTTCTAAACTAGGGTATGCAATTTGGACAATCAAATTATCAAGTCAGATCTTGGGAGGAATAGACCCACCGCCATCAGTTTTTGAAGGGAGGCCCGCCGTATACCTACGAAGTCATCGGATCGGGCGGCGGGCAGATTGGGTGGGTTGGGCAGGCAGGTGGCTTGGACAGCCCTAAGTGAAACATAGACCAAAACTAGAAACCAGTAGAACAAAGATCGAGTCCAGACTAGGAGTTTTGGTTGTGGAGGCGTCCAATCATGTCCAAGGAGTCGATGATGGGTTTCTTTGCCCATAGATCATTGCTTTGGATTTCTAGATTTTTGAACTGAGTTATTTTTCGATTTATTGTGATTTAGAATGTAAAATCTAGTTATTGATTTTGCTAGTGGGTGTTTTAATATCTGTATATTAGGATTTTTGCTGTTGTAAAAGTGAGATTGAGTTATGTGGCTAGAGTTCGGAAGTGGTGGAATGGATATCACTTTGTGAGGCCTCCTAGTTATGTTCTAACCTGACACAATTATAACATATTCAGATGGTGTTGATTTTCTTCGAAGCTATCACGGGCTTGAAAGTCAATGTTGGCAAGAGTGAGATTGTTCCAAAAGGTAAGGTAAGGAATTTGAATGCTCTGGCTAGTGTTTTGTGTTGTAAAATTGGCAGCCTGCCCATGGCTTACTTGGGTATGCCTCTTAGGGCTCATTTAAGACCTTCTCGATATGGAACCCTATCATATAAATAATGGAGAGGAGTCTTGAAAACGTTTATATTTGTCAGAAGGTGGCAAACTGACTTTATTAAGAAGTACTCTCTCGAGTCTTCCAACCTATTATTTATCCTTGCTTACCATCCCTCAATCTATGGCGACTAGATTAGAAATTATTCAAAGGAATTTCCTATGGGGGACATTTGAGGATGAATTCAAATATCCTTTAGTCGCATGGAAAAAGGTTTGTTTGCTAGTTGAGGCAAGTGGTTTGGGGATCTGGAGGATTGGGTTGTTTAACCAAGCCTTTAATAGAAAGTGAGTATGGTATTTTGGGATTGAAGTCAATTTCTTATGACATCAGGTAATAGCGAAATTAGAAGAAGGACACATGGCTGTGGGATGTAGAAGAATATTAGGGCGGGTGCAAAGAGTTTAGAAACTCTCTCTGGATGTATTGTATGCGGTGGGAGCGGGCCATCGTATTCGGTTTTGGTACAATCCTTGGAGTGGGCACCCTCCTCTAAAGGATCTTTATCCCGACCTTTTTGCTTGCTCTGTTCTAAAAATGCTTGGATTTCTGATTTAATTATTTCTTCATCAGAAGGGGGAGGCAGAAGCTGGAGTATATATTTCTACAGAGCTTTTCATAACTGTGTGTTGGAGGAAGTGTATACTTTCTTTGAGTTTCTTTATTCCAAATGCCAAGCAGTGAGAGTGATAATAATTTGACTTGACAGTTGTCACGGAATGGTGTTTTTGATGTGCACTCTTATTATGACTCTTTGTCTGGTCCCCTTATTGCTTCTTTCCCTTGGAAGAACATTTGGTGTGTAAAGGTACCTAAAATGGTGTCTTTCTTTTTATAGACAATAGCTTGGGGGAGGATTCTCACCACTGATAATTTTGTTAAAAAGGGATTGCTCTTAGTTAATTGGTGTTACTTGTGTCGTGATGGGGAAATTGCGGATCATCTTTTGCTCCATTGTGAGTTTGCTTGAGGTTCAATGGGTGATGCCAAAGACAATCACATCTCTTCTATTTGCATGGAGGAATTGGTTGGGAAACATTCTTCAAATATTTGGAATTTGGTACTAGCTTTTCTAATGTGGTTAATTTGGTAGAAGCACAATACTCATACATTTGAAGATATGAAGATATGAGAGACCTTTAGATCTTTTGAAATATTTGCTAATTGGGACTTTGTTTGCGTTGTCTTGAATTTGGGGTTTTACACAATGTAGTTCCATTTTGATTTCCATCTTTCTGTTAGAATTTCTTATTGATTTGCTTGTAATTGCTTCAAGTACTTTGTGTTCTTCATTGTGAACACAAAGTATTTTTTTTTTGATAATAAAACTTCTATTACTAATCAATAAAAAATTTAAAAAAAAAAAAAAAAAAAAAGGTGAGTACTTGGTTTTCCAAAACATGAAAGGGCTTTTTTCGTTTTTTTTCTTTTCTTTGTATTCTTCCAATTATGAACAAAAAAATAATTTTAAAAATGATTTAAAAAAAATTAATTTATGGATTTTTTTTTAATTTTAAGAAATTCCAAAAAAAATAAAAATAAAAAAAAACACAACACTACATCATTTTTTGGTAGTTAATGAAACCCACATAACTGAATTAGACGGAAGGACTAAATTGAAAAAAGTTAAAAGTTAGATAATTGAATTGAATTTTAGAAGTTAGCGTGTCATTTGTAATTTAGCGAAAAAATTTTAAACTTGTGGAAAAAATGGTAAAGGGGGATTGGCTTTTATTGGAATGAAGCTTAAACATAAATAATATATTAAAAAAATTAGGAAGAGGCAAGTGCCACAAAACAGAAGTATAGCAAACTAACCTAAATGAACTGTACTTAACCATAACCATAAAACAGTGCAAACACTAACCTTCCCACGATTTACATGTAATCCAAACTAAACCATGAAGAAAGTACCAATAGTAGTTTGGCGAAGAACCTTTGAACTCCGATCAAGGCCATGGGAAGCAACCTATCAAGCAAATATCCATGACAGAGAGAAAAATAAATAAATGAAAGAAATTTGAACAGAAGGCACCCCTCTCCCCAAAAAAAAATTGTAAACAATAAAATTAAAAGCTTAAGTTACTAAGTCTTTATGCTCGGTACTTGCACCATTGTTGGAAATGTCATAGATATAAAACAACACAAAAGATTCTTTCCAAACCTAAAATGAGGATTTTTAAATTTAGAGACACAGAGAGAATTTCTTTCTTCACCATATAAGTTAGAGCAGCATAGCGTTCCTCGTTCAAATATAACGGCTTCCCTCTATGCATTTGAATATCCTGCAATATGGAAAATTTAAAATTATAAGAGAAGTCCGCATAAGTAGCATAAAAGCTCTAAATATAATTTCATACACACATAAAAGGCCCAATTTACAACAAAAGCAGCAGAAGGCTACAAAACTTCAAACAACTAAACAAGAACTTCATTTTTCAGCAGTAGTATCCAAGACCCCGGGAAATCCTGACTAAGTAAATTGATATTCAATACAAATATTGCAGAATTTTCATGAAATTAGGAAAATGTCTAACAGTTATATATCTTTCCATGGGCAAGCAACTAAACTGGTTTGAAATCAGCAAGTGAATTTTTAAGAATAAATCAAAACCGCATAGGCAGATAAGTTTTAAAACTTTCACATCCAATCAAAAGGGAGCATTATTGTTATAAAGACTCTTTTGGTTAGGACTTAAAACCCAAAAAAAAAAAAAAAAAAAAAATTTGAGGGAGAAAAATGAAGAGACTTAGAACCCAAAAAAAAAACCTTTTGAGGTAGAAAAATGAGTAGAAGAAACCTAAAGTTTTATTTAGTACATCAAAACAGAAAGAAAGAAACAGAAGCAAGACATATATACCTCTTCACCAAAATCATCCAAGTAGGGTGATGGCCAAGGAGCCTGACGTGCAGATCTCTGTAGCAGGATTGTTGTTCTCTAGCATAACAGAGTATCATTTATCAGTTGCCAGAGAGAAGAAAAGGAAAAAAACAAACAACAAACAAACCACCCTCTTAGGTAAGAGAGAACTCAAAATGAAATAAAACATATGAGAAACAATTTAGGACTCCCGAAACAAACTATATTGATGCATATAAAGCATACTCTGATCAAAAGGAACACTCCAGTGCCAGCACCACAGGCCATTGCATGAGTTTGGCATCCACTTTGGCTTCAGAAGAAATAAACAAATTATCAAATTTCCAGTTAGTAGTTGAAACATAAGCATCTAAACAACTTGAGATTAAATCAAAAACATGAACTGTGAAAAAGTTTGATTTGATGTCCTGTGACATTGAGATCAGAAGTGTGTGTATGTGCACTTTTGAGAAACATTATAGGTAACAGTGACTACAAGGATGGGTAAAACAAGAACCTGCAGCATGGCTTCCAACTTGGAGAGCATAATCTACCACACAGGAGGCATAATGCAGGATCATCAAGGACAGATTTGCAGTCAGGGCAACGCTGTTTTATGAACCTGATAAAGCATAAATATTTTTTAATGTAGATTTTTTAGAAAAAAAAGAATCTTAAGTACTCACATCTGACATGGAACAGTAAAACAAACCTCTGCAAGATTTCCTGGTAAACATGGGGAAGATGCATTAACTTAAAGGGAACTGCAGGTGTTATGTGCATGACACGTCCAAAATTACGAACTTCAAACTCCTTGCGGAAGTGATGGAACCATTTCAAAACAAGAGACCGCACACCTTCACTCTTCAGAACAACATCCAGTGAGGGAATCGTAAACATGGTTTCTAACTGTTGAACTTCATTGAGCTCGACAAGAGAACCATCAGTGATATCCATCATATCATTGATGGCAAGAGATGATCTATCAAACGTATTATCCCTCTCACAGAATGGTGCTGGGGCAGAAGAATTAAGTAGTTTCCACAACAATGCACATCTCCGCAAATAAGGGAAACTCAAGCTACGAATTGTATCCTTCATATTACTAGAAGGGCCAACATAGTTTGAAACAAAATATTGTTGGACATATCCAAAGTCCCCTAAAACTTTGGAAATGTCAGAAATCAAGGAATCATTAATTCCTGGTTCATTCAACTTGCCTTGATTTATTCCACAATATGTAATTATAGCCTGCATTTCAATTATCAGGATCAGGAACTACTAATGGAAAATTGAAATTACTGATGTAAAGAATTAAGTGACATTGACACACCTGCGCTATAGAGACAACATAGAAGACATGCACAAGGGATAGCAAGGATTCTTCGCATGATAAAAATGGGTATGGAAGACAAAACAGAACCCACATCAATGATGAGAAAGGGTCGCGAGAAAGGACAGGATCAGAAGCTCGATTCCAAAATTGAATATCAGAATTTGATTCTTCCATTGCAACTTGATTCAAGATATGCATCATATTACCTGTGAAGCATAGCAACGGTAATACCACTTATAAAGTGTATAAAATCTATCAAAAGGTATCATAAAGAATTGACAATCAACTTCCAAGAAAATGAAAATAAATAAATTCTCTGGGCATGCATTATGTCAATGCATCATGAAGTGCCACCCTTTTTCAAGCAAATTGTTTCATTAATTACAAAGAAAAAGAACGTGTTAACAGCCGCAATGCTCATCTTGGACGTACCTTTTTTTTTTTTTTTTTTTTTTTTTTTTTTTTGGGGGTTGTTGGGGGCAGGGGGCTAAGGCATCTGTTTTTTACCTACCTTTTTTTTTTTGGGATAGGTAAATAGATGTTTTATTGCAAAGAGCCTTCTTAATGTAAAAATGACAAAATTTCTGCAGAAACAAAGGGCATATTACTGTTTTTACCAACTCATGATTGTAGCTAAGGCCATAAAGCAAGTTGCCTTATCACATAAAGCAACACATCACACTGGCTTTCATTCAATCAGCCTCATTTATGTAAATCCATTTTAAAGCCTATTCTAAAAAAGCCAACCAGCTACTGTATCACCCCTTTAAAGAGGGTATGCTAATTCAAGGTGAGAGATTGCGGCAAGGGCCACTCTTTTTTCCTCACAAATGTTTCACTCCCTTAGTGTGAGATGATAATTTATGACTTCCAGATTTTTTTCATTTGAACCATCTCCATCTTCATGATTCGGAAGAGGTCTTGTATCGTGTGCGGCCTATTTCCTTCTAAGGAAGAGACTTCCTTGAGCTCTGCAGCAGTAGCTGAGAGTATGTTAATCATCATAAACAAGTAGCCTTGGCACATTCAACAACAACGCCATGGCATCATTCAACATGTGCGAAATTAATGCTTGGGTATTAGAATTAGCTTTGTCCCCTTAAAGATAGGGATAACTCCTATTGATGAAAAGATGAGAGTAATTGGAGATGGTTTGGTCATGTCCAGAGGAGAACGATTAATGCACTAGTAAGAAAAAGTTGATCCAAGCTAAGGGAATTAAAAAAGGTAGAAGAAGACCCAAATTAACTTGATACTAATAATACTTAGGATTTATTGTATAAAAGGATGTTTTATATTTTTGAGATGGATCACCTAAAACAGGGAGTCAGTTAGATGGACAGAGGAAGACCCAAATTAACATTAGTATAAGTAATAAAAAAGGACTCCACAATTAAGGAAGTAATAGTGAATGTGACCTCAAATATAATAGAATAGGGAAAAAGTATACACGTTGCCAAACCTAAATTTGGGATTAAGTGATGCAGGAGCATCTACATCATGACATTCTCATTTGCATGGATCAGTTAGAATTTAGGCATGTTAATTGTTGTATTCAAATTGTAATTGATTGTAACTCTTAGGTACATGTGGGTGAGCTGGCATTTAGTTAGAATCAGCTAAGCTTCAGTTGGTTGTAAGCTTGAGGTAGTTGCAGCTGTAACTAACTCTTTTGCAGAAGTTAATTACAGTTCCAACTATCAAGCAAAGCCAGGCAACTTGAATTAGTTAGTACAAATAGTGTTAGTAATGATTTGTAATTCAGATTTGATAAATGAGAATTTTACTCAGCTTTGAATGCTAAATTTCAAAGAAATACTCTCTGCGCAGAGGTGTGTCCAACCATAAGCCACTCTAATCAACTCTCACTTCTTTCTAAATCCAAGCCTAAACACATAGCCCTTATCTACCTGCATCATTAGGGCTTGTTGTATTAGAATTAGCTTTGGGCCACCTTTTATATATCCTCAGTGGTTTAAATGTCAGGAAATTCTGAAATTTTCTGGTTTCTTTACAGGGGATGTACTAGTAGTCTATTGGGTCTTATTTTGAGTTTTATTAAATAAATGGGTTTTTATTTGTTAGATTAGTTATTTAGTTTGGGCTTAGTAGTAAAAGACCAAGGAGACCAAGTCTTATTAAGGTTCAAGAAGTCGAAGTTCTATATGTGTACCGCCTATATATATATATATATATATATATGGATGTAAGGGTTTCTATTGGAGTAATAACACATTTATGAAGAATTCAGTAACTATTCCTCTTGAGGATTTTGTAATGCAACCCTTTCCAATTCCAAGGTGTGATGCTGAAAAACCCTAGTTCGTTCTATTTTCATTGAAATTTCTAGTGGGCTTTCACCAAATTTTCAACCAAGATTAGATCTGGATTTGCATCTATTCATACCCTAAAATTTTAACCCTTGAAAACCTAAAACACCCATGCATCAAATAGCTCTCCAAAATCCTCAAAACACTATTCACAGGTACTGTTCATAATCCTGGAACAGTCCCTAAATCCTATAACAAGTTGCTTCCAGAACTTATAGTTAAATTTGGGCAGTGGCTGGATGGAGAAAGGCCAATCCCCACATCCCCTCCAACCCCCCCCCCCCCCCCCCCAATGCAGTCTTTACTTTCTTGCCTACTCTGCAAACAAGAGAAAAAAGCAATTTACTCCATTTCCCTTTCATCTTTATCCATCCTCCCTCTTCTCACTACAAAACACACTCACTGTGCACATGTTCTATGCCTGCCCTAATAAGTAACAAAAGCAAATATAAACTCCCTAGAAAGCTCAAAAGAAACATACAAAAGGAATTTTAACTCTCAAGGATAAGCAAGGGCACAGATGTAACAACTGTACCTTGTCCAAACGTGCCACATCCATAACCTACAGATATACCGGAGCAAATAGACTCTGCAAAAAGCTGAGTGCCTATAAATCTTTGAAGCACGTGAATAGCATTCTTACTTCGGGTATTTTGGACAATTTTTAGCAACAAGGACAACATAAATCCTGTAGAAGATTTTAGTTCCCCATATATGGCACTTATACCATAATTTGGAGTCATTTGATTCCTTCCACAACGTGCAGCAATCTCCGTTGATATCAGGGAGTATTTAAGTGAATCCCACATAAGCATTGAGTGGCTTACCCTCGCAGACTCTGGCAACTTATCCTGTTTGTTTGGATAAAAGATTTTTGAAAGCACCCGACAAACAGGCTCAAGATTTGGCAGCACTCTTCCATTTCTCCGCAGGGTGAAAACTTTTAGAATTTCACCCTTCCCAACCATATTGGCTGCAGATTGCAAGAGAGCCAAGGCTTGCTGAATGTGAAGAGAACCAATTTCTTCAGATGATGAGGTTGAAGGTCCAGCAGCAAGTGAGGAACTCAAAGTTGCACTTACAGGCTGCTTCTGAACCTCTTTAAAATCGGCAGGTAAAGCAGGCAAGACAGAATTTACAAGTCGGCGGCATACAGGGCAGAGGAACTCCCCCTGACATAAAAGTACATGGCAGATAAAAATGAGAAATAATAACCCATTTCCATTAACTACAGAGAATTAAAGACAGGAGGATTTACCTGTTCTGGATCCACGATATGCCCTCCTTCAAAAACAATTCTTCTGACATATCTGGGTTAACAATATCAGAACATATCTTAGATATTTAAATAAACAAACGCATTAAAGTCTCTCCTTCACAACACATAGGATGCAATAAACCTGTAGATATCATTTCAATTTGTTTCAACATATCTACAGAATCACCAAAGATTTGGCATATTTCAATTTTCAACTTCCCTCTTTCAAAGACAAGATATCCAGAGTTCAGACAAAAAGAAATCAGGAAGATCCATAATTCCAAATAGTAATAATAGTTGAATTTCTACTTTCCAGGGACTTACCTCTCCTTCACTGAAGATAAATATCGATCAAGACACCCCTGATGCACAGCATGCCCACAGGAAGAAAGATGAACTCCATCACAATCTGTAGGTCCAAATCCATCATATGCTGGACACTTTGAAGTAGATTCTACAGAAGACTTATCCTTCTGAGCATCTTCAGACGCTGAAGGACTTTCTTTAGTCTCTTTCGAAAGAGCAGCTATGTAATTTTTAAGCAAGACAGATTCAGCAACTCTGCTTCTTTCTAAGCCCCCTTCAGAAGTAGAAGGTTTATTGTCCTCCATAAAATTTGAATCCAGAATATTATCATGTACTTCTTTACGTATGGAGATGTACATATCTTGTTCCAATGTCTCAAAAGATTCTACTTCCTCAGGTTTCCCATAATAAGAAAATCCATCATCTGCATTCTGAACCAACTGTGCTGATGGGGAAGATGAAATCAAACCTAAACCATCTGAGGATGTGCTTATTCCAGAGCCATTAGTCACCTTGTCTGTGGCAATAGAAGCATGCTCCTTCTCTGACTGGCAAAATTGTTCCCATGATGGGGGACCTCTGTCAATGAAACTCACAAGCCTAGATTTCTTGTTCCAAGAACAAACAATATATCATCAATTCTTTACTCAAGATGCGAACGATATACATCAGCTCATATAGAGATATTATTCAAACCTAGTAGAGAACAGAAATAAGAAGAGACATGAAAGAGTTGCTAACCTGAAGAAGAATCAAGAATGATATGGGATTTTTGGAGTTGGGATCATGACAAAGAGAGCAAACAACTTGTGCAGACTCATCTGAATCATCTCTAACATCAGAGCTACTTAATTCTTGTCCAGATTTTGAACTTTCATCCTCAGCAGAATCAATGCTTGCCAAAAACTTAGATTGCTCAGCTCTCATTTTTTCCTGCATGACAAACCCAGTAAGTTAACTCTTATCAGGGCAACACTTTATTTAGTGCAACCAAAGAATAACTGATACAGTCAGATCAGGGTAGGTTCAGTTTTTCTACATAAAAAAGGTTCAAGAATTGTTGAGCAAAGTGTGACCAACTTAGGGTCAGCACAATAAGTGATATACTCAGGTGAACAGACAACCAGATACACAATCACCTTTTACATTCAGGAAATTAGCCAATCAACAAACTACGAAACAAGGAATTCTCCTACTGAATAAGGTATTCAAATCAAGCATCTCTGGCTAAACATGGGCACACATTTTAGTTTACCATGTTTCTGGCGAAGTTGCAGGAACAAATGTGCACAGAAGTAATAGAATGAATCTCACCAAAATAGCTGCCTGTCTCTCTCGTGCTTTTGCCTTGCGTTTCTCACCATCAGAAGCTGACCCTGGGATATTGGCATCACTACCAAAATTGGAATGTGTTTGATAACTGACCACTTCAGGTGCAAGTTGTTGCAATTTGGCCATACATCCAGAATCAATATCAGCAAACTTCTTCAATATACTTTCAATCAGAGAAGAAAGGTTGCAACTGCCTGAGTCTGAAAAGTTGTCTGCGTTTTCTTTCTTCTGCATCCTCATGAAAAAAACAAGAAGTGACAACAAGCTTTGTTTACCAGCATCATAATCTAATCCCTCCCAGATTTCTTCGCCAGCATAAGCTAGAATGGGAACCAAATCTCCAGTAGAACATGACTGATCACTAGATTCTCTCTGCTGATAACAGATGTCTAATGCTAATGATAGTAAATGCAATGCAGTAAGAAGAACACCATCAGGAGCACGTGATTCAGCCCATTTATCTGTGAAAACAGCATAAAATAGCACTGCACGGATAATTTCAAGGACCACCTTACAAGTGGCTACTTTAGCTACCTCTTTGAGTGGGGGATAAATCTTAGTCCACCTGGGCAACTGACTGGTAAATGCAGAGACACTACAGAAGCGAAAGTATCTTTCTTCCGCACCTTGCAAATCCCGTGAGTTCCAACGAGGGTGGTATAAATCCAGTTCTTTCCAATATGTCCACCGCAGTGAGTACATACCCTGAGATACAAAAAATGTCAGGACTAGTGCATGTCAACTTAGGAAAACTAACAAGTAGTTTAGGTACTAAGGAAAACCTGATTAAACCCAGATGGACTGGAATATGTAGCAATGGTATCCAAAATTTCCTGAAGCTGGTTAAACTTAGAGAGGTCACGGGGGAGAGATTTCACCAATTGACTACGAGTGGCATCTCCAATGGCCAACTTACAAATTAACTCCCTTTTCAAACTTTCAGCTGTAGTTAGCCCAGAAAATCTCCTTTCTTTAACTATCTGTATAACAAGAGTGAGCATTTCCTGCACCAGAACTGGTTCATACCTGAAAACAAGTGTTCTTTAAGAAAAGATAAAGAAATGCTACTGAATCAGATATAAACTCTACTGAATCAGATATGAACTCAGTCTTCCTATGACGCAACCTCTGAAGGTAACATCAAAAGGCTACACTAATGAGGAAAACTTCAAGATGATATTAAGAAAGAATACTATTCATCCAAATGTAAGAATATTGGGTAAACTGACCAATACCACTCTGTTGACTTCAACACATGATAGAAAAATATCTCCAAGGGAAACATTACAGGGGATATCTATATTTCACTAAAAGGTGCATGAACTGATGGTTCTAATAGACAATAGTCAGTCCATTAAAAGAAACATAGAACAAGACAGATAAAGTTGCAAGCTTGACAGCTAAAGATTGTAATATCAGATAGAAATTAAAAAAACAAGCACATACTCGTTAGACCGTTCAAGATTCAGAGAAAGGTACTTTGACAGCCCAAAGCGTTCTAGAATTCTATTGACAAATAAGTCAGGTGGGGCCAACGCAGCACAGCACTGTAGCAGAAATAGATCAAGCTCTAAACCCTGCTCAGACCTGTAGCAAGAAATTATCAAAAACAAAAGACACAATCACCCCCTGCCTCTCTTCCCAAGGAAAAAGAATATGCAAAAAACAAACTTATATTCACATGAATACATTTATCACATTGCATGATTTACTAACCACCGAACTGACCGATACCATTCCCAAGATAATAGGGCAGCATCACCATTCTTTCTCCACATTCCAGCATGAACCTCAGCACAAAAGACCCTAACCCGTAAAGGATGCTCCATTACAAAGGCAGAAAACCCAAATGGGTGGCAGCCCCCAAGAACATGTGCAAAGAAGTCAATGCAGCTTGTCAATAACAAATTAGCAGAACTACCCATAGTCACATTTGTCACTGCAGATTCACCAAAACATCTTCTCAATGCTTTCTGCAAAAGCAAGGAAAGCAACCGATGCAATGGAATATGAACAGAGATCTCCTGTGAACTAACATCATAAATTATGTTTGGCCAATCAGACGAGCTCAGAACACGTAGTACATCTATATCCATCGTATCTGCTTCCATCAGAATGTCATTAGACCTGGCAGAGTTACAGGCTACAGTATCCCTTTTACCATTCTCCGGGTCAAAATCCATATCAGCACAGTGGACATGAGAAGAATATTGCCTACCATGATCTTCACTTGAACTGGCAAGTCTGCCAAAAATATATTTGCCTTTTTTAATCTTAGATAATGTTTGCTTAAATGCTGAAAAATTACTACCAGGGTTACTGCTAGTATTTGGATAAAATAGGTTAAGAGCAGCTCCAGGTGTGTTATCAACTCCCAGCCAATTCTCAATAGCCTTCAGACACTCATTTATTAACCACTTGACAGGTGGTGGAATTAAGAGACAAAAATCAGTATCAGATTTAACTTCAGCGAGCTTTGATGTACGTGCTAAGGCACTACATGCAGAGCTTTCCTGGGATAAGTGTCCTACTTTTGCATGTCTTAGGCTATCTCCATCACCCATATCTTGATTGCATGTGCTAGAAAAAATTTCATCTATCTCTTTGCTACTAGAGACTGAAAATGCCCCATCCACAAAGATAGAATGGATATTAGCAATAGCATGACATAAAGCGAAAGGCAAAAGCATATTCTCATTATCTTCTTCTATATGGAGGCCTGTTTCTCTCTTTTGAGGGTTCATCCCTTGCACAAAAGCCAGAAGTCTCATCCAAGTTCTTGATATATCTTTCTGGTCATGGGTTACATATTTGGACACTACAGCATGGCTCATAACAAAACGAATATCTTCTACCACACGAATGGTAGTGTCGTACAAATTTGCCCACTTAGCAATCTGCAAAGGAATAATTCATCAACAATCCTTTGAAATAAAGCGGAAAAGAAAGGGAAAATCTCTATCCCCTAAAAATAAAATTGGATGGATTTCAAAACCATGTAAAACAATTTATGTTGTCTGTTTTGAAAAGAGATAATTATCAATTAATTAATCTAGAAATATTTTCTAAGGCAATATTTGTTTCCATGCATGTTTTAACAGATATCATTAATTCCACCATGATGATAGAAACCTACCACTTGCAACGGAGAAACAAAAAACATGTATTACCTGCAAACGACCATCTTCACCAGCACATGCAGCAAAAATGTCTCCCACACATCCCAACAGCATAACAAGTAGGTTCATTTCCTTTACAAGGCGTGGTGTCAGAGTTGGTACAGTAAATATTTGCACAGAGAATGTAGATTGTAGTGAATTATTGTTGGAGTCATTATCATTGCCCATTTTTATGGCTTCATTTACAACAGTTGGATAGTAGCTTAAAAATACTTTAGCAAACTCGTACTTGAAGAGAGGATCTCCAAGCAGTCTCAAAAGCAAGTCATAGAGCTTCTTCACAATGTCATCTTTCAAAAACCTCTCTGCTCTCACCAGAATCTGCAATAAACCAAGTGACGAACAGACCATCCTGGAAACAAAACTGAGCAAACTCTCACTGTACTTGCAGAACTCTAAAAGCATCTCCACCACCACAAATGTTAGTTCATTTGCCACCTTCATTTGCTCTGAAATTCGATCACCTGCTCTAGGATTTTCTTGATGAATATTTTCTGCAACTAATAACTTGTTTTTCCAACAAATAAAAAGAGCATTAAGGACGGGCCCCACAGAGTTTGCAACCTCCTCTGAAAGGGGTTGTATTTGTTCTGCACCCTTATGCTTTGAGCAGAAGCCCTCACGTTTCCATGCCGTAACATCCCCACAATCACAACAACCACCACCCGTATAAATAATAGAATAATCATGGCCAGTGTGGTCCCCATTCTGAAAACAAGGAACACAGATTGCACATGTTGGGTCATGTTCACAAGTCCGACACCTATACGCTACATCATTATTTCCCCAAACAGCACCACAAACACCACGTTGCCCAGAACTCATTCTGGAGAGGTTCTTTAGGGCACTAGTTGGTTCACCCTCAAACATCAACCATTGTAACCACAACATGCTCTCTCGAAATCGTCTTTTCATGCTAATGGAGGATCTTTTAGAACCTGACTTAGCATCCCGGAGAGCTCCCCCCACTTCTTCATCAGTAGGCAATATAGCAGATACAAGCTCTAACATTCGAGACTTGTCATCCTTGACAAACGCAACTAAACTAGGTTGATCAGATACCTCTTCAGGAACTCCAATCAGAGCAAGCCTCTGGTTTCAAATGAATATACAAAATGTGAAACTATAAGACCTATAAACCCAAATTTTACAAATAACAACAATAACACACACATGCATACTAAACTTCCTTAGTAAGGTTCTAAACTTAAACATTTACAACAAAACATTCACCACAGTTCTGCACACGTGTCCTAGCCATGTCCTTTGTTATTTTTTGTGTTTAAAAAATTGCAGGACAAGGACAGACATGGGAGGGACACTAATCTTTTATTTCTTTTTAGTTTCAATTTTGAACACTTATCTAGTTATCTTTTATTTACTCTTTTTAAATCTTATTCTTGATTTGTATTCTAATCTCTAAACATCATTTATTAGTCATGAATTCAATTACCCATTATTCCTCCACATCCCTTTGCCGGAGATCACAATAGTGTCTCTTCATCGCTAGGCGGAACGCAATATCCTCCTCATGTTCCGGTGCCTCCATCTGCACCAAACCCAGGCACCCTCCTCATGTTCCGGTGCCTCCATCTGAACCCAACCCAGGCACCCACCCATATTCCCAGTTCATCATGGAGACAAAGAAAGAAAGAATCCTCCACATCCCTATATGCTTATTATCAGGGCACCCATGTCCCTGACGGGCTAAGTGGATTATGTTGATGCCAAAGGAGCAACATTGAGGAACGCATTATTATAATCAAATTATGGTATAAACCCTTTCTCCCACGTATTTGAAACTAAATTAAAATTCCAATATGCATATAGCATCAAAAATTTAGTTTCAATTCTTTGACAAAGAATACAAGTTTATTCGATTTAAGAGGAAAAGCAAAACACCACAAAAGAAATGAATGAAATGAATGAAATGAAATGAAAAAGAAAAAAAAGGAGTACCCGTAGGATTTGATCAGGGGGCTTGAGAGTGTTGGTATCGAAAGAGGAATCGATGTCCATGTTGTCCATGGCAGAAGCGGAAGCAGAAGATGAGCGGCGCCAGTAGCGCACCAGCCAATCAGTGCAACAGAAACACCGGGTGAACCCTGATCGAGATTCAGCGCTGTTGCTCCCCAGCTTTCTTTCTTTTTTTTTTGGTTATCTACTACCCAACAACCACTACTGCGATTGCGTTTTCTTTTCTCTAACTCCAAACAAACTCGATTCGATTGTTGCTTGCGGTTCTTCTCTTCGAAACCCTAATAAATTAGTAATAATGAATTAATTATAAATAATAATAAATAAAAAAATTTATATATTCCTTTCTTTTTTATTGTAGTTCTATAGAGACTGTGAGATATTCTGTATTCGAGTTTCGAGACCCATTAACCAGTGGATTATCTCGTTATAGCCCACCTATCTCTCTCTCTCTCTCTCTCTCCTTTGACGTTCACGCCGTCATGTCCTCTGGAACACTCTTCCCAGGGATTAAAAAATAAATTAAAGATTTTTTTTAAAAATGAAATTATATTCGTTATCTTCTCAAAAAAGACAATATATTTGTTAGATTTTTTTTTCGTAAAAATACAAATTACATCTTTTAAATTTGGCAATTGTCTTTTAAGAGTGATGTCTGTCCAACTTGTTAGCACCTTTTTGGTCTCGTCTCTCTCTATATAATTATCAAATTATTAAAAATAAATAAAATGTATTTTAGTAATTTAAGTTTCATTTTTATCATTTTGATTATTGTCATAAACAAGCGAAACTGAGTTGAGTATTAAAAATTAAAATTTGCTCTTTTAATTTTATTTTGAAGACGAATTGAGCTCGAGTCTTCACTAAACAAGTTTACATATTTAAGTTTAGTTCATTCCTTAAAAACAATTATTCCTTATATTGAGAAATAGTTAGTTCTTTTTAAAATTATTGTAGTGGCTATTCCTTATTACATGTAACAATTTTTAAATTGAATATATTTAAGAAATAATTAAAAGTTTCCACATCATTTTTTAGAAATTCTCATAAGCAATAACCAAACTTATGAAATGAATAGTTATCCCATTATTACATTTTTTCATAATAAAAATTACTATTTTTAGCGTAACCTTCATTCAGTATATCAAACATGCTCTAATGAATAATTATTTATCTTTAAAATAGTTGTAATAAGTGTAAAAACTTTTGAAATTAATATAATTTCAAAAAATAAAAATAAAAATTTTCCATATGCTTTATTTTTTTACTAACTTTCCATATATAACAACTAATCTTACTATCAAACTAATGAATAGGAATAATTGTTCCATTTCAACAACTTTTATTTGTAGTACACAAATATTATTATTCTGTTCATGCGTACCAAATGCATCTTAAAAAAAAAATGACAAAGTTTGGCTATAACCTTACTCAGTATCTCTTTTATTAGATGTGAATTTTGATAAATCCACCATTAGATTAAATTTTCTTCTTATATTTTCTATTCTTGCAAAAATTCCAATATATCAAAAGATTAATAGCTACATCATCAATCAATTATTAAAATTTTAAATTTTTGTAGTCTAAAATTATGCATAAAAATGAGTTTATGGATCATATAATAAATAACATCCGATTGGCACAAAATTTGACATGAGTATTGAGAGCGTAAAAAACATGCGCAATCCAATGGTTAGATTTTCAAAATATATAGTAATGTTAATTTTTTTTAAAGGAAGTTGTAGCCTTAAGCTATAACCAAGTTTGTAGCCAAACTTCGTCCTAAAAAAAAAAAAAAAAAAAAAAATTTAAACACCTATGAAATTTAAGGACAAAGCTTAGCTACAACCCAGATTGGAAGAGATTCCTCCAAACTGCTAGATGGCATACTCTAACCAATATAACTCATTTAATATCCCACTCCACAACATTAACATTGATTAACTCACTCTCTCTCTCTCTCTCTCTCTCTCTCTCTCTCTCTCCATGGCTCCATCATTTCTATCCTTCCACCAATGCCCTCCAAACACATTCTCTCATTCCAATCATAAATTGAAGTCAGTAATAAATCAACCTAGATTAGGGATTTGAACAGTACTGCTAAATCAAAATGTAAAATCTACCATGCTTATGCAAATGAAGAAGAAGATAATACGATTTCACATAGCTATTGTAAGGACTCAAATCGTGTTGGACCCAGAAAAGAAATAGGATTCGAGCCCAACAAGCCCAAACAATAAAATTTTTAGAGAGTGGGTGTAAGAACTAGTTCTAGTAAGTAGAAAAAGACACCGTTCTCGCGTAGCAGACAGGAACTTCAAAGTAAATAAAGAAAAAACACTCTTCCTCCACTCCTCGGCTTCGTTTCTAGTGTATATCTTTCTCCCTTCTTCTTTTCTCCTTTTTTCTCCCAAAAAATCCCTCTAATGTACTCCGATTTCACCTTATATACTACCTTCTCCGTCCTGCTTTCACCGTACACGTGTAAGTTCTATTCTGAGAACTTCTTTCTGTCTTATCCAGAACTTCTCGGATCCTCCGCTTAGTAGTCATAAGGCTGTTTGGTTACTGTTCAGGTATCACCTCCACATTAATGCGGCTAGAGAGTTAGTTGGAAAGCATTTAATGTGGAGGTAGCAGCTTTTAGGAGATATTTGTTACCTTTCTCGGTTCCTCATTTGTTCAATATTCATTAGTTAGTTCGCATGTAATTCTGTGAAGTTCTCCAATAATTAGAACAGTTAAATTCACCTCGGGCGGTGGTTTGAGGAATAACACTCATCCTCGGACAGATGAGTGTCCTTGGACAGGTGAGTGTCCTCGGAATGGGCCGTTGGGCCTCAAACCCATTTTCTATGAACTCTCTGTTAAGCAACTGGCCCCACAGCTATAATACACAATTTGAACATAACCATTTTTTATTTCTCATTTACACTCCGTTTGGGAGGAGGGGAATAGGATAGAATGGAATAAAATGAAAATAATATTTTTAAAATATTGCTTCAAATCCCTTGTTTAGAAGTTTTAATAAAGAAAATGAAAATATCATTCCCTTATTTATAAATTTAAGTAGGAGGAAATGAAATGAGTAGCCTTATTTATAAATTTAAGTAGGAGGAAATGAAATGAGTAGGAGAGAACACGCATTATTCTCTATTCCCTCAAATGCTCAATTTTTCATTTCCTCCAAAATTAGGAGGATTCGGAGAAAATGAAATTAAATTTAATGAAATTGTTATTGAAACTTCCAAAATGCCTCTATATATTCAACCATTTATTTAAAAATATGGGTCTAATAGTAATATTGTCATAACATGATTTAATTAATTTCCTTCTATGTTACTTCCAAATAAAACTCCTTACCTTCCATTCCTTTATTTTAAAACATCTAAACAATATTAGTTAATTTCATTTCACTTCATTCCATTCTTTCCCGTTCATTTCATTACTTAAAAATACTCTATTCAATTCCATTTGTAGGGGTATTGGGCTCAGAAGTTCATTATCCATTTGTACATTAGACTTATGGCCCAAGCCGAGGACAAGGTTTAGTCCGAGGATGAGGAATCTCTGTTGGAAGAAATTGTGTTAGTAAATAAAGAAGTTAGTTTTGACTATAATGGCTCAACAAGACGAGCCGAGGATAAACGCATCATCGGCGGACCAAAGCTGAGGTCCAAAGAGGTAGTTTGCCACCTAAGGTAACACTCCGGGAGGTCCTGCTAGTGTAGATAAAAATTGTAAGGACATCAGATTGGGAAGTGTATTAAAAGATCTAAAGAGAAAGCTGCTACCTTCGCATTAAATGCATTGCAGCTAACTCTTTAGCCGCATTAATGTGGAGGTGATACATGAACAGTGTTGTTCCAGCCTTACAGCTATTATATGGTGACTTTGGGGAGTGGCTGATAGGACAAGTATCAACACCAACCCTCTAGCACGAACGAAGGGGGCAACAAGAACGGGGAATCGGAAATTCAAGAAACACTATAGACTTCCAAAACCAAACTTGTAAAACAGACTTGAGAGTAATTAATAAGAACAGACCTCCTCGGACCTTGCCAATGACGATTTTTCTTCAATATAACTCTTTTCTTTTTATTCTCTTATCTTCTGAACTCTTCCTAGTATTTGTTTGATTAGCTATTGCCTAGTTTTCTAACACATTCTCTACAAATTCATTGTTTTGGGCTTTTTAGGCCTAAGTCCATCCACGTAGTGGGCTAGGAATTCAAATTTGGTCCTTACACCATTCATTTTATGAGCTTCCAAATAGGAAGTGTAAAAAACTAGAATTACAAACTCACACAAATTTGGTTGTTTAGCCCCAGTAACAGAAACCCATTTTCAAAAAAAAAATGATAATAATAATTTCTCATTTCTTTGTAATTCAAACAACCATTATTTAACGTTTGAGAGAGAGAGAGAGGATGCAAGTAATACCTTCCTCTAATTACAAATAACAAATACAAAATTACTTATAACATAGTGATGCTGTTTTGCACATTCCTCTTCACCTATCTTCCCCACTATTCAACTCTTCTGTAAGCATAGCAATCGTCTCGTGAGAAAAAAATAAAATAGAGTATGATTATATTCATTGTTTCAGTTACAATGAGCTTAAAGGTCTCTTGGTTAAAGAGTTGGTAGTATAAATTTCCTTCATTTTTTCCTCTATCTCTGTTGGTTTTTTCACTCTTCCTAACAATGAATTCATTTTCTTAGTTGAGATTGACGGAATGGGATAACAATATTGGTTTCTAATTGATTCTAGATTTTATGATTTAAACTCTTCTAGGCCTTTTTTGGTGTTTTATATGCTTGGTCAGCCTATCTCTTTTCTTAGAGTTTTGTGGTTTATTTTTTTGTCTTTTTTGTTAGTGAAAAATTTTAAATGTAGAATAAAATATTAAAATTTAATCATTTGGAAGGTAGACATTGAGTTTTGAATGAGACCTTCATTTTATAATTCTTTCAATGAGACTTATAATTATAAATTGTTAACAATAGATGTTTGTGACCCTTTTTGTTAGCGTGCATTTGAGATTATATTATAAGCTAGCTTTTAGCTTGTCTTTTACTACCGTACTTTTAGTTAAGGGTATTAATCTAATTATTCAATTTAGCTTTTAACAATTGTATTTTTAATAAAAAACTAAATAAACTATTTTCAAACGAACATTTTACCTATTGGATTTATTTTTATAATTATTTATAAGTACAATCTTGGATACGATTCACATGCAGCACCATAAATACTAGGAAAGAGTCTTTACAATTGGTTAAAAATGTTATATTTTATACAATTGACGTTTATATTTTATCAAACAAATAATTGTTAATTTCTATAAAGAAACGATTTTTTTTTTCAAATGAGGAACTTTGCAATTACATTGATGTCCATTACTTGCCATCTACGATTCTACGGCTCATACACAATTAAAAATAATAATAAATAAATAAAAACAAACAAACAACAAACTTTTATGAGTGTTTTCAATAATTTTATATGTTCTTTTTCCTTCTAATTGAAATAGCAATTTAAAAAAAAAAAAAAAAAAAACTTTTTTGTTTTTTAGTTGTTATGAGTCATGTATATTTTTATAGCCTTTACAATATTTAAAAATTTAAACCAAATATTTTTTTTAACAATATGCTGTGCATGCACAGGTTCACTACAAGAAAAAAGCCTTATTGCAATAAACTTCAATTTGTTAATTAATTAATTTGGTAAGAATGTTATGTCATAACATATGATTCAGGCTTAATTGGTTGGAAATTTGGAAGAAAATAAGATATTCATTGCAATTTGGAATAAAAAAGAAGATTGGAAGCCTGACAATAGGAACAAGTGCTAATCTCCCTGTTTTTCAAAATTCAATTTTCCCTCCCTTTTTTTTTTTCTCTCCATTCTGAATTTAATGCATTGGTTCCATAATTTTGTACCTTCCATTATAAAAAGGAGGCTAGGCTTTCATTTCAAGGTGCAGCAAAACCCTCTTTTCTCCCCCCTCTCTAAGAGTTGTAGTGAAGTAATTTTAGTGTTTGTCATTTCTTGGTCTTACTAAGATTTAGGTTATGACTGAGTACAATTCTACCTCTCCTAAGATTTCTTCTTCTTCCATTCCTATGTCTTAAGGAAGTAGAAAAAATGTTTGTCATATCCCAGTCTTCCATGTGGATTTGCATGCAGGTATCTCCTCTTCCCTTAAAACTTGCTTTTCATACTATTATAATGCTGGTTTTGATGTAAACATTCTAGATGTTTGATTTGCTCTTTGAATATGTTTGTGTGTTATATGAATGTTCTTGATGATTATTCAACATATTCGTGCATCTAACATGATTTTGATCTTAGAAACATGTCAATCTTATGCAAAAACATGTTAATTGCAAATGTTAGAATTAGGATGTATCACGCGCACACTCAAGCACCATGTTCTTACTTTCAATCTGAACTTAATCTTGAGTATGTTAGAACTAGGATGTCACCATTCACACACATTCACTATAATTTATCTTTCAATCCAAAAGCAACCTTCAATAACATGAAATTTGGGTTTTTCACATGCACAAACATTTAATTTCATGCAATAAGATGTCATGTTTACTTTCAAGTAAATAACATGCGATTGATTGAATGACTTGGTAGGATGTATGAATAATGTGACATTATAATTGGTCATCATAATCTAGAAGACTAGTTTCACCAAGCAATATGGATATCTAACACCTTATCATCTTGTAACTCAATCTCTAACTTAGATCAAGGGTTAGACCAATGCTTATCTATGTAATTTTCGATTTCTATAATGTAGTTAGGGCCAAAGCCATCTACTTTTGCTTAGGTAATATATAGGACCAAAGTCATGTAATATTGTAATTATATTCAAATCAAAGTACATTTTTCAATCAATAAAATGATGTTCTTTTCATTAAGGTTTTGTTATTTTCCTTTTAAATAAAAGAAATGTAGATTCCATGTAAAACCTTCTGTGGTGCGACTAAATTTCGTGTTTGAAATAAATCAAACGAGTAAAATAGTTTCACAAATGCAAATTTGTATTGATGAATATTTGGTACAATTCTTTGTAATTACAAAAGAGTGATTCTCTGATTCTATCTCCTTAAAAGATTTGGTTGATTGGAATTGTGGTAATGTGATTTTGCTTCGAACACCAAATATACTTCAATTTGGCTGAAGAATGAATCGAAGATCTTTAAAACAAAATTACAATGAATCTCTGGCTATGAGCTTGTTAGAAATCCTTAGTTCTTCACGTTCTTCTTGTTCTTCACATGTTCTTCATCTTCAAAGGTTTCTGGTGGAAGTTCTTCGAGGCTTTAAAGGCTTGAATCTGTAGAGCTTCATTGATTTGTGGTTTGTTGAGATTTTTGGAGGCTTTTTGAGCTTGATTCTAGTGAACTTTGAGATCTAGGAATATGATTTGGACGATTCTTCTTCGAATATTCTTCGTATTCGAAGGTTTGTAGTGGAAGTTCTTTGGGACTTTGGAGGCTTAAATCTATAGAGTTTCACTGATTTATGGTTTGTTGAGGTTTCTGGAGGCTTTTGAGCTTGATTCCAGTGACCTTTGAGATCTAGGCAGGTAGTTTAGATGATTCTGCTTTGAATGTTCCTTGCATTTGAGGTCGAAGTTCTTGAAGTTCCTGGAGGCTTCAAGGCTTGATTCCGGTAGAGCTTTAGTACTTTTGAATCTTCTTTGATGCTGCTTGTGGCATGGATGCCTTGGGGTGTGTGTGTGTTCCAAGATCTCTCCCAAGGTGTCTTGGTGTGTAGAAATTCCTTAGAAAGGTTTCTATTTATAGGAGTTTGGGGGTGGGTAAGTGACACGTGGTGAAGTTCGATTGGTGACATGCGTCACAGTTTGATTGGAGGAGCTTTAAGACTTTTTCTCCAAGACACGTGGCATCTTTTGATTGGCCGAAATGTTTTGATTTTCAAGGTGACACATGTCAGCACCCGATTGGACTGCCTGTGTCATCGTTTACACGCGTTGATGTGTGATTGGTTTTTTTGCATGCATTTTTGTTCCTATTTCAACGACACTTGGCAAATTTCTATTGGTTTCTGAATAGTGATAGCAAAACCTAGTACCAGTATGTGGCACTTTGTAATTTGTCGTATTTTGTGGACTTGGTAGTATGATGTGTCAGCTTGTGATAGGTCGGGAATTTTCTCTCTCTACAAATGCCCCCTGGAGACTTGTTCACGCACACAGTTTTGGAGTGTGGTGCAGGAATGAGCTTCGAAAATGGATTTTTACACTTAACTCTTCAAGTGAAGTAGTTGAAGGTGGTGAAGCTTTCAGCAAGATGAAGTAATTTCAGAAAAGTAGACCCACCTATACGAAGGATTCTAATGAGATCGCAAAATGGTCAGCAAGTAGTTATATGTACTTGCGTGATTAAGCATTCTCAATGGAGGTTAAGTTGAAGAAATTTCAAAAAAGTGTTCCATGGTATTTGAAATAGGTTAGTAGGACAAAAGTCATCTGCAAGTAGTTGAATGTACTTACGTGATTGAATCATATCAGCAGAGATTCAGCTGAGGTAATTTCAGAGGAGTATTTTGGATCGTTGGCGGCGATCACAAGGTGTAGAAGATGGTGATGAGGCGAGGATGTTGGCTGGGTACAGCATGCAGAGCTATAGGGCTAGCCTTGCATTTTTAAGAACTCCTGGTGAAGTTATCTCAAAAGAATATACTTCGGATTATGGAGAGGACATGTGGGAAAGTGGTTGAGTGTGTGTGCGTCATTGTATCGCTCAGGTTAAGTTGAGGTAATTTCAAAAGCTTATGGATTTTGGATCTGCTAGTGGTGGTGGTGGTGAAGAAGACAAAGATGAAGCAAAGATGGATAATGGGTGAAACATACAATACCATGGAACTAGCCCTGTACGTCGGGGAATTTTTGGTGTAGATATTTTTGGGGTATTTTGAGATATGGTATTGACTGCATGCTGAATGAGGTCTGGCAACAAGTCATTGAATGTGCTTGTGTGATAGGACCATGCCAACGGACGTTAAGTTGAAGTAATTTCAGAAGAGTACTTTCTGAAATACTTGAAGCAGAATTCAAGTTGGAGTAATTCCAGAAACATGTGTTTTGAAGTACCAGCAATGATGACCTTTGTGTCCCAAGCTGGTGGCGACATGGAATGTGGCTTTGGTGGAAACACATTCTTAATTGATCGACACCAGAGGTTGATTTTTGATGAGCTGGGACCTTGGAGATTGCTGTGAGTGTTGGATGGGAGAAAATTTGTAGGATGCCCTTACACCTTTTGTCCCTTAACCAACGAAACTTGTTGAAGGATATGAACAAGGTCAAGAGGTCAGTTGAGAGATATGGAGTTGTGGTCTTGCAACATGTTGGAAAAGCATAGAAAATGACAGATGAAGCTCACTTGCGATCCTGATTTTAGAAACTAGCCAAGTTGCAATTTGTTCCGAACCTCTGCTTCTGTTGTAAGACCAAGCAATTGGAGAGAGACTATGGGATCCTCAAAGCAATTAGAAGGCTCCCTGAGCTTAGAAACAAGCGATTCAGTTGGCCTTAGATCTCCTGGTTAGGTAGATCTGAGACTATAAGAAACAATAATCCAGGCTATGTTATATGAAATTTTATGGACAAAGGTGGTCGTTAAGTGGAGAAACAAAGTTTACTTGGATCTCAAAACTACAATGATGTTATGAGAAGGGTTTCTATTGAACCATGAGAAGGTTGAGTTCAAGCTGGTTACGGAGCAATATTGGTTGCTAGGTATTGAGAATGATGAAGTTATAGCGAGAAATGGCTGTGAGAATGAGGATTTGAAAATTTGAAAGAAGCAAATCTTCATTTCATGATTCAGTGTGTTTTTCTTGATGAGCTTCAATGAATCCGAACCTTCTATTTATAGTGGAGAGATAGAGAATGGTAGATGGGTATGTTAGATGAGAATGATGGATGAGAATTTTTGGTGAGAATGGTAGGCACCAAACGGGAATGGTAGGTAGGAGACCAATAGGCACCAAACGAGAATGGTAGGTTAAACTAGCAACCTAATGTAATTTCAAGTTTAAGACATACTTGTGAGAGTTCATATGTTCTTTAAAAGGAAAGCATTGATAAAGTCTGAAGGATAACCTTGAGGGAATCCAAACTAAATGGATGAATCTCAAATTTTGATTTTAGGAGCTTGAGTTTTGGACATTGCTAGTACTTCAGAGAAGTGGGTCAGATTGGTGGTTTCCAAGTCGCAAAAAAACTGAGCAAGACAAGTCTGGCTCGAAAATTTTGACTTTTGATCGACTTTAACACAAAAGTCAACTATCTTGGAATTGAGCAATTTGTGCAATTTCCAAGTCTCAAATGAAAGAATGGACCCCAAAATTAGAATGTATGTGAAAAATTGAGCAAGATAGGTCATTCTTGAAAATTTGACTTTTGGTCAGGATTTATGCAAAAGTTAACTTTCTAGAAATCAGACGTTTGTTTGAAAATTTTGACTTTTTGTCAAAGTCAAAGGACGGTGCCAAGATATAGACTTGAGGGTCAGAAGGTAGGTAGTAAGCCACCATTTTCTATTTATCTTCATTGAATGCCATCTTTTATCTTCAAAATTAAGTGTAGACTTTCTTGATTTTGAGGTCATTTGAGTTTGCAAAGTCTGACTTCAAACACTATCCATTACGTGGTAGCATTTAATGGCTTGCCAATTTTTTTTTTTTTTTTTTTTCAGTAACTTTAGAAGTTTTCTATATAAATGCATGCTATTGCGTTCCTTCATTGCTTAGGTTTGTTTGTTTGGAGGTGAAATAGGGAGGATGAAAAACTTTGGAGAGAAAATATGAAGGAAAACTTTTTTAGAGTGTGTTTGGTTGGGTGGGGTGGAAAGAAAATAAATGGTGGGGCCCAGATATTTTCTCTCCTACCCCACCAAAAAGTTTTCTCTCCAAATTAGAGAGAAAACTAAGAGGAAGAAACTCATGAAATGAGCTTCCAAAAATACCTTTAAAATTTACCTTCAAGTCTCTAATGTGTTAGCTTTTTATTTTTTCCTTTCATTTTTTCATCCTTTGGTACTGACATATTGACTTCTTTTTCTTTTTCTTTTCTTGATTTTTTTTTCTTTGTTATTGATGTGATGGTTTTCATTTTTTATTATTTTTTTCTTCTTTTCTTTTGTCTGAACATAGCTTCTTTTCTTTTCTTCTTTTTATTTTCTTTGACTTTTTCTGGAGGCGTAGCTTTCTTTTTTTCTCTTTCTTTTTTTGTGCACATATATTTATTTTCTCATTAATTTTGGTTGGTTTTTTTTGTTCTCTTTTTTTTTTTTTTGAAAACATTTTGTTATGCTTTTTTTTTTTTATATACTTTAATTAGTGTCTATCTATACATTATTTAAAAAAAAAAGTATAATGTGTTACCTTTTATTTTATTTAATAGGGACATAATGGTCAATTTATACAAACTTTATTTTCAACAAAACATAAAAGTTTTCCATTCATCCACTTTTTTACCCTCCCAACCAAATACAAATGAGAGAAACTAAAATTTTTTCTATTCTTCCACTTTTCTATCCTCTCTACATTTTCTATTATCAAATTATTGCCTTGCAACAACAATCTCTTAGCGATATCCATCCTTGACGTTCTCATAGCGGCAGTCATCTAGGCAACAATGTTATCACCGGTATTCCTGATACAATGATGTTATTACTAGTACTTGACTTTGAAGTTGTACTGACCTTTGTCTTGGCAATTAAGTTGCATCAATACTTGTCTTTGCAACGCAGCCACATCAAGAATCTTTGCAACATATTCACATCAAGATCTTTACCATGAAGCCGCTCTAGCATTTGTCCTTGTACCGAAGCCATATTAACACTTGCCTTTGCAATGAAGTTGAATCCATATTTTTCTTTGCATCGAAGTCATATCACCACTTATCTTTGTCATGAAGTTGCGCCAACACTTGCATTTGCATTGAAGCGTCACCATTACTTTGTCTACTGAAGCAATATTTGCACTTGCATCTGCTATGAAGTCGCACCATCATTTGCCTTTGTAATGAAGCTGCACTAGCACTCTTCTTTTGCCATAAAGTTGCCTCGACACTTTATTTGCATTGAAGCCATGCCAATTTTTATCTTTGCCATGAATCCATGTCAACACTTTATTCGCACCAAAGTCATGCCAACATTCATCTTTGCCATGCCAATGCTCATCTTAGCCATGAAACCACGTCAATACTTCATTTGCATTGAAGCCGTGTCAACATTTATCTATACCATGAAACCATGTCAACACTTCATTTGCACTGAAGTCACACCAATATTGGCTAGGGGTGAGTAGAAGGTCACTGGCATCAATCCAACCGACCGGCGTCGATCGTCCCACACTGCCATTGCAACCAACTGACGAAGTCAATGCTGGCGATCGGAGCGCGAAAGGAATCCCAATGCTAGTGCGGTGCGGTCACCGGAGCTGGAAATTCGAAACCGATACATGCCGAACCGAACCGATACCTGTATGTATATTGTTCTCCACTTCTCAACTTCTCTAGTTCTTCTGATCTGAGTTCAGTTCTAATAAAAACGATGATGCTATGAATCTATTTCCTAATATATGACTTACTGAAACGGAATGTTTCAATTTAATAGGGCTATTTAAAAAAAAAAAAAAAAAAAAAAACCCAATAAAACGACATAGTTTTACTTTAGGGTTACAAATTTTAACAAGTATATAAATGCTTCTTTTCACATAACCTACCTCAGAACCTTTTCTTTCTCTCTCGCCTCTTTGCTGCTATTGCAACACTGAAGCTGCTGCTCAGTGCTCATCCCCTACCAGTCCACTGCAACACCGCTGGTGAGTTTCATAGTCATAAACAATTAACTCGTTTCTTCTCTCTCTATACTAGTCCACGACAACTGACATCTTTTTTTTTTTTTTTCCAGCAATTTGATTGAGGGAGACTGAGAGAGCTATCACTCTTCAATCATTTACTGAGAAAGATTTTGAGCTATAATCACTAATGATTCAAAATATTGCTTAGTATTTTCAATATTTTTTTTTCAGTATTTTTGTATTTTTATTTTTATATTTTTTAACTTGGGGATTTTGAACTACTTAGTGTAACTACTGTGGAACTGCCATACTACCTATTAGGCATTGGCTTTTGTTTATTTGTTGTAGTATATATTCATGGTAAATCATTTATTTGGTCAAAAATTTATTTATTTATTTTTACATGGAAGTTGATATTAATTTTATATGCATTACATTCTGATTATAGTTGTTTAGGTTATATATATTGAGATTGAGTAATGTATATGGTTAGTGTCTGATTGAGTAATGAGTAATTATGGTATAAGAATGAGTTGGAATATGCTTTTGTGTGTTGGCTGGATGTAGAAAAATATTATTTGGCATTTTTACTTTTTTTTTTTTAATTTGACTTTTCTTTTGCTTCTGTTTAATGTGTGATTAGATTTTTGATGGCTTGCTAAATAAAAAAAACAATTTGCATTTACTTGAAATCTTGAACAAGTTGATACATTGATATTGGGCTTGAAAGCCCAATTTTTTTATTATTAAAAAAAAACAGTTTTTTTTAATATTTCAAGCTGACCAAACCGACTAAACCGACTACAAAAAACCGCACCGTTATAGGTCAGAAAATCGACCCTAGGTAGTGTGCATCAGTTCCAATTATGAAAAAACCGATCTTTATCGGTTCGGTAATAAACTTGGACAAAAACCGCACCGACCGAACCGCGCACACCCCTAATATTGGCCATTATAATGAAGTTGTATTAGCACCAATTTTCAGAGGCAACAAAGTTCAAACATCGAGGGTACATAGCATTGTTGCCAGACATCAAAATTTTAGAGATGCCAACAAGATTTTAAAGATGCAAAGAGCTCTCATTAAGACTTTAAAGATCCATGGAGATGCCAACAAAACCTTGAAGTTTCAAGAAACTCCCATCAAGACTTTGAGGATGCAAAGAGATGCCAACAAAACCTTGAAGATGCATGATAAGAATGCTGTCGAGTCTTTGACATTGCACGAACATGCTGCCGAGTCTTTGACATTGCACGAACATGCCCTTAAAGGAGAGATGATGCAACACCAACTTCAGATGATGTGGTTCAAATTTTAAAGTTGTGAAGTGGCACAACCTAGAAGAGAGACGATATAGCTTAGACTTGCAAGGTACAAGAGGATGCCCCCAGGAGATAAATGATGCACAGCATACTTTGGAGACGTGGGAGGATGTCCACAGAAGAAGGGCAATGCCATGCAGACTTCATTCCTTACAAAAGAGGTTGAAATTTTATTTTACTCCACAACCAAGAACCAACTTATGTTTATTATTAGTTCAAGGAAAGCTGAGTAACACCAATTCTTTGTAGCTGTCATTTTCTACCACAATGATCTTTGAGCATCGTGTAGTGAGCAATTGACTGATCTTAAGCAACGCCTGCCAATCAAAGGGATCTTAAAAGCATATTGATGACCTTTGGAAAAACTCTTCAAGCTAAACTGGCAATCCTTCTTCTTTTCATGTGAATGAACTTAGTGAAAAGTACTAAGCTGCCTACGTACCTCGGAGAAGGATCAAGTCATTACGTAGTTCAAAAGATTTTTTTTTATGATTGATTTTTTTGGTGATTTTTTTTGGTTTTTTTATTCGTACGCTTTTAAAGGTAATGGGAAGACATCATGCACCCTTGCAGTGGGAAATTTAAGCTCTTACCAAGGAGCGATCCTCGATTTTTAAGCGTAAAAGAACACACACTTAGATTTTCTAGGATTTTCTTACCCTTTCTTGTCAACCAAACACAAATAGATCTCACATTTTCTAGGATTTTCTTACCATTTCATGTTAACTAAACACAAACACAAACTAATCTCCAGCAAGAACACCAAAATATCTCAAACCCAGCAATCAACAATCAACAAAGCCACCCCAGATTTTCTAGGATTTTCTTAACCTTTCTTGTCAACCAAACACATAAAACACAAACACAAACTAATTTCAGATTTTCTTACCCTTTCTTGTTAACCAAACACAAACACAAACACAAACACAAACACAAACATAAAATGATCTCCAGTAAGAACACCAAAATATCTCAAACCCATCAATCAGCAATCAATCAGAAATCCAACTGAGATAGCGATCAGAGCTTCGACGTCGACATCGATGTCTTTTGCCATTTTTGACCAGCGATTCTTGTTGTACGAAGGGTTTCCATTAAGCTCCATGAAGAATTTCTTCCTACGGCGTTGTTTCTTGGCAGGTAGATTGAGCTCAGTTGGGTTGGGTTTGGTTGGGTTAGGGTTTTAAGGCAGTTCATCTTCTTGAACTGGGTTGGAGGAGTCGTCTTGGGAGTTCGAAACGAGGGCTTTGGGTGGTTTTTTGGGAGGTGAGGTTTGGGGATTGGTCTGAAAGGTTTTACTAGTATCAAATACCAATATCAATGTTAATTTAATTATGGTTCCTTGATTCCATGGTTCCATATGGGTTCCATGAGAGTTATGGGGAAGAACACATGAACAAGTTCTTCCGAAAATTTTAATGAAGGAATAAATTTTAATTATTTAATTATCTTATTTTATTTTTTAAAAATTTAGTAAAAACATGAAAATATATATTTTTAATTATTATTTTATGCTAACGTATAATTTTTAAATGCGAAATAAAAATTTTTAATATTATTTTATTGGCCACGTCAGCATTTAGTGTGCCAGATGTATACTCCATTTGCCACATAAGATTTTTCCATTAGTGAGGTAACGGTAGGAACCAAAATAGAACGCGTTTTTTTTTTTCATTTTGGGACTAAAAATAGTAAAATAAAAAAGTAGGGACCAAAATGAGAATAGGGTCAAAATGTAGGGACCAAAATAGTATTTTCGCCTAAAAAATAAGGTAATGGGTATTACCCTGTTATTTTTAATGTGCTTGACATTAGCCTTCCTGAGTTTGCTCTACTTGCTTCCTTAGTTGTTTGTTTCTCCTCTCCTTTTTCCTTCCTCTCGTATTTTATTGAAAAAATGTAAAAAGTATTTAGCTTTCAAACCAAAAAAATGGGAAGAATTAAAAGAGAGTGAAATATAGGTTAGAAAATGTTGTTGGATCATGGATGGCCTCTACTCTACTTTGCCTCTCCTTCTTTTCACTTTTCTTAGTTGCTGACTTGCTCCTTGTTGTTGTTTGTTGTTGTTACTGTAATGGGGTCTTGAATGGATAAGGAAAGCAAGGGTTTTTATATGGTTTTGTGTTTATGAAAGAAAGGAGGGTGCTTTTTAGGTTTGATGTTGTGGTTTTGGGCTATGCTTTTGGAGGGATTAAAGTGGTTGTTGTTTTTAGGTTGTTATTGTAGTTGTGCTTAGGATTTGTGAAAGAAAAGAGGGAGAGGTATGTGGGTTTGGGTTCTATTTTTGGGGTTTTAGAGAGCAAAATGACTACTATTGAGAGTTGGCTGTGTATTGGAGTGGGAAAGAAAGGATTTTTGTAGATTTGGGGTTTTGAGTGTTTGTTGTAAATGGAAAATATGAAGATTTTTCTTGTGATTTTCGAGTTAGGCAAGAAAGGTTTTTTTTTTTGGCTGAGGTTTATTATGGAGGAGGATTTGGTGTGATGTTGGGAACAAAAAAATAAAAAATAAAAAAAGGGGAAAGGCCTATGCCATGCCATGGGAATGGGGAATTTTTGGGGGCGTGCCACCCAAGGGACTGATGATTATTTTGATTTTTTTTTTTTTTTTTATGAACATGAGAAAAAAATATTTATATGGGCTTCTTCTAGGGTTTTAAGATTATGGATAAGAGTGAGTGGCTATTCATGGATAAGAATAATGATATGTGTTACTAGAATATTATAACAATTGGGATAGATCTTAATTCACCTATGCAATGAACTAAACTTGAACTGTAGTGCACTTAAATCAACAATTAATAATTCACAGTAAAATATTGACATGCTCATCAATTAAAAGAAATTAACTTGAATTCTAAATAAATCACATTTATGACCTAATAAAAATAAAGGGACCAAATATGACAAAGTAATTGGACTCAGATAAAAACAGGACACATAATTTATAAAAATTAATTAAATTCCTTAATCAAATTGATGATGCTTAAATCTTGATAGTGTTGAGGCTCATTTTTTAAGACCCAGCAGGCCCAAGGCCCAAAGAAGCAAATGGGCTTGAATAAGCCCGGAAAGAGAAAAAGAAAGCATAGGCATGAGTTAAGGGTCCATGTAATGGGTCCAGAAGAAGCAAATGGGCTTGAATAAGCCCGGAAAGAGAAAAAGAAAGCATAGGCATGAGTTAAGGGTCCATGTAATGGGTCCAGAAGAAGCAAATGGGCTTGAATAAGCCCGGAAAGAGAAAAAGAAAGCATAAGCATGATTTAAGGGTCCATGTGATGGGTCCAGAAGAAGCAAATGGGCTTGAATAAGCCCGGAAAGAAAGAAAAAAAAAAAAAAAGAATGGGCCACAGCAGGCCCATTGCAATAAGAGAAAAAGAAAGTATTCGGCAAATGGAGAATCCATGAGCCCAAAGAAAAAAGATTTGTAGAGAAAAAATTGGGCCAAGAAAGTCCAAAATGGGTTAGCAAAGAAACCCATATATGAAGCAAAACCGCAATGGGCCAGGGATGCCCACAAGAAAGCACAAAAGGCATAGAAGCCAGCAAGAAATAAAAAGGAAGCCCAGCGAATATACTGGGCAAGGAAAGTATACAAAAAGCCCCGCAGGACTGGGTTTGGTAACAGAAGTAGTAAACTTAGCATAGCAGGAGGCATAAAGCCACAAAAGCAAAACACCCAAAGGGAAAATCCGCCACAGAGCCCGACCCTCCAAAGAAAGGGACAACACATGAACGTCGGCCTGCCGGGAAATGATCCACATCAGAAAATGCCAAAAAACGCACGGCAGGATATGCACACCCATTTTTAGACCTCGGCAAACGAACGGAACATCAATGAGGTAACGCATGCAAACGACCCAGGCATCACCAGCCTATACCCAGCCACTATGGGAAAGGGTGATGTCATGGGAGAGGGCATGGTCTGGCGGTGGGGGGAGGAGCGGGAACCTATTTTTGCGATTCTTGCCCAGACTCTTTCGGTGGGCACAGTCCTGCTGGGATGACGCGCCACACAAAAGAGGTAAGGTTGGGTAAGGACCGCTGGGTGCATGCCATGAGAGACCAAGAGAGAGGACACACCGGACGAAGCCGAAAAAGAAGTTTTATTGTCCGAAAGCCACAGGTCAATGGTGGATCAGAACCATTTGACTTGGTAAGTGGATGGCAAAAGGCTACGATAACGGGATAGGGCTATAGAAAGGCTAGAACAGTAAAATCAGCCACGGCAGGCCCTATATAAGGGACTCGCGGCTGAAGGAAAAGAAGGAGAGGAAGAAACATTAAAAAAAAAAAAAAAAGAGAAAACAAGGAGAAGAAAACAAAAAGAAAAGAAAAGCAAGAATTCTGGGAAAGAAAGAAGAGAGGAAAGATAAGAAAAACAGAGGACGAAAAAAAGAAAGAAAGCAGAGTGTTTTATGGCAGGCATGCACCCAAATGGGTTAACCCCCCTCTCTCCCTCAATAGCCTTGTCCTCAAAAGATAATACAAAATTTATACCATCTAGGGCTGTCCTCTCAAAGCAACCAATTTCATCAAAGTGAAGTTACTTGCGTTGAGGGAGTAGTTTTCCCTTTCATGGTTGAAGCCCTGCGGTAATACTAAAATGGCATACTCGTTATTTTACTCCGCTAAGCTCACTTAACTATTTTGTTTAAGCACTTTCTTTTAAAAGCAATGCCCTTAAGTTGTTTATTGTGTTCATTGTAAAAGAAAACAGTAGATACTTTTTGTATTTTCTATTTTATGCCTGCTTGCCATAACTTGTTAACAATAACTCTGCTTGCTGTGAGCTCTTAAATGTACTTTGGCAGACGCGGCAAAGATTGTGCACAAGCCGGGCCAAGGTGTGCTCCAATTGGGCCGGTTCCAACTCCTTACCCAGAAATTACCCGGGCCTAATGCGGCAGGAGCTTGTCTGAGACTCCAAGCAGGCCCACCCCCCTTACAGATAGCATGCTTGATTAAAAATCCCAAAATGGTACCAATTTTTCATGAAAATCATACTAAAATTTTAGCATGCATTACATAGAAAATTATGTACTTTTTTCACAATTGAAATGCGAAGTGGGTAATTTTCTTAATTAAGTGACATCTCACCTAATTCAAACTTGATCTTTGTCCATGAGCAAGCAAATTACAAAAAAAATTTATGGTCTTAAATATAACACAAAATTTAATCCAATCATATGGTTAAAATAGAATTAAACCTCAAATAAATTCGATCAACTACATAGAAAGTGATGAAAATCAACAACAAAAAAGGGGCTACTTATTAAAACCATGAAATCCTTCGCTTTAGGGCTAAAACCTCTAATGAAATTTAGAGCCGGACAAAATATGATATCAACAATTTCTATTATGCATTTAATTATTGTAGTTTGAAACAATGGATTAACGAAGATAATTTTGTAATTTCGTTACTCAAGCCATTTTCTCTTCTATTTTTCCCACATTTGGAAGAAACAAAAATGTTGAGTCCGGGAAAATCGCCACCCACTCCATTTTCTTATCTCAATTTCTTTCACCTTAACAAAAAAAATCATAATCTTCTCTCAGTTTTCCTTTCCCCCTTTCACCTCAACAAAACACAACATAAAAACTAGTAAGACCATTGATATGGGTTTGAAAGTCGAAACTATTATGAGTATACCCTTCCAATTTTGTCTACACTTTGAGCGACACAAGGGAATCATTGAAAACCTAACTAAAGATTGGGCTCTTCAGCCAATTGGAAGTGGATCTCATGAATTATGCTCCACTTAAGCTGGGCTTGAGGTTCCCATTGGCATAACAGTTTTTGTGCAAGCATGGTGTCAATAAAGAAACATTTGACAAGCCGGCCAGCCTATTGGCAAGCCTAACTACTTAGGGCGATTCATAACATTGACATTTCTTATTTTATGTACAAATAATAACCTGTCACCTTAATGGTTGTCAAATATTTTGTGAAAATTATTGTGATTCTAAAGTTATTGTTACAGCAATATTTGTTTGGGCTGGCCCAGTCTGTAGAAATCCTTGTTGGCGAAGCAAGGTCTTCAAGTTGAAAAATTCTCTACTAAAGGATACTTCATTTTGGTTAATCCCATTTTTTTATGATGATTATTCACATTCTTGACAGAGGACTATTTTAGGATTAAAATTGAGAAGTCATTCTAACTGTTGATAATTTAAACATCATATTCTCTGTCATGACTCTCTATTAATAGTGACTGGAGGGTTTAGTGGGTGTTCTAAGTTTAAATCTCGTTATTGAACAAAAGTAAAAGTTAAACAGTAGACTCAGCAACTATCATGCGGAATAATTTCTGTGTAAACAAGTTAAACCTAATAACTAGGAATGTTCACAATGCAGTGCAGTGTGGTTTTGAACCATTTTTAGCACCACACTTTGCGGTGTGGTTTATCCATAACTATAAATGCACCGCACCTCATTTTTGCAATCAAATGTGCTGTGCGGTGTATAAAATGTGATTTGAAGCCGATATATTTTTCAAATTTTGGGTTTTTCCTGCCCAGCTCAAAACTGATTTTCTATTTTGTTTTGAGCCAAGTTTTAAACTAGTAAGCTAGTTTTTCTTTATTTTGGGCTGGTTTTCCTAATCAACACTTGATAGGGTTATTAAACTATAAATAATATATTTAATATTTTAAAAAATAAATATATTAACATAGAAAGAGGACGTGGTGCAGTGCAATTTGTGCGGTTTTCTTATTATAAAACTGCAAACTGCACTATACCTTGCAGTGCAATGCGGTGCGGTGCACTATCACTTACGGTGTGGTTATACCATTTTGCGAGTGGTTTGGTGAACACCCCTACTAATAACTATATTTATGAACTAAAAAGCAGCATCTTGTTTACAATACTTTGATGCTTTGGATTTTCTTAAATTTCTCATCCAGCCTCATCCTTATCTTGCAATTTGAAATACAGTAATAACTTTATGAGTATTTTCCTTTTTTATACCTTTCAAACTAATTAATTATTATACAATAAATTGGTGAATCCATGTTAAGACTCTGCATTTAAAACCTGGTCCAGATAAGGCAAAGCATGCTTGCCAAGTTGCATTGAAGTCCAAAATTAGTATAACATTTAATTCACAAGAGTAGTGACTAGTGGGCTCTACTTTTTTTTTCCCTTGGGATAAGTATATTTGAATACAAATCCTCTGTACCATTTTTTGTATACCACTCTATATTCTACCAATCACTATGTGCCATGTTTTGATTTTATTTTCCTTATAAAATAACTGAAGTTTAAAATGGAAAGCAATCATACACATGGTAAGTAGTGATTGGTGGAACATAGGGTGGTACACAAAAGGTGGTATAAATGATTTGCATTCAATATATTGGGTGGCCTCTATTTAGCCAGCAAAGCAGCCATGTTAGCCAAACCATAAAATTGTAATTATCATACCATTTAAGAGCAATAAATGTGAAAAATATTGTCATTTTTTTTAATGTATATTGTGCTATATACATTTTCACATTTATTGATGTGACAAGTTTCTATTGGTTTTTATTTGGACCCATCGCTTACGTCACTTTTTTCCCTACTACATACTAACAATCTACCACATCAGCATGTGTTGTGTTTACAGATTGTCTCTACCATCTAATGTCTATGACCTCAGTCCTTAACTGAGTTTCATATGACTCTTTTTTTTTTTTTCTTTTTGTTGGGGGGGGGGGGGGGGGCTAAAGAGTTTGATATGACTAGACATTGAGTAATTGTATGACTCTAATGAGTAATTATTTAGTATTTTAGAAAGAACACTTCTTCTCTTCACATAAATTGTAGACTCTACAATGAATTTAAAGAGCGAGACTTATTATGTGAGAAAGAAAAATATTACTCATGAAGTAATGAATAATCTTTTTCTCAAAAAAGAAAAAAAAATGTTGAATAATTAGCAAGTGAGTGAGAATAATAATTACCAATTAAGTGAGTATCAACTTGCCATACATAGCAACAAAATATTTATTATGTTTCATAATCAAACAAAGTCAAATTCAAATTTGCATCTTTCTAATGCATGCATTGGTGAAATATATAGCAATATTTCATTTCTACCATATTTTACCAATCATTTCAAGTACACAGATGCTTAATCGATCCTGAGCATCGTATATGTAACCGTCGGCTAAATAGGTAAAAACTTTGTAAGACTTCCTTCTTTAGACGACACTTCACCACCTTGCCTGGTTGACGTGCACGTGGCTTGCTAACCTTTGCATGTATAGGAGCTAAGACACTATATGAACCCCTTTTTCTCTCACAATTATCTCACTCACTATCTTATTACTATCTTTCTCTAGGGTAACAATGGTGCTAATTTCTGAGTACAATGAGGATAACAAAGCTATGGAGTCGCAGATGGAAGGGCAAGAGAGTTTTTACTTGGAAAAGGGGCAACATTCAGGCACCGTGCATGTCATAAAATTAGATGGGGTAATTTTCCTAAACCTTTGATTTTTTTTTAAAATTTATAATTTTGACCCTTGAAAGAATAGATCTGGTTTTTGCATGCTTGATCTGATTCTTTTTGGGTTTGTTCTTTTTTTTTTTTTTTTTAAGAAGTGTTTCATGTGTTGACTTTTTTGGTTTTTTGTTTTTGTTTTTATTTTTATTTTTGTTTTAAGCTATTATTATACATCCTTTTTCAAAAGCTTGTGTCAAATTTAGAGCTTTTAAACCTAACTTTTGAGAATCTATCATAATATTTGAACCATATTATTTATTTATTTATTTTTATAAAAATTAATATATATTTTTTAGTAATGAAGGTAAATGGCAATTTGTAATCTGGACATAACCATAATAGTTTTTATTATGGATAACCCAATACGTACAGGATATATATAAATGGAGGGTTGAAATGGGGATCTAAATGGAGGGTTGAAATGGGGATCTACACATATACTCCCTTGAAAAAATGTTAAGAAAATTGAATTATAGCCTAATTTCAATCTCACTCAAGATCTAATAGTTTCAAGCGATAAGCAACAATAATTTTAAATCAAACCAAGGTCATTGAGAGTATCTCATGACCTATCCCACACTAATACTCTAACAACAGGGCCACAACCCTAAGTAGTTGGTAGTAAAAATAATTGAGCCTTAAGAAAGAGTACTAGATGATTTTTAATTACCTTTTTTTACGCACTTAATTTTAAACCCTAATCATATATATCAATGCTGCAAAACAATCAACTTTAAGGATAATTGAGTGTTAATTGGAGCCCAATGGAAGTGATTATTCTTATCCATGAGTTCAAGACATGATTGTGACCATTACCCACTAATCGTTAATAGAATCAAATTTTGTATTATTCGTTATTATTTTTAAAAAAAAAATTATTAATACACTTGGATTTTTAGGGTTTGGTTGATTAGAAACTAATACGGTTTTTATCCTTTATCATTAGTGATATAAGATCTATACAATATAAGATATGATGGTTGACCGTTAACCGTTAACCATTAATAAAATCTGTATATAAGATGTGATGGTTGACCGTTAACCATTAATAAAATCAAATATGATATCATTTGTTAACCGTTAACCGTTAATAAAATCTGTAGATGAGATGTGATGTGATGGTTGACCGTTAACCGTTAATAAAATCAAATATGATATCATTTGTTATTATTAGATCATATTTAGTAGTACACTTGCACTTTTTTGGTTTGATCAATGTGAAATTAATAAGGTTGTTATCTTTCATCATTAGTGACATAAGATTTATTTAATATGAGATGACCGGTATAATACAAGACTTGACGGTTAACCGTTTATCGTTAATAGAATCAAAATTGTCATAATTTGTTTTTCTAAGAACAACTACATTAATTCGCTTGCATTTTATGGGTTGAATGGTGATTGTGGAGGGACAAATCTCTCCCTCAGAAGGTATTGTCTGCTTTGGGTGAAGACTCTCACGAATTTGCTCAATCTCACATCGAGGAAAGATGCCTTCCACTTTCAACTTATAAGCTGGGCCTAAGTGAAGGTGTATTACTCATGTGAGATATGATGATTGATTGTTAATTGTTAGCAACTAATAGAATCAAAGTTTGGTATCATTTGTTATTATTTGATCAAATTTACTAGTGCACTTGCATTTTTATGATTTTATTGATAAGAAATTACTAAGGTTTTTATCCTTCATCATTGGTAACATAGGATCTAACCACTGCGCATCCTTGGCGTGATGGTCACTCTACAAGTATAAATACTTGTGGGGTGTGGAGGGTAAGGACTAGGATTCAAGTCTTTAAGAGGAAGTTTCACACACATATACATTTAGATTAGGTTATAATAGTCTAGGAATTAGGGAGCTTATTTCGTGTGTGTGTGTGTATATATTTCATAATTTTCCTTTTGTTAGGTGATCCCAAATGTAAAAGGAGGAAAAAAATATTGCAAGTTTCTAAAGAGACTTGGATACAAACAACTTGTACTTCTATAAACACAAGCTTTTTGAATCACTTCCATAAATTAGATTGAAGAGATAGTTTAAAGTTAACAATGGGTTCTGGTGGCAGCCAACAAATGTTAGGGTTTAGATTTCTGGAAGGGTCAGCGAATTAGGATGGTAGTCTAAGTAAAACGCGGTAATATTGGTGTATAAGGTAACATTTTCACCATGGGATTTGGTAACTTTATATTTGGTTTAGCGTCTTAGATTCCTATTCAAAAAACATATTTTAGATACCGTGGCAATGGTTCTTTATATGGAACACACCGTGCTGAAATGGAAAGGAAGTAAACCCTATTTGGTGTCAATTTTTATAAGTTGTATCTGGGCGAAAGGATTTGAACAGTGAACTGGCTCGGACTCCCACTATATATATGTCTCTCTTGTTCTATCATTTTCACACAATTCTCTTTTCTATTCTATCTCTCTATCTCTATAGGCCAATATGTCAGACTCCCAAAATCCCATTAAGGTGGAGAACATCACGGGGTGGGAGATACAACCCTATGTTCCAAAACCAGTAGTTGAGGGTGGTTTTTCTCAAGACAATGGCCTCCTTGCTAAACTACACAAAATTCTCAAAGACGTGATATCTGTAAGTGGTTCTTTTCACCTTTTGTTGTTAGGATCTGTGCATGATACATATATGAATTTCACAATCCATGCTAACAATTTCCTATCTTTTATTTTGCAATAGCAATCCACGTCTTACTTAAGGAAACAGGCGGGAAAAAACGAGGATGGGACCAACGACAATGGTGCAGTTCAAGCTGTGCCTATATCGTACCAACCACCGGTACAGGATTGTGCAAACAAAAATCTTGCTATCAACACGGTAAACTTTTACACAAATCCTCGTCTAAATTATTATTTGATATGTTTTCCAGTTTAGGTTATTTGTCATGAAAGTTTTCTCATGCAAATGATATTCTTCGCGATGTTAACAATGCTATCTTTATATTTGCATTTGAAAACACAGGCGACCCCGCTCAAAAAGCCGCGGGGTAGTACCAGTTTGGCTGGGGAGATCTCAGTCTCGTTTAAGCTACCCAGTGATTGTGACATTAATTTTGAAGAAGTGGACAAGGTAGTTTCATTTCCGAGATAGAGTTCTCATTTCGTTTATTCTGTTTAATGAATTTCGTAAGAAAAAACTCATACATATATCCCTGAATTGTGATAAATTCCTGTATGGGTGGTGTTGTTTGGATGAACAAGTGTGACTCTTTATGAGGGGTTACTACTTTTGACAGGGGTTTGTAACTGTTAGGAAGATACAACTCTTTGCAAAGTTGTTCTAATCCTCTCCTTTTCAAAACCTATTTTTATATATGACCATCTACTCACCATGATCATCATATACGCACCTATATGTGGATGAACATATATACACTATTGTTTTAACGGGCACTTGATGATTTTGTTTGCAGATCTTGTCCCCTCTTCCTCAAGATGTGGATCCGAAGAACTCTAATACTCAGAATGTGCGTCAGTTTTCTTTCGTTGAGAGATTAGATGGATGGAAAATTATACGAAGAAAACGCAGCAATGGAAGATTCGATGTGGTAATTTGATTTACTTTTTTCTTTTTTGGGATCTCACTTAACTTTTGTTGCCTGGTAATGAACTTAAAGTGTAAAGCATATTTGTTGAAGGGAGCAATTTAAAAATTCCTACAATACTTATTTCGATTCAATTAAAGGATCATAATTAAGAAGTTAATGCGTTGTTAACATAACATATATATAATGTTCCATGCAGTATTATCGTCATGAAAAATCAAACCGAACATTCCGGTCGACCGTTGAGGTTGTCAATTTTCTGCTTTATGAGGTTTATCCAGATAAACCGAAGCCAAAAAAGGCCAGGGAAGCTGAAGCTGAAGCTGATAATTCGGTGAGTTCGAGATTCAAAACTACATGTTTGGCATTTAAGAATTACTGAAAAAAATTATACCTTGATGATATTGAAAAATCTGTTCATTAATATCTCGGCACTGTAATATTTTCAGGCACAGAAATTCGAACAAAAGAAAGAGATACTGAAGAGGAAGAGGACCTCTTCAACAGCTGAAGGTGGTAGTAGTGTTGTATCAAAGAAGAAGAAGGCGCGCATGTCATCTGAGGTTCGTGAAGAACACAAGACAAAGACAGTCGAAGTGAAATACATGGAGACAATGGAGGAATTGGTAGATGATGATGGATATATTGTGGAGCTCATTAATCCTTCCTATGGTTACAACTTTTACCGCCGTACATCCCCTGAAACTGAAGAGGAAAAAAGAAATCGTCTAATCGTTGAGGAATGGCTGTACATAGCAAATCGCAATCTTCTTAATATGTTCAACGAGGAACAAAATGTGCCACAGGGACAGGGTACGTAATTATTTCACACTTACTAATATACACAATCAGTCTCATGTGCTAAATGCGAAACATTCTTATATAAAAAATAAAATTTATACCCACATTTGATATTAAAGTATGGACATTATGCATAATGTTTAGATCCACAAACTTTTTTTATAAATTGTTGAATGATAAATTCTTATTGGTTTTCATCTGAATCTACCAAATTCCACCACTTTCATCATTTCTTTTCTTACCAATAATTATTCACTACATCAACAATTTATAACTCTAGCATTTTTCTTGTGTTTATAAAATATTCATTAGTGAGTGTGCAAGATAAATTTTCTGTTGTTAATTACCTAACGTGTGGATCAAGTTTTCTATTCAGAATCTGGTCTAGCTCTTTAATTTTATTGTTTTCTGATTGCAGGAAATAATGAGATGGATGCGGATGAGGATTCTGACGTAGAAGAGAACATTTTTGCAGACCCACCGCCGGATTCTGTTGCTGCCAAACCTACACAAAAGCAAGAAAATCCTGTAAAGCCAAAACAAGAAGAAAACATCAGTGCAGCCCCACCCCCAGATTCTGTTGCTGCCATTCCTACACAGGAGCAAGCATTTCCTGTAGTGCCAAAAGATGCAGCCCCACCACCCCCAGATTCAGTTGCTGCCATTCCAACACAAGAGCAAGAAAATCCTGTGAACCAGCAAGCTAATCCTGTGGAAATGGTGCCAAACAATCCTGCTATGGTGGAAGCCAATCCTGCTCTAGTGCAAGGCAATGATATTCCTGTTCTAATGGAGCGCGATGATGGTGGACCCTCAAGTTTCATTACTTCCTACAATGAACAATGTGCACTGATCAACTTTATACCGCGTGTTGATGAAGCCTTTGAGGTTGTGTATTTCAGGTTTAATGACGATTGATAGCGGGTCTTTAGTTAGAATTTCTAGATGTGAGTTAGCTAGTGATTTGCTGATTACCTTGCTTTTGTTTTTGAAAAAAATACATTGCTGCAAACTTCATTATTTCTTCGTCTTTGGGCACCCAATCAGTTAGCCGAATATATACAATTTGAGTCATAAGACCATAAATATCAATAAAAAATAATATTTATTTAAGTTTCTGTACATAAAATTTTTATTTAAAACCGTTCTTTTTTTCTTTCTTTTTGACCTACAAAATTACTATTAAAATTTTCGTCTTCAAGTCTTTTTAACATTTCTTTTTTTAATTGATAATATCTGTGCATACATTTGAAAAAAAAAAAAAAAAACAGTCTTTCTATATAACTAAGAATTTTTATATTACAATTTTGGACTTTTTAAAAAAATAATTTTACGATAATTTTTATTGTTGTCTTCCTATTGTGTTATTTCATTATTTTCTAAGTCTTATTATAACTTATAACTTACTCTATTCATTGGTTACATTTTCATATATATATATATATATATATATATTCTCAGTTATATTTTTATATTGCCAGTAACAAATTTATCAAGATATTTTATTTGAGATTTAATTATCAAGATTTATATTCTCTCTCTCTAATTAAAAAAGTTTACAAATAAAACAAACACTATCTCCAATATAAATTTATGATATGACATGAACAAAATAAATTTTAAAAGTGTAGAACAATTTAATCTAATTTATTAAAATGATTTTATTAACTTCACTTAATAACATAATTTTCCTCATGAGAGACTAGTTTACAAAAATTAGAGTCTTGAGTTATTAGGAAAAATTGATTGTCAATTACAATTCCACGCACTCACATCACAAATTTTTGTTTTTGGTTGAAACAGGATTTACAAGGGGATTGGAGTTATGTTGAGCCAATATTCTCAGGCTCTCTTTGAAGACAGGGAAGGATTGTACAATTCAATTATGAATTTGTATTTTCCATTTATCATGCTATAATTTTGGGGCACTTTTGTTATGGGAGTCTTAGACATTGGCCCCTAGAGAAGTCGTCCTAGATTTGCCTTTAATATGTGGTTGATGAACATTTGCATATATCCAAGAAATTAATGAATATTCAAAAGTAAAATAATTTGGCAGTTGTTAAGCTCAGTTTATTATATGATATATATTTACATCAACTCCTGTTAAGTATAAATTAGACTAAATTTATGCATTCAAATATAAAATGGGCAAAGTGCAGCTTTAATATAAGTTTGCAGCAGCCAGTACGCAAAATGTAGCTAGCTTTGATATAAGTTACACTAGCCCTATGCTAATTAGAAATTACAATAATCCAAAAATCATGCTCCATTCGACTATTTGTGGTATGTTTGGTAGCGCTGTTTAAACAACAATTTTCATTGTTTAAACTCCACAACACGTATTTTCACAACACTTAAATAACGTTACTAGAAATCTCTTACCAAACAACCCTTTGATTTCAACTAAGGCAAAGGAAATTGGTAAGCAAAAACTCAATGGAAGGGCAGTTAAGCTCGTGAATGATATGTGAATTCACTTGTACCTTGATTTTTTAATAAAAAAATAATTATTGTAAAAGTATTGTTTTACTTCTTTTTTTGAAAGTGTAAATAAACTAATAAAATATGAGCTCATATATTTTAAGCATAGTCTATGACTTGAAAAGAAAAAAAAAAAAAAAAAACCACCTTTAAAAATTCATGAGAGTTTTTATTTTTGACAAGATGTAATCAATGATTAATGCATTGGGATGCAGTTGGAAGTGAGCCCATGATACTGGAATTATTTACCGACTACACAAAGAGCCTTAATTAAATCTTAATAATGAAGAAAAAAGAAAAGGTAAATTTTTTTTTTACTGGTTTTCTTATACTAGTTTTTCTTCAGGTTTCTTGTATTTTTTTTTCCCAGTCTTGTGACTAAGTTGAAAAAAAAACACTAGGTCACCCATCAATTCAAACCTTTTTATTGTCAATAGGTACTTCGTAAGTTTGACCCAAGAAAATCATTCACACTCAAATGATGACTATAATTTATTATACATTTCCAAACTTTGTTAGGAACTTGGAAGTGAGATATAACACACACAAATATATATATATACACACACACACACCAGAGCTTCTGTAATGAACATTATAAGTTGAATGGGTTGAAGAAGTTGGATGTAGAGAACCCTAATAAATCTCTGTAATAAATTTCCTGTCCGAATAAAACAAAAGCGGTTTATTGACTTGGCTCCTCGCTTTGCCACCCTATATCTATTTTGCATGTAATGTAATCCACAAATTTCAAAAAAGAATCTGTGTGTGTATGTACCAATAAAAGAAGAGTGAGCGTTACATATAGATGCTTGATATATTCTCCACTTTTGTAACCTTTATAACTAAGTCTTCTCTGTGAGTCTGTGACACACACTGTGAGCGCACACAGTGAGTTATTATGGATGAGAACAATTCAAGAGGGCTAAACAAAATGGAGACGACGGAAGGGCAGCCCAGAATGCTGAGCGAGGATCAACAGCAGCCCCAAATGCCAAAAGTACATTTTGTTGATGGAAAAGATTATGGATTGCCAGAGGGATGGATAGTGGAACGAAGGCCACGGACCTCTGCTAAGTACTTTGGGAAATTAGACCAGGTAATAGCGTTATACTCAGCATCTCTTCTTTTGCAGTAGTATTAGGTTTTATATGGCTTAGAAGACTCCAGACTTTTGATCTAATTTTGCAGGTGAATTTTATAATTCTTGAAATTGGAGACATCTCATGATAAAAAGTTTGAATCTAGGGTTTTTTTTTTTTTTTTTCTTTGGACATTGTTAAATTACTAATTCTTCTAAAAGTTTAAGATATTGAGAAATGATAAATTTAATAATTTAAGCACACATAATTTTGATTCTCAAAAAAATAAAAAGCACACATATTTCTAACATTTCCCTCACATGTAGCACATTTAATTCTTACATGTGGTCTTAAACTCTCTTTTAATAGATGAAGCACAACACATGTGATTTTAATTGAAAAATAAAATGGAGGGGTTAGGGATTGAACCCAGGACCTATTACTTTGATACTATATGTTCAATTAACGATTCACTACCCAAAAGTTTAAGCTATTGAAAAATAGTAAATTTAATCATTTAACTACATAATTCTAACACACATAATTTAGTTAAATTACTTAGTGTTTTGTAAATTAATTAGCGTTTTGTTATGTTCGAATATATAGCTAACTGGTTTGTTTTGACATTAGCATTTTTTGAAAAATGGATTATTTTTCAAAAAGTATTTTCCAGAAAACTATATATATATATATATATATTATGTTTGGTAGTGACCTTAAAAGGAGTTGGAAACTATCTCTTTACTTATCTTATTTAGTTTCGCTTGAAATAGAGTTATTTTTCTTATTTAGGTTTGTGTGATATATAATTGTTTTCTAGAAAATTTTAGCGGAAAACAATTCTATCTCATACCAAGCTAAATAAAGGAAGTTAAGAAATAATTTTTCTTTGATCTAATTTTTTTTTAGATACTACCAAACACAAAAAAATGCGAAAGACTATTTTCACATAAAATTTTTCCTTGAAATAAATAGAGCGTAAACCAAATCCATGCACGTAGAAAATGCTTCCTTTTGCAAACTCTTGTGCATAAAAATAAATAATAAAAGTAAGAAAGTAAAAGAAAGGACTTTTTGTCTTTTTTTTTTTTTTTTTTAATAGGGAGTTTATTGTCATACTAGTTGGGTGTGTTTGCTAATAGTTTTCTCTTTGTGTTTTTTAATCTTATTTCCTTATATACAAATTTAAAGTATAATTATACTTTAATTAACTTTCAATATATTTAAAAATAAAATTTCAAGAAAGAAAAGAAAAAACAAATTGCATCCCAAAGATATTGCTTTCTTTTAGGCGTAGAGATAGATTTAAGGGTTTAGATACGTGGGATTGGAGAGGAAATATAATTTTTGGCGCTAAAAATTGAGAGAAAAAAAAGTGGGGGTGCGGGAAAGAGAGTGAAAAATATTTGTTATTCGTGTGGCTCAAACCAATGTGTTGGTTCATTAAAGTAGCATGTAGGGCCTTTCTATTCCGTGTTATTTTAGCTTTTGAAAACTGAAAAATAAAAACAGCTTAAGTCCTATTTTCAATTTCCTTCATAATATGGAAATTGGAAATAGTTTTTGATTTTTGCCTAAAATAAGTAACAAACAAGTTTTTTTTTTTTTTTGCCTTAAGGAAACAAAAAATTGTCATTGAAAACAAAAAATTGAAGAAAAAAAGATTACCAAACATAGCCTAAATATTATGATTGACAGGCTTTACAGTCATATATTACAGTTAACTTCCTTTGAGGTGTCTAAACCACTGTATTGTAGGCATGACAAGAGCGGTAAAGTAATCCCTGAATATGTATTTTCTTTCTAAACACATCAAAAGAATCATCCGAGGTTGACTCCAAGAAGTTGCAAGCATTATTATTAATTATTATTGCTTGATAAAAAAAGAGTCTCCGATGTGAACTCATCGACTTCACATCACGTGACTGCAATAATAACATTATTATTACTTAATTAATAACAACATGATTTCATGACAAAAACTATATATTCTTTGGGATACTAATTATTGACAAAACATACAGAACATCAACAACTTCTGCCTTGAAAAGTAAAGAAAAATAGAGTAGAAATTACATTATACATGCAAAAATTATGGCCACACATATAGAAATCAAACTGACACAATCATGCCCAAAAGCAAACGGAAAGCAATTCCCACATTGAAGCTATAGCCACAGTTTTAGTAAATAAACCTTATACCATATATATGTTAGTTGTGTAAATGAAGAAAACATTGCCGAAGGTGATCCTACTATTCCTAGGGGTTGAGGTTGCCACTCTCGCGGTCGTGGATCTGGCTGTAATGGAGATTCTAAATATAACAACCTTTCTGATTCATGTGGCCAATTCTTTGATGGGAACACTGATACCCCAAACCATGAATCTTGCTCTCGCTGTCAAATCTGTTACGAATTCGATCATATGATAGCAACCTATTGTTATTGCTACTCAACCTCAGCATCTCCTCTCTTTGCTCTCCTTGCCTTCTATGGTGTTCATTCTCAGATTTCAAGCTGATTACTAGATATTGGTGACACTTATCATGTCATTTCGAATCTTACCAGTATAACTACTCATGAAGATTGTTGTGTCCATGAGCACCATGATGTTGGTAATGGCAAGGCCTGATCGAAGGCCCTTCTCTCACATTGGCTCTACATACCCCTCCTCCTTCCTTTTGTGTTTTTAATGTTTCCGTGTTTTCTCTATACCAAATCCTTACTCTCAATTTATCACTCTTGCAAAGATAATGATTTTTTCTTTGAAAGTTCATCCCTTTCATTTCTTTGCCTAGGATTAGGTCACCATGAAGAAGAGCGAATGAGTCTGGTCTCTACAAACTTTGATCCACCACTCCAAATTCTTGCCCTTAGTTAGTGCTCGCGTGTCTGAATGTGTTGACTCCATTCGTTGGCATCGTTATCTAGATCATCCCCATGATTGTTATCTTTATGCCATGCATGTCAATTAGGGTAATCTTGTCATTTGTCTCTTTCTGTAATGAAGTCTTGTGGTCCTGTTTTAGTGATTGTTAAATAGAATTTACTAACGTGTGCCCTAAAGATACAATAGTATACCATATTTGAAAAAAGTTTTATTGAGAATTGACTCGATAAATTTTTTTAAAAAATGAATTTGTTAACATATGCCCTTAGAGCATACATTAACCGGACCCTTATTAAATTACTAATTCTCTCAATATTGATAATTTATGCTATATTTGGTTGTCACATAACTCATATTTTAAAATTTATATCTCAGTTCTAATAAATCATATCTAATTCCTTATTTCCTCTTAATACATTCCACACCGTGTTTAGCATCAGAACTCCCTTGGTTTTTAGTTTGGAAAACCCAACTTTAATTCAGTTTGGGTAACCCATTAGTCGAAACGGCTACTGTCTTTTCCCTTTAAAACCAGCGTGAGAGTTTGAGACAAACACTAGAACAATCTCACTCCACATAAACGAAACCCCAGAGAAACCAAAAAAGAAGTGACAAAATGAAACCCACACACAGGTCACTTGAGTCTTTAGCCTCAAACGCATAGATCGACGGCCATATCTCTCTCCCTAGACCAGCGGCCCTCTCTCTCTCTCTCTTGCCGTGTGAATTTTCCCAAATTGGTACTCTCACGTCTCTCTCGCAGTCACATACCTTAACTATCAAAAGGCTTCTTTTCCTTTTCCACTCTAAAACACCTATCCCTAGTGACAAATATATATATATATATATATAAATAAAATTATGCACAAAAAAAAAAAAATTTATGATCCTAATCCATTTATAAGAATATGATGAGGAAGGACCCATAAATACCTACATATATTTAACCAAAGAAACCTATATAAATATCAGACCAACCCATAAAAATCTATAGATATTTAACCAAAAAACCTAAACCAAGGAGTTTTGAAACAAAGAAATGAAGGTTAGATCAACTCAACTGAAAGAGATCTGTTGGATTAAGAGAGATGTGAGAACTTGAGGTTGAGAGATGAAGAATGAGGCAAAGCTGTGTGTGTGTGTGTGTGTGTGTGTTTTAGTAAATGAGACAACACTAACCTGTGGGTTCCAACCATGTTTATTTTATTACAATTAAGCCACTTAACTCAATTTCCTTTAATCTGAAAACTTTAAACTTTTGTTCTCATAACTCACTATTCATTCTCACATTTTTGAAAGATGAGTTAGAGAATTGAGGAAAAAAAAAAAATAAACCAAACAAGATAAGAGGCGGTGGGCCCATGAAAAATAAGAAATAGATTATGAAAACTGAGTGATTGTGGCTAAACCAAACATAGTCTTAACATAGTATCAAAGTAGAAGGTTATGAGTTCGCTCCATATTGTAAGTGGTATTAGTGAAAACAAAACAACACTGTTCCAACGGTCACAAGCTCAACGGTAACTTAGATTTAAACAAATCTGAAGCTCAAAACGGTGACATTTATCTAAATGATAAATGGTATCGTTTTCTCTAATGTCTAGCTGTTTTATTCAAGGCAGCAAAACGATGTCGTTTGGGATTGTTCTTCCTCATCGAGCAAAATTTGGATTGGCTCTGTTCTAACTAACTGAGCTCCAAATATTTTCTCCAACCTGAAGATATTTTCTGTACTGTTAAATCTGTTATAGATTAGTTAGAGTTTGTTAGATAGGATTCTTCTAGAAACTGTTATAAGCTATAATGATCAAATAGAGCAAAGCTTTGTCTTTGATTCTCTAAGTTAGAAACTCTGGATTTACACTCATGGTCAAATTTCCTTGAGTATCAAGAAGATATTGACAAGGCTGAGAGGATGAGCCATCCAAATGCTCAATCAAGGAATAGGCTTCTAGTACTATTATGATCAACTGGTGCTTCCATGGAATGCAATTCTTGTAGTCAAGCTTGATTGACATCAAATTGAACATATTAGAGAGTAGTAATAGTGGCAAAGGAGATTGAGTTGGAGGTTGAGTTTACTTCTACTGCCTTCAATCATTTTTGTTCTAGTCATGGCATCATACATCAGACCTCATGCCCTCATACTCCTCAGTAGAATGGCACTGATGAAAGAAAGCATAGGCATCTCATTGAATGTTCTCTTACCATGCTATCACATTCCAATCTTCCTTTGTCCTACTGTCATATGCAGTTCCACTGCCACTCATATCATTAATAGACTTCCCACTCCTTTACTTCAAAACAAATCACCTTGGGAGCTTTTGTTTCAGTCCAAACCATATCTGCTTCACCCTAGAACCTTTGGTTGTACATGCTTCCCTCTTCTTAAACCTTATAATAAACACAAACTTCAACCACACACTAAGCCCTGCAATTTCCTTTGCTATCCTACCTACTCAAAGGGTTATGTTTATTTAGAGCCTAATACACTTCGGATTTACATATCTAGACATGTTTTATTCAATGAGTTTTGAGTTCCTCTTCTAACACAACCCCATCAACATCAATTCCTAATTAGTTGTCATTTCTTTCTCATTTTCCTGTTGCAAACACTCCTTCTCAGTCTGCCACTAGCTCTAGTGTCAGTCCTAATCCTAGCCACTATTCACCCACTATTTCCACATCACCTACCCCATCTCTCACACCTATTCCTTAGCTAAAAGCTCCTATACCTTCTTCCTCTACATCTCACACCATTTCATCATCTCCTATACCTGTTCCTTCTTATGTTAAGCCATTGTAGTCCACTGCTATGCCTTCTGTGCCTATCACTATACCTACTCAGAACACACATCCCATGACTACCAGGTCTAAGGCTGGCATTTTCAAGCCCAAAGCTCTTGCAACCACTATCTCAAAATCTGCATCCAAGCCTCAGATTGACTATACCATCATTGAACCTCCCTTTTATAAAATTGCTGCACAATTTCCACAATAGTGCTCAGCTATGGATGAGGAGTTTGCTACTCTTACTAGACAAGGCACCTGGACCTTGGTGCCACCTTCACCATCTCAGAATGTTGTAGGTTGCAAGTGGGTCTTCAAGCTGGAACATAATAGTGATGATAGTAATATAAACAGGTATAAGACCAAATTAGTAGCAAAGGGGTTTCATCAACAATATGGTGTTGATTTTTAGGAGATTTTCAGTCTAGTAATTAAGCCACCTACTGTCAGAATCATTTTATCTCTTGTTGTTCAGTTCAATTGGCCTTTGAGGCAACTAGATGTCAGAAATGTCTTCTTACATGGTTTCTTGAAAGAGAAAGTGTATATGGTACAACCCCCTGGTTATGTGGATCCTGCCTTTCTAATCATGTATGCCACCTACAAAAATATCTTTATGGGCTTAAACCGGCCCCTAGGGCACAGTTTGAGAGATTCTCCATCCATCTTCTTCACTTGGGGTTTCAAGCTACTTTGGCTGATTCTTCCTTGTTTATACTGAGGCATGGCAAGTTCTTGGTTTTTCTATTGGTTTATGTAGATGATATTGTCCTCACTAGCAATGTCCCTTTTTCTTACAGTCTTTGATTCAACAGCTAAGTTCTGAGTTTGATCGAGCTTAAGGATCTTGGCAATTTACACTATTTTCTGGGCTTGCACATTACTCGAACCTCTAAGGGGTTATTTCTAAATCAATCTAAGTATACTCATGATTTGCTTCTTAAGCACAACATGCTATTTGCTAAGCCTACCAAGACCCCTTGTGCTCCTAACTTGAGATTAGTTCCTGCTGAAGGTTCTCTCTTTGCTAATCCTCATGTTTATAGGGGTATGGTGGGCTCACTTTACTATTTGACTTTTACAAGGCCTGGTCTCAGTTTTGCAGTTCACCAGGTCTGCCAGTTTATGTCTACTCCTAATGAAACTCATCTGATTGCAGCCAAACGAATTCTGAGATATATTAATGGGACTCCCAATTTTGGGGTTTTCTTCCAGCATGGTTCATTCTGAGATACATTTGGTTTATCTTGGCTATAATCCAGATCCTCCACTAAATCCAAGTATAGGGCTCTTGCAACTACTGCAGCTGAGTTTTGTTGGATTCGTCAAGTTTTGAAGGATCTTGGTATCATTCTTTCCTTTCCTCCTAAGCTTTGGTGTGACAACATTTCTACTCTAGCTATTGCTTCGAACCCTGTTTTTCATGCCTGAACAAAGCATGTCAAAGTGGATTATCACTTTTTTCGTGAACAAGTTCTTCATCGTGACCTTCAAATTCGTTACATTGCAACTGGTGACCAGTTAGCTGACATTTTTACAAAGAGTCTTTCCTCTTCTCGTTTTCAATTTCTGCGTTCCAAAACCATGGTTTCCATTGACCCCTTGGTTTTGAGGGGGATGTAAGTGATACCAATGAAAACAAAAACGAAGAAGAAAGATTGGACACTATTCCAACGGTCACAAGCTCAACGGTAACTTAGATTTAAACAAATCTGAAGCTCTGACATTTATCTAAATGATAAAAGGCATCATTTTCTCTTATGTCTGGCATGTTTTATTCAAGGCAGCAAAACGATGTCGTTAGGGACCTCACCGAGCAAAATCTAGACTTGCTCTGTTCTAACTAACTGAGCTCTAGATATTTTCTCCAGCCTGAAGATATTTTCTGTACAGCTGTCAAATCTGTTATAGATTAGTTAGAGTTTGTTAGATAGGATTCTTCTAGAAACTCTTATAAGCTATGTTACGCTATATATATATAGAGCAGTGTGTATGTAAGCATAATTAAGCTTGAATGAAAGATAGAGTTTACTTCAGAAAATTCTCTCTCTGTTTTTTTCAGTTTCTGCCATTGTTGAATCTTCAAGCTTTTCTTTTTCTTTCACATGCCTGCTCTACTCTACCTCTCATTTAAACTCACCACCCCAATTAAATTGTGTCTTTGCCATATGTGGCATGGTTCATTGTTCACGCAGGCAACAAAATGATAAAATTGAACTGCGAAATAGGCATTTTGTTTTTAATCAGTTTTTCATTCCTCGCTGGTCTTTATGTTTCCAAAAATATTGACACATTGCATTTGAAACCGCTGCCTATCTCATAAATAGAATGTCTGTCACGTGTTCAATGGTATTTCCCCTTTTGCAAAGCTATTCAATTCTTAGCCGGATTGCAATTTACACAAGCTATTAGGTTGTTGTTTGTGTTATCCATTTTTACGTCCATACAATCACCACAAAATAGAGTTTCGGTTTGCCTTCTGTGTCTTTCTCAATTACAGTCCCTGCTATCTTGGTTATCGATGTCTTAACCTCACTCATAAACCAAAATTAAAACACACTATTTATAGCAAAAATAGAACATTGCTCGAATACAAAATGAAAGTTGTCTAATGCTTGATTTAATGCTATTGTTACAAACAGTATTGTTTGTCAATCTTTTGTAGTTTATCCATATGCTGAAGTCTCATTCTTAGTTTTAAAAGAAAGCTACTTCATTGGATGATCTTGTTAACACTTCCATTTTTCCTACATATATACATACCATGCTAATGCTATGATGGATAAATTATGAACCTCAGTAGTCAGTACAGTAGGAAAGAAAACTCTGTCAGTGAATATGTTATAAAATCTCATAATGCAATTTTATTATTGTGATATAAGTTGATTCAAGACGCATTTCAAAGGTCTATGATATAGTGACTACTCTAGAGTATCGCATTTTTATTTGCCACCTGAAACATGAAGAACACAGTTTATTGGCATATGCACATCTCCATGACTAGACACATGCTAAATATGTAATGTAAAGGAAAAAAAAACAATAGCTCTCATTATCAATCTCAATAATGTATTGCTGAACTTGATTGAATTGGAAGTTTTGACTAGATTTTTTTCTCTCTCTAAGTTTTAATTTTGATAAATTGACTAAGTATGTTACTACACTACTCTTGTTAGATTATTAACGAATAGTTGAACTAGAGCTAGTCCTCCTCTCATGTTACTAAGTTGATGAAAACAACATAACTGATATGGCAGAGATTGATCCTTACTTATATTTTCTTTGTATTGTTTTTTTTAATTAATCCAAATGAGCTCTCCCTATTTCTAATTATCTAGGTACGTAGTCTTGCACCTAGCTCATTTTCATCTTAAGTGATTTATCAGTAGGAAATTCCAAATTCTGAAGTGACACTCACCTTCATAATCGGGGCTTCCCCACCCTAAATTTTCTAGGAATATTGAGATATACAAGATGCATTCTCAAATCTCACACTAGTTCTTCACAGCATTGGGAATTTGGGACGCGTTTTCTTGCTTCGGCTTGCTTTAAATTAAAGTTGACCCTGGTAGTTTACATTTATTTGTGTACAACTGTTGAGCTTTTACTTGTTGCACAAATAATTCAAACCATGATCATGCAGTCATTTGGCAGAATATCGTTACAAGGGAAGTTTATTATGACAATTGTTAAGGAGTGATTCAGCTTTTTAAATGCTGAAATGAGAGGGAAAAGTGAAAGACTATGGCAGCATAAGTCGGTATTGGCAATGCGGTCACTACACTTCCCTATTTTTGCATAACACCTTCAATTCCATGCTACATAAAATTGTCACTTCTTTTGTGAGAACTTGCTTCACCTTACAAGTTGGACATGAAGTATTATGAATTTTTTGGCTTCCTGCAAGTTGTTACTTCTATTTATCTTTTCTATCTGCTATTTTAAGATAAGAACATATTGATACTAGGCTGATTTTGAATCTTCCTAGTTGATATTCTTGATGTTGAAGCTTGAAAATGTTTGAGCCATTTATTGTTGAAGCTTATGAGGTATTCCCACTTCTTGAATTTGTCAGAAGTTGGGATAAATTATTTTGAGAGAGTATGTTTACTGTTGAACCTTATGAGACATTCCCACTTCTTGGATTTGTTAGGAATTAAGAGAGGTTATTTTGAGAGAGTATGTTTACTGCTAAAGCTTACGAGGCATTTGCACTTGGATTTGTTAGGACTTAGGAGAGGTTATGTTTTGAGAGAATATGTTTACTGCTAAATCTTATGACGCATTCACACTTCTTGGATTTGCTAGAACTTTGGAGGGGTTATTTTTCAGCAGTATATTTTCTCATTTTTCTCCAAAAACCACTTAAAGTTAAGACATGATGACATAGCCTTCTTGGCTAATTAGGAAAAGAGTTGTTTTTTGCATTTAAAAGAAGTTACCACCAGAGTCAGCATCATCTCTGTTCGGTTTATTTTTAATAAAAAAGTTGCAGCTTATCATGTAAAATTATGCATGATTGTCTCTTCTTAGGCTCACAAGTTAGTTGTAAGATCCGAATATAAGACCCCTATTGTATGCTATTGAATGGAAACTTATTTTTGCAGCAATTAATGGACTGCCATTTCGGCATTATCAAGTTGAAGTACACGGTTAAACCAAATTACACTATCATATATAATCTCTCTCACTTTTCTCTTTCATTTTGGCATTTGAAAAGCCAAATCACTCCATAATTTGGCAAAAATAATGCCAAATTATGTCTCTTTCCTCACACCTCCAAATAACATCTGCCATATAGTGATATCAAACTTCCCTCGTAACATTATCCTGCCAAATTGCTCCATGATCATGCCTTCTGATACAAAATGTCCCCATAATTAGTACACATATGCATTGCCGAATTACAATTTTGAATTCATGTTTAGAGTATTATGTATTGCAAGCAAAAATTTGGCAAATTTAACTTGACAAAGAATAATTTGTGCAGTTTTACCATGAAGTGAAGACAAGAAAACGTTTCCGTTCACTGAAAGAAGCTAAAAAGTATGTCAAAATGGAAGCAAATGAAACTGAGGAAACTCTTGAGGCCTCACAACCTGGTGGACATTCTAAGGCGAGTTAGCAAATGAACTACTTACCCCGTCTTGACATAAAACAATGATTGGCTGATCTTCAGTCATTTGTTCTGATCTCATGCAGGATTCACAAAGTTCCAAGTCCCGTTCAAGCAACATTTCCAAGAAGAAGAATAAGATCACTCAAACCTTCGACTTTGCAAACCCACCTGAAGCAATAACATGGGTTCTTAGTGATGCTGAGACCAATGACTGGAGCCCATTCACCGGGGAAACAATGGTTCCAGAAATTGTGAAGAACCATTGGGCTGAGACATTCATTTGCATCAATGAGGAAAATAACAATCCATCTTTCGTGTAAGGTGTTTTTCTTTTACCACAACCAACTCTTACTATCCTGGCTTGTGCTGTTTGCTATATGTTATAATAACTTACAAGTTATAACTTCTTCAGCATTTTTCTTTTCGAAGTTGATAATCATGAAATTAATTCTGCATGATATTGTTTGCTTTACAGTTGACTCTCGAGGAATCGGACCAGGCAAAACACCAAATGGCATAGTAGTTTAATTGTAAACCATACGAGTACGCTTTTGCGAGTATATCAGTCTCTTAATAAAAACTCTATTGCGAGTATTTCTAGTCATACTAAACTTAAACAGCCTTTCCATGTACATTTGGAGCAGGCAGCAATAAAATCATCACAAACTTCTTCTATTACGGGAATCAGTGTTGAACTAATAAATTCAGACTAATGCCGAAGCGTTGGGAGGCAAAGCTTTTGTGGCTTGAGTGAAACATAATTCTCCGACTTCCAACATTTACTAATTAAGTTCCATATTGCATTTCATATCCATTTCCCATGACAAATAAAAAACAAAGTTTTGACTACTTTTTCCATTCCCGTTGAGTTGTCAAACTTTTATCTTTTATTGGTTTTTATCTAGACCCCTATTGACATCATTTTTGTGCTTACCATTAACAATTTGTCACATTCAAAATTTTGTCTCTTAGACTTTTCTCTGTGCCATACACTGCAAATGATGATCTACATGACACTTGAGGGATTTTTTTTTTTTTTTTTTTTTTTTGGGGTGGGGTGGGGGGAGTCTATGAGGCAACATAACCAGCTGTATATTAACAAGAATGTTCTCCATATAAACTGCCATAAAAACATCACAGTACTCAATCTGCAAACTAATTGCTTTTTCACCAACAGTTTAGTACTAGTACTAAGCCTCTTCATTAAAGATCATATGTTCATCATATTCATTCAACCAAAATCAATACCAAGCATATGAACCAGATTATCCTTCTCTCTTCACATAGGATTGAAAAGGGGGGAGGGAAAAGAGAAAAAAGAATAAAGCAACATTTGGAATATAATTATAATATACAGCTAAAAGGGAAAAAAATGCAAGTAAAGCAGGTTCAGCAACTGCTTTCTTACATTCATTCATTCCAACCTATAAGTAGACAGAAATGATAAATAAACACCTATGATAGGAACTTAAGAGGAGAATGGACACATGATCAAGCAAACAAGATATCAGTGCAGAAAAAAGCGAAGGATTAAGACAGACGTGATACACAACCACCCCCGCTGTGTATATTGATCTTCCTCATCGGCCATTAGGTTCAGAAAGCCTGGGTCTGCAGCCCATCTGCTCAAGAAACTTGGTAAGACGCAAGTGCTTTGAAGTCCATTGTTCAGCCAACTTCTGCTCTTTGGCTTCTGCATCCCTCCTTAGTCCTACCAATTGTTCCCTGTATTCTGCTTCAACTCTGTCCAAAGCAACCTTTTGCTCTTCCCGAAGAGCCTTCACCTTTGCTTCGATCTCTTCCATCTTCTCCCTTCTCCGACATGCCTTCTCTGATTCAAGTTGCAGCTCTACCCTTCTTAACCTCCAGGCTGCTTCCTTCTTATGTGCTGCCCACGCACGGTGCCCTTCTTCCAAATCTCTGCAGCACTCCACCAACTCGGATATCAGCATGCTCTCTCCACAACCAGGGACCGAAACTTGAGGCTGCAAATTTCCAAAAACAAGAGAGTTATTATCCGGTCCTCTATCTGGCTGCAACCATGGGATTGGAGGAGGGGCCGCAACAGTTGACGGAGAGAGGCTGAGGGTCACAGAAGGGGAGGGTGGCCTGACTGTGGAGGTGCCATTGGAATTAGAAAGCCATGGAGGTAGCAAAGCTGGTGCAGGAGCAGGTGGGTCCGAATGCAAAAAACCACCATTGGAAGTGGCCATGAGATAGGCTGGGGCCTTGTGCTCTTTCACTAGCTTCTCTGCAAAAGTCTCAAGAATCCTATCGTACTTTCCGTCCTCGATTGGAGCAACTGTTTTGTTGTTCTCCTTCTGCTCCCTCTGCTGCTTCTCCTTGAACACTTCCCACCACTTGCCTAGTCTCTTAGCAGTACGACCGGGGACTTCAGCTGCGATTTTCTTCCATTTGTTGCCGTGTTTGGCTTGAAGGCGGATGACAAGACGCTGCTCCTCTTCAGTGAGGGATCCCTTCTTTATGCCAGGTTTGAGGTAGTTCTTCCACCTTTCTAAGCAGGATTTCGCGTCCCTGTTTAGGGTTGTGTTCATGCGCTGTGACACAAGGTTCCACTCCCTAGGGCCATATTGCTTGACATACGCACGTAACAAAGCGTCCTCTTCAGATCTCCAACGCTGCCTCTCCTTCATTTCCAGATGCAAACACCACTGCCCATGGCCTTAAACTTAAACTCCTCATAATGTATCTGAAAGTTTTACAAAGGATCAAAATGAGTCGTCCATAAACAGATTGTCAATGAATATCTAAGATTTAAAGTTATCCTGGAACGTGAACTAATACTAACAAACCAGATGAGATTCTGAAAGAGAGAACCAGCTAGTAATGAGCCTACACAGACTAAAGAGAAAAGTTAAAAAGCAAAGTTGTGCACTGCACAGTGGACTCCTGGACAAGACAAAGGTCTACAGAAACTAAAGGTACAGGAGGTTAAAGTGGCAATTAAGTTCTGTTCTATACTGTTTCTATCACCTGCCTAAAAATAATTTACCCGCTTATGTTTGAGACAGTTAGCGTAAGTTCTGCAACTTTCCAATGCCTTAATTTTTCCTCCTGTATCAACTGAACAACCATAGATATAGAACGATGAGTTTCCTCCATGTACAACTCAGGCACTTTTCACAAGAAATAGTGACATTGAACAACCAATCCAACAGGGGATTTAGTCAGATATGACACCTCACTCGACCAGATTCACAAGAGATGCATGTTCAATTCAGTAATACAGAAGAAAGAGAATATGATGTTTTTTTAGTTCAGCATAGAATTTATTAGCCAGCACAGCAATCAGAACATAAGGCAAAGAATCAACACGACACCAAACATCATGGTGCTAAATACGTTTCTCATTAACAGTATCAGTACAAGTTAGTCCAACTTGACATAAACTAACCAAGTACCCCACGAGCATTGCAATAGTCCAGCACTAATTGTATGCCAGTGTGGGGGTCAGCAATATATTATGCGGCAAGTGCATGCTCTAGCACCTCGAAAATTCAACAGACATTATGCAACCTTACCATAAGTGACTCCTTACGTATACGATAAATGTATATATATGGACACACTCACGCACACACATATACATAAAGGAATAATTGCAGTGATATACTCTAAAACTATGGCAGCATTTGCAATGTATATTCTAAACAATAAATTTGTTACAATTGACACCCTATTTCAAGACTAATTTGTGATTTGCATCCACCGTTTAAGTTAGCATCTACAAATAACACTTTATTGGGAAGACTAATCTCAAATTGAGGTGTTGATTGAAGAATTTTTGTATTTCAGAGAACGTATGCAAATTCTCATAGTTGGAGGGTGGATAGCTACCACTCAATATTTCAATTTAGACATTGATATATATAAGATAATGTAAAATCAACATCAATGAGGCAAATACTTAAAAACCTCCATCAAAGCTTTTAGAAGCTTGAGCATATATCAAAGAGCAAACAACTGTGTCACTTATAAAGTCTTGATCACTTTCACCTTCCTGTCATATACATTTAGCATTGAATTCTAAGTTACATCCAAACTTAGTAATAACAAACCCAAATACTACAAAAATATGGTTCTCAATTAGTATAGCAATGATTTCGCAATGTTACAGAACAAATTCACAACAATGACAAACACATATATGAATTTGAAACAGCAGAACAAACATGATCAAATCTGATTATGAGTTGAATTGTAGGGGGGAAAAAAGGTTTCTAGAGCAACGGCACAAATTCATAATCTTTTCATGGGCTGAACTAAATTTCATCATAAAGTAACAGAGTGTAAAAATTTCAAAGAGGAAAAAAAAAAACACCAAATAAATTTTCACTACGAACTCTGTGAGGAAAGAGAAACCAAGCAAAGAAGGAAAATGTCTAGCATCAGTTCTTTTTCATAAGAGATAAAATACCTCACCAAATACAAAAAGAAAACCATTCAAACTATTTAGCAAGAAGAAAGACTTGCAATCATTTAGCAAAAGAAAGAATTAAAATATTCATTTCCAAAAAGCAAAAACTATTAGAGTTAGCTTAAAATTGTATCTTCTTGAAAGATTTCGTTATCATGACAAATCCACTGCGTCACGATTTATAAGAATAGACGGAAACATGCCACTGGAAGACTCTACTGAGATTTGATCTGTTTGAAGAAACGATTCATTGAAATAATGAGTCACCATTGATATCGACAAATTTGAGATTGCAGAATGTTCGGGATTCCTCTATTCAATCCGTTTCCTTATTCTTATTACTGGATATCCATGTGTATCATTTAAACAAGTAACTAAAACTAGGCATGGATCACCACATAACGGGTTCGGATAAATTCAATAAAAATGCTTATTCAAAAGTATCATTCTTTTTTTTCATTTTTAAAAATGGGATCTGCCTGATTGCCCAATCATCTAGAAAGAGCAACGGCTATTATCTTCTTCTTCTTCTTTTTTGGTAAATGCGAATATCATCAATTTCAATTAGCAAACAAGTTTTGAATCATAAAAAAATATCCCTGCTTAGTGTTATTTTGTTTCATGGGTTGCTTCCATTATACCACTATGATCAGAAGTTTTAGTCTTAGCCCTTTGATTAATATTATTCATCAAGGAATGGTAGAGATTAAAAAAAATAATATATTATGATGATAGTGGATAGTGGATACCATTCCCTAAAAAACACAAAGATACCATGGAATTTTCTTGATGTCAGAAAAACCCAAAACGCACGAACGCCATTTCTGGGAACCGATAAAGATAGAAAATTAAACAATCTTCCAACATTTTTTTCCCATCAACCAAACAAACCAGAGAAAACCAGAGTTAAACAAGATAAAAAGAAGTGAGAAGGGGAGAGAGGCTTACATTTCTCTTAGTAACTGAGAAGGTAGCTTCGTCTTCGACGCATCTCTTGGAAAATGAAACAGAAATGGAACTTTAAAAACCAAAATGGGAAGGAAAACGCTGAAAAAAAAAAAATCACAACCCTAGAGAGAGAAATATCCCTGCCTACACTCTGAGAATGAGAGAGAGAGAGAGAGTAAGAGAGCAGAGCAGAGCACAAGGTAATAGAGGACCAGAGAGAGAGAGAGAGAGAGAGAGAGAAATGGGCAAAGAAGGAAAGTAGAGATTAGACTAGACTAGAGAGAGTCATAAAAAGTTAAGACAACACAGATAGAGAGATCTGACACGAAGCGAAAAAAAAGGGCACGCGAATGGAGAGGAAAACAGCCCAAACCAGCAGAAACACTCGCTTACGTGTTTTCGGGAACTTTGCTATCGTAAGCTCCCGTTAATAGGTAATGTACTGCTGATAAAAACACACATTTGATGAAAGCGTTATGTCTTAATGTTATTGTAGGAGTATATAGAGACAGTGATACAGATATATGCATTAATGATTAATGTAAAGTTTAGTAGAGCTGTAAAGGCGCACGCTCGATTTCAGCGCTTATAATGCGCCATATTCCGTCATTTCGCGCGGCTTTCACTTTCCGGGTTTTTTTTTTTTTTTTTTGGTATTTCTCTTGTTTTAAACTCTAATCACAGTTTTCCTGTGGTTTAACACCCCTGATTAAGAGCATCCCAATAAATGCGAACCAGGCTGTGATGTTTGGAAAGAGACAGCTCAATCAGGGCCATAGAATAAGGTTGCAGCTGGTCAAGATTTGGATGTTTCTGTTCGTTTTTCTTTCCATGACAGACAGGAGAGTCGTTGGGACTTGGGTGGGAGATTTGGGTTAGGAGGGGGGGCAATTAAATTGACGCCATCTGGAGTCAGGCAGCGGAGGTACGGCGAGAGAAAGAGAAAGAGAAAGAGAGATTATTTGGAAGCGGACCACACATGCACGTGTCACTTACCCTTTAGGTATTCAGCCCCCTCTCCTTGTCTTGTTATTTTCAGTAAATTTGTCCTTTCTTTCTTTTTTTTTCTCCCATTTATATACTATATTTTTAAGTATTAACCATTCCGTTTAAGAAATCTTTTATAAGACATCGAAAAAATTGTGAAAAAGTTAATAATTTTTTCATATAAAACATTTTAGTAAAACCCTTTTTTTAATATAGGAATGTTATAAAATTATTATGATTTTTTTTTGAAAATGCAATGCAATGCAAAATAAATAAGTATTTTTGTTTATTTTTTTAACACGGGTTGTTGGAAAACAGTTATCAGAAGAAAATTTCATTAATTTTCACACTATTATTAGAAATAGAATTGCTAGTCAATTATTTAAACCAATAAAATATTGGTTTAAATAATTGATAAACCAACATGTAATGTAATGAATTTCAATCAATTTGTGTTGGTTTAAATAATTGACTAGCAATTCATTACATTACATATATTTACTCTCGAAGTTTTTTTTTTTTTGGTTTAAAGAAAATAAGTAGAGGGGGCAATCAGTGTGGCTTCCTTACTTGCTTTCAGGCGAGACTCTATACTCTCGATTTATGAAAAACTCACTTATTATTCTTTTAGACCGTTTAGGATGGAGATAAGATATAAAAAGTATCAATACACAGCTAGTTATTGAGATTCGAACCCAAGTCTTGAGACTTGCCAGCTCAGTATCTTACCAACTAAGCCACCAAATGTTGGTGTATTTGCTCTCATTGAGAGTTTAAAAAGTAACTTCAATAAAGAGAGTTTTAAAAAGTTAAAAGTGAGAAAATATTTTTTGTGAGAAAATAAGAGTAATTTCATCGTGAGTATTGCATGGGATCTGAACCCATCACAAATATATGGGAAAGAAAAATGGTATAGAAAAGCATGTTCATGGTAAAGTATAAAATAATGAATATGATACAGTATTTTTTAAGCTAACCAATTATTAAATCTAGAATCAAATCATTTAGAGCTTTATAACTCAATTAATATTTTCTATGAAAATGTTTAAAAATTAAGTAGCCAAAAAACCATTTGTTGGAAAGAAAATGCTAAAAATTTGATAAATTTCATTCGGATATTATCTGGAAAACAATAATTTCTCAAACACACTTTTTTATATAGCACACACGAAGTAGAGTTAAAGCGTAAATGTTGATTACGGGGTGGGTGAAAGGCGATGAATCAAAAAAGCATCAGACCGTCCGTTGGTTCAAGAAATGATGTTGATTACGGGATGGGTGAATGTGAATCAAAAGAATTGTGATAGTCTCTCATGAGTCAGTCAGTCATGGCTCATGGCCCCCGCCCGAGACAATTCTGATTCCACATTTGAATTTGCGTCAGTGACTCTCTCGGAACAGAAAGACAAAAGCTATTCTTGTGTCTATATAGCTCACACATATAGGCCTGGGTATTAGTGGTGAGGACTAATAATAATAGGCGTTAAAAAGAAGTAGTAGTAGGAGTGTAGAGCGTAGAGGATCGAAAGGTGAGGATCTTACGGTGCCTGCCAATGCCATCATCATTAGGAGGCACAGTGATCGAGATAAGAGTGCCACGTGGAATGTGGGACCCAGAGAGTGAGTGGGAGCTTGGGGGTGAGGGGTGGGGGACTGTACTCCGCGTTTCACGGCACAAGGAGACGAGTCTGATGGAGACGGGACCTGCTGCTACTGCTCAGAAGCGCCTTGCAGACATGTCAGTGATACGTTACGTCCGTTTTTCTTTTTCTCTTGGACGTGGTGGTGGGTCCGATCTCTCAGTCTCTCTTTAATTCTGGGTTAACAGTACCAATGAAACAATCTCATCGCACAAACCACTACTTCTCTTCTCTACGTTCTCTCATGTTCCTCAATGCCCTTTTCACTGATTACTTTATTTACTCAACTTGTCCTCCTCATTTTGATGCTTTTTTGTTTTGTTCTGGCCTAAAATTAAAAAAAAATTTATTAAAAGCACGATAGATAAAAATAAATTGATAAAATTAATAATATCAAATGGACACTTCAGTGAAATAGTGCTTTTACTCTAGATGAGTATGGTAGGGTGAATTTTAGAAAATAATAGAAAGATGATAAAAAAAATAGAAGATAAGGAGAAAATTTTTTTTGAACAGTGTTTGGTTAAGAGAGAGGAAAATGATGGTAGGGTTCATGTGTTTTCTCTTTAAATTCACCAAAAAAATTTCTCTCTAAAATGGGAAGAAAAATGAGTGGAAAGAGTTTGATAGATATATGACAAAAATGCTCATTTACATTTGCCCATAAGCTTAGTCCAATACATTGCTTTTTTTGTTGGACAAAATTTAGATAGGTGTTGTTTCTTAAGTTGGCTAACTAAAAAATACACTTCTATTTCATGAGAAAAAATATACATAGCAAAATCTTAAAAAAAATAACATAAAAAATAACACCTAAATACTGTACTTAAGTTTTTACTCTTTTTACTTCTCAAAAAAAAAAAAAAAAAAATCTTTACTCTTTTTTATTTTGAATCTGAACGTTGGCTTCTTCCTTCTTTTCTTTTCTTTTTTTCTTTTTTCTTGGACGTTGCCCTTTTTTCTTTTCTTTTTTTCTGTGGGCAGGCTTTGTCCAACGTCGCTCTTTTTTTTTCTTTTTTCTTTTTTTTTTGGGCTCTCTTTTGTTTTTATTTTTTTTTAGATGTGATTTTTATTTTTTAATAAATTTGGGTGATTGTATTTTTTTTTTTTTGTGAATTTTTTTAAGTAATCATTATTTTCTAACAAATGTATATAAGTAAATTTACACAAACTCACTTTTTTCATCCCTCTATTTTTCCACTCCCAACCAAACAAAAATGAGGGAAATTGTTGATGCCCAATTTTGCAAATCCATATCCAAAAGCCCATGAAGAAGAAAGCCCAGTAAGTTGCAAAACGCAAATCTGTCGCAGAATACAAGTCTGCCGCAGAATACAGATCTACCACAGGATACAGTTCTCTGGCAGGATGGCTTCAGCAAATGAAAATAAATTGGGCCCAAGACCCTTTTGATCCAGTCAACATCATTTGGCCCACAAAGGCTCAAATCCTTTTGTATAAAAAAGATAGGCGTGAAATCTGAGAAGAAAAACACACGGCAGGTCTAAAAGGGCCCGACAGGATTGAGATAAGCAGCAAGAATAACAATCTAGTATGGCAAGAGATGCCAAGCCACGAAGCAAACACCCAAACTAGAGGGAGACCCAATGATCCAACAAGGCCCAGCCTTCCAAAGAAAGGGACGAGTCATAAACGTTAGAGATGCAACCCACACCAGAAAGAGCCAAAAAGCGCACGGCAGGATATGCACGCCCATTTTCAGACCTCGGCAAACGAATGAAATATCAAGAAGGTAAAGCATGCGTACGACCCAAGCATCACCAACCTATACCCAGCCACTATGGGAATGGGTGAGGTCATGGGAGAGGGCACGGTCTGGCGGTGGGAAGAAGAGTGGAAACCCATTCTTGTGTTTCTTGCTCAGGTTCTTTTGTTGGGCACAGTCCTACTGGGATGACATGCCACCCAAAAAAGGCAAGGCTGGGTAAGAACCATTTGGTGCATGCCATGAGAGACCGAGAGGGAGAGGGTACACACTGGACGAGTAGAAAAGGGAACCTTCATTGTCTGAAAGCCACAGGTCAATGGTGGTAGTCAGAACCATTGACTCGGTAAGTGGTTGGCAAAAGGTTCCCATACCAGACAAGGGCCATGAAAGGGCTAGAATAGTAAAATCGGTCACGACAGGCTCTATATAAGAGACCCGTAGCTGTATACAGGAGGAGGAGGGAGGGGGAATTCGAAAGAAAAAACAGAGAGGGAGAAAAAAACAGGGGAATTGAAAAAAAAAAAAAAAGAGAAAACAAAGAGAAGAAAACAAAAGAAAAGAAAGGCAAGAATTCTAAGAAAGAAAACAGAGAGAAAAGATAAAACAAAAGAACAGAGGAGAAAGAAAGAAAACAAAGCGTTTTATGGCAGGCATGCACCCAAATGGGTTAACCCCCTCTCTCTCTCAATAGCCTTGTCCTCCATTGGAGGGAAATACGACTTATACTCGGGTATATACCATTTGGGGCTGATTTCTCAAAGCAATTAATTTCGCCTTTGAAGTTACTTGCGTTGAGGGAGCAGTTTTCTCTTCCCTGGTTAGAGTCCCGCGGTGATACTTGGTGTGGCAGACTCATTCTTTTTACCCTACTAATCCCGCTCTAATCCTTTGTTTAAGTGTTATTCCTTAAAAGCGAGGCCTTTTAAGTTATTTATCTTGTTTATTGCGGCAGAAATAGTGACTGCATTTTCTTTACGTTTTCTATATATTGTCTGCCTGCCATAACCTCTTAACAATGACTCTGCCTGTTGTAAGCTTATAAACAGATTTTAGCAAATGTGGTGTGGCTTACGCACAAGCTAGGCCAAGGAAGTGGAAAAGTATTTCTGCAGTAAAAATGAAGAGTAGTCATTCACACGGCAGACAGCTTTATTGCATAGCAAGAGGCTTTACGGCAGGAGGCTTTATGGTAGGAAGCTTTATCGCATAGCAGATAGCTTCATTGCATAGCAGAAAGTTTTGTTGCACAACAGGCAGATAGCAGAAACTTTTATTGCATGGCAGACAGTTTTACTGCACGGTAGAAAGTCTTGCTGCACAGCAGAAAAGTTAGACCTGTGGCAGAACTGGAGAATAGTTCCTTCTGCGGCAGAAAAGTCAATCATGTGGTAGAAACTGGAGAAAAGTTCCTGCGGCAGGAACAAAGGATAAGCCCACTTCGCAGCATCTTCCCTTGGACTTGGACTCAACGTTTGCGCACAAGCCGGGCCAAGGTGTGCTCCAATTGGGCCGGTCCCGACTCCTTACCCAGAAACAACTCGGGCCTAGTGCGGCAAGAATTTGCCCAATACCCCAATCCAGGCCCACCCCCTTACAGAAATTAAAATCTTTTTTTTTCTCCTACTTTTTCACCCTCTCATCATTTTCTATCTTACCACTTTTCTACCCTTCCAACTAAACGGATTCTAATATTTATGGTGGATCTCACCATGAATCTAATAAACAGACCATTTCATGAATATGAAATAAACGAGTATTATTCTCTGTATTTTTACCTAAAATTTACTCCTTCAATTCAAATTCTTTTACATCATTCTTTCTAGGTAAAACATTCAAAGTATACTTCCATCTAAAATCGCTATGTAAACTACTTTTATTATATTGATCATAATAAGATATATCAACAATTATAGAGAAAAAATGGTGAAATAATTATGTCTCTATTCTTTTTATTTTGTTCATTCTTATGGTATGTTAGATATTCGTTGATCATGATATTATTCCATTACATATCAGTTACTACATAATAAAAATTATGTTATTGCATCATAAAAAAATTATTAAAAACAAAAACAAAAAACAAAAACAAAAATTCTAGAGGCAAACAATTTCATACCTGCCAAGATGACAAGTTGTTAGTAGGGTATTTAACAAAGTGATTTCATTGGAAAGCCAATATAAGAATTAGTAAGGTTGCTAACTAAAGTGTTTGTGAAAATTATTGTAATTGTAGCATCACTTTATAAAATAAAAAATATAAAGAATTTACAAAGATCTTCTATTTTGAATTTTATTTAAATCATTCACATGTATTCTTTTGAAGTGGATACTTGAATGACAAGTATGGCTCATAATCAGGGTTGGCCCAACATAATTTGGGGCTTAAGGCAAAATATTTATGCGGGGTTTTTTATATGTAAACATCAATTAAAAAAAATTATTTAATACTAATTAAGACTAGTTTGATCCATTAAATTTATAAATTGATGAATAATACTAACTAAACTAAATTTAATTTCATATAAAGGATTAAATATCATAGTTGAAGCATAAATTTTAACAAAAAGAAATTTTAAAAAAATAAATTTACTTTAATTTGAATATATGTCAACGCTAAGATTGTAATCTAAATTTTAATTTTATATCTTGTTTTTAAGAGAGATGGATAGATATTATTTGGTGTGTAACTTTGTAAAAGATTAGTTTACAAAAATTAAAGTCTCAAACTATTAGAGGAATATTAGTCATCATTGTTAATATAACACATTTGCAACATTTTTTAAAAACTTTTTAGGGTTTCAATTGGGTTAAATTTTTATTGGTCTCCTATTTTGGAAGTCTTGTTAGGAAAAAAATACTAAAGGTACTACAAAATGTTCATAATATGATGTGATATTGACTCTGATTGTTGAACTTCAACAACCTACTTAATGAGGTTATGATTTTATATATATATATATATATATATATATACACATATATATAAAATTGATGACACGTTAGTTTGTAAATCTAGTAAAATTTTGGGTATCCCATATCACTAGCATCACTCATTAAAAAAAAGTGCTCAATCATTTATAAAATTTTGGACCTTTTATGAGGAGAATGGGGCCTTCTTTCTCCTAGGCCTAGGCCTAAGTTGCCTAGGTCTTGGGCTGGCCTTGCTCGTAATAATTTGAACTCTAGGGCATACGACATTCTTTTGCTACCTAAGGCATTAACTTACTTACTAAAATATTGCTTGTTTCGACCAAGACCTTCGCATCACAATTCCATTTTTTGTCTAAATTTTAAAGTAAGTAGGGTTCGAGATGCGGTATTTTGTTAGTGATTTAGGTTAGATTCATGTTCTCATTACATATCCTCATGTGCCGTGTAAGATTTGCATCTAGGGTGCGTTTCCACGTGTTATTTCTTCTTCTTCTTTTTTTTGTTTATTTTAAAAGCTGCACACATGTTCATTAATCATTAACTTCATCCATTTTCCATGCGAGTTATTTTTGTGCATCATGCAAACTTGTGACATGGAGCGTTTAATTTTGATTCATTGTCATGAGTGTTTTTTTTTCCTTCATTGTCAAAAAATTGTGGAGCATTTTCATTGGCTGATATACTCTTAGAGACCAACTTAGTTGGGTATGGTGGGTTCAAAACACCTTTTCAGCCAGTAGCTTAGCCCTTAAACCTAATCTCTAAGGATGAAGATAAGACATTTTCTTTAGATTATAACTAGGAGATTAAACCTTGTACTCGTGATATTTAGAGAATATATATAGTAGGGTTTAAATATATATATATATATATATGTGTGTGTGTGTGTGTGGGAGCGGGTGATCTGAGCACATTTTTGGGCTATGAGTCCTGTCTGAGGATGATTAAAGACTTGATGATGATTAAAGATCTATGTGCACATAGACAGAAAGACCGAGGAGAAAAGGAAAACCAGTGCGTGAACCAAGGATCCCGAGGAGCAAAGGCATCTCGGAAATACTTTAGGTAGTCAACCATATAGGAAAGAAAAGCTCCAAGGAAGGTAACAAAGTCGTGTAAGCAACGGAAAAAATAAATATCTGGGAAGGTGATTGTCACCTCCACATTTAATGCACTACACCAATTGAACTGGCCACATTTATGAGGAAATGACACCCAAACAGTGTCTTCACAACTTATAGTCCCTCTTACCACCTCCATAAGAGTCTTGATGGGACAAGCATCCAAAGAGTTCCCTAAGAATTGAACAAATGAAGGGCTGGGATGTATTGGACGGAACTATATAAGGAAATAATCCCCACAAAAATGGGAAGGCGATACTGAAAAGAGGAGAGAGAAGAGAAAATACAAGAACTCATTGTAAAAAGTTTATACTTGATCAGTATATGAACAAAATGTCCTCAGACTTGCTCGAGGAGGGATTTTATGTTGAATTTATGTCTCTTACCCTTTTAACTTAAGCCTAGTTGTTCTTGAGCCTGAACTTACGTGGCCTTGTAGTTTGCTTGTAAAATCCACTCTCTAACAAAGTTTTGGGCTTATTAGACTGGCTCACACTGTTCTAGGTGGGCTTAAACCATGATCCGAGTCCTTAAAATAATAATAATAATAATTTTGAACATTGAATAAAGAACCAAGTGTGGGAGGTTTTTTTGTGTGTGAATTTTCAGCCATTTTAGAGAAGGTTCTATTGGTGGGTTAGATGTGAATGATGACAGCAATTTTGCCATGGATGGGAACATAGTTGTCAAAACGTGAATCATATCGTGAATCGATTTTTTTATTTTTTCGTATTGTGTATTAAAAGATACACAAACACTTAATACAATTTATAAAAAATTATTGATATACATATAAAGGGCATATTCATTATAAATTTTGAATATATTCAACCAATGACTAATTTATTCATCATTTATGTAATAATATTTAACAAGTTAACTAAATAAATCAAATTGGCATGTGTTTATAACATACACATTCAAATTGTCTAAATTCAAAAGTGATAATATATTACAAATGACCCAAAAATAATAATTTTTTTTCATCATGTTTATCATATTGCCTAATCAACCTCATCTAAGTCAATGCTATCATCACATTTATCATTCTGCAAACTTATTTCTTCATTAAACTTTTTTTTCATCGTCATTAACATTTACTATCTCTTATTGTTCTTTTTATTTTAATAATTTTCTTTTAAAAAATTTCTTATTGGCAATATAGTTTCCTGGACTTAACAATAATGACAAAAATAATTATATTTCCAATTAATATCTTATTCATAGTATAGAAAATAAATTTGTAAATATTAAAGTGAAGTGTAAGTGTATATTGTGTAGTCCAAATTTTGTAAGAGAAAGAGAGAAGAAAAAAAAAACTTATGAATATGTTATTTTATTATACTAAATTAAGTAACCTAATAATTTTGTGTTAAGAACAAGTCTAACAACTTGTTAGATTCAAATAAAAGTACAAATTTTAACAAAAAATCTCATTTTAAAGCATTTGTTTATGTATCGTATGATACGTATGATTTTATGATACGTATAATTTTATGATACGATTCATATGATACACATATTCTATCGTATGATTCATGAGTACTTACGATATGCTGATACAATACGAAACTCTTTACGATACGATACGTATTGCGTATTATACAATACTAACGATATGTTGATACAATACGAAACTCTTTATAGTACGATACGTATTGTGTATCATACGATAATAACAACTATGGATGAGAAGCACTTGAATTAGTTCGTGCAAAATGGCATAAGGGTCAAATTTTACCTAACCAATTTCAAAAATCATTCACATTAGCTTATGCATCTATTATGCAAAATGCATTTTAGCTATAATACTTGTGCAGATTTCATGGTTTTAAAAACCGAAAATAGTCAAAGAACCAAAAAATATCTTGATTCTCAGTTCTAGATCAGTTTTTGGTTGATTTTGGGGTTTTTATTGGACCGGGTTAAAGCATCTCCAGACGATTCATCAAATTTTTGTATTGTTTGGAGAATGAACAGTAATTTTTACCTTTTATCTACTCACTTTTTCAAATACACTTCCAACAGATTCTCTATCTCATTTAAATATTATAGGGACTCAATTTGTAATGGACCCATGACAATAAAATTTGTAGATGGTGGGTAGAAGGGCTAGGCACCAACAAAACAAGTAATGGGTGATATGAAATTCATAGGAATAATAGCAAAGGAATTTGACTAAATGTTTTTGAGGATAATCACCATGACCTTGGTTAAATGTTTATGCGGATCTTTATAACGATTTTGGTTAAGTATTTGTGAAGATTTTTGTGATGATTTTGGTTAAGTATTTGTGAGGCATGCTCGTCCTCGGCTCAGTCCGAGGACTTTTTTCTTTAGACTTGACAAACACAAGGGTTGTTCTTGAATGCCCTCCCAGATCCCCCTTTATTCCTGAGGGTTCTATCTGTTATATATTCTTATTTAGTTAATCCTCAGCTGTCCACTTGTCGGTTATCCGAACTCTGTGTCTAAAGGTTTGTCCCATCATCTGCCTTTGCAGGCTTTCTGTTAGTTCCCAGCCGCTTTTGCAGGCCTTCTATTAGTTGAAATGACAAAGGCATCTGGGCTTGCTTGTCACTTCACCATTTAAGCGGCCAGAATGTTGGTGGTGTACGTTTAATGGGTGAATGATATTTTCCCTCTATCAATGTCGGTTTGCCGAGGAGGTGGGCATCCTCGGCCTCTGTATTCTCCTTGGCGCGGGCCTTGGGCCGGATATGGAGTGGGTCGGGGTTGTTTAAATATTTGGGGCCCCATAATAGCCCCTCAAAATTCTGCTGCCCGACCTCTCGGGCGGGGAGGAGGATTTTGACTTTCTCGGCGTATTTCCGCGCCTTGTTGAGCCTTACCTCTCTATCAGTGTCACTGTCATCTCAACTGCTCTTATAACTTTCTTTTGGCGCAAAGGGCTTGTCCGAGGAGTTTTTCCTTACTTTGGTAAGTTTTCTTTTGTCCTTAATCCATAATTTACCGTCTGAGTTCCTTGATAATTCTTCTAGGAGAGGTAGGTTTAAGTTTGTTATGCTTTTAGTGCTCGTCTTCGCTTGGTTTTCGCCCTTAGCAGGATTCATCGCTTAGCACCCAAGGGATCGGCTTTGCCGTAGGTTTAGACCTACAGTTAGTATAAAAACCTATTTCTGCCCAGTGCTTATATCGCTGTATAGTGACTAGTTTCCCCATAGGTTTGAGTCCGAAGACCATGCAAGACCTTGGTTTTTCCTGGCATTTAATGTTTCATGCGGGAATGGTTTTTCTGTTGGCCTGAGTTCTTGGACCATGAAATGTCTATGTTTTGTCATCTGAAGTATCTGATTTCCCCAGAGGCTTGAGTCCGAGGACCATGCAATGCCTTGGTTTTGTCCAGTACTTAGTTTTCTCATCTGAAGTATCTGGTTTCCCAGAGGCTTGAGTCCGAGGACCATGCAATGCCTTGGTTCTGTCCAGTACCTAGTTTTCTCATTTTAAGTGGTTAGTTTCCTCAGAGGCTGGTGTCCGAGGACCATACAATGCCTAGGTTCTGTCTAACACTTAGTTTTCTCATCTGAAGTATCTAGTTTCCCCAAAGGCTTGAGTCTGAGGACCATGCAATGCCTTGGTTCTGTCCAGTACTTAGTTTTCTCATCTGAAGTATCTGGTTTCCCCAGAGGCTTGAGTCCGACGACCATGCAATACCTTGGTTCTGTCCAGTACTTAGTTTTCTCATCGAAGTATCTGGTTTCCCCAGAGGCTTGAGTCCGAGGACCATGCAATGCCTTAGTTTTGTCCAGTACCTAGTTTTCTCATTTTATTTACTGTCTTATCTATTTATCCATAACCATTTAATTCTACATTGCTATAATCTATAATAAACATTAAATAAATAAACTTTTCAAGCAAAATAATAGTAAGCGCATGCTGGGGTTGGGGTAGGAGAAGAACCTGCTCTATTCTGCCTCTTCGTTTGGCGTGACTCTTCTGATTACGAGGCGTCTCTTGGGCTGTTTAAGTAACGCGTTTTGACGCTTCGGTGCCTCCTCGTTAATGAGGCGCCTCCTCATTAATGTCAGTTGTCGATTTACGAGGATCTAGTGGTGAGTAGGCCCCTTGAAATTTGGGCGGAATTATTGCCTCCGGAAATCTCTCCCTAGGATTTAATGCGGATTGGCTCTCACCAACTTTTCGCCTTCTATATAAGGCGTTTCTGGGGCGACCTTTTCCTTCACACTCGACAAACATTCATCTTAAACTCTCCCAAAGACACTGCCTAGGGGTTTTGTAAAAAATAGCATTTTGAGCCCCTCCAAATGAATTGGCCCTTGGAAAGGGCGTTCCCGAGGATGCTTAGCCCCTCTCAGGAGCCGAGGATGGCGCCCCGACCCTGGACGTCATGTTGGGGTTGGGGTAGGAGAAGGCCGGAGATTCTCCTTCTTTTCAACCTAATCAGTGGTGGAACCCTCCTTGCTGTCTGGAGGAGGATCCAGAAAGAACGTAACATCCTTCCCTTGGATTTGGGTCTGTGACCCTCCAAGCTGGCAGCGATGGGGCTAGGAGAGGAACCAGGCGGAACCAGGAGGTGGAACCGCCCGGTGCCGCAGCCTCTTCCTCCCCCAACGTTGCCTTCCTTCCTTATTTTCGGCCTCTCTCCTACCCTTTTGCTCCTCAACCAGCCTTCTGTCCTTCATTTCCTCTTCTCTTGCTTCACAACCAGCCTTCTTTTCTATCTTTTGTTCCTCTGCCAGCTTTGTTAGGCGTCTGTCTTTGTAGTTAACTTTATAACAAGCCCCACAGGCATCACTTGTAAGGGATGTAACTTTTTCTTCATATATTAATAAAGAAGTAGACTTGTTTTATCTCTTTTATTTTTTGCATATTCTTATTTCTTGTGATTGTTGACTTCTGAATGAATGTTGTTGCTGTAAACTGTATTGTTTTGGTGTGTTTTTTTTTTTTTTTTTTTTTAAAGTGTTGCTCTTGATTTTTTCACACCGAGCGTCGCACTTGCTAGTGCACAAGTCCTTCCCACAGACGGCGCCAATTGTAGGGACTCAATTTGTAATGGACCCATGACAATAAAATGTGTAGAGGGTGGGTAGAAGGGCTAGGCACCAACAAAGTAAGCAATGGGTGATATGAAATTTATAGGAATAATAGCAAAAGAATTTGACTAAATGTTTTTGAGGATAATCACCATGACCTTGGTTAAATGTTTATGAGGATCTTTATAACGATTTTGGTTAAGTATTTGTGAAGATTTTTGTGATGATTTTGGTTAAGTATTTGTGAGGCATGCTCGTCCTCGGCTCAGTCCGAGAACCTTTTTCCTTAGACTTAACAAACACAAGAGTTGTTCTTGAATGCCCTCCCAGATCCCCGTTTATTTCTGGGGGTTCTATCTGTTATATATTCTTATTTAGTTAATCCTCAGCCATCCACTTGTCGGTTATCCGAATTCTGTGTCTAAGGGTTTGTCCCATCATCTGCTTTTGCAGGCTTTTTGTTAGTTCCCAGCCGCCTTTGCAGGCTTTCTATTAGTTGAAATGACCAAGGCATTTGAGCTTGTTTGTCACTTCACCATTAAAGCGGCCAGAATGTTGGTGGCGTACGTTTAATGGGTGAATAATATTTTCCCTCTATCAACGTCGGTTCGCCGAGGAGGTGGGCATCCTCGGCCTCTGTATTCTCCTCGGCGCGGGCCTTGGGCCGGATATGGAGTGGGCCGGGGTTGTTTAAATATTTGGGGCCCCACAAATATTATTTTTTCATTCATCTATACTACTATTTAAGGGGCTTCCTCTGTTTGGATTCCACATTTTTTATGCCTAAAATACCCTTATGATACCCACTTACAAGTTTTCAACTAACGGGGATAGATATGTAAATTAAAACTTCTATACTTTAAGACCCACAAACTCACGTACGCTTTGCAGTTTCTATCTCACTTTCTATCTCTCATTCTTCTTCAAATTCAAGACATTTAGTTTAGCTCTACATCCTCTTTTCTTTTTCTTCAGAGAGCTCCAACAAATTTTCAGGTTCTATCTTTTGCAAGTTCCTTTTTGTTTTGTTTTTTTTTTGTTTATTTATGATTGACTTTCTTTGAGTTCTGATTTTTTTTTCCTTATATGTATCACACACAAATTTTTTGAATTACATTGAGGAGTCATTGGAATGGAATATTTTGAAATTCTATATTTTGCACGTTTCTTTTCTTTTCTTTTCTTTATTATTGACTTTCTTTGAGTTCATACTTCCATAGTTGTCAAGTATTCATTGTCTAAGGAGTACTTACTTTTGGGTGAATGTGATTAGGGATTGAAGGGTGTTTGAGGGTGTTTGACTTTGAAATTTCAACAAAGAAGGTTTGTGCTTGAAATGTCCTTATGTTACTCTCTTTCTCTCAATCTATTTGATTATCTGATTGTTCTGTGTCTACTCTTGACTGTCGCAACCCCTTTCTATCTCTACGATGGACTTATTGATTTTCAGCATATTTCCAGTTCCAGGTATTGGCTCTACTTTCATATTAAATTTTTAAATTTTGATTTTTTTATTTATTACACATGAATCTGGTGGGTGTTAACCTGTTGGGCTTTCGTTCTATATGAGTTCTATGATTGAAATTGTAAATGGGTTTTTTTTTTTTTTTTTTATATACGCTACATTTTATTTAACAAAATTATTAATTTTAGTTTTTTTTAGAATGATATTTTGTACACGCTACATTTTTTTTTTTTGGAATGATAAACAATTTTTTTTTTGTATTACAGTTGCTAATCCTCCTATCCATTCATCAGTACGTTAATTATTTTCATGTGATGAAGGTTTTTTTTTTTTTTTTTTTAAAGAACATGTGATGTACGTTTTAAAACAAATTCAAATAAAACATTTAATAATTAGCTATTTATTTAAATTGTTGATGATGTGGTGATAAGATTTTAAAGACTCCATCATAGAGTTAAACTCTAAAAAATCTTTATCTTTATTTTCAACAATTTTATTAGGATTTTCAGAAAAAATTATCTCCTCAAAATTTAAATCAAACACAAACTCTAACAAACCTATACTACTGGGATGAGTTTGTATTTGTGAGAAGTTACGTGGGTAGATAATTGATAGAGCATGATTTGAATGTGGGGATTTTTTTTTTTGGTTGATGAACGTGGGGAGTGTTTTGGTGTACTGGGAGTGTCTTTTTTTTGGGTGGCTGAGGTAGTTTTTTTTTAAAAAAAGAATGTGGGATAGTATTTCAATGTGGGTAGGAATTTATTTAGTATATATATAAATCTATCCATGTACTATTTTAAAAAATCCTACTTTTAATCCCATATTAAACATGTCACGTTTTCCATTTAAAAAAAAAAACCCACATTGAAAAAACTGTTTCTTCTATCCATGTTTAAATTTTAAACCTTTTTAAAAAATTCATAATTTTTAAATAGATAATTCATAAATTCTCATCACACCCTTAGATTTTTTTGTGATTGGAAAATGTAGTAACCCCAAAGTATAATAAATGCTCTAAATTAACCCTTATCCAAAAAATAGAAGAGCCTCTGAGCACGCGCGTGAGCGCGTGCTTAGAGGCTAGTTATTTATTATTTTTTTAACAACTATACATCTTTCAACATTTTTTTATTCAACACTTAATTATTATAATAAAAAAAATGCATTTGAAGAATGAACAGTAGCCCATCAAGTCTAATGGGTTACTGTTCATGAGCAAAAAAAAAAGAAAAAGTTTACGAATTTGCTGGAGGAGGAACAGTACACATGTTCTTCAAATTTTAGCCAAAAAAACATGCATACCGCATCTGTTGGAGATGCTCTTAGGGACCAAATCTTGATTGAACTGGAACTATGGCAAATATACTCAAGCAATGTGGTTGTGCATTTCAATTTTTTATTATTTATTTGCATTTCTCGAGAATGAATGAATATAACTGATGATAGTTGTATGAGTGAAAAAAAAAGAAACAATGAAAAAATTTATAAAAAAAATTGATATTATAATAAAATATAATTTAGAATAGATAATCTGAGTGTTTTGAAAAAAAAAATTAGATAAAAAAAATGTTCTTATACTAAAATAAACAAAAATAAAAATAAAAATTATATGAGTTGATGCGAATATTATAAATAAGCAATAAAACGAGGGTATGGTAGGGAATATAAAATTCTGATTTGACACATCGAGCATATGGTAAAATTGAGGGAGATCCCTCCTAATCTCTACCCCTGACCCTGAGCACACCTCTGAAAAGTAAGGTCCTGTGGTATAAAATGAGGGAACTGAAAAAGGTACACAAATCTCCTATGAATAATCACTTACCTAATACATCGATGTTGATAACACCCCATGAAGAAAAATAAAATAAAACAAGCATACAAAGACATCACATATGAGCTGGACCAAGCTGGCTTCAAACATATGTACACCTTAGAAGTATGTTAGGCTTTTCACCTTACGACGAAAGCCTACCAAATCAAATCGTATAGGGATCGATGAATGAAGGAGTGAATAGATTGGGGTTAAAAATAAAAAATAAAAAATCAGCCCCCCCCTTAACCTCAGTTCTCTGACTCTGACCTTTTTCTCTCTCTCTCTCTCTCTCTCTCTCTCTCTCTACACTAGCTGGTTTGGTGAAAGGGAAACAAGCCAAATCCCTTTCAAGAAATTCGTCAATTTTAGCACTAAGTAATGAATCTGGCACAGAGAAAAAGAAAAACATACTCTTTTTTTTTTTTTTGCTTTGCCTATACATATCAAAGTAATAAATTCTTTTGGCAAAATGATGCTCTGTCTTGTTTTTTCAATTTCTACAGTAAGTAACTATTTCACATGGGCGATTTTGCTGGTGTTTACTCATATGGGGCAATTGTAAATGGATCATGACTGAGATTTTTCTTTTTTTTTTACAGGCTGGTCAGAGAGTTAAATTGTCAGTTCATAACAAAAGTGTTACTTCAGTAACTTTTGCATTTTTTTTTTTTTAAAACTTTCACTTTTGCCTTTTTTTGTAAGCCAAAAATAATTGCCTAATTCTTAGGATAAAGTTTCTTTTCAAGCTCACTTGGAAAGGAATTCTTTAAACTTTTCAAACTAGCTTGAAAATAAATTCTTTAAACTTTATATATATATATATATTATTTTTGGATTTTGAATGGTTTCTCTGCAAATTAATTTAGAAAAAAAAAAAAAAACTCTGTTCCAATTCTCACATCTTATTATTTTTGTTTTATGAATAGTGAATCAAAGGCTTGGGCTAAGGTTCTCTTGTTACTTGTTAGGCATTTTGCTTGGTCGAGCATGCTATTTTCTACAACTTACCACATTAAAATTTTCAATTATCCCTTTAATATCTTTCAATGTATTAAAAATATGGTAAATTATGTATTTGGTCCTTATCTTTTACACCATATTTTAATTTGATTCCTAATATTTCAATTTTGTTAATTTGGTCTCTAACATTTCAATGTCGTGCCAATTTAGTCTCTGTCGTTATCTCCTGAATGTAAATTGCTAACATAGTTAACAACCAAAATAAAAAATAAATTTTCGTTGATGTGGAAATAAACTAATTTTTTATTTTGACCATTTACCATGTCAACAATTTCTATCTAAGAGATAACGATAGAGACTAAATTGACAAAAATTAACAAAAATTATAGAGTTAAAAAAGTTATGACAATTGTGGAACCAATGTATTTGCTTAGCAAATTCACTCATCCACAATAAGATATTTGAACCCCAATTTTGTTTAAGAAGTGTAATTCTCTCAATTTCAAGTGAAATAAAGAGAGTATTTTACTGTTGAAATTTTATTTTTTTATATCCAACAAAGCATATACAGTCAAATCATTTAAATTTTTTTTTTTATAAAAAAAATAGAGATATGGATACACCTTTAGATTCATGGCTTTTAAATCAAATCGTGAAGTGGATTCATCAAATAGAGATTATCATTTTTTTATGTCACCTCAAACCATTGACCGAAGAGACTTGTGTAATAAAAGAAATTAATTTCAAAGGCCTACAAGGGCCGAACCCAAAAAAGTTTAGTTTGGACCCAAGAAACATATGGCTAAAAGAGACCTAAAAGTAGCCTAGTTGGGCCACAAATTTCATGTCCAAACAATCCAACTAACGAAATATTAGGCAATGGGGGGATCCAAAATGCTCTCTCTTGCAGGCTGGCATCATTACAATGATGCAATAGAAAATTGAAATAATTGAGATATAAAACAGGGAATCAGGGCTATATCCCCAACGTGGAGACCTTATTATTGCATGAATAGTTGATACACCCCCACTAAGAGGTTACTACTAATCAATTGGTCTGACCTTGTTATCCACTAATCAATACTATATTTCATCTTCATTTTGCCCTAGTCACAAGTTTGTCAACAAAATAACAATTTAGAACCATATTTTATAAATTATCCCATGACTTGTGGGAAAGGACTGAAAAGACGTCAATGAGAATTAGGAACGAACAATGGAGTCAATGGACCGTTGACATAGTTTATGATAATCATATTTTTTAAATACTTAATATTTAAAGTAAGATTTGAGATCGCTTTCTTGCAAGAATTAGGAACGAGTTCAGATTGGTAATGTGCCCCTGTTCGATGATGGAGCTAATAGCAAATTGGCATCTCAATTCTGAAATTATATTCAAATTTGTTAGTGGAGTGACTGATAATGAGAAATAGAAGAAAAAAGTAGACTTGCAACAAAGAAGTGGTCAAGTTGAAGTCGTCCAGGTTACACATATAATTAACAAACAAAACTCCAACTCCAGCACCTATCAAATTTGGCACAGTTACCTAACCAAAGAGAAAAAACACAGACCGATAACGTTGTTTTGGTCATCTTTTATGCATTGGCATAATTAGTTTGACACGGCACAGAAAGAATAAAAAACATTTTGATGGCACGGTCTTGAAAGGTAGAGCAAAAGTCAAGTAAGGGTACTAATTATATAAATCTTTACAGTTGTAGAGATTTTGAGTAGGTCTGCGAAAAGTGTTTTAAGGGGTTAAAAGTCTTTTAGTTTCTCTGAAGAGTTTTAAAAGGGTCCTTAAAGTTTTAAAAACAAATTTAAGACAAACAGGAAATCTGGAGCTTTCAACTTTCAAGTGTTCTCATTGTTCATACTTTATAAATTTAAAACTTTAAATTTTTTTAGTATTGATCCATTACATGAAATTCGGTTGTAATAAATTTTAAGTTTGGGTATCATTAACAGGTGGGATGTTTTACACTGTCCAATAAAAAATTGTCATATGCTAGATGGTTAGATTTATATATAGGATATTTTACATTGTCCAATAAGAAATTGTCATATGCTAAATGCTTAGATTTAAATTTTAATATATCCTACCACATCTAATAACATTTCAATAAACTCCCAATATGGTTAGATTTATATATGGGTATTAGGATTAATTGAGTGTGGTTGTGTTTATTTTTAAATATATGGTAAGATAATGTGGCATGTTAAGATTGAAAGGGTAAAACATGGATTTTACACCACATTTTTACAAAATTTAATTTCTTTTAGAAAGTCTTGACATCACTTTCGTGAAAAATATAAAAAATCGTAAAAAAATAACTATTTTTTTCTTTTCTTATAAAAAATTTCTAAAAATATTTCATAAACTAATACCCTTAAAGCATCGGTTAACATTCTCCCTTCAAGTTTATTGATTTACTCTCATCGTAAGATTTGGTTAAAGTTTGTAATGGACGCTGATGCTCAAAGTATTGAATTTAGAAGCTCACAAAATCCTGTGTTATTAATTTAATATTTATTACTTCTTGATTTCATAATGCTAAACTGTGGTGACTTATTATTATTATTATTAGCTCTGTATCTCTCTTAAAATGGATGACAATATTAAGTGTTATTTTAAAAAATAAGTATGGATATCTATGTCAATTTATTATTTCTAGGCTTTTAGTCCATTGACTTTTACTTCAATTGTCAAATTATTCTTTAAGGTTTAATTTTTATCAATTTAATTTTCCAATTTATCAAAATGAATTAATTTGGTCCTTAACTCCTTGTGTCAAAATCTGATACGAATGAAGCCATTTAAACATTTCATAATTTTAATTTTTTTAATAATACTCATCAAATATTAAGATCTACTAAATGATACATCTCATGAATATTTTCAATTACAATTTTAATAATAAAAAAAGAATGTTTAAGTAACCCATTAACTAACAAATTTAAATGAAACGACCATATTGACTCATTTTTGCAAACTAAGGGATTAAATTGATAAAAAATTAAACTTATGGACTATATTGACAATTGAAGTAAAAGTCAAGTGGCTAAAGTTAATTTTAGTCTTATTTCTCTCTCTCTCTCTCTCTCTCTCTATATATATATATATATATATATAATACATTAAAAAGCTTTAATACTGAAGCCTGAACTTCGAACTTGACTTAAATAGGTTTTCCAATTTTAAAAGAAAATTTTTGCTTAAATACCTTAGTTATTGTGTGTTTGGGCGTGGTATTACTATTTATAACTGAATTTGGGCAAAGTAGGCATTTTTAAATTCTACAACTTACAATTTAATTATGTGTTTAACAAATATTAAGAATAAAAAATGTAAATTTCTCCTAGAACTTGTAGGCTTTAAATTCCAACTACAAGTGATGCCTAGATAGATGTCATTTTCGAAAATTGACGTTGAGAGGCTCTCTTTCAAACAGAGAGAGGGATTTAGAGCATATGGAATCAAACAACTTTACGATTAGAACCTTAAGTTGTTTCATTCAAAAGGATTGGAACTACATTGTTTCATGCTTAGAGCTAGAGTTAGAACCTTATTATTTCGCGTTAAAACTAGAGTCAGAAGAGCACTAGCAGGAACAATTGTCGATACTAATGGTGATGGCGATATCAAAATCGACGCTGAAGATTTCTATTTGTTTATGTTGACATGATTACTGAGTTATTGATATGAAATTAGTTAACTCAATGAATATGCAAAGATTTACAAATTCTAGTTATATTTGAGCTATATCCAACAATGAAATTTGTGATGGATGAGATTTGAAATGATAGGAATGTAAATTCTTTCCTCCGAAAATTTCAAAGGAATTAATTTTTTTTTCTTATCCAAACAGATGGTAAAGTGTTTCAAATACCTAATACAAGCACTTAAATAGGACAACTGGATACGCAGCCTGAAATTACACCTATAAGCCATGTTCATCATGGCAATATTGTTAGCAACACAAAATACTAGGCTTGGCATAGCTACTTAGATTTTTTTTTTTTTTTTTGAAATGCCTACTTAGTTAGGGGTTTGGCTTAAGTATAGTGAGCCAATAGATTGTACCCGACTTAAATTAAACACATGTCCAAATTTGATTATGTGTCCACAATGTGGACCATCTCGTGTATTGAAGCACTAGAGGGAAGCTTTGTCCCTTAGAGCACTGGTATAAGTGTCTGTATAATAGAAAAAATACCATATTTTAATTAACCAATTGAAAAATTCACTCACATCAAACTATGCAAAATTGTGTAAAAATACATGGTTGCTACAGTAATCATATAAATTTACACTGGCATAGTGAGAGCAATTACACCAGTCTGTGCAAAATTTCTTGCCTATTTTAGCATAAGAATCCACTTTTTCTATTTTGCATAGCCACTTATCCAAAACTTCCACATCAGTTTGCCTATTCTACCATTTATTTTATTTAAATAATCATTTTTCTCACTTTTTTTTTTTTTAATTTCTCTCAACTCCCTTTTAACTAATATGAAAACTCTCCCTCTCCATTCTTGAAGACACTGCCGCCTCCATGGATGAAAACTTGCCTCTCCCTCTCTCCCTCACGGTTATATGTCTCTCCCTCTGTTTAAACCCTTAAGCTGCCACAAGCATCCTTCTCTGCAAGCACAGAAATTCGTTCCAGTCGACCTAAAAACTCTGATCTCCTCCACAAGTACTGAGACTCGTTCCAATCGACTTCCAAGCACCAACTCACATCCACAAGTTCGCAACAATGCTTTCTCTATCTCTGTTGGTGTGTGGGTGTGTTTGATTTTTGATTGATTTTGTAGTCATATTTTTATGTATTGTAATGTTGTGGTGGTGGGTCTATTTGCAGTGGTGGGATTGTGTGTGGTTGGTGGTGCTGGGTATGTTTGCGGTGGAGGGTCTGTGTGTGGTTGGCGGTACTAGGTTGCAGTGCTGGGTTGCGTTGATCAGTTGTAGAGATTATGGGTTTAAGAGAGAGAAAGTCAGGGGAAGAGAGAGAATGTGAAGGGAGAGAAAAAAAAAATTAAAACAATATATAGAAAGCACTGATGTGGGTGTATTTTTGGGTAAAATGTGAAAAACTATCATCTTTTTCTATTTTAGAATAACTGATGTGGTTGCTCATACATTATTAATTTTGCATTTAGTTTTTTTATTTTTATTTTTACGTATTTCGAGGGTAAAAGAATATAGTGGATAGTGGTTGTTATGTGTAAAAAAAGATAAATAATTATAAATGAGAAAAGTTAACAGATGCTCTGAGAGCATTGATTTAGAAAAAAATTTCAAAATTTTTTTTATAGGAAAATAAAAAAATAACATAAATTTTTTTTTATTTTGTTGCAGCTTTTTTATATTTCCCATAAAAGTGATATCAAAACTTTTCTAAAATAATTTATTAACAATTTTCCTAGGAGCACCCGTTAACATGACCTGTGGGGGAGATAGTCCAACGCCATATGTTGGGCCTGAGGCCCAGTTCAGATAGGGCCCTCTGTCCGAAGAGGATGAAAGTATCAATGCTTTGCCACCCCGGTGGAGAAACAATCCATAAGGGACAGACGCATCATCCGAAGACAATCTAATTGGGCCGAAGGGACCTAACTCACCGGAGCTGTCCAGTACTTGATCGAATAGATATGCCAAAGACCCCCACACCAGAGCTGATCTTCGAGCACGTCCAAAAGCAAGGCTATCATGAAATATCTCATCAGTAAAGCTGCCACCGCCACATTTAATGCACTGCAGCAACTTTCCTGGCCGCATTTATGTGGAGAAGACACCTGAACAATGTATCTTCACCCACCACCACTCACTGGGGATTAAAGCAAACGGCTGATGTGACTAGTACTTGAGTGGGCACCTAGATGGAGGGCAAGTGTGCGGTGGAGATGAGAGGAGAATGTATATATAAAGGAAGCAAGACTCACAGAGAGAGAGGGAGAAAAAATTGTATTCATTAAGTCTCCAAATATAAAAGCTCTTCGGACTGAGGAAATTGCTTTCAAACACTAGTCCAAATCTTTTTTACTTTGGTCAGCCTCCATGAACCGTCGCTAAATCCAGACCCAGCCCAGTTGTTTAACCCATACTCTACAAATTTATTGTTGGGCACTTGTTGGGCTCACAACCCAGAGAGTTGATACCGGGCCCAACAAAAACCGACCCCACAATTGGCGCCGTCTGTGGGAAAGCAGCTCGAGCAAAGGTGGAAGCAACACCTCAAAAGATGGCTGAACCAAGGCAACGGCCGGCGGAGTCCAGGTCAAACCAGCACACCGACCCTTTTATTCATCTGGAGCGGAGGCGCGATCGCGAGGGTAGTCTACACACCACGCGCGTGGGCCAAAACCAGTCACAGGGAGAGAGCCACATGTCCCATGCAGAGGAAAACCAAGCCATGCAGTTGGAGATTCAGAGGTTGAAAAAAGAGTTGCGCCATGCAAAGAGGAAACGCACTTCCTCATACTCAGATGATGATTCTGAAGACGAGCGGGACGAGGATTACAGGCGGAGATCTCGAACACCGGTCAGTGAGCCTTTCCCCCATAAGGAAGCATGCAATCACGAGAAGAACCCTCAGGGCTCTCCTCCGAGGGGCGCAGGGAACGATGCCATGAGCAAAGCTCTGGCTCAGGTCTCCAGGTCTCCCTTTGCACGTAATATTGAGGGTGCCAGACTTCCCAGGCGTTTCCACCAACCTACATTCACTATCTACAATGGCCGGACCGACCCAGTGGAACATGTAAGTCATTTCAACCAGCGGATGGCAGTCCACTCCAGGGACGAAGCCCTGATGTGCAAAGTTTTCCCCTCCAGCTTGGGGCCAATAGCCATGAGGTGGTTTGACAACTTGAAAGCAAATACTATTAGTTCTTTCCAAGAGCTGACCCAGGCTTTTGGGTCCCGTTTCGTCACGTGCCGAAGGGTTCCTCAGTCCGTGGCCTCTCTGTTGTCCGTCTACATGAAAGGGGGTGAGACCCTGAAGTCGTACTCGGATAGATTTTGGGAAACATACAACGAGGTAGGAGAAGACTGTGAATTGATGGCTGTCGAATCTTTCAAACTAGGCCTCCCCACTGAACATCTCTTAAGAACGTCATTGACGCGCAAGCCTGCTATCAGTATACGCCAATTGATGGATAGAATCGATAAGTACAAAAGGGTTGAGGAGGATCAACAGCAAAGCAAGGGAAAGGAGAAGGTTATCCCCCAGGAAGGGAGGGATTTCAGGTCGGACAGGCAGAACCACAACAGGCCAAGGAAGGACTGGGCTGGACAAAGCATTACGAACCACCAGAGGGTCAATGCGGTTTTTCGTGAACCAGTGCACCAGGTCCTGGATAAAATAAAGAACGAGCCGTTCTTCAAGAGGCCGAACAAGATGGTGGGGAACCCTGAGAGGCGCAATCATAATCTGTACTGCCAGTATCACCTGGACCACGGGCACACTACTGAGGAGTGCAGGAGCCTGTGGGACCACCTGGATCAGCTGGTCGGCGAGGGCAGACTGAAACACCTCCTACACCACTCGTATGGTAAAGGAGATCAAGCAGGCGCAGGTCCCAGGGGGAGCAACTTTGCGAAGCCTCCCTTAGGGACAATCAATGTCGTATTTGCCGCGCCAGGGAGGACGGGGTCCCGCCCGTCCAGAGTACTGTCAGTTGCTCGGACACCTTCGGAATGTGTAGGCAGAGAGCCGAAGAAGCAAAGAGCGGACGTTCCAGTTCTGGGATTTTCGGAGGACGACAAAAAAGGGACTATCCAGCCGCATGATGATGCCCTGGTAGTAACTCTCAGAATCGGGGGGTACGACGTGAAGAGGGTAATGGTAGATCAGGGCAGCGCCGCAGAGATCATGTACCCAGACCTATACAAGGGGCTGAACTTGTCCCCCGAAGACTTGACTCCATACAGTTCCCCTTTGGTCAGTTTTGATGGCAAAGTGATCATTTCGAAGGGCCAGATCAGACTGCCTGTGCAAACCGGTCCAGAAACAGTTGAAGTCGACTTTATAGTGGTGGATGCCTATTCACCCTACACCGCTATAGTAGGCAGACCTTGGCTTCATACTCTCGGGGCAGTGTCCTCCACACTGCACCAAAAGATTAAATATCCGTCCGAAGGAGAAGTCGAGGAGATCCTAGGGGATCAGGCCATGTCAAGGCGATGTCTAGTGGCAGCCATACAGCACGAACGACATGCTGAACCCTCAAGCTGTAATAAGGGGAGTTTATAGCAATTAAAACCTCCGGCGCCGGACGCCGAGGCCTCGACCGAAGAGGCAGTGTGCGAAAACTTAACGAGGGTTGTTGTTGGTGACGATCCAGAGAAGTTTTTTCAAGTTGGATCCATGCTTCCCCCTCAGGAAAGGGAGGAGTTGATAGAGTTCCTCAGGGCCAACGTTGACGTATTTGCCTGGGACCCCGCGGATGCCCCAGGAGTAAGTCCAGAATTCATCTGCCACCACCTAAACGTTAATCCCACTATCATCCCTAAAAAACAGCCACTCCGACGACCGTCGAGAGAACACGCTGACGCGGTCAGGGATGAAGTGATGAAACTCAAGCAGGCAGGAGCCATTAAAGAGATCTTCTACCCTGAATGGCTGGCTAACACGGTGGTAGTGAAAAAGAAAAGTGGGAAATGGCGGGTGTGTGTGGATTTCACCGACCTTAATAAAGCTTGTCCGAAGGATCCGTTTCCAATGCCGAAGATAGATCAATTAGTTGACGCTACTGTAGGGCATCCTCGGATGAGTTTCTTAGATGCCTTTCAAGGTTACCATCAGATACCCCTGGCTCTCGCCGACCAAGAGAAAACTTCCTTTGTAACTCCTGTAGGAAATTACCACTACAAGGTAATGCCATTCGGCTTGAAAAACGCAGGGGCTACCTATCAGAGGATGATGACGAGGATGTTTGAGCCACAGCTGGGCAAAAGCATGGAGGTTTATATTGACGACATGGTGGTCAAAAGCAAGATTGTTGCCGAACATGTTGGGGATCTCAGTAACATATTCGAAGTCCTGAGGGGACACAGACTGCGTTTGAATGCCTCTAAATGCTCTTTTGGTGTTGGATCAGGCAAATTCCTGGGGTATATGGTCACACACAGGGGAATCGAAGTCAACCCCGATCAGATAAAGGCCATCAACAACTTGCGAGCTCCTCGGAATCCCAAGGAGATTCAGAAGCTAACTGGGATGACCGCTGCCCTTAATCGGTTCATTTCCAGATCGGCAGACAGGTGTAGGCCTTTCTTCTCGCTAATCAATAAGTGGAAGGATTTTGAATGGACGCAGGAATGTGCTACTGCCTTCCAGCAACTTAAAGACTACCTGGCTAAGCCCCCCATCATGTCCAGTCCCCAGCCAGACGAAGTCTTGTTTGCTTACATTGCCGTGGCCCCTAATGCTGTAAGCTTGGTGCTGATCCGAACGGACTGTGGAGTGCAAAAGCCAGTTTACTACGTGAGCAAGTCGCTGCAAGAGGCTGAAATCCGCTATTTGCCATTGGAGAAAGCCATCCTGGCCGTTGTGTTGGGTACTAAGAAGCTGCCCCATTATTTTCAAGCTCACACTGTTATAGTCCTTACTCAGCTCCCAATCAGAGCCGTACTCCGAAGCGCCGACTACACTGGTAGGATTGCTAAATGGGGGACGATGCTAGGGGCTTTTGACATCAAGTACATGCCGCGCACATCAGTGAAGGGCCAGGTCCTTGCGGACCTGGTCGCCGAGTTCACAGAACCACATTTAGAGGAAGCAGCACCACCTCTAGGCGCGGCAGGAAGGCAAGTCAGTACGATCGCGTCACAAAGCACATTGCCCTGGCAAGTGTATGTAGACGGCGCATCGAATCAGAGGGGCTCAGGCGTAGGGCTAGTGTTAATATCCCCCGAGGGAATCATCATCGAAAAAGCCTTAAGGCTAGACTTTTCAGCAACGAATAACGAGGCAGAGTATGAGGCTCTACTGATGGGGATGAAGATGGTACGAAGGATGGGAGGAATATCCGTCGAGATATCCTCGGACTCAAGGTTAGTCGTCGGCCAGGTGCTGGGAGAGTTTGAAGCAAAAGATGAGAGGATGCAGGGATATCTAAACCTGGTCAAGTCCCTACGGTCAGAGTTTGAATGTTTTACCCTACGGCACATACTTAGGAGTGGCAACACGCACGCTGATTCCTTAGCTACGCTCGCCACCTCTTCGGCGCAAGAATTACCAAGGGTTATCCTGATTGAGGACGTGCAGAGACCCACCGAGTTAAGAAAAAAGCCGCCCCAAGTCCACTGTATCGCAGCCAACCCATGCTGGATGGACCCCATCATCAAGTTTTTGAGGGATGATGTGTCGCCCGAAGAGACGGGGGAAGCGGACAAAATACGGAGAAAAGCTGCAAGGTTCTGGCTGTCCGAAGACCACAAACTGTACAAACGATCTTATTCTGGCCCGTATTTGATGTGCATGCGCCCCGAGGCGGCTGAATCACTGTTGGAAGAACTGCATGAAGGAATCTGTGGGAGCCATACTGGTGGAAGATCCTTAGCTCACCGAGCCATCACTCAAGGCTATTGGTGGCCAAATATGCAGAGAGAGGCACACGAGTACGTTAAAAAGTGTGACCAGTGCCAACGTTTTGCGCCGAGCATACACCAACCTGGTGGTACCCTTAATCCGCTGTCCAGCCCATGGCCTTTTGCTCAGTGGGGATTGGATATCGTAGGACCTTTCCCTAAGGCAGCAGGAAACAGGAAATTCTTACTGGTCGGAACGGACTATTTCACCAAGTGGGTGGAAGCTGAGCCTCTAGCAAATATAAGGGACGTAGACGTGAAGAAGTTCGTTTGGAAAAACATCGTCACCAGATTTGGAGTTCCCCATACCCTCATCTCGGATAACGGGCTTCAATTCGATAGCAAAGCTTTCAGAAGCTATTGCAATGAGCTGGGAATCACAAATAGATACTCCACCCCCGCCTATCCCCAGGGGAATGGGCAGGCCGAAGCCACCAATAAAGTCATAGTTAGTGGGCTAAAGAAGAGGCTAGACGATGCGAAGGGCAGGTGGGTAGAAGAACTGCCCCACGTGTTGTGGGCATATAGAACCACGCCTCGCAGGTCCACCGGTGAAACCCCTTTTTCAATGACCTATGGAGCTGAAGCCGTTATACCCCTTGAGACTAAATTCCCAACCTACAGAACTAGCTCTTTTGAACCAATCAACAACGACAGGCAGCTAGAAAAGGGCTTGGATCTGATTGAAGAACGAAGGGAAAACGCCATGGTCAGATTGGCGCACTACCAGCAGAAGTTGAAACAGGGCTATGACATCAATGTGAGGTTGAGACCCCTTGAGCCTGGTGACCTGGTCCTAAGGAAGGTGATAGGTACTACAAAGAATCCAGCATGGGGAAAACTAGGTCCGAACTGGGAAGGTCCGTATCGTATCACTTCGAGGGCCGGCATTGGAGCATACTTCCTGGAAGACCTGGATAATCACGTAGTGCCCCGGCCATGGAATGTAAATAACCTCAAAAGGTACTACTATTAAAAGATTTCCTCTTTCAGTCATGATTGTTCTGTTGTTATACTAGTGTTTCTCAAGTGTTTAAACTTAAATTCAGTCATGCCTGTAGTCCTCGGACCAGATGACTTGGGTTAGTTAACACTCCTTTACGATCTTTTTCTCAAGTGTTTAAACTTAAATTCAGTCATGCCTGTAGTCCTCGGACCAGATGATTTGGGTTAGTTAACACTCCTTTACGATCTTTTTCTCAAGTGTTTAAACTTAAATTCAGTCATGCCTGTAGTCCTCGGACCAGATGATTTGGGTTAGTTAACACTCCATTACGATTCTTCTCAAGTGTTTAAACTTAAATTCAGTCATGCCTGTAGTCCTCGGACCAGATGATTTGGGTTAGTTAACACTCCTTTACGATCTTTTTCTCAAGTGTTTAAACTTAAATTCAGTCATGCCTGTAGTCCTCGGACCAGATGATTTGGGTTAGTTAACACTCCATTACGATTCTTCTCAAGTGTTTAAACTTAAATTCAGTCATGCCTGTAGTCCTCGGACCAGATGACTTGGGTTAGTTAACACTCCATTACGATTCTTCTCAAGTGTTTAAACTTAAATTCAGTCATGCCTGTAGTCCTCGGACCAGATGACTTGGGTTAGTCAACACTCCTTTACGATCTCTTTCTAGTGTTTAAACTTAAATTCAGTCATGCCTGTAGTCCTCGGACCAGATGATTTGGGTTAGTTAACACTCCATTACGATTCTTCTCAAGTGTTTAAACTTAAATCCAATCATGCCTGTAGTCCTCGGACCAGATGATTTGGATTAGTTAACACTCCTTATCGTTTTCCACAAGTGTTTAAACTAAAATCCAATCATGCCTGCAGTCCTCGGACCAGATGATTTGGATTAGTTAACACTCCTTATTGTTTTCCACAAGTGTTTAAACTTAAATCCAATCATGCCTGTAGTCCTCGGACCAGATGATTTGGATTAGTTAACACTCCTTATCGTTTTCCACAAGTGTTTAAACTAAAATCCAATCATGCCTGCAGTCCTCGGACCAGATGATTTGGATTAGTTAACACTCCTTATTGTTTTCCACAAGTGTTTAAACTAAAATCCAATCATGCCTGCAGTCCTCGGACCAGATGATTTGGATTAGTTAACACTCCTTATCGTTTTCCATAAGTGTTAAACTTAAAACCATTCATGCTTGTAGTCCTCGGACCAGATTATTTGGGTTAATTAAACACCTTTACGTTGTTAGACTTAGCGTTCATGTGTAAACTTAGAATCCAACTATGCTCACGTAAGGCTATATTTAAATGCGCGTAAAAGAATACCATGGTTTTTATTCACCCTTGATTATCAAACTATCATTGTTAGCCATAAGTGCAACTTAGCAAACACCAGAAAAGCAATGAAGAGTGAGAAGGAAAATATTTCATTCATTAAAAAGATTGTCTTGTAAAAAAAAAAAAAAAAAAAAAAAAAAAAAAAAAAAAAAAAAAAAAAAAAAAAAACTATTACATAATCCTATTACATAATCCTAACATCCTAAGCCTTGTCTTGAGGCATTGGATCCTTTTTGGGTGGGCTACCCGCCTCTCCAGTCTGAAGGGGTGCTGGGTTTTCCTCAGTTTGGACTTGGTGCTCTTGACCGGCCGAGGGAGCTTCCGGGGCATCTGGCAGGTCACTTATATCAGGATGAATATAGATGCTCTCGGGTCGTCTCAGGGCAGACTCTGCAGGGACTCCAGCCGCATCAAGGCATTTGCCCCATGTCATAGTACAGTAGTCTCTGCACACTGTAGCGAACTCCTCGGTTAGCCTAGCTTGGGTCTCCTGCACCCCCAACATGTAGGCGGCCTGTTTCTCAGCCTCAACTGCTTCCTTGGCCAATTGAGCGTCCTCCTTAGCCACTTTAGCAGCATCCCTGGCTTTGCTCAGCTCGGCCCGCAACTCCTTCACCAACACCCTCTCTGTTTCCAGATTGGTCTGGGTGACGAACAGTTGCTGTCGTTGGTCCTCGGCCTGCTGCTCGGCATTCTTTAGGCCTGCCTCTACGTTTCTCCTCGCCTTCCCCTCCTCCTTCAGTTCCTCGAAGACGCGGGCGTAGTCGTCTTTCGCCCTGCCCAATGCCTTCTCCACCTCCTCCCTGGAACGAACCTCAGCTTGCACCTTGATGTCTTTGTCCTTGTTCCACTCCTCGGCTACAAAAATTTGCTGGGCAATCTGCATGGCAAGCAAAAACTTTTTGCGTTAAGTCAAGAGGACACACGAATGGTACAAGATGATTACTTATCTCACCATGCCCAAATCCCTTTTTAGGGACAGAAAGAGCTCCTGCTCGGTGAAGCGCCGATAGGACTCCATGTCTTTTGGGAGCAGGAGAGGCTTCTCCAACGCTTCTGCTATGCGCCCTGCTTTCCCCCCAGCATAGTTTCGCAGGGACGCATCGTGAGGGATGGCAGCGCCATCCAAGGTGAGCTTCGGAGACCAATCCCGAGTCTTTCGCCGCACGTCTGCGGCCAAATTCTCTTCTCGGCTCTCCGTAGAAGCCGCCCTTTTGCCCCTATCGTTATGGGTCGTTTTCTGCTGCTTGGGGCCCTTCGGAGGGACCACCTCCCCTTCCTCAATATCGGTTACATCCGTCACCACCCTCTTCTTCTTCAGGTCAGGCAGTGCCTTTAGCCCAAGATCTTTTGGGACTGGAGGAGGAGGAGGCGGAGGTGGAAGATTGGCCTTGGGCTGGGAGGTGCTGGTGCCAGTGGCCGCATCCGTTGTCTTCCGGTTTTTCAACAAACTGGACAGACTCTGCATGTTGTCGTCCTCGGAATCTTCTGGCTGAGCTAGATTTAAGAACGGAGCAGCCGAATGCCTGTCAAACACCTCTTCGGCAGAAAAAACCTCGACTTCCCCCGAGGTATCCTCTTCGAATCTAAACTGGTCGATCTGCTGATCAAGCGATGGGGTAGAAGAAACTCCTTCCTCCTCCGCTACCGGTTCAAGAGGAACTTGTTGAACGGGCTGAACAAGCTCTGGTATGCCTTGCGGATTAGGGTGGGGCACTGGTACGAGGTCGAAGGGGGCTAGAAACGTCTTCCTAGCAACGTCGATACGATTTATGCGGCGATCCCCTAGTGTAATGGCGTTACCTCTCGGCTGGAGCTCAGTCTTCGGGGTGTAGCCGAGGATGAGTGGGACAAATCTGAGCTGTCCGTCTTCACTCACAAAAATCTCCGACCGAAGAAGGTAGTTCAATGCCGCCGTATTCGCGAGACTCAGCCGAGGAGTTACGTGCCTCTTATCTGCAAAGATGGTGGTAAAACAGTCAGCGGAGTGCAACATGGTGAAAAGGAATTCCGAATAGCGAGAAGCAAGAAAGAAAGCTCAAGGGGGAATATCCCACCTGGTGCTCCTGGCGTGGTTGGGCAATGAATCCCATCATGCCAGGCACCCGAGACGATGAGGTAATCGTCCTTCATCCCTTTGTTGGACTTGGGAAGACCGGAGAAGAGTCTGACGATATCGGACCGGGACCTTAGATAGTATCCCGCCCCTTTTTTGGTACGACATTCGTACATATGTACCACGTCGTGCCAAGTTAACCCCAAGCCTAAATGGCGGTTTAGGTCGTCAACTGCACCTAAGACCCTAAAGGTGTTGGGTGCGCACTGGTCAGGGCTAAGCCTATGGGCGGTAAGGAAACTTCTGGTGACTGGACCCATGGGAATGGTTATTCCCCCCTCCAGGAAGGCGATGATGGGGATTGTCACCTCACCCTCCTCTCGGTTCAGTAATAACCCCTCCGCGGAGCAATACCTCAAGCCCACCTCCTGAGGAATGCGATATGTCTCCCTAAACTTCTCTATCTGGGAAGGACTGTCCACTAGGTATTCAAATCTACCCATTGCTAACAAGGTTGGAGGAAGGGAAATGCGAAACGGCGACTGGGATAATCTACCACGGTCCGAAGAGGCAATCTGAATGTAACGCAAAAATCTCGGTGAAAGAACTTATGCAGAATCAAATCGGAGGATGAACTCTGGTGTCGCGGTGAGTTCGAAGCGGATTCTGGAACGGTTTGGAGCAGATGACAGGAAGAGTTTTGAAAGTCTGAGCGCTTGAGTTCGTCTGAAGTTCTGAAGTTTGCAAAATGAGAAGACGATCCTATCTGGGGGTTTTATATAGTGGCAGGTGAAGTGGAGGAACTTACCCCGCCCAAAAATCTTATGGAGAATCCCATCCGTTGATTTGAAATGGACCGCTAGATCTCAGGGACAAGACGCCGCCTGGAGCAATTAATGACGCCTCGGAAACGGCGCGACAGCAGCGGTTATAAAGAAGGCGCCCAAACTTACGCACGCACACGTGTGAGGACAGAGTTGAGTGCCCTTTTTTGTCAAAAATCAAAACCCCACTTTTCCTCTTCGGATGTGAAGTAAAAAGTGAAGTTTTGAGGGGCTATTGTGGGGGAGATAGTCCAACGCCATATGTTGGGCCTGAGGCCCAGTTCAGATAGGGCCCTCTGTCCGAAGAGGATGAAAGTATCAATGCTTTGCCACCCCGGTGGAGAAACAATCCATAAGGGACAGACGCATCATCCGAAGACAATCTAATTGGGCCGAAGGGACCTAACTCACCGGAGCTGTCCAGTACTTGATCGAATAGATATGCCAAAGACCCCCACACCAGAGCTGATCTTCGAGCACGTCCAAAAGCAAGGCTATCATGAAATATCTCATCAGTAAAGCTGCCACCGCCACATTTAATGCACTGCAGCAACTTTCCTGGCCGCATTTATGTGGAGAAGACACCTGAACAATGTATCTTCACCCACCACCACTCACTGGGGATTAAAGCAAACGGCTGATGTGACTAGTACTTGAGTGGGCACCTAGATGGAGGGCAAGTGTGCGGTGGAGATGAGAGGAGAATGTATATATAAAGGAAGCAAGACTCACAGAGAGAGAGGGAGAAAAAATTGTATTCATTAAGTCTCCAAATATAAAAGCTCTTCGGACTGAGGAAATTGCTTTCAAACACTAGTCCAAATCTTTTTTACTTTGGTCAGCCTCCATGAACCGTCGCTAAATCCAGACCCAGCCCAGTTGTTTAACCCATACTCTACAAATTTATTGTTGGGCACTTGTTGGGCTCACAACCCAGAGAGTTGATACCGGGCCCAACAAAAACCGACCCCACATGACCCATTAACAAATATCTTGTATATATTAGTCAAAACTTAAAAAAAAAATTAAAAAATTAATATTTTAATAAAATGTAGTGTAAAATAAATAATTTAATGTGAAGTGATTTGCAAAATGAAAAAAAAAAAAAAAAATTCTTATACTAAAATAAACATAAATTTTTGCACGATTGCTTTTAACTATGTATAATTTCATATTTTTTGTAAAATTTTGATTCGAACTGCATGGAAATGCTCTTAAAGCTTGAATTGTCATATCATTTTTTAGGAGGATTCCATCATCCTTTGGAGTTGCTCAGTAAATGGATTTCCTTTCAGAAGCCCATTGCTAGGTTCGAGGCATATTTATAACTTGTGACTAGCAGTAAAGAATCCTCGATCCTTGCATGTTATCCTCAATTATTTTTCCTTTGCACCTACCTTTATGGAACAACTCTACACCTTTCAGAAGAATTCTGCTGCTTCTTTAAATTCTTGTAATCTCGTGACTAACCTATTTTAATAATGTTCCTTTAGGTTAAGGCTTCTGTGACACGAGACTGGGCTATGATATTGACACTTAATTATTTTAAAATACATGTCTCTATACCGATCTAGTTTTTCAATATTACACTTATACTTTTTCCTTTAGAGTGGGGCGGAAATGATGGGCTCTGTTCTAATTAGTAATTATAATTGAACAAGTAAATATACATTTGTACTTAATTTCTTGTGTTTGCAACAAAAATGTTTAAAATTAAAATTTAAAATTATTTCTTCTCTAACAATTAAATTATTTTATTTTAAGAAGTAAAAAAATTGCTTTATTAAAAAACTTTAGTTTTCTTTCCTTTTCATTTTATTTTATTTGTTTCCATTTCTCAAGTATTGTAGTAGCAAGAAAATCGGTATCTACAGACTCTTACAGACATAAACTACGAATCTTTGAAAAGTTTGTATGTTTCTAAATATAATATGAACCATGATTCATTTATAAATTTTAGCGAACACGTTGTGCATTCGGATGAGCTTTAAACAAACCAAAAAGGCAAAAGTTATAATGAAACTTGCTTAAATTAATAATGTAAAAAGTTTTTACAATTTACACACTTGTTCCATGCAGGGTAAAAGCCCCACCGTACTGTAGTTTTGTTTTATTTTTTATTTATTTTTAGAGAGAGAGAGAGAGAGAGAGAGAACCACGGCTGTGGGGTAAAACAATCTGTCTCACACTGCAAAGAAATCCAATTCAATTTCGACTTAATCATTGTTTGTTTGCACTAACAACAACAAAGCATGGTTAGGAAAAGTGCCTAATTAATATAATTATAAAATAAATAAAAAATAAAAAACAAAGGAAAAGTGTCTAATCATTCATTAGAATCCTACGGTTTTAAAAAGCCGACAACCAACCCACAACAGCATATTCATGTTTTATTCCTCTCCCCAGAGAAAAATAGAAATAAAGCATATTCATGCATCTTTATAAAAGAAAAGAGACTATTATATGGAAAATTGAGCTACATGTATATGAATTATTATGAGTTCTCCAATAACAACCGTGTGATCATTGAAATCCCAATGAGATGACCTTTGCTGATATTGAAGAGGCATGAATTTGACTAACAATAGTGTATCTAGCAGGAAAAAAAAAAATCTCAATTATTAAAGTAACGAAAATGGTGAGAAATAGTATATTGCGGTGAAAGAAAATTTAGGCAAAAAACAAACAAGTCTTTTTTTTTATTTTTTGATGGGCAAATAAACAAGTCTTTATGCGTGATAGATACGAGACCCTGTCTTCTTATCTCTACTTTTGACACAGACGTTCATGAAATGTCCAAACCAATTACCGGTTCAATCCTAGGCACAAATCTTACTCAACCAAGAAAAATAAAATAAATAAACAAAATCTAGACACATTGGCAGTGGAGCCAAATCCAAGCTTCTAGACTAGTAATTAGTATTGTAATCTATGAACTAAAAATAAACCTAATTCTTATCTTTTATAAAATAAACGATTTACCAATTCAGCTTTTTGTTTATTTTATACTACATGATAACTTATTTGTTTATACATGACATAACAAATAAGTTAATTTATCTGCTTAAAACTAATTCATTTATCTATAATCTATAATATATAATTAATATTGTGCCACATAAGTTTTTGATGATGCTTCCAAATTTTACATATCATTATTCTTGTGGGGGTAAAGACCCAAGATCATATATTGGGCCTTGGGTTTTACCTGGGGATATAGTTTGTCCGAGGAGGGATAAGTAATTAAAAGAACCCCAAAGTTCAGAATTATAAAAAGTGTTCCGAGAAGATGTTCCTTCTCGGAAAAAGCTAAAAACTGGTTGGCTCTGTACTTCGACAATTTAAGTGATCCTCCAGGAGATTTTCACGACAAGGATGATCTTTATACACGTACAGAAGAGATAAGAATCCATAAATATCTAAGAGAAAAACTGTTACCACCGCATTTAATGCCCTGCATCTACTCTCCTGGCTGCATTTATGTAGAGAAGACTCCTAAACAGTGTTACACTGACAACTATAACTCACAAAAGACCAAAGGAGGTGGCTGATGAGACAGGTACTCAAGTAGCAACCCAAATGGTTGACAAGTGTAAGGTGAAGATGATTAAAAAATATATATATATATATATATATATATTGTGAGAATTCCTTCACAAAAAGGGGATCGAGAGAAAAGAAAGAATAACGGTAGCAATAAAAACACAATTTGTAATCTTCTTTACTGGATTTTATGATACAGGCCGCCTCCTCGGACATCACCTTCGTGCAAGATCATTGTTTTGGTTATCATTTGATCATATTTAAAACTCATATTAGCCGTTGTTAATTTTATAAAAACCCAGGTCTTCAACCCACTATCTACAAATTCTATTGTATTGGGTTTATTAGGCTAAAGTCTTGTACACTTTAGACTTGGGCTGCCAATCGTGACCCTACAATTCTTATATATATATATATATATATATATTTTTTTTTTTAACCTATTAGAACTTTTATTTATTTATAGAGTTTCAATCTATGACGTCTGATAATAATAATTTTGTTTTTTTTATCATCAGAACTTTGATATATCATATTTTCTTTAAATAATAGAATATTTAATTCCACATACAAATACAATCATAATAAATGTTTAACACTAAAATATATAATTGCATATAAAAACCAATTATAATAATTGTTTATTATTGACTATCATAATTATCAAATTTTATAATTAGACAACAAAATAAAAGAGAAAAAAAAAATCTTCTTACATTAAACTTTTTGTGAATTGCACGATTTACCAACTAGTAATATTAATAAGAGATCTGAAGTTCAATCTATACCTACACCAAAAACCAATTGGTATATTAGTCTGATGATAAAGAGCTATTATTATGAGTAAACGCCATAGGTTGAAACTCTTAAAAAAGAAAGAATATATATATATATATATATATATATAATTGAAGCTGTTTGACTTTTGGTTAATAATATTAATACGTAAAAAATTCGAAACCGTTTAACTTTTGGTCAATCTCATAACTCTGTATTTCGAACATTTTCTCCCTTAGAACTCTAAATATTTTGTGTGGGGTAATGTGACAATTCAGTTACAAGATTAATAACAACTCTCCATTAGAATCTTGGTACAACATATATATTTTTTAAAATAGTAGAGTATATAATTCTATATACAAACAAAATTAGGATAAATACATAATTTATATTATATAATTATTTATACAAATACAATCATAATAAATGTTTATTAATAACTACTATGAATTTCATATTTAAACAATAAATAAAAGGAAAAAAATTGTATTAATTTATATTTTTCATGTACATTGTATGGATTACTGATTAGTTTGCTTGAAAAACCTAATGTACTTATACTCTTACCAAATAAGTTAGCTAGACGTATCTATTTTTTATACGATAAATATTTTATTAAACCAATAATAAAAATAAGTTTTCCCATGTCACACATTTTGCTTGCTTGTTGGGGTTTAAAACCCTTGTTATTGATTCCGTTCCGTTCCAGCCGGAACGGCCGGAATTTTTCATTCCGGTATGCAAACCGGTACCGGAATACCCCACGTTCCACCTCGGGTCAAATTCCGGTCCATTCCGGTCCGTTCCGGTCATTCCGGTCAATTCCGGCCAATTTCGGCCGAGATGCAAATTTCGGCCGGTACCGGATTTGGCCTATTATTAAAATAAAAAAAAAAAAAAAAAAAAAAGAAAAGAAAAGAAAGAAAGAGTAAAGGTCCAATGGGTGCTAGTAGTTCTTGGGAGTTCTTTTGATGATGAATTTGATCCTTTTCTCATGGATGATGATGAGGAGGAGGAGTAAATCTTGTATTTTTTGATATTTAGTTATTGTTTTGTAAATCTTCTTATTGTGTGATGTTAAATTGATGTTTAAAACTTAAGAGTTAAGACTAAATGATTTGTATTATTTGATATTTAGTTATTTATTTATTAGAATTGACAATTTTATGTTCAACAAGAATATATATAAATTATTTTTTAAGAACCCCGAAACACCCTGAAACGGTACGCCGAAATCGGCCGGTACCGAAATATTCCATTCCACTGGACAAACCGAAACGGGGTCCGAAACGGTATTAATAACAATGTTTAAAACAAAAAACAAAGACTAAAAAGCTAAAAAGGAAGTCAACCGGGTGTAGCCTCCTTGGTCTTATTACCTATTGGTTTGGTGTCACTAACACAAAAGGTCTAAAAAAAGCCTACCAATACAAAATATTATAATACGATTTCAATAGTAAAGGCTGCCTTTTTGCCTGCTTCCTCATCACTACCATATTTATAATAATCTCATCTCAATCAAAAAAGCAACAAAAAGTTGCACCAAAATCCATTCAACTCAGCGCCCAATCACTACCGTATCTTCCCAAAAGGACACTTTGTTGATCTTTTTCGTGTTCAATTCCCATTCTATCATTCTATGTTTTTCTCCTTCTACTATTTTTCTGCACTTTTTTTTTTTTGTTACTTGCTTCAACTCAGTCTTTTAAAGAAGATCAGCTTGTTCACAAATTTGCAACAATCTTAAAGCAACCAAAAAAATAGTAAAAAGAAAGCTCTTTTTAACTAAAGAGCTGCGTTTTTTTAAGGACCCATTTCGATTTTGTTCAGGTTTTTGTATTTTGAGGTTCCTGAAAGTGTTGGTAGTAAGAGGTTTGAGAGGTTCTGTTTTGGATGGGGGCTTGCTGGAGCAATGGGATTAAAGCTGTGACTCCTTCTCTCACAGGTACCTTTCGATTTGTTCTTTTATAGTTTTAGTTTTTTTTTTTTTTTTGGTTTATAACTGCATGTAAATGCTTGATTGAGTCTCAAATTGTTAGAAACAGTCTGATGGGTATCTCTAAAATCTTCATGTCAATCATTCTATCTTCTTGTTGTAAAATGAAAAGTTTTAATTTTGTAGTAGTTGTTCTGCTTGTGACCTTTGGATATTTTGAAGTTAAGCCTTTCGAATTCAATTAATAGTTTTGCTGTGAGAGGAATCCCCTTAAACATTGTATGCTTTGAAATTGCAGACTAGATTAGTCTGAAGGATGCGCTTTATGTAAAAAAAACATTAGGATGACTTGAATTTTTGTGTTGGAAATTAGTTTTAGGGATGAATGGTGGGAATTTTGTGTCTTTTGGGGCCTAGAAAACTTCCAAGTCAAAGAATAGCGTTTGTTAACATGTCCCTGTGGCTTTTGTGTAGGGTTTAATTCAAAGAATGTGAGCAGAGATGGGAGTGGCATGAGCAATTCGAGTAGCAAGTTCTCCTATTCGGCTTCTATGCCAATGACTCCTAGGAGTGAGGGTGAGATCTTGCAGGCAACCAATTTGAAGAGTTTTGCCTTCACTGAGCTGAAAATGGCCACAAGAAACTTCCGCCCAGATAGTGTAGTCGGAGAGGGTGGGTTTGGTTCAGTTTTTAAAGGGTGGATTGATGAACATTCGATGACAGCTACCAAGCCAGGGACTGGCATGATGATTGCCGTGAAGAGGCTCAACCAAGAAGGGCTTCAGGGTCACAAGGAATGGTTGGTTAGTATTAATTCCCTCCTCAGTTCTTCATGAACTCTTTTGTGGTTTGTGCATTCTCTTGCTGTTGTAAATAGTATGTTATGAATGTAGGCCAGAGTTTTAAGTTTTACAGCAACTAAAAGGAGCTATGTAGTGTAGGGATATTTTCTGAAGTGGTTCTTATTTGGAACTGGCCATTTTCCCTTGCAATGGTTGACTTGCGCAAGCTGCCAATCCAAATGTCATTGGTTATATATATATGGAAAGACTAAAAATTCTTGAGTGCCACAACAATTAGAAAAGTCTAAAGTGAGCAAAGCAGTTAATTCTCTGTTTTATTGTTGGACATACAGGCAGAAATCAATTATCTCGGGCAGCTGCATCATCCTCATCTTGTGAAGTTGATTGGTTACTGCTTAGAAGATGAGCATCGGCTTCTGGTTTATGAGTTCATGCCTAAGGGTAGCATGGAAAATCATCTGTTTAGAAGTGAGTCCTTTTTATACTTTTCATCAATCAACCGTTTTGAAGCTAGTGAAAAGGATTAAGTGTGGTTCTGTTATTTCTTTCTGGAGGTCTATATTGGTATTAACTCGATATTATTGTTGAAGCAGGGGGGTCTCACTTCCAGCCACTATCTTGGAGCCTCCGAATGAAGGTTGCTCTTAGTGCTGCAAAGGGACTTGCTTTTCTTCACAATGCTGAAACACAAGTCATATACCGTGACTTCAAGACTTCAAATATCCTCCTTGATTCAGTATGTAGTTTGGCTAGCTTCTTGATCACATTTGTGTAATATGGTTGAGCTTGTTGAGTTTTAGGACTCAATCAGACTTATTTTTCTTTGTGCTGACCCGTTTGCTCTGACTTTACAGAATTACAATGCAAAACTTTCTGATTTTGGGCTGGCCAGGGATGGGCCAACTGGTGATAAGAGCCATGTGTCTACTAGAGTTTTGGGAACTTATGGATATGCTGCACCTGAGTATCTAGCCACAGGTATTCTTTCAAATTTCAATACATGTGTCTCTTCTTTAAAATGATTGATTATTCAAACTCTGGCTCCATTCTGTATGCTTTTGCGCATTAGGTGATGGAATGGTTTGATCAGATTTACTTTTTTATGTGATTACTCTATACAAACATGAATTTTGGTCTGAAATGAATGGTAATCTACATTTTTGGTCTACCATTAGAAGGCTTTTCAGGGCCCTGACTTTGAGAGTCAGAAAGTTGTATTGGTACTATAGAGAACTGCTGAAGCCTGTGTAAATATGTGCTTTTTTATGGTAGTGCATCAATGATGAACCTTCTCCAATGCCATGTATTGGTAGAAAGTTCATTTACATTTTGTTCATTTTTGTTTTATTGAATTAGCTTGGCCAGGTTCTACAAAGCTACCGGGCTGTTCAGTGATTAATTGCATGTTTTATTGGGCAGGTCATCTGACTGCCAAAAGTGATGTTTATAGCTTTGGAGTTGTACTTCTAGAAATGTTATCTGGTCGTCGAGCTATAGACAAGAATCGGCCATCTGGACAACACAACTTGGTGGAGTGGGCAAAACCTTACCTGAACAGTAAACGCAGGATATTTCGTGTGCTGGATACCCGTCTTGAGGGCCAGTACTCACTGGGTCGGGCCCAAAAGGCAGCTAGCCTTGCACTTCAATGCATCAATGTAGAACCTAAGAACAGGCCCAACATGGATGAGGTGGTAACAGCATTGGAGGAGCTTCAGGAGTTGAAGGACACAACAAGAAGTACTCAAAAGATGCATCATTTAAATGTTCATTGCCATTCCAATGGTGTGACTAAGTCATGCAGAAGTACCGCAGAAGAGGCTTCTAGATTGACAGTTTACCCAAGGCCTTCTGCTTCTCCCCTCTATGCTTAATGGAGGACAAGTTTTTTATACATCTGATATATCTTTTCTGTTTTGGATGAGTTTTAGCAGGATGCAGAACAGAGTTTCAGGAGTTCAGCCATGCACCATTACCATGTTTCTTCAACCAGTGTACAGTTTTTGCTTTTAGCCTTGTAATGCTTTCTCCTCTACTCCAAGAACCATTGGAAGGCCCCTCTATCTAGCATGTGGTTCAAAGAATGTGTTTGTGATGATTGAAGCCAGCGTTGAAATGTGTAATTTAGCTGATTTGAGTCTTTATGTCACTTTGGGACTTGAGGTGATCATGTTTGCTCTTGCGGAGTTGGAGATATATAGCCCAACATGTTATATGACAGCCATATTTTTGTGAAAGCACCTTTGTGTTACCTTTATAATCTCTATTTCTTTAGTGAAACTTTCTTTTCCTTGTTCATGGACATAGCCTAGGTAGTATGGACACAAACACGACATGGGACCACAAATCTAAGAAAATAGGATGCATAATATGACGATTAAGTAATTAATTAATGGTTCGTTTGGATTGAGAAGGAAAGGAGAATAGAGTAGAGTAAATTTGGCCCAAAATTAACTTATTTTTAGTCGACTTTATTCTACTTCTCATTCTTCCTCTCTCAATCCAAACGGGGCTTAAGGATCATATTAACAGTGCATTTAGGGCAACTGTTAATAAACCATTTTAGGAAAGATTTTACACAACTTTTATAGGAAATAGAAAAATGTGTCAAAACATTAATTACTTTTTTTTTCTATTCTCATAATATTTTTTTTAAATGGTTTATTAACAAATGCCCTTAGGATATTCATTAACATTTCTTATTAATTAATTTATAACTTTAGGTTTACTTTATTTATTGATAGGAATATTTATTTTAAACTTTTAAAATAAATATCATCAAAATTGACAAACACACTAAAGACATGCATACAAGAGTGTATTCAACGTGTTTGACATGGATACGTCTGATATGGACATGTTAGGGACTGGGGGCGCCCCGCGGGGGGGGGGGGGGGGGGGGGGGGGGGAGTGTCGAATTAGAGTCTCCATGCTTCTTCGACCTAATGTCAAACCATATAAAATTTTATTTTTCTTGTGAGATTGTTAAATTTTTCTATTTTTATTTCACATAAACCCTTTATTATGGGCTACACTCACAAGTCACAACAAACTAGTATTAGGGTACTCTAGTTTTGCTCTTGGGTTATTTGTTAAAAGTAATTGATTGTTTTAATAGCCACAGGGCCCACAATATCTTTTTGGTTGTGTAATTATCCGTTTATTTGGGGAGGGTGACAACGTTTCATTAGCAATGAAACTTGAAATAGAAAATTTGATGGGAAAGATGAATTTCATTGGCATTGTTGAGATGTGTCTCTAGTATTGTTGGCGGGCAGATACAACAAATAACTACTCTCTAGCTTTATTGCACATTATCAAAATACTAGCATCAATGTACCATATGTAGCGCTAGATTTCGTGTTGAAACTTGTTAGGTCCATTAGGAGAATTGTTGAAGTGATTTTTTCAACTAAGAAAATGATGCCACCTTTACAAATATATGGTTAGGACAATACAATAAATACAAATAAAAAATAAAAAATAAAAAAATCACTAAGTGATGTCACCTTTGCATGAATGACAATATTTTATTGGTTAGGAGAAATAAAAAAAGAAGGAAATAAATAGATCTATATGAATATAATATGATATAATAATGAAAAAAAAAAAAACATAATTATCCAAATATTCCATTCATTTTTTATTTGTCTTATTTTAAAATAGGAATAAAATTTGTATTTCACCTCCATTTTAACAAAGGAATAATTTTTTTTTTTCCATTTTTAGGAGGAATGTTTAGGGATATACTAATGAAATATCCCTTAAACATTTTTGGCGTAAATGCATTTTTCATCCCTACATTTTGGAGTCATTTCTATTTTGGTCCCTACATTTTTATTTTACCACTTTTAGTCCCTAATCCAATTAACGCTTGTTATTTTAGTCCTTTCCGTCAGTCAACAGACGGAAATAGCTGACGTGGCTGACGGCACATTAAAATAATAATTAAAAAATTTATTTTGGCATTAAAAAATGCCACATCAGCATCTAAATTAAAAAATTAATTTATTAATTTTAATTAAATAAAAAGAATTAAAGCAAGAACATTAAACCTAGAAATAAACCCAGCAACAATATCAAACCCAAAATCAAAGAGCAAACCCAGAATAAAAGAACATGAACATCAAACTTACAGGAAAAAAAAAAAAAAAACATGAATATCACCAAATCAAAGAGCATGAACATCACCACAACGTGTCCCAGTCATCCATCGTCATCCACGCCTGAAAGAAAACCCAGATGTAGATCCACCAAACCCAGTTTCAAACTAATTCCAGATATTTCAAATAAAAGCCCCAAATTCAAAGATTCAAACTAATCCCAAAATCCTTTGCTACAAACCCAAATCCACCAATACCCCCAACCGTCCAATACCATCCTAAACCCAGATCCACAACAGAGCTTGATTTGGATATATGTCACTATCATAGTAAGAGACAACACATTCACAAAAGTAATCCAAAACACATCACGTGAAAGATCTTTCGGCAGTGCTTGGTCAACATAAAATTGGACCATATTGAATCACAAATTTGTGGAAATGTTTTTTAAAAAAAATTGAAATCCATAGAATTCAGATTTGATTTATAAACAAACCTACACAATAATTTTGATGCACGACTCGTATCTAATACTCAAAATTCAAAAATTGCAGATTGGTAACAAAAAAAAAAAAAAAAAAAAAAAAAAAAGCTAAATTGAAAAACATGCAGATCAGATCCATGCCGCCACTACAAAAGCAGAATTAGCAGAGAATATGAAATCAAAAGGCAAAATATAAACAGATTCAAAATCAATAACACCCAGAAAGAAACGAAAAGCAAAACCCAGATAGGAAAAGGGAAAAAGGAAAGAACTTCAAAGCAGTCATCGTCAATTGAATAGATATACTTCTTCTTGGACATCATGTAGCCAAAGCAACGACAAGCTGAGTCTTTAAAGGAAATGCAAGAAGCTTTAGGACCCAGAATCCTGTTGATCTGGTTTTCTTTGGCCAACAACCCCAAAGAAAACCAAATCCAATCGATCCCGATCCCGATCCCGCCCCACCTGACTCGGATCTCCTTGTCTCAAGCTTGACCAGCATGGACCTAGCCTCGAGTCGTCGCCGCCTTGTGCAGCAATAGCATCCCACGAGCTCCTCATTGCACATTTTTTGGTTTTGAACTTTCTGGGCTTATGGCTTGGGGATTTGATGATTTTGCTGGGATTGAAAATGAGGCCTTGAGATTTATGATTTCGTTTTTGAGCTGAATTTTTTGGGTTTTGGGTGTGTGTTTGTTTCTCAAGAAAATTTCTAGGGATGAACCCAAGGAACATGAACATGGTCTTCAGAAAAAAAATAATGAAAGAAATAAAAATTTTTTAATTTAATTATTTTATTTTATTTTAAAAGAATTTTAAAAAAATGCAAATGTCTTTTTTTATTATTATTTTATGCTGACTTGGCATTTATTAAATAATAAATAAAATTTATTATTATTATTTTATTTGCCACGTCAATTTTTACTGTATAAATAGTGCATTCTGTTTGCCATGTCAGCTATTTCCATCTGTTGGCTGACGGAAATGAAAATAACAAGCGTTAATTGGATTAGGGACTAAAAGTGGTAAAATAAAAATGTATGGACCAAAATAGAAATGACCCCAAAATGTAAGAACGAAAAATGTATTTACGCCAACATTTTTTATTTTTATAATCTTTTACCTCATTCCTAACCGACTGCAAGGTATAAGTAAATTTAACATTTTTATGTTTGTCTGTCGGTGAAAAAAAGTTGAAAGAAAAGCCCACATATTAATTTTACCATTGTAAGCAATGCACTATTCATTGTCAAGGTACTTTCATTTATAGACAAGGTTTATCTTTAAAACGGTTTTGAAAAAAAAAAAAAAAAAAAAAAGGACCTTTCAAATTCCACTTATATCTTTTTATTGGATATAAATTTTGAAAATGAGAAAATTTAACTATAAAATTAGTTGTAGCCTTAGAATATAACCTTACTTAATATTTTTTTATTGGAGGTGAATTTTGACAAATTCACCATTGGATGACATATTTTTCTTATATTCTTCATGCTTGCAAAATTTCTAGAAAATTAATATCAATAACTATGTTAACAATAAATTATTCAAATTGTAAGTTTTTGTAGTTTAAAATTATGTATGAAATATAAGCTTATAGATCATATAGTAAATTGTGGGGCCAATCACCCGAAAAGCTAACGATATCCGGGGAAGATAGGCCCATGATCCAACGGCCCAGTCCGAGGACTCTCATTTGGCCGAGGACACCTCCTAGTCCGAGGATGAAACCTGTTTCCCAAACCAGCTTACGAAATGGATATAACGTACCACTCCAGTTATCGAGAAACGTCACGGAATTGCGCACGAACCAAACTAGTAGGTCACGGTCAAAGAATGAATCGGAAAAGGTAACGAATGTCTCTTACAGAGGTGTCACCTCCACATTAAATGCATCCCACCTAACTCCCTGGCCGCATTAATGTGGAGGTGATACCTGAACAACAGTTAAGCAGGCTTTACAACCACTAGACGGAGGATCCGGAAAGTTCAGGATGGGACATAAAGTAACTTCCTGAAGGGAGCCTACACGTGTACGGTGAGGGCAAGACAAAGGGGATAGTATATAAAGAAAAGTAAGGATACATGATAAGGGGACTGGAAAAAAGGAGGAAGAAAAGGGACGCTGAAAGCAGGACTAAGAGAAAAGAAAAGAGAGAATATCCGTCCCCTTGACACAGAAGAAGTTCCTTTTGCCACGGTAGATTGACGTCCTTTTCTATTGACTGGAGCTAGTTCTTACGCCTACACTCTACAAATTTTATTGTTAAGGGTCCACTACATTTTGAGTCCCTACATAAATAATATCTGGTTGACACAAAATTTGACATGTATATTAAGAGCATAAAGAACATGCAATTTAACAGTTAGATTTTCAAAATATGTAGTAATATTTATTTTATTGAATAAGATAGTAGACTGAGGTTACAACAATATTGTAACTAAACTTTGTCTTTTTGAAAATATAATCGTTAGATTGCATGTTTTTTATATTCTTAACATGTATGTAAGATTTTATACAAGTCGGATGTTATTTATTATTCAACTAATAAACTTACTTTTATGCATAATTTATACCACAGAAACTTGAAATTTAAACATCTGATTGATGATATAGCTATTGATATTTACTCTTCTTAAAATTTTGCAACCTTGTAAGATATAATAAGAATATACAATCCACCAGTTATGTTTTTAAAATACACGTCTAATAAAAAAAAAAAGGAGAAATTTAAAAAGTTTCTCTCCAAATTAGTTTGGAAAGAAACTTTTTCATTTATTTATTTATTTTTTGACTTTAACTAGGTTAAAAAAAAAAACAAACAAGGAAAAAGAATATGCAATCATACACAAATCCTTACTTCAAAGAAACTTTGTTCCTCAACCCTAAATTTCTTAACCACTTTCTTCAAGCCAAATGGAAGTTAAAGATGTAAAATATGGGTGCCAATGATTAATCTGTTGGGTATCAGATTTTTTATTTTTTATTTAATTACAAAAAGGTAAAATACAGAAATCACCCCTACAATTTTTCCTAATACCAAGTACTACCAAGCCTTTTAAAAAATATCCAGTTAGCTCTTGTCAACACTGAATTTCAGTGTTTGACCTAGGGGTGTCCACACAACCTGGTAACCCGCTCAACCCGCCGGACCAGCCCGAAATCGAATTGCCACCACCCAAACCGACCAATCCGACGGTCGGCAGCGGGTCACCACCCACAGAACCTGATCCCTTTGGGTCGGTTGGCGGGTTTCCTCCCCAAAAACTCAAAGCCACCCAACCCAACCATAAAATCAACAAAATTCGGCGAGATTCAAAGGTTTTCCGACAAAGAGTTACTTGAAATCCACTGCAATCCTCCAGATCCGGCGATATTTTTTATTTTATGATGAAGAGCTACTTGAAATTCACGAGATCTGGTGAGATCCGACGAGATCTAGTCCAGATTCAACAGATCCGGCCAAATATTGGCCAGATCTTAACCGATCCGGCAAAATATCGGCATCGGCGGCAAAACCCGAAACTTGTCGGACCTGAACCGGATGATCTGACCATTAATACGGGTCGGTTTTGGTTTTGATTTTCACCCACTCAAAAAATTTGGGTTGGGCACAAACCCGATCGACTCGTGGAAACCGCTAGTTTGACCCTACTTTTCCCTTTTGGGGATTCTTGGAAACACATATGTAAAGTATGTGACTTGTGTACAAGACTCAAGATGATGGCATTAGTGAGCCCTTTTTATTTTTCCATTTTAAGAGTTGCCATCAACCAAGAGTTTTCTAGGTGTGTTTGCTCACCTATGTTTAACTCGGTGTATTTTATAATTAACTAATGGATTTCCTAAGGGTTCCTAAGCTAAAAATAAAGGAAATGTTTCGAACTAAATAGATGGATTCGGAAGTTTGATTACGTGTGGGGAAGGTGTTAAGGCACCTCACAACGCTTATCCTAACATATTACCTTACTTTGAATTCATTTCAAACTTCCACAATTATAAAATGGCCTATCAAGTCATTTGTTTTAGCCCTAATTCGAACCATACTTGCTAGACAATAAAAGGGACATTATAAGTCGACCTAAGAGATGATTTTTAGAGAGAAAGCTGAGTTTGTGTGCCTAGGCTATTGTAACCAAGTTTCTCTTAAATTCACCATATTAAAGATATAAAAGTAGATTTGAAGATTAATTGGTGAAGAAACTAAAGCCATAGTTCTTATATAATTGTTAAATTAATTAAGTTGGCTAATTGAGCTATAACCAACCAATTGGGGTCTAAATTCACTTTCAAGGTTCCTTTGAATTCATAGCAAGCTCTTAGTTGTTAATTTGTTGGATCTTTGATTGTTTGTCATTGACTACAATTCATGTTTGCAACATCTGCTCTGTTAGCATTCTGGTTTAGCAAAACTTTGAACTATTGAGTTCCTTGGTACTCTAAAACTCATTTTGATCTTAGCCATTTTCTTTCCACCTATGATGCACTGATACGAATACGAGTATCGGTATGGTACAGGTACGGGTATGGGGATACAACATTTTTTGTAAAATCTAAGATACGACACGTTGAGGATACGACAAGTAATTAATTAATTAATATTTATTTTTAGGTATATTTAAATATTTTTGTACATAATTTATGTTTATTTTAAGTTTTAAAATTAAGTAACAATATATCACATTCTAATGTTTTTATGATCTAATGTTATATCTAATGTTTGATGTTTCTAATGTTTCTTTATATATATATATATACATACATGTATGTATGTATGTATGTATGATATCACAGACCCACATACCCATTCTTAACAAAAAAAATAAAAAAAATAAAAATAATGTGAGTCACAAACCCACGAGAGCCACGACAATGAGCCACACCACAACAAAACAAACATACCCATTCTCAGCAAAAAAAAAAAAAATATATATATATATATATACACTCTAGTCTCTGAGTCACAAATCCACAACGAGCCATAACAAACATGAGCCAAAGGGCCCAAGGTCCCAAAACTAAAAACGAAAAAAACAAAGAGAAGGGAAGGCTAAAAGGGAAAGAAAAAAAAAATTCCTCTCGGCGATTCTGATTTCCGATTTAGAACAGAGGCAAGAGAGAGACGAGGTAGTGAGAGTGAAGTTTGAGAGACTTATTGGTGGCAAGAAGGAGGAGGAGCTTTTGTCGTGGGTTTGTGATGGCAAGGTCAGAGTAGAGACATAGCAGAGTTGAGACTTCGAGAGTAGAAAGGAGAGAGTGATATTGACGAGCATAAGCGGGTCGAGGAGGATTAGGTGCAAGGTAAGGGAAAGGCCAAAGTCTTCCCTCTAGAAAGGAGAGATCCTCAACTAGATGGATATGGCCATAATCGACCCAGGAAAGACTTTATTAACCAACCCTCACAAGCTAACGCCTAGGTAGTCAGCTCGGTATTCAAGGAGTCGGTATATCAGATCCTTGAAAAGATAAAGAATGAGCCTTATTTTAAGTGGCCCAATAAAATGGGAGGAGACCCAACCAAGCGCAATTAAAGTTTCTATTGCCAATACCATTAAGGTAGGGGACATACCACCGAGGATTGCAGAACCCTATGTGACCATTTGGAGTAGTTGAACAAGGCAGGGAAGTTGAAGCAGTTCATGCACCTGCCTTTCGGGCAAGGAATTCAGACTGAAGGAGGATACCAAGGAGAAGCTATCTCTCGACCATCATTGGGGACTATCAACGTGATCTTTGTCACCCCGAGTCGGGATGTAGGTTCCTCCTCTAGAATCATGTCCATAGCATTAAGACCTGACCTCAAAGAGCAGGCCTGAGAATCCAAAAGGGTCAAGACAAAAATAAGGCCAATCTTGGGCTTCTCGGATGAAGATAAGATTGGAACTTTCCAGCTCCATGATGATGCCTTGGTAATGACTCTCCACATTGGAGGATATGACGTGAAGAAGGTACTGGTGGATGAAGGAAGTAGGGTTGAAATTATGTATATGGATTTGTATAAGGGGTTGAACTTGAAGCCTGAGAACCTAAGCAAGTACGATTCCCCTTTGGTGGAGTTTAACGAAAGAATGGTGACTCCCAGGGGGATGATTAAGCTACCCGTGCAAACAGGGGACGAAGTGGTCGAGGTGGAATTCATCGTGGTGGATGCCTATTCTCCTTACACGGCCATTCTAGCAAGACATTGGCTCCATGCTATAGGAGCAATATCTTCAACCCTACATATGAAGGTTAAGTATCCCACCAAAAGGCGAGTTGGGGAGTTGGTGGAAAGTCAGACAATGGCCAGATAGTGCTTGGTGGCTGCTATTAAGCATTAGTCAGTAGATAGGGTCTCTCTTGGCTTAGAAGTTGTCTGCCCAGTAACTTTGGTCAAATAAAAAGTGGATAGGAGTGAATTGTGAAACAGTGGAGAATTAATCTTGGGTTTCTCTGTTAACATTTTCTTTAGAACCTTAGACAAGAAGAAATGCTAATATATAGAAAGAGAATAACAACGAGGGAGAGAAGAAAAACTGAAGAAGTTATGATGCATAATTATTGAACAAAGTCCCTTGGTTTGTGTTATTTATTTTTTTGTATAATTATTGAACAAGTACCAATTTGTTGAAGTGAACTTTAATTTGTTATTTGCGACTAGGATAAATACATATTTTTTTTTATATATAAAATAATTCTCAAGCAAAAATATGGGTTAATTCGATTGCACTTGATCGACTCATTTTTTTCAACCCACTTAAAATGACCTGCTCAGCCTATTTTGCAACGTCTACATTTAGGTTTGTTTCAACTTTCGGCAAAAATGACCCATTACCACTATTTAGCAAAAAATTTTGCAATCTATCACTATTTTGAAAATATGTAGGGATCTACCACCTTTTTGCAACTCGAGTTATTTGAAAAAATATACTCTGAAAAATTTTGAAAATTTTTTATGGTACTTGAGTTCCATAAACTTGACTACCATGGAAAACTTGATTTTGCTAAATTTGAGTACCCAAAAAATGGTAGATCCTTACATAGTTCCGAAACAATAGAACATTGCAACATAGTTTGCAAAAATGTGCTATTTGGCTGTTTTTGCCTCAACTTTCAACATCATTATATCCTGTCCAAATCTAAATTTTCTGTCCCACTTTTCTTGCTCTACTCTATACTCCACCAATAAAAACTTGTCACGTGTTAACATAATTAATTAAATACTATCATTATTGACTTATTTATATTACCATTATTAATTAATGGTAGTATTTAATTAATTATGTGAATACGTGACAAGTTTTTATTGGTGGAATATAGAGTGAAGTAGAAAAAGTGGAACAAAAGATTTAGACTCACCATGTCTAGATGTGAATAAGGTGAAGTGACCCAAAAATTTGATGAGGGTTTTGAAATCATTAATTTGTCTTTAAGCTGAATGGTAAGTTTTAACTAATTAATAATGTAAAATAAAAAACTCAAAAGAAAATATTTTCTAAAAGTAAATGTGAATGGGCAATTACGAGTCTCAGTCATAGTAATTCAATCAGACGACCTAGTAAACAAATTCTAGTTTTAATAGATTAAAACGTATTACCTATTGTTTAATGTTGAAAATTAGGGAGTGGTTGCGTATTGTCTGAAATAGTACACGTACGCTTAGACATCTGATCTTTTTTCTCGTTGACTGCTAAATTAACAAGAACTTGTTAGTACTATAAAATTCAGCAAAAAAGAAAAACTTGTTAGTACTATGAAGAGAAATTAACTTGTTAAAGAAAGACTGGGGGAAAACTTAATTGAACTGTAGTAAGGTTTCATTATACTGTACAGTTCATCCAATTTTCCAATCACTGCATTTCAACTGAAAATTATTAAAAATTCCTTTGTCAAGTTTTCTTGTGGACTTCACCGCACTCTCGCTTAGGTGTCGCATTATGATTGGGAGCCTCAACATACTGTATGGGAGGGAACTGGATGCACATAGAGGAAGGATCCAAAATAATAAAACAAATATAAATAAGTTGTGAATAGGAGCAACCATCACAGGACGAAGCCTACCCCATAACAACATAACTTAAGGAGACAAATCACAAGAATCAATCTCAATCAACCCCTTTAAGTCTTCTTCTTCTCAAGCTTAGTAAGACAGATCATAGAGAGAGATAGAGAGATGGCAAGTGGTATTCTGGAGGTTGTGCTGGTTGATTGCAAAGGCATTCGAGAGAAAGAATTCTTGGGTAATTATTATTATTTTTTTTTTCATTTTGCTTTCATGGGATTACTTGGAATCTCTTTTCTTTTTTTCTCTTTTTAAGTTATTGCTAAGCTTGATTTGAAGTTGGCTAAAAGATCTGAAATTTACAGTGAAAATGAATCCATACGTTGTGATTCGATATGGAAATCAAGAGTGTAAGAGCAGCGTGGCTCGAGGTTAGCCTACACAATCCATTTATTATGTGCATGTACACTGCAATGCATGTGTCTTTCTCTTTTGGGAACATTTAAATTTCTTTGATAACAAAAGGAGTTTAAGTAATTGTAGGGGAAGGAAAGAATCCAGTATGGAACGAGAAATTTACGTTCAACGCTGAGTACCCGGGTGGTGAAGATCACAAATATAAGCTTACTTTTCATATCATGGACAAGCACAAGATCTCTGATGATGTTTTTGTTGGCGAAACCACGTAAGTTTCTCTCTCTCTCTCTCTCTCTCTCTCAAAAGAAAATTTATTGAGATTGTGGAGAAAGTATGTTTTTACAGAAAACATAAATAAAATCGAATAAAAAAACCCTATAAAATATAAATCTTTGAAACCTTCTCTGACTAATTAATATTGTTTACCATTACTTTGACTTGATTAAATTGCTAAAGATTCAAAACTTATTTATCATTTTAATTTGGCTAATCTTCACGTGTACAGAATATATGTTAAGGATGTTGTGTCGCTAGGGGTGGAAATGGGAAAGGCTGAACTTCGTCGAGGCAAATATAGGGTTGTCCTTCCCGACAAGACTTATGCCGGAGAGATTTGTGTTGCAGTAAATTTCACTTCAAATGTCTAAACAAATTTATTTACGATAATACTACATACACAAACTTATTGCGGAGACACTTTTTGATTGGCAGAATATTATTTTTATTGAGACGGCTTCCACCTTCAACAATATTATTGTATACCAATCATAACTAGCCACCTCAATAGTTATGAAGAATATTATGAAATTTGTTAGTGTCATTTAATTTATTGTTTATGTAATGTGTCAATGTGTTGTTCCTTACTTTTTTTTTTTTTTTTTTAAGACTAGTTATTGTTGATTGTTATTGTGCTCATGAGTGAATTTGATAAAAATTGGGTAATAGTGTCCCATTTTAAAGCCCCAAATAAAAATTGTCCCCTTAATTTTTTGACTCATAATGTAGCTTGTTAGATAGACTTTTTGTGGTTGGTACGAGTCTCTTCCCATCTCCGCTCTTCTTCTCTTGGTAATCTGTCCCGAGGAGGGAAATGGGCTATGTCCTCCTCTTCTTCACCTTAATAAAATAATAAATATATTTAATCATAAAAATAAAAATAAATGAAAAATAATTTTTCATTTAGTCACCAAGATGGGCTGGGACTTGGAAATCCCTCAGTTCATTTAGAAACTCCAGGTTTGCTTCTTTATTGCTTGGAGTCCATCAGTGTATCTTGCCTGCACAAATGAGGGCCCGGCTGTTAAGGTGGGCTTGAACGTACCTATAGTTTTAGCTTTCCCACTGCATGGTCCAACTAAAAAAAAAATGAGTAGCTTCTGAGTTAGTAATTGAAATCCAGAATAAATTAGTTCAGGCATTACATTAGAAAAAAAGTAAAAAATTTTGGAATTCATTTAAAATGATAGGGTAAAAGTGTCTACTAAAGTAGATGAAGCTAACATGAATCGAGCATTCCTTCTTGGTCAGAGCTACTAGCGGTCATGTACAATATATATAGTTTAGAGACTCAAAATTTGAGCATTCCTTCTTCGTTAGAGCTATATTATTATCTCTTTGAAAAGAAAATATTTATACTTTCTTTTTCCCTTTAATGCATTGTTATAAATACATACACATATATATATATATATATATATATAATCCTTCTAATTATTCTTGCAATATAATTTTATTTTTTGGGATAAATTTGATCTAGTTCTTAAGGCATCCACACAAACCACCAGAACAATAATAATAATAATAATTGTGGGGGATGGAAGAATTTTTACCCAGGCCTAAGGTCTAAATGCCTGGCGGATCCCGTGGAGTGGAATGGGCCAAACCCATCTACTTAAAATAAGGCCCAAATGCTTAGGAGGTCCCGTCGAGTAGAATGGGACTGGACCATCTATTTAGGAAGTGAAGGGAATCCTTGCGGATTGTTCCTACGAAATTGACGATACACTACATCTCACAAAGTCTTATCCGAGGTGATGAACACGGGTAATCCACGGTGTGCCCAAATATAATCTTGGGAAACCCTTTAGACATATAAGGATAGCAGAGATTTTTACCTCTGCATTAATAAAGGGTTCTCCACCTAACTTATGCTACATTAAATACATATGAGACAACCTGAACGGTGAAAACACCCCAAAAGTCTTGTTTTAGGATAAGAAAGGAGGGAACCCAATAAAGAAGAGGAAAAATATACCTTAGAATCCAGCTGGAAATAGGACAGCTGGGAGGATAAGGGCAGAGAATATGTCTATAAAAAGAGGGGGACTGGCATATGGAAAGGGGTCTAAAGAAAAAGGAGAGAGAAAGTAGAAAGAAATTCTTGTCTATTACAGTTCAATACCACAGGAGAAAGTGGTTTTTCCATTGTAATGAGCATGCTTCAATATGAATATAAGTCTTATTTGATAAATCAGTTGTTTGAGTTTCCCATTGTGGAGTCTTCCCCCTTATATTTTTAATAAATAAATTGTGCTTGTCAATCGTCACAATCCCTTACACAGTTCTTTAGTCTTTTTTTTAAGTGGTAATTGACCAATAAACTCTTCTTTCTTTTCTCTCTAACTTTTTATAATGGTGAGAAGGCAAAAAGTATTGCATCGACTTCATTTCTTATCTTGTTCTATCTCTCTATTATCTTCACCGCCAACCCTTTATCAAAGGGATTTTCATTTACTTCTCACATTAGACGACTTAAGGCGTAGGCCACTTAGGACTTAGCCCCCAATAAAAAAAAGCCCTAACCCATTATTATATTATAAAAAGACTATCTTGTAACTGAATTAGGGGTGTCCACAAGCTGGTCCAGGTTAGGTTTGTGCCCAACCCACAATTGACTCGACTAACTCGGGTTGTGGATTTTCAGACCCACCGTCGACCGGCGAGGCAGTCGATTCATTTGGATAACTCATTAGATGGCGGTCGGGTCGATCCAAACCGATATCCGTAAAGCAAGGTTAAGCAATAGCAGAAACTACCTGAATCCAGACTAAATCTTTGTCAAATACAACAAGTCCTCACTAGATTTGTTGAGATCTTGCCAAATCCGGCGAGATCTCCACCAGATTTTGCAGAGATCTCACCAAATCCAGTGATATCTCACCAGATCCAGTGGAAAAACTTTATAGAGGTTAGGTTTAAGTTACATTTTTTGTAACTTTAAGTAATATTACACCTCCAATAACTTGTTATTAAATTCATATTTTAAAAATTCCACCGTTGGATTATATTTTCTTAACATGCATGCATACCAATATTTATGTCAATCAGTTGTTATTTATTATTCGATTTATAAAATCATATTTTATTCAATATTTTAAATTACAAAAACTTGAATTTAAACAATTGATTAATGACATGACTATTGGTATTTAATCATCTTGAAATTTTTCAAGCATGGAGAATGTATGAAGATAATGTAATCTAACGGTGGATTTGTTACAATTTGCATTCAATTGAAAAATATTGAGTAGTGTAATATTATTTAAAGTTACACCCCCTATATGTACATGTGGGGATAAAAGCCCAACATCATGTGTTGGGCCTAAGGCCCAGTCCGAATATCACTATACTTCCGAAGAGAAGAAAGTGGTTAGGAAAGGGTCCATATGGAAGAAATATACCTGGAAGTGAACGAGGAAAATAGTCCGAAGAGAACCCTAATGGTTCGAAGAGGTCATTCTCCTCAGACACCAAGGGGACTTGATCAAGCAAGTATACGGAAAGTTAGATTGATCTTTCCAACAACTTCAACGACAAGGACAAACTTTGGGCATGCCTTGAGATGATAAGAACGGAAAAATATCTAAAAGGAAAAGCTGCTGCCACCGTATTTAATGCACTGCAGCAACTTTCCTGGCCGTATTTATGTGGAGAAGACCCCTGAACAGTGCAATCTCAGTTACCACTACTCACGGAGAACTAAAGCAGATATTTGATGGGACATGTACTCAAATGAATGCTTAGATGAAGAACAGGTGTACGGTGAAGAAGGGGAAAAAGAAGAATATATAAATGTAATAGGCCTCTAAAAAGGAGAGGAGAAAAAAAAATCTGGAGAAGAACTCTAAGAATTGTATTCACCTTTCAATCAATAACAAGGAGAGGAGAAAAAAAAATCTGGAGAAGAACTCTAAGAATTGTATTCACCTTTCAATCAATAACAAGCCTCTTCGGACTTGAGTTTATTTAGCTTTCAAGCGTGTTTTTATATTTGTTGACCGTTGCTAGATTCACAATCAGCCTAGTTTTTTCACCCACTTTCTACAAATTCATTGTTCTTGGTTCGTTGAGCTCATAATCCTGACCTTTTGGGCTTGGGCCACGAAATTTGGACCCTACAGTACATAAAATCCTCATCCCAATAATTATGTAGACACAAATAATTTATTTTAAATTAAAATTGATAACATCATACTTTAGATTAATTGAATTAGTCATATTATCAATAAAAAAATGACATGTTTAATAAAATTTAAATACAAAAATTAATTAATAATTTTACATCTCAAGTAATGAAAAGTATTTAAATTTTATATTGAGATGCAATACTACTAATTTAAAAAATTATATAAAATTATCAACTTAGACTTCAAATTTATTGAGGGAGACCTTCTCTCACAAGTCACATTCTTTTAACTAATTACGGAGTAGTTTTTCTGTTTTACAAAGGAACATAGGTTTAGTATATATATTTCGTAATAGAGAAACAAGTAGCCGTCTTAGCTCAGCCGGTAGAGCGCGTGGCTTTTAACCACGTGGTCGTGGGTTCGATTCCCACAGACGGCGCCTTTTTTTGTTCAATATTTTTACTACTATTTTTTTGTTTTCCTTGAAATTGTTGTGAAATTATGACTTACTATTTTTTTTCTTTCCTTGAAGTTATAATTTCACAACAACTACTCAAATATAAGACTTACCAACTATTACAACTAATTTTTTTTTTGATGGGATATTACAGCTATTATTCTTCGGGGATAAAATCAAGAGGCAAACCCCACTGGGAGTGGGACATTGTTGCAATTACTACCCCACTTTAAAGGTGTGTATTACATAAATGTGCCTGCAAATTAATAGCATCCTTTAGAAAGATTCCCATTCCAAGGATGATATGAATGATTTGTTATTTATCAGGTTCCGTTGTCAACCTCCATAAAGCTCAAAACCCATTTTTGAAAGATTCTATTAATTTTTTTATTTAATTTTATAAGTGAGTTTTGGTCTAAAGGAAAGGAAAAGGGAGAAGATTCTAACTATTTATTCTCTCTTCATGAAATCCGTTTACACTACTTGTAAGTGGAAACATAAAAAGATCATCTCAACTATAAAAAAAAATTTCTTTACAAGTTAATCCTCCTCTAACAAATGTACAATTTTTGCCATCACTCTCCACCTGACAAATTATGAAAAAAAAAAAAAAAAAAGACGTGTTTATAAAAATGACAGACAACCGGTCACGAAAAAAAATTGTAACAAAATTTGTGAATTTCTTACATCAATCTTACTAGGTTTATAAAAGCAAGGGTGAAGTAGGTCCCCCAATTCTGTTGTTTCCTTCCGAAAGTTAATTGTTTTTTCTTTTAAGATAAGGTATAGATTCCACTCTTTTTTCTTACAGACCAGATAAGTTTTTCTTCTTTTGGGCTAGAAGATAGAACCTAGCTAACACCGGCCTAAGATTTCCTCATAAGACAACCGCCTTGTCCTTGTGAAGGCCATAAACCCAAAGATGCATTCTTCTTGTTATTGGATCCAATTCATGAACGGAATAGCACAGTACTTTTGGATGTGGCAGCTCCGTTTGTTTTGGGGTGCCAGACTATGAAATAGACAGAACTTTCAGTGGCCAGCTTGACAAGACAAATAAATTTTGGTTGCATTGGAAAGCAAATGTGCATATAAGCGTGACATGCATCAATGTTCCTTTATAATGTGTAGACCATTGAGGGAAGTATGTTTCCAAGCATGGTCATTGATTTGGGATATTTGGCTCCTAACTTCAAACTTATATTGACAATAACAAAGTTGTAGTCTCCAAACTTTAGGGTGGATTATGAAAATATGAATTCTCCACGTATTAATCCAAATAGACCATGTATGTATTTTTAGTCATTATATCATATTCAAAAATCATCTCTTTTGTTATCTTTTTAATTAATGTCATTTTTTTTTTCTCAAAAAAAAAATTAATGTCATTTTTTTCAACTTCCATTATTATTAATTTTTTGGGTAATTGATCATATATATTTTTATTTTTCATTTTATCATAGGAAAATGCTAGGACCACAACTTTTGTCACAACTGCCTTACATGTTAAGTCATGGGTGGTGGAGTAAAAGCGATGGATCCATGTGAGTCCATAACTCCACCACTCATGACTTGCCACATGAGCAAGTTGTGATTCTAGCATTACTCTTTATCATATCCAAGATTATACTCTGTTATCTCCCTAATGACATGCCATTTTAATGATTTCTAATAGTGGGTTTTTGGGTTTTTCTCTACCTCCTTTCACTCATTCCATTTATTTAAATCCATTTATTCTTCCTTAATTGATACATTAATCACTTTCCTTTTCGCATAACCTAACACCTATTTGGAGCAACTCTCTCTCTCATTTTCCTTGATTGGTGACAAAGTTGGCTTAATACAATTTGAGGCCTAAAATGATGATAAATTTAAGGGTGATTTTATTATTAATATAAATATCAATTAATGAATTTATATATAACTTTCTATATTATAATCTTTAACAATTTAAAATCCAATTTTCCCATTTTTTTGAGATACAGAATTAATAATTAAGTTTTTTAATCAAGTTTCGCAAATATATCATTTTTTATTGACAATGTAGCTAATCCACTTAATATTTTTGATGATATAATCGATCTTAGGTAGAATTTTATCAATTTTCTTTTGAAAATTTTCTTTACATAAAAGCTATAGTAAGTTTGTAATAGGTTGTGTTTTAGTTTACTTCCATATGCAATGAAAACATTTAGAAAAGAATCTAAACCGTTTCTATAATTAGTTCGGTAATTGGAGGTTTTTTTTTTTTTTTTGGTAAAACTTCTTTAAAAATAATATTTTCACCTAAAGTTTTTGTTATATATATATATATATATATATATATATATGTTACTAGTATCAAATTTATCAAGAGATTCTTCTTGAGATTTAGCTATTTTTTCTTTTTTAAAGTTTTTATATTTAAATTCACATATTTCTATTAAACATTTATAATTAGAAATACTTATGAATAAAAGAAACAATATCTACAGTATAAAAATTAAATATGACTAGGATAAAATAAAATTTAAAGCAAAAAACAATAGAACTTGATCTATCAAACACACTATTGCAAGTTTGCAACTTCACTTAATAGTAAAATAACTTAATAACTTCAACTTTCACAAGCAAAGACAATTTTAACTCTTTTGTTGTCTATAAATAAATAGTTGGGGATGATAGAGATTTGAATTTTGGATGTTTCTATTAGAACAACTATAATGTACCAACTAATTGAATTACAAGACTTTTGGCAATTTAAAATCAAATTAATATTAAAATATATTTATTTATCTAAAATGTGACTTATGAGAATAAAGTTTAGGTGTTTAGAGAGAGAGAGAGAGAGAGAGAGAAGGTTTATATCCACTAAAAGCATATACATTTTTCGAAAATGAGATGCCTAGGAATTCATTTATAGCGGCAAAACTAACACCACATTGATAAAAAATAGTAGTCTTGAATGCCATTGGAGAGTGAAGGTGAAGTCATTTAAGCCAATTAACCATCAAAAACCATGAGGTGAATATGATGGGCACATTTTTCAAGATACCAAGTTTATTTAATTCTCAAAGATAAACCCAAATCTGGTTAGGTTTTTATCCTACCCAAAAACCCCAAAAAAGAGTAAAAACAAATACGCGTGAAGGGATAAGATTTTCTTTAAAATCCTCTAACTTTTTGTGGGGGTAGCTTCCTAAACTCCGGAAACTTGTTGATTGGGAAATGTCAAAGTACCAGAAAAATAAGGGTAGTAGTGATGCTGTGCAAAGGCCAAAGAGGCACCAAGCCAAACAAAGTATGAACAGCTAACAATAAGTAACAAGAAGAGCAAAAAAAAAAAAAGAGAGAGAGGAAGACAACTCAGTGCCAGAGGTGCGTCGCATGCACATGCTGTCCTGAAATGAACATCCCCACCGACAAGTGAGAGGTCTATGTACAACCAGCACCTGATGTCTGCTATTACTATCTTTGCCCATCATCTTTCTTTTATGATTGGAAAATCATACATTCTTTTCTTTTCTTTTTCAAAGACTTTTTTTTTTTATATATAAATATTTTCACTAATTTTGCTCTAGTAGAAAGAGAGAAAAAAAAAAAATCAAAACCCCAATTATTTTTAAAAAAAATAAAAATTCAATCAATAAAAGGACGAGCCATCATACACCAATTCTTGATTTTTTTTTTATTTTAATTTTAATTTTTTATAATGATTTGAAATATTATTCTTCTCAATATATATATATATATATATATATATATATTATTACTAGTTAGCGTAAATCCTTGCCTTCCAAAACCTGAAGGCCGAAGCACTTTGTGCTAGAGAATGTACCAACTTGCCTAAGAAAGAAAAATGCTAAAATTATAACGAATTACACAATTTTTGTCACAGCACATCACATTGTGAATTGTAAGTGATGGATTCATGTGGATCACACATCTATCACTCATAATTTGTAAGTGGTGAGTTGCAGCAAGAATTATGTATTTTATTGTGGTCCTAAAATTGTTGCCTAAGAAATGTGGTGGTAAACATGCTCACTGTATATGTTTTTCCTTTTTCTTCTCTCACTGGCCGCGTTTCTTGTCAATTACTAAAAAACATACATCTTAATCAATTTATCACTTCCCTTTCGGCAAAAAAAAAAAAAAAAAAATCACCTCCCTATATGAACGAAGAATAGAAAGTACGCTCTTATCAAAAAAGGAGAAAGAAAGTACACTCAAAACAAATGAAAGAATAGTTGATTGGTCCTATCAAAATTGAAATTTAATTGATTAAACCTGTCAATCCGTATGAATTCAAAGAAAAATTTTTGATAAAAGGATTGAGTGATTCTGACCCATAGAAAATGGGTCAGTCCAAAACCTAATTAGTTAAAAAAGAGATTGGGTACTAGTTTTACTTGATTGGTTAAAACATAGATTTTCCTATATTGATCATATATTAGTCGGCAAAAACTCTCTTACTATTTATATTTTGTGGAGGGATGAACATGAGCTCGGACTGAGAGCCAAGGGCTCAACAGATCATTTCTTAAAAGATGAGCTTGGTCCAAGAGCGTGGATATGAATAAAGAGGCTTGTGGAATGAAAGATAACTTCTCGAGGTGGATCTCGTTGAGTTTTGGACCAACCACTATTACCAAAGTCCACTACCGAGGTAATAAGCGGGGGGATGAACATGAGTTCGGGCTGAGAGCCAAGAGCCCTACAAATCATTTCTTAAAAGATGGGTCCAACCCAAGAGTGTGGATATAAATAAAGAGGCCTATGGAATGAAAAGTAACTCCCCAAGATGGATCTTGTGGAAGTTTGGACCAACCACCATTATGAAAATCTACTACCGAGGTAATAAGCAAAACCTTTCCCATATCAGGTACACAAGGAACCATGGGCGACCAGTTCCCCTCTAGACTAAGATGCCACCTTCCATCAAGCTTACCTCGGAAAACGCCATGAAGAGATAAGAACCACTAGGACAATCACCTCCGCATTAATGAGATGTTTTCATCTAACCTCTTCCACATTAAATGTTAATTGACCGGCTTGAATAGTGAACCCCCCCCCCCCCCCCCCTCTTCTCCCCAAAGTCCTATTTCATTATGAAAGAATGGCAAAACCAAGGGGTGATGAGACAAGTATCTCCTAAATTCAGCTAGGAACAAGACAACTGGAGAGAGAAAGAAAGAGGGGAAAATGGTCTATAAAAAGAGGGGAGGTACAATAGGAAAGGGGATTTAGGAAAATTTGAGAGAAAATATTTAAAGAAGAATAAAAGAGAGTTGTACCAGCAAAATAGGACTAAGAGTTTTTAACTTTCAATCCCATCCTTTGTAACCTCAGGATAGTTGTTCTTATATCAATAAAAGGCTTTTTTTTTTTTTGCTTATTATTTTACAATCTGTTGTTTAGGTCTCCCATTGTGTAATTTCTTACCTTTTTCCTTTCATAAATTAATTATTGATTTTTTTTTACCCCCACAGATCTATTTGGCTTAAATAGTTGAAAGCAGTTTCAAACTTACGATAAATCACTACTATTTTTTTCCCTTGCATAGAGCATGGTTAGTTTTGTACAAAGTATGATAAAAAAAATTAGATTATAATAATAATAAATAATAAATAAATAAGATTCGTATTTGAAGTTTTAACAACTCAAAATCTTTCTCAAAAGAAAAAAAAAAAAAAAAAACTCAAAATTATAAAAAAAAAATTTTGTGTGTGAAAAATAGGCTTACAATATGGTTGGGCTAAATTACTATTTTGGACCCTAACATTTATACTATGTGTCAATTGTTCCTAATGTTTCAAATGTCACTTTAGTGTTGTGTCATGATAGTCTATTTTATTAAGTAATAAATTGAAAATACTGATGTGGCTAATGGTCAAAATAAAAAAAATTATTCTTATACCTTTAGGTTGCCACATGAATAGCCAACTAGACTTAAAAAAGTCCATGTAAATTGAATTGGGATTTCAAAATCCCTAAAATCATGAATTCAAAATCAAATTCACAAATGAAGAAGAAAATATTAAGACAGAAACAAGAAAGACGTGGTTAAAAGAGTAGCTTGGTGGTTAAGGAAAATGAAAGTGGAGGAGAAAAAAAAATGGAAAAAGAAATGCCATCTAAGTGATTGATGAGAGGTGTTCCTAAAAAAAAATAATTAAGAGGTGGTCATTTTAAATAAGGGCAGGTTCAGTTTGATACATTAAAAATAAAACTTAAAAATATTTTAATATTTGATAGAAAGGTTTATTTCCTAATAAACTTTTATTTTTTATAATTGTTATGTGCATATTAAAAGTTTGCATATTTGGATTATTTATAATTTACCAAATATACCCTTAATTTTTATGTTAATTGGATCATTGTCCTGCACACTCATCTCACCAAAGGTATATGGTATTGTTAATTGGATCATTTAATGTGATACATATGTCAGCATTCTGTTTGACATGTCATTAAACTCCATTAGATGCGGAGAAGGATAAAAATGGAGCAATGTAACAAAACCAGAAGAAATCTTTTGATTTTTGTACAATTGAATTTATGATTATCAAAATCAAATCACCCCATAAAGAAGGGCGAATTTTTTTTTTTTTTTAAACATTAAAAAAAAAAACCGATCCGATTAAATCTTATTAATTTTGGTACAAACCTGACCCGGCATGGGCTATTCAACCATAGGTTTTGCAATGAACATCTACACTTGAAGACAAAATTCGTAGCTGCGCCTGTTCCATCAAATTGGGTAATGCCATCTTGAATGGGATTAAAAAAAGAGCCTGGTTAATACGTGCCCTAAGGAACACGTTAATTCATCTACTTTTGAAAATATTACTGTATGCCCTTAAAGCACACATTAATAAAATCCTTTAAAAAAAAGTTGTTGAAAATGAAATATTACACGTTTCTCTTGGCACCCGCACCTTACCTTTGCTTTTATAACCATGTATTCCCGAATTAAATAATGAACCAGTCATTATGGTTATTGCAAAGTTCATAATTTCACTTTCTTTGTGGCGCAAACTAAATTTAATACATCAACATTATTTACATGTACAATTACAACAAGCAGCTGTATAATCTATGACTACAACCACTACTCTGCTGTCACAACTACCGCATTACATTCATGTTGGTTTATATTTGCCTACTCTAACTTTCATTTCTCTGCAAAACATTTTGCTAGCCATAATTTTCAAACAACCAAGTTATCAAATAGTTAATGCAACAAGCAATAAAAAAAACACATAAAATACCACAATTATATGATTATATATATGATAACAAGAATATATATATTATGCTATATATAATTAGAGCTGCGGGCTACATGTTTTGCAATTGCAGCCACTTCAGCCCTTACAACTTTTACCAAATGCTGGATTTTAAACTAACCAGCTCCACTTACATAGACACCACCACTTTTAAGTCAATTAAAAAAAAAGTAAAGAAACATAAAGTTAAATAAAAAAGAGAAAGTCACCACTAACTCACTTTTTTTATATGGTGAGGAATAATAGTGACTTTCATACCTATTTGACCATGTTTTCACCTCCTCTTTTGCCGTTAATATCCTATCAAAAAGCCCAATACACCCAAGTCCCAACTATTATACTATTAATTTGCTCAGTCTCTCTCCCACCATTAGCTTCAAAATTTTCCCGGGAAAATAGAGGGAAAAAAATTGAAGGCGGGAAATTTGAAATCCATCCATGAAAGTTAATTAGACACGGAAATTCTTTCCCGTGAAAGTCTGACCGAACTGCCAATTAGCTGGCGCCACGTTGTGAGAGGTAGAGGTACGCCTATCACTTCCCGTGACCCTGAATGAAAGAGGCTGGCCCACCAAAACCGCGTTGGATTGCCAGTTCTGGCCCCAGTTACGGCTCATGCTCATCCATTCTGTCTTTGCTCCTTTTATGCTCACCCTCACTATGTCCCCTGCTCCTGCCACGTTCGTCACCAATACCAGGTTGAAGTATCGGAAACCGTTGATTGTGAACCTGATTCCCCCTAGCTTCCTGCATGGGACCCTGTAATCCCAAATAACAAACAATCATACATTAACATTATAATACTACTACTACATAAGTCAAGATAAACAAGTACTAGGGGGCACTTATAATTTGTTAACATTTCTCATAATTAAATGGGTCAGCCCTCTAGTCTCTGGGGGCAAAATTTGTTATACTAGAATTCCCAATAGAGTCAAACAGTTTTATTCTATAAAAGGGACCCATTAAAATACTACTAGTTGTGATTAGTGGGGATGATTGAAGGGTCACTTTTGGGAAGGTTAAAAACCCAAGGTTTGACTAGGAATTTCAGGTAACTAGTAAAAAAAAAGGTAGGAAGGGACTGGTACGCAGTCCCAAAAGGAAAAGCTGTGAACTTTTTGCATTCACGAGTCACATAAGCATGGGACAACGTGAAATATGTCGAGGATTTTTCTGACTCTTTAATTAAAAGCACGGCCCTATCATGATTCGCCGGGAAAATAAATTCCATTAAATATTATTACTATTACTCTATTACCCTTCAACTAGAATGAAAATTACCAACCATAGCCACTAGTGGGTTTTTGACACATCGACCAGATCACCTTTCTGACATTACGCCACGGTAGTGTGAGATTACGGAATGGTCCTGATTCTGGCTTCCACAAATTACCGAAAATACCCTCCTATCTTTGGATATTTGCAATTTGTTCTTTTTGACATGATAAGATTTGTGAAAAAGTGTGGGTAATTTAGTCATTATCTAAGGACAGGCCATGTCAAGCCACCGAAAGTGCGCAAAATGTTCGAGGAATTTTAAAACCTAATTTCCGTTGGAAAAAAGGTAACCGACGTAAAACTGAATGGATTCTCAACGAACAGTGTCACTGGTGCCGAGATTCTGTTAAAGGCTCTCGTTTGTTTCCCGAGAAAACCAACAGGAAAGAAAAAAATACTAGAGGATTTTTAGTATATACACTTAAAAACGGAAAATATATACTTGAAAATATGTGTAAAAATAAACTTGTATAATAATACGTGTAATATTTAAAAACTGAGAATATGTACGGAAGTGGACGTAACAAACGAGATCTAAGAAACATTTATTCAACGTTTTCAGCTGTGTTTGGTTTCGAGGAGAACGTGAAAACCAACACCGCCTCATAAACTCCAAATTTACCAAAAATAAACCTGCCATTATAATAAAAAATAAAAAAACCATACCCAAAAAGGCAAAACTAAACTAATTTACCAAAAATGAACCTGCCATTATCATGATTATAAAAAACAAAACCAAAAAAAAAACCTAAAATGAACATTAATATTGGATTTAAGGAAAACAAAAGGGGCATATCAGTCAACTCAAATAATAAAGAACCGTTTGACAAAAGAACAGTATAGTTGGCCTGAAAGCAAAAGGCAAAAAAGGCCGTGAAAGAGAGAGAGAGGTTGACTCACCGGCGGTAAGAGACGGGGACGATTCCGGCACGGTACTCGGCGATCTTGAGGAACATGGGCATGGCGAGGTCGAAGTGAGGCCTAGGAGGGTTGCACCAGCCGCCATTGTCACTTGGGAGAGCAAAGTTTGGAGGGCAAAAGTTGGTGGCCGTGACTATGATGGAAGGGTTGCCAGGGTTGCACCACCTTGGGTCCTGGTTGCACTTGATCTCAAAGCACGCACCGCAGCTCAGGCCATTGTTGAAGAGTGCTGTGCTCAGTGCCGCCGTGTTCACTCCGTAGCCTTGGCTGTACAGATTTCCGTACCCACAAGCACCACCTAATAACAAAAAGAAAAAACTGTTACTGCTTTTGTTTCGTTCTAACGTAGGTTCGTGCTAAACTTGAGAAATTACACATGTAACTGTAAAGTTGCTAAACAGAGTAATGAAAATGTTGGTGGTTAAAATGGATTAATGGGGTTTGTTTTGCATGTTTGAGCAAGTGGGATTTGTGCAGAAAATGAAGAAATGAAAAGTATTAGCAAGTAAAAAGTAAAATGCAGAGTGTATTTTTGGACAGAGTACCCATAGTTCCAGAGGCGTCGCTGCCACCGTAGAATGTAGCGTGGGCACTCTCCCATGTTCCACCGCTGTAAATCCCTGGGATTTTAGCGTTAGCCAGAGCAAAAAGCGAGAGAAGCGAAGCAATAGCAATGCAGAGCATTGTCGCTGAAGCCATTTGTGTGCTTTTGAGAGAGAGAGAGAGAGAGGTTAATGTGTTGTGTTTGGTTGAGGCGAATGGAAAGAGGAATGAGAATGGAGGGGGTATTTATGGATGGAGTGGCTGAGGGTTTGGGGAATCAATTCAGTAGTAGCGGAGTCAGAGGGATCTGATTGTTATTTATTTTATTTTTTAATTATGGGTCGAATTATTACTGCATATTTAATGCTCTTTGCGTGCCTTTCTCTCTCTCTCATATCTATTTTCTGTAGTTAAAAAAAGTTTTTGTTTTTTTAAAGCAAATTTGTCCTCTAGATAAATTGTCAGGCTCAATTATAGTAAAGCAATCAACTATTCATGATCATTAAAACTGTTTCATAATTGTATATATAATCCTAAGTATACTGTTATTATTTAGTATTAATCTTAGTCAATCAAGGATAAATATCTTTGTTTCCTCAAAAAAAAAAAAAAAAAAAAAAGGATAAATATCGTCTAATGTGAGTTATTATTTAGTACCTCTTTGAGCATTCATATCCTAAAATTCTATCACATCTTATTTTACTATCCCAAAAAACTACTTTATCAATTATACCATACTATATTTTCTCCAATAAAAAAAAAAAAAAAAAATTATACCATACTATTTTACAATACACTAAACATCTCAAAACTCTTTTCTTTTCTTTTTTTCCATTTTATTCCTTTTTTTACTATTTTTTTTTCTTCCTTTTCCTCTCTTTCTCCCTCAACCTCTAACACCGGCCACAATAGATAAAACCAAAACAATTCAACACACAGTCACCCCCATAGCCACCACAGCACCACCAACACACAGTCATCCCCGCATATCCCTGCACCACCCACCAAACCATCAAACCAAAACCAAAACCACATAAATGAATAAAAAATAATTTTAAAAAAAAAAACCATAAAGCATAAGTTCAAACCAAGCCAAAAAAAAAAAAAAATCACCATCAGAGCTACCTACGAAGCCACACACACAGCACTAATCCAAACCCAGAAACCCATCAATCTCAACGATCCAAACCCACCGGCCACAACCAATCCAAACCCATGATACATCGATCCATCTATTCAAACCCACCACCTGACCCATGACCCATTGGAGCAAATAGCACCACATCGAAGCAAAACATCAAAGCCACATCGGAGCAAAACATCAAGATACAACCTGGGCTTGGCATTGCAAGGCGATGGTGGCCAACGGTGGCTTGAGGGAGAGCAAAGGGAGAGGGAGAAATCTGAAAGAGAGAGAGACATGGGAGATAGAGTTGAAAGAGTGGGAGAGTCAGGAGACAGATAAGAGAGAAAATGAATAAAATAATATTTTTGTTTTTACAATTGAGCTACAGTACGATTATATTGGAATCACACTATAGCAGAATTGTAAATTTTTTTGTAATAGTCTACATTTACAATTCCGGATGCAGTGGGGTTTTTGGACTTTTATACTAAATTGAACCAACATATGGCACATGACATTCCCAATGTGAATGCTCTTACTTTCCTTTATAATGTACTGCTATAAGGACCATAACTTTTTTAGGATTTTTATTTTATTAATACTGATGAAGAATAGAATCAGTTGACTGCACAACTCGGCTTCGATGGGCTGAAAGTGGTAGCGAAGGCCTGAAAAATAAACAAAATATTAAAGGAGACCGGGGTGGACTGGCCTAAGACCCTCTGTTGACTTAGTATCTTATCTCGAATGGAGTTCTAACTGTATTGGGAGTAAAAATCTCAGAATTTTCATACCTTTGCCTGATTCAGACCGGTCCTTATATAGGGAACCTTGGAGCAGTTACTTGTTTTAATAACTTCCCCAAAATTTGTGGAAATTCGAAATTACGGAGATAACTTCCCCAACGGCTATAGAAGTAGTAACCACTGATGGAAGTTACATACTTAGGAGAAATTGCTGGCAATGAACATGAGTTGATTAATCACTTCAGAATTTTGTCAAGTGTTACATAGTCGTCCATGTGACTTGCCCATGGACGACTCTTTGTATATAAATTGATGCTGTGTGGTCCTCCATGAGCTTTGCATGTGGACGACCCTTCCGTCCTGATTGCCTGGGGTTCATTCAATTGATTAAAACTCATGGACGACCCCACTGGACGAATCAGAGATTGGCCATTTAGTTGACTGGAGATCATGGACGACTCCCTTGGACGAACCATAGACGGTGATTTCTTTGCTATCCTATCAAATACCATAGAGGTAGAAACTAAAAAGTTGAGATCTTTTTTTGGGGAAGACAGTTGTGATTAAATTATAATTTTTATCTTTACATAAGAAAAAAAAGAAGAAAAAATCATGAAACTCTCTAATATTTTATCATTTTTATATTGGGACAGTCTTATTTTTCTTTTTCTTCAACAAATGTTTTTTTTTTATTATAAGAAAAGACAAATATGGGTGCCAAAACAGCATTTCTTCTTCAAGAAATGTTTGGATCACTCTTTAAGTTGATGAACATGAATTAGAATTAATGTGGATCACACATGACGCTTCATGCCAATTTTGGCTGGTCAAAGCAGGGCAACTTGAATTCAGATTCGATGGACTGCACCCATATGTTAAGTGGACTAACTTGAATTAAGAAGACCTCAACTTATTTTCATAAGAAATTATTCTTTGACGTAACTTTAGGCACTATTGGCTGCAATTTTTTCTATATTTTTTTAATAGCTTGGCTGCAATTAATTTAACTGATGGGATACTTTTGAAGAAAATTGCCGCAAATTAAATAACATCATACTCACTTTTACCTATGCAAAAAAAAAAAAAAAAACGTTACTTTTTTTTTATTAAAATCAATTAACTATAATAGCGATTTCAAAATTTGAAAGGGTAAAGTAAAGCCAATAATAAGCCACGTAATTGAGGTCAATTGTGCATTATCTCTCTAGTTCAATAATTTTATCAAAATTTATTGCTTATATTATAGTATTTTCTCTCCAAATTTCAACCACATGAACTTGCTCTCAACTTGTTGGATATGGGATAAATTCAAATTGTAACTCACAGACTAAGTAGGTCCATAGTTCATTCGATCAACTACAAAAGAACAGATGCATATTTCCTCTTATAAAAAAAAAAAAAAAAGATGCATATTTCCATTGAAGAGTCCTATTCACATTTCCCAAATTAGCTTAATTGTTCTGACTTATGAGAAGCCCAACTTGAAGCCCCTTCGCTTCAATCACAAGCAATCTCATTACAAATGGCTGTAATTTGATAAAGACCGCATCTTTTCCTTTTATTGTTTTATCTTCTTCTTCCAAAAATATTAATAAAATTTTTCTTCAATACAACTTTTAGAAGGGAAAAAAAATTAAGATTAAAATGGGAATCCAGGTACCAAAGCCACTTGCTATTGCCCATGCTATTAAACACAATGAGAAAGTAAAAAGTAGCCAATTGAACGAAGAAGACGTAGGGGCTCAGCTAAAAAAAGAGAGGACAATAAAACAAAATGGGAAATAAACGCGTAAACACTAAACAGTGGGACCATTGTTGATTGTTGTATTTGTATATAGATAGGCTCATAGTCATGGGCTACGGATTTTAACCGTGTATTGGGACCCATCTCGAGCCTCGCGCACTCTCTTCCTCTTTTCCGCTCTCTCACCTCTGTGACTGTTCGGCGCCTACGGTTACAAAAACAGCATTTTCAGGGTCCATTGTGTGCTTTGTCTTTTTACTATTTCGACAATTATTTGGCAATGCCAATCACCCCTTCGCCTCCAATTCCAACTGCTTTATCTCATCATTTTTAAATTGGCAATTTTTAATTGATCTCATCTTTTTTTCTTTTTTTGGTTGAGAATCAACCCCCCGATGGCTTATTATTAAATAGGAAAATCTTCACAAATATATGGAGTGGATCAAGTTACTTTTGTGACTTTCTATTGAATTCACTTATCCACTCACAAATATATGGAGTAGGATCAAGTTACTTTTGGTATAATATTAAGGAATTTATATACTAACTAATAACTTTTTATCAAATTAATATTTTGAATTTTTAATGGTTGGATTACATGTTTTCTATGTTCTTAATATGTTTACTAAATTTCATGCTAATCGATTGTCATTTACCATTTGATCTATAAAACCATAAATTATGCATAATTTTAAAACACAAAAACTTAAAATTTCTACAATTTATAGATGAGGTAGTTATTAATCTTATATCATTTGTAAAAAATTAAAAATATAGAAAGTATAAGAAGAAAATGTAATCCAACAGTAAATTTTTCAAAACTGACATATAATAAAAAATATTGATTGATGTAATATTACTTAGCATTATATCATGTGCAAGTATAATTTCAACCCAATCCTATGTGTGTGTACATGTGTGTGACACAAGGGAAAAACAAAAATAAAGAAAAAAAATGTTATGTCTTTTTATTTTAAAAAAAGGGATATGTCATTTACCTCCATCCATAAATTATTTTGAGATGTGAAGCCTATAATTTTAATCTTGACTCTACTATTGAAAAATGCTAATGTATCAAATTATATGAAATTTTCGGACGCATGAAAATTGTGATAATAAAATCATTAATTGAAAGCACAAAAATTTGCCTTAAAAGGTAAATATACAAGTGCCCTCTACGCATCACTCCAAAATATGATATTTGTTTTATCAACACGTTTTGATGTGATATTTCATTTTTTCTCCTTAACTCGCTGGAATTGAAGCATCAGCATTGGTGCTATTGATTTGGTGGTTGTTCTTCAATATGGCATCCTTTATTCTTTTCAAAAATATTTATCCACATGTTTGAGTCTCATGACCTCATATGATTTGCACAAGTAGGAAGTCTTTAAAAATATAGAGTAATTAAATAGCTTTAACCTTAAACAGAGTTCACCTTGCAATATTAAAAAAATCAAGAGATATTTATATTTTTATAATATGTGTAATTATAATTGATTAATTTCATATACAAATTTAATTGTATTTTTGCAAAGGATTAAAGAGAAATTATTCACTCCACGCAGAGGACCACATCAACAAGCTCAGTAGTCCTCCCATTCAATAATATTGTGCAATGTGTGACACTATATTAAGTCGAATCCTAATCACTAATCCAGTCATAAATTGAAAACAAAAAATTCACCTTCACCCTCGTTGCCAATTGCTCCACCACCACCACCATCTGCAACTCATTAAGAGTCGATTTGTCGCCAAGTCAAGGATGGAGACAGTTTCAAAAATCGATATTATAATCTCTATTTACCCCATCAATTGACTATTCGAATTCGAGACTTAGACAATGAAGAAAACAACGAATTTTCAAATATGAATAATATTACGTTCACAACATTTTCCAAACAAATTATAAGTATTAGGTTGTTACTGGTTATAACATGAATGCACTACCAACATCACTTTTTTACTTACCTATAACAATATGCTATTAAGGATTTGTTGTGAAATTGTTATGGACGGAGCACTACTTTTCGGATATTGATTCAATTTCCAACGTTGCTGACCTCTTCCAGCATCAAGAACCAAGTGAATTTGGTGTTGGATTTGTTCCGCAAACACATTTAGCAATCCCAAGTGTGATGATGGGTGACCCTGATCTCATTTGTGCAGCGCTTCAAGATTCCAACTTTTATGTTCTTGATTAGAATAATCACGAAGCCACCAGTTTAGGGGAAATGGGTGAGTGGAGAGAGGAGATGAGATAGCTGATAACGGTTACGGGACTATAAATGAGTTGGTTGTGTATGAGTGGTAGTCAGTGGCTTCTGTATGGACATCAACTTGGCGACAAATAGACTCTAATGAGTTGTAGATGGTGGTGGTGGTGGTGTAGCCATCGAGTGAAGGTAAAAGTGATTTATTTATTTATTTTTGAGTTTTTTAATTTATGATTAAGTTGGTGAGTAGGATTTGACTTAGTAAATTATCAGAACCGTTAGCATTGTTGATATGGTCGGTGAATAGTTTTTGTGTTTTTTTTTTTTTCCTTAAATCGGAGTCTTACCGAATTCTATGATGCTGTTCGCCCAAGATAAAAAAAAAAACACAAGATATAATAATATAATACTCACTCCACTGCAGTGTTTACAGGTGGTGTCACATCAATGACCTCTAATGCCATGTGCCCTTCGCTAAATCCCATTGCTTCGCCTTCGAGTCAGTGGCCCAAGGAGAGCTTGACAGTTGAAAGTGCCTCTTGATTCCAAGTTCATACTCTGTTTTTTTTTTTTGCTAGTTTTAGTTCACATATTCTCATTTGTGATTTGTCCATCCAAAATGGCCCAACTCGCACGTGAACCGAATTATTGTTTTGGTTGATCTTTTGTTCAATTCTATTACCCAGCACCGAATGCCTCCACATGTCTTTCCCTATTTTAATCTCCTAAGACTTTCTAGTTCTGCTGAAATGTATTGTTTATATGATCTAATTTGGCCCTTTGTTAGTATTTACAATTTAAAATGTATTCATAAAAATACGATATTACAGAGTCAAAGGAATTAGAAATTATTCCCAAAGGAAAAAAAAGTATCATATGTTGCACGAAATGCATTTGGTATCTTTCTTTACTTAACGGAGATATTATTTTGTCATTTTCTTATCCATATCTAAATTCTTAATTACCAGCGATCAAAAAAAAATTCTTAATTACCAAGAACAGTTTTTAATGCTGTCTATTCTCTCTTTTATTTTTTTATTTTTTTATTTTTATTTTTTTGTGACTGAAATGGTAGAATAAAATTCTTAACTAGAGGCCGTCTCAACTTGCAACTATAATGGCTCTAGTTTCATCCAGTACGCTAATTCTCTTCCAATAAAATAAAAGAAACAAAAACCAATCAATTAAAAGTTTTTGTATGCCCTTTTCATTTTAAATTTTAATTGACAAAATGTGTTTGGTGGTAAATGATTTCAGGAAATCATTTACCACCTGACCCCACTGTTTGGAAGCCAAGAAAAATAAAAATTTAAGGAAAATATGATGTAGTTGACCGAAATTTACTTTTTTGACTCGGAAATGATTTTACAATTCTATTTTCCCTTCAAATTGTTTCCGGAGAAGAGCCTCATACGCAGAGAGAGAGAGAGAGAGAGAGAGAGAGAGAGAGAGAGAGAGAGAGAGAAACGGTGAACGAACCAAACCGAGCTCCGATCCACCACCACAGCCCATTGCCGGCGCCCACGAGCCTTCGACTTCGCTGGCGCCATGAACCGACGAACCCACGAGCCTTCGACTTCGCCGGCGGCATGAACCCACGAGCCTTCGACTTCACCTTCGCGCTACAAACCCACGAACTGATCTTCGACTTCGCCGGTGAACCCAGAGCCCAGATCACCACCGAAGGCCGATCCACCCAGACCGATCGCACCTATGACCGATCTCTCCCTTTCCCTCCATTTTTGATCACTCTCTCTTCCTCGCTCTCTCAGTCTGACCGAATGGTGAATTTGATCGAATGGTGTTGTTGTGATTTTTGTTTTCTTAAGTTTATATGTTGAAATTTTCTATTATAAAATTTGTTTGGTAACTAAGAAAATAGGTGAGAAAATGTGAGAAAGTAGTAGGAAAATAGAATTTTCAAAATGCAACCAAACACATGAAAACATTTTCTAGAAAATTTTTCATAATGCAGCCAAACACTTAGAAAATATTTTCCTTTCTCGAAAATACCATTTCCGGAAAATATTTTATGGGAACCAAACACAGCCATAGACACATAGGGAGCGCAAGTTTTGCTTTCACTTTCAACACTCTTTGCTAATATTCTCTTTGACAATGATCATTAATCAAACTTTTATTTTAAAAAAAAATTATAAACAAAAATATACAAACATTTTCAAGTATCTGGCCATTTTCTTGGGCTTGGGCATGTGCAATCCCACCATCTCATGCACACTAGATTATTACAAATAGAAATTCATTGAAGTGGCCTTGACAAAATATTTTAAATTCAAAATCTCATAAATATTATAAAATCTTAAAAATCACTTAGTCAATTCCTTGCAGTCAAGAGTTTTGTAATTTAACTAATTCTTAAGAGCATTCGCAGCTGACATGGTATATGCCATATCTTACTAAGATTTACCATTTCAACACAAAAAAAGGTCAATAACTGGTTTGCTAAAGCTAAAAAAATTTGCAATACTGCTACAATACCATCACAAATTTGTGATGGTACTGTAGCAACATTCTAAATCCAAAAATTATTATTTTATTCTACCTACAAAAATTTGTCTCCTCTTTCCACTGTCTTATTTTTTTCTCTCTTCAGAATTTATTATTTTATTATGTAAATATATTATTTTAATGTGTAGTATGGTAAAATAAAAGTTGAGATATTGAGTATATTGTAAAATGATATTATATAATTAATAAAGTAACTTTTTGAAAGGGTAAAATAAAATAAAATGGAATTATCAGATTGGAATGCTCTAATATAATTTTTTTTTATAGAACTTCCTAATATTTTAAATAAAATGAAAATGTAAAGTTCACATCCCCAATTATCAAATTAAAAAAAAAAAAAACTTTTAACTAAAAAAAAAAAAAAAGTCTTTCCAATGGTGTAGATCTTATGTTAAGACTTAAGAGTCAATCCTTGGTAATGAAGGTTGATATAGTTAGGTAAGGTAAGGTACGGTGTACTGTGACACGTAAGGCCTAAAAAGTTAAAAAGGGTGTCCACACACCGACCAACCAGATCTAGCAAATCGGCCACATCAGCAAAAGCGATGGAGTGTACTTCAACCACACAACACCAACCATGCATGCCAAGACCTGTGAACGTGCCACCAAGATTGCCACCAGAAAAAATGTCCACGTTGGTGATAGACAGATAGGCATGTGATTCCTCTTTTTATTCATTTACCTAATTACACACACAGTAATAATTGAATATGGGTCAAGGAAAGTGTACGAAATTTCTGATTCATCACAAAATTTGTACAAATTTTTTCTATCCCTTGATGGCGGTTTAACTTTACAACTTGCCGGTTTGGATTGGGGTGAAAGTTGCTGAAAGTTGCTGAAACGCGCGTTTACGTTTCAGCTTTTCTCTTTTTTTTTTTTTTTTTTTTTTCCACGCGTTTCAGTCAATTTTTATACTGTTCATTCATTGTACAAATTATATTGTTTACAGACTCACAAATATCACTTTTTAGCAACATTTTCATTAAAAATGAGTCCCACGGTACTATTCACACATTTAAAAATTATTTTGCTACAGTGTTTTCAGTTTTTATTTTAGTAAAATAAGCTCTATCTAAACGGACATTAGTTTGAAATGGGCTACATTTTATTTAACTTTTTGAAGTTGGAATTTTTCTTTAATTTTATTCTTTTTTATGACTTCATAATAATGGTGCATTTTAAAAATAGGGAGATGTGACAAAGCATGATAGTGAAATTAACAAATTATATGAATTAAAAAAACAAAATGAGAAACTTTCTAACACAAATTCTCTCTCTCTCATATATATAAATATATATATATATATATATATATATTATTTCTATATACTTTTCATTTTTACTCACTGTTGCATTGCACATGCATGATGGCTAAAAATAAATGAAGGAAGAAAGAAAACAAAAATTAATTTGGTCACGGCAATGAACTCCAGGAAGATAAAAGCTAATAAATCCAAAACAACATATATGGGTTTTCTAATATTTTGTGTGTGTGTGTGTGTGATCTTGGATAGTGATTTCATCTTGAAGGGTTTGACTTTGCATGTGTATGGTGGTGTATAGTGTTAAATAAAAGCGCCTATTTGGATCCAAATTTCACATGGGATTCTATGATTATCTTTTGTTAACAATAATGTAAGGTGTAGACTTAAAGGACTCTTGGATGATGCACCGCACTAAGATAGCCCCTAATCATGAGCTGCAATGTTCTTAAAAGTTGGTGACTATGCTGCACCTGTAAGATACTAGCTTCAAGCCTTCAACTACTCCAACATCTCTTTCAATTGGGATTAAAACAATTTTGCTTGACAAGTTGGGCTTGAAATTGGATAATCTAATTTTAAATTAAAAAGTGCTATCTTCAGGATATTTTTATAACAAATTTTAGGTGCTAAGTTATTATTGATTCTTACTTAAATCTACTACTAAAATTACCCCTTTTGCCCCAACCTGTAATTTAAAATTCATTATAAAAGTATTGTAAAAATGTTATGGACTTAATATTTCTCTTTCAAATTATAAAATGTCAAATGAATGTCAAGATGTATTAAAAATAGGGATAAAGAAGATTCTACACACAAATTACAAGATAATGTAGTAGGTTATTTCATAACACAACAAAAAGTAGTGTATCTTATTAGATGGACCAGGTTCCTTTTTTTCTTTTTTTTTGGTTTGAGATGGACCAGGTTCTCTCTTTTAGATTGAATACGTGGTTAATTAATGTCTTTCACTCCTTCTTCTTCAAAGTTTAAAAATGAAGAGCCTGTTTGGTAGAGAAGTTTGAGTAACGTTGTTTGTATTTTTTTGAGATACGTGTAGATAAAAAGTGTATAAAAATGCGTGTAATGTTATTTAAAAACTAAAAATAAATTATTTAACAACTCTACTAAACAGGGCCGCCAAAGTTTCTCACATGATAGTTTCTTTTTCTATACGGCTGTAAGTTGCCAAACAGAACATTATATAATTCATGTTAGATTAAAAGGTCTGGTTGTGTTTACCTTTTTCCAAGAGACTGTACCTTTTAAGTACCCAACTGTTCCGTACGTACCAAATTGTGTTCTCATTTAGCTATCCTATCCCCAAATGTTGTTGAACTTCTTGTCGGTGACATTATTATTTAATTTTCGTAAACGAAATGTATACGAAACAATTACGATTATGGAATGGAATCTACTCACATGCATTCTGATCTTGATGATAAGTGGTTTTAGCTTCTCCTGCTGACTCAACACTGATAAGGAGGGTAGAGAAGGGTTCGATTTGAGTCATTTGACTTTGTGATAACGTCAATGTGCATGTGATTTACTTCTCTATAATTAAGTACGTGTCCTGTATTCCCTCTTATATTGGGCACTTAAACTTTACAGATAGTTTACGTGTCGGTTAATGATTTTTTTTTTTTTTCTCTCTAAAATATTTCATAAATCAATGTTCTCAGAATATTCATTAAATTTTCTCATAGTTTATTTAGCCTTGGTTTGGATGAATAGTATAATAATGAAATTAAAGATTTTTGTTCAACTTAGATAAAATTGTACTTTTGATCATTTATTTTTTAAGCCTAATAAGTTAATATAAAAACAAACTCTCTCAAACATATATATACTTCGCACCATTTTATTTTTGGGGATGAATTTGTTAGGTAGCACCTTTATTATTTATTATTTAAGATAGAAAGGAAAAGAAAGTTTAGTTTAGGAAGTAACCTTTCTTATGTATCACTTATTCTCTTGCTTGCATTTTCCAAAAGCACTTGAATTACATGATGAAATACACTTTTCCTCTTTGTTCAATTATTTATAGGACACTAGGAGGTGGTTGGGGGTGTTTTGCTTTAAATTTGTATGGTGGTGATGAATGACGAGTCACATTCGTCAGCGTACAGCTAAATCAACGTAGATGTAGCTTAAAGCTTTGCAATTTTGAGCATTCAGAAAATGATTTCCCAACACTAAGATCTTGGTGCCTACAAGTTTCAGTTTATTTCAATTTGAAATCATTAAAATCAAATTCCCATGTTAGGCATCTCAATGATTTTGGCCTGCTTTCCACAGCATATCCCATCTCTGTCTTCATTCAACTTGTCCAAACTAATAATCTTGCTTTTCAATGTAAAACTTAAAGTCACGCACAAGCTTGATGAAAGCACTTCCAACTTCCAAAACCCGTTGATTACCAAATTTTGTCCAAGCATATATGTCGCCAAGTTAAAGAGCCTGTAAATCATTACAGACATGGTTAAAAATTGTTGGTAAAGCTTGAAGAAATCATGCCGCATGAGATCTACATAGAGAGAGAGAGAGAGAGAGAGAGAGAGAGAGAGATGTTATGAATATTTTGGAGCAAGAGTGCATGGGGCTGATAAGAAAGATCATACAATTGCATGTGGGGATGAACCTTATCAATAGGGACAAGTGACACTAAAATGAGACTTTGTTTTCCACATGACCCATCATCCAAAATACAATTTAGATTTCTACATCCATGTGATCTCTCTCACTTCTCTGCATCACTCCTTTTTGTACAAATTTATGGTCTTTTTGGGACCAGTTATAGAGATATAAAAACGACGCAACCCCCAGGACCCCCCAAATTGGACACGTTTATAACAATTTTCAGAATATATTATTCTTGAGCTTCATTTGCATCATATTGAATTGCAAAATTAGGCAGCACAAGTGTATTGAATTTGTGGTAATGCATCATAGAAGAAATAGAATTAGATGCCATGCATTAAAAAAAATGAATAAAGAAAGTTATTGAGGAAAGCATACGGCCAATTAAATTACTCAAAATGATTCTACTGACCAAAAAGGGAAGGGGAAAAAAAAGCTTTACACTTTTTTTTTTTAGAGAATCAAAGCTTCACACTTTGATCCGCCAAAATTTGGGACGGTTTGAAGTTTAAAGTTTAAATTCTATTCCTGTATTTTTACTTGTGAATTTGATCCTCATATTTTCAAATTGATTTTAATATTAACCTCATTATTAAAACAGAGACTGAACATTATTATATGAGAAATGGGAGTTTGCTCACTCATTAAATTTGTTACAATGGACTGTGATTTAGTGCATGGATGATGATTATGTTCAATTTTGCACAACCAATTCGAACACCAAACACCTACAAAAAGAAAGAAGAGAACCAAAAAAAAATCCTGTCTAGGTGTGCTTTAAAAAGAAGTCTTCGATGCTTAGGTTAGCAAAGAATTGGACTCATTTTAATATCATGGAGAGATTTCTCGGTTAACATTGTCTGCCCACCTTTTTGTGATGAGGTCCCAATTAAGTGCCTCATTAGTTGCACTCTAATTTGACTACCAATTATCATATTCCTTATTGAGTAGAATTTGAATTGGGCGGGATGTTATTAAATCTTATATTTCCCTATAAATCTAATTTATTTAATTCTTGTCATATCAGTTGTCCTTCATTCCCTAATTAGACTAGTTGGTCTTGATTGGATATTAAGGGTCTATTTGGGATCCGCTTATTTTGCTGAAACTGAAAACGTTTTGCAGAAAATACTGTAGATAAAGGTAAAAGTTAACTGAAATAGCACAATAAGACCCATGAATAGTACCAAAAAGTGCAGTAGAGTCTATAAATAGTAACAAAAATAAGCTGAATAGTAAAATAAGTTGACAAAAATAATTTTTGCCAAACAAATACTAAGAATCCAATAAACTTGAGAACACACTTTATTGCGTTGCTTTGTATTCTTGTCTTTTCGATGCTTTCAGTTGTTTTGAAATTTTACGTACTACTAGGTTAATCTTATGACTCGACATGATAATATCTTATATGGGTTAGTCTCATGAATTATTTGTCCCTATTGATTATTGGAATATCAACTTCCCTAGTCGAATTTTGAGCACATTGCGATTTGGATGATTACAACAAGATGAGCCAACTTTTGGATCGCTATCCCAAGCTACTTGATAATCAAATTGATCTATGGATTCTTATGCAGAGAGATAACTTGACTATTGCTTAAGCAAACCCGTCTTTCCCCTAGTCCAATAAAGGGGGATTCTTCTACTCAGCCATCTTCCATAAAAATAATGGCTAATGACTTCTGTCATGTTGTCTTCTCAATTCTCTAAGTCTGATCTCTTTTACATTGACTCGTATTTTTATGGATTTTCATATTTTGCCTCCTTGTCCTGTATCTACTTCACTCACTTTTTTATTTCCTTCGGGTTTGCCTCGAGGTCTTGGAAGATTTTTCTTGCGATCAGTTTCATAGTCTTGAAGGATTCCCTCATTCTTTGGTGTAAGATTAGTTTCATACCTATATAAAATAAAATAATTTGATTTTTTATTCTTTTCTTTCCAATGTTTTATGGGTATCTAAGCGGAAATAGTGAGAAACGAAAAGCAACTTGTCTAAAAAGGAGAGTGAAGATTTTTCCCTCGAAATTTCAGTCACCACTAGCAGTTTAATGAAGTTAAAATAAACTTAATAAAGTACTACTTATTTACGGAATTCTTTGTTTTTGAAATATGAACAAACGTGATGACTGATGAGGACATGCAAAGAGTACTTTATAACCAAGTACATTTTCTTATTCTCCCACTTAATACTCTTATTATAATACATGAATTCACCCCATCAAAAAAAAAAAAAAAAAAAAAAAAAAAAAAAAACATGAATTCACATTCTTATGGAAAAATCATTAATTGCTATTTGAAAATCTTCCAAATGGGTTTAAGGAACCTATAGAACCCAAGAGCCCATGAATAACACATTGAATAAACCATGTTTTTGGCCATTCCTCATTTCACCAAAAGATCTCAAATTTTCCTTATTTTTGTGATCTCTTAAATTATCAAATCCGGAAGTTGTTGTTTCTCTTAAAGAAACTGTTGAATATTGCCTCAAATTTCTAATAAGTTTTAGTTTGAGTTTTCTTGACATAGAAGGTAAGGTATAAAGGTATTTTCTTGTTGTGGTAGACAAGGATTTTCCTTGTCATAGAAAGAAAAATATTACTTATTGAAGAAATTATGAGTGTTCCTTGTCCATCAAGAAATAAAATTAAAACTTTATAAATATGCATTGTTGCAAAAGGTTTGAAGGGCTTTTGCCCAAAGTTCCTCCTAGGTGAGGAGAGGTGAGAGACTCTTAGAAGGACATGAGTGAGTTTCTTCAAAGAGCAGTAATTTGGTGGGTTTTACCCAAGGTTCCTACCGTGTAGGGAGAGATGAAAAATTCCTAGAACAATATGATTAGTTTCTTTGAAGAGTAGTTGGTACATTATTTGGGTTGAAAGATTACCCCATGGTTGTGTGTTGAGAGTTGTTTGTTTTGTGAGTGTGAGAGAGTTATTGGGTGTATTGGGGCTTTGGGTTTGTGAGTGTTGTTTGTGTGATGAGTGTTGATTAATGTTGTTGTAATCCATATTGTTAATAGTGGATATTTTAGTTGGTGTGGATATAGGTATGGAGTTGGTTGAATCACATTAAACATTATTGTCTTGTGTAGATGTTTTATTTTCTTGTTCGTGTGAATGCGCTTCAGCTAGCCCCAAATCATAATAATTAGTGATAAAGCTCCCACTGTTGCACAACAAAAACAAACCAAACCGGATCAACCAGACTACCAAACACCCATTTCCTCTAATTCAACAGGTACTAAGGCGATTGTCTCTGGCTCAGTAGCACTCTCCAAGTGCCATTTCTCCCACTCACTCAACAATCTCCTGCCATCTTCTTTATTCACTTAACTTCTCATTAAAAGCAATTTTCTGTATATAGTCTTTCTTGAATCGTCTTCCTCTTGTACATCACTAATCTGACAAGGGACCGATGACCCACATGTAGCTGCTACCAATAGCACTTGGGCGTCAATGAATATATTCATTTGCTAGATAAATTTGTTTATTCTTGAACAATAGCCTAACAAATTTCTTCACCTCCATTTATAGCCTAAATTACTTGAATACAAGAAAACTCTTTTCCTTATTAATTTATTATTTTCATCACTCGGTGTTGAGGTTCAAAAAAGAAAGAAATTAGATAGCCCACTAATAGGCCCACGAAGAAAAGAGTGAAAAAGGGAATAATGGGCCGTCACAAAAAAAAAAAGAGAAAGGGAAGAAAGAAGAAAGAAAAAGCCCAGAGGGCTGGGATCCAGAGAAAAAGAGCCCAACCAACGAACCAGGACAAACTGAGAAAGGAAGAAGCTGGGCCGAATCCCAGAGGGCCTCCCAGAGGGATCCTAGGGCGCGCAGGGGGGTCATAACAGAAGGAAATTAAAGAAAAGAGGCATGCGGACCTTGTGACCCAGACGAGCAGAGAAGGTACAGAGCATGCAAAACTCAGAAAACTTGATTCAACCATTTGGAGAAAAGACAAGGAAGAGTACACTGTGAAAGGCTGGGACGCTGGGAAGAAGAAGCCAAAAGGGAGCCTCAGGCCAGCCAGCGGGGAAACCCGGAAATGGAAAGGAGCCGAGGGACTTTCACTTGGTCGGAACAAAAGCAAAGAAATTATGAAGAAAGAGGAAACGACACGATCCTGAAGCAGCCAGGCATGGTACAAGCTCCAGAGGGTAAAACAGAGGAATCACGGATTCACCAGGGAAGCCGAGGTTGTGCTATAAAAGGAGGAAGGGATCCATGCCACGAAGGAGGAGGATTTTTGGAAGAACAACCGGACTGTTCTTAGGCATTCAACTTTGCCTGCCCAAAATCCCAGAAAACTCATGCAAAAATACTCTGTAATTTAAGAGAAAAACAGAGGAACTGTCCCGGTGTCCTCAGTGCAGCCACTGTTGAACGAGCTCGGATTTAACAAGTTCACATTTTGCAAGACTTTGAAGCTTCAATAGCTATCAAAATCTGTAACTTATGAGCTTAGTTGAACCTTGCATCACGTCCTAGTGAGCATTGCAACCATAGCTTAATAAAATCAATGAAGTATACCTCACTTAATTAGAGGATTTTCAGCTTGTCCTTGTGTTATATACTTTTCATTTTTTGTCATTTGCATTAATCCTTTACTGTATAAATGTCGTTCAAATGCAAATATGCCAGCTTCTTTTTCTTTGCTAACCATTTGTATTATGGAAAATATGTTCTGTGCACCAATTGATTCTTAAAACAGCCCTCTTAGCTGCGGAGAATCAATCCCAGTCCACCAAGAAACATCTTACACGGCCCAGAATCCTTGGGCCATAGTGCTGAAGAAAAAAAAAGCACTCTCACATTTTGGCGACTTCACTGGGGACTGGGTAAAGAAAAGGGAAGAAGCAATCCCTTCGCAGAACATGCCTCCAAGACAAAGGAACAGTAAAGGTGCAAACATGCCACCCACGGCCTCTGAGCCTGTGGGAGAAAATGAAGTAGCCTCCAGACAAAGAGGCGAGGTGCCCCTAACAGAGCACGAGGTCGTGTCAGAACAGAGGAATGCAGGCCAAGAGCTAGACCCTATGGCTCAAATGACCGCGATATTGAAAGAGTTGCAACAAGAAGTTCACTTGCTCAAAGAAAGTAAGACGCAAGAAGTCAGGGACAATGCCCCCCATGTGGGCAACCAAGACAGAACCCAGCCAGAGGGAGGATCAGCAGTGGGAGGAGGAACTAACCCCCAATATCTGACAATGGCAGATGTCAGTGCCCTCCTGGATCAAGAAAGGGAAAAACTTTCCAGGACCCCCAAACAATTTTCTCGGGATCCCCCATTCCCACTGGAACTCCTCGGCAAGCCATACCCCAAGGGATATGAGCCACCAAAGTTCCATCCTTTTGATGGAAGAAATGGAAGTGCAGTAGAACACGTGAGTAGGTTCGTCCACACTATGGGCCCCTACGCAGGAGACCGAGAGCTGTGCCTAAGAGAATTTGCTAAGTCCCTGGTGGACAGAGCATACACTTGGTACACTACACTGAGGCCTGGGTCTATTAAGACCTGGGACGAAATGATGGAAAGATTTTGTGCAAAATATTACCCTGGTGAGGACAAGGTCACTTTCCAAAGCCTTCAGATGGTGAGACAGAGACCTGGAGAGGATCCTGTCCAGTTCATCAAAAGATTTGAAGATGTGTCCCTAGACTGTTATGGGGACCATGAAGAAAAGGAGCTCGTGGAGACTTGCATCTCTAACATGCTTTTCGATTACAGGCTCAACCTCGAAAACTTATGTATCACACAGTTCGCTGACCTGTTGCAGAGAACAAGGAGGACAGCACAAACTATGAGGGCGAAGAGGGCACCAGCATCCCAAGCCATGACAGCATCAGTGGGAGAAAAAAGAAAGAGGCCCGATGGAAAGATGTTCGAGGAACCACCAGTGATCCCATGTACCGTAGAAGAATTAAACCACGTCCTGGACAAATGGATCGGGGATGGAGTGATCAGGCCATTCACTGTGTCCAGGCCACCCACCGAAGAAGAAAGGAAAAATCCTTTGTTTTGCAGGATTCACAATTACGTTAAGCATTCCACCAAGGATTGCTGGACCCTCCGCAGGCTTTTCCACAGGAAGCTAAGAGAAGGAACCCTGGAACTCACCCAGAAGGAGCCAGAAGTACAAAGAAACCCCCTGCCTAACCATAAAGGAAAGGGGGTAGTAGCTGTGGTGATCCATGGGAACTCGGCAGAAGCAGAAGAGTCGGGAGGATCCTTCCACCCAAACACAGTCAGGACCCTCCAAAAGAATCCCAAGTTCAGGTCATTATTCAATCAGCTGGGATTTGGACCAGAAGCAAGAAGGGTGGCCACGGAATCCCTCATGACTATAGCAGCAGAGTCAGGAATGGAATGTTTCACAGCAGAATCTCATGCCAGCCGAGCTTTCCTAGAGACAACAAATGCCATAACCTTCACTGATGAAGACATGGAGGTTGAGCACCCAGACCACCGTAGACCTCTCTACCTAATGGCCACCATAAATGGTGTCCAAATCAGAAGAGCACTTGTAGACACAGGGGCATCACTCAACCTCATAGCCCTGAGCACCTTGGAAGCTGTGGGCCTGGCTGGAAGGAGGATCCTGGGGGCTCCCATGGAGATAACCGGATTTGGAGGATCAGCAGAATCAACCGAAGGCTATATACAGCTAGCCCTAAGGGTGGGGCCAATAGTGGCCTTAACCAGATTTCATGTAATCAATTCAGAAGTATCTTACCACATACTCCTGGGACGGCCATGGCTCCATAAACACCGCCTTATACCATCCACGTACCATCAGTGCGTTAAGGGGAGGTTGAATGGGAGGCCTGTAAGGATCCCTGCCAACCACAACCCTTTCAACCAAGGAGAAGTAAACTTTGTAGAAACAATGTTTTATGATGAGTTGGGAGCAGATGATGAAAGTCCCATGCCAGGGACCCCAGGAACACCCATCTTGGAAAGAGAAGAGGGAGGAGATACCCACGACTTGAGGGACCTCCTGAAGAGAAAAAGGCAAAAGAAGGAGCCCAGCGCCTCAGGATCCCGGGAGTGTGTAGTAGTACGAGAGCCAGGGGGAAGATTAATATATCGTTTGTGAAGGTGCGCGGGACCTGAGCGCATCGTGCAGGAAGGTCCCGGACCACCAGAATGTATGATGGCCCAGGAGGAAGTCCAAGAGGAACCAGTCAAAGAGACACAAATCCAGCCTGAGGAAGAATTGCAGGAAGTAAACTTGGGAGCTGGACTGGGACCCCAGAAGCCTGTATTCATCAGTAGTCGTTTGACAACACAAGAAAGGGGGCCACTACTGGCTTTGCTCAAGGAATACGCAGATGTGTTTGCGTGGACCTATGATGAGATGCCTGGTCTGGATCCTGGATTAGTGGTCCATGCCCTCAATGTGGACCCAGGAGTTAAACCAGTGATCCAACCAGCTCGGGTCTTTCACACTGATATAGAAGCCCAGATAACTCAAGAGGTCAAGAAGCTACTAGCAGCTGGCTTTATCAAGCCCATCCAGCACCCCAGATGGCTTTCTAACATAGTACCTGTGAAGAAAAAGAATGGCCAGATCCGTTGCTGTGTAGATTTCCGCAACTTGAATAAAGCATGTCCAAAAGATGAGTTCCCCCTGCCTAATATTGACCTCCTCGTGGACTCAGCTGCAGGAAGCTCCATGTTCTCATTCATGGATGGGTATAGTGGATACAACCAGATTCGCATGGCTGCCAAGGATGCCGAGAAAACAGCATTCAGGACACCGATCGGAAATTTTTATTATACTGTGATGCCCTTTGGTCTTAAAAATGCAGGAGCCACATACCAGCGAACCATGACAGCCATCTTCCATGATATGATGCATGAGGAAATGGAGGATTATGTAGATGATATTGTGGTCAAATCAAAAACTAGGACAGGGCACCTTCAGATACTTGAACGGGTTTTCAAAAGATGCAAAGAATACAAGCTGCGCATGAACCCCATGAAATGCGCCTTTGGGGTATCTGCAGGAAAGTTTCTCGGGTTCCTGGTGCATCACAGAGGCATAAGTGTAGACCCAGTCAAAGCTGCAGCCATTGCTACTATGAGAAGACCAACGACAGTAAGGGAGCTCAAAAGCTTCCTGGGAAGGGTTTCCTACATCAGGAGATTCGTGCCAGGACTGGCCTCGGTCACAGGGGGGTTATCCAAACTGTTGAAAAAGGGAACTGAGTTTACCTGGGGAACAGAGCAGCAGGAAGCCTTCCAAAGGGTCCAACAGATCATGAATCATCTGCCCACTCTCCAGGCACCAGTACGTGGGCGACCCTTGCTGTTGTATTTGGCATCAAGTGCCCAAGCAATAGGAGCCCTGCTGGCCCAAGAGGATGACGGTGGAAACGAGCAACCTGTTTACTATGTGAGCAGAACACTCAAGGATGCCGAAACCAGATATCCCAGGATAGAAAAGGCTTGCCTAGTGGTCATTTACGCATCTCAGAGGCTGAAGAGGTATTTCTCAGCCCACCAGATCCTGCTGGTAACTAAATCACATCCCATAAAAGCACTCCTGCATCAACCCCTCCTAACAGGGAGAATAGCACAATGGCTGGTCCTGCTTTCTCAATACGACATAGGCCTAAGGACCCCCAAGGCCGTCAAAAGTCAAGCCATAGCTGACCTCCTGGCACAATTCCCGGGGAAGGAGGAAAGCCCACTAAGCGAAGAGATCCCAGGTGAAGTGGCAGTAGCAGAAATCCCAGGGAAGAAATGGACAATGAGGTTTGATGGGTCAGCTACAGCAACTTCAAATGGGGTAGGAATTGTACTAAGTTGTGAAAACGGAGACACCCTACCTCTATCCTTCAAACTTGGTTTCTCCTGCTCCAATAATGCAGCTGAGTACGAGGCGTATCTAACCGGGCTAACTATAGCACTAAGTATTGGGGTGAAACACATGAGAGTATTGGGAGATTCCAATCTCGTGGTATCCCAGGTGAAAGGTGACTTTGCATTAAGGGAACAAAGTTTGGCAGCCTACAGGACATGGGCACAAAGGCTGGAGCAGGAATTCCTGACTTTTAGCATAGAGTACACGCAGAGAAGTGAAAACAGATTTGCAGATGCGCTTGCCACCCTGGGATCCCAAGTACCATTCAAGGGAAAAGACACCCTAGTCAGAATAGGAAGGCAGGAGCATTCCATCTTAAAAATCCTCCAACAAACATCCCCCGAAGAGTCCAAGCAATGGGACTGGAGGAGCGAAGTGAAAGAAAAAATGGAAGAAACAGGGTCTGGAGGGAATGTCAAGGAGCTGAGAGACTACACTCTGATAGAAGGAGAACTATACAGAAGACTGCCTGGAGGAATCCTATCCAGATGTATCAATGAGAAAGAGGGAAAGCTGAGGTTGGAAGAACTGCATACCCAAGTCTGCGGGACCTCGGAAAAGATCAGTCTATACAGGAGGATGCAACGCATGGGGTACTACTGGCCAGACATGAGCAAAGAAGCATCAACTATACAGGAAAAATGCCAAGAATGCCAACCTTCGATAGACAGGGGAGAAAGCTATGCTGTATTTGTTACAGAAGACTGGAGGACCCCTTTTATGGAATACTTGGCTCAAGGGATCCTGCCAACTGACAGGACGCTGGCCCACCAGCTCAAGAAGCTCGCGGTCAGGTACTTCTTACAGGACAAGATCCTATTCAAAAGGGGATACAGTGGAGATCCCTTAAGATGCCTGGGACCAAGGGAAGCCAGGGAGGTGGTCAGGGAAGTCCATTCTGGTGATTGTGGAAGTCACCCAGGAAAAAGAAGGCTCTATAAACAGTTACTACTACTGGGATACTACTGGCCAACGATGAAAAGGGACTCCGAAGAGGTAGTTAAAACCTGCCACGCATGCCAAGTCCTTGGAGATGCAATCCATACTCACCCAAATACGTTGCAAGACATGACAACCCCATGGCCTTTCCACACTTGGGGGCTTGATCTCATAGGGCCTATAAATCCTCCATCCAGTGGTTACATATGGATCTTGGCAGCCACTGAGTATTTTACGAAATGGGTAGAGGCCATCCCCTTGAAGAAAGCCACTGGAGCAGCTGTAGCAAACTTCATTCGAGGCCATATCATTACAAGGTTTGGGATCCCCAGAAGGTTGATCAGTGACAACGGAACCCCCTTCATAAATAAAGACATGAAGGGGCTAACAGAAGCTTACTACATCAAGCACGGAAGGTCTACACCATACTACCCACAAGGGAATGGCCAGGCAGAGGCCACTAACAGGGTGATCTTGAAAATCCTTAAGAAAATGAAGCAAGAATATGGAGGAAAATGGAATGACCACCTGGCAGATGTACTTTGGGCGTGTAGGAGCTCTGTGAAAACAGCCACGGGATTTTCACCTTTTTCCCTGGTCTATGGGACAGAAGCCATCAGCCCAGTGGAACTAATCGTCCCCACACCAAGAGTAGTACTTGAGGAAAGTCAGGAGGACGCCGAGGACACAAACAATGAGAGGAGGCTAGCAGACCTGGAAGGGATAGAGGAAGAAAGAGAGCTGGCCAAAAGAAGAAGCCAGAGGTACCAGCAAAGGATGACAAGAGCATATGCACAAGCAGTACGCCCGAGGACCTTCACCAAAGGGCAGTTGGTACTAAGGACAACAGAACATGTGAGAAGAAACCTACCAGGACCCTCCAAATTTGCCCCAAAGTGGGAAGGACCCTACGTCATCAGGGAGGCCCATGATAGTGGGTACTACTACCTCACGAAGGAAGATGGAACAATCCTGACAGAACCCATAAATGGGAAGTGGCTGAAACAATACTACGCATGAGAGAGGAAAGGCCTCAGCACCCTGGGCTCCTGCTGACAAAAATTGCTCCAACCTGCTAAGTGTTCCTTTTCTTTTTTTTTCTTTCCTTCATATATGCTATTATTTGAGTAGTTCTGTTCAAAAAAAAAAACAAACTAAAGGTAGAAGGACATTCTGGGATCCTTACTATCTTGGTTAGATTTGCTGTATTCCCTAAATGACATTTATGATTCAATGAAGTTTCTGCTTTTGCTTTTTCAGTTATTAAAATCTAAGTATCACAAAATTCCTAACATGGACAAAATCAGGGGAGGACACATAACCATGGATGATTGCAATTAGTTGAAATTAAATACAGGGCCTAGGACCTCAAGCATGAGCTGAGAGTACCTAGCCCAGTACTTAATGCAAAAAAAAAACTCGCCAAGATTCATGAACTGGGACAAGTAAGAATACATTACCAAATGTACCCAGCTCAGTACTTGTGCAACAAAAGAAGGGGATACCTGGGGAAATCTTTCGATACATAACCCAGGATCACCCCACAGATAGCTGCAAAGCAATTAAATCTCAAATACATGGTCTAGGATCTCAAGCATAAACTGAAGATACCTAGCCCAGTACTTGATATAAAAGAAACCTGCCAAGTTCATGAGCTGGGACAAAAAAAAAGAGAGTACAGCAATATGTTGTCAAGCGTACCCAGTTCAGTACTTGCGCGACCAGGAAGGAAAAGAATGGGTACCTAGTGGGAACCTGCAACAAAAATTCTTGTGGGGATCACAGGCTAGGACTCAGCAAAAAAAAAGGAGAGAAGACAAGAAAAGAAGGTCCACATGCCACTTGAAGAAGATTAGAAACAGAGCTATACTAAAGCACAAGCACATAGGAGTAGTCTCAAAGCACAAATGCAGATCTAAACAAAAAAAAACAAACAGAAACATTGTTCAACCAAAATAAAAAAAAAAAATTATACAATCCCAAATTTGTCCATCCAGACAGTTAAAAAAAAAAAAGAAAAGAAGGAAAAGCTAAGTAAGGAGGCCAGCCAACAAAGAGCCACTCAAAGGAAGAGCAAATGCAGCCGAAGAAAGAACCCTCTGCCTTTTGACTTTCAGATCTTGCAAAGTCTTGTGAGCACGGGCCAGAGCTTCCTCAGCAGCAGCAATCTCAGCATCAATACTCTCAGAAGCTTGCCTCTGGAAGAGCGCTTGGGCTAGTGATCGCAGGTACTCCAACAAAAAGGATAAGCTAAACTTGGCCTCCAAAAGATCCTGAACAACTCCCCTCCATTCCAAGAGCTTCTCCTCAGAAAGAGACTCCAGTGAGGAATCTCTCATAGAAATCAACACGGCACACAGCAGCTCCAGCAGAATGTTCCCCAAGAATACTCCTCCTCTGAAACCAAGAGTAAAGTCCCCATGACTTTTATGCAGCCCTTCTAGCAATGGCAGACCTTCCATAGGCACGGAGAAGCGCAAAAAGTTACCATAGGAGGATCCCAAGCGGCAGAAATGACTGGCAGGAAGGCTGTTGAATTCCAGGAGATCAAAACGAGCCAAAAAAATGGGAAGCCTTGAAGCAGGGTCTAAAACAACCACCTCTGGGGCCTTCCCCTTTGCTGCATCATCACCGGGGGGCCCAAAGGGGCCTTCAACCTCCTGAGCAGCATGAGGAGCAGCAGCTTGAGCAGACCCTACACCTCCCTCAGAAGTCACGATTTTGGGGTCCTTGATATCAACCCCTGCAAAAAAGGGGGGGGGGGGTTAGCTTCTAGAAGAAAACAAAAAAAAAAAGGGGGGAAAGGGGGAACAAAATAGTGATAAAGGAAAAACCAGTATTAGCCCCTTGAGGTGAAATTTCCTCCTCTTCCTCCCCTGATTTCTTGAAAGATTCTGGAAAAGAACATAGAGCAAGTTGAAGAAAAGGTGAGGAAGCCCCAGCAAAACAGCTAAAAGAAGGCAGAGACACAGGGGACTTCGCCATAACAAAAAAAAAAGAAGGGAAAACAAACACAAAAAGTGGGGACGAGGGAAGAAGAAAGAAGCAATGCAGTAAAGACAGCCAACACCCCACCTTCAGAATCCTCTGATTCCAAAGAAGCAGCAGCACCAGAGGCAGATCTCGCAGTGGCTTGCCCTGGAAAGGAGAACAACTTAAAAAAAAAAGTGGGGGGGGGGGAGAGAAAGAAAAGATGCAAAAGAGATAAAGATAAAAGGCTATATATAAAGGAAAATAAAGGCTCACCTGTTTGCCCGGATAATGATACGCCTCCCAAGGTCCCTGTACTTAACCCAGTCTGAGGCAGCACGGTCCTGATAGGGCTGGGAATCTGCTCAAAGTGAGAACCTGGGGACGCGGGGAGCTTGGGGGCCTCAGGATCTTGGGCAGCCTGGACATCCTGCGTTGGTTGCCCGGTTTCCTCAGTTATGCCTCCAATGGGGGCCTCTTCTTCTTTACCCAGAGATGCAGCCTCAGCCATCTCCTCCTCCAAAGTCTCACCAACCACAGGGGGAGGAACCTCAACCTAAAAAAAAAAGAGGAGGGGAATGAGCAAAAGGACAGCACCAGTAAATGACACTTGTGAAATGAATATAAAGGAAGCAGCAAAAGACACAGATAAGGAAAACATACCACATCTTCACCAGAAGACTGACTCTTACCCTTCCTGGGATCCAGCTTACGTTTGGACTACACACACAAAAAAGGCGGGGTTTTACTCATTAGTTCAAAAAAAAAAAAACAGCAAAACCACAAAGGAGCAAAGGAGGAAAGAGGCCTTGCCCTTCTTTCTTTTTCAACAGGGTCTCCGAGTCTCTGTTGTCTACTACGGGTACGTCCAGAGGGTCCCAAGGAACCATGAACTGAAGGATTCACAGGAGCTGGGGAAGAAGAAGACTCTACCTTAGTCTTCACACGGCCCTTTATGGCCAAAGGTTGCTCCACTTCCTTCTCCTCAGCGAGTACCAACTGTCTCCGAGATTTTCCAGCTTTCTTCTTCTTTGGCTTAGGGCCAACCACCTCTGCACTCTCTTCAGCCTCGGCTTCCTTCAACTTCTCCTGTTTGATTGCTTTTCCTTTACTCACGCCTGTGGGGGCGCTGGGACTTATGGCTTCCACTGCTCCTTTCTTAATTGGCACCCCAGCGGAAGCACCAACAACAAGGTCACACCCCAGCCAGTTCTCTGGGAAGTCCTGCGCATAAGTCACCCAGCCTTCTCTGGAAGCATGCCATTCTGCAAAACCAGTCTTGCTGCTCACAGCAGCAGAAACAATACCAGCAGTAGGCAGGGACAGGCGCCTGTTGGATGTTGGGGCAGAAGAAATGTCAGGATTAGACACTCTCCCAATCGTCTCAAAGCCAGCATAATCAGCAAAGGATTTCTGAACCCTTCTCCAATAACCAGCATAGCCATTAGAGGCAAAGACTCCTCTCTGAGAGTTAGGCACAACAAACTGAGGGCTCCGTCGAGACCAATAAGAAAAGGCCTGAAGTCTCATGAAGGGGTCCAAGGAGGGAAGAGAAGGAACTATATCATTAAACACCGGGGGAACATCCTGATCGAAACCGAACTGCCGAAGTACTCGATGCGCCGAGTAATGGGTGTACCGTGGGCCAGTAGAGGAAAGCACAGGAAGCCAAGAAGGACTAATGCAGGCTAAATAAGCTAAACTACCTTCATCACCACTACGCAAATCAAAGGTATTTCCTGTAGAAGTCAGAAAAGGAGATAACACAGAATCGCAAACAAAACCTGGGCCAAACTCCCGAGGGGAGCGCCAATTCAAATGGCCCGCCTGATCAAACAACTCAACCAAATTAAGGTTGCCACCTTTTAGGCTCAACCAACGGAAAATAATAGGATGGCTGTCAGTAGAGCTGCCACAAAGCCCTTTTACCACATCAGGGGAACCCAAAAACTTATCTTTCACAAATTTTAAATTCCTACACTTTGCCAAAGTAACCGAAGAACGATCCCACATAAATACCTGGAGAATAGCGCAGTGAAGCGAAGAAGTGATAACATAACAGGAATCACCCTCTGCCTCATCTCCATGCAGTTGATCCAGCTGAGAGTAAACGTGGCCCAAAAACATGGGGGCTAAAGGATATTGAGCGCCTTGAGCCAACTTAATAGCCAAGGGAAAAAGAGCGGACTTAATTCCATACCCAGGGTACTCGCTGAACAGGAATTTGCTAAGCCAGAATGCAAGGAACCCAGCGCGCCTGACTTCCTTATCCTTCTCGCGCGAAAGAGTCATAACCCATCTGCCCATCCTGGCCGGTTTCCCACCAGAGGAAGCAGTACGCCCACCAAAATGAGCAAATAACTTCTCCTCCACTCTGAGATCCTCGTCGGAAAGCTTGATATCAAAGGGGTTTTCATCCCCAAGCACAGGAAGGAGAAAATTGTTGACTACATCCTCCAAGGTAACAGTCAATTCACCAACAGAAAAACAAAAGGTGTGCAGAGCAGGACACCAGCGGCGCACCAAATGCCTAAGCCCCTTTGGCATCTCTGAAACCCTCAAGGTTTCTGGAAATAGCCACCGCCTTCAGGACGCCCGGCATGCTCCAAGCGACCCACAAACTCTTTATCGGAAAGCTCATTATCCACCCAAATGGGCCAGCCCTGAATCTTCCCAGCAACAAAATCAAAGAAGATTGGAACCGCTTCCCGAAGTCCTCGCCTGATTTGGAGATCAAAAATCTCCCTAGGGTCTGGAACTTGTGCAGAGCCAACAAAACCTGCTTGACCAGAGAAAACCCCAGGAGTGCGGGGATGGAGGAGTCTCGCCATGAGACACTCGAGGAAAGAATAAGCTAGGGAGTATACCAAGGGTCTCGCAAGGGGAAAGCAGAACGCACAGTGACGGACTCATCCTGTGCAGAACTAGAGGAGCCCTCGCCTTCAAAAGGACTGGGAGTACGTTCCTTCCTTTTTCGAGAAGAAGAAGAAGCCATTGGAGCAATGAGTATCTGGAGAAAGAAAAAGAAAGAAGATGGCAACGATGCTGATCGAAAAAAAGAAGTTGGTAACAGAGAACTCAGGAAGAAAAGTAATGAGAAAACGCTAGAAGGAAAAGAATAAGAACAGTTAAAGAAGACAATGTATGGAAAGACGCGCCAGTTGCCAGGAATTAAATTTAAAAGGGAGGTTATCAGCAGTTATTGATGAGTGTATGGGAAACGTAAAAGTAGGTGGTGGGAGTTTTATTTCAACCAACTGCCACGTACCACAAAAAGGGGAAAAGTCACGCAAAAAAAAAAGAGAAAAGGAGAGAGTAGAAGATCAGGATCTCCATGGCAAAAATCAAAAAAAAAAACAAGAAGAGATCCTGCAAAAGAACTCACGCATGGGCTGCGGGCAACCCATGAGCTCGGGGGGCTAAATGTTGAGGTTCAAAAAAGAAAGAAATTAGATAGCCCACTAATAGGCCCACGAAGAAAAGAGTGAAAAAGGGAATAATGGGCCGTCACAAAAAAAAAAAGAGAAAGGGAAGAAAGAAGAAAGAAAAAGCCCAGAGGGCTGGGATCCAGAGAAAAGAGCCCAACCAACGAACCAGGACAAACTGAGAAAGGAAGAAGCTGGGCCGAATCCCAGAGGGCCTCCCAGAGGGATCCTAGGGCGCGCAGGGGGGTCATAACAGAAGGAAATTAAAGAAAAAGAGGCATGCGGACCTTGTGACCCAGACGAGCAGAGAAGGTACAGAGCATGCAAAACTCAGAAAACTTGATTCAACCATTTGGAGAAAAGACAAGGAAGAGTACACTGTGAAAGGCTGGGACGCTGGGAAGAAGAAGCCAAAAGGGGAGCCTCAGGCCAGCCAGCGGGGAAACCCGGAAATGGAAAGGAGCCGAGGGACTTTCACTTGGTCGGAACAAAAGCAAAGAAATTATGAAGAAAGAGGAAACGACACGATCCTGAAGCAGCCAGGCCTGGTACAAGCTCCAGAGGGTAAAACAGAGGAATCACGGATTCACCAGGGAAGCCGAGGTTGTGCTATAAAAAGGAGGAAGGGATCCATGCCACGAAGGAGGAGGATTTTTGGAAGAACAACCGGACTGTTCTTAGGCATTCAACTTTGCCTGCCCAAAATCCCAGAAAACTCATGCAAAAATACTCTGTAATTTAAGAGAAAAACAGAGGAACTGTCCCCGTGTCCTCAGTGCAAGCCACTGTTGAACGAGCTCGGATTTAACAAGTTCACATTTTGCAAGACTTTGAAGCTTCAATAGCTATCAAAATCTGTAACTTATGAGCTTAGTTGAAACCTTGCATCACGTCCTAGTGAGCATTGCAACCATAGCTTAATAAAATCAATGAAGTATAACCTCACTTAATTAGAGGATTTTCAGCTTGTCCTTGTGTTATATACTTTTCATTTTTTGTCATTTGCATTAATCCTTTACTGTATAAATGTCGTTCAAATGCAAATATGCCAGCTTCTTTTTCTTTGCTAACCATTTGTATTATGGAAAATATGTTCTGTGCACCAATTGATTCTTAAAACAGCCCTCTTAGCTGCGGAGAATCAATCCCAGTCCACCAAGAAACATCTTACACGGCCCAGAATCCTTGGGCCATAGTGCTGAAGAAAAAAAAGCACTCTCACACTCGGTTATATTATATTTTTGCTTAAGAGAAGAAAATACAATGGTAACGGTCAATGAATAATCCATCGGATATAAGTATCAATTATCTTCAAACAAACTTGTGTCTATTCACTAACTTATCAAAATACGACACATGCCACGATAACAAAAGATGACCCCCAAACAAATTCACCACACAACCCACCACACCCACCCACCCACCCCACCCCCCACCCCCACCCCCCCCCCCCCCCCCCCCCCCCCCTCAATAATTCAATCTTTAGGAGGTTCCTCTCTGCACTCTCAGAAGGTAGCTAGCCACTCTTATTTGGGGACCAACAAACACAATTACCAAACTTACTACCTTTCATGATTCCTAATAGGAGCCTGAAGCAGTTAGCCTGACAAAATGGGGACAGAATTACTGACTTGGTGGCCACCCCCGTGTTACTACACTAACTGCTAAGTTAAAATTGCAAGCACACTCGCACGCATTATGCATGATGAACACAAACCCAAACCCAAGACAACATCTATTACACCTTTTGATGCAACCGCTAAATCATGTGAAACCCAAAATTATTGTATGTACTAAATTTTTTTATTTTTTCCCCTCGTGATAAGATCTAATTAGTCTTGTGAATATTCTGGAGATAACAAATGTGGGCCTGCAATTTCCCAATGTAGATTCTATTATACAATTAGCAGCACAGAATTCCTAGAGCCTATGCAGCTAAGTTCAACTGTATCAACAGCTTTGTCGGTTGCCATATGGAAATGAAGCCACCAACAATATAAAATATCAAACGCTAATCAGCTGCTCAGGGCTTAGTTGCATTATGGTGACGAATGGTGATGTGCTACCGTTATACATGAAATGTAAAGCCCCATGTTCAAAAAAGTTTGGAGTTCCTGTAAATCTGCAAGACACCGTTTAGTACAGAACTAAATTCCACGTATCACATGGCTTTTACCTCGTATAGTATGACACATAAAAACAATAAAGCTCGTCATGCATCATAATAAGTGCCCCTACTCTCCTTGAATTGAGCAGCTTTTTTTTAATCTTCTGTGTATCTTAACTTCCATGGACCACGGCCAATTCCCAGTACCAAAGCAGCTGAAGTGTTATCCATACTGACAGCCAGATAAGGTTCCACCTTGGAAACTAACTACTGGTTCTTTTTCTTATTAGTTATTTTAGCTTTATTGGATTAATAATTCATGGACCAAGGACCATGAATATGGCCAGTCACAATTATTTTTGTTATGGTTCTGTTGTTTGAATATGAATGTGGCCTATCGCCATGCAGGCCGTCAGCTTGAATTCTCAAAACTTGCTACTGAGATCTTCACCATTGGATAGCTACAACTTGACGGGAATAAGAATAAAGATCTCCAATGCCAAGGAAAAAAGTAGATTGCGTTGCAACTGAAGACGAATGAGTCGATCCGATTGAGGCTTCTAGAATTTGAAGAAATAGCGCATTACAATGCATTAATCATTAAGGCCACAAGAAACATGACTAGATATAACGGTTCCTTTGGTTCCCACTTCTACAATTATATTCGCTTATATTGTATGGATTTCTCTGAACAGTTTTCACCATATTCCACAACTTCCACTGAAGGCCCAGCAAAACTTCGATCGAAGTGACTGACCATTTCACATGATACAACATTGTTACCTTCTCCTAGTAAAAATTATTCATTTTGGCTAACTGGTACAAATCTGTTCATCTACAATGTAATTTGTATGCATTTCGTGACTGAAAAGATCTTTGCTTTCACTGCTGTTTGGTTAAAAGGGAAGAGTGTGACTGCAAACTATACCACATGTTACAAAATTACTTACACAAAAATAGATATGCTATAACGGTACACATGACTTTAGTTTGTCATGCCTCCTCATAGGAACAACTTTGAAGAACAAAATGAACATACAGAAATGCTGGCCCTGAAAAATGAATGACCAACCAATCTTACGCATGTATTGACCAAAATCTCCAGAGTTCAAAATGCCATTAGTCAATTTGAATTGGAGCAACGCTTTGAAGCTATTCCTGCAGAAAATAATTTGAAGCAGTGTATGTTTGTCATGCAATGCAACATGGACAGTCACTTCTGCAGGTGGTGATTTTCATAAACATTCATCTTGAAAAGTGATGTTTGTATCTGTTTTGCAGTACGAGATTCTGATCACTTTCAAAGATTGCACAAGCTATGATGCCTTGATAATCATTCTGTCAAAACAAAGAATCTGAAGCAAGTTAATTCTCATTCTCCCAAAATCACAAGAAAGGGCCAACTTTAGTATTGGTGTGAATGTAACCAAAACAAACCACAGCAATATCAGAGAAAATACTTTTATGATGATAAGATCCAGTCAAAAGAATCTCTTTCTAGCCCTCAAATAACCTCCTTAAGAGAAATAAAATCATCACGTGGATGAGCTTCATCCACCCGAACTTCTACTTCATCTCCAATCTGTGCTCCAACAGACACCCATGCTGAAGCTTGAAATCCCACCTGAAAATTTTAAACATCGACTAAGCACTTCAATCAATATAGCCACAAGGAAAGCAATCAACAATCTGCAGTGATGGAAACCACAAGGGTTTTAGAATTTCAAATCAAAGAATAAATTATTAAAAATATTATTTTTTTAAAAAAATAGGTTGAGGTGGGAAGGGATAACAACAAACTATGATAGATATGCCAGAGACAAAAGCCATAAACCTCATGAATGCTACATATAGTATGATGGCCTACTCTTCTTGTTGCATATTCCTGCTTCTTTTTGGCTTAATACAAATGAATTTTTTACCTTATCTTCCCAATTCTTCTACCATTAATTTTAAAGCTCACACCATGGGCAGGAGGGCAACTGGTACATTGATAAAATGCATTATATAAGCATTTGATACTAGCGGCTTGAGATGCCATTACATTGAAAAAAAAATTGGAATATACTTGTTCAATATGGATGGCTCGTAGAGAGGAAATGTGGAACAGCAGGAGTGAAATTGAGAAGGAGAGGAAAATAAAGTTATGACGGTAATTGGAACATCAAGATTCCCCTGAGATATTTGCAACCAAACATGAACATGAGAATGCTCAAGAATCCTCTCGGGATTCCCAAGAAACCTAAAAGAGTACCCACAGGATTCCCCAAACATAAGAACACTTTAGAATCCAGTGATGATTTCTGGGAATCCTAAATGATTGCCTCAAACTAACACATACTAGTAAAGATAATTGTTGCTCTCTACAGAAATTATGTGTATGCAAATAGAGCATCAAAGATGAGCACAATCAGCTGGTAGGGCTAGGGACAAAACCAATTGGAGACCAGCTAATTGAAGGTTGCATGTTGACATGTGAAGGGAAACAAAAAATTTTATGAAACCAGTAAGGAGCAAGTAAAAAAAAAAATTCCTAAAAGTGTTAAAATTAACATCTCTCATCATTGAGTGACAAAATTTGTTTGGACACTACCATCGCAGATTTCTATTGTTCACACTTCACATCATCACCAAATATCTTTCTCAGCTTCAACTTGTAAACCTCAGTCCTATTTCTCTAGCATGCCCATAGGATGGCATTTATATTGTTTATATATGCCACCTTCAGATCAACTTAGCACATCTTTATTCCATCAATGGCCAAAGTGTTACCATGGCCGATACTCTTACAGTTCAATCTCTCCAACTAGGGGTATGCAATGAACCGCCAACCTGCCAGGTTGGGTTGGTTTTTAAGGGTTGGTAGGTTGGGCTGGGTTATGAAATTTTTTTTAACAGTGAGTTAAGTTGGGTTCAAGTCATAAGATTTACAAATCCACCTAACCCATTCCGACCTACCTATATTTAATATATATTTAAATTTTAAAAATATATTATACAATTTTTTATTTACTTTTTTGCCCCTCTTCCTCATATAGTTTGTGTTTGTTTGTGTTATGTTCATGATTATTTGGTTATAAATTTGTTCTTATTTGTAGTAGTGTTGTTCTAATTTTCAATTTAATAATAATGATAGTAATTAAAAAAAAAAACTGTCCAACCCATGGGTCCAAACCTGACCCAACCCGATCCATGTGGGTTGAGTTGGACTCCCTGCAATAAGTTGGGTTGGATTGGATTTTTTAACCCACCATGGTGGGTTGGATCAAAAAAACTCCTCAACCTGTCCCATGCACACCCCTATCTCCAACAAGCCCTGGACAGTTTGCATTAATTGACATAATTTATGAGACAGATTGCTGCATTATAAAATTACAAATAGCTAATTACAGCGTACCTCAACTAACAATAAGGCCGCAGTCCGATCTTTAATGAACTTAAGGATCAATGCGCGATATTTTCTTTCTTTTGGGTTGACTCCCTTAGGTATTCTAAGATCCAATACCGAAGACTGCAGCTGAACAGCCTCTTTGCTAATCTAGAATGCATGTTTAAAATTGATGCCATCCCTTCTAGCTGGCCAGCTGAGAAAGGAGGAGATTCACCTCTAAGATATGCTTTGACCTTCATACACATAAAAATGTTAAAAACAAAACAGAAATGTCAGTGTACATATATAGGGAATTCATATGTAACAACAGGAATGAAAGAAATGAACCTGATAATGAGCTAGAAGATCCATATATCTACGAATAGGAGATGTAAACTGAACATAACCAGGGAGTCCCAAAATCCCATGGCGTATAGGCTTCCTGAAATCAATTTCAGCAGCACGCATTAATCTAACAATAGCAGAACTCCTAATGGGTCCTTCTGGAAGATGTTGAAATAAAGACACATCAATATTTGACTGGGGCTGTCCTCTGTAGGGTAAAGGAATGTTGTTGCGAGAACCATATGTGGCTATAACTTCCCCACAGAGTAACATCATCTCAGTGACCAGTCGCATTGCAGGGTCTGCTTGGTTTTCAACATAAAGATTAATAACAGGCTCTGGATCCTCTGGGTTAGCCACCTTGATGCGTGCTTCTAACGTGGCTGTGTCAACTGCACCCTGAAAATGCATAAAATGTCTTTAAAAAAAATTAAATCCTTACTCAAAAGTGGAGAGGGTTCCAATACACAGGAAGTGTATCAAAACTACTCCTAAAGAATAACAATCTGAAATTCCCTATTATCTCCATTAATTTCCTATAGCATAAGCTTTTGAGCCTTACAAATTTACACGTCATTATTCTAATATATATTTTTAATAAAATTTAAATCCTATTCTATATTTAAACCCTCCATTAGAATCTTAGCACATCATATTTTCTTTAAATGATAGCATATATAGCTTCATCTACAAACACAATTATAATAAATGTCCAATGCTAGAATATATAATTCTACATAGAAATACTATCATAAAAAAATATCTATTAATGACTATCATAATTATTGAATTTCATATTTATATAATAAATAATAAATAAACAAAATCATATTATGTTAAACTTTTATGTGCATCGCACTAGTAATCGACTAGTTTACAATAGTTTTAAACTTCAGGGTTTAATTTAAAACTTTTGGAACTATAGGGTTTAATTTGAAACCACCCTTAACATATAGTGTTTAAAATGTATTTTACCCTTTTCTTTTGATCATTCATGAACATCTTTGGATTCTACATGAATTTAATTCATACCAACCATAACATGCCTCCTCAAGGTCTATGGACATGGATATTTGGAACCACCAACAGATTTATTAGGACTTCAAAGAACTCTAGATTCTTTTTTTGATAAATCAAAGAACTCTAGATTCTTTAGAGTTGATTATTCTTAGTATAACCTGTTGTTGCCGCCATTGTAACCGTAAAGTCGCCGCCTCAGATAGAAGTTTCAGTTCAATCTCCTCTTCCAGGTTCAAATGAAGTAGTTCAGATGCGCTCTCGTATGTCAGCATATAGGTGGGTTTGATGACTGAGTTGTCCACTGAGAATTCTGCAATGCTACAAAAGCATCTAGGGCATCAAATAGACGTCACATAAAACAACAATGAAAAAAGAAAAATAAATAAATAAAGCAGCATGTAAATCCCGTGTATATGTACAGTTTCAAAAAGTGTAAGTGACGCAGGACATGTCAATCTTTTTGTGCCTCCCGCATCAGTAAGATACATTAATGGTAATGATAATAAGAAAATTGAATAATTGTGTTGGCCAAATATACTCTAAATTTGTTTAACTGCACCACATATCAGGCTAACAACCTAAAAACTCTTAACATCGTATTCAGACATCCCAATAGCACTTAACTTTAGTGTTCCAAAGAGCAATTTAAACACAGGTTTCATCAAAGAAATGTAGTGATGAGGTGATCTTCTGAATTCCTAAATTGCCTTAATTTTAAACAATTGCCAGTAACTATGGAATAAATAACATCACAAACATAATTAACTCTTCTTAACTCATGGGTGTTGCCTTTGAAGGAGTACTAGGGCAGGGTCAATATGTGGATACTGAGGTGGGGGACGCACACGAATAAGGTTTGGGCATAATACATGGGGTGGGCGTCATTCTTTAAAATAGTTGTACCCTGACCTTTACGCTTGCTCAATTGGTAAGAATACTTCAGTCCATTCTGTCATGGATAGCCAATTAGACGGGGAAGGGAAAATCTGGAATATGAGGTTTCATAGAGATTTTCATGATTGGGAATTAGAGTCAGTTAAGTCTCTTCCCTAGATCTTATATACTCCAATATCCATAGGAAAAGAGGTGTGATAAATTGAGATGGAGATTGAAAGGAAGTGGAGTCTTAATGTTCGCTTCTATTACGAGGCTATCCAACGTACACCAACTACTTTCTATTGGAAGAGTGCTTGGAGTATTAATGCCCCTATAAGGGTCTCATTATTTGTTTGGACAGAAACCTGGGGGAAGATTATTATTTGTGATAATATGATCAAGAGATGTTTCTCCTTAGTCGGCTAGAGTTGCATGTATCAGTGTAGTGGGGAGAAGGTAGATCATCTGTAGATCCATTGTGATGTTGCTTATGTATTTAGATCTTTTGGGATTTAATGGGTCTTATCAAGGAGGGTAGCTAATCTCTTGTATGGGAGGAGGAATTGGCTCACAAAACACTCATCTGATATTTGGAACTTTGTCTTGTTATCTTTGATATGGCTACTATGGAAGACACAAAATAGCCATATTTTTTAAGAAACAAAAAGATCAAAGCCTGAGTTGGAATCATTGCTGATTCAAACTCTGTTTGATTGGTCTTGTGTGTAGGGTTTTACAAATAGCTACTCCCTGCTAGATTTCACAGAATCACTTAATTTTTGTGCATAATTCTTTTATAAATCTTTAAGGTTACAGTATGCTCATCATCGTGAGCAGAAGTATTCTATGAATAGGTATCATTACTTATCAAAAAATAAAAAACTCATTTCAGATACTATGTCAAACATATGGCTTGTTCGAGTTCCAGAACACATCCCCCTTAAAAACTCAGCATAGCATATTTCTGCATGGGATTTTATGGCCTACAGATACACACAAGTGAGTCCATATCTTCAAAAGTACAATTAACATACTAACATATCATCTGATTACAATAATTTCTAAAGAAAACAAGCCAATAAACTTACAGTTTACCTGCCATCAGAACGCAGCACAACAGATGCCGTAACAGCATTGCAGATTTCTCCTTGTTTCAAACTCATTCCTTCCATGGCAAGGTTCTCTGGAAACATAGGATAAGTGGCAGTTGGCAAGAATATAGAAGTTCCTCTTCTCATTGCCTCCCTACAAAGCCATTTTCAAATACAAGTATAGCACAATAATAACTAATATCTCTAATAATATCTCAGAACCTACCTGTCTACCATGCTCCCAGGTTGTACAAATCTAGCTGCATCTGCAACATGTATCCAAACTTTAATCCGGCCATCTTGCAACCTTGTTGCACTCAGGGCATCATCAAGCTACATAAAACTGTTTGGTTAGCATTTAGGCGCTGTATTTTAACGCTACTTCACAGAAAGCAGTCAAAATGTGAATTACCTCATCAGCCTCATCGACATCAATGGCGTAAACCTTCAAATGAGTGAGATCTTTTCTGTAAATCTAAAACAGGGAACATCAAATAAGCATAGCAACAAGAGACCCTGAAAGTCTAATAAAAGAATTCATGTTTAGCCCAATCCTTGAGCTTTTTCCCATAACGTTTAGTTTGGAAAAAGCAAGCAGAAAAGTCTCTTCGCTGCATAGAAGGATTGATTAACTACAGTCATAACAATTTGGGGAGTATGAAAATGGATTCTGAAAGTTTTTTCTCATGGTTTTCCTAGAATGATTGTACTACAGGTAGACATTCCAAAAATGATTTTAAACCCTAAAGTTTAATGGGGGTTTCAAATTAAACCTTGAACTTTTAAATCTGTTTCAATTCAAACCCTGAGCCCTGCAGTTAGTGATAGAGAGAGACAAGAGGTTTCGAATTGAAACAAATTGAAAAGTTTAGGGTTTAAGTTGTAACTTATGAAACTATAAGGTCTAATTTGATACTCCCCAAACTATAGGGTTTAATCTGTGACATGTGAAACTATAGGTTTTCATCTGAAACCCTTCCTAAATTTTTTTTTTTTTTTGGATATGTAAATATTAAATTTATTGAAAAAGCTCACATCAAGTACACAGGGGAATACAAGAAAAAAGAGCTACAGAAAATAAAAATAAAAAAAAATAAAAAAAGCTAAAGAAAACCAACCCCCCCCCCCTAAATTACAAGGTTTAAAATGAAATTTTCTCTAATATTTAATGATCTAACCCCTGCATAAATATTTTAAAATTATTTCCAGCCCAGTACGCAGGCCTACCTCATCTGGATCAGATGACTCAGACAGAAGACTTTCAGCAGCCGTTATTATCTCATCTGAATGATCAGTAGGAATATTTAACTTTAAGAGCTCAAGATTGACATGTATGGGAAAATAACCGATATCTACGAGGAGATTTACAGCTGATGATGCTGTTTTCACCAGTCCCATTGCCTTAAGGATCTGAAATGAAAAAAAATTAAAAAAAAAAAAAGAAGAAGACAAGTTGGACCAAAAAAAATTAACAAATTGGGTATGCAGTGGATATACATGGGTCGCAAATATTTTATATTTTTATTTTTTAAGTAAAAAAAGGATTAAAAAAATCAACAATTAAGAAACACCATCATAAGATCATTGCTTCCAACTAAAACCTTCTAGATCAATAGAAAACTAAATTTACATGTCAAACTAAAACAAACTCAGCAAACTTAGAAAAGTTACCATCCCGGCTGTCTTCTTTTGGTCATCATTTTTGCAGGCATCAATGGCATAAGATTCAAGAGAATCAATTTTGTGTCTAGTTTTCTCTTCAGCCAACCAAGATGATTTGGGGGGTTTAGCTTTTGAAGGCATGCTCTTAGCAGATTTCAGTAATTGTACAAACTCCTGAAGTTCTTGCTCAGCCGCCTCCTTTGCAAGCTTCCAGCGTAAAAGTTCTTGTACCTAGTTTTTCAAATAAATGGGGTTCCATGTTATTAGAACTATTGAATTAAAAGGAGGCAACCAAGCATTGTACAATGTATTACTCTGCTAACTAATTAAAGTGCCACAATTTCTGATACATGTCAAAATATCATCACAGAATTTATAAAACAAAAGGTATTACACAGAGTGAAGCATCACTAATTAAATATAGACTTGGTTTCAGTACAATGTATAATAGTAAAGACCACGATGAAAAGCAGAAGACAGAGAGAAGAACATCAGTTAAACAGGATAGGGGAGAAATATTTTCAACTTGAAAGTTGGCAAGTGTTAAGTGTTGTAGTGTAGGCTGGCTAATTCCATGACAAATTTTTTTGTATTTTTGGGTTTCAAATTTCATTGTTTCTATGTAATTTTGTGGTTTGAAATGGTACAAGTGCAAAAGAGAAAGTTGGCTTAAGTGTTTTTCATCCCTACAAACTGCAATGGTATGAAGTGATGATGGCACGGAAATCAAATTTGAAAGCAGCTGATCAGTGAGTTCGTACCCAACTCACCTCCTATTTGTTCTACAAACTCTTCACCACAGTAGGGAATTCAGTTACAAAATTCCCTGCTGTACCAGCCCCTTTGCGTATTTATATAAGCCCCAATTCCCACGAATTTGTAAACCTAATTCCCACCTGAAGATCTAGAGAAAACCCTTACCTCCTAGAGCTAAATCAATAGTTTTCTCTCTATCTTCTTCCTCTCAAATTTGCCAAATCCATGAGAGGAGATTGAATCCTTTACACATAAAGTATCCTTCAGAGAATTTATGTTGTTTGAAGCTTTGGGAAGCATTGGTCCAGAGCTAGAGTGGAGAAGGACTCGTGGAGTCAATTGTTAGCAAGAGCTTGGAGGGCTTGAGTACATCTTTGCTACATCACTTGAAGGGTTTTGTTAGTAAATTGTACTGCAACTATCTATTCTAGTAGATTATTTTCGGTGGTGAGGCTACAAAGAGGTTTTTCAGCCCGCTTCTCGGGTTTTCCTCTTCGATAACACATTCATGTGTAGTGGCTGAGTTTTGATTGTGTGTGTGGGTTTTCAATTGTGTTTTTATATGCTTTTATCCATGCTTAAGTTAATTGGTTAATCACTTACATAATTGGACTTAATTGTTAGATTAGCGTAAAATTAAATTAGCCGTAATCGGGATTAAAATTTGATAATACTTGCTACTTGGTAGGTTGCCCACTTTTCTTAGCAAGTCCAATTCTGTATTTGCCAACCACCCCAAAAAATCTGAGTTAATCAAGATCAGCTAGGTGTCCATTTAGATGAGCTGGTTTCAGGTAGCCAAAATCAAACCCAGTACGCTTAATTTAAATTTGAACATGTAGTATGATCTTAAAATTTAATATGATTCAGTATATTTAGATTGGCTGACAGACATTAATAAAACAAAAATCCTAACAATTGTCTCATGAACAAATTGTTCTGTTTTAGACTTTTAGTTGAACCAATTCTCATCCACTCCCAGGCCCACCAACAGGCAATTCTATATAAGGGTGGCCAAGCTGAACACCTCTTAGGCTAAGATAATCACATTCAGAAAATTAAGTCTTCCTAATCTGCCAGCAATGCAGAATATGTCCAGCTGCTCAGCAGGGAGCAACCTTGAGAAGTGGCACAGAAAAAAGGTGGGGTTGGAAAGTAACTCCAGTCATACACTATTGTAACCAATTTATTTCACTTTTGCAAGATGACATTGACCACAACAACAATTACCAAAAATTATGTAGAGCATGACCACCATCAATATGCACAAGATACAGCCTTGTTATGCACTCACAATTAAGATCCTTGATTGGTGGCTTTTCAAAACTGGCCTGATGGTTTATCAATCATCCCTCCTAACACCTATTGAAAAACCACCACTTAAGAATTGTGATGTCCTCCAGTGAAGTTCTTGCTTTGATCTATTCCGTTCTTCAAAGCAATTAAAATTACCAAACCAAATACGACAAGTCCTAAACAATCTCAAAACATCTAACAGAAAGATCATTCAAAATAAAGGGTAGTTGTTAATGTCACACGCAAACTAAACTGATTTTCAAAGATACCTATGCATTAGCAAATATATTAAATAAATTTTCCAAACCATGGCCATGAAAATTATTCTGACAGTTAAGCCAAATAATTCAATTAAGAAAGTCCACAGATAGAGAACACTGTCAAAACCAAATATAATGTGTACCTGCACAGTAGGTCTAGGTCCATATATAGAACGTGAACCTTTTGTCTCCAGCACGCTGAAATATGTTTCATCTTTTGATAGCAAAAGGTGGGCACAATAGCTTTCAAGGGGCTCTGCACTACCAAAAATCATCTGCAGTATAATCAATGGTCATTGTAGAGCAATGGTTTAGAAATTGGATCCCTAAATAAAAATTTAATACCTCTGCTAATTCTTCGGTTGTCACTGACTTATTGTTTTCAAGAAGTTCAACCCAAGCAAACTCCAGAAGTGCTGGATCCTGCATCAAATCAGTAAATACTGACTTTTATCTTTTACAAAAACCACCAAATAGAAAATGACAAATTTGATAGAATTATTCCACAAGCAAGAACCAACCAAGTTATCCTGTGCTTTCTGAATAAAATCTGAAATCCCAGTATGATCAAAATTCTCAATGCCCGGAACAATATATGTAATTTGTTGAGGTTTAATGGAGGATGTGACACCATTCTGCCAATGGGAAAACCCCCACACACAAAAAAAAAAAAAAATGTTAGACTAATAAAAAGCTTACTTATTCTGATGCATTTGATTGATTGAATAAACAATGAGTTACAACACCTAGCAACCTATTCAACATGCCGCATTTAGTTGTTTCTACTAGAACCTGATCGGACACCATCCAGTTCTTTTTGCCGTCCGGTTTCTGAGCAACTGCCAATAAGACCCTATCAGAATCCTTCTTGAACTCCAACAGCAACCCTTTCTCTAGCACTCGGTTCGCAAGCTTATCTTCAAGAAGCTCTCCACTGCTTGTTAATCCCATTCTGGATAATCATATGTATTATATTAAAGACGCGGCACAATCAAAATCCAAATTAATTTCTAATTGTTTTCTAATTTTGCTACTCGGAGCTTCACCTCAGTCACATAAGACAACTCATCACCACTATTGTTGAATGTTTCAGTGCGTAACCTAGTAACTAAATAATTATAAATAGCAAAGATAAAATTCCTTCTATATGATTTTCAAGTAAATGCTCTGAAAATAAAGCAAATAAAAGTTATTAGAAACATTTTCCTCTTAATTTCCTACAATTTCTCAGAAACCAAACAGTTCGTAATCAAAATTCCATATACAACGTAATTACAATTAAGCAAGGGGATTTAGTTATAAAAAACCTACTTGGAGGCAGCGTAAACTCTCTTCCTTTTGCGCATGAATTCGAGCTCTTCCATGACGCTATCGACGAGACTGTGAACCGAACAGCTCCGAACACCGCCATGGCCGAAAAGCTTCTGCCCGGACCGGAATGCATGGAACCGAAACCCTAATTTGGAGTATCGGCGAAACTGCAAGTTCCTGTAATGGTACAATCGGCACCGAACCGCCGCGGAGAAAGGAGGAGGGGAAGCGGAGCGAAAAATGGAGCAGCTGTTAACGGCTCTAACCGCCATCATTGAGTAATGGAAGTTAAGCTTTTAGTCCTTTTGGTTCTTAGAAGATTGAGAAAATCGAAACCTATTGAGTATGCGAGCAAAGAAGTTTTCTGTTCTTACAGTTTTGAGAGAGTGAGAGAAATGAGAGGAAGTGTTTTTAGCTGCTTGTTGGCGATAAAGCTATATGGTGTTGGAGATTTTTGTAGATGAGGTTGTTACTGAAATGCCCTCGTTGAAGTCCTGTATTAGATTTCTACCGCCGTGAAGAGAGTCCAGTGGGCTTTGATTATGGGCTTAACTTGGCTCTGTATTTCGGCCCATGGCTCTGCTATTGTACTGCATTATTTAATTGGGCCCCGCACTATGTGTATAAACATCCAAGGATTGAGATTCAAAGTAAAAAAATTTAGGCTATGTTTAGGTGTCCTTATTCCATAACTCAATTCCCAAATTTTGTAGGCCTAACCTCAAGTTTATTTGTTTGGTTTAGTTTCTATTCTCAATTCTCATAACTCATTAATAAAAAAAACTAAGTTAAAGTTGTGAAAATTGAGAAAACATTTTATGAGTTTTTAGGTTGTAAGAATTGAGTTACAATGGCAGTCATGTAAAAAAAAAAAAAACCAAGCCAGTGGGACCCACTCTCATGTCTCCTCTCAATGACTCTATCAAGTCAGACCATACTTAAGAGCCCCAACGGCTCTTTGTGAGTTATTGAAAACTTAATTAAGTCTCATTATTGTACACACACACACTACTCACCTCATAAGACTTTTGCTTTGCTCATCCCACACACACAGTCAAAAATCTCATCTCTGTCTCTAGGTCTAGCATTCAGAGAAGGGCTCCTCCCTTAGATTTCTCGAATTCATTTGAAGAAAGACTCCTCCCTTCGATCTCTCGGTCCTCCCTATGATCTCTCGATCCCTCATCTGTCTCTACTATAGTGTTTAATCAACTCTTAGATCATAAGAGTTTTAAAGAATTTGATGCAAGGGTTAAAGAGAAAACACTAACTTTTTAATTTTGAATCTTAGCCCTTAGATGGTATCATATTGCACAGAACCTCAATCTATATAAATTAACTAGAATTTTGGTTCTATAACAAAAAAATTAGGACTCCTAATAGCTGAACTTTTTGAATTTATAGGCATATTATGAAAAGGTGCTTCAAGATATTAAGATTTTCTCCATTTGAAACCAATTAATTTCATAATTCAAATTCAATATTATAAATCTAAAAGTGTATTCAGTATCATATCATTGTAAATTTTAAATGACATGACACTCTATACACCATCAAATCTAGAAAATAATTTAAATCTATAAAATAAAATTTTAATCGTGAAATAAAATCTCTTTTATTTTAAGTGATATAGAAAAGATAATGTTCCATTTTGTGTATTGACCTAAGTGACCAATTGGTCTAGTGACACCTGTCCTTGCGTCTCAAAATACAATGAATGGGGAGGAATTTATTTAGAAAAAGAGGATCATCCATCACGATTAGGTAGCCTAATGAAAAGAAAAAATGAAAGTTTTCTAGAAGAAGAAGAAAAGAATAGTGTGGACAAAGGGCTACTGTTTAGCCAAAAATAGGTGAAGTGGAGAACCTACTCCATAATTTTAGCCAATAAAGGAGTGTTTAGTACATGCATTTAAAAACTAAAAACGTATTTGAAAACATGTGTGAAAATACGTGTGAGTAAAAAAGTGTGTAAAAATACGTATAATATTGTTTAAAAACTGAAAATATGTGTTTGAGTAAGTGTACCATACAGAACCTTCTTTCGAAGTTAGGACTTTTAAATCATACTTTTCTCCAAATGGGAATGCTCTCCGATTTTCAATTCAGCCTTCGGATTAAACAAAAAATATAAAGAAGTTCGCCAACAAACATCACACGGCATATCAAAAGGTGGGAAATTCCTATTTTGTTACACACTCGAGGTCTTGCTTGCCAGTTGCCATGAAGCTTAGTCAAACAGCTTACGGAACTTTGATTCTCTAACAAAAAAAAAACAAGAAGAACATATAAAACTTTTTTCTACGTGTGTACCTGTCATCCACCACAAAAACTCTTTTTTTTTTTTTTTTTACATTGTCCAAATGGGTGCAAATTCAATCTCTAATCTTCACTTACCAAAAATTAAATTAAATTAAAATAATAACTCAAATATAACATCCATAGTAATGGCAATGTACAGAACAATTTAATACAAGGAGATAAACACACGTAACAGCTGAGAGGTATTAACAGAATATCAATTCAAAATGCCTGCAATAAGAAGTTTATGCATCTAGGTGCTCTTGCCAACTTTAAATCAGCTGCAAAGCTGAAGGCATAGCCCTTGGATTTGAGAATCGGTTGCGTTTGGCAATGTATATGTACCAGATTTACCATTGGTTGAGCAAGTGATGCTGTACTGGTTGCCTGTCTGGATTGTCTGCATATAATAAGATATTCCAGTAACATCATGCACAGCTAGATGATATAAATAAACGCAATCAAACTAACAGAGAAACTGTTGGAAGAAATCAACACACGCAAAAACAATGAAAGTCAATCAACACATGACACAAAATTTAATGTGGTTTGGACAACACTAACAAAAAAAAAAATCCACTATCAACAACGAGGATTACAACACACTCACAAATTCTTACATAAACTAATCTAAAGTAAATTCCCAATACACCCACAGCTTTGAGTGCTCTAACACTAACACACTACACACAAGGCAAACTAGATAAAGTTTGGTCTTCAAAACTATCTTATTAGACAAATTTTTTCTTGTTAACTCTTTCTTCTAACTATCCAAATCCCCAACACACCCACAAACCACCAGTGCTCTCAAACTAAAACACAAGACAAACTAGCCAACTAGGCAAAGTTTAGCCTTCTGACTATCTTACTAGATGAAACATTTGACTTCTAACTCTATCATCAAACTATACAAATCCCCAAAACACCCACAGGCCATAGGTACTCTCACACTAACACACAAGGCAAACTAAACAAAGATTATCTTCTAACTATCTTACTAGACAAAACATTGTCTTCAAATTCACACACACATCAAAGCTACACTCCAAAGTCCAAAACCCATTTTAGTGCTACCTACATATAAGATTTCAATATCTATTCTTTGGTGGACAAGGAATACATTTCTTGATGGAAAATGAAGACAACATTACTCTCTTTTTACATCAAATGAACCTTTTTTAACAATGATTGAACTTTTTTTTTTCTCACCAAGAAAACTCATATAAGTAACCAAGACAGGCAAGCAAACCTCCAAACCTTTCCCCTATTAGAGTGGACTTAACAGAGACTCTTCTTATTCTTAGTCCTAAGTTCCATACATGTCAAAATATGCTTTGGCTTAAACCATGTTGCACAAAATTTAAGAAATACAGATTATTTTGAACTTGTGTTTCAACAATTCTTACTTTTTATTTTTCTCTAATTTTTCAATAGGAAGCATAGTTAATTCAAGTATGGATAAATCAAATGGTTGTATAAAATACACTTCCACTAGTGTGAAATCAAAACAGGCATATACCGATATCTTTCAAGTTTCAAACCCAAAAGGTAGTAAGCATTTTCCACCTCTGCCACACTATGGGTAAGTACAATGCAAGAAATTTTTTTTTTTTTTTTTAAATAAGTATGTTCAATGCAAGCATCTTAAAGAACTACCACATTGTTCACCATCAGACAGGACCACCTCAAGCTAAAACCCCACTTAGTTTGAAGCTGTCAAAACATTTACAACAGTGCCTATATATTATCCTCCTATTTTAACTCGTTTAAAGACAAGAAAAACTAAAGTTCTTCTTTAATAATAATAATAATAATAACACTTCAACACCCAAGAAACTCAATTAGGTAACCAAGAAAAATTGGAGTTTGAGTAATTTTCAACAAAGTGTTCTAAAAAAGAAAATGGTTGGTACATGTCATGTACGTTTCCCATTTGTTCATCCCAGTTTAAATATTTAGACATATACACAAAGAAGAACAAAATTGGTGTTAGCATAGTTACCGAGCATGATACAGGCTGCGTGTTGCAGCTCCATTTTGAAGTGGGGACACAAGACAAATAATGACACCAAGAACAATGATCATTTGCATCAACTCCCCGGAGGAGCAAAACCATGCCAACAGTAAACCTGTCAAAAATAGTAATTAAGAATAGACTCTCAAGTTAAACAGAATTTAAATTTCCCATGGCATGAAGATCAAAAGTCACCAGAAATAATTCATAACAGAAAGAAGAAGACCCACAAGCATTTTTACAGAAGTATCATCAGCAGAGCTTTCAGCGTTTTCTACTTTTCAACAGAACTATTATCTGTTTCTACTTTTATATCTATACCCCGGGAGAGGGGGGGGGGGGGGGGGGGGCGTGGGGGTTTTGGGGGATGTGTTTTGTTGTATTCTTCTCATATATTTTCCCATGTGCAATTTAGTAAAACAAGAACTGCTGAAAAAGGAGAAATTGACTTCAGGGCTTACCCAACAATTAAAAGGACTAGAGAAATAACCCACAATACGCACTGGTACATCTTGAATTTAGGTTTATTTGAAGCAGTAAGAGCATATCTTTGGCTAACCCATCCAAACTGCGGGCGTATCAAAAACACAAACCCAAGAAGAAAACCAGAAAAAAATCCTCCAATATGAGCAAAATTGTCCACGTGTGGGAGGATTCCCACTGCCAAGTTTACCACAACGATGATCACGAGGGTCAATAATGCTGCAAACTGGACATTTGCACAAAATTACTAACAAGAATGTCACAATTACTCTAGAAGTCCATAACTGAAGTAAAAGAATTTTGATAAATACCTTATTAGCATACAATGTCCAATTAGTTATGAGTTCAGAAAGCATTCCTCCTAATAAGCCAAAAACTGCACCAGAAGCACCAACAGAGATGTTTGTCTGGATGAAAAGTGCAGATAACACGCTCCCCCCCAGTCCAGAGATTGCATATAGCAACCCAATTCGTACTGTAATATAACCATACAAGCGTTAGGCAAGTAATGTGAGCTAAACTCTCTGAATATAAACCTGCAATAACACATAATTGGCACATGGCTTATGCAATGCATGCAAAATCATGAAGCTTAATTATGATTCGCAGATCAATCAGAACTGAGAAAGACTGTAACCCTTGATTATTCACCAACCAAGTTAGAACTGATGAAAAATTTATAGACATTACCAGCCTTGAGCTACACACATCAATCGGATGACCAACAATCAAAGATGTGATCACTTAATACCCAAACCTATACTTCACTATTTATATTTATATTTGTTATTCTTCTTAGTTGTTGAAGGTAATCAAGTTTTTTTTTCCAACAAAAACAAAAATAAAGAGAGAGAAAAAAAATCCAATTCATGTTGCTTGTGCATTATAGTTTGTTAATATGCTGCTGCAAGGCTTTGTGGTTGTGATAGATTATATAGTTGCTTATTCAGTGTATCTCAGTGATATGGATATACTTTTCAATCAATTATGAACCTTTGGAGCTGGTTGATTGGAAATTACACTAGAAATATTTAGGACCTCTCTCAAATTGATGAAGTCAAATGTCTTTTTCTGAGGTTGATTATCTGGAAGCAAACCTAAAGGCTTCAATTTAGAGAGTAATTAGCAACAAGGTAAATGTTCAGTTTATAAGCACTAAGAGTATTGAACTGAATCCAAAAAGTGATGCTGATGTTTCAGATCATTTAGCACATATTCAGAATATTGAGGACTGAATTATTCTATAATATACAAACAAATAAAAATGAAAATTTGATTTTTAAAGATACATACCAAAGCCAAATTCACGCTCAAGCCGAATTCCAATAACTAAAAGACTCAACATGTTTGCCAAAATATGGAAAAGCCCAGCATGTAACCAATTGCAAGTGATGAGGCGCCACCCCTGGTGGCCGTGTACTACTTTATTCACATCCAAAGCCCCCATCTTTTCTAGCCTAAACCCACAAACATGCAAAAGTTACTTATTAATTATACAATAACTTAGCAGGAAAAAAAAAGTGCTAGAAGTCGCAGTCAAATTGGTTGTGCAAAGAAACAAGAAAAGAGCTTACGTAGAAGAGGAAGGACCAAGAAGAGGGTTCTCCTTGAAGGGTTGGAAGGAAAGGCGACCCAAGAAGGTAGCAATGCAAGAGACAGAGTTCTTGGGGCAGTTGTTGACGTACATGGTGATGAAGAACATGATTGTATTGGCAATCACAAAAGCAGGTATCATCCAAGGCACCCATTTCTTGAAATGCTTGACTTCTTGGTAAACAACAGGGCTTGCTGTTGCCGATGCTGATGATGGTGGAAGTGGAGGTGGGTCTATCTCAACTGGGTGTATCATCCTTCTGCTGTGACGCTTGGAATTGATCCTTATGTGGACCTCTGATGGTTGAACACCCGCCATTGAAGAACAATGAAGCTAGGAAGTGTTTTTTTATTACTGTTTTAGAGGATCAGCTATAAAAGAAGGAGGCTTAGAATGAAATTGATGAAGGTTGTCAATTCTGAAATGGTGAATGTGGGAAAGGGAATGATTAGAAAAAGTTGAAGGATTAGAACTTAAGAGACAGAGTAAAGGTCAGAGAAATGTAGCTGTTTATTTAGTCAGCCACCAACTTTTAGCTGGGAAGCTACTCTACCTTACCGACAGATTCCGCTGCTAATTTTTTATAAAGTAAGAGAGCCCGGAACTTGTTCCACATGGCTTGTTATGATTGTTGTATTGTGCATAAACAGATATGCTAGTTTCAGTTTGACTCATCTGTTAAAAGTTTCGAAGATCGGACAAGAAACTTTGAGTTTACTTTAAATTTAATACTAAAAATTAATTGATGTTTTGAGGCCATAATCCCAATTTATGGAGCTAGCCAATATTATAGATTAAAATATATTTTTTTTATGATATAACAAAATTTCACTCACATTAGTTGTACATTGTAAAGTATATTATACAATAATCCACCCACTAAAACCAATTACAAGATAATTTAGAGACTTTTCACTTTTAACATGATGGCTAAGCAGTTTATCTTCATGCTCACAAAGGCATTATAGATTCAAATATAATTGCGATTATAAAATATAATATGGTGTTAGTAGTTAATGTATTACTCAAACAAAAAATACAACAAAGAAATATGAAATTTTTTAATGTATTACTCAAACAAAAAATTCAACAAAGATGAAAAAGTAATGTTTTTATGTACTGTTTTGGCGAAAAAAACAGGAAAATTTTGTTTGTGTTTTTGTCTATGAAAGAAGAGAAAAAATCTCTTCTTTGCCTTGCCTATGATATTTATTATTTATTATTCCCATTTGGAATGATGTGAATTATTTTCCTCTGAAAATCTTATCCACCTTTTACTTTTCTGTCTTTTTTTTGGGTCGATATCAATTTGGCTTCAGAATCGTTGAGCTGATGTGGTGGTGGTTGTTCACAACAGCCCACCTGTGGATAAGAAACTAAAAAAAAGTACTAAATTTCAGGATGCGTTTCTTAGAAGTTAATTAAAACTACAATGATAGGTGTTTTTTAATAAATTTGGCCACCTATCTTGTAAATATAAAAATATTTTTAAGACAAACCACCATGTGTAGAATTTTTTTAGAATAGTACTAAGTTCACAACATTTTTATAATAAATCATAAGTAATAAGTTGTTATTAGTTTTAAGTTAAATTTACCACTAAAACTATTTTTTTTCCATTAACAACGATCAATAATGATCTGTTACTTAAAATTTATTGTGAAATAAAATGCCTAGATTTTCTTTTGTTCATGATACATGCGTCAAGTCAAAGGAAATAATATAACTATATAAATATTATTCTTGTGGTTTCAAATCATGGACCAACTAGATGACAATTTGGTGATTTGGTCCAATAACATCCGGAATTGAAATTATTATAATTGAGATGTAAAATAGTTAATTGCAACCTGTATGAATCAGTCAGTCCTTTTTTTTTTCCCCTAAATCAATCATTCACTCCATTTGTCACTGAGATTAGGATGAAATATTGTTTTTAACTTTTTATAAAGACACCCCCGCCCCCCCAAAAAAAAAAAAAAAAACTTTTTTAAAGATATTTGGAGGAATTTAACAGGGAAAAAAACATAACAATAATTTCTTTGTCCAGGCTCAAAACTATAAAACTAGGTAGTAGGTAGCCATGACGTTAATTATCAAACTAACCAGCCTAACGTGATAATCAGGTCAACGTTTAGGCATCCATAAACTGGAATGAGTAATAACTAGAACATCCATTTAGATATCTCGTAGTTAGTATCTTATTTTCACAGAATTATACAAAAAATATATAATTTGTGATCATTTTTATGCTAAATATATGACCAAAAAAAAAAACTAAAATACGTTACAAAAAATTAAAAGCTAACTTCTTTAAAAAAAAAAAATAACTAATTTTGGTAAATTAGAAGGGGAAAAATGAGACAAAAAGCAAAAACTTTTAGTTAAAAGCGAGTTAAAGTTTTTGCCAAAACAGACGTGTGATGTCTCTAATCTTGAAGTCTCTTTTTCTTTCTTTCTCTTTAATAGCTCTAACAATACAATAAACTTTACAAAATATTTCCTAAAGAGAAATGATTTGTCCATAATATTTTTATAATATTTTTACAGCGAATTCTAAGTAGTAGGTTGTTATTATTGGGTTAAAAAAGTAATCTCAGTGCTAAATTCAAATTTGAACCAATAGCAACTAACCACTGATGATTTGTTGTAAAAATGTTGTGGACGTAGCACTTCTCTTTCCTAAATGTTGTGATGACAAATTGTTTTTTTTTTTTTTTTAATGAGTGATGTTAGTAGTGAATCCATATGAAAACCAATAAAATCCGCCAACTCAATTACGCTCTATTTGTTTTGCTGGAAAACCTTCTGTAAATATAATTTTTCCACATTTTCTAGTGTTTGGTAGCAAAAAAAAAAAAAACTGGTCAATGGAAAACTATATTTGGTCAACGAAAAACCCGAATAAAAATAAGAATTATTTTTCTATATGTTGTTTTCCAAAAAATTTTTTTGAAAAACAATCTCTCTCACACATGTTGCATCTCTTATATATTTTATCTTCATCTGTAGCCATGGGAAACAAAATTTTTTTGCGCCTTCTCTCTCTCTCATGGTAAGCTTTCTCACTTTTTCTCTCATCTCTTTGCTTTTTCTCTCCTCGCACTCTCATTGTCACTAACTCTGGTCTCTCCTTTTCCCATATTCCTCTCTCTCTAACTATCTCTCTTCTCTCTTTTCTCCGTGTTTCTTTTCAACTCTGTAACACAATTCTTTGATTAGATTTTTTTTTCCTTCACTGATCGGTCAATAGTTTCGACTTACAAAGGAGAACAAATTTGCAGCAGTAATTATTTCATTCCTCTCTACCAAAATCTCAATTTTGTGATTTGAATTTCAAGCTTGATTTTCTTTTTTCTCTAAGAAATTTTTTGTTTAATGGATTCCAAGTAGAAGCTACTTCTTTTCTGTACATAAAATGCAGAAAAATAAAAAAAATAAAAAAAGAAGAAGAAGAAGAAGAATGAATGAATGAAGTAAAAGATGAAAATTTTAAACATAGTACCTATATTGCTCTAAATTGCTTTTACATGGGACAATCTTTACCGTGGATTAATAATATTGTTATATAATGAATGATAATTGTTTAGGGGAATTGCATTTGTTGGCAGATACTTTATACAGATATTATGCATTGATGATATATTATACAAATACATTATGTAAATACATAATAATATTGAAAACTTGTGGTTGACCATAGTAGACAATTAGTATACTAACAAAAAGAGTAAACAATTAAAAGTTATTGTTATTTATACTTGTAGGGACCTGGTTCGAGTACTCTTCCTTGGGGACGAATGGACTCAAGCCCAGCTGGCCCGATACAATGAATTTGTAGAGAGCGGGACAAAGAACTAGGCTCTAGCGATGGTTATATGATTAAGCATGGTAATGCATGGGTCGAGTGACAAGAAAATACGAAATGTAAACACAAGATTAGGCTCCTCGGCCACTATTTTTGAGAGTCTCCTTCTTATTTCTTCTTTGGCATTGGGTTACAACGATTACACGAGTGTTCTAATTCTTTCTCTCTCTTAGAATTGCCGTCCCCCATTTCTGGAGGATTTGTTACATTTTATACCCCTTTTTTGTTAATCCTAGCCCTCCATTTGTCGATCATGCAGGTCATCATTCAAATTCCCGTCCCATCAGCCACCTTCCCATCCCTTCTGTGGGTGGTAGCAGCTGAGGCGGCCCTGTTCAGAGGTCACTTCTTCATTTAATGCAGCCAGAACATTAATTGAGGGTATTTATTGTGGAGATGACAGTTCCTCTCAAGATTGCTCCTCCACCTTGCTTCTATGGCCAAACCGTTGTACTTGCTTCTGTCTTGAATTGCGCTGGAAGGTTACTCTTGAAGGCGCTTTGTTCTTTCTTTGAACGACTCATGCGAGCCGAGGACACGGTCGTCCTCGGCGATGTTCCTGATGAATGGAGCTTCCCTGACCCATCCTCGGACGTATCTTTATCCTTGGCATGGGCTTTTGGCTAAGCATATAGTGGGCCGGGGTCGCCAAATTCTCTGGCCCCACAATAGCCCCTCAAAATCCTGCTGTCGGCATCCTCGGACAGAGATGAGGATTTTGACGTCCTTGGGCCTCTACCGCAGCTTATTAAGTCTTGTCCTTCATGAGTATCAACGCCCTTTCGCCTGTCTAGGGCACGTTTCTGACGCCTTGGTATGCGGAGCGCATTCGCATTAAATTCGGGTGACCCTGTGCCCCCCCACGTTCAACGGTGTGATGGTAATTGCGCGGTTCAGATCTTCTTGATTGGATGGGCAGGAAAACTTAGTGCGGTTGTTATTTTTTATTGGGGGTATAAATACCCATTTGAACTGATTCGCCTGTTCGTTTTCGCATTCAAGAGATCTTGCGTACATACTTCGAATTCGGTCACGTCTACAATCTGAGCTTGCGACTTCCTTCAGCACAAAAAGCCATTCCGAGGAGCTTTTCCTCATTTCTGTAAGTCTTCTTCTCTCTCTCCACCTTGCGTGCTCCCCTCTCTCAGACTTCTTTCTTCGTGCCCCTTAGTTGTCTCTAGGAATAGGTAAGCTCAAGAAGTTTGTTGAATCTGAAGAGGCAATGGAGAAATTCATTGCTGATTATAGGATACCCAGCACCGTGGGTCTAAGGTACTGTGAAGAAGAGGAGTGGAGGTTTAGGCGGGAAGAGGGAGAGGTGGTGATTCCCATAATCACCTTCTTAGAGGGTGGTATGCGGATCCCTATGGGTCAAGTAATGATGAGTTCCCTTAGGCATTTCCGTCTCGCCCTAACCCAATGCGGCGTCAATATGTTTAGGATTCTGGGCTGTGTAGATGCCTTGAATGAGGAGATGGGGCTCAGACTAACCCATCATTATGTGAACTGGTGCTACAATCTTCAGTGTCTGAAGGATAAGTCCTACTACATAAAGGCGAGGGAGGATAGAGTACGGCTCATTCAGTGCCTCCCCTCGTCCAGCAAGAGGCTGGATAAGGATTTTCTCATTGTGTCCGGGGAATGGCATGATGGCCTTCATTGTCCCACAGTGGAGGGTACGCCAGGTGGGGCAATTAGAGTAGGAGAGGGTGTTTCTTTCCGAATTTTCATTGCCTGCTTTGTTTGGTCGCTAACAGTAATGTGCTTTCGTTTCTGCAGATCCACATGCCTTCGAGCGTCATTTCGGCTTGGTTAACAAGGAGGATTTGAAGAAGGTGCTAAGGGCGGAGGTCTTTGTGAACGAGGCCGATAACCAAGTTAGGGCTGCTCACAGGATCTTGAGGTACGTCCCTATTTAGAAGTTGTTTGTCACGCCGAGGTGGGTGATTAGGGCCAAGGATCCTCGACTTCAGAAAATTACCGTGGTTAAGGACGGTTTCTTGATCCCGAAGGGGTCTCTTGCTCCAGAGGGTACCCTATTGGTAGGTTCCTCTACATCCCCCCGAGTTGCGGAGGCCGAGGAGGGAGGCGAACGAACAGAGGAAGGAGGCGCCGGCTTGGGTCCTGCCGAGGACGACTATGGCGTGTTCGAACAAGTTTGTCTGTTTGAAGATCCTTCTGGTGACTTGGGTGTCTAGAACTTAACCGAAGCAGACTTCCCGTCAGTAGGGGGCTCTTCTCGGGCCGAGATGGGTTTTAAAAGGAAAAATCAGTCCAGCCTACTTGATCTGCTTGGGGGCCAGTCGGAGAAGCATCAGCCTAAGCTTCCTCCTCCTCCACCTAAGTCTCAGCCTGCCCAGACCAGGTCGGCTTCCACCCAGCCTAGGCTTCCTCTCCCTCCATCTCGACCGAGTCCATCATCTAGGCCCGAGCCTTCTGATCCTGAGCAAAGGAAGGATAAGGGTAAAAGGCCGATGGGAGGGGAAAAGCCCCATTCCTCCCAGGAGAAGGTCGATTCTCGGCGGCCCTCCAAGCAATTGAAGATAAGGTCCCAGGGTCAGGACAAGCAAGTCGTTGCCCACTCCGAGGCCAATGCTTGGCTTCCAGCCCCAATGCTCCATGGGGGGCCTCTGATGGATAATGTCTCTCTCAGGGATTTCCAAGAGGGCGATGGCACATTTGTAGCTGATGCGCTAGAGAGGTTCTTGCTACTCCTAGCGGACATGGCCGAGTTGGGAGCTTTGAAGAGTAAGGAGGGTTTCCTCAGCCTCAAGCGATACTTGGGAATGGTAAGACACTCAGCACTTATGACTTTTCTGATTTCAATTTTTTTTCTTTTTGTTTTCCTTTTACTTGTGCGTTTGTTTCGATTGGCAGGCTGTTCATGCCATTTTCAGATTGGAGGAGGCCTCCATCAAACAGGACAAAGCTACCGATGCAGAGCGTGACAAGCGCATAGCGGCTAGTCGAACCCTTAAGGTTACCGAGGCTGATCTCGTGAAGGCCCGAGATGAGCTAAAGGAAGCAACCAGGGCTCGAGCTAGCGCTAAATCAGGTCTGACCGGCGCCCAAAGGCAGGCCCAGGATCATACGAAGCACTTGACTGAGGTGGAGGAGCAGCTGAAGCTTGCAAACAAGCTGATCGTTGATCTGAAAAAGCAGGTAGTCAATGCTAAGGGGGCTAGAAAGGTAGCCAAGTGGGCCAAATAGGAGGCTCTAAGGGCCAAGGTTGAGGCGGACTTTGGCAGAGAGGAGGCCCTGGCTTCCAAGGAGAAAGCCGAGGCAGCAGCCTACGAAGCTGGGGTAGCTGAGACGGAGAATGCTCTCCAAGCCCAAGTCCCTGAGGTATGCAGGCTCTACTACTCCCAGGTTTGGAGTGAGGTATTCAAACAAGCTGGGGTTGAGGCCTCGTCTGACCTGTGGAAGGAGGAGAGCGTATATTACCCCCTTGCCATCCGCGAGGTTGTTCCCCCCAGTTCTGAGGCCGAGACGCCCGCTGAGGAGACTGATGCTGCCCCTGGTGAAGGAGCTGAAGATGCTGCGGTCATTACCGAGGTGGCTACTATAGCTTCTGATGATCCTTCCGTGGGGACCGGTCCTCTCGGGGTGGCTGAAACGGCCAAAGGCCTCAATGAAGAAATACCTCAGGAGACAGCGAACCCTTCAGCCAATGTCCAGGCTTCTCTTGCTGAGGATTCAGCACCTTCTGCGGCGTCCTCGCAGGTCGTTCCTCTAGGTCAGAGCTCAGAGGAGCCTGAGGTCCCCACGAAAGAGCTACCCGCAGGGGGGAAGAAGATTAAGCTGAAGAAGTAGACTCCTTGGCGTCTTTGTTTTATTTCCCTTCTATTTTTTAAACAATGTAATGGCACTTTTGCCTCGCTTCTTCTTTTTCCTTTGGATGTTACGATATGATTCTCGTTGTGTATCTCTGATGAACTTAATGTAACGCGTGTTTTGTTTTCTCCTGCTTGTCAAGTGCTTATAAAATTTGTTGAAGTAATTAGTTTCCCCATAGGTTTGAGTCCGAGGACCATGCAAGACCTTGGTTTTGTCTAACACTTATTATTTTGAAGTAATTAGTTTTCCCAGAGGTTTGAGTCCGAGGACCATGCAAGACCTTGGTTCTGTCCAGTACTTATAGAATTTATCGAAGTAATTAGTTTCCCCAGAGGCTTGAGTCCGAGGACTATGCAGTGCCTAGGTTCTGTCTAACACTTATCATTTCGAAGTAACTAGTTTCCCCAGATGTTTGAGTCCGAGGACCATGCAAGACCTTGGTTCTGTCTAGTATTTATAGAATTTATCGAAGTAGTTAGTTTCCCCAGAGGCTTGAGTCCGAGGACCATGCAATGCCTAAGTTCTGTCTAACACTTATCATTTCGAAGTAATTAGTTTCCCCAAAGGTTTGAGTCCGAGGATCATGCAAAACCTTGGTTCTGTCTAGTACTTATAGAATTTATCGAAGTAGTTAGTTTCCCCAGAGGTTTGAGTCCGAGAACCATGTTCTAATTCTTTCTCTCTCTTAGAATTGCCGTCCCCCATTTCTGGAGGATTTGTTACATTTTATACCCCATTTTTGTTAATCCTAACCCTCCATTTGTCGATCATGCAAGTCATCATTCAAGTTCCCGTCCCATCAGCCACCTTCCCATCCCTTCTGTGGGTGGTAGCAGTTGAGGCGGCCCTGTTCAGAGGTCACTTCTTCATTTAATGCGGTCAGAACAATAGTTGAGGGAATTTATTGTGGAGATGACAGTTCCTCCCGAGATTGCTCCTCCACCATGCTTCTATGGCCAAACCGTTGTACTTGCTTCTGTCTTGAATTGCGCTGGAAGGTTACTCCTGAAGGCGCTTTGTTCTTTCTTTCAATGACTCATGCGAGCCGAGGACACAGTCGTCCTCGGCGATGTTCCTGATGAATGGAGCTTCCCTGACCCATCCTCGGACGTATCTTTATCCTCGGCATGGGCTTTGGGCTTAGCATATAGTGGGCCGGGGTCGCCAAATTCTCTGGCCCCACAATACTTATTGAAAATGTATTCCCCTGTCAAATATATATATATATATATATATATAGACAAATGGTTGATATATATACGTGTGTGTGTACATATGTATGTTACTGTCCATATATATGAGTAAGATGAGTAGTAGAGATCAAGAAAATTTGACAACTAATTAATTTTTATTGTATCTATTGTCATAAATTTATTATGAAAACCAAATTTATTCTTGGTTTTTTATTTATAATGATTTTATTAGTTGGTTTACATAATACATATGTTTTAAATTATACAAGAAATATTTTAAAAAAAAATTGCATACCAAACACCAGAAAACATTCTCAAGTTCATTTTCAAGATTGTTACCAAACACTAGAAAATGAAACAGTTTTCTAGAAAATGCTCTTTGAAAAATGAACCATTTTTAAAAAAACATTAATGCTGAAACAAACAGAGTATAACGCTCTGTTTGTATTCAGCATTAATGTGAAAATTATTGTATATGTAGCCTTATTCTTCTTCTTCTTTTCCTATCATTGAGTTCGAGTTTTCTAATAACTTGAAAGTTACCTTCAAGAGCGTTTAGTTCCCTATGATGTGCTCTTAATGATGCACATCACGATGATGCGATATTAAAATTTTTTGTTTATTTTATTTTTTTTATTATCATAATTTAAAATTACAAAAAATATTACATCATCTTAATCTCATCACCTTTGTTTTCAAAAAAAAAAAAAATCTCATTAGCTTCCTTTTTTTTATTTTTATTTTTATTTTTTACAAGATAGAAATTATACTCTAGCATAATCTAAGTATATATGCGTGTGAAGCTCCTTCCTGGAAACTTGAACTCCGGCCTTTGCCCCCCACATCCTAGAAGTACCTAAACAATGTAATATTGTAACATTATATTGAGATTACATTAATATAATATTACAATAATATAATATGTAACGTCAAGCAAACCAAAAGCCCCTTCAAAAGATTTCCCTCTTTAATTACGGTTAGTCCAAAGTGAATAAGTATATTAATCAATATTAATAGCATTCGTGCCTTCTCATTAGTCACCAAATTAACTCACATAATGCCTTCAATGAATATGGTCTCATTAGTCTCCAAATCAACTTGCACGATGCCGAATCAATGAATATGGTTTGGTTTTATTTGTCACCAAGTCAACTCGCACAATGACTCCATCAAGAATGGTATCCATAAATAAAGCCTTTGATCCTTTTGGTAAGGTGAAAAAAAGATCAATGGACCTCAAAGATCAATGGGCCTAAAGATCAATGGGCCTGAAAGCTGCCTGAAGAAGGAAATTGTTGGTGCGTATCTATAATTGATTGATATGGAAGTTTTTTTCACTCCTAAATGCATCGTCAAATAGATTCGATTGATTAAGACAAAGATTATTTTCTCTAACTCAAGAACTTTTTTTTTTTTTTTTGAGAAACTCAAGAAGTGAGTCGTGAATTACACCCTGAGTGGTTAAAATCCATTATTCGATTGCACCTTTAAGAATAATAGTACCTACTGCTAGTTCTACCCTGATAAATAATAGGGTAAATTACGCAAACTTCTTTTCAAATTTATTCAAATTTATTGAGTTGATCTGTCAAACTTTTGTAGAAATGACACTCCCCCTTGAGGTTGTTATAAATTTTATAGATAAATCCATGCATGAGTTTCTTTAAAAAATATATTATTAGGGTTTTAAACTCAAGTTGTGCCAAACAACATGCCATAATGGTTAATCACCCATGAGACAACAAGATGATGACCCATGAAAAACCAATAGAATAACTTGTGGTGCAACAACAAAAAACCATGGGGAGGGTTCAACCTTTCAACCCTAAGTTAAACAAAATTCACTAGAATAAAATTGAAATTTATATAATAGATTTAACCTCAAATCTACTGATATCTCATGTAATAATTACTAACATGATCCCATGTAGTTCCAAATCTATGAACTCTTCTATTTTGGACTTTTTTGTAATCTCTTGCTCAGAGTACCCACTTGAAGATTTGTACCAACAACTTTGATGAAACTGGATTGTAGCAACTTCACTTCAATCACTAGATCTTCAGATCTTAAATTGGATCTTCGATTGATGCTCATAGAGAGTTAGGAAATCTCCAATGCTCATGTACAAAATACGACTCCCCAAAAGTCTCGAAAAATATACACTAGGATTGCTTTTATGTCACTCCCCTTTATAGGTTTTTACGAATGGGTAGCAATCTTTTTTCTAAGAATTGAATATTTTGTTAGTGAAGTAACAATGTGAGAGGGCAAGAACTTATATGTTGCATTTATAGAAACCTTAAGCAAGAGAGTGTCATTTATACAAATGTTTAGAGGAGTTTCTAAATCTCAATTGAAGACTTTTTTTTTTTGTTTAGAAGAGTTTTAAGTGAATTCGATGTAATTTACCATAAAGAATATATATATATATATATATAAAAGTTAATTGAAGTTTTTTTTTTTTTTTTTCTTGGAATTTAAATTGCTAGTTTTGGTATTGCAAGCATTAAATTTATTAAATCAGAAACCTCTCATTCATATTTTTGTTTGGATTTTTATCAATATGATATGTCAATATCCCCTTAAAATAGTATGATATAGTAACTAAATAAAAGTTCATTACAAAATAAGCAAAAAATATTTAAGTAACTCTTTAACATAGGGATTCCAATTGTGCTCCAGTAATAACATTGTAACAAAAATTTGAGAAAAGTATCACAGAACATTTACCTTTACAAATTTTGGCAACCCATTTTTGCCAAATATTGCACATCCATTTGCCTCCTGACAGATGTGTTTAATGGTAAGTTGGTAACCTGCTATGGTTTTTCTAGCTCGTTCTTGCTCATACACAATATATGATATCAGAGTTCAGAGGTGGAGGATGCTTGTTAGTAGAGTTGTTTTTTTTTTAAAAATTATTTTTTTTGTTAGTAATTAGCCAAGTTGAAAGAAAGTAATTAATCAATTTCTAACATTTATTTCTTTATTTTTTTTACATATATCAAATCTAAGTGTATATCTATGTGGAACTTCCTTCTAGAGACTTGAACTCCAGCTCTTACCCCTCCCACACCCCACAAGTTGACAAACACTTATATTTATAGAGTAATCATCGCATCAAGGATATGTGGTGGTTCTAACATTTATTTCTTAAATCCCGTGTATTAGGCTAAATTTAAACCAAATCTAATGGCCCAAAATTCCACTATTATAAATAAATTTTAAAAAAATCTGCAATTATACTACTTGACCAACATTTTTCTTTTTTCTTGTTGGAGAAGGACTTGACCAACCTATTTGAAGAGAAAAGCCTATAATCCATTCTCTATTTTCATTCCCAATACCGTATCATCTTTTGTTGCTATATGTTTTATTTTGTCTCTCAGGTGCATGCAAGTAAAAAATTGAAAACTCAAACTATACTTACTTTCATTTATCTTGAAAGGCAATAGTACAATTTCTTAAAAATGCAAAAATTTAAAACCCTTCAACAATCCACGTATTTGAGTGATAGCTTGGTGATACCAACATCCTCCGAGGTGCCTAGTATTTTGGATTCGAATCCCCTTAACAAAGCCAAGATTTCGAGTGAGAGGACAGAGCTCGCCACCAAAACTCACCATACTCACCATTTGTATATTTCTTACACTTTATAAATTTATTAGTTCTAGCACCAGGACACTTGCAGTCATCAAATGTGGACAAACTAAATTTATGTATTCTCAATTTATAAATTTTTTTTTTCTCAATTTATAATTTCATTAGTTTTTAATTTATAAATTTATTTGTTCTTACTTTCTTAATTCTAGCACTATAGTGTGTGTGATGTTTTTAATATGTTGAGTTTGTGTGACATTTTTATATCATTATGCAATTGTTTTTGTCTCTTTGCTTTTCTTTGATAAAAAATTCTAAACTAAAAATCAAATATCACATATCACATAACTTTATTAATTAATTTATTCATATGGTCCACACTCCACACCCACACCCATTGCTCGGCCAGACTGCTATCCATTAATTTTTTTTTTTTTTTTTTATAGAAAAAAAAAACTTTATTACAGAAGTTGTTTAAAATTAATTTTGATGGGCAGTTTTTAAGGCAGAAAACAGAGCTGGGGTTGATGTAGTTAAAAGGAATCATCAGGGCTTAGTTATCACCTTCTTATCTCAGCAATTACCTCAAGCCTATCAAACTATTGAGATTGAAGCCTTTGTTACTACTCGAGCTGTCCAGATTGCTGCAGAGATTGGTATTTCTCATGCTATTTTGGAAGGAGATTCTGAGTTGGTTATGAAGGCTTTCTTATAGAAATTAAGGTACTTCTTTATTTGCTTCCTATGGTTCTCTGATCCATGATGCAAATTTTTCTCTAGTTCATTTTCCTAGTTACATTACTCTCATATTAGGAGAGAAGGAAACAAAGTTACTTATAGTTTGGCTCGATATGTAATTAATGTCCCAAATTTACTAGGGTGGAAGGAGAATGTTCAACCACAATTCCTTCATGTAATCCAGGCTAATATAGCCGGCTTTTCTTAATAAAAGTTCTTGTCTTTTCCTTAAAAAAAAAAATGGAATACAACTTCCAAATCGGGTGTTAGCTCTTTTACCCAAACATCTAGATCTACAGATAAACTGCCCTTCTTGCGGGGCATGCGCTAAACAATTATCCACCCTTTTAACATGCTTAAAATTAAACCATTGTAAAGAGCATGCTAAGAGTTTTGTCTCTTCAATAATATTTCCATGCAAAGCAAGGAGTAAGGGAAGATCTGCTATCTCTCAAAGTCGAGTTGACCAAAGGAGAATCAACTTCAAATTCGAGCCAATGCAAACCAAGATCCTTGGCAAACTGAACTGTTGTACAAGCTGAAAGAGCTTTAAAAAATATAACAGAATTGGGAAGGGAAAACTTTTGACTCATAGCAGAAATGATTAAGCCATTAGAGTCCCGAATAACAACCCCAATACCTGCCATAGAGCTCTTAGAGAAGATAGCCCCATTGAAGTTGCCAATAAAATGCACAAAAATTTACTTTACCACTTCTCCTATTAAGTTTAAGTTTAGAAGGGGAAAAAAATTCAGCAGTTTTTGGGAAGTTATTTAATCCAAAATCTTGCATTCCTTGAAATCTGAGTACTCAAGAAACTAATTCTCACCCACCCCCCACCCCCCCCCAAAAAAAAAAAAAAAAAAAACCCAAGATAATCCTAATCATGATAAATCATATAACGCTAACATTGAAGAGGAGAGAATCCTTTTGCATAAACATAATCATGATTGTCTCTCTACAAGATGGAGAGATCCTTTTCCTTATAGCAATAGGACAATCCTTATAGTCTTATACAAGAAATATTCCCCACAATAAGCGAAATCACTCTTTCGGGATTGGTAATTCACAAAGAAATTGCATTAGGGTTTTTCTGATAAGTCATATAACGCTAACATTGAAGAGAAGGGAAAGAAGAGTTACAATGCTACACAAAGATCACAAAACAATAAAACCCAACAAAGTTTCTGAATATTGTGAGAATGGTATCAATAAAAAGACGCCGCAAAACCCTAAATTCCTGTTCAACTAGGGTGCAAACATCGGCTGATATGATGGTTAGCTGTGACTATGAAGATCTCTTAATATAGATTTTTATGCATCTTTCTGTGAAGCCTTTTGTCAAATTCAAATCGATATGCAAGCAATGAAATTCTATTATATCTGATCCACAATTTATAGTCAATCATGCTTGTAAAAAACCTAGGCCTAATGGGTTATTGTTAAAAACTCTGAACTCCCCATCACTTTCTTTGGTACCTCTTGAGGATTATCATCCTCCTAGGGTCTTCACAAGCCAATTTCTCAACGACCCAGATATTGTAATCTTATATTCTTGCAAGGGCTTCTTGTGTTATTCAGTGTCCAATAATCTTGATGTAGTACTAGCGCATAATCTTGATGATTCTATACGGACTTCTTATTTCGTTTGTCATCTTATGTTGGGGCATTCCACAAGAATCTGTGAGTTTGATAAGCCATCAGTAGCAAATTTGAGAGCCGTGAATATTAATTTTGATCCTTAAAAGTCTATTCATTATAAGGTTATTGTTACTCGTCAAATTTCTTCATTAGAATTAAACCAGCTAATCAAGATTGAGATATATTCATTAGAAACCAGATCTGGGAAGTCTATCAATGAAGATCTTATCGTGCCATATGATGTAGGATTCAACAATAAAGGGGTTTATTGGAACGGTGCAATTTTCTGGTATGATAGCAATAAGGTTGTGATTTTGTACTTTGATTTAGATAAAGAATGTCTAAATAGAATGCCAAAACCAAAGATGAATTTAGAGTTTTTTGGAGAGTCAAGTGGCTGTTTACATCTCATTACAACTTGCATGCCCGTAAGTACGCAATTTCCTATCTATGAGAATGAGATGCAAAGAGACAAATTAGATTGGTTTGTGAAATACAATGGTGATCTTAATTTTGTGACACTTAGGTGGGGTTTGGATCACGTTCATGTTTCACGTTTTGCGCAAATGCGCATTTTACTTTTTTTTTTTCTTTTTTTTTTTGCATGCGTTTAGCTTAGCAAAACTGAAGGTATGGTTACTATTTATGAACAGTAACTGCACTATTTGACTTTTCAATTTATTTTCAACCACAAACTTCACTTTTCAGCAACTTTTTTTATTAAAAATGGGTCCCACGGCACTATTCATACATTTAAAAATTATTTTACTATAGTGTTTTCAGTTTTCAGCAAAATAAGTTGTATCTAAACGGACCTTTAAATTTCCAAAGATGGAAGGTGGTTGCATTGTTAAAATTATGTGTACCGTCCCTTTTTTTTTTTTTTTTTTTTTTTTGAGAAACACACATATATATATATATATATATATGTGTGTATGTGTGTGTGTGTACCGTCCCTTGTGCTTAGTTGAAGGAGAAAAACAGGAGGAAAATCTCTTGCTAGCAATACCTAGGAAAGTGATTTCCTATAATCTTAAGAATAAGCGTTGAAGGTGCTTTGTGGTTTGCGCGGGCTAGAAGAAGTTTCAATGCTCCAGCAATAATGTTAAAGAGGATCAGAACTTATGATTTATGAATACATGGAGACCCTTGCTTGCATTTTAGTGTGGTATTTTTTGAGCTTTGTGATTTGCTCTTGGACAATTTTTTTTTTTTTTTTGAGGTAAAAGATAGAAATTGTATTGATTTAAAGTAATGTAAAAGGAATCACGACATGTCATTGAGCATGGCTGGGATTTCATTGTGCCATGTCCTATTTGTTGAACTACATAAAGAAAATTGTACCAATCTCTTAACAGCTTTTAGTATATTGGATCTAGATGGTGCAACCCAATATACGGATTTGAAGGCTTCCTCATCAGCACTTGCTTCTTCAAGAATTTTCAGCTATGGAACCTGTACTTTAATTTACAAAATTTAAAGTCTCAATTAGGATTTTAATTTGGTTGAGTTTTTATTGGTCTAATATTTTGGAAACTTTGGTATATGTGGGAAAAATAGTGTATAACTAATTTTAAAAAAACCAATTATTGTCATAAATTTTGGGTCTTTTAATAATGAAGGGTAAGAGGATTCACATCAGTCCATCTTAAAATAAGCATAAATCCCCCCAACTAACTCCAAAAAACACTCACATCAACTCATGCATAGTTGGGCAAAATAAAATTCTAGTTATAATAACCTTGCAAATATACACGATTACTATTTATAACTTTATATACAAATTTATTTTTTAATATTTTTATTCTAAGAGAGATAAAATAATAAAAAACTTGATAATAAAATAATATTTTTGAAATGTAATGTAAAATAAATAAATATATTTTTTTGAAAAGTAGTTATATATATAAAAAAAAAAAAAAAAACCAGGTTCTTCGTTTTTCCGTTAAAATAGACAATTTCTTTTGCAATCCCAATACACTAAATACGTTTGTATAAGATGGGGAGAGCATTTTGTAATGGGCCTTGGGCCGGCCCTGGTAGTATTATGGCAATGAGATTGATGTATTGGATGGCTTTGTACGAAATCATGAAGACTGAGATCACATGTTTGTAGTATACTCTTTTTTTTTTTTTTTGAGAAAGTGTTTGTAGTATACTTAATTTATACCAAATCATAGTGCCATCGTTATATAGTAAGTATATTATTCAAGATTAATACAAAGATGGTACGTGAATCTGAATAAGAATATTATTATTGCTATTGTGAATTGTGTTGTGATCCTGATCCATCCATGTACGTGGCCCCATGTGATAATTAACATTACATTAACCCCACCCACGTACTGTATCACGTTAACGCAGCTACGCTTTTGAGTTGTCACTTGTCAATGCTACGCAACGCTGCCTGTAGGCAAGAGAAATCTCAAATGATTCAAATCTCTCGCCGGCTAACGCAAAGCAAAGCAAAGCAGCCAAATACATTTGCAAGTTGGCAAGCATGTGAGGGTGAGAGCATTTTGGGCTGGCCAGGCCGCCTTTTTGGATTCTTCTTAATTTCTTATTGGTCATTCAAACAACAGCTAAATCAAGAGTGTGTAATAAGATGAGTTAAATGATATACTTTGTGGGAATTGGGAAAAATCTTGTATGCCACAATCTCACGTGGGACTCGCAATGTTGGTGAGATATGAGTTTTACAAGGTCAGCTTGAAAGATATTTTTTTATATATTTGGTATATCTTTAGGCAATGTTATATTATTTAATAACTTGTTATTTATTTTTTGATTCATAAAATCCTTTTTTATGTATTATTTTAAATTATAAAAATTTGAATTTAAATAATTGATTAATAATATGACTATTCATCTTTAATCGCCTTTAAATTTTACAAACATAAAGAATATATGAAGATAATCTAATACAAGAGCAGATTTGTCAAAATTTACATCTAATTAAAAAAGACATCAAGAGTGTAATATTTAATTAAAGTTACATTAGCGCTCTGTTTGTTTTGATGAAAAATTTTATGTAAATATATTTTTTTTGTGTTTTCAGTGTTTAGTAGTATTAAAAAAAATAAGTCAAAGGAAAATTATTTTTGGTCAACTAAAAAATATGGCTTATTTTTAGAAATTATTTTTCACTAAATCTTTTTGATAAAAAACTCTATCTCACATTAAATTAAATAAAGAAAGTTATAAGATTATTTTTTATCACATTTAAGTTACCATCAAATAAAAAAAAGAAGAAGATAATTTTTTTAAAAAAATACTTTTTAAAAATAATTAATTTTCTAAAAAATATTATCCCCAAGACAAATTAAGCTAACAGCTAAAAGTAATATGAATCCACAAACGCACAATGCACACGAAAAATCTCACGCTCCTCAATAAAACGCGTGTGCCTTAGAATTTTCATCTTCCCTTGTTTTCTCATTCCATCCACATGGGGCAGAGAAAGTTCCTTCCTTCAAATTTTTTTTGACTTCAAACAAACGAACCGCCAACGAGATTCGTTAAAAAGTTGCTTTTCCTAGCTTTCCGCATTATAAAGCTAATCCAAAATTCTAATAACTTTTTTTCAAAGATCAAACTCTCTCTTTCTGCTGAGAATTTCGCTAGGGTTTTGAGAAATGGATTCCACGGATCCGAAGAAAGGCGGTGGGTTTTTTTCCTCCATCGCTGCGAGTATATCGAATTTTGGTAGCGCTATGAGCAAATCAGTCAACGGGTATACTATATAACCTTCGCTTTTTTAACGTGATCTTTAATTTTGTTCAATTTTTTTTTTCTTGTACACGATGATTTGTACTGATAATTGTTCTTTGTTTCTGGATCTTAATGATGCTAAAATAGAATAAATATATAGTTTGATATTGAGCTGCTCAGTAGTCAGCCTTGAATTATTTGCGCTAGTCCTTTAATCCTTTTTATATTTAATTCAATATTCATTGAATTCAGGGTTTTTAGAAGTTTGTGCTGATTGAGGTGCCAATTTTAAGGGTTTCTTATGTATATTGAATATATGGTCCGTTTGGTTAGGCGTTTTGGGAGATTAAAAGACCGTTTTTAAAACCCAGAACTTTGTTTTGCAATCACAATTTCTCAGTAGTTTTTTATTTTTTTATTTTTTTTATTTAACAAAACGCTCATTTTACAAATGCGCCCATAATATAGTTCCTTGTTTTGAAGAATCTAATCTAAGACAATTTGTGATGCTTGTAAATATCCAGTTTAATTGGTTACGAAGGACTTGAAGTTGTTAATCCCGAAGGAGGAACTGAAGATGCTGAAGATGAAGCAAGAAAAGGAAGATGGAAACAGGAGGTACACTACTTTATCGATTATGTTTATCTCGTTTTGCAGTACCTAAGTGAGTTGGTTATAAAAACATGCACTTGGATTGCAGTTCATGAATATCATGCTGAGCTTATGCAGTAATTACCTAAGTAGTAACCTTTAACCTAGGAAGCACGGAGCACTTCATTTGCGGTGTCGTACCCGTGTCCTATATGTTGTGTCATGTTATAATTTTTCAGAATTCCTTGTGTTTCTGTATCGTACTTGTACCCGTGTCCATGCTTCCTAGCCTTTAACATCCACATCTTAAGGAATGGTGAAAACTCAATCTCGGTGCATTTGAGGCCTATTTTGCCATGCCAAAAAGTATTGTATGACTTCTGATAATTATCATACAATGTGTTTCAATACACAAATGAGATCATACGTCAGGATTTTGCAATGCTTAAGAATGTAAATATGAAATTATAAAAGCTTAGATTCTGTTGGTAGTTGCACAGTTGCTCAGCTAAAATTTAAATAAGAGATAGGTGCTTTTTCATATGTAACAAAAAACTAAAATAGATTTATTATTTTAAAGGTGTCTTCTTCTATATTATTTATGCATACATGCATTCTCAGTTCTCAAGTTTGTTCTTGGCTTTTTTTAGGATCGGGATAGTTACTGGAAAATAATGCAAAAGTATGTAGGCTCTGATGTCACATCAATGGTGACACTTCCAGTACTTATTTTTGAACCAATGTCAATGCTGCAGAAAATGGCCGAGGTTTGTGTTTATTGTATTTTAACTGCATTGTAGGGAAGCTCTTACTTTATTTTGGGCTGTTGAGGAAACTCATAAATTTTATGCTGTTTGTAACAGCTGATGGAATACTCCTACCTCTTAGATCTGGCAGATGAATGTGAAGATCCCTACATGCGATTGATGTACGCTAGTAAGTATTCTTTCATGTGTGTCTTACTCTGTCTGTCTGTGTTTGTGCTTGTGTCCCTGTTTCTGTGTGTGTATGTGTGATCTGAGACTTATGCTTGCTGGTTGCAGCAACATGGTTTATATCTGTCTACTATGCTCTCCAAAGAACCTGGAAACCATTTAATCCAATTCTTGGTGAGACTTATGAAATGGTTAATCATGGTGGCATTACATTCATATCAGAACAGGTAAGTTTTAAAGTGTCTATTTGTTTATTTATTTATTGTCGTGATATTTATAAAAAATTTGTCATGATGCTTTTGATGGAAGTAGAAGCAATTCACTTTCAAACTTTTTTTACATCATTTCTAGGTTAGTGGGTATTAACTGAAGCTTTCACAATTATCATTCAGTTGGTGCTGCATTGTTGATGCTACCTACTTTTAATATCCCTTACGAATTATTTTTCCTTTCAGGTTAGTCATCACCCTCCAATAAGTGCTGGACATGCTGAGAATGAACATTTCATTTATGACATAACTTCAAAGGTGAAAACCAAATTTTTAGGGAATTCAGTTGATGTCTATCCTATTGGAAGGTAAAAATCTTTTGCTCTGTTTATCTATATTGCTATTTTTTAATATATATATATATATAAAATATCTTATAATTTTTTTTTCTTTACTCAATAATATACATAAGGGTCAATTGCACCTCCCCATCCCCCCCCCCCCCCCCCCCCCCCCCCCAAAAAAAATAAAATACGGGGTCAGTTGCAATGTTCCCCTAAACTACAAATTGAGCAATAAACCCCCTGATTTATTGTTGATTTACATATAACCCGCCGTCATTAGTAATTTCAGTTGATTTTCAAAATTTTAACTTTAAGTGTAATTATTTTCAAAATTCATGCATCTGTCCATGATGGAAATGCCCATCAAAGCATTCATAAACAATTACAAAAATTGAATAAAAAAGAAAAGAAAAAATTTGGCTTGCTAAAACATTGGCCAACCACCCTGGAGGTTGGGTCAGAAAGAAAAATGCAATTTCTCCGATTAAACTTACTTTTTTACTTGAGTCCTTGTATTGTCTTATACAAATATATATATATATATATATATAATCTCACTTAGAATCTCAATATACCATCACATTTCAAATTATTAACAAACAAATTTGGTGTGTTTCTAAACAAACATTTAGATGTTTATACTAGAAAACAATAAAATGAAACAAATAAAAACAAGAGCCTCATTTTGGGCATCTGAAATTGAGACCCAAAAATCATTTAAAGCTTTGCAGTAGGAGGCTTCAAATACTCACTAGAGAATAGAAAACCCCATTCTTGCCCTACACTAGCTCTTTCCCACCATCTGAGTATCAATCCGCCAACTGCCAAAAAAACGCTAGCATGCCTATTGATCTTAATATCCAAAATCCAAATATGGAGAGAGAGAGAGAGAGAGAGAGAGAGTAGAAGTCAAAGTTTGTGAATTGGGAATGCATTTCAAGGAAATTGGATTCTCCGTTAAATTTTTTTGAGTTTAACAGAAAATCGTAATGGTGGGGGCCAATTTTCTATTGCCAATCTATGGGGGTTGATTGCTCGATTTTATAGTTTAAGGGATATTGCAACTGATCTTATGGTTTGGAGAGGATTTGTTTTTAGATTGGTGGTTTGGAGGGGAAAATTGCAATTAATGGCTGACTTTTCTCTTTAATGTAGCTACCTCAAATATTTTTTTTGATAAATAACAAAATATTGTTAATCAAAAGACCCAAGTACACTGGGAGTGTACATGGAAAGGAGTACATCAAGATCGAAAATTACAGTTTTTTTACTGTCAGTACATTGGATTATTTTTAGGTCTAATTAGCTAGTAAGGTTATTAGTATATCATTCAATTTCCTAGAGTCAAGGTTATTTTCATAATTTAAGAATTGAGTTTTGACCTAAGTCAATTAGGATTAAGGTTTAATCTTAGTAGTCTATATTAATGTGCTATTGTACTCCAATGGAGACAAGTTTTGCTTTATGAACAAAATTTTAGTTAGAATTTTTTCCAATGGCTTAGTGTTGACTCTAGCCAACCCTAGGTGTTGATTCCAAAGTTTATTATATATTTCTGTCAAATATGGTATCAGAGGTTTTGTTGTTCTACATCATAAGCTTTGCATAGTGTTGATTTTGTCTGCTATGCATCTTAGTGGCAAGTGTTATTTTACAAGAGGTTGCTGACATTTACATGTTTGTATGCAGGTCTCGAGTAACCCTCAAAAGAGATGGTGTAGTCCTTGATCTGGTGCCCCCTCCAACAAAAGTAAACAACTTAATCTTTGGACGAACTTGGGTTGACTCACCAGGGGAGATGGTCTTGACAAATTTGACCACTGGAGACAAAGTTGTGCTTTATTTTCAACCATGTGGCTGGTTTGGGTATAGTCTATTTCCTTTGAAGTGGTGTTAATTTCTCCTTCTGGCAGAAATATGGTCCAAATATTTGTTAATTCTGAAAGATAGTATCCTCTGTCAGACATTTTGGACACACAGGCAAGGTTGCAGATCTAGTATGCCACCTTAATATGGTTGTCTAAAATGCCTACTGGCCCTATATGAACATTTTTCCATTAAAGAGGCAGGAATTATTTCCTGGTTCTGTAGTCCAGAATCCAGATCGTATACTTGTCGATTCATTCTATTGCAGGCTGCAGCATTCTCTCAACAATATTATTTGGACTTGCTTGCAATACTTATTGCATGTGTAGATGCTTATAGTCTCATTGAATCAAACATTTAGAATGGATTGACCGTTATGGAAGCTTGATTATATTTATTTTAAATTTTTTTATTAAGAATATTTAGCTGTATTTCATCAATCTATGTATTGCCTTTTAGGATTTCACACCTATGCTGACATATAGGGAATTGTGTCTACAGAGCTGGTCGCTACGAAGTGGATGGGTATGTATATAATGCTGCTGAGGAACCCAAGATATTGATGACTGGCAAATGGAATGAATCAATGAGTTATCAACCCTGTGACTCAGAAGGGGAACCACTTCCTGGCACTGAACTGAAAGAGGTAGCTTTTCAACTATTCTTGGCTGTTTGTACTCTTTGACGGGTGACATGGATGCACCATTCACTACATAGATTCTAAGAGACACGGACATGACACGGCATGGGATATGGTAACATGGCAATTCTTGAAAAATTAATACATGACATGGTGGGAATACAAAAATTAATTAATTAATATATGGTGATACCTTGGCCATTCTGTTGTGCTGTGGCCTCATCATGTTCAAAATTGTTGGTGGCTGAGATGTTATGACCATCTTATTTCTTATAGAGTGGTTGAAGTTGTATATATGCTAAGACTTTGATTTACAATTACATGCTGCTAAAAGGTCAAATTCTGTTCTGAATTTGAGAATTTGTTAATTGTGATACTGCTAAACCATATAGGTCCTAGCTGGGTGATAAGCTTAATTCTGTTGGCTGTTGATCTTGTTCATTCTCATTTATGAGGAAAGACAAATGATTCTCCAAAAGGGAATCAAAATGCCTCGCACTGGATATCTTTGTACCTTATTTAAAAACGAGAATCACCGTATATATGCTTATAGAGAACATCCTGCTTTTAGATTTACAATCTATTCATTTCTTTTTTTGTGCTTTCTTCTGTACACAGCCTGTGTATTGGGATTGTCTTCTTTTATTAATGAATTTATTTACAAGTAAAAAAATAAAAAAAAGTAAGAAAAGATTTACAGAGTCTATTGGAGGACCTGGAGGCTGTCTTTGTTTTCATCACATATAGTTTTGGAAACAATTATTAAGATAATCATATTTGTATAATAATAATAATAAATAAATAAATTATTAAGATGATCATGTAGTAAAATCATGTAATAAACTTATATTGCAAGATGGGATTATATCCTATCAAGGATTTGAAAGTTCCCCACTTCCCCCATAATTTTAATTATTGGTCAAGAAATTCCTTACCATGTAACATGCAATATAAAATCACTGCCTTGGTGGTGAGGTGATGATGTTTATGATGCTGCTAAATACCTATGAGATGATTTTTGATCTATAGCTCTCCCTAAATCCTTGGCAGTTGTAATTTTTAGGCTCTTTGGGTTGAACTAGCGTGCAAATTATTCTGTGAATAAATCTCATCGGAAGTATTCTATTATTCTGCTTTGCAGGCTTGGAGAGTTGCTAAAGCACCGGAAAATGACCGATTCCAGTATACACATTTTGCACACAAGCTAAACAGCTTTGACACTGCTCCCAAGAAGTTATTGGAATCAGATTCTCGTTTGCGTCCTGATAGATCGGCACTCGAGAGTGGTGACCTATCCCAAGCTGGTTTTGAGAAGAGCAGGTCTTTCTCTAACATGCATGCGGTCACACACACACTTACACACATGCACATGAAGCAAATGGATAAAATTTCATAAGACTTCTCATGAAAATTGTGAACTCCATGATAATTAGCCCAAATCAGGGTGGTACCGTGCTAATGTGTAGGGCCATGGCAGTTGGGCACTGTTGCTAGCATTTCTCTTTACAAACATAATGAATACGAGATATTAAACTTAGAAACACGACAACTGTACCCATTGTATCACTAGAAACACGAATTTCTTGTGGATAAAATCTTTATTATTATTATTATTATTTTATTTCCTGTTCATTGAAATAATCAGGTCTCAAGTGTAGCATTTTCATTTAGATTATGGGTAGATAAGGGAGATTCGTTGCTTCTTGGTTGAAAATTTTGATTGGTGAATTGAGTTCTATTCAAGTTGGGATAGAAAAAGAAGCCTATTAATATGTCTGGTTAATCTTTTTCAGACTGGAGGAGAGGCAGAGAGCTGAAAAGAGAAGCCGAGAGTCCAAGGGCCATCAGTTCACTCCGAAATGGTTTGACCCTACCAGTGAAGTTACTCCTACACCTTGGGGTGACTTGGAAATATACTGCTACAATGGCAAATATACTGAACACCGGGCTGCTATTGATAGCTCAGATGGCGTCAAAGAGACTGATGTTTCATCAAAAGAGTTCAATCCCTGGCAATATGAAATATCGAGCCCTGAATGATCTATGCCATATATATGTTGCATCAACAGAGTTCAACCCCTGGCAATATGAAATATTGGGCCCTGAATGATGTATGCTACATATATGTTTGCGTAAATTTATTTATTTATTTATTCCATTAGATCATGTTGTGTTTTAGCTAGTTCTAATATTAGTATATTATTGCAAAACTTTTTAAGTTTGATATGCAGTTTTGGTTTTTCAAGCATTTGATTTCTTAATTTTGATCTCTCTGGTCCTTTGGTCGACATGGTCTGGGGAGATCATTTTGTACTTACACGAGGGGATCAGTCGGAACTGTGGAGTGGCCCCCTAGCTTATAAACATTTTGTGAATCTGACCGCCGAAATTGAGGCCTTATTTGGTACACTTACTCAAACACATGTTTTCAGTTTTTAAACAATATTACACGTATTTTTACACACTTTTTTACTTACATATTTTCAAACAACAAAGCACATGTTTTTAAGTGTATGTACCAAACACCCTCTTAATGTTTGAAATTTTGAATATGCAAGGTCAATTAAATTTCTTATATAATATACCTGAGAAGAATAGCATATATAATTGGGCCACTGATGGGTGGAAAAATATATTTTTTTAAGAAGAGGGTGGAAAATTATAAGTCGGATTGTGAGTAATGCTAGGATCATAAATTTTGTCACAATTTTTGCTATAACTTACTCATGTGGTAAGTCCTAGGTAGTGGAGTTGCACCACTTTTACTCCGTCACTCACGACTTGTCATGTGAGCAAATTGTAGTAAAAGTTGTGATCTTAACATTTTTTGCCGAACTGATCCAACTCACTCAGTTTTAAAGCAAAGTAGATATGATTTGTGATAAGAAAGTTTATGTATACCATGTACATAATTTTGCATGATTTTTTGTTTTTTGTTTATAATTTATTGATGTGGTAAGTTTTAATTGATGTTGAAGATAACTTGTGAAAGTGATTTATTCGTGTGAAATTGATTTTAGATCAACCAAATTAGCCACCTTAACGAGTTATAAAGAAGTGTGAAAATTTTGTGAATGTGTTGTAGAACCAATCTATCTTTTGGCAAGAACGCAAGATTGGAAGTTGTACATTGGGAGGAGGTATATCATGCATCAGATGTATAATATATTTTTCCGTCCTTTGGAAGCATAGTAGTTTTGTTAAGATCACACTATTGTCACAACTTGATGATGTGTGATTAGTAAACTATCACTTTCAAATAGACCTACTATTTTTTTTTTTTTCCCATTACTCATAGTAGCATAAGTAATGATTGTGGGTTTTTTTGTGTGCCTATTATGCTATTTTTGCAAACATATTATTTATGTGGCAAAAAATGAAACATATTAGTTATGTGGCCTCATTTTGAACTCTGAGACTTGAGTTTTATGGAGAAAAAAATGAGATGATATATATATATATATAAGTTTCAAGCGAAACACGAGTTTTAGAGACTCGAGTTCTAAATAATGCAATGTAACTAATATGTTTTGTTTCCCCTCACATAACGAATATATTTACAAAAATAGCAAAACGAGTAAAAAAAATATCTCAAAAAATGTGGTACAAAGTTGCGTGTGCATGGATCTTCTCTAAGAATATGCAATAAGAGAATATGTGGACATAACTTTTATTATAACTTTGACACGATCGATTGAAGATAACTTGTGTAAGTGATTTATCCGTGTGAAATTGATTTTAGATCAACCAAATTCGCCACTCTTAACGAATTATAAAGAAGTGTGAAAGTTTTGTGCATGTGTTATAGAACCAATCTGTCTTTTGGCAAGAACGCTAGATTGGAAGTTGTACATTGAGAGGAGGTATATCATACATCGGATGTATAATATATTTTTCCGTCCTTTGGAAAGATAGTAGTTTTGTTAAGATCACACTATTGTCACAACTTGATGACGTGTGATTAGTAAACTATCACTTTCAAATAGACCTACTATTTTTTTTTTCCGTTATTCATAGTAGCATATGTAATGATTGTGGGTTTTTTTGTGTGCCTATTATGTTATTTTTGCAAACATATTTTTTATGTGGCAAAAAATGAAACATATTAGTTATGTGGCCTCATTTTGAACTTTGAGACTTGAGTTCTATGGAGAAAAACATGAGATGATATAACGAATATAACTAATATGTTTTGTTTTCCATCACATAACGAATATGTTTACAAAAATAGCAAATGAGTAAAAAATATCTCAAAAAATGTGGTACAAAGTTGTGTGTATGGATCTTCTCCAAGAATAGGCAATAAGAGAATATGTGGACATAACTTTTATTATAACTTTGATATGTTCGATTGTCATGAGTTATAGGAAAAAAAAAGAGTGATGAATTATTTGTAAGTGAAAATTGTGGCATAAAAATTGTGGTCGTAAAAGAACGAGATATGCCATTGATGTTCCATTCATGCATGGACAAGTGTAATGAGGATGTGGACCTCACGTGCATGTAAGGTGGCAACAAGCTAAGCCCACGTTATTGGGCGAGAGAGTCGAGAGAGGGTGGCATGGGCAGTGTCAAGTGTCAACCAACGCTACAAAGTACGTACGAATGAGCACAACCATTGACGAGTACGTATCTCTGTGGTGAGTACGTATCAGTCTCTCCGATTTATACTCAGTCTCAGACACATGTTTCCCCTCACTGTTAACCCTCTTTTCACACCACAAAAATAAAACCCCCCTTAACTCGAAGTTCCCGTACTTTTCGTCACTACGACAAATCATTGTGTCTTTTGTGCAACTTTTGGCTACTTTTGAATCAGGCAGTTTCAGATTCAGAATGCTAACATCATGGCTTTAATTCAAAACTTCGAAATGAGGAGGGACATGCTTTTGAGTTTTGAATATGATTAATCGTTCAAGTATATGATAGTTCTTTTGAGACATTCTAAACCCAATGATGCTAGAATGTGGTCTCAACCCTTTCATTAATTAAAATACAGTGCTGAAGAGAATGGGAAGGATAATTACGACCATATTTATCTTTGTATTTAGAAAAAAAAATGATATTAAATTAATAATAAGAACATGATGATGAATAATACGTTGTTGAACTTTGTCTTTGTATTTACAAAGTTAGGTGTTGTTTGCATGAGTATGGTATATGGTAGATTAAAAGCATAGGTTTCTATGTCCCTTTTATTTGCAGCTTAGAAAAGTATGGTTTGCAAATTCATTGATCTTTTAATGTTCGAAAAAAGTTCTACTATTTAGCAAGTACATGAACATGCAAAGTCAAATAGATTCTCGTGGAGGTTTCACAACTTTAACAAAAATTTAAAAAGTTAGGCATTATGAGGTGGCTATCAGGCTATGTTTTTTTTTTTTTTTTTTGGGTTGATACATAGCTATCAGGGTTGTGAAATGAAATAATTCCCCCTTTCCCAAAAGAAAAATTCTGGTGCCACACCATTGGCTATGGCATTGACCACAACTCACCATATGGTGAGTTGTGGCCAATGGTATGGCACCAAAATCGCTGTTCAAAAAAAAAAAAAAGAATCTTTTCAAGCCAGCCTCAAGGTAAAACTTCATATATTACATTATTAATAATGTGCATCTTATACGACAATTTATTAAACAATTGAAGTTGACTTATTTCAGGGAAAAAAAATGAAGGAAATTGACTTATAACAGTGGGCAGTTTAGGGTCCGTTTGGTAATGTTGTTCTAAAAATATTATTTGTATTTTTTAAAAATACACGTAGATGAAAAAATGTGTAAAAATACGTGTAATATTGTTTAAATATTAAAAACTGTTATTTAAAATACACTGCCAAACAAATCCTTAGATTTTAACATTCCAAACACTTCACCTACCTATTTCCTAGTGAAAAGTATTATCAATAAATGAACGGTATTTTCTTTTCTCTTTTTCCTACTATTGACTTCTTATTATTTTTTGTTTTGTTAATTTGGGTCATACATTTTTCATTCAAATTCGATTAGATTCCGTTGGGCTACTTAAATTCAATAAATAAATAAAAAGGTACAGGTGAATATGTGAAATGGAATTGTTGGACCATCTTTTCCTTAAAAAAAACAATTTTAAGGTAATACATCAATACTGCGCAATTAATTCCACAAAAATCATAAACAAATGAAGTGGACTTATAAAAATTAAAAAGTGAGCAACATAGATTTGAATTATGCGAAATCCCCCTACGGTTCCTGATGACAGGCGAGAAAAGAATAGGAATATAAAAAGTGAGCAACATAATAGATATTAATTATCGTTTGTTCCTAGCATATTTATTGCATGTGAATGGAATAGTGATAGTGCTTGAGTTGGTCCAATTGGATAAGGAAATCTAGCATAAAAAATGGAAAGTTGGAAACAAACAATAAAATAGGACCCATGTTTCTTGTTTCCTTTTAAACCTGTAGATTGGAAAACTCAGAAGCTTTCCCTGTTTCTCTCTCTCTCTCTCTCTTTTTCTTTTCTTTTTAACAATTCAAAAAAAAAAAAAAAAAGTCGTATACTTTTCATTTTAGGATTGTGTCAAATAATATGTTATTTTTTTAAATTAGGATTTTAGTCTTGCTTTTACTTTCTTTTTCTTTTTTTTTTTGGAGAAAAGTCTTGCTTTTACTTTAAGTAAATTTCTAATAAAAAAAGCGTAAATAAAAAATATTTTAGAATAGAGTAAGTTTTCTTCTATTTTTTCTTTTTCTGAGAAAAAGTTTTCTTCTAAATTGAATGTCACTAATACTTTAATATATATACTCCAGCATTTAGATTCTTGAGAACATGACGTGTTAGAACTTAAATGCCCTAGAATGTAATTGCGCCCACGTCTTGGTTGACTAGAATCAAATAAAATTATAAAAAATATGAGATCTCAATATTTGGTTTATTCATAGCAATTCTATACAGATTTTTTTTTCAAAAAATATTCTTAGTAGGGGTATCTGTAGGTCTAGTTGAAGCTCAACCTGTCACTCAACCCAATCATGTCAAATGGGAGAGAGAAAAATTGCTATCAATTTAGTAAAAACAGAGTCTCAATCGTTTGGAAATCCACTGATCGCAATCAAATGATGTAATGGATCTAGGCCATCTAGCGATGGGAGAGGTGAAAGATCACAAGATCTTCACCAAATTTGGGTGGAGATTGGTTGTAGAGAGCTTTTTTTGTGCGTTATGTTAGGCTGCCTGTCGTGGTACTTATTGTTGTACTGGGTTGAGCTGCCTCCTGCTGTGCTAAGCCTAAATGTTCTAAGTAAGGGAGTTGAGATCGGTCCAACTGCAACTCAATTTGGTCTGGCTTGTGTGCAAACTTTGAGTCCATGTCCAAGGGAAGACACTGCAAAGTGGGCTTATCCTCTGTTTCTGCCGCAGAATGAACTTTTCTCCAGTTTCTGCTGCAGAAGGAACTTTTCTCTAGTTTCTGCCGCAGGTCTGACTTTTTGTTACGCAGCAAAACTTTCTGCCATGTAGTAAAACCGTCTGTTGTGTAGTAAAACTTTCTGCCATGCAGTAAAGCTTTCTGTCGTAAAGCCTTTTGCTGTGCAATAAAGCTGTCTGCAATGCTTTAAAGTTGTCTGTCGTGCTTTAAAGCTGTCTGCTGTGTTTTAAAACTGTCTGCCTTGCTTTAAAGCTGTCTGTCGTGCTTCAAAGCCTTCTGCCGTGCAATGAAGTTGTTTGCTGTGCTTTAAAGCTGTCTGCTGTGTTTTAAAGTTGTCTGCTGTATTTTAAAGCTGTTTGCCGTGCTTTAAAGCCTTCTGCCGTGCAATGAAGCTGTCTGCTGTGCTTTGAAGCTGTCTGCTGTGTTTTAAAGATGTCTGTCGTGCTTTAAAGCTGTCTGTCCTGCTTTAAAGCTGTCTGCTGTGCTTCAAAGTGGGCTTATCCACTATTTCTGCTGCATAATGAACTTTTCTCCAGTTTCTGCCGCAGAAGGAACTTTTCTCCAGTTTCTGCTGCAGGTCTGACTTTTTGCAATGCAGCAAAACTTTCTGCCATGTAGTAAAACCGTCTGCTGTGCAGTAAAACTTCCTGCCGTGCAGTAAAGCTTTCTGCTGTAAAACCTTCTGCTGTGCAATGAAGTTGTTTGCAGTGCTTTAAAGCTGTCTGTCGTGCTTTAAAGCTGTCTGCTGTGTTTTAAAGCTGTCTGTCGTGCTTTAAAGCTGTCTGTCGTGCTTTAAAGCTGTCTGTCGTGCTTCAAAGCCTTTTGCCATGCAATGAAGCTGTCTGCTGTGCTTTAAAACTGCTTGTTGTGCTTTAAAGCTGTCTGCTGTGTTTTAAAGCTGTTTACCGTGCTTTAAAGCCTTCTGCCTGCAATGAAGCTGTTTGCTGTGCTTTAAAGCTATCTGCTATGTTTTAAAGTTGTCTGTCGTGCTTTAAAGTTGTCTGCCGACTTTAAATCTGCTTGCTGTGCTTCAAAGTCTTCTGCCGTGCAGTAAAGCCTTCGGTAATGTGAATGACTACCATTTTTACTGCAGAAATACTTTTCTACTTCCTACGCATAAACAAATCTAAAACCCAAAGAAAATACCCATCAAACAAGTGTTAGTTTGAATGGGTTAGCATATTCTCAAATATATACATACATATATTTGTAAATATACTTATACGTATTCACATATACATATATGAAATATATTTTTCCAGAACATGAGAAACAACGTATATGTATATATATACTTATGGTAGGAGAATGATTAGTTTGGGTCAAAGCAAAACACGTAACAACAGATAAAGAGGAAAGCTTCGGCAGAAAAGGTTTAGCTTGTATAATAGTTAACACGGTAAACATAATAAAAAGGTGCTATGGCGAAATAACTAGTACAGCAAGTAAAGACACCACAGCAGGACAACTAATGCGGTAGACGTGATAAAAAACGTGCTACAATAGGATGACTAAATACAGCAGATATGAGTTATAATAAGAGAAATCAAATATATTTGCAATCAAAATCAAGTATTAAATCTTCCTATAGGATAAGTAAACCAAAAAGGAAACCCAAACTCTAACTTGAACAACCTTTTCATAGACTCCTGCCATAAAAGTTGTGCATTTTGGAGAATAGGTCTAAATGGCTACTAGTTATTAATTTTGGAGACTTCAAATAGTGGATTTGCTAAGAGGGAGGGAAAAGATGGTCTATTGATGCATGCCCTATTCCTGCCGTGTTTTCTCTCTTCTTTTTACTACTTTCTTTCTTTCTTTCTCTCCGTTCTTTTTATTCTTAGTTTCTTACTACTCTCTTGTCGTGGGTTGCTTTTCTCACTTGGGTCTTTTCTTTTCTTGGGTCTCACTCTCTGGGTGCTTATTACTCTTCCTAAGTGCCTCCCTTAGGTGCTTCCCCCTATTCGGGTCCCCTCCTTGGGTGTTTTTCTTCTTCCCCTATTTTTTACTCTTTCCCCTGTTTTTCCTCCTCCTCTTTCGTCCCCTTTTTTCATGGCTAGCTCCTCCTTTTATAGTGAACTGATTTAATGGGATTTCTCCTTTTTACCCCTAGGGCTTCAACAGTTGTTTTTGGTTTGTTGTGGGCATCCATTCAAGACTACCCACCAACCCATTGGTTGCCCCAGCCATTACCTCTGCTCAAAATACGTCAGCTGCACCATTACTTATTTCACGACAAAATTTCTTTTTATTTGTTCTTGCTGTATACCTTTACCTCTAGGTTCAAATGGGTAAGGATTGGACTACTCACTACCTAGCTCTATAGTATGCATCAGATGCTCCCAACCATCTATTACTTCTTTTGGGTAAGATACCTTCCCAGCAGGATATATTCCAAAAAGAAGTCGTGGCAGGAAACCAAATATAGACCCCCTTTTCCCCCCACCACCAAACCACGCCCTCTGAATCCCTTTGACCGTGGGCCCACCTCCCTTGTATTGGCTGAGTACAGGTTGGTGGTGCTCTGGCCCTTCTGTCCTTGTTTTCTTTCGTTCCCACATCATTTCTGCCTTAACAGATTAGTTCTATTTCATCCTGCTGTGTGTTTTTTGTTTTATTTCTTCACGCGTTTCCTGCTACTGACACTTCCTGCCTTTCCTTCTTTCTTTTCTTCGTGCTTCTTCATATCAGTTTTCACGCCTATCTTCTTATACAAAATAATTTAGGCTTTTGTGGGCCAAATAATGTTGACTGGATCAAAAGGGTCTTGGGCCCAATTTATCTTCATCTGCCGAAGCCATTCTGCCAAAGAATTGTATTCTGCGACAAAGTTGTATTCTACGGTAGATTTGTATTTTGTGGCAGATTGCTTTTCCTTGCACCTTTTTCGTTGGACCTTTCTTGCTCTTTGGTCTTCTTGGTGGGTCTTTGGGCCTAGATTTTCTTCTTTATGGCCTTTGGGTACAGATTTGCAAAAATGGGCATCAACATTGGTCTAGATGAATATATCCTTGAAAATAGAGGTATGCAAACAATGGGTAAGACGGGTTAGGCGGTTGGATTCCCACGTGGGAAACTCAACACTCAACCCATAAAAGGCAAGTTTCAAATCATTTAACTCATCACTAATTGGCAATCTTCATTGAATTTGGCCAAATCCCAACGGGTTTACCTAGGTTCATTGAGTGGGTCAGCTGATTCAGGTATTTAGATAGTTCTAATCCTTAGGTTTATAAATTCAATGCCAAGTGTATTATTGCATGATCAACAATATTATAATGAAAAATATAACAATACAAGCAATATGCAACATCTTCTATAATGCTATATTCAACCAACTATTGATGCAATATTTTGCTAAATTATTAGTGGAAAATTATAGTTAATTGGTTGACAAAGTCCATTTTGTAGATATGCCCTTTGAATTTGATCCCTATCAATAGAACAAAAACAAAATAAAAAAAATATCCTCTTATACAGAGATCCACAAGAAGATTTGCAAAATTTAACTCGATATGAGGCTATTTACAATTTGATTAGGACTCATTACTACGCTCAAGTTTCTCCATAATCTTAATTTTTGTAAGTATATATTTCATATAATTAAAATCGATAAACATATCAATTAATAGCTAATAACATTCAACTCAAGATATTAATTTAAATACATAAAGTTTAAATATACAATTTGATAACCTAAAAATTGAGAAAATAAATTAGTATAAAAGTTTTAAAAGCCTCATAGCTCAATTGAGTGTTTTTAATGGAGATATTCAAGATTTAAATCCTCTTTCCCCCAATTGTCAAAGTATCAAGAAAAAGAAGAAAAAAAAGAGAGCATAATAATGTATTTCGAACCTTTTAAAAATTTGTAAAATTCCACATTTTCTTTTCTATTCTTCTACTCATATAGTCATATCATTGTAATTAAGTGATTCTATGTCAATAAATTGATAAGTCATAAGACACACATAGGGACATAATATGAATTTATAGTGACATTTATAATCTCAAATGGTAATTATCAAATTTAAATTTTAAAAAAATCTAAAAAAAATTACAGGTTAAAATATAGACAAATGAAAATAAATTTATTTTAATACAATATTGATAAAAAAAAATTACACATTATTAAACACACAAGATAGTCTAAATAGAGATATCGTTAAGAGGAAAACCACACAAACAAATTAACAAATATTTTTAATTTTTTTTTTATCTTAAGAATAATATGAAGGAAATGAAATATCAACTGGCCATGGTCCCCTCCCTCCATTGAGTCAGAGGAAAATTCAGTACTTAAAAAAAAAATTGATATATATATATTTAAAATTAATTTTACATTTTTATTAGAGTGAGATTTTTCATATACAAATATCAATAAAATTTAGAAAAGAAAAAAAAGGAATAATTGTTTGCTTTGGTTTGGAGCAAAAAATTGCGAAAAAATTTAGTTTTTAATTTTTGAGAAGTGCGAAAAAGATTTAAATTTGAAAGTTGAAAATGAGTGAATTTTATTTTATGTGAAGGAGATAAGATGAAGGCAAATGAATGGAGAGCCTCCCACGTGGTGAGCATAGAACTCATGGAGAGGAGTGGATCATCCAAAACGGAGGAACTGGTCCAAGTAGTTTTTGTCAACCTGCTGTAGCCAGTAAACTTTACACCAAGTTACCGGTTAACGCAGGTACAGTTACTTGGGAAAGGTCAAAGTTTATAAAGCTTGGGGTTGTACTTGTACTTCTTGTGGGGGTTTAAGATTTTATTATTATATATGAAACACAAAAAAGAGTTTGAGGTGGTTTTTCAGGGGGTTTTTGGTGATCAGACACAACCCAGTTTCATAGGTGAGAATTATATATATTATATCCCTTTTTACCAAACTCTGTTTCAGACAGATAAAAATAATAACATGATTCTATCAAAAAAAAAAAAAATGATAATTTTACAGAAAGATTTTTACTTCTAATGATAATAACTTTGATGAATTTGACTGTTGTTCTTTCCATTTTTTGTCCTAAAATTTCACCAGTTTCAGTTTCTTTCATTTTTTTATTTTTTTAATTTTTTTTTTAGGGAGACTCATTTCTTAATTGGTTTCTTGTGGTTTTATTTTTCATAAAATTTTTGGAACCCTTTTTCTTTTGTTGCATTTTTTTAATGGACTCATGTTAAGCCTCACTCTCTCTCTGTCTCTTTGATATACAAAGAAAAGTGTGATATTTAAGTATAATAAGTGTATAACCTTAAATGGTATTAAAATAATTGGTTTTGGCAGGACTTGTATCCAAGAGGGTTTAAGGATCCCAAAACCCATTTGGACAAAAAAGAAAAATCATAAACTATTCTGTCATTGGTAATGTTTTTTTGGCGTCTTTGTGTCTTTATAAAATTTCCCCCCTTTTCATGCGCTGTAGGCTCTGTCGCGGTTTAAAGTTGTAGTTTTTTTTTTTTTTTTTTTCTTGGCATTCTTTTTAAAAAGATAAGATTTTTATTGTCATTTCTGTTTGGATTTGCAGTGACTGAAGGGTGTATGTATTAGGCTCAAGTGTGCACAAATTGTCGTCAAGGATGGGGTGAAATGGAGGTTCCTCAAATACCCATGTAAATGTAAGTATTTTATTTTTTTTGTCTGCTTCAAACAGACAGTTACCACATTTTTGCTTCAAATGTGTCTGATTTTTAAGTGCAAGATTAGATTTTTGTTTAGTTCTTCCTTGTATAATGAACTTTTTTTTTTTTTAAAATTTTTTTTTTCTGGTTTGTTTCAAGTTTCAACTTTCAAGTCCTACTTGGATTATCATCCATAAATTGGATAATATGAAAGTGTATTAATGGTACTCATTTTTTATTTTTTATTCATGAATAAAGCAGCATTTGGTTGCAAAATTTTTTGTGAAATCTTTTATTTATTTATTTATAAATTGTATTGTTATATTTGTCTGGTGATTTGGTAAAGTCAAATTTAAAAGGTTTTATTAATCCATTGGTCAACAAGGAACTTAAACAAAAATTGGAACTGGTAGACAGACTCCAACACCAGTAATATTATAATCGGGTCACGTGTATTTTCTAAGATCATTTGTAAATTTTAATGTAATTTTATTAAATTATTGCATTTCTGTCGTTTCCTTTTCTTCATGGAATCAGAGTCCGTAGATTGGCTCTGTTTTTATTTCTAAATTATTAAGTTTCAAGTGATCAAGTGTCTTTTATTAAATGGGTGGACTTTTTTTCCCTCAATATCTATTCGTTTTTGTTGACTCTCATGCCCTTGCTGAAGTAGAGAATGCATTCACAGGCTGTAGTGCTCTTTGCCATTTTGGAATTATGACATTTTTTATATAGAAATTGCTATATGTACTAAATATTGCTACCTATTTAATACAGTTGAAGAATCTATGTAATTGTTTTCATCTTAATGTTGGTATGCTTGGTATTTATGTTGTCTAAAGCCCCTGATGATTACTAATTTTGGTTTGGCAGGTGTTCTGGTGTCTGCAAATTCAAGGAAGCTGGTTATTTTCATCTAATGATTTTTTCTTTTTGTAATGAATGTCTAAAATATGGTCTTGCAAAGGAGGATAGAGTACGGTTTTGATGGCTACCAGGTTCCTGTTGTTCCTCGAGCTTCAAGATCAGTTAGGGTAAACAAATGCTTCCATTCCAAGGTTGCTTATTGACCTTTTTTTGTATGGAAATGGTCAGTGTCCTGATTCTGTAATTTTTTTTTTTTTAATTCCTGGTTCTAGGGGAGGGGACCAATCAGGAAGAAGTGTGATGGCAATCAAATACGTGCATTTGAAATTTTAGCTAGTGTAGCTGGCAATATATTGCAGGAGAGTGAAAGTTCTGTTCAAAGCAATGCTGCTGGTGTTAAGGATCAGAATCATATTTTCTACACTAACTCTAAAGGAGAGAGAGAGGATGAAGGACGATCAGTCAAGAAAGATCCTTGTGAAGGGGAAAATTTTGATGAGAAATCCTTTGCCTGTGTGCCAGGTTTCCAAGGGCACCATAAAAGCTATAAATTAAATGAATTTTGCCAGGCCCATGACAATATTAGTCATAAGGTTGGTTCTGCATCAAATACTTATGATCATTCAGAGGTGACATGTTCTGCTGAGATGTTGGCTACAATCAGTAGGAAAAATAATTGTGTATATTCCTCAAGCAGAGTAGTGGGTGGCCCCCCTTACTTTGGGGACTTTTATGAAGGCAAAGTAGGAGGTATTCTTGAGAGTAAATTAGAAGATGGACCATATAGAAGTAGAAGTGGGAGAGACCAAAGTCTAACTGTTGCAGGCAGTTCAGAGGATCCAATGGAACTGGACAGGGAACCTCTTGCCCTGGTCGATTCAGAAAGTGATGTAAAGGTGGCATTGTCAAGGGACTGTGTAAATTTTGTTCCTTTTCCCAGGCATTGTGATAATAAGAAAGTAGTTAGTAGAGATGATGACGAAAATTCTGTTGGGTGCACTCAAACCAGCACCATAACGAAAGCCTATAGGTCACCACCAGATATTCAACAGAGAAGAATGAAGAAATTCTTTCCTTCCAGACACTGGAAATCTCAAAAATTGAAGGGTAGGGGTTTTTTGGAACTGGAAATATGCTTTATGTTTTAGTTACTAGTGGGTCACTCACTGTCACTGAAATTATATTACGTAATATAATACAGTCCATTGAACTTCATATATATACTATTCAATTCATAATAGGTTCTTGTTGATGTTTTTGGTTGAGGGTTATGAGGAATAACACTATTGTTTGTGCAAGTCCTTTTAGTATTACCAATCAACCTTTTTGTAATTTATGATCTATAATTACTCGTAGTTTCAACTTGGGTTGATGTTTCAGATGGAAAAAAGAAGCCAATTTACTGCAATGGGAGAAATTTTCATATGGATGAAAGACCACAGAATATCTATCCTTTCAAAAAGAGGAAGTTCTTCAGTCAAAGTCCAATATCTGCATCCGATGGAGGATCACACCATGAAGGTGTAATTAATTTTCCTAACAAGAGAATAAATGGTGACGACCGCTCTGCAGGTTCACAACACATGCATGCCTGCTTTCCTTTTTTGTTATATTTTCTGTTTGTGTTCAAGGTTTAGGCTTTAGGAATATATTCAGTTTTGGCTGAATATTCCTAACTCTTACTTGCAGCATTTGGAGCATCATCCTCAGTAGCAAGTCAACAAGTACCTCATGAGTCCAAGGGTTGTGATGGTAGGAAATCCTGTAATTTCTTTAGGATCTGGTTTCACTTTGATAAGTTCTTATGCATTTTTCTTTGTTATTCAGTGAAGCTTAGCATAAAATCTTTCAAGGTTCCAGAGCTCTTTATAGAGATTCCTGCAACTGCAACTGTTGGTTCTCTCAAGGTATGCATTTCCTTCTGTTTTGAATATGTCATACTATTTTTTGAAGAATTATTAGGTACTCCAAAGTACAGCCACGTTGTACTCCATATTAATAAAAGAAAACCACCTAATACAAAATTTAACTTTTTGACATGATTTTTGGAGGTTTTGTCATTTTTTTTTATTAGGTAGTTTATCATGTGGAGTACCATCTCAGCTGAACTCTGAGAGTATTTTGGTATAAAATGCTTTCGTGGAATGTTTTCTTTATTTTCTTGTATTTGGTGCAATAGAATATTGTAAATCAATAGAAATTTTTTTTCACAATCAACAGAAAATTATGCTTAAAGAAGGTGGAAACGGCTTATGCTTTGGTGAAGTGCAAACCATTTTTCAGAAAAACTTATACCCCTTCCCTAGCTCACCTCAATTCTCTATGCCTGCTATAGCCATCTCCCTCCCTCCCCACCCTCCTGCATTGCCTTTTACCACCTCTTGTACCCTACTCTTCCATGTTGCCATTACCACGTCTCCTTCATTTCACTGCACTACCACCATCAACTCCCTCCCCCGCTCCCATCTTTTTGGGGGTTATAATTGTGTTGAGTATTAAAAGTTATTGTTGGTTTATTTAATTTTCTTTTGAGCGCAGGTTAATCATTAAACTTGATTAACTTATTATTTTCTCATATAAAGTAAACTCTATGACTAGAATTTTTTACACCTTCACAAATTTATTGTAATTACTAATAACTAAATTGTAGTTAAGTTTTTATTATTAGATAGATTAATTTTTATCTATTAATTTGTAAAAGTTATATTCACCAACCTTGTATTCTTATAAATCCTATATAAATTCAACTACGAAATGGATTATATATATTATTAATAAATTGAAAATAATTTTTTGATATCTTTTGATCTTAGAAATCTAATCTTAAGATTATATAAGTATGTTTTATAGGGTAAAATTTAGGTACAGTTCAATCTTATAAAAAAAAAAACCTAGGTATGATCCCTTAGGTGTAGTACGTTAGGTTCCTCAATTAAATTTAAATAAATTGATATATTGAATTTGACTGTCCCTGGAAAAGATAATACTGTTTGTGCTTCATTGCTCAATGCAATCATGTGTTTAGATTTAATTGGAGAACCTAATGTACAATACATAAGGAACTGTACTTAAGTTTGACATATTTTATATATGTATGCACACATAGACACGCTCATATGAAGCCTTATAGTAGCCCTGCCACCTGCCACCACCATCTCTCCTTATTCTCCTTCGTTACCGTGACCACCTCCTACACTCCTGTTCTCCACTTCTCTGTGTTGAGGCCACCACCACCCCCTCCATCCCTCATTCCCTCCCTACCCCTACACTGCCACCATACTCATTAGTGCCATTGGACGATTAATTTTTAGGTTTTTGTGGGATTTATAGGAGAGATTATTGATGCAACAAAGTACTCTAATCTTTTTTTTCAATGCTTGAGCCAAACAACAGAAAGAAAATCATTTTCCTTTTAAAATTTTTTCCATTGAGATTTATGTCAAAACAGTGTGTATAAATTTAGTTCCAGTAAAATAAGAAAGACATGTATGGCTTCTAGAAATTACAAAGAATATAGTTGAATAAAATGTTTGTTTTGAAGCCACAAATGGTTGCACATACTGTCACTCATGATTGTAATTTCTTTGAAGTGTTGTTAGTTAGATGGATTGCTTAGGTTGATGCATGGTTTGTAGATTTAGCAGTGTCTATGATTTTTTTTCTTGATAGTTAATAACTGTAAAATTGCACAAATCAAGGACTAATTATAATATACAGGTTTTATGCACTCTCTCTCTTTCTCTCATATTGTGTTACAACTTCTCCGTCTCATTCTATGTCTTCTTTGTTGGGGAAAATTAGGTCCAGGATATTAGTTATTGTACAATTTATTCTCAGCACTGGAGGATTAGTACCTTTGAAGTTGTCGTGGTGCCTTTTCCTTCTGATGCCCGATTAAGAGAAATAAGCTGGCTGTGGATGTTTCATTCATTTCATCAGGGTACAAATATATTAACAATGTCACATAACAGGTTTAAGATCATATAATACTTGTGTCATCTGGGAAAATAATGAACTTATTGTTGTTGAATGGTATTTTGGTTTTTTTGGTATAAAATTTAGCACTAACTTATTGCAAAGTGCATTTTTTGTAACACTTAGGAAGGAGGCAAAAAGTTTTTCTGTGCAAGCTTCATGCGCGTATTTGATTGTATCAGTGGTGTCTGATATTTAAATTTCTGCAGAGGGCAGTTATGGAGGCAGTGACTGCTGTGCTTGGAGATGGATTGCATGTTGGTATCCTGCTTCAGGGAAAGGAGATCAGAGATGACAACAAAAGTCTGCTTCAGACTGGGATTTCTAAAGTTCAGAAGCGTCATAGTTTGGGTTTTATATTGGAGCCCGGACATACGCCAATTACTCCACCTGCATGCACTGAACACCCTTCTATGGTATCTGGGGGCAAACCTCGCAGTTTATCTAGGTAACAATATTGTATGTCAACTTTATGGTTGGTATCATCTTTTAGTTGCTCTTTTTTTCTTTGCACCCATTCTTTACATTTCACAAGCCTGGGAATTTATGATTTTATCTTGTCACCTTCTAATTGTGTTACTATGTTCTATATTATCAGGCATTTAATTGTGTTTCTAATGAGTTTATTATGTTCTATTATCAGGCATTTGGCTCCTTTCATGTTACAACCAGGAGAATCGTATGCATCCCCAGATCGCCAATTGTTGAATTCAGGTGGTTCAGTTGAAAGAGACCTCAATATTGTTCCCTCTCTTGCTGATAGATCAACTGGCAATGCCATGCCAGAGACCCAGGCATTGGTTGCAGTTCCAGCTACCAGCATGGAGCCATTGGCTGTGGTTCCATTTGATCAGAAATCACATCCTGAGTTTGTACGGCGCCGAATCAGGAGACCATTCTCTGTTTCAGAAGTAGAAGCATTGGTTCAGGCGGTTGAGAAGCTTGGAACTGGAAGGTTTATTTTCTTTTTATGCTTACTTTTATTGCTTAGATTGTGTCTGGATTATAAGCTTTTTTCTTGGGTTTTAGGTGGCGCGATGTTAAATTGCGTGCTTTTGACAGTGCAAAGCATCGAACTTATGTTGATTTAAAGGTTAGTGATTCATTTAATATTTAACTTGTAGCTGAATTGTTCATTTGATACCCCCCTGGACTTCTTTGTGTTTGTTTCCTTTTTCTTTGGTTATTGTTTTTATTTATTTAGTTGTGCAATTTCTTGACTAGATGAAAAAAATAACTCCACTTTTGGTGTTGGTGTTTTTGCCATGTTTTATTTAATTCTTGTCAAATGCTCTGTAGTTGGAGTCAATGCTTTGTTGAGTTTAGTAGTTGTTGAGGTTTCAATTGCATCACTCTGGCCGCTAGAAGTAGAAAGATATTGGTTGGTTTAGATTGTCCATATGTAATGTATGGGTTATGGGGATTGTGCAGGATAAATGGAAGACATTGGTGCACACGGCAAGAATCTCCCCTCATCAAAGGAGGGGAGAGCCTGTTCCTCAAGAGCTTTTGGACAGGGTCCTAGCTGCCCATGCCTATTGGTCGCAGCATCTGGCTAGACAACAGCTCAAAACAGCTGAGGCATTGTGTTCTTGAGTAGTACAAAGGAGCATGTAGAAAAAGTGTTAGAGTTAGATCTATGGTTGTTATTATTAAGTGAAAGATTGACACAATAGAAATTTTATGTAAATGAAAGTTTATGTAATATGTTCACATTCGCTTGATCCACAAACCGGCACTCCTTTCCTTATGAAGGGTTGGTTGATCTGTACATGATTTATTGAAGAAATGGCAGCATGCTTAGAAGTCACTAAATTCACTGTAAAGGTTCAAGAATTCTCTTTTTCTGATTCCTTTGCTGCCTTGCTGCAATTTAGATTTTTCAGTGTAATTTATTCTCTGTTGTATATAAATTCTTTAATCACCATGAGTATATTTTTCAAGGCATTTTTTTACTTTTTACGAAGTACTAACCAATGTTTCCTGATAATCTGGCTTTGCTTGATTTTCTTATAACCATTGTTTTAACTTTGAATACCAGGAAATGACCTTTAACCTTGTAAATTTTCCAAGCCTGACATAGATAATTACAGGCAAAGATGTTCTTGCTGAAAGTGATACGAAAGTCCACTTAGGCCCCGTTTTGTGGCCTTAGTGGAGGATTGGTTAATTATTATCCTAATCTTATGCTTTGTACTCTACTGGACATAGGCTGAAGATACAGTGATCCCTATGTGACTAATGGAAATTTAACTTAAAACATATTAATATCGAACATTGTTTTTTCTCTAAAATAAATATATTTTAAGCAAAAATATATTTTTAATTCTTGCATCTTGGGTAAAATTCTCTTTTAATTTGTCTTTGAATTTTAAAAGTTAAAAAAAAAATAATAATAAACGTAGCACTCCCAATTATTTCCTGCAGTAATTCTTGTTTATATCAGTTTGTTTCAGCAGGGTTCACTAGTGTCACTCCAAAGATAAAGTCATAGGATTTTTGGAATGGTAGTTTAATTATTTGGGTCTTCAAATGCGTACCTCGTTCTCACGTTTGTTGTTTTTTATACTCGCAAATTGCTCCCCCCTCCCTATTCCAAAAATGGGTTCTAAAGCCTACATTTTTCTGATTAATTTGTGATTAATTTGATGCATGTCATCTCGGTTTGGTAAAGTCCATGGAACAATTGGATGACTCAATGTTCTGATTCACACTGAGGAAGGGAATAAGTTATTGAGATTTGCAATTAGAACCAAATGATGAAAATGCTTAATCTGAATATTATTAATCTAAAGAGAGGGTTTATATACATCATAGAAAACAGAGTGCGTAACTAACTTGACTAACAAAAAATAACCAACTCCACTAACCAACTAATTGTATAGTCACGTGTACATCACATGCTTATTTAACAAACTAAAAAACGACTTGTAGCATTTCTGCCTATTAGTAAAATTGTGTGTAGTATAGCAGCTTCTCATAACTTATCTTCAACATAGCAGCATCTGTAGGACTTATTCTTCAACACTCCCTCTCAAGGTGGAGCATAAATATTATTTATGCCCATCTCTTCTCCCTCACAAAATGGCAGTCCAACTCGATATATTTAGTCATTTCATGATACACAGGGTTAGCTGCTATATGAATTGCAGCTTGGCTATCACAATAAAGAAGTGCAGGTTGATCACGATTGATGGTAAAGTCTTTCAACAAACCAATTAACCACACAAACTCACTGACTAGAGTTGCCATGGATCTTTACTAACTTTGCAGAGGACCTAGAGACTGTATGTTGTTTCTTAAACTTCCAAGAAATGAGAGATTCACCCAAGAAGACACGGTACCCTGTAATTGACCTTCTGGTATCTGCGCTGTAATACCCCGATTTGATTTTATGATCATCACCGTCATCGGTATTATTATTATTATAGAGTTGGAGTACAATATGCGTGTGCACGGTAAGATGGGAGTATACAATTTTATGGTGCTACAAAATAGGCGAGAAAATTAAAGTTTTAGTGTATAAAATTTAGTGCAGCCATTAAAATAAGAAATAAATAAATAAAAGAGAAAAATGTTTTATGGGCCTCTTGGAGACTAAAGAAATAAGTTTAAGTGGGTTTTAAACTATAGCCCACTATCCCACTAAGCCCACATTTCTGGTGTGTTAAAATATAAGTTAGAGGAAAAGATAATTAGGGTTTGGGATAAGAAGGGTTTCATCACTAAGGAGGCTAGGGTTTCATCACTAAGGAGGCTAGAAGGTGTATTTTTTTCCTTGGAGTTGATTGAAGAGGCAATCAGATTGTTCAAGGTATGATTTCTCATCGTTAGAAACAAGAATTAAGGAGTTAGAATTTTTATCATGGAAAATTTTAGTGATGTGTAGATTGTGAGATTGGTAATTTCTTAGATTATGATTTACTTGTTTTAATAATTTTGGAGTTTTCGGCTGCCACTGTTCGGAGTCTAGAGCAAAGGCCGAAATTGTTAAGTACTTGAATATATGTATAAGGCTAGCGTCACTTTAGCAGGTCTATACTCCATATGAACTTTTGGGCTGCTGTAATTTTAATTCTAAATTGTTGGACAATTGCCGACCCCACCCATGTGCCATTGTCAAGGTTCAGGTTTCCTGACGGTGTATTGATAGCTTCAATAGTCATTGCCTAGGTGTTGACTATCTCCTACACAATGAATTATTTAAGAGTTCAAGTGATACGGCTACAATTTCTTTAAAGAGGATAAGGACAAATGTGATATTTTCATACCAAAATTCTCATATTTGTTCCATAGGGTCAATGAATGTAAATCCATGAACAATATCATAATTGGTTTTGGCCACCGTTTGCATTGGGGATTATATATTAAATTCTAAAGTGTTAGCTATTGCATTCCTCTTGGTAAAATAAGTTTCGATTAATACAAGGATGTATTATTGATTAGAATACCATTGATTAGAAAAACGTTAATTTAGTACTGAAAGTGTTATTAGTTTAGCAAAGTATAATCCTAGTGAGTCCAGTTGTATAGTTCTATAAGCTTTATATTTTGTAGAAGATATTAAGTATATTTTCCATGATTGATTATAGGTCCTATTTAAGAGTATTCTAAGACTATTTGGAGGGTGTTTCAGCTGGACTTTCAGAGGGATTCAAGTACTGTAAGTAATTATGCATAATATGCACAAGTTTTGTCCATTAGGTTCTTAGAAGTTAAAAGTTTTGTATTTCAATCGTATATTTTCTAAAGTTTGTCAAAAGTATTTTTGTATCATTTTCGACTATTAAATAATGTTTTAAAGAGATACTTTGAATTTTAAATAAGTTTTAAACGTCCAAATTTCTTTTAAAAGATGATTTCTAAACAAAACAATTTTCCGTAAATAATTTGCTTCAAAGTAAGTTTTCTAAAAAGGTTCTTGTTCTTTAAATTTGTTAAAACCGAGTGATTTCAAAGTCATATTCCTATTCTCCAAATGGTATTTAAAATGTTTCTTTTAGCAAATTTAATTTTCAGATTTACTCAAGAATTGTAAAATATTTATATAAACTCTTCAGTTCTTATTCATTCCCTAAGAGAGTCAAGCATCCTTTGATTTATGTTCTATTCGATATTGTGATCTTTGATATGCCTCTGTATTTGAAAAGAAGTTGTTAATATCAAGTAAATTATTATATTTCGTATAAACTTTGATTTGTGATATGTGACTCAAAATAAGTGTTTTTAGAATTGATCAGATATATCAGATATATGTGTAAATCCGCTCACAGGATTGTATGTGAGAATATGTGTTGATCCCTCACCAGCAGGGGTTAGATGTTGGTATCCGCTCACAGGATTGTATGTGAGAATATGTGATGTGTATATGTGACACTGTGCTCTGATCAATTATACGTATGTAATTGCTAATGATTTTTAAGATGTGATTGCATGTGTATAAAGTGATTTATTATATGTTTTGGAATGATTATTTTGATATCATTGAATGAGTTTGTGAAAAATCAAAATACTCGTGCTTGGCTTGACTCTATCCTGTTGTGTATTATGTATAATTACTTACTAGATGTGGCTCACCCCATCAATTACTATTTTTCAGATTGAAGTGTAGTTGGGAAAATAGAACCGTTGGGTCGCTTTGTAAGGTGCAAGGTAGAGCATGGAAGTTGTAGGCGATGTCAGTGTTACTTGAGGACTTATAGAATTTTAGTTATTCTTATTTTGTAATTCATGTTTTACGTTTTGGAAATTATTTCCAATTTGTGGAGTTTAGATTTTTGTAAGAGGTTATTTATTAAGAATATTGTTTCATTGGAGTTTTAAATTATCTTGGATTTAATTATACTTATTGAGTTATGTAAGATTAACAAGTTAGTCATGCATCTAAATTCATGTTCCATGAATTTGGGTCGTGACATGCGCAGCTTGCCCAATCTGAGTCACAGTAACCTTTTAGGTGCAAATCTAAACTTGTGGAGAACAACAACCCTTGACCTGGTGATCTCTTTAAGTACTTCAACACCCTGTGAGCTGCTTGCAAGTATGTTGTCTTGGTTGCGAAAGAAATTGGTTTTTTGAGTTGATGCACACTGAAGGCTATGTTAGGCCTTGTTAAAGTTAAGTACAATAGCTTGCTGTGGGTACTCAAAGTATGGTTGTTGGGCTCAACCTTCACTTGGGCTCACAATCTATTTTTATTGTGGGCTTTGGGTTTCCTACTATGGATGATCCTATACTCGAAGACCCAAGTACACTCCTGTTTCCTCAAACCCTTCCTTTGCCTCACAAAGTCTCTCTCTTTCTCTCTTGGTTTGGTCACTTTTTTCTTTTAGTTTTCTCTCCAGAATTGTCAACCCCCATTTCTTCTTTAATCTTCCTATTTATAGCCTTAGATAAGTGGAGGTGTTATGATTACTCCCCCTTACTAGTGCGAATGGGGGTCCAATTCCATCATCTTTAGGTGGGTGTTCTGGCGGGAAAGGTGGTAGTGACATTGGAATTGATTCCCACTTCCAAAAGCCCGCTCGGCAGCGATATTCCCGAAGGCACTACCGGACAACTGAGTACAGGGTATCTTCGAGCAATGATACCCTCGACCAGGTTAAAGACGATCGAGAGGGGTTTGCTTGGGGTATTCAAGCCAGCGCAATCTTATTTCAGTTCTTGGGCCCAATTGGGCCTTAAGGTGTCCGAATCGAGGCTAAAGGTCCAAGAATGGGGACAGGGTCATATAATTTGTTGTGAGGCTTGGGTCCGAGGCTTGTAGGGCCTGGGGCCTAGCTCTGTACACTTGCCAATCAACCTTCTGTATTGAGAAGGGTTTGGTAGTAACTCTCCATGATAATTTGAGAGTTTGACATGTTGTTCCATGGGAGACTTAGCTAGTTTTGCTGCTAATCGACCAACTTCTACAAGAAGTTCTAGAACATACTTCCTTTGACCTAAACTACCTTGCCACTTCCAATCCCAAAAAATACTTTAAAGGTCCAAGATCTTTTAACTTGAACTGATCATAAAGGAAAGTCTTGAATTTTGAAACAGCCTTTAGATTATTGCTAGCCACGAAGATATCATTCACATAAATCAAGAGTACAAGAATCACTCCATCTTGGACCCTGGTTAACATAGAGTAATCTGACTTTGACTGGCTAAAACCATGATTGACAATGATAGTGGACAGTTTAGAGAATCATTGCTTGCTAGCTTGCTTAAGGCCATATAAGGACTTGGTGAGTTTGTAAACCTTCTCCCCTTTACTATCAAAACTAGGTGGAGGTAGCATATATACCTTCTCATCCAAGTCACCATGAAGAAAAGTATTATTGACATCAAGTTGCACCAAATGCCAATTGAGGGCAACAACCAACAACCAGCAACCAACAAGGTTCTGACAGTAACAAACTTAACCACAGGACTGAATGTTTCATAATACTCAAGTCCTTCCTACTATGTATAACCCTTGGCCACTAACCTAGCCTTAAACCTTTCAATATTGGCATTAGCCCTATGCTTTATTTTGTACACCCACTTACACCTAATTGGAACCTTGCCAACAGGTAAATTAGTGAGCACCCAAGTGTGATTGGCTTCAACGGCTTGGATTTCAACATCCATAGCAGCATGCCATCTTGGATCTCTATAAGCCTCAGAATATTAAAATGTTTCAGTAGCAAAGACAAAGCAATAGTAAGAGCTATGTGAGGAGAGGATAACTAATCATAGGATAAAGTTGATTCAATGGGAAAATGCTGAATAGGCAAAGGGGAATTAGCAGCAATAGCAAGCTTACAATGAAAGTCTTTTAGATAGGCAGGAGCTTTATGGTGCCTAGTGGGTTGAACCTGAGAGTGAGTAGCAGGAATAGATGGGACAATGTCACTAGATTTGGAATGTGTAATTGGGAGATCAGCATTGGATGGAGAGGATGTGGTCATGGAAGGGGGTTTGTGTCTAGAAAAGCATCCGTAGTGGGGTTTGTGTCTAGAACAGCATCAGTAGTTAAACTAGAAAGAATAAGGGAAGTAGGTGAATCTGAATCATTATTAAAAACAAAAGGAGGAGGGGATGGGATGAGAGAACCAGAAGATGAAGATGAAAAAGGACTATGGGAAGTCAGATGATGATTCATGTAATGAAAAGAAAAAATAGATTCATGAAAAACCACATCTCTAGAAAGAAAAACAGTGTTGGACTCTAAGTCAAAAAGTTTGTAACCTTTGACACCATATGGATGACCAAGAAATATGCAAGGTTTAGCTCTAGGATCAAACTTAGACCTATGTCTAGATAGTGTAGAAGCATAACATAGACAGCCTAGAACCCTGAGGTGAGAGTAGGAAGGGATGGAACCAAGTAAGACTTCATAAGGAGACTTGTTATGCAGAAGGGGACTAGGCAATCTATTAATCAAGTAAATTGCAGTGAGAATACAATCACCCCTGAATTTTAAAGGAAGATTTGCTTGAAAACGAAGTGCTCTAGCAACATTGAGTATGTGCCGATGCTTTCTCTCAACCACAGAGTTTTGTTGAGGAGTATCAACATGATTCAGTTGATGGAGGACACCTTTGTCAGTGAAAAATTGAGACAGCGAGAATTCAGGACCATTATCTGATCTTAGGGATTTAATCTTTGTTTGAAATTGAGTTTCAACAAAGGTAAAGAAAGAATGTAAAATGCTTTGTGTATCAGATTTGAGTTTTATCAAATAAACCTAAGTACACCTACTGCAATCATCAACAATTGTAAGAAAGTGCTTGAAACCATTCAAAGAGGGTACAAAAAAGAGACCCCAAATATCACAATGGGTAAGATCAAACATTGAGAAACAAACATGATTCTCATTAGGAAAATGAAGTCTTTTTTGCTTTGCAAGAGGGCAAACAGTACATATAGGAAAATCAGAAGTAGAGAAGGTTACATCAAAAGCAGTAGCAGTAACACTATGCATTCTCAATAGAGAGGGATGACCTAATCTATTATGCCAAAGAACAGACTTATTAGTAAAAACACCATTATTACAAGATGGAAAAGACAAACAACTAGCTAAAGAAGCTCGAGGAGAGTAGACACCAAGATGAGACAGGACAGCAGGCAAGAAAGTGGAGAGTTGAAATGGTACAGAAAGCTGATTAGGATTGGATTGCTGTAGAATGTACAGACCCCCATGCTTTCTACTCAATTCAATCGTCCTCCATTGCACTAAGTCCTAGATAAAACAAAAATTGGACAAAAATATGCAACAACACCTTAGATGGTGTGTCAATTTGCCAATGGAAATGAGATTGAAAGAGAATGAAGGCACACATAACACATTATCAAGGACTAAACTAGTAGAGAGCTGAACTTGACCAATGTGAGTAACTAAGACAGATTCACCATTAGGAAGTTTAATAGATATGTGAGCAATTAAGGTAATCTTTGTGAGTAAGGAAATTGAATGGACCATGTGGTCAGTAGCACCACTGTCAATAATCCAATCATGTGAAAAAATATTAGAAGGAACAGCAAGATTTGATGAAAAAATTGAATGTTCTAAAGTGATTGATGTATGCAAACATAGAGAACCAACTTTATCGAAATCTTTATCCTTAGTCATAGAGATAATACCTGCTGTGTTGAAAGAACCAAAAAGCTGAGATGGTTTGGAAGGTTGAGTGATGAGAGTAGCTGCTTGATGAGTCCCAAGAGATGACTCTAGACTAGGCTGCTGTGATCCCAAAGCATGAGATTGAAGCATTGTCATCAGCTGTTGACACTGAGATGAAGTGAGTGCTATTGTGGTTAACTCTTCCATACCATTTGCATAACCAGTAGGAGAGCAAGCAACTTGGTTTGCTGAATAACTCTTTCCCTTGGACTTATATCCAGGAGGATAGCTATGGATTTTATAGCACTTATCCACCACATGCCCGGTTACAACATAGTGTGAGCAAATTGGCCTATCTTTCTTGGCATTAGGCTTACCAGAGTAATTGCCTTTGTTAGAACCATTAGGACCTTTTGAGAAAATAGTAGCAACAGTCTCAGTGGCATTGGGTTAGAACCAACCCTTCTTTGCCACTCTTCTTGTGTAACAAGAGAGAACACTTTGTCCAATGAGGACAAAGTTTCCATTAACAGAATTTGACCTCTAACGGTAGCAAAAGCTTCATTGAGGCCCATGAGAAAATTCATAGTGCATTCCTCTTTTTGATATTGTGCAGAAGCAACCATAGAACCACAAGTACAGACTCCACATGTAATACCCCGATTTGATTTTATGATGATCACCGTCATCGGTATTATTATTATTATAGAGTTGGAGTACAATATGCGTGTGCACGGTAAGATGGGAGTAGACAATTTTATGGTGCTACAAAATAGGTGAGAAAATTAAAGTTTTAGTGTATAAAATTTAGTGCAGCAATTAAAATAAGAAATAAATAAATAAAAGAGGAAAATGTTTTATGGGCCTCTTGGAGACTAAAGAAATAAGTTTAAGTGGGTTTTAAACTATAGCCCACTATCCCACTAAGCCCACATTTCTGATGTGTTAAAATATAAGTTGGAGGAAAAGATAATTAGGGTTTGGGATAAGAAGGGTTTCATCACTAAGGAGGCTAGGGTTTCATCACTAAGGAGGCTAAAAGGTGTATTTTTCCTTGGAGTTAATTGAAGAGGCAACTAATTGTTCAGGTATGATTTTTCATCTCTTAGAATCAAAGAATTAAAAGAGTTAGTGATGTGCAGATTGTTAAAAAAAGGGGTATTTTCCTAGAATTGTTATTTAAACTATTAAATCCAAGATTGCCCACTGCCCTTGATGCGGGTCCTTGAACAGATTCATGGAATCTCAATTCCTAATTCATGAACACGGCTGTAAAATTTCAATTGTGGTTAATACATATATTACAAGATGGCTTTAACGTTAGGAGGGCTTAAACATTGTCTCGTTGGATTAATATATATTAAATCCATGATTTTGGCTTAAGTCTTCTTCGGTTTGTACATATAAATTATATAAATAATGAGGCAATGATGCTGCCAACGTTCCAGTGGGGTTATGCTATTAAAATCGTTGGGGTTATAAATAAAAGTTTAGAATTGGCTTCCTATTAGATTTGTATATATTGAGGTTTTGTATATATTATTCTCTGTGGGTCCCTAGATTTGTATATATTAGGTCCTATTAGATTTCACGTTTTCTTTGATTATATTACTAGTTTACGATTGACCCTAAGAGGAGGTGGCGTTCAATAATAACATGAAGTCTTGTAGTTGGCTTAATTCGATATTTGATATATCGGTCAATTGTTTTAGAATAACTGCTAGGTATATTCGGATTTGATGTTTCTACGTATGGGAACTAGTTCTGCCTATATTATGACTCTAGGAAAATAAAGAGAAGGTTGTGGAGGATTATAGTGTTTTAGGAAGTAGTTTATGATCGGGAAATTTCATGCTTATTGATTAAAGTAATTTTCTGTTTAGAGCTTACGGAAGACTAAAAGTGCTCGGCTGTGTTCGGATATATTAGCAAGAGAGGTAAGTAGTTATGCATAATATGCACAAGTTTTGTCCATTAGGTTCTTAGAAGTTAAAAGTTTTCAAAAGTTTTGTGTTTCAAACTTATATTTTCTAAAGTTGGTCAAAAGTATTTTTGCATTATTGAAAGAGAAATTTCGACTATTAAATAATGTTTTTTTAAAAGATACTTCAAATTTTAAATAACGTTTTGAACGTCCAAATCTCATTTAAAAGATGAGTTCTAAACTAAACCATTTTCATAAAATAATTGATTTTCAAAGTAAGTTTTCTAAAAAGGTTCTTGTTCTTTAAATTTGTTAAAACCAAGTGATTTCAAAGTCATATTCCTATTCTTCAAATGGTATTTAAAATGTTTCCTTTAGCAAATTAAATTTTCTGATTTACTCAAGAATTGTAGTATATTTATATAAACTCAGTTTCTATTCGTTCCCCAAAAGAGTCAAGCACCCTTTGATTTACGTTTTATTCGATATCATGATCTTTGATATGCCTCTGTATTTGGAATAATTGTTAATATCAAGTAAATTATTATATTTTGTATAAACTGTGTTTTGTGATCTGTGACTCGAAAATAAGTGTTTTTAGAATTGATCAGATATATCAGATATATGTGTAAATCCGCTCACAGGATTGTATGTGAGAATATGTGTTGATCCCTCACCAACAGGGGTTAGATGTTGGTATCCGCTCACAGGATTGTATGTGAGAATATGTGATGTGTATATGTGACACTGTGCTCTGATCAATTATATGTATGTAATTTCTAATGATTTTTAAGATGTGACTACATGTGTATAAAGTGATTTATTATATGTTTTGGAATGATTATTTTGATATCATTGAATGAGTTTGTGAATAATCAAAATACTCGTGCTTGGCTTGACTCTATCCTGTTGTGTATTCTGTATAATTACTTACTAGATGTGGCTCACCCCATCAATTACTATTTTTCAGATTGAAGTGTAGTTGGGAAAATAGAACCGTTGGGTCGCTTTGTAAGGTGCAAGGTAGAGCATGGAAGTTGTAGGCGATGTCAGTGTTACTTGAGGACTTATAGAATTTTAGTTATTCTTATTGTGTAATTCATGTTTTACGTTTTGGAGATTATTTCCAATATGTGGAGTTTAGATTTTTTTGTAAGAGGTTATTTATTAAGAGCATTGTTTCATTGGAGTTTTAAATTATTTTGGAGTTAATTATACTTTTGAGTTATGTAAGATTAACAAGTTAGTCATGCATCTAAATTCATGTTCCATGGATTTGGGTCGTGACACCACATGAGCAGGAAGGAATAGACTTGTAATTGACCAATTCATCCCACACAGTCTTGAATTTGGTGTAATAACTACTCACAAAAAGATTATCTTGAGAAAGATTGCTTACCATTCTTCGAAGCTCAAAAACCCTAGGTCTATTTCCTTGTGAGAGACGACTCTTCAAATCTGTCCAAACTTCATGTGCAGTGTTCAAGTAGATGACACTAGAAAGCAAATTTTTGGACATGGAATTGAGAAGCCATGAAAGAACCATTCTATTGCACCATTTCCAACTTGGAAAGATTGGATCTGAGGTATTTGCAGGAACTCGAATAGTACCATCAATGAACTCAGTCTTGTTCTTTGAATCAAGAGCATACAAGATGGACCTACTCCAAGTTGAGTAATTCTCTTCAGTGAGAGGTTCTTTGACAAGAATTGTTCTAGGATTTTCTCCAGAATGGAGGTAGTAAGGACTGGAAGGTTTGTCCTAAGCAGGTATGGGAACCTGAGGTGCAAAATCAGGAGTTGTAGAAGCGGAAGCCATTAAAATTCAAGAAAAGCTTGAACTAGGTTTTGAAGGGAAATAATTGCAGAACTTCAAGAAACTTAAAGCAAGATTTCAATGAAGATTCTGAAATGAAAACAAAGACCAGGAAAACGAAGGATTGAAGAAGAAAAGGTAAATTCAACAATGAGAACTTGAAGAACAACGAACAGTGGTGAAACGAGTTGAGTCAGGGAATCAATGCACAAAAAAGACCGAACTAACTCGGCTCTGATACCATATTGAGATTTGGAATTAGAACCAAATGATGAAAATGCTTAACTGAATATTATTGGTCCAAAGAGAGGGTTTATATACATCACAGAAGACAGAGTGCGTAACTAACTTGACTAATAGAAAATAACCGACTCCACTAACCAACTAATTTCACAGTTAAGTGTACATCACATGCTTATATAACAAACTATAAAACAACTTGTAGCATTTTTGCCTATTAGTAAAATTGCGTGTAGTACAGCAGCTTCTGCAGAACTTATCTTCAACACAGCAGCATTTGCAGGACTTCTTCTTCAACGTAAGTTACTTCACATTAGATGCGATTGAAAGTTGTTGGGAGAAATTAATGCAAAGATGACATTCTGCACGACTGACTCTTCTTTCTAAGCAAGAAATCCACAAATGCGGTGAGACCAACATGTTGGACTTCTTTAGTCATGTTTGATACAAATAATGGTAGCTTGCTGTTGAAAATGTTCCATCCTCCGTGACGTTGAAGTTTGGTTTGAGTCCCCACAAATGTTGATCTTAAGTACAACCTTGTCTTTATTAATGAAGAAAAATGAAGAGTATTACAGAGAAAAAGGAAACAAAGTAGCTGGAATAGAAACAGAAAGAGAAGAAGAAAGAGGCACAACTGAATGAGAAACATCACTCATATTCAATCTTTCATTACACGTTTCTCTGTACAATGATTTGCATTTACACACGTACCTAAGCCTAACTAACCGGACAACTGGACAATCCTGGTTGTAAGTTGTAACCATTATAGCATTCTCATCAAAGATGGATAAATGCTAAAAGCTATTTTTAGCAGCAAAACCACCAAAAAATCCCCTACATCAATGGTGCTAAATTTTAAATTTTTTAGCACCTTCCTACAGCAGGATGTTATTACTAACACCCTACTATAGCAAGTTGTTACTCATTTTTTATTATTTTTTATTTCCCTTCTCTCTCTCCTCTCAGATCTCACTCCCTAGTCTCTCTCAAAAAGAATAAAAAATGATAAATAAATAATATTTTAATGAAGTGATAAAAAAAAATAGAAGTTTTGATATTAAGTGAATAGTAAAGTGATGTGTTAAATGTTATAAAGTTAGTTTTTTAAGTGCTAAATGCTAAAATTTTTAAAACTCTCGATGAAAATGCTCTTATACATATATATATATATATATATATATATATATATATATATATATAACAAATAACAAAGGTATAACTTACTTTAATTAATTTAAACTACCATAACTGAAACCACTATAAGTATTGACGTGAACTACTTAATTTGTCACTTAGCCCTTTGTTATTAACAATGTCTAGGCGCACAACGAAATGATAATAACTTAACAAAGAGTCTTGTAATTCAACTACTATTTTTTAGTTTTTTTTAGTAGATACTTTTAAAATACAGATCCTCCTTTTCCTAGCTCCCTCCCCCTATGCCCGAATTATCCAAAAAATATATATATTAATGACTATATAGCTCAGTCAATTCCTTCTTCTTAAAAAAAAAACCAAAAAAAAAGCTCAGTCAATTCCTTGGTGAGGAATGACCTATAGCCTGGGATTGTACTGGATATCATTTGTTACATTATGAGTGGGTTTGGATAGCAACATGTTTGCGTTGCTATTCGTGTCTGCGTTTCTTTGGGTGGGTTTCATGTACTGTTTACGAGACCCACAATTACCTCTTTCAGCAGATATAACTTTTAACCTGGGTCTCACGGCACTATTCACACATTTAAAAATTATTTTATTATAGTGTATTCAATTTTCAGTTTTCAAGAATAAGCAGTATCCAAATAGACCTTATATATGAAGATCAACTTTGATCTTGTACTACGGCTCATCTACTCTCAACAATTAATATTGTCTATAACTCACATAACGTAGCAGGTTGCATAATGCTAGACTGCTAGTTGGTTGGGCTCGAGAAAAAGACAGTTGCTAATTACTACGAATAAACAAGTTTTAGATAGTTTACCAAAAAAACAAGTTTTAGATTTGATGCCCTACATCCAACAAAATTAGAAGTTGGTGTAGTGTCACTTCAATTATACAAAGACTGCTTAAACTGAGATTACCAAGATAAAATGCCTATGAGCATTAGCATTTGGGGTGTAAAACCTTTACACCTCAAATGGCTATTTTAGCAACACATCAAATTGAGTTTTACCCGGATGTGTATTGATAAAAGATTTTAGCAATTGTGAACAGTAAATATGTATTTATAGCAACTACTGTAGTAAGTTTGTATTTATTTTTTATTCATTTTTATTCTCACTTCTCTCTCCTCTTTGACTCTTTCATTCATTTTTTTTAATATTATTTGATTGAATATTTTATATCATCTTATTGTGCTGTATGTAAAAATAAAAAAAATGAGATGTTAGTGTATTGTTAAATAAGTAGGTATAATAGATAAGATAGCTTTTTGGAGAATAAAATAAATATGTTTTTAAAAATTCATATATGAATGCTTTTATAAAATAAGAAGTTTTGACATCTAGATAAGACTTCACAATCACGTCACATCACTTACAAATATAAATGAAAGAATAAGATAAAAAATGATGACAAAAGGTAAACATAAAAAAAAATAAAAAAAAATTCAATCATAAGGAATCAAAATAAATTAAAATACTCCAAGCATAAAAGAATAAAAAAAAAAAAATTTAGTAAAAAAAGAAGAAAAAGAAGACAAACATAAGGTTAATACTTAATAGTAGTATAGTACTGTTTCACACCTTCCCTTTCCTCGTACAAAAAATTCAAAGTACAATTGCAAAGTCTTAATTTACCGCTGTCACGAGGAAACAATGGAGAGTTTGTCAAACATGGGGTGATGTTTTTTGACCACGTGCACTGAACATCCAGAAAAACCCAACCCCAAAGTCTCATAATGTTTTAATAATCTTGACTACCCATTACATGTTTACGCACAAATAAATAAGAAAATCAACAAACATGTTCCAATGGTCTGGCCAGAGTCCACTTCAATTCCAGACCCGACCTTTAACGCACGGTGTCCGTTAACTCCAAAAATTTTTAACTTTTTCTGACATTTTTTTTTGTCTTATTTTGCAATTTATGTCTTTTTTTTTTCAGTTTTACAGGTACTATTCAGAATTTTTTTGACTTTTTTGACAAATTTTTTTTGTCTTTTATGCAATTAACCAGCAGCAGGCGTGCTGGTTAACATTCTCCATTTAGCAGCACCACTCCAGCCTAGTCCATGCTATCTATGGAAAAATGTACACATTCTGTCCACGTCACATAACACCAAAAACTGTCCGAGTCAACCTACGGGGGACACGCAATTTAATGTGCAAACCACTACTCTCTCTCTCTCACTGTGTCTGTGCATCCCAATTCAAATTTCGTCTTCTTCTCAGCGACCCATTCTGCTTTCTAGATATGCCATATTGCTTAAGGATTTTCTCCAACCCAAAACACTGCACTATAATTTATAAGACTATATATATATATATATATATATATATATATATATATAATTCAATAAGATGTAGGATTAAAAGTGCAGTTAAATAATCCTTTTAACTTTCATATATAGTAGGTTAAAGGAAGTTTTTAGTAAAATGTTTTGTTTATTACACAAACTAGTTTATATATATATATATATATATATATCTCAAAAAGCAATTAATACTTCGGCGTAAAATTATTGTTTTCAACTTAAAAATTGTGACTTTAAGTCAATGATTAAGTTATTTTTTGGATGACATGCCGACTATTTTATATATAACCTAAAAAGCAATTAAAATCGTGACATAAAATTATTGTTTTCAATTTGAAAACTGTGACTTAAGTCACCGATTCAGTTGTCTTTTGGACAGTGTGTAATACTATCTGTATATATAACAAGGGTATTATCCAAAAGATTTTGCTAATGTGTGTTCTTAAGGCACATATTAAACCATTCATTTTTAGAAATATTTTTTTCGAGAATTGAAAAAGTATTGACAATTTTTTTAATTTTCGAGAAAATGTTTTCAAAAATAGATAGTTTAACATATGCCCTTAAAGCACACATTAACTAGATTCTTATCCAAATCCAAATATAGGTTAACACAAAAAGAACAATACAACTTATGTGCACTGAACACATATCTAGTGTGGACACAATTTTAACCCAAAAACAAAAACTAGGGCTCCACGCGCGTTGCCGTGTCCACAATCCCGACACCCTCGTGGCAACACGTGACTATGAATATGTGAAACATATGCGATGAGCTCGGGGTAATTTAGGTAATTCGACATCAAAAAAGTGAGACTGAAAGTGCGCTAGTAAAGACTGAGATTTTTTTTTTTTTTTTTTGATGAAAGTGAAGACTGAGCTTGTTCGTCTTCACTTAAAAAAAAAAAAAAAAAAAAAAAAAAAAGCAACAGTTGGCCACCACATCAGACAAACAGTCTTTCTCTGCTGGACAGGTGTCGTTTTAGAACAGGCTGGAAAACCAGTGTCTCAGTGCTCCATAATGTAGAGGAAGACAGGATTCCCGGTTACCTTTTAAGATTTTGGACTGGTTATAGCCGGTGACATTTTAACAAAAACGGAACCCGAAATCAACGGCTGTGTTTGGTCGAGGCCGTCGACCTGACTAGAAATAAATAAATAACTACTCACTTCTCAGCCGAGAAACAAACATTAATAAATAAATAAATATTTAAACAACAAAAGTACCCTGTGGTGTCTCTCAGTGTCGTTCCACTTCTCTCTCTCTCTCTCTCCCAAGCTCTAAGCTTTGGCTTTCTTTAAGGTACGCTTTATTCTTCCATGTCTCAGTTTCACTGTAAGCGAAGCATGATATTAGTACTTCTTGTTCATTTACTACTAGGCCTATTGAAGTTATTTCCAATTCTGCTTTCATGCTCATAAGAAATAAATACTGTGGTTTGAGCCCAAAAAAAAAAAAATAAATAAATACTGTGGTCGGCATCTTTTTAAGACTTCACTGGTAAACTATGGTTAATTCTGCAACTTCATAATTTTTTATTTATTTTTTATTTTTATAGAGAAAAAAAGTTTAGTGCTTAACAAATCTGAAATTTAAGGCTTTTCGACTTACGTTTGGAGCTGTTCTTATGTGTTTTAATGGTTTTTTATAGGATTGAAGGAACTCTTTTATTCTTTTATTTTTGGTCAAAGCAAGAAAAGTCGTTGGGGGAAAAGAAACATGGGTTGCTTGTGAAAATTTAATCGGGATTGAGGTTTGAATTTGGGTTGTTGAGGCGGAGTATTTTTGATTGAGCTCTTGCAAATGGATTCACATTTTAGTGGATTTTCGGGTTCCAATAATGGAGTCCAATTTGGCAATCCATCCTTTTCAGTTCTTTCAAATGAAAACCTTGTTGCCAGGCCCAGATTCGATAATGCCCTTTTAGATCACAATGTTAGGGGATTTCATTTCCTTGAATCCGATCAGACTCCGAGTCATATAGCCCCGACCTCGACTGTCAACGAAAGGGAAGATTCCCCTGAGGATTGTGACTTTTCCGATGCAGTTTTGAACTACATAAATCAAATTCTTATGGAAGAAGATATGGAGGACAAGACTTGCATGCTTCAAGAGTCTTTGGAACTTCAAGCTGCTGAGAAATCCTTCTATGATGTTCTTGGGAAGAAGTACCCCCCATCTCCAGAACGTAGATTGACGTATATTAATCAAAATGATGGTAGCTCAAATGATCATCACCATGTATATTACACTAATTATTATCCCAGCAGTAGCTTTTTTGGTGATAATAGCGTAATTCAAAGTCAAGGAGAAGAGTATATTATTTCCCAATTACAAAGTCATCCACTTTATAGAATTCCTCAGTCATCTTATAGCTCTTCAAGTAGTGTGATCAGTAGTAGTGTGGATGGCTTGGTAGATTCTCCTAGCAGTACACTTCAGGTGCCTGATTCAAACTTCGAGAGCCAATCTGTTTGGCAGTTCAGGAAGGGGGTTGAGGAGGCTAACAAGTTTCTTCCCAGTGGAAGTCAATTGTATGTTAATTTGGAGGCAAATGGGTTGTCATATATGGAGCCCAAGGCCGGGATTGGCAACTTGGAGGTCAAGGTGGAGGGAAAGGATGAGGGGGAGTACTCACCTTCTGGGTCAAGGGGAAAGAAGAATCCTTACAGGGAGGATGGAGATATAGAATTTGAGAGGAGTAGTAAGCTAGCAGCTGTCTTTACTGAATCTATTCTGCGGTCTGATTTGTTTGATATAATTTTGCTTCATAGTGCAGGGGCTGGTCGTGAGGCCTTGCAAGCTAGTCGTGAGGCCTTGGCAGCTAGACGTGTGGCCTTGCAGAATGTGAAGAGCAAAACGGCGCCGCTGAATGGAAAATTAAAGGGAACTAATAGTGGAAGGGGACGTTCGAAGAAACAAAGTGGAAAGGAAGTGGTGGATTTGAGGACCCTACTAATTAATTGTGCCCAAGCTGTTGCTGCTGATGATCAGAGGAGTGCATGTGAATTGTTAAAGCAGATCAGGCAGCATTCTTCTCCCTTTGGGGATGGAAATCAGAGATTGGCTCATTATTTTGCTGATGGCCTGGAGGCACGCATGGCTGGTACTGGCAGCCAGATATATAGAGGCCTAGCTAGTAAAAAATTATCTGCTGCTGACACCTTGAAAGCTCACCATCTACTCCTTGCTGCATCTTCAATTGAGAAGATGTCTATTTTTACCTCAAACAGGACAATAATTAGTGGGGCAGCAAAGGCAACCAGGGTACATGTCATAGATTTTGGTATCCTTTATGGTTTCCAATGGCCCACCCTTATTCAGCGGCTCTCATGGAGAGATGGTGGGCCACCAAAGCTTCGGATTACCGGAATAGATTTTCCCCAACCTGGCTTTCGGCCAGCTGAGCGAGTTGAGGAAACAGGACGTCGCTTAGCAAATTATGCTGAGAGTTTCAAGGTGCCCTTCGAGTACAATGCCATAGCAAAGAAATGGGAAACCATCCAACTTGAAGAACTTAAAATTGACAAGGATGAGTTCCTTGTTGTTAACTGTTTGTATCGAGCTAAGAACTTGCCTGATGAATCCGTTACAGTTGACAGTTCAAGAAATATCTTTCTCAATTTGATTAGGAAGATCAATCCAGATATTTTCATCCATGGGGTTGTAAATGGCGCCTTCAATGCTCCTTTCTTTGTTACCCGGTTCAGAGAAGCATTGTTTCACTATTCTGCACTTTTTGATATGCTTGAAACTATTGTTCCTCGTGAGGATCGGGAGAGGACGCTACTTGAGAAAGAGGTATTTGGCAGGCAGGTTTTGAATGTTATAGCATGTGAAGGCTGGGAGAGAGTGGAGAGGCCAGAGACATACAAGCAATGGCAAGTCAGAAACTTAAGAGCTGGGTTTGCTCAGTTACCTTTGGACCGTGTGATTTTGGAGAGGGCAATTGATAAGGTGAGGACAAGCTACCACAAGGATTTTGTAATTCATGAAGATGGCCGGTGGATGGTGCAAGGATGGAAGGGCCGAATTATCTATGCTCTTTCATGTTGGAAACCTGCTTAGTGAACTTCAAAGGGATCCTTATTTACTTGGGGTCTGCCTCTCGTCTCCATGGCATTTGATAATGATGAATGAGGACCAAAGGTAATGCTATTACATTTTCTTTTTTGTTTTATCAACCTCTCTTTTGCAGTTTATCTCATCTGTGGTTAATCTGCTTATCTTGTAACTTGTTTAATTGGTAACCTTGCAGTTAAATGTGGTCATACTGAGAGGACGACATTGATAAAGCAGGGATATGCGATTAATAGTAGAATACTCGCAGATTTAAATTATGAGACTTTCTCACCAGAAATGTTGTATTATAACTACTCATTTTCAGTCTGGCTGAGTGTTTGTAACATGCACATATAGTCAAATTGATATAGAATGTAAAGCAGGAAATATGTGCTACCTTTAAATGGAATAATAGCTTCTTTTCGCAATGTTAGGAGCCTTCGGTTTGCTGCTGCTGTTAGGAACTCTCTCTTTCCCTCTTTCATGAGCAACTTTGTTAGCTGTTTGTTAAATTTGAGACTAACTATAGCAATAGGTCCTTTCGTCTTTGAGCACTGAATGTAATGGACAGTAGACCTTTACTTCTCTCCATGCTCAACATTGCCTCATGCTTTGAGGCATTACAATGTTACCATGTGTTTCTATACAAGTAATATACACTAGCCTCTTCACATGCGCTTTTTGTACCTACTTACGGTTTTGATAAAATAAAATAGATTAAATTTAAGTATGAGCTAAGGATGAAACTTGTATAAAACTTAAAAGAAAGAGAAAAATGACTGACATATGGAATTCAAATTCAAATTAATTTTGTTTTTACTATTTTAGTTGTCTTATTCTTATATGCTCATTTAATTATACTTTTTAACAGTTTATTGGATATTTTGCATAGTTTCAAAAAGCGGACACAAATAATTTAAATTAATTAAAATGTGCATTGAGCAACACTTGGTAGATGCAATGCAAAGTGGAAATTTCAAGAACCATTTTCCCAGAGCTTTCTTTAAAATTCTTCTAATGTGCAAATTTGATAGATGCAAATGGAATTTATGAGTAGTGCGCAACTTGAGCTATCTATTCACATCTTTATTATATTTAATACGTATTGTCCAATTGCTGTTTGCCGCAAATTGCAGTCTATGTCGACTTCTCCACCAGCAACGTCGGTACCCCTTTTTATTTTTATCTTCTTATCACACAAATTCATGTCAGCGGGACCATAGTCACGCACTTTTGTTTTTATGTATAATATGTTAATGCGATTACACTTTTTGTTTCTTCTTTGGAATCCAATATAAGTTGTTTTCACTGTGTCTGTGTTGGTGTCATTAAGCTGACTGTAGGAATTCTTATATTTTATTTACATTTTTGGACCCCCTACTATTTTATGGTCCACAACTACCAAGTCTACAAGGTCATGCTCTTGATTTACGTAATTTTCATTAATTTTTTTCTTCATAGTATTGGGTATCAGTTCTCCAATAATATATATATATATATATATATATATATATATATATTGTGAAAATTAGGAAAAGCTTAAAGTTTTAACAATGGAGGAAAACACGAAACACACAGGGAGAGAAGTTGGGAAGAGAACTCTTTGAATTTTGTATTCAAGCTTAATTAATTTCATACACATACATCACAATATATAGTTTACCACAGTTTCTAGAAAGATCATTTCTAACAAACTCTAACAACCCTATAACAGAAAATGATAGATTCACACAGAAAATATCTCCACTCTATACAAAATATCTAAAGCTAAATTTGTTGAAACAGAGCAAGTCAAGAACGTGCTCAGTGAGGAAAAACAGCTTCATCATCGTTTTGACTCTCAGTAACATTTAAACTCAAGTGACCGTTGGAATTGTGAACTGTGTGCACTTTATCTTCTTCATTTGTAGACTCACTGGTTCCACTTACATCCCCCCTCAAAATCAAGGGGTCAAGTGACACCATGGTTTTGGAACGCAGAAATTGAAAACGAGAAGAAGAAAGACTCTTAGTAAAAATGTCCGCCAATTGATCACCAGTTGCAATGTTACAAACTTAAAGGTCATGACGAAGAACTCATTCTCGAACAAAGTGATAATCCACTTCAACATGCTTGGTACGGGCATGAAAGACAGGATTGGAAGCAATGGCAAGGGTAGAAACGTTGTCACACCAAAGCTTTGGTGGAAAGGAAAGGAAGATACCAAGATCTCGCAACACTTGACGAATCCAACATAGCTCTGCAGCAGCAGTGGCAAGAGCCCTGTACTCTGATTCAGTGGAGGAGCGAGACATAGTGTCTTGCTTCTTAGCACTCCATGTGATAGGTTTGGAGCCAAGATAAACCAAATATCCAGTAGTGGACCTACGATCAAAAGGATCTCCAGCCCAATCTGAGTTAGAAAAGGTTGAGAGAGACAAAGGACCATGCTGAAAGAAAATCCCAAAATTGAGAGTGTTAGAAACACATCTTAAGATCCGTTTGGCTACAATTAAGTGGGCCTCACCTGGAGTGGACATGAACTGACAGACCTGATGAACTGCAAAGCTAAGGTCAGGTCGTGTAAAAGTTAGGTAGTGAAAGGAACCCACTATACTCCTATAAACATGAGGATTGGCAAGAAGAGAGCTCTCAGTAGGAACCAGTCTCAAGTTAGGAGCACAAGGAGTTTTGGTAGCCTTAGCAGAGAGCATGTTATGCTTAAGAAACAAATCATGAGCATACTTAGATTGATTCATAAACAGGCCTTTAGAAGTACGAGTGATTTGCAATCCAAGAAAGTAATGGAGATTTCCAAGATCCTTAAGTTCAAACTCAGAACTAAGTTGCTGAATCAGTGATTGCAAGAAAGAGAAACAATTGCCAGTGAGAACAATGTCATCTACATACACCAGAAGAAACACCAAGTACTTACCATGCCTCAGAATAAACAAGGATGAATCAGCTAATGAAGCCTGAAACCCCAAGTGAAGCAAATGAGTAGAGAACCTCTCAAACTAGGCCCTAGGGGCTTGTTTGAGATGCCAGAACTAGAACAAAAATGATTAAAGGCATTAGAAGTATATTCACCACCACCATTTGTTCTCAAGATCTTAATCTGTGTGTTCAATTGAGTTTCAATATATGCTTTGAAGTACTTAAAAACATCAAACACATCAAATTTATTCTTTAGCAGATATACCCAAGTGAATTTGGAAAATTCATCAATGAAAACAAGATAGTATCTAAAGTCATTGATAGAAGTAATGGGAGCTGGACCCCAAACATCATTGTGAACTAATTCAAGAGGTTTAGAAGCTAGAAAAACAGACTTATTAAAAGGAAGTTTATGCATTTTCCCATTGAGACAATGTTTACAATGAGATACAGAATTTGACATGGAATATAGTACAATTCATTGAATTATTACAAGAAGAGAGAGCTATTCTAAGAATACTATCACTAGAATGACCTAGTTTGTGGTGCCACAACAACCACTTATTAGACTTCTGAACATGAAAAGAAGTTGAGATAGGCATATGTGACTGTGAATGTGTAGTAGTAGAGTGAGGATGATGCATAACAAGTTAATGATGCTTGATGAAATTCTTTAAGTAGATTGTATTAACTCCATTCTCACTCAAGTCCCTGTAGAGTATTCTCCCTGTTGGAACATCCTAGATTTTGAGTTCATGAGCATCAAAATGACAAAAACAATTATTATCCAAACAAAATTTATGAACAGACAGAAGGTTCATGGCTATTCTAGGGACATGTAGGACATTTTTAAGAACAAAGTTGTGATATTTTGTAGAAAGGGAAGCATTACCAATATGGTTGATAGGAAAAGTTTGACCATTGCCTAATGTGATCTACTCTGGTCCTTTGTATTGTGACTGAACAGAAAGATTACCAAGATTGGCAGTGAGATGATCTGAGGTACCAGAATCAGCTAGCCAAGGATCTAGACTGTTTGTCAAAGTTGCATTCGAAGCTTGAGCCATTGCAACAAGTTTGGTTGGTGGATTCTTGCCTTGATAGGCAAAATCCATTATGTGATAACAGTCAAGGGCTTAATGACCTGCCTTTCAACAAATTTGGCAAATAGGTTTATCACTGTTGCAGTTTTGGCCACCAAACTGAGAGGTCTAAGCAGAAGAGTAATTCTGCTGAAATTGAGGTAAGTAAAATTGTTGTTGTTGACCTCCACCACCATTGTTGGAGTACCTTTTCCACCTCGACCTCTGTTATTATTGTTTTTGCCTCTTCCTCGGTTAGATCCACCATTATTTTGTGATTGAAATTGAGAGTTGTTAGAATGCTTATTACCAGAAGCATACATGGCTAGAGAATGAGAGAAATTATCAGAATTCTCTGCCATAGCTTGTTCTTCACTCTGTAACATAATAGAGACATGTTCATAGGTAATTGGATCACTCTTGGTGCGGATTGCAGAGCAGAAGTGAGCAAATTCTTTAGGCAAACCACGAAGAACAATATAGATAAGTTCTTCATTATTAACAATAACTTTGTTAGGACATATGTAGTTCACTTGTTAAGAATATATGTCGTTCTTTTATGTAATTGGCTAATCCTTTGACAAAACGCACTTTACTTATATTTGGGTAGATCTAGGATGTGTTGAAATACTTCAAGAAACTATGTTTTAAGATCAAGTATGGAAGTCTTCAAGTCTGTCTAAGAAAACAAGCTGAAAGTGCAAGATTACTAAAGCTCGACAGCTGGCTCGACAGCTAGCATGTGTCGAGGTTTAGAAAGCTGTTCAAGCCCGTAAGCTTGACACCTGCTCGACAGCTTCTCGACAACTTCTATTTGTCGAGGTTTATAAAATCAGAATTTCTGATATGATTTCATGGGATCCGTGAATGTTTCTTTGGGTCTTCTTTTCTCCTAACCCTAGACATAAAAAAGGATTGTGTTAAGGGCCGTCAAAGAGTTCACAAGTTGCACAAGCATTGAGCAAACTCTGTTCAAGCAAATTGTGACCGGAGGCGAAGTTCTTAACCTAGTTCATCTCTTTTGAAGAAGTTGCTGTGTATGTGCACCTTTGGGTTTTGTGACCAAGTATCTTCTTGATCTTCATCGTGTGAATGAACTGAAGAACTTTGCAGCCAACCATTCTTTTTAGTTGGTGATTGAAGTCGCGTACTAGGATCTGTGCAAATTGGTTAGTCACGTACTTGGGAGTTGTGCATCAAAAGGAGAAATTGTCACTACAGAACAAGTCCAATTGGATATTGGGGTAAGGGTTCAACTGTAGGTTGGTAAGGTACTTGGGATTCCTTTATTTGTAGACGCTTGTTGTGATAATAGTAGAATTTCGAGAGTGGTGACCTGAAAATCACCCGGTGGGGTTTTTGCTGCGAGATTTTCCCCATTCGTAAACAAATCACCGTGTCATTTATTTTCCACTGCATAATTAGTTTATTGGTGATTTGTTTGTGTTACCACGCGTTTGCATGTTAATTAACTTAATTAATTCACTTGGCTAAATTAATTGGTTAATTTATCACAATGGGTCAATTCGTTTGTGGCCTATCAAACTCCAACAACAAGGAGTTTGTCTCGTGCAATCTTGATCTTCTGCAAGAAGCCATTGACTGAATCAGATCCTTTCTTGAGGCTTTGTAGCTTAAGTTTTAGGTTCATAATGTTTTCTCTTAAGGTTGATGTGAACTTCTGTTCTAAAGTATGCCATACTTCTCTAGAAGTGGTAATTCCAACTACAAGTGAAAACACTTGTGGAGTGAGAGTAGAATTAATCAAAGATAACAAAGCTTTATCCTTGATTCTCCAAGTCAGGAGTCTGGATTCACATTCGTAGTCAAGCTTCCTTGAGCATCAAGAAGATATTGACAAGGTTGAGCATATAAGCCATCTATGTTCTCAATCAACGATTAAGCTTCCAAAATTGTGATCAACTGGTGCTTCCATGGAATATAATTGGTGTTGTCAAGCTTTATGGACATTAGATTTGACATATTGGAAAGAAGTAACAATGGTGAAGGAGACTGAGTAGGAGTGACTGTTGTGGTGGTTTGTGATGGTGGAGTAGTGCTTGAAGCAGTAGAGGACGCCATGGATTGTGGCTTTGATACCATGTGAAAATTAGGAAAAGCTTGAGGCTTTAACAATGGAGGAAAACACAAAACACAGAGAGAGAGAAGTTGGGAAGAGAACTCTCTCAATTTTATATTCAAGCTTAATTAATTTCACACATATACATCACAATATATAGTTTACCATAGTTTCTAGAAAGATCCTATCTAAGAAACTCTAACAACCCTATAATATAAAATGACAGATGTACACAGAAAATATCTCCACTCTATACAAAATGTCTGAAGCTGCATCTATTGAAATAGAGCAAGTCAAGAATGTGCTCAGTGAGGAAGAATAGCTTCATAAAACAACACTGTTTGCTGCCTTGAATAAGTCATGCTAGAGATAAGTGAGAAACGATGCCGTTTATCATTTAGACAAAAGTCATCATTTTGACTCTTAATAACATTTAAACTCAAGTGACCGTTGGAACTGTGAATTGTGTGCACTTTATCTTCTTCGTTTGTAGACTTATTGGTTCCACTTACACACACACACACACACACACACACACACACATAAGCAGAGACCTCATGCAGGAGTGCATGAGGTCCTCCAAGTGACGTTCTAATTTTGCATTTAACATTTTTTTACTTTTTTCATTAAGTTTTTTTTACTGTTACCCAAAAGTTTACATTAATTAACTTATTTTACTATTATCTCATTAATTGCCTAACCTTACACCACACATTTCTTTATTCTTCATGTCTTTTAGCATATCCACTATTTTAGTATTTTGAAAAAAGCAAAAAAATAATAATAAGTAAGGACTAATAGTAATAAGGCGGAAAGCACATTTTAGTCCCTACATTTTCAGGCTATTTCCATTTTAGTCCCTACATTTTATTTTTACTGCTTTTAGTCCCTATCCTGAAAAACATTTCTCGTTTTGGTCCTTGCCGTTACATCAGAAACGGAGAAAGCTAACGTGGCAAACGGCAGGAATAAATAATACTAAATTAATGTCCATATGGCCTAAATTAATAATAAAAAATGTTTTTTGACATTAAAAAATGCCACGTCAGCATCTAAATTAAAAAAAATTAATTTATTAATTTCAACTAAAAAATAAAAAATAAAAACAGAATTAAAAACTAAAAATCATATGAATTGAGATCTAAGTGTGTCTTGAACAAGAACAACAAGAACACAAACCCAGAAATTAAAAAAAAAAAAAAACAGTAAATTCCCAAATCTGAACCAAATTGAATGGAATCCCTAACCCTAACCCGAGTCCCCTATGTTGGATCACCCAGTCACAATTCTTCTTAAATCATCCATTTCTTCTTTGTCGGTGGTAGAGCTTTCTAACAGAGACACCCTACACAGCGAGAGAGAGAGAGCAAGTGAGCGAAAACGACAGAGAGAGAGAGAGAGAGCGATGGCTCTGCATTAATACCATTTTTTAATGATGCAATTTAGACTTTTTTATAAGATTTTTTTAGTAATTAAGAAAAAACGTTTTTCTTTTATAGAGTGCAGCCATAAGAATCACCATACCAACCTAGAAATTTCATGTGACGTTTGAATATTAGCAAAATACAGAAGATTCAAAAGATTTGATGACAGCTAAAACGCAATTAAGAAAGAATCTGTCCGATAATGATGTTCACCCAAATTGTTCTGTCCCTTCTATTTATTTTTTGGCATCAAACTCCATGGAGATGAATACCCATGTGCAGCAATAAAATTTCCCCCTAGTGTCGATTGTCTAAGGATGAGAAGGCTAATTAGTTATTTGTCTAAGAGCATCTGCATCTTAATACAAGGGCTAAATTGTGCCCGATCCACCCCAAAAAACACCCACATCAGCTTATGCATTAATTATATAAAATACATTTTTACTATAATATTTGTGCAAATATACATTATTTTATACTAAAACAGATACGAATTTTTGCATGAGTTAAAGTGAATGCTAACATATACAATAAAAAAATTCTGAACCGGATGTTATTCCCAAAGGATATCGTTCTGTATTACAAATGTCTTGCCAAAATAAGAGTAAAGGGTAAAGTGCACATTTTCCACTTTAACTATAGTGCAGTTCGTAATGTCCCTTTTAAATTTCAAAATTTTGCAATATTTCTCCTTAATTGTTGGTAATACGTATTTTCCCCTAATTGTTAGGATTTGCCATTGAATTTAACATAAAATTCAAACTTCTATTAGAAATATTTTAGATTTTTTAAAACTTTTCTATTAAATTTAATAGAAATTTAATGATAAAGGGTAAAATACTTATTATGAATGGTTTAGAGAAAATAATTTGATTTTCTATTTGAGTATCTCATAGTTTCAGGATAGCTGTGGAAGGATTTTCGTCTCGGCCCTCAATTAGGTATTGTTCACTTTGAGATGGGCAAGGATTGACCTACATCCCACCCGCATGAATTTACTCAATCCCATATCGGCGAGAGACACCTCCCACTCATGCCTTATAAGCCTTTGGCCTAAAGATGAGTGTACCACTACTACACAAAGTTCTCCCACAATAGCTTATTTCCATAGTGTAATACGGAGGTATAGTTTTGGTAGCATTTATGCTAAATGTGTGGCTAAAAACTAAAAACTAACTTATTTTATATACAATTTAAAAAAAAAAAAAAACCTAGTTCTGTTATTGTTTTTTTAAAAACATTAAGACAAATAAGAGGGCCTATTTGGTAGCAGATTTCAAAGTTCAAAATCCAAACAACAATTTTTAATATTTAAACACTGAAAACTGTGGTTAAAAAAAGTGTGTTTGGTAAAGATATTTTATTAGGAATGTTTGAGTTACAATTCTCAAATTGGGGTACTTAAAACTTATTTTGAGAACTCATTCGTATCAATTTTTACTTTTTAGTTTTCAAGTAACATTACTTAATGACATAAATAAGTTGAAAATCGTGGGCCCATTGACAAGAACAAACTCTCTCTCACAAACTTCAAAATCCTTCTTCTTTCTTTCTTTTTCTCCCACAAGCCCACCTCTTTGTCCTTCTCGCTTCTTTTTTTTTTTTTTTTTCTTTCTTTCTTTCTTTTTCTCTCTTCTTAAATAAAATAGTATTATTTTACTAACAGTCTTCACTTAAAATATAAATATATATATATACACATATCAAATACATAATTATGTTTTTTCACATTTTAAAATATATTAGTTGAAATATGGTATCAAACATATTTTTTGCATTATGGTTACTTTAAACATGTATTTTCACAACGCTTTTTAAACCATAGTTTTTATATGATTTTATATACCAATACTTAAACACTGCTACCAAACAAACCTAAAAAAACAAAAAAAACTAGAAGCATTTTTAACCGAACAGATTCTCAGTTTTGAAAACTTTCAACTGCACCATAATTAAGAAAGAAAATGCACCTAGCTTTAAATTTTATGAGTGAATGACCTTTTATAGGTACACCGTACATATCGTAAACCACTTCGATTATCTTGCATAGCTTTTTAAAGTAGTGGACACCCAACTCAAAATATTACTACTCTTTCAATGGACAACATTTTCAATCCCTAATCATGATTCATGGTCCTGAATCTGATCCCTACACGGTTCGGCTGTTCCAATGATCAAGAATTGACATTTCCATGTTTTCAATAGTTATTCACTTATTTGTACTTTGCTGTTAATACCTTCAAATTTCTTTTCTTAAGTTTGATCATTTGAAGGTTAATACACAAATATCATTTCTCATGCCAATTTGAGTTCTCATTTCCTTTAATTTTTTGTTTGATTAGCGAGAGTGATTCTTTGCGATGAATCTAGTAAGCAAATAATAATTCTAGTACAACATAAAAAAAAAACCCACATTTTTGCTATAATTATCTCATGTGATAGGTTACTATAATTGACTATTTGTCACTTTTACATGAATCCACAACTTTTTTTCTAGCCTTCACTTGCTAGTCACTTAGGCAGTCATTTCAAAAGCGGGAGAATTTTTTTAATAGGGTCCTAAAAATTTTGAGCAGGTCAAACTTTTTAAGGCACAATCACCTCAAGCATCCAAGCGGAACTTTAGGCAATTCTCCTGGATCTCCCTAGTGGCTTTAATTTTCTTTGTCAACTTGTGATTCTAAACTTTCGCCGTGGCTCTCTGTTTTGCTTGATGATTGTGCAGAATTGCTAGAGCATGCTTGTAGGGTAGAACCTTGGCACATTTATCATTAAATACATTATACATGTGTCGGTATTTTGGCTAACCATGGGTCTCAAAGGTTGTAACATGAGAAATATGGTTCAGGACTCAGTTGCTGAAACCTCCTTCCATACCCAATTGAAGCGAAGAGACAAAGCTAAAACATGGCTTTGTTTTTGAGCTGAAAAGGAGTATTTTGGCTGAATAAAAGGTTTTGGGTGCTAGTTGATAGAGAGATGGGAGGATTGAGTTCTAGTTGATAGATAGAGTGAATGAGTCATGGATTAGGTTAAGGGATTCATGCCTTCTGTCAGCTAAAACACTCATATACAAAGATGTTTAAAGGCCCTGGCCCCTGGGTTCTTCCACTTCTAACAGGACTAGGACTTTAGAGAAATACCGTAAAATAAACCAAGTAATGGCCACACAAAAAGGGACAATACCTCATACTCATGACTGGCAATTGAAGCCCACTTCCAGCAATTACAAAAATGAGCAATTTTATCTATCACTCAATAAACTTCAATAAACTTAAAGCTAAAAACTAAAAAAAAAAAAAAAAAAAAGGTTTCATCCAACATCCATACTCAAACAATTGTAACTCAACTAGCACCTCTTGGTGTTTTTAATGAAGGGGTTCAAGGTTCAAATCCCCTCGCCCAAATGTAACTATTGAACTATCCAAAAGAATCCAACATCCATAAAAAAGAAACACATTAGTGTCTTCACTTGATGATCAAGACTTTAAATTCTATAGTATCTAAAAATAGATACCATGAACCTGGTAAGACTACCACAGACACGCTCCAAGAACAAAAGAGCTTCTTATTCGGCTGTGGTGAATAGAATATCAATGTTAGGCTTCTAAAGGCAGTACTTCTCTCTATAATCATGTCATAAATATGGGATGAAGTCATTAATCTAACAGTCCCCAAAGAGCTCAATACAGCCAAAACAAAAGATATCAAAACTCCAAGAAAGTAGGCTATGCCCATCATAGATCAGTTTTCCTTTATTTCCTACTCAATTTTAAAAGTTTAAACTCGAGCAAAGGCGCTAATCGAGAAGAAGTCAATATAACAACTAGTGTATATGCTGTTAACCCATAGAATTACTGGGCAAAGTTAGGATTTGCATAAGCAGTCAGTGTAGATTATCAGCGTAGGGGCACCTTAACAACCTTACAAAACCGTGTAAAATTTAAGTATGAAGCCCAAGGGAGTGTACTAAGAATGTCCTTGATGGTTGTCTAATTTAAAATTGGGGAGAATGCTGTTACTCACACTTTAATTCACACATCCGTACACACACAGAAAATGAATGGAAAAGTCACAATTCCTTAATGTGTGGATCAGTGTGTGTGTGTAATGAACATTAAAATTGTGCAAATCTACAGTATTAATCACTGGACTTTCTCAACTAGGCAATCTACTTGCTAAATCAAATAACATTCGACCAATAGAAAAATAACTTCCCATGCAGTTACAGACCTCTAGATCATTATTGGTATGGCCAAGGCATCTCTTAGCACATATAATCTAGTTATATATAAGCAGTCAAAGATGATGAACATGTGAGCCTTTGTTGAGTATCAGTTATTGTTCTGGTTCTGATTCTCCAATTGAAGATTTTGAACGCAACTAAAGAACAAAACTCAGCAACTTAAATAAAAAATTTGTCCACTAAAACAAATATCTGGTAACCTAATGCATCAAAAAAGAAAAATTCATTCTTATTACTATGCACATACACGGGTTCTCTTTGTTTTAACTTAAAATCCCGTTTATTTTCACCAACTAACATATGTACATATTTTTAAAGTTATGTTCACCAACCTTCACATAGACAACAATGTCTCTTTTAACTTCCACATCAAATATACCCCTCGTGTTCCCAAAATTGAAAACGGGCTATCTTGTGGCAAACTATTAAATTGAGAACAAAAGAGAAAAACAGTAACTTCATGCACTTGATACAACCCAGTTCAGTCTATATTTGTACAGCTGAGGAAACAAATGCTAGTCATGACAAGTTGAAACCTTAAAGTCAAAGAAAGCAAAAATTTACTTTTACATCATTCTTCAGGTATACTTGTCTCACCAAACCACCGCGGAGGATCAAATCCAGAACCACCTGACAAAGTACCAGAAAATTCATTCATATTACAATATACATACTATACCTATAAAAATGAAAACAGAGAGAAATACTAAGTTATAACCATTATTACCAAGGGGATTGCAACGACATAGACGCCAAGCAGTTAAGACAGTACCCTTAACAACTCCGTACTTTTTGTAAGCTGCCATGGAATACTCACTACATGTTGGAACATAACGACAACTTTTTGGCATCACCGGCGATATTTCTCCTAAAACAAAATTTAAGGAATAAATTACTGTTCCTAAGAATAGCAATACCCAGTATTCAAAAATTAAAAAAGAACTCACTTTTATAAAAATTGAGCATAGATAGTGCGGCTTTAACTCCTATATTGTCGACTTCATTTTCTGCTTCTTCCACATTCCCTGAATTTGAGTCTTCTGTGCTCAACTTGTAAAGGATTCGGTGTCGGTGGCCTAGAGTCCTGATAGAAACGAAATTGATCGAATTATGTTTTCGATGATTGGTGCTAAAGCGAGAACTTGGGGTTTTGAAATTTGGGTATTGGGATTGAGGCCATGAAGCGAAGGGTTTATGGCAGTTCAGGGAGACAACAACCGCCATGTTTAGAGCTTACTAGCTATTAGATATTTTTGCCCTTCCTTTTCTTTTCTATTTTTTTTTCGGGTTTTTATTATCTGTTACCAATTATTTATGAATGTATTTATAAATTAGATTAAAATTTTGAATTCTCTTTCCCCTATTAAAAAAAAAAAAAACTCTAATTCTCTTCCATTTCTTTGGAGGTAAGATATGTGATATTTTCAAAATTAAATAAATAACACGTATTGCACATCAAGTTAAAAATATAAGAGAGAATTCAATTGGAGATGCTCATTTTATAAAATTTTTATAATTTGACATTTATTTATAAATCCGATCCATCATTCAAATTAGAGTTTAAAATAATAGATTAATGATAGCTAATTACTCGAAAGTCAAAACAACAAAATATACCTTAATTAAAAATTAATCTATATGCTCATATGTAAATTTAGTAGGTAGATTGGATATTATAAATTAATTTTAAATTGAGGGAGAAGGGAGATTTGAATTTTGAAAGTTTGTATTGAAAATATTAAAATTGTCAGTTAAGTTACAAGATTTTTTTTGCACTAAATTTTATAGTGAATAGTGATCTCTCTCTCATGAGTTATCTAAAGAAATCCATTTAAAGGACACATTGTAGCCATTATTTAGGCATGCATATTATTTTTTTAAGGGATCAAAATTTCATTATGACTTATCTAGGTGATTTTTCACATCCCAACGGGGGAATAGAGTGAGGAGAGAGTAAAAGTTTACCTAGACTTTATAATGGTGTAAGAAAAGTTTTTGCCCACCTACCCCAATTATTATTTTTTAACATACCATTTACATATTTTATATTTGATAAAAACACTCTCATATAAATAGTTAAGTTGCTAAAAGTCTTGTAACTTAACTGATATCTCTTAGTATTTCTAATAGAAACGTTCAGGGTTCAAATATCCTTTTTCCAAGTCTCAACTATCAAATTATCAAATATATATAAGCTTAGCATTATTTACAAAAAAAGACTAGATTTACATCATTGAATATTATATGTTGTTTTTATTAATTTTCCATATATATTATTGTTTTTTTTTTTTGAGAAAAAAAAAATAGGGGATTTTATGATTATATTACGCCCCCGGGCAGAGCACACAGACTTAGCAATGTGATGCCCACCAACGGACTCCTGCTGGTAGCGGGAATCGAACCTGAGCGAACGAACCATATCCAGCTGAGCCAAGCCCCCGTTGGCATATTATTATTGTTTTTTTAATTAATTTGTTCATACATTATTTTCTAAATTATTTGGGTTGTGACACTGTTGGATAGCGACTCATATGGCATGTAATTGCCCTTACTTTCAAGTTGGGCAAAGGATGGGACAAAGTAACTATTCTAAAAGGTAAGGGCAAGGTTTACCTCCAATACTTTTTTAAAAAGAAATTCTTTTTGTTTTAATGAAAGACTATCATATTACCTACTAACTAAATAAAATGTGAGAATTAAAACACACTACCACTTGCCATTATATATTTAAAACAAAAGGACATGTAAAAAGCACTGGATGTAATTCATCCCCTTATGATCTAGCCATGTCCTATTATAGGTTGCCATCTCTACTCTCTTGGTGTGATTTTAGCATTTATTATAGGTTGCAAATTTTCATGATAACTAACTACAAAATACAAACCACAATTGTACTCAATCCTAGACAAAAAAAAATTGTATATGGTATAATTTTTTATTAATATTATATTACTCATTAACTTTTTATTAATGTTATACCATTCATTAATTTTTTATTAGGTTAATATTTTAAATTCCAATTGTTGGATTACACATTTTCATTATCTTTATTTTATATTTAATTTTAATTGAATGTTATTTCCAATAACTTCTCTTTTATTTTTATTTTTATTTTTTACAAGTTCATTGTTGGATCATAAGCCACCTGTACCTGTAGGGTCACGATTTGCAGTCCAAGTCCAATAAGTACGAGATTGTGAGTTAGTAAGCCTAATACAATAAATTTGTAAAAAGTGGGTTGGAGAACTAGACCATAGTGAGTATAACAACGGTTAGGGTGGATTTGTAAGACAGCCATGCAAGAGCAAAGCACGTAAGGTGGGGTGAATGTACTGTCCGAGGAGACAAATCCCTGTATAAGTTGATGAAACTGATTACAAGTGCAACTCTGGTTGCTACAGTATCCCTCCCCCTCCCATGAAGGGTCTCTCACATTATATAGTCTCATTTGGACCATCCTGATCTTAAACTTATTGATCATCTAAGCCCTTACTTGAGTGCCTGTCCCATCAGACACCCCTTCTGGCTCTCTGTGAGTTATGGTAACTAAGAAAACACTGTTCAAGGGCCTTCTCAACATAAATACAGCCAGAAAAGTAACTGTGATGCATTTAATGCGGATGTAGCAGCTTTTCCTTAGATACTTCTTGGGTTCCCTTCTTTTTTGTGTATTTATGAGACATGTTACTAACCCTGGAGCCTTGATGAAGGTCAGTCTCGTCACTGAAATTCGTATCTAAGTTATACTTGTCATAGCCGAGGAGGGATTCCCCCTCAGACCGCCTTCTATTTCTTCATTGCTTATGAAACTCCCAAACTGGAGTTACTCAACTGACTATCCCTCCTCGGACATGTCATCGTCCTCAGATAAGGCCCAAAGTCCAATATCCAATTTTGAGCCCTTATCTCTACACTACCTAATACAAAAATGACATTAATCATAAAATCTTGTAAACAATTAATTTTTGTAGTAGGCAGCTTCCTTTTATTAATTTAAAATACCATGTCTTCTTAATTCTAAAAATACCTTACAAATATCCCTTAATCAAGTGTTAATAATTCTTTATTATAAGGGGTCTTCTAGCCTAAGTGATTTAGAATGGACGATTTGAGCATTAGCTTTTTTTTGTTAGCTTATTGGTTTATGTACAATTTTTTAAAGACTCACTTGTTCTATGTAAAAATTTTCTATCAACTTCAAGCAAATAAACTAATCCAAATGCGAATGCCAACCTCCTGAAGGTAGATCATATTCACAACACAAGAAAAGGCAAGATTGTCAAAAAGGGCCAATAATTTAAGATGCTAATAGACCCATGATGACTGTTTCACTAGCAGGCGATAACACGCATAAATCCAGGCTTCCAACCTCAAGATCGCTCTAGGAATAAAGTGTTTCATACAAACCTTCAGGAACCTGAGCATTTAGAGCTAATAAGCCGGTTACAGTAGCTTTGTTCAACATAGCTAATTATGATGTCAAATAACAATGTTTTGAACTAGAACTTTGAAGTTTGAATGAGGAAACACTGTCCTAGCCAAAGTATATTGGCCATCAAAAATCAGAAACGGGTGGTGCTTTGAGCAAAAAGAGCCTTAAAATCCTTTGTTGGTGTACCAGCTCCCTCAGGCTTTGAGGACAAATCAAACGCCTTAAACTTGGCCTCCTCAAATTGTAGTGCCTGTTGAAAAAACAAAATACAAAAACAAAATGATGTATTCTTAGTAAAAAAATGTAAGGCACACAACCATAAGATCAAATGCTGCTTTAAGGGCAACGAGTACGAAGAATCAGGAAAACCATATATTTGGAAAAGCACAACTATAAACAATACCTGAAGGCAGACTTCTGCAACATCAGCCCTCGCAATGGTTCTTGTGTCTGTCTTAAGAAGCTCATCATCCTTTCCAATAAGTAATTCTCGGATACCTCCTTCTTTATCTTGCAGGCCTCCAGCCCTAACTCAACCATATTGGTGGCCAATGTCAATTGACAAGTAGCAACCGCATGATAAAATAGTGACAAAATTTCAAAATTACTTTTCAAACTACTAATTCATGGAAGAATAACTGATTTATTCAAAAGTTTAAAGACAAATTTTGGCCCTTAGAAAACCTATATAATTATGAAAAGGTTTCGTTAACTCAATTTGGAACTTTAATTAAGACTTCCAAATATACACATATGCCAAATAGTTTTTCTCCATCACAGTGAATTAAAGATGTAAATATTGGAGCCAAACTGCCAAACAGGAGTTACTAAAACAATGAACATGGTTTCCATTTACCTTTGAGCTACAGACTCCTATATTGACTATAATACAGATTGTCAGTGCTATGTCCTTAAAATAGATTATAGAATTCAAGGCTTCATCTCCTATTTGCTAGACTTCAAAGGAAAATTGGGAGTCTAACTACAAACCTTCATTTACAGATTATTTGACCACAATGAGAGAGAGAGAGATTCTCAATGCAAAACAATGTGTAGAAATTGAAGGGGTGTGCAACTATTTGATATAGTGGTGATCAAATGCAGAAATGACTATTGAATGGAAGCTGGCTCAATGCTCTAATTGGTGGCAAATTTAGACATAAGGATGCTGGATGTCTGAAGAAGGAAACAAGACAAAAATGAATCCCTAAGGGAACTAAATGAGATAGAGAAGGTAACACTGGAACTTTATAAATAAATAAATAATTAGAAAAAAAAAAGAAAAAAAAAAAGAAAAAAAAAGAAAAAGAGGAAAAGCAACTAGGTGCAGGAGTTTGCAACCAAATTCAGAAAGGCTTAAGAGGACAGGTTAGAAGGAACTTTTGGAGCTAGTTGAATTTTCCAGTTTAAGTTGAGATAAGATGAAGGCTGGATAAAGACCAGGTCATCAAATAGAAACAAAAGAGGGGGAAGGAAGTTGTTTCAGGGTTGAGCTGGTACCAATGGAGAATGAAATACAATAGAAATAATTTGGATAAAGGCAGATCAAAATTACCTGAACCAACAACAACTGACACCTCAGAACATTATAAGGGAAGAAAACAAAAAAATAAAGGGGGGCTACAAGGCATAAGTGAATAAAATGCATTAGGTGTTGTCCAAAAACTTTGAAAGGAAAAGACAGGTCACTGAACATCTAAAAGAGCTGTGCATGTCCTTTATGACATAATAGATGAAATGACTATCAAACTAAATGTATTCCATGTATACTTGCTTGAATGCAATGGGAAAAAGATTGCCAAATAGCATAAAGTAATACTGTTTATCCCCACTTAGTAGAAATTTACATTGTCAGTTTCATCCAAGCACCATATAGGTGAAAATACCGACTACATTGGGTCTTTTTTTTTCCTCTATAGCTTATAAGTCAACTATATTGTTTATAGTATTTCATATGACACTGAAAAAATAAACATGGATAGTAAAAACTAACAAGGTACCTTATAATTGTGTATGGAATACCAGAGTCAGCCAAATACTGCTCAGCCTTTCTCTTCCAAACCTATATATTATGGTAAACAAGATTAAGCACTTTGCCTAGCATTCATTACGAATTTTTATTAAGTATAATATTAGCAAAGAGCAAATAGCTAAAGAAATGAAAACAAAACATAAGAAAAAGGTCAATTTGATTTTTAAATATAAAGGGATCACGAACCAATATATTGCCGTTACCCAAGCTGTTCAAGGGATTATTTAGATCTGTTCCACCCATAGAGCCAACCAACACAATTTGCTTCACTCCCGCAGCCTTAGCTGTCATAGAAACCATATAACTCAGAAAAACAAAAACTGCTGTAAATAGAATTCGACTAAGTAGAAAGGAGGAAAGCAAATGCTCCACCAGCATCTATTTGATTTTTCTGCCCAATCCAATCAACCTAAGAAGCAAAAACATTACATGAACAATAGGAAGAAAAACAAAAATAAAAACATAACACAATACAAAAGATTATGAAATGTAGAAATGACCTGTTCAGGATATGCTCCATCTTCAAAGTAGAACTCGGGCCTTCCACCTTTGTTTGGGTCAAAACCAGGCTTCATCTTCGGCACAGCGCTTGTCAGAATTACAAGAGCATCAATACCTTGGATTGCAGGAACTAGGCTGCCAGCATCCCTTATATCCCCAACAAAAACATCATCTGCTCCACCAATTTTCTCCTTGCTCTCTTCTGTTCTGACCAGACCTCTTGCAACATACTGCTCTGACCTCTCCTTTAACTTTTTATAAACAATTTGACCTACCAAAATTTAACAAATTAAAACCCTGTCAATTGGAAACTCTTCCTTAATAGGAAGAAAGAACAAGATATCTACTTTCTCATCTACATACCTATTTCAATTTAAAAAAAAAAAAAAAAAAAAAAAACCCATTGAAACTCCAAGATTAAATAAAGTGACCCAATCACCCAATCAAAAATCAAAGGGTCAGTAAAAATTCATAGCAACTAGCTACTGATTCAGTAGAAATACAAATTGTGTTTATTACAAGAATTCATTTCGAATCTAAAGAAATGTCCCACCAAAATTCAACGGGGGTAACTCCCTTTTCTTCAAAACCCCTTTTCTATATTAACAATTTCACCATCAAGCCCTGGGTAAATCACAATATAACTATCTAATTTACAGCGTGAGATTGTTGAGTGTACACGCATGACTAGATTGGAATAAAATAATACAATACAATATAATGTAATTGCACATAAACCCACACGGCTAAAAGCAATCCATTTAACCCTTCATTTTTTACATACTTATTGCACCCACTTAAACACAAAGCACCATTTTTTACATGATTATCCAAACAATTAAACCCTTTAACAAATCTACCAAAACCCCACTTACAGACAAAAAAAAAAAAAGAAAGGGAGGGAATTAAACCTGTTCTGCCACCAGCTCCAGTAACAAGAACAGTGCTAGGAGCCAAATCTGCCATTGCTGCTGATACCACTTTAACTCTTCTAAAACCCTTTGTGTCCCTCTTTTGCAGAAATGGTGAATTACTCAATATAATATAAGGAGAGAAAAGTGTGGAAATTTCTGGAACCCTTATAGATGTTGTAGATGGTGATGATAATGCCACCACACTATGTCTATGTTTATGACATTGACTTGATTTGCTTAATGAGGAGGAGAAGCTAGGTGTAGGGAAGCCCAATGGGACACGTGTAACGATTGCCATTGAGGAAAATAGAAAGTAGTACGGACACTAATATGTGCTGTCCATTTTGCCGTCGGTGAGATTCAGATTTTCTTTTGTTCCGAGCTTTTTGGCTTGCTTTTTTTCCTCGTTGCCGTTAATCAGGTTAGGTTCGTTTGTTTTAGATTCTCGTTCTTCCTCGCCTTATCCCTACCTTATCTTAGCGAAGCAACTAGGAAGAGGAAGTCATGTCACGCTCTTTCGTTCCACGCTCTACTCTACGAGAAACTTCTATATGTTTCGGGTGTATGTTTCTTCACCCTCACATGAGGGTGGGTCCCACAAGTGTGGGGTCTACTCTCATGTGAGGGTGAAGAAACATACACCCGAAACATACAATACCATCTCATTTGTGGGACCCACCCTCATGTGAAGGTGAAAAAACATACACTCGAAACATACAATACCATCTCCTACTCTACGATACGCATACGCTCTCTCTGTTTTCAAACTTCGAGAATAATTGCCAATTGTGTGTCGGCCTCCACATTTTTTTTAAATGTTAAAACTTTTTTTTTTGGGTAAGTATAAATGTTAAAACTTAAAATCATTAACTCCACTTTTAAAAAAAAAAAATTTAAAACCATAAACATTTTTTACAAACGGCTGATGATGTAGTAATTAGTTATTGACGATTAAAATTATAAAATAGTAATATTATTGAATATGCCCAAATAAAAATTTATCACATCAATAATTAGTAAAAAAAAAGTTCTAAAATAGTTTATAGCCACAACATTACTCAAAAAAATCTTTTTTATCTACTACTTATTGCCACTATTAATTTGGTCGCTTCAATCTTTAAACAACTTATAATTGTTTTTTCTATCATATGATGCTCTGTCACTTATTGCATGATGAACGTCTGCTGTGGATAATTTGGTCATTTTGGGAATCTTTTTTTTTTCCCTAATCGTTAACCTCAATTACAATAATATAGGGCGCATTTGGTAGAACAGTTTGAGTAATATTATTTGTAGTTTTTTAAAATACGTGTGGCTAAAAATGTGTGTGAAAATGTGTGTAATATTGTTTAAAAATTAAAAATGAGTTGTTTAACAACTCTACCAAACAGTGTCACAATGTCTCCTATCATGACACGATTAAACACCCCCCCTACCTTCCCGCAATTTTAAAAAGACATGACACGAAACTTCTAGATCCATTAAGTGAGCTAGACTCAACCAAAGTTAAAAGACTAAGGTACCCCTTCTTCCATATTCGCAAAACATGAATTCTCATGCCAAATCCAAAGATAATATCAATTATTTTATTTTATTTTTTTAAATTGAGCAACAAGATCATATCAATTACAATTACTCTAGTCTTATCTTTTTCCAGCTGGCAGCAACAAGAAGTTACTCAAAAAAGGGAATTTCGAATACTTGAGATACTAGCACAAAGTATAGAAATACATTTTTTTTTCATACACACTTTGACATAATTTGCTTGGGTGTCAATTGGTAATTGAATTACTTTTAAGGGGAAGATGTAATCCAATATTATCAGTTGATATCAAACAAATTGTGGCAAATTGTATGACAAATGGTGTGTCTTGAGAACTTGGAATACTTGACCTACTTCTATGCCATCAGCTCCTTCATTTTTGTCATCTAGTTTACGTGGTCCAGCTTTGGCCAGCACCTAATCCACCATCTGGTTAACGTTTCTCTCCTCTTCCCTTCTTCTCTTTTGTTTTGTTTCCTCCTTTCTTAACGGGTTTTGCCATCTTGGTCCTTCCGTAGGCTAGTGCTAGAACATGGGTCCAGCTAATTTGGATGGCCCAAATAGCTTTCTTGAGTGGGGCTTTAATAGACAGAAGCTAAGGGCTTCCAAACTTGATCCATGTAGTAAGGAGGTTTGGGCTTTTAGACCCAATTTGTGGGGCAAAAGTTGATGGGCTTGTCAGACCATCTCGTGTGGTACAAGCTTTTAATAAAAATAACGTTCACGGGCATCAAGCCCAATTTATGGGGTGAGAAAGTTTGGGTTTTGGGGCCCAACTCATGAAGCTAGAAAGAATGGGCTTGAGAGCCCATTCCGTGTAATAATAAGCTTGTGTCTAATTTTTTTAGGAAAGTGAAGGTTGTCGGGCAAAAGCCCAACCCATGTAGGCCCTTAAAAAAATCATTTTCGGGCTCATCCTCTGGCCTTGAATGTGAGATAATTTCCTTTTGTTGAATCGGCATAATTTTCCCATTGAGGCCATGCGTGTGGCACATTAAAAAAAAAAAAAAAAAGATCTTGTGTACACACAAATTTTGTAAAAGATAAATCACACAAATGTAGTATAACAAATGATCAATTTATATTGATTTATATGAAAGCGAGTATAGTTCTCTACATGACTCTTTACAATGAAAGAATGCAATAAACTCCTCCGATTCAAACTCTGCAGTGCTTTTCGAGCTTGATCTTGAATTGTACTTAGATATCTCTAAGTTTGATGTATTTGATTTGATGTCAAGGGCCGTTGGCTTAATCCTGAACAAAATCAATAGGAATTTGAAGGAAAATTCCTACTTTGATTTGAAGAAATAAGAATGAGCATTGATTTTGAGGGAGCAAGAGTGCTATTTTGGATTTAGATATGACTCTCTATTTTGGCAGAGTATCAGCAGGGTTTTCTTTCTAAGTTTCTGTCATTTTTCTCACATGAGAAGCTTATATTTATAGGTGACTCAATAGTCTTTAATTTAAAATTTTCTTTCAGCATTTATTGAGAGTTAATTACAAATTTTAAACTTTAATTTGAATTTGAATTTAACTTTGGTCTTGCATTTAATAAGAATATTACATATGCATATTTTCTTCTAATGTTGCTACATGACAATTCAATACTAGTAAAAATGAATTAGACAAGTACCAGAGTCATGAACTTTTCTCTCCCTGGCTCTCTGCAGTCTTGGAAAGTAAAAGAAACCAACTTGCGTTTTCTCACGTAAGATTCAAACCTCTGAGATCTAAGTATCAAATTGTAGTAGGGGATTTTTATTTTTATTTTTTTATGTCTAGCTCTTATCACAATCCATCCATTCTTATCTCATATATTTTTTTCATACCTTCATTCCTTCTTTTCCTTTCATTTCCTTATTACCCAATTTTATTTTATTCTTTTAAATCCAACATGGATGCTTCATTGGAGGAGTTATGGAAAAAGTTTCACCTTTCTGAAGAAGAAAAAGGGATCTTGGCTTAGCTCTCAAGAAGTGGTTCTCTCTAAACACCAAGCCCAATTTAGTCTTCTATTCAACCTACAAACCAACAAAGATTTTAACAAGGAGGCTTGTTAAATCTACACTTCAACAACTTTAGCGCTGCTTACATGGTGTAACTATTAAAGAAGTTGAAAATAATTTATTTCTGGCTATCTTTGCCAAGGAGGAGAAGTGGAGAACATGATTGAAGTTCAAGATAGAAGCCCTTGATCTTTTGATAAAAGACTTACTTTATTGAAGCGTTTCAATGGTGATCTCAACTCTAATAGTGTTATTTTCCAATGTTCTCCTTTCTAGATTCTAGTTTTTTAACATTCCTATTAAAATTATGAACATAGTTTTTGGTACTCATATAGCTAATGAGATCAATACTCCTCTTATGGTTAATGCCCCTAACACTGTGTTTGGTTGGATGGATTTTAGAAGGGATGGAAAATATAAGAAGGAAAATGGGGTAGAAAAATGGGTTTTCCTCTGTTTGGGAGTGGGAAGAAAATAGGAGGAGTGGAATACCCGGGAGAAAATTTTCTCTCCTGGGCCCACAAAATTTTTCCTCCCAAATCGGGAGGAAAAGCAATTAGGGAAAACTACCTCATTGCAGTTTTACCATAATGCCCTCCCACCAACCCGCATTCATGCCCTTCACTTACACCCCTGATGACTTTTGCCCCACAAAATCCTTATCACTTTTCTCATCTTTTTATCTTTACCTTCAGCACTAGTGAAGTAGACGAAGAGAAGAAAAGAAAAAGAAAAAAAAAAAAGTGAAGAGAGCACCAGTGGAGTAGACGAAGAGAAGAAGAGAAGAAAAGAAAAAAAAAAAAAAAAAGTGGAGAGCACCAGTGTAGTAGACGAAGAGAAGAAGAGAAGAAAAGGAAAAAAAAAAGAAAGAAAAAAAAGTGGAGAGCTTAGACCAAGTGCCAAAGAACAAAAGAAAAAAGAAAAGTGAAGATAGAGATAAGGGAAAGGTGTGGAGGAGAAAAGAAAAGAAATGTGTGGATAAATAAAATAAAAAAAAGATAAGGGAAAAATAAAATAAAGTAGAAGAAATTAAAATTGAGAAATGTCACTATAATATTTTCACAATAAATTTTAAGTGATGGGTTGTTACTAACTAATACTGATAAAAAAATATATTTAAGTGATGTGTTTAAAATCAGTAATAACTTATCATATATGATTTATTGTGAAAATATTGTAAAATATTAAGGACGTAGCACTTCTTTTTTTTTTAACGTGACCTGATCAAGTTGTACATTATTGTAATTTTTACATTATAATAATATAAATTTATATATATGATGTGGTAAATTTTATATTATTTAATGAGTACAAATATATCTATTTTTTACATATTATGTACCAAGGGTATAATAGTCAATTTATATTGTGGGTACCATAGGAGTGCTTCACATGTCGTAGGCATGCTAGGTGTGCTTGGCATTCACCTCGGCATGCTAGGCAACCACCTAGGCCGTCCTCGGATGGCCTTGCAATGTCCTCGGCATGCTTTGCATTCACCTCAGCATGCTTGACATTCACCTCGGACGGTGTCCTAGGAGTCCCACATCGAAGGAAAACCCCCCCACTTGCTACCTTATAAGCTTTGAAGCGAAGGGAGTAGTGTACCACTAGTTTAGTTATTCGAATAACTATAAACTAGTGGTACACTACTCCCTTCGCTTCAAAGCCTATAAGGTAGCAAATGGGGGGGTTTTCCTTCGATGTGGGACTCCTAGGACACCGTCCGAGGTGAATGTCAAGCACGCTGAGGTGAATGCAAAGCATGCCGAGGACGTTGCAAGGCCATCAACTCCATACTTTAAAATTTATCAAAAAAAAAAAAAAGTCCATACTTTATAAAAAATGTTTAAATTAAAAAAATAATGTCATTTACTTTATTGTTGTTAAAATTAAATTCTATATTCTATTCCTGACAAGGACATTTGTGAATAATAATTAACTAAACAAGTAAAGTTTTGGAGTAAAAAAAAAAAAAAATAGTAAAATATCTTGTCGTTGAACATTATTATAACTTTGAGTTACACAATATAGTTTATTTAAGTTTGGTCAAATAATCCTATTAAGAATTTAAAGGTAAAAAATGGTTGAAATTAAATGTATATTTAAAGAAAGAAGTTTGGCTACAAATTTAGTTATAGTCTAGATTACTTACAGCTTCACTCAATATATTTTTATTATATGTGAATTTCGAGAAATTAACTATTGAATTACATTTTCTTCTTATATCCTCCATACTTGCAAAATTTTCAAAAGTTTAAAAACCAATAACTATATTGTCAATCAATTGCTTAAATTGCATTGCTGCGACTTAAATAATGCTCCCAAGTACAGGATTGTCGCAAAATAATAACTCGATAAGTTCGAGGTCAAATCCACAGAAAAAGGGAATTGATTAGCAAACCACAAGAGAATAAAAGTAAAATAATAAAGTTTAATTGGAGAGACTTTTGATAGTTTAATAAAGGTAATTTAAATTGAGAGAAAATAACAATATATTAAGGCTGCTAAGGTTCAGGGATCTGCACACAACACATCTATTGGTAGTCTTAACAATATTTATTTTATAACTCAACTAAAATTCATATGAAAGATAATCTTAGTCGGATGATTTAACAATAAGAACTCAAGAATTAATTGTCTAAGGTAGTTTTATGAAATCGATTGATTTTAGGCAAAGCAAAACTAGTGAATTAGTTCGCAAGGAACACTAAGCATTTAACGTGCCCGGAGTTTATAATAAATCAAAGAATTATATAGAACTAAACATTTTTTTAGATGAGTAAAACAATCAAAAACATAAAAACATAAGCATTAAAACCAATAAATAATTGTTAAGAACATACCAATAAACAGTCTGATTTTACCCCTTGCCTTAGCAAGGCTTCTAGCAAGCTATAACACAAATAAAAACTCTAAAAATTGTATAAAAACTTTAAGAAAACCTTAATTATGTTTTACAGCAGCTCCCCCTGAATTTTGCCCTAAAGAGCCTTTAAATAGGTCATGAAATCCTATTATAAGTTGAATTCCCGTTTGGAGAAAATCCCAAGTTTTTAGACTACAATTAACCGATGTTTTCGTCCTATTTAAATTCCGAATTCAGACTTTTGGTAAACTATAAAGTTGTAGCTCTTTAAATTAGCTTTCCAGCCCAACTTGAATCATCCCGATTGGACATCTGAGTGGAAAGTTATGCTCCAAATACTAACTAGTGCGCAGGCTGGAATCCTAATCCAAATTGAACTTGGATTTGATGCAAATTTCCATTGATTCCTTGCTCCAATTGAACTTGAATTTAATTGGGTTGGTCTTCTTTGACTTCATTATGGCTCTTGTAAAAGTAAAGTCCATTAGCTTGACTTCATTATGGCTCTTGGGGTATAGGGTATAGGGTAGAGGGGTATAGGGTATAGGGTATAAGGGTATAGGGGTATAGGGTATTGGGTACAGGGTATGGTATAGGGTATAGGGGTATAGGGTATAGGGTATAGGGGTATCTGTATATTTCCTAGGAAAATGTAAATTTATTTTAGTTTTTAGAGTTTGGGGTTTGTGGTTTAGGGTTTGGGGTATAGGGTATAGGGTATAGGAGTATAGGGTCTTGGGTATAAGGTATAGGGGCATAGGGGTATAAGGTATAGGGTATAGGGGTAAAGGGTATAGGGGTATAGGGGTATAAGGTATTAGGTACAGGGTATGGTATAAGGTCTAGGGTATGGGGTTTAGGGTTTAGGATTTAGTTTATAGCTTTCTGAACTTTTTTTTAAGTACTTCATTTTTTTTTTAAGTACATCCCTTTGCCAAGATTTTGTGTACATGGTAAGTTTAGCATCTTGGTCTTGTCTAGGTATCAATCGGGGTGTAGTGGACTCCACAAAGAAAGTCAAAAGTTCAACAAGACCAATGGTGCCTTCTTCACATAAGAAGAATTTTCTACTTGGAAGTGTTTCCACTACTGTGAAGAAACATACAGCTTCAAAAGTGCATCTTTCTGAAAAGAAATTCAATTGTTTGGCTTGTGCACTGAAAGGAAGGTATGTACAGAAAGTATGACTAGTGTTTACTGAAATTGTGGAACCAAAAACACCAATAATGGAACAAAGTAGGACACTTGATGGAATGAAGGTTAGAGCTAATCATTTTTCCAATACATTCTTCATATTCACTTGACTTTCACATTTCAGTTCTCATACATTATTTTGTTGTTGCAGAATTCCCTTGTTCAAGAATATCTTAGGTTTCTAAACACAACTGACAAGTATGTTTTTGTATTTAATACAAATTATTTCCTATTAGTGACTGTTTGTAGTTCTGCTTACATCCAATTTTTTTTATTGGAAGTGATGTTTTTTGGATTATGCATAATGTTTGAACTTTCTTCATAAAGCCATTTTTTAATCTATGGCCTTCGGTTTCATTTTCTTTGGTGTGGAGTAATCTTGACAATTATTTCTTAGTAAAATAATGTACTGGCACTCCAGCAGATAACTTGATAAATATTACAAATTTGAAAAATGACATGCATTTTAAGAGGAGTATTTAATTGTGTATTTGAAAGTCATCACAAGCAACCATAAGGAACAACAGCTGCTGATGAATAGATTTAAACCTTTATAATTTCATTGGTAGGTCTGTTAAATATGAGATGCATGAATTGTGATTTTATAATAATTAATTTATGCAATTCTTTTTTCTTTTTATTTTTTTGAATTTTTGCCACTCAAGATGCTAACCTTTGTATTTTATTTGCTTTTTTCAATTCTCTTTTTTCAACAGGGAAGATTTGAAAAGAGTAAAGGTGAACAGACTTTCCACTTTTGGAATATTCATATGGTTACCTCTGACCGTATCATTACTTGATTAACTTTTATGTTGTTGTTGTTGTTGTTTTTGTGGTGGGAAATAGGGAATAGGAGAGAAGAGAGCTACCTATATTGTTGAACTTCGTGAAGAATCTCCTGAGCCCTTAAAGAGTGTAAGTATTTAGTGGCGTGAAGAGAGTTTCTTTTTCCCCCCTTTTCAATGAATTAATTCATATAGTGGATACAAGCACACAAGGTTGTTAATTTAAATGAATATTATATAAAAAAAAAATTAAATGAATGTTTGTTTTACAGCTTGATGATCTAACGAAGGTTGGACTTTCAGCAAAACAGGTAGCTTGCTTCTCCTTCATTTTTCTTTATAATAAATTCTTTTATCTATATTGTGCCCTTGTTGATGTCTTTTGGAGGCGTCTTGTTGATTTTGGAAAATTATTTTGGGTCTATTGAGTGACATGATCAACTATAATGGTATGTAAAAATCCATTTATTCAATTTTCTGTTGTGAAATTTATAACCTAAGATATATATTGGCCACTTGCCCCTTTGACTTTGAGTATTTCATTTTCTGTACAGATAAAGGGAATGATGAAAAAGAAGGCTGTGAAGCTTTTTAATTAGAAAATATATAAGAGATGTTGAAGGTTTCTATAATTTCATTTTCAATCTGTAGATTTCCTGTATTTTGATTAGGGGTAATATGAAGTTGCCTTGTAAAAAATACTTTTTGGATATATTGAGGCTTGAAATACTAAGTATAGGAGCTACATCATACAAAACTAACGGCATAATAGATATAAACATCCCCACAAATTGGAAGAGCACAACCAATATCTATCGTGAAATAAACAAATGAAGTCTTCACATGTTTTTTATTTATTAGGTATTGGGGGAGGGGGGTTGGTAGGGTTTGGGGTATAGGGTATAGGGTATAGGAGTATAGGGTATTGGGTATAAGGTATAGGGGATAGGGTAAAGGGTATAGGGGTATAGGGGTATAAGATTTTGGGTACAGGGTAGGGTATAGGGTATAGGGTTTAGGGTTTAGGATTTAGTTTATAGCTTTCTGAACTTTTTTTAAGTACTTCATTTTTTGTGTGTGTAGAACCCATCCCTTTGCCAAGATTCTGTGTACATGGTAAGTTTAGCATCTCGGTCTTGTCTAAGTATCAATCGGGGTGTAGTGGACTCCACAAAGAAAGCCAAAAGTTCAACAAGACCAATGGTGCCTTCTTCACATAAGAAGAATTTTCTACTTGGAAGTGTTTCCACTATTGTGAAGAAATATACAGCTTCAAAAGTGCATCTTTCTGAAAAGAAAGCCAATTGTTTGGCTTGTGCACTAAAAGGAAGGTATGTACAGAAAGTATGACTAGTGTTTACTGAAATTGTGGAACCAAAAACACTAATAATGGAACAAAGTAGGACACTTGATGGAATGAAGGTTAGAGCTAACCATTTTTCCAATACACTCTTCATATTCACTTGACTTTCACATTTCAGTTCTCATACATTATTTTGTTGTTGCAGAATTCCCTTGTTCAAGAATATCTTGGGTTTCTAAACACAACTAACAAGTATGTTTTTGTATTTAATGCAAATTATTTCCTATTAGTGACTGTTTATAGTTCTGCTTACATCCAATTTTTTTTTATTTATTGGAAGTGATGTTTTTTGGATTATGCATGATGTTTGAACTTTTTTCATGAAGTCATTTTTTAATCAATGGCCTTCGGTTTCATTTTCTGTGGTGCGGAGTAATCTTGACAATTATTTCTTAGTAAAATAATGTACTGGCACTCCAGCAGATAACTTGATAAATATTACAAATTTGAAAAATGACATGCATTTTAAGAGGAGTATTTAATTGTGTATTTGAAAGTCATCACAAGCCTACTGATGAATAGATTTAAACCTTTATAATTTCATAGGTAGGTCTGTTAAATATGAGATGCATGAATTGTGATTTTACAATAATTAATTTATGCAATTCTTTTTTCTTCTTATTTTTTTGAATTTTTGCCACTCAAGATGCTAACCTTTGTATTTTATTTGCTTTCTTCAATTCTCTTTTTTCAACAGGGAAGATTTGAAAAGAGAAAAGGTGAACAAACTTTCCACTTTTGGAATATTCATATGGTTACCTCCTACCGTATCATTACTTGATTGACTTTTATGTTGTTGTTGTTGTTGTTTTTTTGTGATGGGAAATAGGGAATAGGAGAGAAGAGAGCTACCTATATTGTTGAGCTCCTTAAAGAATGTAAGTATTTAGTGGCGTGAAGAGAGTTTCTTTTTCCCTCATTTTCAATGAATTAATTCATATAGTGGATACAAGCACACAAGGTTGTTAATTTAAATGAATATTATAAAAAAAAAAATTTAAATGAATGTTTGTTTTACAGCTTGATGATCTAACGAAGGTTGGACTTTCAGCAAAACAGGTAGCTTGCTTCTCCTTCATTTTTCTTTGGAATAAATTCTTTTATCTACATTGTGCCCTTGTTGATGTCTTTTGGAGGCGTCTTGTTGATTTTGGGAAATTATTTTGGGTCTATTGAGTGACATGATCAACTATAATGGCATGTAAAAATCCATTTATTCAATTTTCTGTTGTGAAATTTATAACCTGAGATATATATTGGCCACTTGCCCCTTTGACTTTGGGTATTTCATTTTCTGTACAGATAAAGGAAATGATGAAAAAGGAGGCTGTGAAGCTTTTTAATTAGAAAATATATAAGAGATGTTGAAGGTTTCTATAATTTCATTTTCAATCTGTAGATTTCCTGTATTTTGATTAGGGGTAATATGAAGTTGCCTTGTAAAAAATACTTTTTGGATATATTGAGGCTTGAAATACTAAGTATAGGAGCTACATCATACAAAACTAACGGCATAATAGATATAAACATCCCCACAAATCGGAAGAGCACAACCAATATCTATCGTGAAATAAACAAATAAAGTCTTCACATGTTTTTTATTTATTAGGTATAGGGGGAGGGGGGCTGGTAGGGTTTGGGTTATAGGGTATAAGGTATAGGGTATAGGAGTATAGGGTATTGGGTATAAGGTATAGGGTATAGGGGTAAAGGGTATAGGGGTATAGGGCATAGGGTATAGGGTTTAGGATTTAGTTTATAGCTTTCCGAACTTTTTTTAAGTACTTCATTTTGTGTGTGTGTAAAACCTATCCCTTTGCCAAGATTCTGTGTACATGGTAAGTTTAGCATCTCAGTCTTGTCTAAGTATCAATCGGGGTGTAGTGGACTCCACAAAGAAAGCCAAAAGTTCAACAAGACCAATGGTGCCTTCTTCACATAAGAAGAATTTTCTACCTGGAAGTGTTTCCACTATTGTGAAGAAACATACAGCTTCAAAAGTGCATCTTTCTGAAAAGAAAGCCAATTGTTTGGCTTGTGCACTGAAAGAAAGGTATGTACAGAAAGTATGACTAGTGTTTACTGAAATTGTGGAACCAAAAACAGCAATAATGGAACAAAGTAGAACACTTGATGGAATGAAGGTTAGAGCTAATCATTTTTCCAATACACTCTTCATATTCACTTGACTTTCACATTTTAGTTCTTATACATTATTTTGTTGTTGCAGAATTCCCTTGTTCAAGAATATTTTGGGTTTCTAAACACAACTGACAAGTATGTTTTTGTATTTAATACAAATTATTTCCTATTAGTGACTGTTTGTAGTTCTGCTTACATCCAATTTTTATTTTATTTTATTGGAAGTGATGTTTTTTGGATTATGCATGATGTTTGAACTTTCTTCATGAAGCCATTTTTTAATCTATGGCCTTCGGTTTCATTTTCTATGGTGCAGAGTAATCTTGACAATTATTTCTTAGTAAAATAATGTACTGGCACTCCAGCAGATAACTTGATAAATATTACAAATTTGAAAAATGACATGCATTTTAAGAGGAGTATTTAATTGTGTATTTGAAAGTCATCACAAGCCTGTTGATGAATAGATTTAAACCTTTATAATTTCATAGGTAGGTCTGTTAAATATGAGATGCATGAATTGTTATTTTACAATAATTAATTTATGCAATTCTTTTTTCTTCTTAGATCAAAATAATCGAAAGCCTCATTATGATTTTTATTCAAAAATTCTCCATTGCACATCATCTCTACAAATTGGCGCATCTTTAGAGTTAAACTTTCATAGAAAAAACTAATTATACGCCAAGTTTCATAGCCATGAAGTGGACAAGCATTAAGCAAATCTTTAAATCTTTCCCAACATTGATAAAATGTCTCATTATGTTTTTGTGAAAAATTCATTATTTGTCTTTTAAGTGCACTAGTCCTATGAGTTGGAAAAAAATTCTTTTAAAATCCAGTTTGCATCTTTTGCCAAGTACCAATTGACCTAGGTCTCAAAGAATTAAGCCAAGTTTCTGCCTTGTCTCTAAGAGAAAAAGGGAACAACTTCAACCTAATGGTCTCTTCATTACATGATTGGTAATGGAAGGTAGAACATACCTCCTCAAATTCCTTAAAGTGTAGGTAAGGATTTTCAGAATCTAAGTCATGAAATTTAGGAAGTAATGAAATCATACCGGGCTTAAAATTAAATTATTTGCATTGGTTGGAAAAATGATGCATGATGATGCACTACTCCTAGTAGGTTGCAAATAATCCCTAAGAGTTCTAATGGGTTGGTGAGCATGGAAGTTTTCATTATTTAAATTATTCTCATCACCATAATTACTCTCTAAGTCCGCTATGATATCAAGTGTGTGAGAATGTGTGAAAAAATCAGATAAATTGCTAAACAAATTATTAGACTCAATTCTAACCAAGCGATTATTACTATCATGACACCAAATACGCATGCAATACTAAAGCAAGAAAGAAAAAGAAAAACAAAAGAAAAGAAAAGAAATACCTTTAACAATAAAAAGAAGTAAAAATAAAAGAAAAACTCTAAAAGAAAACTAAACTACTTAAAAAGAAAAGAGTTGGAGAGATATTACCAAATATGTGAAGAAATTTAATGCTGAAGACCTGCGACTTAAATAATGCTCCCGAATGCAGGATTGTCGCGAAGTAATTACTCGGAAAGTCCGAGGTCAAATCCACAGGGAAAAGGGAATTGATTAGCAAACTACAAGAAAATAAAACTAAAATAATGAAGTTTAATTGAAGAGATTTTCAATAGTTTAGTAAAGGTAATTTAAATTGAGATAAAATAACAATATATTAAGGCGCTAAGGTTTAGGGATCCACACACAACACATCTATTGGTAGTTTTAACAATATTTATTTTATAACTCAACTCAAATTCATACAAAGGATGATCTTAGGCAAAGCAAAACTAGTGAATTAGTTCGCAAGGAATACTAAGCATTTAACGTGCCCAGAGTCTACGATAAATCAAAGGATTATACAGAACTAAACACTTTTCTAGATGAGTAAAACAATCAAAAATATAAAAATATAAGCATTAAAACCAATAAATAATTGTTAAGAACATATTAATAAACGGTTGGGTTTCACCCCTTGCCTTAGCAAAGCTTCTAGCAAGCCATAGCACAAATAAAACTCTAAAAAACTATAAAGAAACTTTAAGAAAACCTAAATTACGTTTTACAGCAGCTCTCTCCTGAATTATGCCCTAAAAAGCCTTTAAATAGGTCAAGGAATCCTATTACAAGTTGAATTCCCGTTTGGAGAAAATCCCAAGTTTTTAGGCTTCACTTAACCGACGTTTTTGGCCCATTTAACTTCAGAATTCAGACTTTTGGTAAACTACAAATTGTAGCCCTTTAAGTTAGCTTTCCATCCCAACTTGAATCATTTCGATTGGACATTTGAGCCGAAAGTTATGCTCTAAATACTAACTAGTGCGTAGGCTGGAATCCTAATCCGAATTGGACTTGGATTTGATGCAAATTTCCTTTGATTCCTTGCTCCAATTGGACTTAAATTTAATTGGGTTGGCATTCTTTGACTTCATCATGACCCTTGTAAAATTAAAGTCCATTAGCTTTCTTCTTTGCACAAATCCACTTATTTAATTTCATTATCCTACAAAAGACAAATTCACGCATTAAAATTCAATTAAACACAAAATTGATTATTCAGCATTATTCCAAAATCAACTACTAAATGCATGAATTAACTCAAAATAAGTATGATAATACTTTTCTAATAATGATATAAATATGCAAAATTAAGCTATTATCACTATTGATTTTTGATCTTCTAGAAATTTTACAAGAATAGAGGATTTAAGAAGAAAATGTAATCTAATAGTAGATTTGTCATAATTCACATCCAATAAAAAGATATTGCGTGAAATTATAGTCTTAGGCTACAAATAAATTTGTTGCCAAACTTTTTGCATAAGAAAAAATAAATGTAATTGATAAGATAAATATATATATAGTAATATTACAGTCACAAACTATTTTACAACATTTTTACAAACTGTTGATATGTCCAACTTCTAATTAGTTTTCAACTAGGTCAACCATTAACATCTTTTTTTCATTTATCAATAACAACTCTTCATATCCGTAGTTTGTATCTCTAGCATTATATATATATATATATCTGTCCAAATAAAAAAAAAACTGCAACTCAAAAACGTTGAGAATAGGCACTTGTGCAAGGTTAGTGATGAATTAATTAGGTGAGAGAAAGAAAGTAGAAAATAATATAATATATTATTCTCTCAAATTAATTAGGTTAGCTAATAGGGGTGTGCATGGGTCGGGTTGGGTCGGGTTGAGGGAATTTTTTGACCCGACCCACTATGGTGGGTCAAAAAAAATTCGACCCAACCCAACCCATCACAAAATTCAACCCGATCCAACCCGACCCATGTGGGTCGGGTTGAACCCATGAGTTTGAAATTTTTTTTTTATTATTATTAAATTTAGTAGAAAAAAATATAAATATTAATATATTAAAAAAACCCAAAGATTAGTATCGATGTAATTCCTTAAGGGCAAACAACACCAATAACTAAACAACAATAATAATTTACTAGAGTTTGTGTGAACTAATTGGCTTTTATATAGGATAAGAAGAGTTGGTTATTTTAAAAATTTTATTAATTATATAATACATATTATATATATAATTAGTATTAGTAGGAGGAACTGAGGAAGTATTGCTCTACAGCTGGTTTTTTTTTTTTAATTATTAAATATAATATATATATATATATATATATATATATATATATTTAAATATATATAAGTGCCCAGGTTTTTTTTAAAAAAAATTTTAATATATAATATGTTTTAAATATATATTAAATATGGGTGGGTCGGTGGGTCAGGTCGGGTTTGGCGGGTTTGTAATTTTATGACCCAAACCCAACCTGACCCGCTATAAAAAAAAATTTTGTAACCCAACCCAACCCACCAAGGCCTAAAAACCGACCCAACTCGGTGGGTCGGGTTGGGTCGGGTCGGGTTTGGTGGGTCGGTGGGTTTTCTGCACACCCCTAGCTAATATGAAAAGTAATAAATTTTAAAGATTACATTGATTATAGTGATTTTCTAACTATTAGATTTCTTAGAAGGGAAATACTAACGAATGCCCTTAGGACACTGGTTAATAATCCATTTAAAGAAAGTTTTTATGGGAAACGAAAAAAAAGAAGTAATTAATATTTTGACAATTTTTTTCATTTCCCATAAAAGTGGTATCAAAACTTTTCTAAAATGGATTATTAATGAGTTCCAGGGCCTCGATAACATCACCCTTTTTAGAAATCTATGGTTTAAAAAATGTATAACTTTTAATCAATTACACTAAATGTAACTTAAACCCACCTTTATATATATATATATATATATATATTTATTGATGATAAGCTTAACATGTATTTCATACACCTGTAATCTATTAAATGGGGCACGATTAACATAGCACTGCAAACTTCAATTTGTTATTGTAGGGTCAGCAAGGAGGCCAGTCCACGATGGCTTTGAGAGATGTGAACTCACGTGAAGTATTATAAAAATAAAAATAAAAAATAAATAAATAAAGGTGTTTGAGAGCACAAACTAATTTGTAAAATATGGTTGTGTACACAGTAACACAAATGAATTATATGCAAGACAGAATTTTACACCAAAAAGATGGGCTTTGCCACTACCCAAACTACTACCTAAACTAATAGGACTTCACAAGTGCTAAATTCAACCAATAAAAGAGGAATATAAACAAATCAAATGCACAAATGATCAAACAAGAAATATTAGGCAATATAACTCACTTAATATCATAGTAGCACAGGTAGAATGTCACTTGATGACAATAGAACACACACTGAAATTGGCAAAGATTGCAGACCGATTACGTTACAATACTCCTAGTTAAGTTACAAGTCTATTTTTAGATAATTCACACGAAATGAAACACACTTTGCTAACATGAAATCATCCGTCCATTGATCGAGAATTGTTGCTATTGATAGAGGATTACATGTTGAAGAGAATTTGCTTGTAAACTTCAATTTTTTACCAATAGGAAATAGGTGGTGGAACTGGTTATTCAAGCCAATAACTACCCCACTAATCAAAGAAGGGTTGGTTATGCGTAGAAAATAACTATCACTTACAAATGTCATTTTTTGCCAATTTATTTACTATATGGCATAAATAACTACTACATTTATTTATTTATTTATTTTCTATATTAACGCTACCAAAGCTTATGTGGTGGGTTAAAATGTCATTTTGACATAATAAATAAATAAACCTATAAAAAAATGACATGGAAAATTGTGAGGCTACCAAAGCCTAATTACATTACATTAGATATTTGAGAAACGTTATATTTACAACAACAACAAAAATATATATATTCACAATATTTTTACAACAAATCATAAGTGGTAAATTGTTATTGGTTCTAAAATTCTAATTTGAACCTACAGTTGAAATTGCTTTTTTGCCAACTTGTAACAACCATGACAACCTGTCACTTAACATAGCATTTCTTTTGTGCGTTTATAATCATAACAACCTGCCACTTAACATGGCATTTCTCTTACATATCTAAATTCGGGCAAATTGGGGCTCGTCTAGAAGTATTTTTGGTCCAGCACCAGTGAAATCCTTTTTTGGCTGGAGAAAGACCTCCTTCTAACTCTCGAAGTATCTGCATTTTAGCAAGAATAGCAATAGGGTTATATTCCATAGTGAAAAATGAATAAGGGTTGTACACAATCGCAAAGAATAATGCCTTAGTACCAGTTTCAGAACTAGTTCAGCTTTTGATAGCCAACTAGGAAAATCTAAATTCCATGCATAAACGTTCTGGTGATTTTGAACATTAAAAAGACAACAACCTGCCAAAACTTTGCAATATATTGATACAAAACCTAGATATACCATATACTTCACAAGATAATCAACTATAAAAATTTCATACTAAACAAGATGATGGGCATTACAGTTCACAAACACAATAAGTAAGGGCGAAGGAGGTTTATTATTTGTAATTTTGTGATGCTAAAAAAGAAAGATAAGAGGATTAGACAAAGAGACATAATTATTTCAGATTTTCAATATTAGAAAGTGGTAGAGTTACCTGGCTCATTCCTGGCCGTTCCTTGCGTGGTAGATTCACACATTTATCAGCACAACTAACCATTCGAGCCATTTCTTTAGAGTCAAAGTCTTTCAACCTTTCATCAACGAAAGCATCAAATTTATCCTTTTTCAAAGCTGATGAGAGCAAAGGCTTTACCTAAAATTCCATAACAGTAAAATGTTATTTGTCTCATGTCACTCAAGCTATGCAATTAAAGTGCTGCATCTTTTAAGAAGAAAAAAATATATATAGAAGTTATAACAGCCTAAACTAAATGAGGGTACACTAAAAAATTTCCTTTTATCTGCATGTCTAAAGGGCCTAAAAAATCTATGAATTTGGAACACTTTATTAAAATATAATGAACAAGAAATGACATGAGTTTACTTTCTCAAACGCATAACTGAAAGGATATCAGCTATCCTATACAAAACAAAAAATCAAATCAAATCAATGAATTAATATCCTACCACACTTTTTTCCACCACAAGTTCTTTCAAGAGGATTTACCTATCAAAAAAAGTGTTCTCTTAAGAGCCATATTGGCATCATTTTATTGGAAGAACTAATTATGTGTGGCAAGCTTATGTGACGTTTAATGAAAAATAAGGATAGAGGGGTTGCCATTGCACACATAATATAACTTTAAGGGGTAAAATCCAATTTTTGAAACTTTCAGAGTATAAAATTTAATAACTCCCAAACTTAAAGGTGGAATTTGTACTTTAGCCTAAATTTTTTTATTAAGAGAAAAACCTAAAACCAATGCACACATACATACAAACACAGAATAGGACACCATGAAGAAATAATGAAAACCCCTGCCCCCCATGCAATGATGCAAACGAACCATATAATTGCAAAGATTTTTTTGTTCCAAACAAAGTGATTGCTCTTTTTAATATTTCCACACAAAAAAAAGTTATATCCCAAGATGATCTGATTACATTGACAAAGTATAGTGAACAATTAAGGACTAGTGATCATGGTATACATACCCACTTAACCGTGTCATTTCTGCCGTCGGGTTGATTTTTTATGATAGGTTTGCGTCCAGTAAAAATCTCCACAAGCACAACGCCATAGGAGTAAACATCCGACTTATCAATGACCAGTCCATCTGAATAATACATTGGATCCACATAACTGCATTTGGTGAATAAAGGATTATTTCAAGATATTAAGAAACAATTAATTCAAAAGTTAAAAAGAATATGTAATAGCCAAGCCATCATTGGTTTTTAAGCATTAATTAGGCTGCCCCAAAACTAAAATTCATGGCAGCACCACAGCTTTGCGGAAAGAACACAGATATGGATCTTACCCAGGAGTTCCCATTATTGTAGTGGAGTAGCAAGCATCATCATCTGGAGAAAATTTAGCAAGCCCAAAATCTGTAACCTGAACAAAAGATCCCAGGTACATTATTTATCATAAAAGTCAATATTTAAAAAGTATTTAATTAAGAAATGAGAATGAAGTTTTTCCATATAACTTATGCCATGCAAACAGCACCATGCAATTAAATGACACAAAACCTTTTGTTTGTTGTGGGCAGAGGAAAAGAGAAAAAGGAATCAAAATTTTTCCCATCATGGCAGCATCTCTTGACCCATTTCGAGCCAAGGATAATCCCAATGGATCTAAATCTAGAGCTTTCTAAACTCAATCACAGATATAAATGCAGCAGCAAGTCAAAAATAAACAATGCAGACACACATGTATAGATATTTGAAACTTAACAAATAATCCTTTGAAACTAAATAACCTTACCTTTGCATTAAAGTTATGATCAATAAGAATATTAGCTGCCTTGATGTCACCGTGTACGATCCCAGGCTGACCTGAAGAACATCCAAAGGAGAGTGAAACTATAACCAGAAATATTTTTAATGTTTGCAATGTAAAGATAGAACATAAAGGAAACTCACAGTCCTCATGCAGATATGCCAATCCTTTTGCAGCGCCTAGAGCTATTTTCATTCGATTTTTCCAGCTCATAGACGTTTCTCCATTTCCTGCAATGTCATTTTTCTTTAATAAAACATTGTATGGTAGTTTAGAAGTACAAATAAGGTTACTAGACCAAAATCAAATTGAAAAACAATGATCTCAATCTTAACAACACATTGTGATCCAACTTGCCATTAAAACTCTCAGGACGGTAAAACCCTATAGGAATGCTACTTGAAATGACAACCCAATGATGCTACTCAGTGAAGTTTAATCACCAATTTGACTATTTTTACTCTCTCTCTTTTTCACATAAGGTTATTAAAGAGGTTTATGCCTCTCCACTAATACTTTCGGCCAATTAATTAAGAGATTTGTATCAAATAGAGAAATCTAGAGAAATATTTAACAATGCAAAAGATCTTCTTCGTCTTCTACAATAACTCAACTTCTCTATATCATATAATGATATATGTCATCTTCTGATTTTGCTTATATTTTACCGTATTTTGAAGCAACTCTTGAGTTCATAGTAAATTAAGTATTAATTTATTTGTTTTTAGTTTTTTTTTTTTTTTTTTTTTTAATCATTATACATTTCATAAGGTAAGCCCCAATCAATTACTTTTGACAATTTTATCTACTAGTTCTACAATTCTACTTATACAACTAAAATCTTTCTAGTATCTTATTACTCTAGGTGTTTGTTTGGCATGGATTATTTTTGCGAACTTATTTTACTATTCAGCTTATTTTTTGCTACTATTCATGGGTCCCACTGCACTTTTTGGTATTATTCATAGGTCCTACTATACTATTTCAGCTAACTTTTACCTTTATCTACAGTATTTTTAGCAAAAAGTTTTTAGTTTCAGCAAAATAAGCGAATCCCAAACGGACACTAGATATTTTCAGTTTATAGCTTTTTCATTCAAGTTTTACTATAAAAATGCTTTCCCTTGGTCATTTTTTCTATCTCATGAAACTTTATATAATTCTTGAGGTCATCATTCCAGTAATCCTACACTTTGTGAACTAGTGATGCAAATTATTCATTGACTTACAACCAACATAGGAAAAATTAAGTGGAGCTAACCAATTGAATCATGACTGCTTAAGGACCTTCACTTTTTTAATAGATTATCTTGGGGAAATGATAACTTCTTGCTCTATTCTTTCAACAACAACAGGACATTTCTGTTTGTAAGAACAAGAGAAATATATTTTACATTTAAGACCACCACATGAATTATTATCCCCCAACAAAAAAAAAAAGGTTACAGATGAAACAAAATAATATAATCACCAAAAAGACTTACCATGTAGATGAAAATCCAATGTTTTGTTTGGTACTAAGTCATAAACAAGCATTCTCTGTTTCTCATCTATGCAGCATCCAACCAGTGAAACAAGGTTTTTGTGATGGATACGGCTAAGGGTATTAACCTCTCTCCGAAATTCCTTCTCCCCCTGTTCACTTCCAGATTTCAACTGCTTAACTGCAACCTTTTTGCCATCTGAAAGGGTTCCTCTATGAACATAACCAAAACCACCTTCACCAAGGGATTCGGAGAAATTGTTAGTTGCCTTGGCTAAATCTTCACATGAAAATAGCTTCAGAGAATAATCTGAGAGGTTGCCAAGGGATGGTAATGGCTCTTGTTTCTCAGAGTCTAGGACATCAAAAGGTTCAGCTGGAGAATCAACGATCAGCACAAAAAATAAATAAATCAGCGAGTATGAGTTAATATCATAATAAGTAGCAGTTTCTGAAAACACATATAAGCTAGATCATAAATTAAATGAAAGATTTTCATTATCAAGAAAAATGAATAATAATATACAGCGTTCAATGAAATCCATTTGATGATAAAAGGTAAAATAAATGGATATGACTCCCATGGCCACGTGCTGCACCTCTTCTTCCATGAGAAGCTATTATTGGATTGAGGAATTATGAAAAAAAAAAAAAAGAAACTTCTGGTTGTACTTCAAGAATGTTAGGCATCTGTACCTATGTTTGTAGAATAGTATTGTGTTGTAAGGGACGGGTTAACAGTTAACAATAAGTAGTTGGATTAGTTAGCTTGGCTGATAATCTGGAGGTTAGTTAGAAGCTGATGCTTGTATAAGAAGAGAATAGTTCATTGTATCTTGTCATTGATGGTTAACATTGTGCTTATGAAACTGACTCTCTCTCTCTCTCTCTCTGCTATGGAGGTCTAGGTGCCCTTGAAGTGACCTAATACAATATCCCTAATCCCATTATGATTCTTAATGTCAGTATCAAAGCCAACCATCATGTCGAGTAATCAAACATAACTCCTTGAGTATGAGATCAAATAAGTTGCAATTTTGCAGTAGGATCTCAAAGGGGTGACCTAGAGGTTAGATTAAAATGCCTTGCTAAGTCATTGAATAACTGATAGGTGAGTGGAGTCACCAAAAATGAGAAAGGGCTACCATCAGGTTAGTGTCGATTGAGTGAAATGTCATGTACGTCGGCTGTGGAGTATGGTGGTATGTTATGATCCAAGTGTCCCACATGAATTAAGTGCAGGCTTAAGCATGTGTATATAAGCTCTTGGTCCACCCTTCCCTTGCAAGCCGGTTTTCAAGGGTGAGTTCTATCCATGAGTTTATATCATTTTTTTTTATCTTAATAAAAAAAATGCTAAACTTTGAATTGATCACACATTAGTTTGTAAGATCAAATAATAAAACTTGTAGAAACTTCTGATTGATCACACATCAGTTTTTACACATCACTGTGCATCATAATTTGACACTCAACTCGTAACAAACCTCATAATGTATCTCCATAATCTTCTACAAACCTCATAATATACCTCCAAACCTCATCATGTACCTCCATAATCTTATACAAATCTCATAATATACCTCCATAATCTTATGTTACAACTCAGCACCTTATCTTATCATTCTTTTTAGGGTAAAATGCAAAACCGACCTTCTAAGTTTTTTCAAATTTCATTTCAGTCCTCTAACTTTCAAGTTTATTCAATTAAGGCTTTTCTATCAACTTTTGTTATATGTTGTGGTTAATTTTTCAATTTTATAAATTTTTCTTCAAATTTTTTAAATTAAAAAAATTCAATTAATGATTGAAAAATATTTTCCATTTTTTTTTTTCAAAAAATTTTAACAGAAGTTAACGGAAAGACCTTAATTGAATAAATCTGAAATTTAGAGGACTGAAACGAACAAAAGCAAAGTTAAAGGACTAAAATAAAATCTCAAGAAAGTTAAAGGGCCAGTTTTGCATTTTACCTTTTTTTTATATAGCATTTTCCTACAATTTTATACCATTATAGAAAGGAAATTGTCAAAACTACTATCAATTTGTAAAACAAATTGATCTGGTAATTAATGTAATTGATGTCACATTAACAATTTTATAAATAAATTTTATTATTATTATTTTGTGGTTAATAGTTAACCTAGTAGTTTGTGAGGCTTTTTATAAGACCTTAAGGCTTATTTAGTAAAATTTATAATTTATATAATGTGATTTATCACTCAAATGCTAAAGCTACTACCAATTTTATTATAGAAGTCTAACAAACGAAAAATTGCAAGAGTATAACCAATGGACAATGTGATTGGCACCAAATCAATAATATGATAAACAAAGTTTTATTAAAATTTGTATTAGCCTGGGCTCTAGGCTGTCTAGCATGAAATCTCTAATAGAACACCGCAAAGTTCATCTACAAAAACTTCACAATTACAAAAAACAACAATAGAACATAATCTAAACATTAAAAAGAAATTAAATAATAGAATCAATTAATTTATTTAATAATAATTCCGCTTTGAATTTATTAAATTTTATTAGAATGAAAAAAATATTTACTAAACTATCTACTTAGAGTGTGTTTGAATACCGTTTATTTGCTGCGAATTAAAAACTTATTGCTAAAAACACTGTAGCAAAATAATTTTTAAATATGTGAATAGTACCGTGAGGCCCAACCAAAAACGCAAACGCTGGAAACTCACAGAAACATGCTTTCCAAAATCACGCTTGATTATCAATTATTCTGATTATAAATTATTAAGCAACAAAATTTGAGTAAAAGATCAACATCAATGCCTAGGAATTCACTTTATCTATCTGTATATATTAAAAGGATTCAAAAAGTTAGTTATTGCTTCTTCTTTTTTCTGTCAAAAATACCCCTAAATTAATTAACCAACAACTTAAAAATAGGGTTAAAATAGTAAATTGACAAAAATAATAAATTCATACTTCTACGTTGAAATGCCATGCCTTCCTGCTTCTAATAAACTTATACTTTTACGTTAATTTAAATTTCTACTTCTACTCTTTAATACAAAATAAGATCACTCTTTTGTTAGTTTTAAAACTCCTCCAACTTACAAAACTCACCTCACATATTCATTTTTTATTTATTTATTTTTTTTTTTTTTTGTGATTAGAAAAAGTAAAAATCCCAAATTATAATAAATACAAATTATTAATTTTTACCCAAAAAATAGAAGAGCCTCACGCTCGTGCTCAAGGCTAGTCTGTATATATTAAGAGGATTCAGAAAGTTATTGCTTTTTTCCTAGTCAAAAATACTCCTAAATTAATTAACCAACAACTTTAAAATGGGATTAAAATAGTAAATTGGTAAAAGAAAGTTAGTTATTGTTTTTTTTTAATCAAAAATACTCCTAAATTAATTAACTAACAACTTAAAAATGGGGTTAAAATAGCAAATTGGCAAAACAAATTATTAATTTTTACCCAAAAAATAGAAGAGCCTCACGCGCGTGCTCAAGGCTAGTCTGTATATATTAAGAGGATTCAGAAAGTTATTGCTTTTTTTCCAGTCAAAAATACTCCTAAATTAATTAACCAACAACTTAAAAATGGGATTAAAATAGTAAATTGGTAAAAGAAAGTTAGTTATTGTTTTTTTTTTTAATCAAAAATACCCCTAAATTAATTAACTAACAAATTAAAAATGGGGTTAAAATAGTAAATTGGCAAAAGAAAGTTAGCTATTACTTTTTTTTATCAAAAATACCCCTAAATTAATTAACCAACAACTTAAAAATGAGGTTAAAATAGTAAATTGGCAAAAGAAAGTTCGTTATTGCTTTTTTTAATGTAAAAAATACCCCTAACTAAAACTTAAAAATGGAGTTAAAATAGTAAATTGACAAAAATAATAAATTCATACTTCTACGTTGAAATGTCCTCCTGCTTCTAATAAACTCCTACTTTTACGTTAATTTAAATTCCTATTTCTACTCTCTAACTCCCTACAAAATAGGATCACTCTTTTGTTAGTTTTAAAACTCCTCTAATCTACAAAACTCACCCCACGTATTCTTTTTTTTTTTTTTTTGTATTGGAAAAAGTAGAAATCTCAAATTATAATAAATGCAAATTATTAATCTTTACTCAAAAAAATAGAAGAGCCTCGGAGCATACGAGTGCTCAGAGACTAGTTTTTTTTTTAAAAGGTTATACCTAGGAATTCACAGCCCTCATCATCGATCTCAAGAGCCAATAACAACATAAAACATAAAAACCAAATTATAAAAACTCACAGATATATTCACCAAATGTACAGATCGTAATCCATGACTATTAAAATAGGGGAAAACCCCATAACTCACTACATGAATAGATCAAAACATATAAAAGAAAATAATTGAAGTAATTTCAAATTTCTCTCAGGCATTTTGTCAAACACTTTTAATCGTGTCAAGGCTAAACTCTTTTCACGTGTAAGGCCCTATAAGTCCCAGCTATTATAGGTTATGTGAGGGCAAATATAAAATCCAAACTACAAATTGTAGACCTGAAGTTTTCAACTAAATAACTGAATTCATTTGATAGGAGTATTTAGACTTTGAATATATTTGAATTTTTATTAATTAAAGTTCATATAATTTGTTAAAAATACTTTAAATTATAATTGCATATATTTTAACTACTATTTATTAGAATTTAAATAAACGTGGTGATATAATCTATTGGATTTGGATGATAAAGTTCATAAATAAATAAAAAGGATTTGGCTGATAATAATAATAATAACATAAACAGTAAACACGTTCTTTTTGTTAACAAATGAAAGCATGTATATAATTGAAATTTAAAATTTCAAAAAGTTGTTTTAATTTTCAAAACACTATGGTAAATTCACATGAGATGGCAGGTGGCTCATAAACCAAGAGCCACAAATTCTAATATTTTTAAAAATTAAAATGAGGTGTAAAATTGTGGAGGTTGCAAAGCTGATGTCGCATATTCTCAAGAAGTCAATAAAAAGTCAGAGCCTTTGGTTATATAGTATTTATAGATAAATAAATATACTTATTAAAAACAAAAAAACAAAAAACCTTACTTTTACCTTTAGGTCCTTGTGGTTGTGGTGAAGCACCACTGTCAGTGTGACTGTAAATATACTCCTCCGATCTCTTGCTATTTCTTCGTCTATAGAAAAATTATGAAAATCCTCACCAAATACAACAAAATTATAATATGAAAAGGATGGATAAGCAACATGCATGCATAGGTCAATGCAATAAAAATGGTATTATCTTTCCCAAAGATAATTAAATTCAACTATATAATGGCTAGCAATCACATGTTGAGTATAGTTGAGAACTTAAAAGTACTTAAGTTTTATTCATAAATTATTGATTGTCCAATTACCTCCTTTATGCAGCAAAGCTCTCATTTCAACATGTATCAAGTTTTCACCAAATACTATTATAATATGAAAAAGATGGATAAGAAGCCCTACCCAAGTATGCCAAGTTCCTTTGCTGCTTTGTACTGCAAGGGAATCTCCATTAGGGCAGCCAAAGCAAAATCTGTTTCTTTCTCTGAGGGTGTTACAACTTTAGACATAATTGCAGTGAAGTTAACAAACTACAAACAGAGAAGACATAGTTTAAAAGTCAACGCATGTTGAATTATATTCAACTTATATGGAACGATACAGGGAATTACATGGAATTCAAATCTAATTGTGTACAACTACTGTGATACCTGAAAATTATCATATTTACGATCAGGGATCTTGTCATCAAAGTTCTTCATGCCTTCCCAGGGTCCGTCACCAACTCCGACAAGAACAATTGACAGTGGATAAAAACTGGAAGTTAAAAATGTAAGTGTTAGTGCCTCCACCATATCCACTTATTTCTCAGTTAAAAGTAAGCTTGTAAATTATTGTACAGCATTTACCAACCAAAATTTTTAATCTTAATCTTAGGACTTAGGTTGAGAGTGTTGACAAACACTATTTTGAAATAGTCATAGCCAGTTTGGATGGAGAGGGAGTAGAGAAGAGTAGAGTAGAGCTGGCCGGAAATTTAATCCAATTCTCCTGAGTCACAGCAAATTTTGATGAATCCCATTTGGACAAAACAAGGCTTTCTGTATGTACACTTTGTCTAAAGACGATCTATGACACAGCATATTTCAAGTCAGCAAGTCTCCTCAGCCCTAGCCCACCATTAATATTGCAAAAGCCTAAGTGACTTTTGCAGTGCCCTTTATTACATTAGCACCATTCCAAAGAAATTTTTTTGAGAAAAATTGCCAATGGTTGTCATTACTCTTTAAGGAATCACACTGCCCCATCTAAACCTGTATACTAACCAGAACAGATTGTATAACTGACAAAAACATTCTATTATAGGACCACGGTATCCACTACATTGCTCACTGCAAACCCACAACAACTAACATAAACAGCACTCAACATATCAAATACAAGAATTAATATAAATTATGGCTTTGAATTCATCTTGTAGTAATTTTTTTCAACGACTTCAATCTCCAGTATAATTTTTTTTATTATTGGACAAAAGAATGCCTACTCTAGTTTTTTAAAGAATAACACACAAAAAGGACAGCAAAATAGCTCATAATGTAATTATAGAACATTGAAGATAAACTATAAAATCAAAAGGCTTGGGGGAGGGGGAGGAAATTTGACAGAAGCCTAAGGAGAAATTTTAAATAATCAATCTGCAAGGTCACCTTGCTTTGACAATTGAATAGATTGTTTTTTCTTCTTGTGGACTTAGTTCTGTATCTCTTGTATCGACACTCCCTGTAACCTTCACAATAGAACATTGCTCAAAATAAGAAAATTAAGCTGTATGCATGCAACAATGTGTCAGTTCGAGAGAGCTTGAGAGATGACTTTGAATTCAACCTGGCCATCAGCTATGAGAAGCAGTACATGGTGCTTGCCACCACTTTTCTCCACAATGTCAATTGCAGCCTCAATTACCGGAGCATAAGAAGTTGGCCCTTAAACACAATTACACAAATTGATGAAGCCATGACTTTTTTGAGATAAAGCAAAATATTATAGAATGATGTGAAACCAGAAAAGTCCATGGTTTTGATAATGGAAAGCAATTGCCGATTAATGAAAATATCAGCTTTCAAATAAAGGAATATAAAACCAACCTCTAAGTTGCAAGTTTGGAACTATTTTTTTGTAGCATGAAAAGACTCCATCAAAACCATTGCAAGGTGAATGATCATTGTGAAAGCTAAACACGCCATGATCTTCAGTACTTGCTATAACAGAAAATAAATCCAGTGATTATATGAAAAAATGAGAGAAACTTGTCCAGATATTCTTTAGGGCACTAGACATACCGTCACCAAAACCATAGCAAGGAATTAAGTTGCCTTCGCAGAAAGGGGATAAAGTCTTCCCAATGATAGAGATGGCCTTCTGATATGGATTAAGTTCATCACCAATTGTATGCAAGCTCCGCTTATTGAATGAGACTCTGCCTTCAATAGCAAAACCAATGCATTGGCTTCCCAGATATACAAATCAAATGCAAACCATTTTGACAAATAAATGATATTAAAAAGACAAAACTGTTGCATTGCCTCCACTTTAGATCCTTGACCATGTGATCATTGCATTATAACCAGACTGGATAGGCAGTGGCATCATAAGTAGGACTAGAAATCACATGTTAACAAAGTACAGGGGGGAGGGGAAACAGCAGATTATGTGTTACAGAGGGCCTGCCAAAGATGCAATGACCTTCACTGTAATGCCTTCACCAAAACTATCTAGTGTCAAGTCTAATAATGCATGACCTTAAGGTTGAGAAAACACTATTCAAGATGATAATAAGGAACATATATAGTAATTCTTTTCTATTTAAGTTTGATTAAACCCCAGGGTTCTGTAAGGACGAATAGACGAATATTGACTAGGGGATATCAATTTCTGCTCCATGTACAATAATGAATGAAACTGTATAGCGTGCCATCCTTACTGCCACAAACCTTTCAATTCATTGCTTGCAGTGAAATCAATTCCAACGATAAGATTGGTTGATTCTAGACCTGCCTCACTCAATGCTGCAGTAACCTATTAGAAAAGAGAGCCCATTCAAAAATTCAACTTCATGTTAAAAGTTCTAAATATATCATGTATCAGATGATTTTGCAATGTTATTCTTGGCATGCAAATTGTTGCCAATAATTTCCAAAGTCACATATTATAAAAATTCAAAATCCAATGGTTTGACGAATGGGAAATATACAAACTGTCATCCATGGTTACTAAAATTTAGCATTCTGTCCCAAAATCTCAAAATTTAAAATAGTCATCTTACCCATATTTGAGGGCAATGGTCTTTCCAAAAAATTCCCATTTTCATAACAAAACAAAAGCAAATCTCTTAACAGAAAATACTCTTTGAATAAAAAAATGTGTTTGGTATGATAGTTTATTTATTTTACTTATTTGGGACGAAAATTAAAAGTTTGGTATTTCGAGATTTGGGTATTGTGGAACTGTTTGCTTAGCGGATTATTTACTTAGTAGCCTGCCAATTTACAATTTGTTTATGGGGCAGTTGTACTTCGAGTTTCTAAGACATATGGAATGAACGTTTTCAACCAAGAAATATTATCAAAACTAGGTTTTATGACAAAATTGAAAAAGACATTTAATGGACTTTGAAACCCAAATATTAATAACCGTCCAATATCAAGAATTCAGAACAAGATAAACTCAACTAGCTAGCCTCGAGCACAGGCGTGACAATTTAATGGACTTTGAAACCCAAATTTTCATGACCGTCCGATATCAAGAATTCAAAACAAGATAAACCCATCTAGCTAGCCCTCTCCTATTTTTTTTGAAAAGTTTATAAGTAACTGAATATGTTCTTCGCTTCAAATGAAAATAGCAAAAACTAAATACATTTAAAAAAAAAAAAAACAAAAAAGCACATGTAGACAAATGAAAGAAAGGAAAGAAAACCTGTTCGAGTGAGTTGAAATTATCAGGGATGTAACCATATTTCTCCTTGACTGATGATTCTCTGGGCATAGCTGTAGGATTATGATACGACACCGTTCTTACTCCGCTGAACTTCTGTTACTGGTAATAATACTTTTTAAAACGCCATTTTCTACTGGTTTCTCACATTTTCCCAGCTTCCCAAAAAAAAAAAATCAATCTTTCTCAGACCAGACACTTGAACGTGAGGGAGATATTTTTATATTTTTAAAATAGCTATACTGCAGTGAGTGCTAAAAATTTTAGCTTCGGAGTTACAGTAGGCAGCTATTTTTGACTCCATACTGTGGCTTAGCTTGAAGCTGAAAAAAATATATTTTTATTATACTTCTCTCTGCTTTCATTAAACAAACATTTTTTATTTTCTTTCTCTCTCCAGCTTTTCTTCTTTCTTCTTTCTTCATCAAGCCGGCCAGCTCCCTCATCCCTCAGCTCGCCGGCCAGCTCGCCTACCAGGGCCAAGTGTTATTTGAAAGTTGATTAATGAAAAAAAACAGGTTGGTTCTTCTTTAAAAAAAATGGATAAATTCATGTTTAAGTGTTAATTAACCATTCAGAACTTTTTTTTTTTTTTTTTTTTTTTGAGAAGACCATTCAGAACTTATCATATCAGAATTTTAGTAAAAAAATTGTAGAATAGTTTAAATACTTTTTAAAGTATCCCAATTATTGTGGACATGCATAATTGCATATTGTGGACACTAATTTCCAAAGTCTCAGATTATAAAAATTCAAAATCCGATGATTTGATGAATGGGAAATATACAAACTGTCGTCCATGGTTACTTAAAATTTAGCACTCTGTCCCAAAAAACTCAAAATTTAAAATAGTCATATAACTCATAAGTCATAACCCATATTTGAGACCGATGGTCCTACCAAAAAAAATCCCTTTTTAATAACAAAACAAAAGCAGATCTTTTAACAAAAAATATTCTTTGAATAAAAAAAAAATGTGTTTTGTATGATAGTTTTTTTATTTTGCTTTTTTGGGACGAAAATTAAAAGTTTGGTATTTCGAAAATTGGGTATTGTGGAACTGTTTGCCTAATCGATTATTTACTTAGTAGCCTTATCAATTTTGTTTAGGGAGCAATTGCATTGATACTTAAGTTTGTTTGGAATATGTATTTAAACATGTGTTTTTAGTTTTTAAATAATATTATATATATTTTTACATACTTTTTCATTCACACATATTTCTAAAAAATACGAACCACGTTACAAAAATCTTCGAGTTTCTAAGACAAATATGGAAGGAACGTTTTCAACCAAGAAATATTATAAAACTAGGTTTTGTAAGTTGTAACAAAATGGAAGAAGACATTTTAATGGGCTTTGAAACCCAAATTTTCATAACCGTCCAATTTCAAGCATTTTAAAACAAGATAAACCCAACTAGCTTCTGCGAGCGCATGCTCAGAGGTGCAAAAACTTTTTTTATATTTAAAAAATAAACATATAATATACAAAATACAAATAGACAAAAGAAAGAAAAGGAAAGCAAACCCCGTCAAGTGAAGGGAAATTATCAAGGATGTAACCATATTTCCTCTTGACTGAATACTTTCCTCATCCTCATCATCCACTCGGTCCATGACTACTACTACTACTACTACTCATGGTTCTCTGGGCATAGTTGTAGGATTATGATACCACACCGTTCTTCCTCCCCTGAACTTCCGTAACTGATAATAAGGGCTTGTTTGGTAGCAGGGTTGAAGTATTAGTGTTTAAAATAATGTAAAAAATATAATATAAAGTGTTATAAAAACATGTGTTTAAAGTACTTACAAAATACACTAAAAAAGTATTAAAACGTGCAATAAATGATTATAGAGGGAATCTAGGGAGGAAAAGAAATAAGTCTACGACAGTCCATAACTTTAAGTTTTATCTACAAGGAAACCGAATGTAGTCTCAGATTGACTTCCCTTACAATTTTCCAAAACGATGTTATGTTTACTAGGATTCCCCTCAAAAAACTTGGAATTTATCTCACGCCAAACAGGAGCGGAGACAGAAATTTTTGTTTGGGGGGCCAAGTTGCAACACTAATATATTTATCAAGACAGCCCCATATACACACATAAATACACATGCTTTTTTTATTATATACACACTTTTTATTTGATAATTTATATATATACACACACTCCCAAAAAAAAAAAAAAACTTAATATTTTCAATCAAAATTATGTTTGATGGCTATCTTTCATAAAATTAATAAAATTCATTTTCACAATTTTCATGGTGAAATTCTTAAAAAGTTTCTGTAGGGATTGGATTCGGGCACTTCTCTCCTGGGGATGAATGGACCCAAGCCCAGTTAACCCTATACAATAAATTTGTAGAGAGTGGGTAGAAGGACTAGGCATTAGTGAATGATATAACGGTTGATGTGAGTTGACAGGATCATCAAGTGAGATTTAGCTAAGTTTTCTAAGGGGAAGCTCATCCTCGGCCCAATCCGAGGAGCTCTTCCCTGAGTGCTAATGAAAATAGGGGTTGTCCCCGAACCCCATCTTCTTTAGGGGTTCATTCTATTATATAGTCTTGTTCAGCTGATCTCTGCCTTCCACTTGTTGATCATCTGAGCCTGTGTTTGAGGGCTTGTCCCATCAGCCGCCTTTCCAGACCTCCTGTTAATTGAAGTAACCAAAGCATCACTGTTCAATGGTCAATTCTTCATTAATGCGGCCAGAGTGTCAGTTGCGTACTTTTAATGTGGGGATAATCTTTTTCTCAAGTTTCACAAACACTTGGTTTTAATAGGGACTCTAGGCTCTCCATTTTTTGGGCATTTTCAAGGGCCTTGCCAAAATAGTGACTTGTACTTGAGGAGATGGAGTGGCCCTGAAAAAGGGCAGGGGCAAGGAAGCCAAGCCCCCTTCAGGAGCCGAGAATGCCACCCCGATCCTGGGTGACACAATGGAGGCGAAATAAGCAGAGACCAAAGACCCTCCTTCTTTTCAACCTAGCAAGAGAGAGGACCCCCCTAGCAGTTAGGAGGGAAATTCGAAAGGAACATAACATCTCTCCTCCGCGCGTGGATCTATCGGCCTTTTAAGCTGGTAGTGATTCGCCAGCGCCCGGTCGTCATGGGACTGGGAGAGAATCAAGGAAAAACCTTGAGGTGGGACCATCAGCCGCCCCAACTTCCTCTTCTTCTTCATCACTAGTGCCGCCCATGCTGGCTCGGGAGCTATGGACGGTCTTAGATCAGGCCTGTCTCCACCTCTCCCTCCATGCTTAGCTTGGCTTTAAAACAAACCTGCCTAGGCCCTTTTTTTTTTTTTTAATTTTAGAACAAGCCTGCCTAAGCATTTACCTTCGTAGTTAGTTTTAGAACAAGCCTGCCTAAGCATTTGTTGTACAATGTAACTTTTCTTTACTTAATAAAGAAGTAGCCACATTTCGTTTATTTTACTTCTTGAATCTTTCATTTCTTTATGATGATTGCCTTTTGAATGAGTATGTTGCCGTTGTTTGTGTTTTTTTTTTTTTTGAACTTGGAAGATGTGTTGTTATTGATCCTTCCACACCAATCGTCGGACTCGCTAATCCTCAAGTTCTTCCCACAAAAAGCGCCAATTATAGGGACCGGATTCGGGCACTTCCCTCCTGGGGATGAATAGACCCAAGCCCAGTTAACCCTATACAATAAATTTGTAAAAAGTGGGTAGAAGGACTAGGCATTAGTGAATGATACAACGGTTGATGTGGGTTTACAAGATCATCAAGTGAGATTTAGCTAAGTTTTCTAAGGGGAAGTTCGTCCTCGGCCTAGTCCGAGGAGCTCTTCTCTGAGTGCTAATGAAAATAGGGGTTGTCCCCGAACCCCATCTTCTCTGGGGGTTCATTCTATTATATAGTCTTATTCAGCTGATCTCTGCCTTCCACTTGTTGATCATCTGAGCCTGTGTCTGAGAGCTTGTCCCATCAACCGCCTTTCCAGACCTCTTGTTAGTTGAAGTAACTAAAGCATCACTGTTCAACGGTCAATTCTTCATTAATGCGGCTAGAGTGTCAGTTGCGTGCTTTTAATGTGGGGACGACAGCTTCCCTACGAATTACTCCTTCGCCATATTCCCCCGTCCGACCCTAGGTACTTATCTTTTTCTTTGGCATGCCCTGTTGATCATCTGAGCCTGTGTCTGAGAGCTTGTCCCATCAACCGCCTTTCCAGACCTCTTGTTAGTTGAAGTAACTAAAGCATCACTGTTCAACGGTCAATTCTTCATTAATGCGGCTAGAGTGTCAGTTGCGTGCTTTTAATGTGGGGACGACAGCTTCCCTACGAATTACTCCTTCGCCATATTCCCCCGTCCGACCCTAGGTACTTATCTTTTTCTTTGGCATGCCCTGGGAAGGTGCTTTTGGTACGGTGTCGACCTTCCCTTCTTCAATATCGGCCGGCCGAGGACATGGCCGTCCTCGGCGATACTCTTTGACAATTTGGGCCTTCCCCGCTCATCCTCGGATACCGCATTGTCCTCGGTATGGGCCTTGGGCCCGATATGAAGTGGGTTGGGGTTGCCAAATCTTCGAGCCCCACAGTTTCATTTTCTATAAAAAAAATTATCAAATTTTATACTAATATCAGTAAAAATATTCAATTGAACTAATTAAATTTTCAAAAACATGAATGATCCAAAACTTGGAGGAACAAATTAGGCTCCAAACATATTTGAAACTATCTTACTTTGACTTATTATGTGGCAACTAAAAAGACATTTCATGTGTAGTTTTAGTGACAAGAATTTTTTAATGAGTCAATGACTTGTTAATCACCACATAACGGGTTGAAAAAATAAATTCAAACATGTTTGGTGCTAAACTTTTTCAAATATTTAACAGAAATAAAAGCACATTTTACAATAAAAAATAGAATTGTGAAAAATAAAGTTATGTCTTTATAACTATTAGACCAATTTTTTTTTTTTTTAGATTATCATTGGACTAATTCAAATACTTGGGGAGGCCAACTCTTATTTTGTAAACTAAATTTTTGAAAACATTAAAATAATTATATATATATATTTAAAAAAAAATTCAAAAATTTGAGGGGGCCATGGCCCCCCCCACCCTTCAACATGGCTCCGCCCCTGACGCCAAACATAGTATATGATTACTGTAAAGCAGAGCTTTAGGATTGATCTTTAAAAAATGTGTTTGGCACCATATTTCTAATAATATATTTTTTTAAGTAAAAAAAATCTTAATTATGTGTTTGATATATATATATATATATATACGCATTTTTTAATGAGTAACTTTTTTTGACATAATGAATAAAATAATTAAGAAAGAGAATTCCCACCATGACACTACCGACTTTTCCGCTCTCTGCTTCTTCTTGGTCCCACCTCCCTCTCATCAAGTCCAAGCTTGAATAGCCCACTTAATCCATGCAAACCCAGCTAAATCAAAGCCAAATTGCTATCGAAGCATCATTGGCCACCAAACCCAGAAAAATAAATAAAAGGAAAACTTTGGTCCTTGTGTGCAAACCTAAACCCAAACCCAAACAACCCTAGACTGAGTTTTGTCGTCTACAAATTATCCATTCCTTTGCTTCTTAGAGTATTATCATTGGTGGTGCCAAAATTTTAGGGTTCGTTTGATTTGTAATTTGTATTAAGGTTGTATTTAGTTTCTATTTTCATTTTCTGTACTCATTTTTTATTTTCATATATTTTTTTTGTTTGGCATCATTTTCTATATTTTCTTCTCCTTCCCCCTCCCCCCCCCCCCCTCCCTTTTTTTTCTTCTTCTGACAACCACCAACAAATAGAGAGAGAGTGCATGTGTGTTATTTGTTATTTGATGTGACAAGTCAGTAATAGTGGGACCCATAAATTTGATTTTTTTTTAATGAAAATGTCACTGTATTCATTTTCAAAAAAAATTAAAAACACCAAAAAATTGTATTTAGTTTTTGTATTTAATTATTTTATCTATTTTATCACCTCAATTTACAAAATACTCAACATTAGTGGTTTTATTCAACACAATAAAATAATATATCCACTACAATGAACAACCATCACCACCAACACAATAAAATAATATATCTTTTAATATATATTGTAGGGCCCAAATTTGTTGGGCCAGGTACCAACTCTCTGTATTGTGAGCCCAACAAATTCCCAACAATAAATTTGTAGAGAATGGGTTAAACAACTGGGCTGATTGTGAATTTAGCAACGGTTCATGCAAGCGAAACCAATGTAAAAAGGGATTGAGACTAGCGTTTAACAAGAAATCTCTTTGATCCGAAGAGGCTTAATATTTAGAAGTTTTGCGAATACAAATTTTTTTCTCCCCCTCTCCGTGAGGCCTGTTTCCCTTATATATACGCCATTTCCCAATCTTCACCGCACACTTGTCCTCCATCTAGGCGTCCACTTGAGTACTAGTCACATCAGAAGTCTTCTTTAACCTGCAGTGAGTGGTGGTGGGTGAGAATGCACTGTTCAGGTGTCTTCTCCACATAAATGCGGCCAGGAAAGTTGCTGCAGTGCATTAAATGCGGCGGTGACAGCTTTATTTGTGAGATATTTCATGATAGCCACGCAGCTAGACATGCCCAAAGCTCAGCCTTTACAGGGGAATTTTCAGCGTATCTACTCGATCAAGTTCTGGGGAGATCCGTTAGATAGGACCCCTTCGGACCGACCCGGTTGTCTTCGGATGAAGCATTTGTCCCTTATGGGTTGCACTCTCACCAGGATGGCAAAGCATTGATACTCTTAGCCTCTTCGGACAGATAGTTGTATTCGAACTGGGCCTCAGGCCCAGTGTATGGCGTTGGGCCTTCTCACCCACATATATATATATATATATATATATATATTTTTTTTTTAGCACCTAAGCTACAATGCACACACAAAGATAGTTGTGCATGCTTAATAGCCAAAAAATTTGGCTTTCCCTCCACTGATGCAGGAACATTTTGTTATATTTGGTTGGTAAATTTAGCATTTTAGCAATTTGTCTTCACCAATACTAATGCTCTTAGAGCATCAACATTGGTGAAGCTATAATTTAACTATTTGGCACCACAAAAAACTATTTTATCTATTTTACCTTTTCACTTTATAAAACATTCAACATCAATGGTTTTATTTTTCTTTCAACATAATAAAATAATATATTCATTACAATAAAGATAAAAAGAAAGAAAAGAAATCAGTAAAATAATTAAAGTAGTGTGAAGGCAGGAATAAAATAAAAAAAAAATTTACCTTTGAGCTACAGTGTATAGCCAAAGATAACTGTGCACTATAGCAAAGAAGCGAAAAATTTTGGTTATAGCTTTACGAATGGAGCCTTACTTTTGCATTTGGTGGTGCTAAAAATAGCACTATAGCTTTTTAGCACTATAGCTTTTTAGCACCACCAATACTAATGTTCAGAGAGAGAGAGAGAGAGAGAATTGGGATAATGCCACTCAACACTGTTAATTTAAGAATTGTAATTCAAACACTTCTAAATAAATACATCTACCAAATATGTATTTTTTTTAGGCCTCACAACTTTTAGCATTTAAATACTAAAATAATAAAAATCATTGTTTTTTTTTTTTTTTTTTTTGATAATTACATGAAATATTCATTAAACTGAAAACAGAAGTACAACTAAGAGAGCATACAACAACTGGGAGGAAAAACAATAACAAACTACACCCCACTCTCCCCAATGGACTCGAGAGCCCAACACTTAACTTGTGTTTGCATATTAAAGTTTTTAGTTTTCTTTCCTTGGGCACCAACAACCCTTTTTAAAAGCCCCCTTTACGGGCATAAAGGGGAATTGGTGAGCTCATTAAAAGGAGAGGGATTATTTGTGGGAAACGGGCTGGGTGAAAATTGGGCCTCAGATGCAAACAGTGAAGAGCCCAAAAGCGAGGCCTTGACAATTACATTCATACCTTTCACAGAAGACCCTTGGGAATCACGGGAGTGCACAGTTGAGGCTCAAGGTGTTGTTGGAGCTTATGTGATTTGATAGAGCTATTGAGTGTGCATGCTCTGGACCCAACCACGCCTGACTAGCAACCACCAGAATCTGAACACCGGTGACTTCCTTCAATCTTTCCTCCTCTGACCCACTCCAGCTAGCAACTCTACAATTCTCAAAAACCTCCATGAAACCATTGCTTTTCCTAGTCCAGCCCCCAAAATACCTGAGGCAAACGGTCTCACCAAGACCCAGAACACCACAAATAAAACAAAAGAGAAGAAGCCGCTCCATTTGAAACCTAGACTTGAACCTAACCTAGAAAGCCATTATTCCTATATCTACAAGCGTTTGATCAGAACCCATCATCCAAGCAGTTCTTTGAGAGAGCTTGAAGGTTCGTGCGCACACCTCGTGAAGTCCAATCACGTGGTTGAGAAGGAGAAAACTTCAAACACTTCTGTAAAGAGTTGTAGATGCTTAAAACCCCCCGTGAAAGTTTGATCCAAGTTGCTAATGGAGTTAAATCAAACTTTAAAAGCTAATGAGACTAAGTGTTAAATAACATTATTATTAGCAACGAGATGTGTATACCATGTTGTGTATGCTGGAGTGAATGCGGAAGAGGAAGCATAGAATAGGAACACTGTGAATACGAGGGTTACGTGGTTCAGCCTTGACGGCCTACATCCACGGAGGAATCCCTTAAGGGCTACATCTTTATTATATGAGAGTGTAGTACAATAACCTGTGTTACAATGAACCATAACATGAGTATATATAGGCGACTAAACCCTAACTACTAGTACAAGTAGGACTGGGCTTGGGCCTATTACATTGGGCTAATATATGTCTAATATATATCTCTAACACCCTCCCTCAAACTCAAGGTGGAAGCTTGATAAAGGCTTGAGGTTGGATAAGCATGAGAAGATCACTTGAAGGTGCCTTGAAGAATGCCTTTGAAGAAACCACAATAAAGAATGTGCCAATTGACCAATTTCGGAGTTTCAAATGAAGAAACGGAGTCCAAAATTGGAATCTACGCGAAAAACTGAGCAAGATAGGCCATGTCGGAAACTTTTGACTTTTGGTCAACGGTCAACGCAAAAAGTCAAAGTCAACAGATCAGGGTCAAAGTCAACGGCTACATGGACCGGGTCGGTTCCGGGTTTTCCGGGTCGGGTCACCGATCGGGCTGCAGAGACGCTGACTCATCCTGATGACGTGGTGCTGACGTGAACTAGGGCTTACGTGTCATGCTGACGTGGAGTGATGACGTCATACCGTGACGTCAGATGACATCAGCAGGACTGCTTCGGCGCGTGGAAGGCGCATGTCAGCGTATACCGGCGTGTGGTGGCGAGATAGAAACCCTGGCGGCGCGTGTTACTTTAGATGAGGACCGGAATTTCAGGTTTCGTAGATCGGCGGACGAGGAGGCCGTAGGGGCGGCGCGTGTACCAAGAAGACGATCTGAAATTCAGGAATCTGACGCGGCGCGTGGGAGAGTTTCGGAGCTGTTGGCGGCGCGTGTAGATTCTTTTGGTGGCTGAATTCCTGGTTTTTGGTCGCGGGAGGTCGTGGATCACGTCTGTGGTGTTGGTTTCACCAGGCGAGGCTTGGATTTGCACGGATCTGAGAAGTTGAGTCACGGCTTTGCTTGAGTTTGTAGATCTTGAACACGGCACTGAGCCACCGTGGCTGCAAGATGCCATGGAGTCTAGATTCAGCAGAGAAGCATGTGTGACTTCTGATGGTGATGTGCACATTAAAATCTTCTTTGCTTGTTAGAGATTTTGTTTGATGCCAAGAACGGAGTTTGGCTTTGATACCATGTTAAATAACATTATTATTAGCAACGAGATGTGTATACCATGTTATGTATGCTAGAGTGGATGCGGAAGAGGAAGCACAGAATAGGAACACTGTGAACACGAGGGTTACGTGGTTCAGCCTTGACGGCCTACATCCACGGAGGAATCCCTTAAGGGCTACATCTTTATTATATGAGAGTGTAGTACAATAACCTGTGTTACAATGAACCATAACATGAGTATATATAGGCGACTAAACCCTAGACTACTAGTACAAGTAGGACTGGGCTTGGGCCTATTACATTGGGCTAATATATGTCTAATATATATCTTTAACACTAAGAAAAACCGTATAGGAAGAGGGAGAGAAGACTTGTACTAGGCAAGAGGGAAAAGCTCCTACTGAGGGAGAGAGAGAAACTTGTAGGGAATTCAACCCAAAATCCCAACCTTTGAGAAACAAAAAAAAAAAAAGAGAAAACACACGCCAAAGAAAACAATCACACGCACAAGACAATATTTACGTGGTTCGGCAATTTACCTACGTCCACGGAGTTGCAGGGATTTCACTATTATCAAGAAAAATACAAAAGTGCGGCAGTTACCATGGACTAAGTCTCAGTAAATCTCCTATTAAAAACCACGCAACATTATTCGGGTTGGGTCGGATCGAGTTGTTAACTGAATCAAACATAAATTAGGCTCTACAAAACTCAACAAATTCTCCCTCCTACAAGCCGTAGGAGAGAGAAAGAGAAAATTTTACAATAAAAATCATTGTTTGAATCCTGATACCAAAAAGGCCTTAATACTTTTTGACGTACTTGCATTTGCACATCTACACTGTGACTATTTCTGTAATTTTTTTACGAGATGACATATATTCTTTAATAAAACTGATCAGAGTGCTTATCAAAAAAAAAAAAAAAAACTGATCAGAGTGGATATTTGATCCCTTATAAAAATGTGGCGCAGGGAGTTCGTTTAACTTTTTTTTTTTTTTTTAAGTAAAAGGTTAGTAGATTGTTTTGTATTTTGTAGTTTTCATTTTTAAAAGAGTATAAGTGGATTGATGAGTGGTGGCTGTTTAATTATTTGGTCACGCTATTGGCCAATTCCGACTCGATCTTTAATTCCTTGCCAACTTTTATGTCTATAGGTATATTTAACACGTCAACTAGATAGTTTCTTTTTTTTAGAAAACATCAACTACATAGTTGGATGTGTAGCAAGAAGCTTTTTTGTTTTATTAGTTACGAATAGCCTGTTGTAATGATGTTTTATAGTTCACGACAAACGTATTGGGTTATGAAATTCATCATGAACTGCATGTGCTCTAATTTTATTTTAGGCTAAATCATGAAAAATGTTAACGGATACTTTTAGGATAATGATTAATAATCTATTTAAAAATAGTTTTTATAAGAAAAGAAAAGAAAAGTAATTAATATGTTGACAATTTTTTTTTAATTTTTATATAAAAGTGGTATCAAAATTTTCTTAAAATAGATTATTAACAATACCAAACCCAAAGATTATATCAATTACAATTACTCCTAGTCTTTGGCTTTTTCAAGCTGGCAGCAAGGAGTTACTTAAAAAAATGAAATTTTGAAACCTTGAGATACTTGCAAAAGGTCCGAACATACATCTTTTAATACACATTTTACTATAACTTGTTTGGGTGTTAATACAAAAAGTTTAGGATCCGTATATAAGTGATGTAATCTAATTATCAATTGACACCAAACAACTGATAAATTGTGTGACAAATGGTGTGTCTAAAAAAAAAAACTTGGGATACTTGCCCTTCTTCTATGCCATTAGCTCATTCATTTCTCCCTTTCTCTCTTCTATTTTGCTTCCTCCTTTCTTAATGTGTTAGGCTTATATTGGTCCTTCCTTAGGCTAGTGCTAGAACATGGGTCCAACTGATTTGGATGGCCCAAAAGGCTTTCTTGAGTGGAGCTTTTACTTTTTCTATGGTTAAATAATTTTGGGCTTTTACAGACAGAAGCCATGTGCTTCCAAACTTGATCCATGTAGTAAGAAGGTTTAGGTATTTAACATTTAGCAACTTAAAAAACAATTTTATCTATTTTAACAACACACTTTACAATACACTACATCAAAATTTCTATTTTTCACATTACCTAAAAACTATTTATTTATTTTTATTCATTTCTCTCTCTCTCTCTCTCTCTCTCTCTCTCTATTCATTTCTCTCTTTCTTCTTGTCTTTTCTCTGGACTCTCTTCTTCTCTTTTTGTTTGAACCAAACCCACAGGTCCACAACCCCAAACCCACAGCCCCTCCTCCACAAACCCACAACCAACTACCACCATGCTTTGGCCATCCTCCCACAAACCCACACTCACCACCCCCACAACCAACCACCACCACGCTTTGGCCATCCTCCACAAACCCACAACCCCACACTCACCACCTCCACAAACCCACACTCCGGCCATCCTTTCTTGGCAGCTCTTGCTCTGGCCATCCTCTATTTAGCTTCATTTCTTTTGATTTTGTTTAGACCCAAACTTCATTTCTTTAATTTTTCTCAGACCCAAACCTAAAATCTCAAAGTTTTTTCTCTTGGGATGAAAGAAGAAAGTGAAAGAAAGCCAAAGGCCGGTGAAAGAAGAAAAGTGAAAGAACAAAAGAGAGAATAAAGTGAGATCGGTGAGAGAAAAAGAGAGAAGAAATGAGAGAGAATAGTGAGAGAGAAGAATTAAAAAATGTTTTTTATGTTTACCTTCATGCTACATTGAGCTGTTATTGATAACAGCTCATTGTAGCATGAAGGTAAAATATAGCTGAATATTTTAGTATAGCAATTTTGTTGTAGAGCATTTTTTGTATGGTTGAGATGTTAAAATAACTTTTGAGTTATTTTAGCATGTTTATTGTGAGTGCTCTTAGCTCATTCATTTTTTCCTTCTCTCTTCTGTTTTGCTTTCTCCTCTCTTAGGCCCCGTTCGTTTGGAGTGAAAATAGGGAGAGTAGAAAATAAAGAAAGAAAAATAGGGTGGAAAATGCTGTTTTCCACTGTTCGTTTGGGGAAGGAAAAGAGAAAGGATGGAAAACTAGAGAAAAAGTTTTCTCTCCGGGCCCACATTTTTTTTCCTCCCAAATTGGGGAGAAAAGTGCTAGTGTAGCACTTTTCCACAAATGCCCTTCCCAGGTTCTCTTCTCTCTTTTTTTTTTTTTTTTTTTTCAACTTGACGTTCTGTGTGTTTTTTTTTTTCCTTTTTTTTTCCAACGTGGCATGCTCTTATGTTTTTTTTCCTTTTTTTTTTCAACATGACGTGCTTTTTTTTTTTTTTTCAACGTGACATTCTCCTCTTTTTCTTTTTCTTTTTTTCAATGAGACTTGATCTATTGTCCCCATTATATTCCTCATTAATCTTCTTTTTTTTTTCTTGTTGATTTTTTGGTTTTTTTTTTTTTTCCGTATGACATTAATTTTTACATTATAATAATAAAAATAATAATATAAATTTATATATATGATGTGGTAAATTTTATATTATTTAATGGGTACAAATAAATTTATTTCTTACATAATATGTAACAATGGTATAATAGTCAATTTATATAAATTACATTTTTCATCCTTCCTTTTTTATCTCCAACCAAACAAAAGAGTTTTTCACCCTCTCACTTTTCCACCCCTTCAACCGAACACATAAGAGGAAAAACTAAATAAATATTTTTCATCCTCCCACAATTTTCTATTCTCCCACTTTTTCACTCCTCCAACAGAATGGACCCTTAATGTGTTAGGCTATATTGGTCCTTCCTTAGGCTAGTGCTAGAACATGGGTCCAGCTGATTTGGATGGCTCAAAGGGCTTTCTTGAGTGGAGCTTTAACTTCGTTTTGTAGTCAAATAATCTTGGGCTTTAACAGACAGAAGCCATGTGATTCCAAACTTGATCCATGTAGTAAGAAGGTTTAGGCTTTTAGACCCAATTTGTGGGGCAAGAGTTGATGGGCTTGTAAGCCCATATCGTGTAGTATAAGCTTTTCATACCAATAATGCTCATGGGCATCAAGCCCAATTCATATGATGAGGAAGTTTGGGTTTTTGGGCCCAAACCGTGAAGCAATAATGGACGGGCTCTCAAGCCCATTCCGTGTAATAATGAGCTCGAGTCTAATTCTTTAGGAATGTGAAGGTTGTCGGGCAAAAGCCAACCCATGTAGGCCCTTAAAAAAATCATTTTTGGGTTCTTCCCCTGGCCTTGAATAAACTGGGCCCATTTTAATTTCCTTTTGTTGACTTGGCATAATTTTCCCATTGAGGCCATGCGTGTGGCACATTTAAATTAAAAAAAAGACCTTGAACAAGTTACAAAGCCTACAATTAGATTGACACCTCAGATTACTGAGTTGTTAATTATGAGTTTTTTCTTTAATTAGTCCATAGGGATATATTAGTCCCTATGGACCAAAAAAAAAAAAAAGTCCATAGGGATATATTGTAGGGTTTGTATATTCAGGTGATATGCTTCTAAAAAATTGATGGACCATCTTCTTGCATCAATGATGCAAAAGGGTGGGGACTCAACGATACGTCCGGTTAGCGTAAAGTATTACAGAATGATAATATTGTCGTCTATCATTTTTTGTTTTGTTATTGTTGTCTATCATATTGATAAGCTTAACATGTATTTCATACACCTGTAATCTATCTAATATATAAATCATACCCTCGTGAATCGTAATCCTGGAAAATAAAATGATTAAACATGTCATTTTCCTCCTACTTATAGTGCATCAAATCCGCTATAGATTTGGTGTATATTTCATAAACATCAATTAGTATTAGTTATGAATCTCTTTCGTTGAATAATTATCAAATTATACCGGGTCTTTAATGGGGCACACGATTAACACGACACTGCAAACTTCCATTTGTTATTGTTAGGTCATCCATGATGGCTTTGAGAGATGTGAACTCGCGTGAAGTGTTATAAATAATAATAATAATGGCTTTCTTGTTCTTGTAGAATAAGTAAATAAAATACAGTATATAATTAAGTTTCAATTTCTAGTAGCCAAGGTCAAAAATAAAAGCGGCCACCCAAAAAAAAAAAAAAAAGTCAAAAATAAATGCACTCTTGGTCCTTAAACTGTAGCTAATAACTGATTTTAGCCTTTGAAATTTAAAGTGATTGTTTTTAGTTCCTTAAATGACTATTATATGTAGAACTAAAAAAGTGGTCACTTTAATTAAATTGAATGAATGTTTTTTGTGGTTTGTACAAGACTTATGTGAAGGTGTGTAACAACGAGTTTAATTGAAATTTAAAGCAATTGCATTAGTCCTTAAATGATTGTTATATGTTGAGAACTAAAAGTAGTCACTTTAATTAATTTGAATGAATGTTTTTTGTGGTTTGTACAAGACTTATATGAAGGCGTGTAACAATGAGTTTAATGTGGTATAAGATTATGAAAGAACTCTACAACTTAGACGTTGAATTAATAAGCTTGTTACCAAGAAAATACAAATTTCCTTTATCGGACCGTAACACATATAAGAAAAAAGGCTTGAACAAAATTTAGTTCCAAAACTGGTTGTAACCTAAGGTTATAACCTTACTCAATAAAATAAATATTACTACATATTTTGAAAATCTGTTGAATTGCATGTTCTTTATACTTTTAATACACATGTCAAATTTTATGTCAATCAGATATTATATAGTATATGATATATAAGCTTATATTTTATACATAATTTTAAACTACAAAAACTTGCAATTTAAACAATTTATTGATGACATAGCTATTAATCTTTAATTTTTTAGAAATTTTGCAAGCATGAAAAATATAAGAAGAAGATGTAATCCAATAGTAGATTTGTCAAAATTCACTTTCAATAAAAAGATATTGACTAAAATTGTAGTCTTAAGCTATAACCAATTTAAGGTTACAACAAATATTGTAACTAAACTTTGTTCAAAAGGCTTTATAATGATACTAAAAAAAAAAAAATGATTGATATATCATGCCAAATTTTAAGGGTCTTCAGCACAAGCTTTATCAAAGCCCAATAGAGAACCTCAAACAACCAATCTTAAGAATATCAAAGAGAAGATATTCTTTCAGAAATTGATTTCGTAAGTTTTCTTTGTTGTTGTAAAGATAATAGAGAATTAGAGATGCCTGAACTTGATAGATGCGAGTTGGAACTTGGAAAGACCTTATTGGCGTCAGGTAATATGAAGCACTAAATAAATAAATAAATTAAAACGACAAAAAAAAAAGGCTTTATTGTCCATGAATTTTTTAATATTATAATCTCGTCCCTGAAGTTTATTTTATTAGTTTGGAGTTGGTAACTTGGTCTCATAATTTTTTTCCCTTTTATTGTATTGAAATGGTTTTCCATGGAAATTTTGAGGCATTTTTAGTAACGTTGTTCTAATAACGTAATTTAAGCATTATGGAATTACGTGTAGGTAAAAAAATGTTGTAGAAATATAAGTTGTGTTGTTTAAACAACGAAAACTATTGTTTAAACAATACAACCAAATGCCCTTGCTAATTTGCCACTAAGTTGTGTTTAGGCTTGAGAATTTTTGTTAGATTGCGACCCAACGGTGATTGCAATGTTAATTATGACTCTTGACTTAACTGACAAAGATGTCCAATAAAATAGGAACACTTATTTTGAGCCAAAAGAAAATGACAATTTTCGGAATTAATAATTAATCAGAACGAAAAAACTACATCATCTGCACAATGAGATTAGGCATGGGGATGCTAAGATCCCGAAAACATTGACAATAACATATAAATTAAGCTGTCACAGAAGTCTCCACTGCAATCTTGCCTGAATAAGCAACTTCTGATTTTATGTCAGCTTCCAAGAGTTCTGGTATTGCTTCCCTAATGTTGTGAATGCTTTCTAATGCATAATCGGCACCTTTAACTCTCTGAGAAGTGCCAACCTGCATTTTGGAGTAGGCACAGTAGGATACACGTTAATGTTGTGAGATTTTATTGTGTACCAAGACTTTCACTTTCTCATGAAGCATATTTATAGTACAAAATTTCCAATGACTTACCAAGACAGTGTGAAGGCCCAAACATTTTCCAGCTTGTATGTTGCGGACACTATCCTCAAAGAACAACTGAAAGAGCAAGAATATAGATGATAAAAGATACGTTAGTAAAACTTTAACACACAGAAAATTAAAGGATGATACTAAAATTCTAAAAGAAGATGATAATCTTACAGTTCTCTGGGGGTTTATATTGGCTATTTTGAGAGCCCGTTCTATGGCGTCTACTGATGGTTTGCACACAATGGGTGTCTTTGGTAATGCCAAACTGGGGTTTGGCTGAGCAAAATGCCCAATGATGTCAAATATTTTAGAGCTACTAATAGCATTGGTATTGGTAGAAGTAGTAGTAGTGCCTAGTCCCACAAACTCAATGTCATCTTCATCATCAGAAACAGTGCTCTTGTGAATGGGATTAAGGGTCTCAAAGCAGATAATCCCTTCAAAACAGTCTTCTAATCCAAGCTTGTTAAGTACTTTGACTGCATGAACCTTGTCTGCATTTGTGAAGATCTATTTGCAAAAAAGAAAAGAAAAAGAAAGATCATAAGAAATAAGAAGACGGTAACAACTCTGGCCTTTACTGGGCACTATGATACCATTTGGTAATAAATTACTTACAACTTTCCGGTAAGGCAGGCTCAGCAAAAGACTTCTCATAACTGGATCAGGTTTTAAATTCTCATAGGGTAATCTCCCATGAACAAAACTGTAAGAAACGAAAATGAACGGTCAATAAAAGTTCAATACCAATACAGCAAGAGGCGTACAGGATACAAAAAGGAGTAAAAAAATTCCTACCCATGGTATTCATCATAGTCAAAGTCATAGCCAATTGCCTGCAAGAAAGAATCCCACAAGACATAATTTATCACTTTTTCATTTCACCAGACAAAAAAATTGACAAGGAAAGCCACGAAAGGTCAAAGGTTCCCAACAAATTAAAAAGAGAAAAAATCAAAATCATACCCTAAGACCAGCCATTGTTGTTCCATAATTCCTGTATAATAGGTTACCCAAGTCAAAGATTTTGCTCTTGTCTATGCCAAGCTTTTCAACCATATAATCTACAGCAAAGGAATTATCCATAAACAGATTAGAAATGCAGAATTGAAAATATAAGAGAGAAATCTGAGGCATAAGTAGTTCATAACTACCAAATAGACTTACCTTCTATATTCTTGCTGCATGATGTTGCAATACCAGAACTAAGGGGATAAAGAGTATCATCCAAATCTGCAAGTTTAAACAAACAATTAGTTACAATCATTACCTGAGGAAATTCAGATTAGCACACAAAATGTTTTGAATAAGAAGGCCTACCAAACAGAAGGCAGTCATATTTTGGCCTCTGAGTCTGCCTGAATTCCATTTTGCTCAGCAACCCTTGAATAGAGAACACAAACGAGTGAACACTAAGCTCCAAGACAAATTAAATCCAGCAAAGTTTATATGCACATTCATTTTGAGTCTCAAACGACAAATTTTCATGGCTTCAAAATAATTGAGGCCCCTATTGACTCAGATTACCACCATAGGAAATTATAAAAAAGGGTATCTATTAAGGATAAGGCTTAGTTAAGTTTCTGGATGGACAATCCACCTCCACTTACTACAAATTGAATCAAAAACAGGTGGACCAGTTCACTTTACTGGGCAAAAACACCTTAGCAAGTAACTGAAAGCTCAAAAGTTTCCATTTTTATACACTTGCTGGCGATAACTATTACCTCCTCAGACAAAGACAAAGGCATAAAGGCATCATTAGAGATCTTTAAACGAAGTTCATGTGATTTAGCTAACCTTTTCCAGAGTGTGTTATAACTTTAAGCATCAAATACAACTCATTAGACACAAACTTCAGGCCGAACTAAAAAGGAATTATATTAAAATAGAAATGGATTATCACTTTAATCAACAAGAGCTTTTACGAAACATAGGTATCAATGAAAGGACCACAATATCACTTATTAAAGCTCAACATAATATAACCATTAAAACCATAACAAACATTGATTACACGAATCAAAACCGGGTTTATTGTGAACCAATTCAAAACTGTAGTTTAATTTGTAACAAAAATGAACCTTGGCTTATGATTTCAGCCATGACCCGACATTTAAAAAAGTCGAAAATGTTAGAATTGGAACAATAAAACAACAACAACAACAACAGAGACACCAAACCTTTAATCAAATGTACCCATGAAAACCGGAGAAAAAAGAAGAAAACACGTCCTAGATACCCATCCATTGCTAAAGGAATCAAAGAATGCAAAAGCCAAAACCAAATAACATAAGCAATACTCAAAACTCCAATGACCCAGAACACAAAAAATGAAAAAAACTGAAATGCTAGAGAACTAAAGACTATAGTGCAAGAATTGGACTTACCAAATTCGAAATGAGCAATTAAAGAAAAGAAGGAAAATTGGGTAATTACGAGAGAAACAGGGGAATTGCAAAGAGAATGTGAAAGATTGAAGAAGTGGGGGGAGGAAGAAGTGAAAGAAAGGTTGGCTTTAAATAGGCGTAAACCGTTGCCTCTATCTCTTGGCTCTATGGTTTGAAAACTAATTTAAAATTTTTGTTTTAGTAGTTGTAATAAACACGTTTCATTTACTCAGGGACAATTATTTAAAGATAGGGACTGCTTAGTGTTAGAAGGAACAAGGAAGGTACCCGGAAGGCCACGGAACGTTTCGACTTTCGAACGTTAAAAAAAGCCGTGTAGGATTCTACTTTTAATTGTTTCTTTTGTCCATAAAACTCCCATTTTTTGCTCAAAAATTCTAGTACTGGTCGGAATTTTTGCCACCATTATTTATGTATTGAATTATAAATAATAAATATTTATTACAGTTTACCACGTGGATAGTTGTAACAAAAATCGTAAGATTGCGTGGCTTACTAGAATGTACTACTGTTGCCAGCCACACCATCCTCCAAATTGTGAATTGTCACTAACTCATTGGTCCAGATTTTTCTATTCTGGATCTAGACTCGAAGCCTAAACAACAACTACTACTGGACCCGTGGTTCAGATTATTGATTCTGCTTCTAATTTTTCAGTATTCCGGAACTGACCCTGATGGGTAGGGTACATTTTGTGGCTCCTATAATTGGACATAAGCCAATACATAAGCAGGAAAAAAACGACAAAACCAATTTGACAAGGTCGAAGTCGAACAGATTATCTTTGAAATAAGCGGGAAGGAATAAAAGTATAAAACAAGGTACATGCCTAGTGCAGCACAGTTACCTAATCAGAGAAGCCAGCTCAAAAATATTAAATTAAAGTTAAATAAAAAGTCCACGAAACATTGTTCCAACTAATTTGGAAGGCTTTTTAGTAGAGTTGTAATGTGCCTTTATGTTAGAACCTCTTTCTATCTCTCTTGTGTGTGTTTGTGTTTGTTTCTCAAAAAAAAAAAAAAAAAAAACTAATTTGGAAGTCATTAAAGTTAAATAAAAGAAATGGTTAATTCATGACTTTGTAGATTGTAGAATTAGAGAACATAATTATTTAATGAGATTTTGAATATTGGATCAATAAGTTAAAGGGCACGACCAATATTTCAACGATTTGTGATTGGTGTACAGTAAAAATTGATGTATTATAATTATAAATCATTGTCTATGACATTAATAAATTGTGAAAAAAAATTATTGTATACCTAACATTGTTTATATTGGATAGAGAGTTCTCTGGAGACATTTTGGTGAAAGAGGTACAAATAACAAATTAAGAGTCTATAGACACAAAAGTTTGACAACCAAAAAAAAAAAAAAAAAACTCACCTATTAATATGACAAATTGTTTAATGGTAGGTAAAAAGATTGTGTCATTGATGAGATCAAATAATAATATGTGAAAGCTTATCAACTTAACAAGTGTGAAAAAAAATTGTCAATTTTTTTTTTGTGTGCAAAGCGTTAATTTTTTTTTTTTTTTTTTTTGTTGAATGTGTGCAAAGCATTAAGTTAATGGCTTCCAATTCCATTCCCAACCATCTAGACACTTCTTCTTCTCAAAAAAAAAAAAATCTAGACACTTCTGGACACGTCATTCAGATGGAGATCTAGTATGATATTTTGGTAATTTGAAGGACAAAAATCAGCATCAATGCCCCCAAGGAAGGAGAGTTGGCTTTAGTGGGGGGTTTGATTGAGGAAAGATACAAATGAGAATGATCGATTCGTGGGAGTTTACCAAACAAAACTGTTTCTAGACAACGAGTTTGGAAACATGTCAACATTTAATTTGCTTTTACAATATTTTGAGTCTCGATCAAGTTGATGCCTCATAAAGATCTTTGATCAAGCCAAAGAGTTGTTTAAAATCGTACTACTTAGGAGTTACTGAAGTTCCTACTCTTGTCTTCTTTATAAAAAAAAGATCCTAATCCTCAAATTTAAAAATCCATCTTTTGGTTTTATGAAACTTAATATGCTGCTATGCTAAGTACAAATACGAGGACTTCAAGGAAATAAAAAAAGGTACCAACATGAGTTTTCCTTTTTATGATGAAATAGATCTTTTGGTCTTATGAAACTCTATGCTAATCCAGTATCAATATGAGGTCTTTAGGGAAAAAAAAAGGGTAGCATTAGCAATATGAATATGCCTTTTTTGTGAGAGTGGTTTGTGCGCATTTGATATTACTATTGAAAGTAAAATTTCAATGGGAGAACTTTTACAATATAATCCGTTAACTAAAAAGAAGTATTAATTCCACAATATTTTCATAACAAATTATAGGTGGTAAGGTGTTATTGATTCTAATTTGAATTCACCACTAAAATTACTTTTTTGCCAATTCTGTAATAATCAATAATAACCTATCACTTATAATATTTGAAGTGGTTGATAAATTATCAAAAATTTTAAAACCTTTTAAAATTCTTTAACGAAATTGCCAAAAAAATTGGTAATTTCTACTTATAGAATTTCAAGGCTCTTAAAGCATTTTTCTAATTTCATACTATCAAACACATCCTTATACTAATGAAAAGGAAACACCATCCAAGTTCATAATTTTAAGGCAACTCGACTTCGAGAATCATCATTTACATGCACAAAAATCAATAAATATCTGTCAACGTGTGGTGTACACCAAGAGTGAGTATTTACAAGATTATATAATTCAATTATCACAAGTAAAGAGGAAAATTCAACCTTGATTTCTTCGTAAAGAAAACTAGACAGTATTGCTGAATTACAAAACTCTTCACGTACTGGAAAAGAAAATGATGGTTTTATTTTAGAAAGTTGATTTGAACTAATAATATTATACACATTAAAGGTCTAATTTTGTTGTGGATTACTTGTACCAATTAAATCAATAGGCGATGTAACATGCACAAATATTAATTTCAACTTGAAAAGATGTGTATGACCGTAGACAGTTGTCAATGCAAATTGTAAATGATATGTTCCTATTCAACTAACTTAGGTCATATCATGGTAAAATAAATAAATAAATAAATAAAATTAAAAAAAAAAAAAAACATATAAACAAGGTCATATCTTTATATAATATTTTTGCCATTGCTTCCATCAAGTACAACATATATATAATCCAAGACCACTGTTTCCTATGTTGTTATCTTTTATATAATGTGTGTGAATGTGGAGCGTCCATATGTATTTATGCATATGATACACAGGCACAGCACATATAATTTAAGCCACCAAGAAAGTGAAAAGGACTAACCTAATGCCGACCACGGTACAACTTGTTTTCTCTATAATTTAATGTGCTTGGATGAAATAATTGGATGCCTAAGATTACATATCAGCAAAACTACAAGAAAAGTAGATGAAAAAAAAGCTGAGAATTGAAAAGAAAATTGTTGGGGTTGGCTTTGTTTAGTCATTCTTTCACACTCACTAAATCTTATAATACAGGCAAGATGGTTACGTATTTGAAAAACACATGAAGAGTTGGGGGAGCTAACTCAGTCTGGGACTTCGAAGTTCGAACCCACCATATTTCTAACTATTTCTCTCAATTATTTCATAAATCTGGGCTGGCTATGATTATGACTGATTATTTTGTCATATAGTTTGAGCTACAATTATTATGCAAAATACTGTGATTATTATTGGACCTTGTAGATCAATTAGGTGGGTTTGGTTGACTGGGAAAGCTACAGCAACGGAGATTGTAAATAATGTGATCTGGCTAACAAGTCATTAGAACTTTTGAACCTGAGATAATGCCATATTACAGCAATAATTTATTCAGGTTGGTTTTAAATAATAGGGGTATGATTAGTATTTAAATTTGGCCATGGCACCGCTTAGCTTTAAAATTAGGTGCCCTTGGTTATTAAATTCCTGGGATTTTTGGTCCCTTGATTTTTTTTCCCCTTGTTTTGGAAGTTCGCCTATTTTTAGATTGCCGATTTAACAATAATAATTTTTAATCATCGCGTACACTTGACAAGATGGTTACTCCACATGTATAGGTACTTGTGGGGTGTAGAGGGGGCAAGAGCTGAGATTTAAGAGATTAGACTAAAGTAGATTTCTATCTAAAATAAAGAAAAATAAAACAATACTAATCTTTTAAGTACATTTTTTGTTTTTTATTTTGTTTTGTTTTGTTTTTTTTGGAGAAGCAATAATGTTAATCTTAATGCTACTAGCGGCATTATTGAGCTTCTAAATTTTGATATTTGAATATAATTTATTCTGATACTAGATACGCAAAGATTGGTACTATAAAACCAATAAAGCAATCCACAACCATCTGAATTTCAAGATTTTATCGTCCTTTTTTGTTGTTGTTAATATGCTTCAAAAAGTGAAATTATATTATAGATTCAGACATTAACTAAAAAAGTAGTAATAATAATAAGCTTATTGGAAACCAAATACTCATACTTGATTCAATTTTGAGTAGTTGTGACATTACTATTGCAATAGACAAAATAAGCTACAAGCATTTACCCAAGATTATTTTAAATTTTCATTCTTTGTCTGGCAACTAATTATAACTCGATATTAGGTAGTTTTGTTCATGAAGTTACTTTTTATAAGATAAGATGATTGAAATGTTTACAAACATTCTATGTATTTACGAAATCATTTGCTGTACGCCTGTAACTAATCCCAAAAAGTCAAAACTCCACAGCAAGCCATGGCGGCTCTAAAATTTTTTCTAGAGGATTAATAAAAAGATGAATCTTGTAGTCTATAAGATTTTTTTATTACAAATTTGTTCATAGTACCAGCAAGAAAATAAAATATAAAATATTAATTTATTTGACATAATATTTTATAATATAATGAACATATTAATTATTGTTGCAAAGATGAAATTTTGAAAATTATATATTATTTTTAAATATAATAAACATATTAATTATTGTTGTTAAGTGAACTTTAATTATTATTATTACTCAAAATTCTTTTATCTATTAGTTTGTCTATACTCTTTACAATTCTTTATTTAACAATCTAATTCAACTTTGACAACTATTGTTCTTTGTAATTGTATTAAGTCTTGATTATAAGCCAAATTATTACTTCTTTTTTTCCCTACTATTTCTATGGATCCCATGTGAGTTCATACATATTTTATTTAGTTTTTACATTTTTATCTAGAGTACTTTCAGCAAAAAATTAGGTATATTTTTATCTACAGTACTTTTCCCTATGAGATATATATATATATATATATATATTCCCATGTTGGGGGTACCCCCTGGGCTATGGCTAGCGTCACCTCTAACAGCAAGCCATATTATTTATAAGGAGAAATCAAATGACATCAGGAACTTAGATGCACTTTTACACTCTGCATGTAATTCACAATTCCTTTGTTCTTTGTGTTTGCAAATGCTATGGTATAAGAAAAACGATCAAGAGTCTTGTAACTCTAGTAGTACTTAATGGTGTATTTAGCAAAGATATCTTTTGGGGGGGGGGGGGGGGGGGAGCTATTGGGACCATGACCCCCTTGACTTTTCAAAAACCCTTCCTCCCTTTTGTTTTTTTTTGGTAAAAAAATTGAACATAAATTTCATTACTGGCCTCCCCTAGATTTTTAGTAAAAACATATAATGCATTTATATATTTGACTAATGCATTTTTTATTTCCTCTAATTATTCTTATGTCATACATAGCTCATTAAGTTAAAGTGTATCATTTACTAAAAAAAAAAGAAGAAGTTAAAGTGTATTAAATGTATACTATGGGGCCAAGGGATTAGGCGACCCCGGCCCACTGTGTACCAGGCCCAAGGCCCATGCCGAGGAGGAAGAAAACTTCCGAGGACTACGTGAAAAAGCTCGGATCACCCAGGATGACCGCCGAGGACAATTATGTCCTCGGCCAACCCCAAACCAGAGGAGGGAGAGTCAACACCCCATCAAAGGCAGCCTCCCAGAGCACCCCATGAGAAAGAACAGGTACCAATGTGCCAATCATGGGAGGACGATGGAAGAGCAAATCCAAGACAAACTGTCATCTCCACATTAAATGCCCGCTGCTGGCATTCTGACCGCATTAATGAGGAAATGACTCCTGAACACTGCAGTCTTGGTAGCTGCAACTCACAGAAGGAGGGAAAAACGGCTGATGGGACAAACACTCGAGTAGTGATCTGCCTGGTCGATAAATGTAGAGTTAGGATCAACTGAAAAGGGGTATATAATGTAAGAAGTCCTCCGGAAAGGCAGACAAGAGATGAGAGGCGGAAAATGTTGTAGCACTTGTATCATCTCTGTAACCTAGCACTGAAAAAGCAATAAGAACTCACAGCCCTTAAAAGGAAGGCTAAGGAGTAATATTTCATGCTTCAGCCTACATTCTTGTCGTTTAACCCATTCACTACCATGTTTAGTTGTTGCAATCCTTATTAGGGCCTAGTTTTTGAACTCACACTCTACAAATTCATTGTACCGGGCTAGTTAGGCTTGAGGTCACTTCATCTAAGGAAAAGTACTCAAACTCGGCCCCTACAATTGGCACCGTCTGTGGGGAAGAGCTTGTGTGTTAGCAAGTGCAACGGTTAAATACGGCAGGATCAAACTCCTATCAGCGGAGAAGGCCATTTTGGCGGCCTTGACTACTACCACACATGCGAAGTAGAGCAAGTCCCAAAAAACTGCTACCTCATGTTGTGGAAATACACTTAGGGCTGAGCCTTTTAAGGCACCTAGGCCATGTGTTTAAATGTAAACCTTAGTCATGTCTGCAGTTCTCGGACCAGATGCCAAGGGGAAATTAACACTCCATGACTACTACCACACATGCGAAGTAGAGCAAGTCCCAAAAAATGCTACCTCATGTTGTGGTAATGCACTCGGGGCTGAGCCTTTTAAGGCACTTGGGCCATGTGTTTAAATGCGAACCATAGTCATGTCTGCAGTCCTCGGACCAGATGCTAAGGGGAAGTTAACACTCTATAACTACTACCATACATGCGAAGTAGAGCAAGTCCCAAAAACTGCTACCTCATGTTGTGGTAATGCACTTGGGGCTGAGCCTTTTAAGGCACCTGGGCCATGTGTTTAAATGCGAACCTTAGTCATGTTTGCAGTCCTCGGACCAGATGTTAAGGGGAAGTTAACACTTCATGACTACTACCACACATGCTAAGTAGAGCAAGTCCCAAAAACTGCTACCTCATGTTGTGGTAATGCACTCGGAGCTAAGCCTTTTAAGGCACCTGGGCCATGTGTTTAAATGCGAACCTTAGTCATGTCTGCAGTCCTCGGACTAGATGCTAAGGGGAAGTTAACACTCCATGACTACTACCACACATGCGAAGTAAAGCAAGTCCTAAAAACTGCTACCTCATATTGTGGTAATGCACTCGGGGCTAAGCCTTTTAAGGCACCTGGGCCATGTGTTTAAATGCGAACCTTAGTCATGTATGCAATCCTCAGACCAGATGCTAAGGGGAAGTTAACACTCCATGATTACTACCACACATGCGAAGTAGAGCAAGTCCCAAAAACTGCTACCTCATGTTGTGGTAATGCACTCGGGGCTGAGCCTTTTAAGGCACTTGGGCCATGTGTTTAAATGCGAACCTTAGTCATGTCTGCAGTCCTCGGACTAGATGCTAAGGGGAAGTTAACACTCCATGACTACTACCACACATGGGAAGTAAAGTAAGTCCCAAAAACTGCTACCTCATATTGTGGTAATGCACTCGGGGCTGAGCCTTTTAAGGCACCGGAGCCATGTGTTTAAATGCGAACCTTAGTCATGTCTGCAGTTCTCGGACAGATGCTAAGGGGAAGTTAACACTCCATGACTACTACCACACATGCGAAGTAGAGCAAGTCCCAAAAACTGCTACCTCATGTTGTGGTAATACATTCGGGGCTGAGCCTTTTAAGGCACCTGGGCCATGTGTTTAAATGCGAACCTTAGTCATGTCTGTAGTCCTCGGACCAGATGCTAAGGGGAAGTTAACTCTCCATGACTACTACCACACATGTGAAGTAGAGCAAGTTCCAAAAACTGTTACCTCATGTTGTGGTAATACATTCGGGGCTGAGCCTTTTAAGGCACCTGGGCCATGTGTTTAAATGCGAACCTTAGTCATGTCTGCAGTCCTCAGACCAGATGTTAAGGGGAAGTTAATACTCCATGACTACTACCACACATGCGAAGTAAAGCAAGTCCCAAAAACTGCTACCTCATGTTGTGGTAGTGCACTCGGGGCTGAGCCTTTTAAGGCGCCCGGGAAAATTCCTAGACAGAACCAAGGTATTGCATGGTCCTCGGACTTAAACCTGTGGGGAAACTAAGCACTTAAGAAAAAACTAAGTCCTAAACAGAACCAAGGTATTACATGGTCTTCGAACTCAAACCTTTGGGGAAACTAGGCACTTTAGAAAAAACTAAGTCCTAGACAGAACCAAGGTATTGTATGGTCTTCGGACTCAAACCTGTGGGGAAACTAGGTACTTCAGAGAAAAAACTAAGTTCTAGACAGAACCAGGGTATTGCATGGTCCTCGGACTCAAACTTGTGGGGAAACTAGGTACTTCATAGAAAAAACTAAGTCCTAGACAGAACCAAGGTATTGCATGGTCCTCGGACTCAAACTTATAGGAAAATTAGGCACTTCAGAAAAAACTAAGTCCTAGACAGAACCAAGGTATTGCATAGTCCTCAGACTCAAACCTGTGGGGAAACTAGGCACTTCAGAGAAAACTAAGTCCTAGATAGAATTAAGGTATTGCATGGTCCTCGGACTTAAACCTGTGGGGAAACTAAGCACTTCAGAAAAAACTAAGTCCTAGATAGAACCAAGGTATTGCATGGTCCTTGGACTCAAATCTGTGGGGGAAACTAAGTACTTCAGAAAAAAAACTAAGTCCTAGATAGAATCAAGGTATTGCATGGTCCTCGGACTCAAACTTGTAGGGAAACTAGGCACTTCAGAAAAAACTATGTCCTAGACAGAACCAAGGTATTGCATGGTCCTCAGACTCAAACCTGTGGGGAAACTAGGCACTTCAGAGAAAACTAAGTCCTAGACAGAATTAAGGTATTGCATGGTCCTCGGACTCAAACCTGTGGGGAAACTAAGTACTTCAGAGAAAAAACTAAGTCCTAGACAGAACCAAGGTATTGCATGGTCCTCAGACTCAAACCTGTGGGGAAACTAAGTACTTCAGAGAAAAAACTAAGTCCTAGACAGAACTAAGGTATTGCGTGGTCTTCGAACTCAAACCTGTGGGAAAACTTGGTACTTCAGAGAAAAAACTAAATCCTAAATAGAACCAAGGTATTGCATGGTTCTCAGACTCAAACCTGTGGGAAAACTAGGTACTTCAGAGAAAAAACTAAGTCCTAGACAGAACCAAGGTATTGTATGGTCCTCGGACTCAAACCTATGGAAAAACTAGGCATTTCAGAAAAAACTAAGTTCTAGACAGAACCAAGGTATTGTATGGTCTTCGGACTCAAACCTGTGGGGAAACTAGGCACTTCAGAGAAAACTAAGTCCTAGACAGAACTAAGGTATTGTAAGGTCCTTGGACTCAAACCTGTGAGGAAACTAGGCACTTTAGAAAAAACTAAGTTCTAGACAAAACCAAGGTATTGCATGATCTTCGGACTCAAACCTATTGGGAAACTAGGCACTTCAGAAAAAACTAAGTCCTAGACAGAGCCAAGGTATTGCATGGTCCTCAGACTCAAATATGTTGGGAAACTAGGTACTTCAGACTAAACCCTTCAGAAAAGACAACTAAGTCTTAGAATGAACCTAGGTATTGCATGGTCTTCGGACTCAAACCTATGAGAAAGCGATCCTCGGATCAGGCACTTGTTTAAATCCAGCGTGCTCGACTAGTCGCACAGTCCACGGGGCAGAGCACCCGATTATTTTCCTGGTAATTCCTATATTGATTAACTTAGTTAAAAATAGCAACTAAGGGCTATTGTCGGCTTTGTCGAAGTTAGGGTAACAATTCTTCGTTACTACTATCTACATAAATTCTAAGTCCCATTGGAGGAAAAAAAAAAAAGGAAAAAAAAGAAAGAAAGATAACACACATTAAAGTATTATTACGGAGAAAATAAAAGATTCGTAAAATAAGAAGAACAACACTTTTTTTTATTAAATAAAAGAAAGATACACTATACAACAGATGACTTGTCTTAAAGCTAACTACAAAGGGAGAGGCCGAGAATGGCTTGTCTTAAAGCTAACTACAATAGGAGAGGCTGAGACAGGCTTGTCCTAAAGCTAATTACAGTAGGAGAGGCTAAGGCAGGTTTGTTTTAAAGCTAACTCTAAAAAGAGAAAGCTCATGGGAATGGAAGATCCGCAATCTCGTCCCAACATCAAACGAGCCCGTGGGGATGGTATTGGCGATGATAAAGAAGAAGAGGCGGAAGTGCCTGAAGGCCCCATCCTAAGATGTTCCCTTGATTCTCTTCCAGTTTCATGATAATTAGGCATTGGAAGAGGGCAACACTCGGGCGTCAACCGTTCAGCAATCTCGCAAACCTCCATCGAGGTCCTACCATCGACGCAAGACCCAAACTTTGTCACGCCGAAAGTCTGATGCGACCTGCACTTGCTTCGATTCTTGGCTGAAGGAGGAAGGCCTTCTTGCTTACTCGGTTAGAGGAAATGAACATCTTTGTCCTTTGCTTCCTTTGCCTCAACTGCCCCACTCTTATCTAGGGCCATCTCATTCCCTAAGCCTTGATCATGACCTTGGCAAAGTCCTTGAAAATGCCTAAGGTGTTGAAAGCTTGAAGTTTCTGCTGAGCATGGGGATTTGTAAATGAGAAAGAGCAATTCCCCCCAGAGGGCTTTATATAGAAGGCGAAGTCTAGTAAAAATTAATTTGTACGAGATTCGAGGGGAGAGATACAGCGAAGCAAATCTCGCCCAATTTCCAAAGAAATTCCCAACCATTGGATCCGCGCCACTTTACGAGGACATTAATAAGGGCGTGCCTCGTGCACCGAAACATCAAGAAAGTGCCTTGGGCAGGTGAAAAGACTTTGGCACTGATGGAGGACAAGACTTGAGAAGCCATGGTAAAGGCCCGAGGACATCAAAATCCTCATCTCCGCCCGAGGAGCCTGACAGCAGGATTTTGAGGGGCTATTGTGGGGCCAAGGGATTAGGCGACCCCAGCCCACTACGTACCAGGCCCAAGGCCCATGCCAAGGAGGAAGAAAACTTCCAAGGACGACGTGAAAAAGCCCGGATCACCTAGGATGACCACCGAGGACAATTATGTCATCGGCCAACCCCAAACCAGAGGAGGGAGAGTCAACACTCCATCAAAGGCAGCCTCCCAGAGCAACCCATGAGAAAGAACAGGTACCAATGTGCCAATCATGGGAGGACGGTGGAAGAGCAAATCCAAGACAAACTGTCATCTCCACATTAAATGCCCGCCGCTGGCATTCTGGCCGCATTAATGAGGAAATGACCTCTGAACACTGCAGCTTTGGTAGCTACAACTCACAGAAGGAGGGAGAAACGGCTGATGAGACAAACACTCGAGTAATGACTTGCCTGGTGAGCAAATGTAGAGCTAGGATCAACTGAAAAGGGGTATATAACCTAGCACTGAAAAAGCAATAAGAACTCCCAGCCCCTAAGAGGAAGGCTGAGGAGTAATATTTCATGCTTCAGCCTACATTCTTGTCGTTTAACTCATTCACTACCATGTTTAGTTGTTGCAATCCTTATTAGGGCCTAGTTCTTGAACCCACACTCTACAAATTCATTGTATCGGGCTAGCTGGGCTTGAGTCCACTTCATCTAAGGAAAAGTGCTCAAACTCAACCCCTACATATACCATACATAATTTAATTATGTTTTATTTTAATTAAATTGATTTATATATTTTTAGACATGTCAAGACTCCTTTTTTTTTTTCTTATAAAGATGTAAAGACTTATTTGATATAAATATTTTTATTTTTGTAAGAAAATATCATATGTTAAATCAAAATTACAAACATTCCATGTATAAGCAATAAATAAACATTATATATATATATATATATATATATGTTTGTGTGTGTGTGTGTGTGTTATTCTTTGGATTTAATTTAATTTTTTTATATTTAGCTTGACCCTCCATGAAAAAAATTTCTGACTCCACCACTATATCTATGCTAGGGTTTGAGAAGAGTTTGGATCTTATAAATCCAATTTAATTATGTGTTTATCCAACAAAATTAAGTGTATGTCTCTGTTTTATTTTAATAAATCAAAAAAATGCATTGGCATTCATGCCACCATTTTCTGATTTGACCTGTGCAACCCTATTAATGGTAAAACAAACAAGCATATTTGAGTTTTTAAAATATAAATGGAATAGATTTAGAATGGAATGAGGTCGTAACCCATGCAATGCACAAGAAATTTTAATAAAATATGGTTTTTTCTTATTTTTATTTTTGTTGTCTAAATGTGAAATTGGATAATTATGGATGCTAATTGCTAATTGAGCTACAAGGCTCTTAACAATTTATGATAATTATTATAGTTGGGAGTGAAGGCTTTGAACCCTAAATATCTTCATTCGATAGTTGGTCATCTTATTCAGGATACTCTAGTTTTTGTAAACTCTTTACAGAGCTTTAGTTTTTCTCATACCTATGGGCAAGGTAATTCTATCGCTGATGCCTTGGTAAAGAATGCTAGATTTGGTTCTTCATTAACTGATTGGATAGAGTCTATTCCTTCTGATATCTGTACTCTTGTTTCGGCTGACAAGCCTTTTTTTGATTAATAAAACCTATCTGAACGAATTCTCAAAAAAAGGAAGAAGTTATTAATGGACATTTATTATGATTATATTCTATCTCAGATTAAAAAAATAATTGTGTTTGTATATGAAACTATATATTCTACCATTTAAAGAGATAAGATCAACTAAAAGATATATATATATATATATATATATATATTAAATGTAATAGGATTTGGCACATGTCTGACATGTAAAATATTTTGAGGGATAAGATTTGATTTTTTTTTCCCCGGAAGTAATCCATTACCATTTCTATATAATAAAATAAAATAAAAAACAATTTATTTTTTATATATATATTGGTTGATAAAATCCACAAACCAACCTATTACCATCTCTATTCACACCGTAACTATCTTAAACCCTGACTAAAAAAAGTATTTTTTATTATTATTATATTTTTTTTGGTGAGGGGGGTTGGGTTTGGTATTTGTTCTTTTATATAATTATATAGATCTTATACATAAATTATGTGCTAATGTGAAACTTATGTAGCATTTATGTATTGCCAAGTTTCCTTTTTACGTAAAGTATGAAGATTAAACAAAGATCAATTAAACATTTTTAAAAAAATTACAGAAAAGGACAACCGCACTAATTTAATTCACTAATCATGGTTAAGAGAAGTATCATCATTAACAACTTTGAAAGTTGGGTTGGTAAACACAATATCAACAGGGCCGGCTCAACAACTTTGGGGGCCTTAGGTGAAAATTTTATGTGAGATTTTTTTTATATTTAAATATTAATCAAATAATATATATTGAATTTAACTATCAAAACACAATTTATAATTAAAAATGATATTTAACTAAAAATAAAATTTAAAGTATAGAATAATAGAACTTGGTTATTGCAGTTTTTCTAAAGCCATGAGCACTTTAAAGTCTAAACTTGCACAAATAAAAATTAATTTATTACATAATTCAATAAATTAGTATCACTATAATACAAATAAGTTGATATGATACACATCAAATTATTAATTGGTATGATCATTTATAATAAGTAATAAATTCAGAAAACGTGTTGTCCTATCTCCTAGACTGTGGGCTGTGCATGCAGCCTGTGCAGTGTGTAGTGTGCAAACTGTGCAGGCTGTGTTGAGGTTCAGTGCACAACTATCCAGTGCTGTGCAACAGCACAGTTTAGCCACTGGACATTTGTTTTTTCCTTTTTAATTTTATGCATTTTAGGATATAATGGGGTCTTTTTAATGCATTTTATTGACTAGTAAAAATACTTAAAAAAATTTTAATTAAAATATATAGATAAATATATTATATATTATTTTTTTTTTTACAAGTGGGGGCCTTCTTTTATTTTGGGGCCTTAGGCAATTGCATCAATTGCATCACCTATTGAGCCGGCCCTGAATATCAAATATATAGTAGGATCATTTGAGAAAGTGATGCAAACTCAATTCTTCTACAATCACACATATTTTGTCATAACTTGCTATTAAAGCAGTTCTTCGTGAATTGTGAACAATCACTTTCATATAAACCTACTAGTTTTCCTTATCACTCATAATTAATCACATTGGAATTATTATAAAATTGTGCACTAGGTTTTCTTATGCAAAGTACATGATATGAACATAGGGTTTCCACTCATCTAAACCATTCAATTCACTCCGTACCATTATTTATAGCCACTCAAAAACGTAATTAGTAACAATCAAAAACCCCACAAATGATTGGCAGTATCTCCATCGGTTTGCTTTCCAACAAGGAGGCCAATAATGCTTGGAATTATAGATTGGCTTTTACTCTCAAAAGCAACAATGGTTCTCTCTCTCTCTCTCTCCCCCCCACCACCCACCCCCCCCCCCCCCCCCCCCCCCCACCTCCAAAAAAAAAAAAAAAAAAAGGCAACAATGGTTTGTCCAGAATGATTTCCAGGTAGCGCACTTAACCCAATCATCAATCTTAGCCTAATAAAATGAACAATAATGCTAGTATCACACTCACAAACACACATATTTTGTCACAACTATCTTACGCAGTAGATTATGATTGACTGTTTGTTACTATTATATGTACCTATTATTTTTTATCTACCACTTGTAGTCTGTCACATAAGACAATTATGGCAAAATGTGTGTATTTGTGTATAGCATTATTGTAAAATGGAATCCCATCACAAATTACATATCAAATATGGAGTCAGCATCCAACAAATTTTAATGTCCTTATAGAGAATGCACCATAATACCACTGATTTTTTTTTTTTTTTTTGGGGGGGGGGGGGGGATGGGGGTGTTTAATAGTCTGTGGCATTGATGTTGATGAAGTGGAATTTATAATGATTAAGAAACTTTTTTTTTAATACCAGATTATGAAACCTTACATATATTGATACTTTGCTCAGCCCCTACAATATTAAGTTGATTCAGTATGGATCCCTCATTGTGTAACCTTAAATGATATAATAAATCTAAGGACATAACTTTTATTACAACTTGTTGAAATTATAGATTATGAGTGGGGGACAATCGCTTTTATATGTTCTCCACTTAAAAAAAAAAAAAAAAAAAAAAAAAAAAAAAAAAAAAAAACTTATGGTTGACCACTTCAATAAGTTCTAAAAAAAAAAATTTGTGAAAAAAGAAAGAAAATATCAATTGAAGATATGGGAATATGCTAGTACCACACACAAACACACATTTTGCCACAACTATCCTACATGGCAGATTGTGATTAATTATATCATTTTTGCATGGACCAATAATTTTTTCTCTACCCCTCATAGTTTGTTATGTAGGACAATTATGGCAAAATTTGTGTGTTTGTTTATACCATTATTGAAAAATGGAATCACATCACAAATTACTTATCAAATATGGAGTCAGCATCCAACAAATATTAATGTCCCTATAGAGAATGCACCATGACACCATTGATCCCTTGATTCTTTCTTTCTTTTTGGGGGGAGGGGGGGGGGGGGGTGGGGGGCGGTGTTAATAATCATTATTAACACAGGAGTTGACGGTAGAGAAACAAAAGTAGGATATAAAAATGTTCCAATTTGGTTAAACAAAAAGAAATTTGTTATACCCTTGATAATGGATGTTGATGAACTGCAAGCTACAATTATTATTAAACTTAAAAAAAAATTAAAATTATTTTCTTTTTTTTTGATAATATATTACAAAACCTTACATATATTGATACTTTGCTCAACTCCTAGAATATTATGTTAGTTAGGTAAAGTTCTCCCTTCCTCTTCGTATAACGATATAATAAATCTAGAGATATAACTTATATTTCAACTTGAGATTATGAATGGTGGACAATTGCTTTTACATGTTTCCGTTACTGTTTTTTAACTTAGAATCGACCAATTCAATAAATTGTGCAAAAAAAAAAAAAAAAAAATATATATATATATATATATATATAATAAAATAAAATTGTAAGCATGGGAATATGCTTGTATACCCTAAAAATTATTTCAGTCCAGAGTACAGTCCGCCTGCCTCTCATTGAAGAGGACAAAACCTACAAGTGGGAATTGTCTTTATGTGAGAGGAGGATAGAGTTGGGACTCCACCCAATGGACCTTAAAAAAGAAAAAGAAAAAGAATAAAAAGAGAGATTATTTGCAAAAGATTCATGCGGTTAGATTCAATGACCAAAGGACAACTATCTCCATGGCATCTATTAAGACATTTAAACTATAAAATAAAAAATAAAAAATAAAATCTAGAACTATAAATTTTTTTACAACTTCTTATTACAATTGAGACGTGGCAAAGTGTGATTGGTGAAAAAAAAATAGTAAATTCAAGTGTAAATAATGATTAACTACTCATAGTCTATTACGTTAAAATTGTAAAATAATTTGTGGTACTACAAAAAATCAACTCTCTCTGCCACGTCCCGTCCTGAAGAATATTTTCGGCCTCCCATGTTCAGTAAAATCTACCCATCATCAAATCATGAAATATATATGGGTAGGTTATATATTTAAATGCCGCCAGCTACAATTTGGGGTTGAGAGACTACAATTTGTTGTGTTCCGCCGAACAAAATTACAGCTTTAATCCACTTTAATCCAATAGAGCAATGCTAGAGCTTTAAGGGACACAACCGCACCCACACACTTTGCTTAAACATTAAAGACCCACTCTGGATGGTCCAAATCCGAGTGAGTGTATTTGCATTCATTCTCATCCAGTCGGTCATTCACCACTTGTTTTGTGAACTTAACGTGGGGTCAAAAAATACATGCGGCACACACTTGAATGCAAATTGGGAATGATATCAATCATATTTATGCGTACAGGTGTATAACACAAACCAAGGCCACATATAGGTAGCGTGATTCCAAAGTAAGGAAAGCCCCAAAGTGCGTAACTTTCGTCATCCATCGTTAATGACAAATGAAGTAACGTCAAAAAATTAGTCACCACGAAATCCATACTTTGAAAGGGAGTTTACCCCAGCATTCGTCAAAGAGTAAGTCACCATCCAATGTGCAATGTTGTAAACCGGTGTAAGTCACATCCACCAGAGTATAAGTCAATTCAAAGCCCAGTGTTTTGGAATATGTGTGTGTATATATATATATATATATAAATAGAATAGTATTTCAACCAACATCTAATGATTATTATGGTATTGATCTAATGATTATTATGGTATTGATTTTTTGTGTAAGCGAAATTAAATCTCCAAATCTCTTATTCAATAATAAGAGACTTTATTAATTGAGTTAACTGGAACCTACAAATGATTTTTTGCTTCCATTAGAAGATCTTTACAATTTGGTTCAGATACATGTTGCTAATGAAGGAATTTACCGTCAGCAAAATTTAATTTATACAACCATAAGTCTTATGAAGAGCTATGCAGGGACAACATCTTGTTCCAAAGGTGATGACCTGCCGTCCACTGTGCCACCCTCTGTGGTCTCTTTAGGCTCCTTATCTTCATCTTGGAACCCTTGCTTAAACCTATCATAATTTGTGGGCTCGCTTGACTTGAACGGGCGCTCCCCTAATATTCGAACCAGGTCTTCTTGATTAAGGACCTCCTTTTCAAGCAAAAGCTCTGCTACCTGCATTACATGCTCTTTGTGCTCCTCTATTAGCTGAATGGTGCGATCATAGGCCTTACCCACCCATTCTCTAACTTCCCCGTCGATAATTGCACCAGTCTTACTGCTGTAGGGCTTGGTCATCTCAAATGCGTCATCCCTTTGAGGAAAAGAAAGAAGACCTACCTTGTCACTGAAACCATAAACTGCAACTTGAGCATAGGTCATCTTGGTCACTTTCTCCAAGTCATTCTGGGCTCCAGTTGAGATCTTCCCCAACAAAACCTGATCCAAGAGAAATATCACAGTACCATAATTAAATGACTCAATGAGAATTTTATCAATCATGGCCAAACATAACCTAGTTTCTATACTTAAAGAAACGTGGGCCTATAAAGGCAGACCAGCATCAATACCTACTAACCACGGCCTTATATGTTGGCCATTGCCCAAAATTGCTTAAATATATGTATACTTAAAACATATATACCACAAATATCAACTGATGTGATAATTATAAACTTTATGATCTCCCTGTTTAAGTACCGTTCACATGGTATTCATGAAATGGATAATATATACATATCAGCTTTTACACTACAAGGAAACATCCAGGAAATTAGAAATTGCTGTTTCACCCCTTTCTTCAGCAAGGAATGATATGTTCCACAAAAGGTAATATTTCACATGAAGAAAGTGAGAAACAAAGTATTGACATTCCCTAATGTCTAGAGCTAAACCTCAAGAGTTGAGTCTTTTTTTATTGGGAATAGCATGCACCTGGTGGTTCATGAACCCACAACCTCATCCTCTACCTCGCTCTTACAAGTTCAATCTTAAGTATTATGTTCTATCCTTTTTGGAGGAAATTTTCCATTTAACACGATTTTTGAAACATTTCATTAATTAGCACGTTTTTGAAACTATTTTGTAAACTAGCATCTCGAGTCTTTGAGACTTAAGTTTGGTGACAAACTTGAGTCTTTGAGACTTGATTTCTAGTGCTGGCGTGAAACAATTTATCCACGTGGAACCCGAATTCTAAAGAAGTAAATCTGAGAAAGAAGAAGCAGATTCGACGAAGAAATCCGAGCGGATCCGACAAAGAAGAAGAAGAAGAAGAAGAAGAAGAACAGAGAACGGCAGATCTGAAGAAGAACAGAAGAAGAAGAGAATGGCAGAAATAACAGGAACTCGAGTCTTAGGCTTCGTTTATGAGTTCATAAGGGAATGGAATGTAATGATTATAAGGGAATGGAATGGAATGGAATGAATGTATTTAAGCAAGGGAAAAGAATGGAAAAGAATGAAATGGAATGAAATTAAGTAATCTTGATTGGATGTTTTAAAATTAAGGAATGAAAATGAATGGAATGTAAGTAATCTTGTTTGGGAGCAACATGGAGGGAATGGAATGAAATCATTTTATGACCATATTACTATTAGACCCATATTTTAAAATAAAGAGTTGAATATATAGAGGTGTTTTGGGAGTTTTAGTAAAAAAATCATTAAATTTAATTTCATTCCCTTCAATTCCTCCTAATTTCAAGAGGAATGAATATTTGAGATTTTAAGGAAATAGAGAGGAATGAGTGTTCCCTCTTACCCATTCCATTCTCTCCCACTTAAACTCCCAAAGAAGGGAATGGACTTTCCATTCCCTCCATTAAAACTCCCAAACAAGGGAAGAGAAAAATATTCTAAAATTATTCTTTTCATTCATTTCCTTTCCATTCCATTCCCTCCTCCCAAATGAGGCCTTAGAGACTCGAGTTTCAGAGCTTGAGATGCTAGTTTGCTAAATAGTTTTGCAAACTTGACAATTAACTAAAATGTTCCAAAAATAATACTAAATACCAAAAAAATCCATCCTTTTTGACTGGTAATGTAATTGTAAAATCACCATTTAAAGACCAAAATAGTGTCTGTTCACATTAACTACTTAAATATCCAAATGTTGTTGAGAGAATCAGGGGAGAGGGGAAGAAATAGAAATAGCTCTTCAATCAATTGTCATGGAACATTCATTACCTATATAAAAAAATAAAAACTTTTATGAAACTACTTTGTGCTAGTGGTCTCATCAACTTTCTACACGCAGACACAAACATATAAAGTTCTATGCTCTGTTTATTGCCAAGATGTCACTGGAAAAGATGAGGAAAATTAGAATCTCAAATAATTTCAGAACCTGAAGGTTCACATTCCTTACAGCTTCTAAGCAATGAAAATGATCATTATCTATCAATAAGTAAAAACCATAAGAACGAAAACACTATAACATTAGTGAAAGAGAAATGAAGTACATTATGTACAACCAATCACATGGTAGATGAATTATGCACAACATGGTTCAGACCCACACCTCATGGCTCACTATATTTGTCCATTGAAGAGTTGAAGCTAAACTGTATTTCAAAATCCCAATTAAGAGAAATTCTTTGAAAAAATGCATATAAGTACCTTGATAATAGATCAATACGTACCACTTTTAAGCAAGTCCCTAATAACTCATCCAGAAAAAATGCAGAAAGAAAGGAAAGAGGATCAGTAAAATCACCTGCTCAGAAGCTCGACCACCGAGGGTCATGCAAGTCATATCAAAGAGCTGCTCTTTGGTCATTAATAGATTTTCATTGGGAACATACTGAGCAAAACCCAGCGCTGCAGTACCACGGGGAACAATGGTAACTTTAAGCAAGGGTTCAGCATGTTCCAAGAACCATCCAGCAACAGCATGACCAGACTCATGGTAAGCAACAGTATGCCGTTCCAACTTGCTTATTACCTGCAGAAAGAAATGGGTAATGGTTTACATGTCTTCAAAAAAAATAGACTTAATAATGACTTCTTTGTTAAGAGTTTAGGTCCACCATCAAATTACTGATGCCATCAGCACACAGGAATTTATAACACACTGCAGGTCAATCGCCAAATCAACTGATGCATCAGCAGTTAACAGAATTATTCCATATGCCAAAATTCATGCAGCTATCTTTTAATATTTGGTTTTTAACCTCAAAAATGTAAATTTTTTCAACATTGAAAGTCTGAAAGACATGCTTACACAGAGACAAAAAAATCAACCAACCAAGTTAGTGGGCGATGGCAAATACTCCAGATCAGAAATAAGTAAAACATGAACCAACCAGGTTACTGTGGGGTGGCAACTACTCCAGTACTCCCATTCAGAACTATAGACCAGTATCAATAAAAAAACAATTTTTTTTTTCTCTGCTTAAATAGCAAAACTTTCAAGAAATGATGCCCTTTCACCCTTGACATCTAATTTTCATAACTTACAAATATCATATTTACAATTCAATTCTTTCTATAGTTTAGTGTTTGTAAAATGTACACAAAGCCACTGTCATTTATAGGCTATAGTTTGGTCACTGGAGGATCCTAACAAGCACATTTGAGAAAGATTTGAAACCAGAGCCTCCCAACAAGGCAAAAAAATGCAGCACCTGGGTAAGAGCTCACTAAAGTGGCTAAAGCTAGCCAGCGAGCTTTTACTCTTAGTGATTAATCTATCCCTTCCTTTCCTTATCTGTCAGTGGGCTTGAGGCTTAAAACACTGGGAGAACTCTTAGCTGTTGCCACAAAATTAGAGGCTGCAAATTGTTGCAAAACTCTAATGAACTAAACTAAAGAACACAAGAAAAAAAGAGTTCTGGTCTTCTTTCATTTAAGATTTTGTTTTCACTTTTGACGTCAAGCAATAAAATTCTTTAGAGACTTCAAATTCCCAGAAAGAAGTCTTTTTTCAGTACATTTAATAATGAGTTCTAGGTTAAAGGGCTTTTACAAGTCAAAGATTAAGGGCTTGATAAAGTAATATGTTCTGCAAAATACTTAACTTCTACCAAGCGATAGTTTAAGTGAGAAAATTTGGGAAGGTTTCTAACATATAAACTAATAATAAAATCAAATCAGTTTGAAATGTAGCTTTGGAGATTAGTCAAAAATATACACCCAGAGTCAACTGCTTTTTCCCAGAGTACGGCAGTCATACTGAGTATATGCATACAACATTAGTACAATGTTCTATATAAACAAGTACATGCATGAGATAGAGATTACCCTGTTCTTCTTTTCCAGACCACCTATAACCCTGTCTACAGCTGCCTCAAAATGTTCCATTGTAATCACTGCACTCTCATTCCTTGCAGCAATTAAAGCAGCTTCATTGCAAACATTAGCAATGTCTGCTCCAGCAAATCCAGGAGTAAGAGCAGCAAGCCTTTGAGAGTAGTATGATGGCTCATGATCCAGTTTCAGCTTCTTCAGATAAATTTGAAAAATCTGATTACGACCTTTGATGTCAGGTTTATCAATTGTAATTTGACGATCAAACCGACCAGGCCTCAACAAGGCTTTATCTAAAATGTCGGGCCTATTTGTACCAGCAAGTACAACAACTCCTGTAGTGGTTCCAAAACCATCCATCTCTACAAGTAATTGGTTGAGAGTACTTTCACGCTCATCATTTCCACCTGAGAAACCTCCACGCCCCCTAGCCCGACCAATTGCATCTATCTCATCAATAAATATTATACTAGGTGCACATTGTCTTGCCTCTTGAAATAAGCTTCTAACCCTTGATGGCCCAACACCAACGAACATTTCCATAAAATCTGACCCAGATATAGATAAAAAAGGGACAGCAGATTCACCTGCAGTTGCCTTTGCAAGAAGCGTCTTCCCAGTGCCTGGAGGGCCCACAAGAAGTGCACCTTTTGGAATTTTCGCTCCTAATTCCTCATACTTCTTTGGATTCTTGAGGAAATGAACAAACTCCATGATTTCCTGCTTTGCCTCATCACAGCCAGCTACATCTTTAAAATATACCTGGACACCATATGAGACATCAAAAGGGATGATCATGCTGATTAGCTCTCTTGAATTTCATTTGCTATAATTTTGAAAAACAAAATAAGATAAAAGCAATGTGATAACGCAAAGTGGAGCAACGGAACCCCAGAATAACCTTGTTTTTTGCGTTCTTATCCACTTTTGTAATATGAGCTTTTCCAATGTTGAATATTCCACGGCCACCTTTTCCACCAGAACCACCAACACCAAATCCACTTTGCATTCTTCGCCCCATGAACCAAAGGGATCCTAAAAGCAATACTGTTGGGGCAAACCTCATCAATTCTTGGTACCAATTCACTTGAGAAACATATGTTACAGGGACATAATCATGAGGGTCAATCCCTAATGCTTCTTGCGCTTCCTGCAGCTTCTCCTCAAAAGATTCAACACTTCCAATGTTAAAATAGAATTTATACTGGCTTGCATTTCCATTAGCAGGAGTACCATTGATAGGACTTTGGGCAACATCATCATTGGTATGATTTTTAACACGTGGTGAGCTCCTCACATATACTTTTGCAACTGATTTGTTTGTAACAACAATGCGATCCACCAGACCAGGTTCAAGTAGCTTGTTTTTGAATTCTTGGAAGCTAATCTGAGCAAAGACATCAATAAGCTATCAAAGAGTTATAAGAATAAAATATTACAAAAACCAAAAGACACATCAGAAACAATCAGAAATAATTTATCCGTATCTAAAGGGGAAATAGTGTCCGTTTGGAAACAACTTATCTAGGCTTTTTACTAAAAGTGTGCTAAAGTATACTTGTACTTAAAAGAAGTGAGGTTTTAAAAAGTTGTACATAAAAGCTAAAAGCTAAAAGTTGAGCTTATAAGCTCAAGCCAAACGGACGCTCAAGAATATTCAATACCACAAAGTTCTTTCTTCATTCAATAATAATATTACAACATTCAAGATCATCAGGTTAAAAGAGGTCATTCATTGCATGTCTACGTTAAATTTAAAAAGACTAAAGATTAATCAGTAATGTGCAGAAGTTGGACTCCAAATGAATATCAATGGAAAGTCAAACACCAAAATCATTAACATTCACATAGAGGTGCAATAATATTTTATCAGCAGCCAGAAGAAGGAAGCATGGAGCCATTGACCATAGTGCATAAAAGTAGAATGAAATATTAATTGTTGTTTACTATACATACCAACTATTTCAAATATCTGTTAGATTGGTATGTATGGTAAACCTGATGACAACAGACAACTACTGGTAGGTGACCTTAATTCACCAAAGGCAGTAACTTAACGCAACCTACACATCTACTAGAAACCAATAAACTCATTGCTGAAATAGTACTGAACGATCTGACCTGCTTTTGATCATGAGGACCGAATAAAACTGATGAAAAGATAAAGGCAATGAACAGTAATGGAGTGATTAAACTTTGAAACTGCTTCACCAAGTTCTCCTGGGAATTCCCATGATCACCACTATTTGAGTCCCCTAGAGAGGTACACAAAATATGAACATCATACGACCACAAATGACACTTTAGCATCAAAATTTTAAAATTATAAGGAAAAGAAAAAAAAGGATCAGAAGTGAATAGAGAACATGCTGCTGTAAACCAAACGAACATTGAAAATGCAGTTGTGCCTCAAACTAAGGACTAGAATGAGGCTGTACATCAAATTGTTGTTTTGGAATCATATTTAGCTACCAGTCCTATCACCAGCATCATCTATATGACATTAACACGGACTCCACAGTTCTAGTTCGCCACAACAAAATTTCAACAACAAAGTACACCTACCACCAGTATCATATAAAGGATGATTGAAGGAAAGTATTAGCAATACTTAAACAAAACCAACTGCCAGAAGCCTTGTAGCTCAACTGGCAGGTTTCAAATGGAGACGTCTGGGTTCCTATAATGCATGAGTATGGATACAGGTATTGGTACGATGAGGGTACGGGAATGGGATACAACATTTTTTGAAAAGCCTAGGATTTGATATGTCGGAGATACGGCAATTAATTAATATTTATTTTTAGGTATATTTAAATATTTTTGTACATAATTTATGTTTATTTTAATTTTTAAAATTAACAACAATAAAATGCTTGAAAATATATCTAAATTTAATTTAAAGGCAACACTAAACAACAAACAAGGACAATGACATTATAATATGTTGTCTCAAATACAATGACTGAGACTAAATATTGGCAAATTTATCAGACACTTTTTGGGTATTCATTTTTCCTACGAATTTCATGAAGAATAAATATATAAATTATATAACAGAATAACAGTAAACAAGTGTGCAATAGTATATCACAGTGGCTAACCAACAAACAATATTATATTATATCACTATATCAATATCTCACAAGCCCACAGACCACAATGATGCAATATATATCCTAATAAATTCCAAAGTCAGTAGGTAACGCAAGTCAAAACAAACAATATATAATAACATAACTAAGGCCTAAGGGCAATAAGGCTAAAAGCCCAGGCCACTGAGCAAGTGAGCAGCAAAACTGCCGTATCCGTGCATTATAGCTAAGTTCAAATCCCCCTCTCCCAACAATCAAATTATCAAAAATATTTTTTGATAAGTAAAGGTTAAATCAAATCATCAAAAATATTTAAAAAAACAAACTATGATCATTGTTAATTAAATCCCATCAACAATCACCTTTTGTCAAAAAATAGAGAGAGTGATAAATAAACTTCTTGGTATTATTAATGTGCAAAATTGCCATCACTAAGCACTCTTATACATAATAGTAAACACAGCTAAAACTAACTAAAAAAAGACTAACCAACTAGTTAACAAACTAACTAATTACAAAAAACACAAAAGCAAATGTGGAAAATATGTAGAGAAAATCTATCCTAAAAACTACAATCTCTAATCTAAAGATACAATTTCTGATACCTTTAACGAGTTGCGCGCGAAAAAATAAATATTAGTATTATAAACGCAAACTCCGAAAGAAAATTGACAATAGAATTTGATCCATTTTCAACACAATTTATCATATATTACACCAAAAAAAAAAAAAAAAATCATTAGACCTTACCTTTCGACTCGGATTTCTGCTCTTTCCCTTTTGGAACTTCCTTCCTGTCCTTCGGGTAGTAATTTTCATATTCTACATTCACAAATTATTCAAAATAAACAAATTAAATTTTTTTTTTCAAAAAAAAAAAAAAAAAAAAAAAAAAAAAAACTGATTGAAAACGCAGAAACGCTAATCATTGATTTACTTTTCTTCTTGGACGCTTCGCTAGAGAAAAATCGGCGAACCCTAGGGTTTGCAATGACGGAACTGAAATTCGATAAGTACGAATTCGAAACGAGTTGCTTCCCGGCTACGAAGGAAGTAACGAAGCCCCTCACAAGCCCTAATCCGCCATCGACGCGCGAAATGCACGCACTTCCCGAAGAGGACAAGTGCGATTCGTTCGGTAACAAACTCCTCTCAGTATAGTTACCAGAATTTACATTCTGCGCAGCCAAACAGAGTTTTTTTTTTTTAAATTTATTTTTAACCAAAAATCATAAATTTTTCACCTAGAAATAGCATATTTTCTTTATTCAAAAGATAGAGAGGGAGAGAAAGTTTACTCTTTGGAACGAGGAACGAGTGAAGCGAAAAAGAGAGCGTCCGATTCTTGAGAAAATCATTGTATCGATGATCGGTACATGAATTGGCTGACGCTTGTGTTGTGTAAATATTGTAATAGTACTTGAATGAGTATTAGACCCTGTTTGGTTGCCGAGAAAATTTCTAACTATGCTCCGGAAAATTGAAATATAAATGGAATGAGCTGCTATCTATCTGGGAGAGGGAGAGGGAGAGGTAGATGAGCTGGGGAGTGGGAAAAAGGGTCCTCTGTCTGTGAATAACCGAACCGTATTTAGAGACCGCCTTCGTTTTTTTTCTAAATTACTCGAATGCCCTTGGATAATGAATATGGATATGTCATTTGCGTAGGTCTGTTTAGCCATTATGCTGAATTTTAATACAAAGTAAGGAATCAGGATTTATAACAAAAAAAAAAATATATATTCTCAAGACAAGAAGAGCCCACTGAATGAAGTTTCTTTGACATGGGCTTTCAGGGGCCCTCTTGATTTCTCTGATTCGGCCCAATTTCAATTGGACCTTCTATGTAAGTATTTCAAACCTAAGCTACTAGAGAAGATGGAAGGTGAACCACATATTCTTAATTGACCTAATGTCAATAATAATAAGTTAAGAATCACGAGATCACCTCATGGTAAATTCTTTGTTTCTTTCACCCTTGGTCTCCTTCTACCATAAATATATCCCACTCTCACTTCTCATTAACATGGTTCTTAGAACCGGACCGGACTGGGAGGTCGGACCGTGAGAACCGGGAACCGTAATGAAAACCAGTTTTTAAGCCTAAAGAACCGGATTTTTTGTTAATTCCGTAAACCGCTAAAACTGGGGTTGGATCGCACGAACCGGTGAGAACCGTGCAGTCCAACCCCTTAGCAATTTTTTTTTTTTTTTTTTTTATAAAAACAACTTAATACAATTTTATTCTACTTAATTAAATTATCCATCTCTTACAAGGAATAAAAAAAAAATTATAATTAAAATCCTTCAAAGATATTCAACTTTACTTCAAAAATTAATCATAAATTTTAATGTTTTCATGGTTATTATTTTATTTTGTTAACTTTCTTATTTAATTATTAAATATATGCTTGAAAATCATTAAAATTTCCCTTACATATATAGATATATTAGTCAATTTTGCTAGTTTTATAAATTTAATATCTATATTTAGGCTTTAATTAATTATTAAATTAATTATGACGTCATCACAGTTCGACCCCAGTTCGACCTCAAAAACCTTAAACCACTTCCTTTTATGGTTCAATGAACGGTCCGGGTCTGAAAACCTTGCTCATTAATTTGCACCATTTCCTTTCTTCTTTTCCCTCTCTTTTCATTAATATACTATCTCATAGTCTCTCTCTGAACTCATCATTACCAACACAAGTTCTTTTTTTTTTGGTAGAACCAACACAACCTCTTTGCTACTTTACTTTGATTTCCCATCTTTTTATTTTCTTGTACTTCATTGAAAATTTAATCACAGAAGTTCCTTTTTCGAAAAACAATTCTATCTCACATCACTTAAAAAAAAAGGAGTAAAGATTCATATTTTCAAGCTCATCTTCAAGGTTACTACCAAAAAAAAAAAAAAAAAAAATAGATAATGTTCTAGAAAATATTTATGGGAAAGTGACTCATTTTCCAAAATGTGTTAATGTTAAAACAAACAAAGAGTAATAAGAAATCGTTTAGAATGGCAAATGGAATGAAATTTAATGAATTTTTATAGAATATTCCTTCTATTACTCTCATTGGGAATTTAATACGAAGGAATACTCATTTTATTTTCTTTCCTCTTAAGCTATTTTTTTTATTTTGTTAAAATTTGAAGGAATTGAGTTGAATGGAAAATTTATTAATGAATTTTGAATCAAATTTCTCGTAATATCTTTACTTTTGTAAATGCCTAAAATTCCCTTCAAAACTCTACCCTATTTTCTCAACCTCTCTATCATTTCTCTCTCACACTGGAAGTTATCAATTCTTGATTTGATGTTTTAACTTTAGTCCTCAAGGCTAAACTATTGATTCATTATAAATTATTGGGTTCCTTGTATATAATAATGATGTTAAGAATGTGTGTTGTATGGTTTTGATTTTTTTTTTTTTTTTTTTTTATAAAAAAGGGGTGTATTATTTAAATGTATAAACTCTTATATGTTTGGTTTTGAATTGATATTTTGATATAGTACAAAACTATTGTTGTACTACACAATAAACTGTATAAAGAGAAAGAGTATGTGTGTTAGCATCTTATTTTGCAACATACGAAAGCTTTTTTCTTAAATTATGTCTTGTTTTGGTTAATCTGTACAAGAGCTTTTTATGTTGTTGTATGGTCTATGAGAAAATGCAAACAATCTGTTTTGTAAGAAATGAGAATGCGTTGTTTTTTTTGTTTTTTTTTTGAAGAAAAAAAAGAAAAAAAAAGAAATAAGGGCATTTTGGAAAAGCTATGGGAAGAAAATCAGAAATCTCAATCTTGCCTATAGAGTGAGACATATCTTGTCCATCAAGTTGTGATTCAAAGTAGTGAGGAAATTAGATCACCATTGCCCTTAACCTTAACCCGTCTCTTACTACATCCACTTATTATAATTTTAAAATCAAGTTAATGTCAATAAAAGTTCAACTTGGAATATCGACTATGAATTGTGTCAGTTTAGTCTCTTAATTTTAAAATCAAATCAATGTCATCCATGGGTTTTCTTACCAATTAAATTTTTTTAAAAAAATTAATTATGAAAATTGACTTGATTTTGAAAATTTTACACTCTCCAAGATAATGTTTTAACTACTCTCTATTTGCTACATCCATTAATTTTATTAAAGTTTAAATGAGAGTTGAGAGAGTTAAAGTTGACATAATTCATAGTTGAAGAACCAAATTGCTCTTTATCCCATAATTGAAAGACCAAGTTAGTAAATTAACCTAAAATTAATTTGACTAGACATTTCTACCAAAACGAACTGAGAGAAAGAATTGAGTTCTATTAGGAGGTACATGTGAAATTTCTTGCATAAGATTCTTGAATCAATCAAATTAAAATAAATTTAAAATACAATAAGATTGTTCCTTGCTATATATATTAAACAAGATTTAAAAACTACATATGATCTTAGTATGTTTTCTTGTTCTTATACCTAATTATTTAATATCACATTACAAGAAAACCATAAAAGTAAACTTTAATATAATGCTAGATGCCTATATCAAAACATGTAGCTGAATAATTAGTGGACCAAGACAGAGAAGAAGGCGAAGTAGGAGGTGAATGGTAAGACGAGCAAGAAGAGGAATTTGAAGATGTATTGGTTGGAGGATTTCGAATCATGAATGGCACCATATCTTCAAGCAACCCTTGTGAGCTCATTCCTTCTTCTTTGTCCCATCCTTGTAAGCAGACCTCTGATGTGATTAATAATGGCGAAGTAGCTAGATTTTCTGGGCTTTCTTGGACTTCTTGTGTTTGTTGGGTTTCATGGTCTTGGGGTTCTTGGGCTTGTAAGATAGACTTCTTAGGCTTCTTGGTTGTTGGATTGACATTGGATTGGCTAGGTAAAAAGTATGGGTAAGCAAAGTGCAAGTGAAGCCCTTCATATGTGATGATGAATGTCTCAGGGTCCTCGCGAGACCTCTCTACCTGTTTCTTTGCACTGCACCTTGGATTTGTACACCTATAATAGCTCCTGTGTTCCATCAAAATCACAAAGATTGATGAGAATTGTTTTTGATAAGAATAAAAGTGAACATATTTGTGTTATTGGTAAAGGATTTGAATCCTAAATATTTTCATTTGAAACACCAAATAGTGTCAGCTCAACTATAAAATTCTTGACAATTTTGATATTTGAGAGGCTAAAATAAATGCTACCCATAAATTAGAGGGACCCCACATCTTCTATTTTTCCTTATGGTGACAACCCTTTTTTTTTTTTTTTTTTTTTTTTTGCTTTCGCATATTGTATCCTCAAAACTTTCAATTAGAGCCTAATCACTGTTCGCGACGGATGAGCCCATAGTGGGATAAATCGTTGGTCCAGAGAATTTTTTCAAAGTATAGATAGCTAGACTCGAACAAGGGAGCACACCTAGTCGAACTCGGTACAAGCACCTTGAGACCCAGTGCCCAACCAACTCGGCCAACTCCTTGGGTTTATGGTGACAACTTGTTCCCTTCATTTTGACCCTTTGATCAATTTAAAATATTTGCTTACATGGAGCCAACTTAAATATAATATGCCATATTTGGAGAAATTAAGACTAAAATTAGCAGATCATATTTTATTCCACTAAGCTTTTTTTATTGAATGAACATACACACAAATATATATATATATATATATATTGTGCTAACTTACTTGCTTACAAATATATATATATATATATATATATATTTGTGTAGATCCCGTAAGATAATAGAGGTTTCTCATTCAAGATACATATATACATCATCACCCCTCTCACATACTATGGAATATGGATCCAATATGACTATGGGGCTTAAACATTATTTAAGAGAGAGATGATACACATAACGATACATGAGATAATTATTGATACAAAAAGAATACTAACTAAAATAAATCAACACTAAGTAAACCAATAATTTCGTATTGTCCTTTAGTGTTGTAAAGGGCCTTTAAGAATTAAGACAGCTTAAACTAAGAAAAGAACATTGGAAATGGATAATGGGCATCCAGTTTTTTGACAGGTTTAAGTGGATGGCTGGTTGTATACTTGTATGCAACATCTTTCTCATATGGGGTGAACCATATAAATGTGAGATTTACTTCAAATGAGAGAGTTGTTACATGCAATCTCTACGCAAATCATCATTTCGTTCAAGTGGCCTTTCCCGTGGAACAAAACTCAAAAAGAACCATTGCGGGGAGAGGAAAAAGCAAGTTCACTTACTTTGCAATTAAGATTGGGCCTCACCGGCCCTGGTGTTTACCATTTCTCTTTAGAAAAATAGATGGTCCCAGGGAAGCCCGAATTAAAAAATGACAAGACCCCTCATATTATCATGACTATCTAATGCTTCGACGAAAAAGTATATAGACGTAAAAAAATTTAACAAATATTGATGTGATAAGCTGTTAGTAGTAGATAAAAAAATTATGTTAAATACTGGATTCAAATATAAGAACTGGTAAGAATTTGACAACTCAACAATTGTAGAAAAAGATTGTGAAATTTTTTGTATTAGTAGCATTGCTTGGCTGTCATGTCACAAATGTCAAACTTAAGTTTTTTTAAGATCATAACTTTTACCTAAATAAAATATATACTGTGAGTGGTTATTTATAACTTTTATATGAACCTAGACAACCACTCGTAATCTATCCACGAAGACCACCAGTTAGTTTTTGATGCAAAAACTCTCGAATGCAAATTTTCTGTACCATTTTTTGTGTATTACTCTATATTTTACCAATTACTACTTACCATGTGTATGATTGCTTTCCATTTTAAATTTCAGTTGTTTTATAAAAAAAGTAAATCAAAATATAGCAAGTAATGATTGGTGGAACATAAAGTAGTACACGAAAAGATTATAAAGCTCTCCATATCCTCAGTTTGAAAAGATTGTAAAGCTAGAAGTTAAATCACGTGATTCAATTTTAAGAGCTTCTGCGCGCGTTTGGTGGCCAAAAATGTTATAACCGAAATGGTAAAACAGAAGGAAAAAGTTACCTAGGATTTGGGCTACTCTTGATGGATTTCTGTCCATACTTCCTCCATTTATATCCATCATCAGCCATCGGATTTCCATAGCTTTTGATTTTCAGAGTATACTTATCCTCAACCTTATTTAAACTTCTGTCCAACATAGAAATTCTGCAACAGAAAGTATATATTCGTATCAAAGATTTCATAATTTAATTTGTCAAAAACTAAAAAGGTCTAAAAGTGAGTCCAAACCTGGCTGGTGGAAGTTGCTGGGGTTGGTCCATATTCGGGTTTGTCACTGATAATGCATTCTCAATATCTCCAATTGTAGGCCCGGAATAGACAGTAGAGATGAACCGGTTAATTATTTCTTCATCAAAAGGACTACTTGTTTTCAATTCAGTAGTACTATCAGGTAGCACAAAGAAAGGTGATTGATTGTCAAGAAGCTCTCTCACAAGCTCATCCTCCAACCCATCTGACCAAGTATGCATTACTTCCTCCATTACTATACTGTATACCTAGCTAGTATAACCAAGTTAGTAGTGCATTAGAAGAAGATGAAGAAGAAGGTGGTGAAAGAATTAGAGATAATGATAAGATGTAATAATCTTGGAGGGTTCATGAACTAAAAGAGGGAGAGAGTGGAGCAGATAAAGAGAAAATTGTGACGTCCATGTGTTTGCCCTCTTGACTTTTAAAGAAAGAGTTGCTGTGTTTCAGTGTTTCTGCTTTGTATGTATTCGGCTTTGACTTTAGCTAAGAATTCTAGCTATCCTTGTCAACGGTAACATTTTTGGTTAACTGCACTACTGGGGCACCGCCCCATTATTTCTATCTGATGGTGATTCTTTGTATCCAAGGTAAATTTTCACAATAGTTTTGTTCTTTCTCAAAGAAATTTAATAAGTTCTTTGTCAAATATAGATGGTCCAGATTCTAGGGGATTTGGTTATCTAAACATACATTCAAGATCTGGTGCTGAAATAGTGTAGATGGGGTGTCACATTTTTGTAGTACTTTACTTTACTGCGTGCTTTTGTTTTTTCAATTTGTATCTTTGTCTTCTTATATTTTCTGATGGGATAGATGCATTAAGGTGGACCAAAGCTACCTGACCTATGACTAAAGTTCAACTAAAGCAAAGGTCAACCACTAAAGAATTATTAAAAAAAATCCTTCAGATTATTTTTTTAAGTGTTTTTCAATGGTATCAGATTCTTTGAGCTTACATTATTGGATAGATAATAATGGGAAGCTATATAAATTATGATAATTTTAGTGTGAGAAGTATTTTTATTAGTATAAAACACAAAGTATGATCCAAAATATCCAAACTCAAGAATATTTGATTTTTGTAGGAAGGATTGATTTAAAATGTGAAAACGTTTATAAAACTATTGAATATTTTGATACCCGGTTAAAAGTCTTAAAGCGTATGTATTAAAACTGTGCAAAACAACTTCAACATTAGAAGCATATAAATATCAAGAAGAATATTCTTGGTTTGAGACATCTCAACAAATTCTCTGTAGTGGTTAATTTATTAATTTTATTTTCTTAATATGGGATGTGAAACCTCACATAAAATAATAAAAATCATTAAAATTTTAGATTTTTTAGAAAATGTTATTAGTTATAAACATTTATTTATTTTATTTATAAAATACTACCCTTCCAGTCTTAATTAGAGTATCAAAACTAATCCTATATTCGATTATGTCCAATCAAATTTTAAAAGCATCTTCTAGATTAATGCTGAGACAATTTTTCGTGAGCATGACGGACATAAATTATTAATGATATTATCGATTTGACCACGAATCCAATCTCGATTAGATGAGAGAGAACCAAAACAGATCTTATTTTTGGTTTCTTTATCCAATCCCGGTTTACAAACCATGGTTTGGACTATCCTAGGGTAGATCACCTTGAAGTGAACTAGGATCTCTCCATAAACATGACCAACAAAAAAAACGTATGACAATAGACAAAAATAAGGGTTGTGTTAACGGCCACCGTAAGGTTCCCGTTAACAATTTTTTAAAAAATTTTCTGACAATTTTTTGTCTTTTTTACAATTTTATTTCATTTTTTCAGCTTTATAAGTACCGTTTAGTGTTTTTTTTTTTTTTTAATACTTTTTTTAACATTTTTTTTGTCTTTTTTTACCTTAACAAGTATCGGTCGGTACTTATTAACATTTTTCTAAAAATAAAATGGAGATATTCCATAGAAGGCTTGACTCATCAACATAAATAGATATCCTTTTGAGTTCTATACGGCTTAATTTGACATTAGAATTGTAAGTATTCACAAAATATCCTTTACTAAATATACACACATTAATTGCACTAATAAACACCCACCCAATTTAAAAAAGGAAGCCACCATATATGTATTGAACACTCAAATTTACAAGTCGATAACACATTGACACGTTGCGGATTCGTGATCCCAGAAATGGACAAGCAAAAATATACAGTTTAATTAGGGGGCATCCACTCTGTTAAATTATGTAACCACCTCCACCACAGGAATTTTGTCTTTAGAGGGCGAGGTGATCCGTGTTGTTTCCTTCAAAGTCAGGGAACCTTTGGTTTTATATGGCTTTGACTTTGTGAATTCGAGAAAACTACTAAACTTTCTAGGAGAGGGGCCCTGCGTTATGGGTTGACTGTCAGAGTGGGCTTAGGTTAGCTGCTGAAGCGTCGGTTAGCGAAGCTGGGGCTGGTGTGGTGCGGTGAAGATTGAAGAACCAAAATCTTTAGGCGTAGAAGCTGTGTTTGTGCACAAAAGTCAGCGCCCATTTTATGGTGGGGCCGGGGCCCAAGAGGCTCGTGATTTGGGAGACACGTGTTGGCAATGGAGGGTCCCACTCTCGTGTCGATTTTCACGTGTTGAAGGATGGAGCTGGGTTCGAGCTGTCCACGTCCTGCTGCTCACTGCCGAGCCCTATTCCCAAGAAGTGACCCAGTCTTAGGGCAAAACCAACCAAAAAATAAAAAATAAAACTTGGCAGGGCTAAGTAAGTGGGTCCCTTGGAAATTGGGTATTGGCATATTGGTTAGACAAAGTCAGAGAGGTTAGGCCCAAGAGCTTGAGGCATCAACGAACCTTCATGATGGTTGATGGTCCTTTGGCATCTTTGGGGCATCAACGAACCTTCATGATGGTTGATGGTCCTTTGGCATCTTTGGGGCATCAACGAACCTTCCTGATGGTTGATGGTCCTTTGGCATCTTTGGGAAAAATCGACTGTAATAACCATTTTTCTTGAGCAATGATAGAAACACATAAAAATACACTATTCTGTATTACAATTTGTAGCGAGTTGTAAGGGATGGAAGTGTATCCCCACATAACCCACCATTACACATTCAGCAATCACAACTCGCCTTATACATTTTTATATGTCTATAGTATTATTTACTTTTTTTCAATAGAACAACAAGCTATCTGATTATCAAAAGGGAGTCTGGACTTTGAGTTAGGAGCGAAAGTAAAATAATAATAATCATTAATGTCTGTTACTTTTTTTTTTGTTTATGTTTGTGTGTGTCTTTGATATGTGTGCCTACTGTTACATAAAGATAAAATTATTTTGTTAAAATCTTTTAAAATGTCAGTTTGTTTGTTTTGAGTAAAATTAGTTGATCAGACTTAATTATTTTTAGTTTTGCTATTCGTCATTTTTGTTGTTGAGCTAATTTTTTAGGGCTTGTTAATTTTGTTCTAGATTTTAGATTTATAAATTTTTTTATGGCCTTTAAAAGGATCAATAATATTGTTAAGGGAGACTAAATGTAATTTTATTGAACCAAATCGCTAAAGTTAGTACATAAAGATATACTAGTATTTTCTTTAATTAAAAAATTGGGGGGGGGGGGGGGGGGGGGGGGAACCCAAGAATAAATCTGTCCATGCCGATTATTCAAATAAAAAAAGAACAGGCTATCCAGGGATATTGGCATATTGCTACGCGTGACACGGAGAAATATTGTTCTTGTATGTGTTGTTGAACCTTGAGCATAGTGATTCAAAAGAGAATATAGGAAAACCTGAAGCAAATATGCTAGAGAATATTATGCTAATCCTAGACTTAGGGTTAAGTATGCTTGCTCAACAAGTACATGGACTTGTAATAGATTTAAACCTTTTTTACCATGATATCTCTATCACCCTTTCTCAAACCTAAGATGGAATCTTGAGTTTGTAAGGTCTTGATTGTATAATGTGGTTGTTTTGGTAACACGCAAGGCATGTTGAGGAAATAAACGACCACAATTGATGATCATGGTTGACACCAATTTTCAGACGATATAAGCATCATGTTTGGCTCATTGGCTATAGCATTGCTAGTGCCTGCGTGACATGCAATTTGTTAAGTGTCTACCTGATGTGAGATGCTTACACAAGCGGGCCTTCGAGGGTTTGCACGATGTTTAAAGCATGATATGATGATGTGGCAATTGATGTGACACCAATGTTGACATAACACTGATTTCATACTATTTGACTTGGCACGTTGATGTACATTTAACTAACATGGTAGGATCTTGTGTTGATAGGTCACATAGAGTGACATCACGATTAAGGAGACTGATATGGTAGCACCCCTTCAAGCCACCTGCCAACAATTGTATTTTTATTTTTTTAGGAAATAACTCAACCAATTTTATAAGAATGTCTTCCTTAAGAAACCTAAAGTAATTAGTAGGACACTAATTGCAAACATCAATGTTAAAGTTATTAACCCATGATATAGTGATTATATGTCCGATCCAATCCAACCATATCTAGTAGAGAAATTTCCAACTTAACCTATCACAAGTATAGAACCAATAGGTTGAGTTGATGGATTATACTTGCATGTTTCACGCCTAGTAAAAAAATGGTTTTTATAAACTATTTAAGTATTTTTTTTTTCAATAAACTATTGCAATTCATATAAAATGTCTAAATCATATTTCAAAATTTCAAATTCATTAAAACTGATTCCCAAAATACCAAAATAAATAAATTCTTTAGCTTTTTCTCATTATCAGACACTACTAGGTGGCTTTGCTCTCGGCGGACTTCACCTTTTTGGTTTTGTGGGCCTTTGACTTGGGTGCGATATCATGAACCTTTGCCTTTCAATTGCTGTCATAAGGCATTGACATTTTCTTTCAGTTGGATTTGGCTTGTAACCGAGTAGTCATAAGCTCGTTGAGCTCGGCCATGTGCTCATTCATGTTGTCTTGGGCCATGATGAAGTTCTTGAGGTTGAATTTATTAGAGCATTCACAGTGAATATATCAAATTGCTAAATTGCTATTTTTGACAACCCACACAATGAAAATAGAGCTACAATAATGGTGATGGCGTAACAAATACACCAACTCCAAACTCGTCCATGATGGTCGTCCAGGTCAAGTATAGGAAAATAAGTTGTACTGAACGCTCATCCATGACAGGCTTGTCCATCCAAAATGATGGTTGGACGAGCCCCGTACATTCCGAGCGTATTTCTCTATACAAGTCTTGGACGAGCTCCATGTTCCTATCTCATATCACAAGTAAAAACCGAGGTTTATTGCTACAAAACTGCTCTCAATTGCAGTTATGGAAAACAAGGCCAAACAATAATAACTTCCATGACAGTTATGGGAGTTAACTCCGAACCTTTCGATCTCTTCAATAATAGGGGAAGTTATCAGACAAGTAACTGTTCCAGATGCTATATAAGCATTCCTCTACGCCAAAACAAAGTAAGTCTTTCAAACACTTCCAAAAAGATTGGAATTTTAGATTTCGAGAGAAAATACTAACTTTATCATCGGCAGGTTTTTGGCTGGTCCTCCCCGGTCACCTTTTGATTGCGTGTTTTTCTCTTTCAGGTTTTCTAAGTGATTCTCTTATTACTGAGGCCCGAAACATTCAGTTTACTGATTTTACTTCGTATCATCAAATGGTACTATTGCTAAATGTTTTAGCAATTGAGCTACAGTAAACTGTCATCTATGGCAGTCCACTGTAGCTCAAAGTTAAACATAAATATTAATATTTTATTCTTCCTTCCCTTTTTTAATTAAAAATTATGTTCTCTCTCTCTCTCTCTCTCTCTCTCTCTCTCTCTTCATTGATTCTCTCCTACCTTTCCTATTTTCTTTTTTCCTCAGCCTGATCTCTCACCCTTGCCCTTTCAGTTTGTGGTGGTGTTGGTGGCTAGTGATGAGTTTTTTTTTTTTGATAGGACTAGTGATGAGTTTTGGTTCATGGTGGTGGGTTTCGGATTGTGGTGGTGGTGGGTATCCATTTTGATAGGTTTTTCTGGGTTGTGCATTGAGTGGTGGCTGTGGCTGGGTTGTATAAGTGGTTGTGGCTTGTGGATTTGTGATTTGGTTTTGGTTGGGGGTTCCGATTTGTGGGGTTGTGAGTGGCAGTGGTGGTGGTTTTGAGTTTGCTAGTAGTAGTGGTGGTTGGTAGTGGCCATGAGTGGTGTGCTTATTGATTGTTTTTGCTTGGAAGGAGAGAGAGACAGAGAGGAAGAGAGAGAAAGAGACATAGGGGACTAATAAAAAAAAAGAATAAAGAAATAATATTTAAATAATGTGGTAAAAAAATAAAATTTGATGTTGGGTGTATTGTAAAGTGAAGTGTTAAAATAGATACAATAGATTTTTAAAAGCTAAATTTTTTAAAACCACTTTGAATGCTCTTATGACCAGGATGACATGGTGGATGAATTGTTATTTGAATCAAGTCAATTATTTGAATTAGGATTCGTGATAGAAGTTATCTCAATAAGGATATTCTAGGTTTTAGATTAGTGATAGGTATTGTCATTAGCCCGTATTTCCTATTATGTTTAAGGTGGTAAGATGAATAATAAAAGTAAGCAGAAAATTAATCCTAAAAATTCCATAATCCTATTCAAGTTAACAGGTTAGTCATCTAGAATCTACTAGGTTATCTTTTTAATTATCCCAGTTCATATAATTTGGTATTTGAGAATTTGAATCCATTTGAAGCATCACTACCAAACATCCCACAAATAGAAACTTAATTTAAAAAAAAAAAAAAAAAAAAAAAAAAAAAAAAAAAAAACACTATCAAAACCACTTCACTCACCTGTCACGGACAACCCAACAACAAACCTTAGCCCTTGTGATTTGTGAAAACAGAATAAAAAATCATTAACTACCATACCCAAATATATGAAATTGTTTCAATTTGAAAACTCTTATCATCTCCATTATTCATTCCATTGTTTTAAAGAATCTTTTACCCAACCTTTAATTTGGGTTTAAGCTGTCAGAGACATCTCCATTACTTCCAAAGCCCCAACTCCTTGATGTTTCTAACTTCTAACAATATCCGATCCAATCATATGAATTAACTTTTTGGGTAAATTACAAAGTTGATCTTTTATCCTTTACATTATATCTCAATTTGGTCTTTAACATTTCAATTATATCAATTTAATCTCTAACTTTTTAATGTCGTTTCAATTTGATTTCTGCGGTTATCTCTTAGATAAAAAAAGACTGACATGTTAAATGGAATAATATAAAACTGATTTACGTGCCACGTCAACTGCCAATTGTATAGCCACGTCATATTTAAAATTAAAAAAAAAAAAAAAAAAAAAAAAAAAAAAAAAGAAGAAGTAAATTTCAGTTCTCTCTCTCGTCAATTCTCACCATCTTCACCGCTTCGTGATCCTCGCTATGGGGAATGAAAACCATATCTTTCTCTTCGGACTAATATTTAATATCTTGAATCTTGGTGGCTATTTCATGATGTGGTTTTACTTTTTGTTCTGCAACATGAATGTATTGGTCTATAACATCTTCAATTTGATAGTTTGCCTCTCCAGTTCTATAATACCCAAAATTTCCATTCCATGAGAACACCAGAGCAAATAATAGATAAATGGACCCAACCAAAAACAGAGAGAGATACTAACCCATCCACGTATACACAAAAAAAATACACACCCATACATACCACAAACCCATATACACAGCCTACCTCCACACAACCAACGCAGGCCCAAATATGAATTCAAGTGTCAAATTCATGCACCTCTAACTTTGATTGTTAGACCTCCACCTTTATAAACCCACTTTCCACGCGCCATATAGATCCTCCATAGGCCTCAGATGGCTATGGGTTTTAGTAGTTTGAGCTTAGAGACCAAAGGAGAGAGGGTGCGAGATAGAGAGAGAAGTATTTAAGAGTTACTGGAGATGTGATGGCGGTCTTGATGTTATCCAATTCATCTCTAATACTCACAATTTTCCTATGGACACCTACTGCCACCGAAAGACAGAGTTATGGCCTGTTTGGAAGTTTAAAAAAGGAGAGGAAGTAGAGTAAAAGGAGGAAGAGTAATTCAATTACTTTGTTTGGAAGTTTTTAAAGGAAAGAATGAGAAGGGTTTGGATGGGTTTCAACTACCTCTAGCCCTTCATTTTTAATTCTTCCAAATTTGAGAGATTTAGAGGAAGAGTAGAATAGATAAATTATTGAACAAATGAATTCCCCAATTTATCTTTTTAAATTAACAAAATTACAAACTGAATATATAAATAATATTTTTTTGTTTGCTGAGAAAATTAAACTCTCTTCAAAACCTTCTGGCAAAGACCCATTTCCATAGCTATCTCTGATTACCCAAATGAATGAAGCCTTTGAAGATTCAAGGCCTAACCCAATCTCCAAAAGCTGTGACTTTGAAAAATTATACAGACTGCCAAAACAAACATAGAGCACTGAGTTTGGTTTCTTTGAGTCCAGCCATGTACGCACTTGATCTTTGTCAATGGAAGCTCTATTCCGTTTCTCCGCTATGTCCAAAGCTTAAGGTGAATGAACAAAAAAATTTGAATCTCACTAGCTAGGGCAAAAGCCACGGCGTCAGAGCCTACAAATTCGAATCCCAACACGGAGCTCTCCGAAAAGCCTTCCAAAGCCAAAGAAGAAGGCGAGCTATCTTTCGACGATGCCGACGACGACAGCGAGGACAACAACAACAACGTATTGCTCTCCAAAACCCTAGCTTATATTCAAACTTTCAGCTAGTTTTATTGTATTTTTGGTTTCATCGAGTTCAATGCTTGATTTTTGTGATTACGTGCCGTTTCTCATTACTTGGCCTCTGTTTGGTTGCTGAGAAAACAGAGGAAAATAGAGGAAACCGTTTTTTTTTTTTTTTTTTGGTTCTTCTTCAGTTTTTTCTACTGGTAAGGAGCTTTCACTTAGAACAAGATACATAGTTGTATTAGGTCGAGTAGTCACAAATGATAATGAATATGAGATTTAAAAGCTCCAATTTATTTTTCTTTTCATACAATTTTAGCTACCACAAGGCCTTACCGAAAATTTCATTTGAAAAAAATTCACTAAAATATTCTAATAGGGATAAATTAATCATAGACCAATGTTACAAGTCCATTTTCAAATAGGGGTAAATTTGCCTATTTAAATCATTTCTTCTCCTCTCCATTCTAATTTTTAAAACATCCAAACAAGAGGAAGGGCTAATTACTCCATTTCCCCTTATTAATTTTAAAAACATCCAAACAAGGTAGAGGATAACCATTCTCCTCTACTTTCCTCCCCACTACTCTCCTCCCCTATACTCCCCTCTACTCTCCTCCCTCTCTAAACTTCCAAACATGCCATTAGGGATTAGGGATTAATGCCATGAGAGTGACAGTGAGGTCGTGATGGTGAGGTACTGAATAGTGAGGGAGTTAAGGATTTTAGTTTTTTTCCTAACATAACGTGAGTTGAAATTTTTTTTTTTTAATTAAAAATATGACGTAGCTATAAAGGTGTCTATTAATGTGTAAAAAAAATAATTCTTTATTTGAGCCGTTTGCTACATCAACAAATTCTATCCAAGAGATAACGGCAGATAGCGGTGTTCACGGTGCGGTGCGGTGCGATTTTGGGCCATTTTTTGCACCGCACTTTGCGGTGTGGTTTAGCTAAAACCATAACTGCACTACACCTTATTTTTGCGGTCACATGTGCGGAGCGGTGCGGTGTGGTACGGTTTAGAGTTTAGCCAAAACTATAACCGCACCACACCTTATTTTTGCGATCACATGTGCAGTGCTATGTATAAGATGCGGTTTGAAATCAGTATATTTTTCAAATTTTAGGCTTTTCCTACCCAGCCCAAAATTAATTTTTCTCTTTTTTTGGGCCAAGTTTTAAATTATTAAGTTAGTTTTTCTTTATTTTGGGTTAACTTTTCTAGTCAACACTTGCTAGGACTATCAAACTTTTTTTTTTTTTTTTTTTGAAAATTAGGGTTATTAAATTATTAATAATATATTTAATATTAAAAATAAATAAATATATTAATATATAAAGAGGGTGCGGTGCGGTGCAGTTTATGTGGTTTTCTTATTATAAAACCGCAAACCACACTGCATCATGCGGTGTGATACAGTGCAGTGCACTGTTACTTGCGGTGCGGTGCGGTTATGCCATTTTGCGGGCGGTTTTGGTGTGATTTTTACGGTTTGTGCGGTTTATGCGGTTTGGTGAACCCCCCCTAACGACAGAGACCAAATTGAGATGACATTGAAAAAATTAGGGTCCAAATTGATACAATTGAAAAATTAGGAACCAAATTGAGATATGCTATAAAGAATAGAGATCAACTTTGTAATTTACCCTAAATTTTTTTATACACAATCTAAAAAAGGAAGTTTGAGCCCATTGAATAAAACTGTTTTTTTTTTTTTTTTATTATGAGAAATAGAACTATTTTGTTAAAAAGAATGGTAGAATGTAGATTATCCTTTTCTTAGAGCATTAGCATTGGGAAATGCTAATACTATTCTATTTTACTATTCTAAAAACCTACAATTCTATTATACCATACCATTTTTCAATACCTCTACATCCCAAAACTCCATTTTTATTAAAATATTATTTTTTTAATATTCCTTTATTATTTCTTTATAACTATTATTTTTTTTTAGACACCTGTTTCCTGGGCTTTCCAACCGTCTTTTTTTTTTCCTCTGCTTCTCCCTCAACCTCTAGCAACACACAACCCATCAACAACCACAGCCACGACACCAAAAACCCTTCAGCCCATGCCGCCGATTTGAAACCCACTGGAGCAAACCCGTTCAAAAAAAATCATCACCGGAGCCACCATCGGAGCTACCGATGATCAACCCAACCGATTCACCCACCGATCAACAGATCTCCCTCAACCTCTAGCAACACACAACCCATTAACAACCACAGCCACGACACCAAAAACCCATCAGCCCATGCCGCCAATTTGAAACCTACTGGAGCAAACCCATTCAAAAAAAATCATCACCGGAGCCACCATCGGAGCTACCGATGATCAACCCAACCGATCCACCCATCAATCAACAGATCCACTGTTTAAAACCCACCGATCCAACCACGACCCAAACTCTGGACCTAACCATGACCCAAACATCGGACCCAACCACGACCTACAACCCCTTTAGGCACCGGTCATAGCAAAAAAAAAAAAAAAAAAACCCACAACCACCACAGTGACCCACACCAAAAACCATAACCACCAGTGACCCACGCCGTCATCCACGCGAAAAAAAAAAAAAAAAAAAAAAAAAAAATCACAGAACCGCCAAATCGCAACCCACCTGATGCCAAAAACCACAACCACCAGTGACCCACGCCGCCACCCACGCCGAAAAAAAAAAAAAAAAAAAAAAAAAAGCAACCACAGAACCGCCGGATCGCAACCCACCAGAAAAACTGAGCCACTATGATGTGTGATGGAGAATGGTGTTTAGGTCTGATGAAGAGAGGAGAGAGCAAATGAGAAACAAGAAGGAAGAGAGAGAAGATAACTGAAATAATGAGGGAGAGAAGAGAGAAATTTTGGTCTTAAAAGGGAATAAAAAATTATTTTTTTTAGAATACTGCTACAGTACAATTCTATTTTTAGAATTGTACTGTAGCAACTATTGCAAAAATTTTGCAATAGTTGAGTTTAGCATTGTCTGATGCAATGGATTTTAAGACTTAAAATGCCAAATTGACCTTAGATATGGCATTAGCATTCTGCAATGCTAATGCTCTAAGCAATCACTAATAAATCTTTAAACTTGTAAAATATATAAATTTCTAAGTAAGCAAATTTAGACACTCTAGTATTACATTCCATATGAATTTCTCTATTTTTTATTGTCTCCAAGCTATTTGTTTTTAGAATACAACCTACTAAACAATTGAACAAATAGTAATTGTTGGACCGTGAGCTGTGTCATTCTACCTCAAAACTAATTGGTGATGAAGAAAGCACACTTAAATCTTTTATGACATTCGAGATCACATCACACGAGCCTGTTTTTAGTGTGGTTGTAGAGAGTCAAATTGTGACCCCCCCCCCCCCCAACAATCCCTCCCTCACAATGACACATCCGTGACTCGAACCTATGACCATGGCTCTGATACCATTTGTCAGACCATGAGTTGTGCCATTCATCCTCAAAACCAATTGGTGATGAGGAAGGCACACTCAAATCTTTTATGACATTTGAGATCACACTACACGGGCTTGTTTTTAGAGTGATTGCAGGGAGTCAAATTGTGGTCCCCTAACAGTAATTAATATTTGTTTTCGGTTAGATATACATGAAATTATGCATATCTATTTAAGCAATTACACATAACTTATACAATTCATGGAATTTAGTTATGACAGAAAAACTTAATTTCTTTACAATTTGAAATGCAATGGTTCAAATTCAATCCACTCCAGGTTTTGTGCATAATGACAATATTTTTTGAACAATATTTCATTTTTATGTTTAAATTTATTAAACTATTCACTTTAAAATAAATAATAATAATAAATGCTATATAGCAAAATAGCTATAAGCCTATAATTAGTTTTTATTTGCGTGATCTCCTATTTCTAAGTATTTTATATATTTATTATGCAATACTTTCCCACTAAACTTAACTCATATATTGTAATGGCTTCCAGTTAGCTCAACTGGTAAAATCTCTTAGTGTTTTGCTTTGATGATAAAAAGTAATCATTGGAAACAGACGCTGTAGGTTGAAACTATCTCTAAAAAAAAACTTAACTCATATATTCTTCTCAATTTTTTTTAAAACTCATATATTGATTGGATCATTCTCCAACTTATCCCATCATTTCAAACTATAAAAAAGAAAAAGTGAAAAATATATATTCAATAGAATAGGAAAAATAAATCAAGATTTTTTTAGGTCTCATTTTCAATAGTTTTGTGGTGTATGGTACCCTTTTTTTTTTTTTGAGAGGAAACGATAGTAGATTTTATTCAATATCATGTTGTACAATGGGAAAGAGAAATGAGAGGCATTCTTCTATCCAAACATTGGTCTCCTCATTCTCTTTTGCAACACTAGCAAGAGCTAAAGCAGCACGATTACATTTTAAAGGAACATAAACGAATGATATATCAACAAAATGTTCACAAATTAGCTTAATATCCTCCAAAATCCAAGCCACTTCAAGGGAGCAAATCCTGTCTGAGTAAAGAAGGTCCACCAATTCAGCAAAGTTGCATTCAGCAATGATCTTAGTGAAGCTGATATTTTGACAAAAAAAGAAGTACAATCCGTACCACAGAAGCTGCTATTCAGAGAGCATTCAGTTCCTTCCTTGCTTGTTCACATGCTGCTGCCATCACCTCCCCCTTTGAATTCCGAATAAGCAGCCCCACACCAACAGAAGAAGAACACTTGGACGGAGAAATAACAATATTCAGCTTGAACACTGTATCAATGGAAGGAGGAGACAACCTACAGACCGGTGTTGCTGAAGAGACCAAATGTTTCTTGTTTGCCTCCATAAATTCCAGCGTGTAAATAGAAGCTTTAAACCACAGACCAGTTGGTTTCAGATTTGAATCTTCAAAAACAGCTTTGTTTCGGCAATTCTAGATCATCCAAAATGCCACACATAAGATCTCAAACTCAGGGGATTGCAATTTTTTAATGGCAGCATCTATAATGTCAATAAACTGAGTGTGCAAAGGGAAGCTGAAAGAGTTCCTAAAAGGAGCATCAAGCCAACTGGTTTAAGCGAAGGAACATTCCCATAAAAGGTGGCTGTATGACTCAGCCGCATTAGAACATAAGACACAAGAAAAGGAGTTTGAAATTTTCTTGTCAAAAAGCTTGGTCCAAAGAGGTAGACTATCTTTGCAAGCCCTCCAAATGAAGCATTTGATCTTGGGTAAGAAGACCACACACTATTCCAGAAAGAGTTAAGCTAGCCAGTACTAGAAGATGAAGCTTCATTTCCAGTCACCGCCTCCTCAATCTCTTTTTGAAGAAAATAAGCACTACAGACTGTGAATGTGTCCACCCTGTTTTTTGTCCAAATTAGAGAATCTGATGGCTGTCTGATGCTCAAAGGAATGGATTTAATAATCTCAGCCTCAAAGGGAAAGAAAATAGAATCTATAAGGAATGCCTTCCACCTTAGTTGAAATGAAGAAAGATCAATTAAATCTGAGACTCGTGCTGTTGGAGGCAAGATGGAGTGAGGGGAAATAATTTTCTGGTTAAACTCCATAGGCAGCCACTTATCTTGCCATATACTGATCATTGTTCCATTGCCAACTCTCCCCCGGCTGCCTTGAAGCAAGAGATCATGACTTTGAGCAATACTACGCCAAGCATAAGAAGAATGAGATGGGATAGATGCCTCCAAAAAAGATTCATTTGGAAAATATTTAGACTTGAAAACTTTGTAGAAAAGAGAGTCATGACAATGTAAAAGTCTTCAGCCCTGTTTAGCAAGCAAAGCTATATTAAAACATCTTAAATCTTTGAAACCCATCTCGCCATCTTTCTTTGCAAAACAAAGTTGTTCCAACTCAACCAATATATCTTCTTTTCATCCCTCTGCTGCCCCTACCAAAATTGACCCTTCATGGAATTGAGGTCATTGCAAAGACCCAATGGGAGTAAGAAACAATTCATAGCATATACAGGGATTGCTTGAGCGACTGACTTGATCAACACCTCTTTCCTCGCTTGTGAAAAGAGCTTGCCTTTCCATCTACTGAGTTTAGACTGAACTTTGAGCTTGATCTCGGCAAAAGCTTACTTCTTTCCTTTGCCAATGATGGAAGGCAGACCAAGATACTTTTCAAAAGGCTCTGAGGACGTGGCATTCAAGAAGGTTCTAATGTCCTCCCTAGTTTCCAATGGGATATTTTTGCTAAAAAATATGGAAGTTTCTATCACAATTAACTTTCTGTCTAGATGCCAATTCATATGTGCAAAGAATCTCCTTAATAGTCTGACATTCTTCAATGGAAGCATTACAAAATAATAGACTATCATCTGCGAAAAGCAGATGAGTAATCCTGGGAGCACTCCGAGATATACTAATACCATGCAATCTATTGGTCTGAGCGGCATTCCTAATCAGTGCAGTAAAACCTTCAGAGCATAGAAAAATAAATGAGGAGATAGAGAATCACCTTGTTGAATACCTCTAGAAGGTTTAATATAACTTGAAGCCACACCATTCATAATGACTGAGTATGAAACAGAAGAAATGCCAACCATAACTAGATTCAACCATCGGGGATGAAACCTTATTTAAGCATCAATGCTTCAAGATAATCTCATTTCACTCTGTCGTATGCCTTGCTGATATCAAGCTTGAGAGCCATATGGGTTGTGTTACCCCACCGTTTGGTCTTCATGTAATGTAAAGTTTCAAAGGAGATAAGAATGTTATCTGTGATAACTCTGTCAGACATAAACACACTTTGACAATCAGAGATAATCGTCCTCAATATCTTCTTCAGTCTGTTAGCCAAGACCTTCGAAACAATTTTGAAAATTACATAACATAAACTAAAAGGCTGAAAATGAGATATAGATTAAGTATTTTTCTTCTTAGAGATAAGAGTGATATGGGTGAGGTTAATACTGCTTAACATACTCCCTGAATTGAGACAATCAATAACAGTTTTAGTAACATCAGAACCTATAATATGCCTATAATACTGAAAGAAAAGTGGATTCATACCATCGGGGCCGGGGGCTTTCGTGGGATGCATTTGAAAGAGAGCTGTCTTCACTTCATCATCATAGAATTCTTCAAGTAAATCACTGTTCATTTCTGGAGTAACCACCTGATCCACATGTTGGATAACATGCTGAAAGGAGCTTGAAGAAAGTGATGTGAAAATACCCTGGAAATATTGAGTTGCCACTGCTTCCAAATCTGCCTGCTATGAAACCCAATTGCCATTTGAATCTTTGAGCTTTAAGATCTCATTCCTTCTTCTTCTCTGAGAGGCCATTACATAAAAAAAATTTGTATTGCGATCACCAGACTGTAACCCTGCCACCTTAGATTGTTGATGCCAATAAGCCTCTTCCTGACAAATCAATTCATTAAGCTCAGCTCTAGTTGCATTCCTCTGTTGAATTCTATGAAAGTCCACTGGATTTGAATGGCAATCCAATTCTAGACAAGAAAGAAGCTTCCTTTTTGCAGCAATAGATTTGCAGAGACCTCTAACATTCCCTCCTCCCCATTGAAGTAGAGCCACCTGAACAACCTTGATATTTTGTGAAAGATGATACATTGGAATACCCCACTAAGGAATATCCCAACTTGATCTAATTATTTCTTAATTGTCTGCATTTTTGGTCCATAAAGCCTCAAAATGAAAGAATCTATGCTTGGGGCCCCTTGGAATTACTGGACTAGATGCCTTAATTTCAGTCAACAAAGCTAAGTGGTCTGAGAATCCAAACGGGATATGAAAAAGCTTAGATTAGGGAAATAAGTTTAGCCATTCCTGATTATACAATCCTCGATCTAACCTTTCATATATGAGATTACCTTGAAATCTGTTATTGCACCAATAGAATTTTGGACCCTTAAAGCCCAAGTCCAGTAAAGAGTAGTCATCAACAACCTGTTGGAATTCAATAATTTGAGTAACAGGTCTTGCACCCTTGCCCCAATACTCATCAGGATGAAGAATTTCGTTAAAATCACCCATTAGAAGCCAAGGATAAGAACCAACAGAATACAGATGACGTAAAAGATCCCAAGATTCCCACCTCTTTGCTGTCTTAGGGTGACCATAAAAGCCAGTAAACCGCCATAGATTACCCCCACGGTACATAACTAAGGGATGCTAAGGCTTGGGCCTTGGCCCAGATTAACATTTAGAATGGTATGTATTGGGCAACTTGTGTGGCACTACTAGCTGTGGGGTCTTACTATTCAAGAATTAAGAGTTCAAGACTACTTTTGTTAGTTGTAGCTTGTAGGCTTGTAGGCTGTAGCCATATTTTATTGTGTTCTCGTATGATGTACATTTGTTTTACGGTACATGTGCATTGATGGTTGTATTTATAATGCTATCTCAATAAATTGAGAATTGCTGACAATTCTTACGATAGTGGCCAATTGTCATAATAGATTCACTTAATAATAAGAATCTTAAATTCCAAGATGTTTATTGCTACTTATAAATTCTTTATGTAGAAATTTAAGAACAGATTAGGAGCAAGGTAAATATTGATTTTCTTATACTTGTGAAATAAAAAATAACTATGCAATTTTAAGACAGTATTTACTAATTTTGCTTAAAAAATAAACTCTTAGAAAAAGACACAATTACAATAAATTTATAAGTACAAACAACTGAATTATTATAAGTTTTATTTAAATTAATTGATAAAATCTCTTATCATTAAAAAATAAATCTAAGTTTGAATTTTGTTTATGCAAAGATACAATTATTTTTATCATCATGAACCAAACGATACAGGTTCAAATTTATCATATCAATAAAAAACAAATAAATTATTAATGAGTTTTTTTTCCTTCAAAAATATACTTCATGACTTATGTTTTTAATTAACAAAATCCTTAACGATAATACTTAGGTATAGGATATTAGATTTCCCGATTAAATCTAAATACAAAATTATTGAATTCATTTCTCTTTTAGAAAAAATAACATGGCTACTCTGTACTTTTTTTTCTTGGAGTAAACAGACCCTTGTATTTGTAATTCGCAGAAGCCATTTGTATATCAACAACATTCCAATGGAACCAACTCCAAGGACATTCAAATGCATTCTTTTCCCAAAGAGGGAAAGTGGGCCCATTTGACAGGAGTATAATCTATCTAAAGTCACAGATCGAATCCCTACCATAGATCATGTAATCACATTGAAAAACACTGGTCCCACTTGATGAGAAACCCACCTGCACCAAATCATCGTAACTTATAAACCCAAAAAACAAAAAAAAAACTACAGTCATAATATTTTTCACCGCTTTGGTTGCAACTTGTGTATGTATTAAATTGTGAGTGATAGAGTAAAAATAGTAGGTTTATAACTTCACTACTAGACTTATCATGTAAACAAATTGCAGCAAAAATTATAGAAAAAGTCACATTACTAAAAAAGACTAAAAAAATAAAAAACCTCAAATCTCAAATCTCAAAATCTTAATACTGCCGTGACGAAATTGGTAAGAAAGAGATAAATGCGTTACAGTACCGAGTACAGAGAGAATAATACATTACAGATTCAAAAAAAAACACGAACATTTTCCCGCGCAAACACCGACTCAAATTCGCGCCGCCCCATTTGAAAAAATAAAAATAAAAACACACGACAGAAACGCGTTCCAACGTGGGACACGTGTGACAAACACGTAGATTATTAGACCCAGTAATGAACCGACACGTCAGTCAATCAAACTCATGCTTAGCTGTCATCTATCTCCACCGCACGATCAACTCCCACTCAGCAACTTTGGGTCCCACCCGACAGAACATTACCCGAATTTACGAAGCCTTTTGTTTTTTTGAGTTTTTTTTTTTTTTTTTTTTTCACTCCCACCGCCTTTGAATCCACAATTTCGAAAATTCAAATATTTTCAAAACCTCTTTATTTTCATTTTATATAGTATATAGGTAACGCTTTTGTTTTGCTACTATTTCCATATATTTTTCAGTGCTTCAAAGTTTGGAGTAAAGGAAGGAGTTCAGAGCTCAGAGCTCACTGGTGTTGTTCTACATTGTAATTAGTGTATTCTTGGGAATAGTTGTGGCTGTGATCAGACGGCTGAGAATGGGGTTTGAGGAGAGATCTGAGGACAGGTGTACGACGCCGAAGCGCCGAGAAAGTCAGATTCCGGTGGTGTTAGTGTGCCCACCGCCGCCGAAGAAAAAATCGGCGAGTGGAATGAAGCGAGACCCACCTAAGAATGGGTATTTCCAACCGCCTGATCTTGATGCTATTTTTACTATGCCTCCTAGAAGAGAAGCCTGGGCTTAACTTAACGCCGTCTAGCTAGCTGTGTTGTTTTCTATGAATATTTTAGATTAGGGGTTTTTAGGGAGTAGAGAGTAGAGAGGGGTATTTCATATTTGGTTATGTGTATAGTACTAGTAGTGTAGTGTTGTTAGGGAAATGAAATTCCTAGTTTTCTTTTGTAGTAAAATGTTTTTCCTCAGATTTTTACATTAATTAATGATTAATTCTTTAGTTTTTCCTTGATAAATATTATTGTGGTTTGTGGGATGTTTATATTTTTGGTTTGGTTCTTTAATCCTGTCTATGCAAAAGTGAAATGCATTGATGGGCGGAATTGCTGCATTTTTAGTTGTGAATGCTGAGGTATTTGTTCTTTTTCCATTTCTGTTATATGTTTTCTCTTTACTGTTTAATTTTGAGTGATTCTGAGAGCGTTTTGTTGTTAGGGCAAAACTGGTGAATGATGACAATGACGTTGTTTGGGTAAATATGGTTTTGTCCATTAAAATAAACTAGTAGTAGTAGTAGGCTATCAGTAGTAGCAGACTAGCAGCAATGCATGTGCACCAGTTCATGATAGCTGAGTGGAACTAAATTCTGTGCACTCATTGTTTTGATTTTGTGTATCCTTTTGGATTTATTTTTTATCCTTTTAGATTTAGTACTCCAATGTATAACTAAAAGATGTATAAGAGAAAAATGACTATGTTGTACTCAATTAAATTCAAAATTCACCAATATTAAAGTTATGTAAAGTTGTTCTACCTTTTACCTCCAAGAAAAAAAAAATATATATATATATATATGTAAAATTGTGTAAAAATATATTATTACTATAGTAAATTTATACTAATATTGTTTATTTTGCATTTTATTTTTGATTTACATATACTAAGAATGAAGAAAGAGAGTGAATGATGATTGTTGCGTGCGAATAAAAAGAAGAAAAATAATTTAAAAAATTAAGAAAAAAAAGATATTTTAATAAAATATAGTGTAAAATTTATAATTTGATGTGGAGTGTTTTGAAAAAAGAGTATATAAATAGGAAAAATAGGTTCTTATGTTAAAATAGATATAAATTTTTACATATGAAGCGAATATTTAATACATATATAAGAAGAAAAGATAAATAAATAAAGAAAGAGGCTGGCAAGGTTGTAAATAAGTTGAGCTTTGTCAAGTAGTGAATGTTAAAGTTCAGCTCGAAATAAAATCAAGCCTATAAATAGTGTTCGAGCTTGTCAAAAAGTTAAAAAAGTTTGAGCATGGTTAAGTTCGACTTAACTTGATTCATTAGTCAAGCCGAACTAGATCTAAAGATCAGGCTTTTGAGCTATTGGGACCTAACATAAGTGCATTATCAAGCTCATATCAAGCTTTTATGAAGCTTATTGGTTTATACAAGTAGCCTCAATTCCTAATTAATTAAAGTCTTAATTAGATATGAGTTTATTTGTCTCGTTTATGTGAAGCTTATTACCAACATTGAAAATTGTTGTTCCAAAAAAAGAAAGAAACGTGTTTGGTAGGATTGTTTTGTTAGGAATGGTTGAATTACGTTGCTCATTTTAAAGTGTTTAAATATTGAATTTAAAAAGTTCCTTATATCAGTTTTCAGATTTCAAATAATATTGATATGGCAAATATTTTTAAAAACATGGAGCTTACTTAGATTAGACAACACCTCCACTGATCCCTCTTTCCAATGCATACATGCCCCTCTTTTCTCTCTCTACCCTCTTCACAAGTCATGCCGAAGACTTTTTCCTCTGCAAACCCCGCACCTCTCAAGCTTATCTCTCTCCCTCTTTCACAGCAGTAGATCTCACTCCATCATAAATTCTTCAAATCAAAACTCCTTGCTCTCATAAATCCGTCATAAATTCTGCATCTCATTTTCAAACTATCCAAAACTACATATTACATTAATTTAATGGCACAATTACACTATTGCAGCACTGCACATTTTTGGTATGGTCATTTTACAAGTATAAATGTTTGTGAGGGTGTGAAGGTAAGAGCCGAGATTTAAGTCTCCAGAAAGAAGTTTTACACTCATATACAAAAAAAAAAAGATTTAAGTTAAATTTCTATCTTGTATAAAAAAAAAAAATGGTGCAATTATAGACCACATCAAGGACGCTGCAACTTTAGCAAATTAGTTATTTTGGTTCTGTCTCTCGATTCAGCATGTCAAAGTGTTATTCAAAACTGGATTTGCAGCAGATTCGTGGGTTTTTGGTGTTCAAGCCGCTGCTTCTTCCCCTGGGTTTGACGGCAAGCAAAGTAGGTCTCGTTGCTGGATCTTGGACTGCTTTTATGGAGATGAGATCCAAAGGAAAGAGAATCCCAGGCGTGGGTCTTGGACTGCTTTGATGGAGATGAGACTACCCAGGCGTGGGTTTGGTTTTAGACGAAGACAAAGGAAAGAGAAGCTTCAGGGGAGAAAATAACTAGAGACAAAGGAAAGAGAAGGATCAGGGGAGAAGAGTTAGGGCAACGGTATTAAGGCACAAATTTCTCTCTTCTCAAATAAAATAATATAAAATTTTACCGGTTGTTAGCATTTTAAAAATAAATTACACACCTATCAAATACACAATTATATTTTTTTCATATACTGAAACACAATACCAAATATATTTTTTGCCACATATTTTTACAACACTTTTTAAATTATAATTTTCACGTTATTTTAAATAACGATATTACAAATCTCCCACCATACAACTAAGCTTTTTAGCTCTTAGATTTTTGCCTCAAACGTGATTTATGCATATAGGGCGCACATACATATCCTTACTATAGCTCCTGGGTCCTCTATGTTTCCTACTGACCTAAACATCTCCCAAGCATTGACCAATCAATTGACGCAATCCCAAAGCATTAGGTGTACTTGAGTCAGTCTAATCACAATCTTTTTCAATGCATGGGTCGAGTTACAGTGACATCTCAACATAGGTCACTCAATGCCTCTATTTTAAAGTTTAAAGGGGCAGATATATATCTTTTTCGTAAGCGGCATATATGGATCGGGTGGTGCATCATCCTCTATTCTTTTAGTCGGTACATAATAGAAATGAATTTCACCGACTCGAGAGCAACATATCCAACGGCTGTCTTCAAGTTTCAACATCTAATTTCAAGTTTGAATTCAACCTTACACGCAATCTTTCACACATTCCATTCAATGATTTCAATCTCAGGATCACATAAAGGAAATTAAAGACCAATAAACAATATATGATCTTCTTATTATGTTATTTCCAATATTGCAAATTTTATGTGTATATATATAGGTTGAATTGACTAACAGTGGTCTTGAACCTGAAGGTTGTGTTTGCTTTCTTGAAACTCATTATATTCCTTAGTTTTAAAGACAAAAAAATAGTTCGAGATAGGCCCTGTTGAGACCCATGGATTTTAAATGAAGGGAAGTGATGAAGAAAGTAGCTAGAAAGTACTCATACCTTGAGAATAAGGTATAAGAGGGGCACTAGTCATTACAACTACCCGGCTCCTATTATAAGCTACAATCTCCTATGCCATGAGCGATGAGTCAATAGAAATTTCATTACAATTGAAGATAAGGCATTATTTTTTATTTTGCCCCATCTAAAGAGAGGTTGATAGGAAAATTTGGCCTAAAGATGCAACAAATAATGATTGTCCTTGTAGTTTAGTTCGGAGGACTGGTGAAAATTGAGTAAATTTATCACATCTAGTTAGGGGCTTGATATATTTGGGAACCTATTGCGAAAAATGAAATTGAGGTATTTTATATATTTTTTTTGCAAAAGAGGTATTTTATATATTTAAATATGACTTAAGAAATTAAATATTATTTAAAATTTATTATCTTATTTTAAATGCAAAATTTTTACTAATTAACATGAACCATGTAGAAATTTTATTTATTGAAAGTCTATAAACACAAAAAATTTGACAAAACTTTTCACACTTGTTGATATGATAGAATGATAGTGGTAAGTAAAAGAGTGATGTAAGTGGTGAGCCTAGGTGAGAGCTAGTAAAAATTTGCCAACTCAATTATTGTGAAAATTGTTGTGAAATTTTTTTTTTTGTGTATTGTTTTTTTTTTTTTTTTGAGAAGTGCTACATTCACAATAGAATCCATCATTGAAATTATTTTTTTGCCATCAATAACAGCTGTAGGAACTGGGTTTGAGCACTCCTTCTATTAGATGAGTGGACTCAGGCCCAACTAGCTTAATACAATAAATTTGTAGAGAGTAGGTCAAAGAGCTAGGTTTTAGCGCATGGACAACAGTTAATATGGTGTTCATGACAATCAAACAGAGATGAAGTGAGTTTATCAAAGAAAAATTGTTCTCGACAGAATCCGAGGAGTTTTGTTCTAAGAAATATTGAATGATTCTGATTACAGGAGTTCTTGAGATTGTTATAGTACTATTTCTTCTCCTCTTCTCTGTGGTGGGTTTCTCCTATTATATAGTCCTTTTTAAACGATCTTGGCCTTCCACTTGTTGATCATCCAAGCCTATATTTGAGTGCCTATCACATCAGACACTCTCTCTGGCGTTCTGTGAGTTGTGGTAATTAAGGTAGCACTGTTCAAGGGTCATTTCCTTATCAATGCGGTCAGGACGTTAGTTGTGAGCATTTAATGCGAAGGTGACAGTTTCTCCTTAAATTGCTCCTCCACCATACTCCCTTGGCTAACTCATTGTACTTGTCTTTTTCTTAGGATGGTTTAGGAGGTTGCCTTTGGTGGCGTGCTACTCTTCCCTTCTATGATCTCAGCTGGTCGAGGACAGAATCATCCTCGGCGATGCTTCTTGGGAACTTGGGCTTCCTTCTTTCATCCTCGGATGTTTCAACCTCCTCGCCGTGGGCCTTTAGGCCTAATACAAAGTAGGCTGGGGTTGCCAAATTCTTAGCCCCAACAATAGCCCCTCAAAATCCTGCTGTTCAGATCCTCAGACGAAGAAGAGGATTTTGATGTCCTTGGGCTTTTGTCATAGCTTGTCAAGTATTGTCCTTTGTCAGTACCAGAGTCTCTTCACTTGTCCAAGGCATGTTCCTGGTGCTTCGGTATACGAGGCGCGCCCTCATTAATATCTTTATGAAGTGATGTAGATCCAACGGTTGAGGGTTTCTTTGGAAATTGGGCGGGATTTATTTTGCTTGTAACTCGTTCTTTAAATCGCGTGCGAATTAATTTTCACTAGATCTCGCCCTTTATATAAGGCACCCTGGGGAAATTGTTCTTTCTCATTTATAGATCCTTGAGTTCTGCAAGAATCTCAAGTTCTCACCCCTTCAGGCATTCCCAAGGACCTTACCAAGATTGTGATCAATGCCTAGGGAATGAGGTGGCCGAGGATAAAGGTAAGGGCAAGGAAACTAACCCTCCCTCAGAAATCAAGGATGCCGCCCAAATCCTGGACGACGCAGTTGAGGCAAAGAAAGCAGAGGCCAAAGATGTTCCTACCTTTCAACCGAGCAAGAAAGAGGACCCTCCTCCTTCAGCCAAGAACCAAAGCAGGTGTAAATTGCATCAGACTTTTGGTGCAACAAAGTTTGGGTCTCACCTAGCGACATATATCATGTGTGCATAGATGTGAAAGCGACCCTGGGTTGATCAAGCAAATCAACAAGGACAAGGATAAACGGATTTCCTGTTTATCAGCCTTGATAGTAGAAAATCTTGCAGTTAGGAGAAAAGGGGTCCATCCAACATTTCCGCCTCGTCTTCTTTCTCATCGCTGGTACCACCCATGCTGGCTCAATTGCCCCTAGAACAAGATTGTGAATCTACCATTCCTATGGGCTTTCTTTTTGTGTAGTTAGGTTTAAAACAAGTTTGCTTAAGCTGCTTTATATATGATGTACCTTTCTTTTATTTAATAAAAAGGGTTGCACTCTTTACTTTATCAATCTTTCCTTTCTCTGCAGTAATTATTTCATTAATGGGTGTGTTGCTATTTTTCCCTCCAATGGGACTTAGAATTGATACTGTCAATGGTAACGAGAAGTTGTTACCCTGACTTTAACAAAACCGATGATAGCGCCCGGCTGCTAACTTTAAATAAGTTAACTATATAGGAATAATCAGGAAAATAACCAGGTGCTCTATACCGCAAATTATGCAACCGTCAAAGAATGTTGAATTTAAAGTAAGTGATTCGCAAAGAACATCATGTATTAATGCTCTGTTCAACATTTATAATGATGTCATAGCTTTGGTTTCGCCCAAGCGCTTGGTCTGAGGACCCAAGTCTGCCGTAGGTTCTGTTTAAGCACTTAGCAGGAGGTCCGAGGGACCCGACATAGCTAAGGTTCTTTTATTGAATGGGTAACAAAAAAAAAAAAATGTTAAACCTACAATGCAAACTTCAACTCATGCCCTACTTGATAAGGGAGTAATCTCATTTATGTCGTTCACCACTCCTTTTTTTTTTTGTTGAACGTTCTTGGAACACCTTAAGTGATACTCATGGACTTGCATTTGTTTACATCTTTGTTGAGTGGGGAAGAGGTAGGCGATCCGAGGAGCTGGACTCCTTTTAGATTTTGCTCATCACTCAGATATATGCTTGAAGTAGTTAATCCCCTCAAGGGCTGTGGTCCAAGGACTCGTACAACACCCTGATTCGGTTCAACCCTTAGGTGGTTGCCGCAAGTCATTAGTTTCCCCATAGGTTTGTGGTCCGAGGAGCCATGTGAAACCTCAGTTCAGTCTAACACTTCGATAATTGTCAGAAGTTATTAGTTTCCCCATAGGTTTGTGGTTCGAGGAGCCTTGCAATACCTTGGTTCTGTCTAATACTTTAGATAATTGTCAAAAGTTATTAGTTTTCCTATAAGTTTGTGGTCTGAGGAGCCATGCAAGACCTTGGTTCTATCTAATACTTTAGATAATTGTCAAAAGTTATTAGTTTCTCCATAGGTTTGTGGTTCGAGAAGCCATGCAAGACCTTGGTTCTGTCTAATATTTTAGATAATTGTCAGTGTGTATTAATTCCCCCAAAGCAAGAGGTCCGAGGACCCGTCATAGCTAAGGTTCCATTTAACCACTTCAATAGATTAGAAGGTATCCATATGTACCTTCCAGAACTAACCCCACCACGAAGCCCCCTTGAATCGCTCTGTGTTGTTGCCACTTCCTCCAACGGAGGTCCAGCAAACTCGGCCACCAGATTTATGAGGACCTGACTCTTGACAGAGGTACGAGGCATATACCTGATGTCAGAAGCTCCAAGAATTGTGACCCATGTAGTGTCTTACTCATATAGTAAACTGGCCACCATAATGGTTTTCCTAGGGACTCTTGTTGATGGGGGCCTGATCCCACCTTAATTAACCATTGCACTCGCTATCACATAAGTTCTTCCTACAAACGGCGCCAATTGTAGGGATTGGGTTTGAGCACTCCTTCTATTGGATGAGTGGACTCAGGCCCAACTAGCCTAATGCAATAAATTTGTAGAGAGTGGGTCAAAAAACTAGGTTTTAGCGCATGGACAACAGTTAATATGGTGTTCATGACAATCAAACAGAGATGAATTGAGTTTATCAAAGAAAAGTAGTTCTCGGCAGAATCCGAGGAGTTTTGTTCTAAGAAATATTGAATGATTCTGATTACAGGAGTTCTTGAGATTGTTATAGTACTATTTCTCCTCCTCTTCTCTGTGGTAGGTTTCTCCTATTATATAGTCTTCTTTAAACGATCTTGGCATTCCACTTGTTGATCATCCAAGCCTATATTTGAATGCATGTCCCATCAGACGCTCTCTCTAGCGTTCTGTGAGTTGTGGTAACCGAGGTAACACTGTTCAGGGGTCATTTCTTCATCAATGCGGTCAGGATGTTAGTTGTGGGCATTTAATGTGGAGGTGACAGTTTCTCCTTGAATTGCTCCTCCACCATGCTCCCTTGGCTAATTCATTGTACTTGTCTTTTTCTTGGGATGGTTTGGGAGGCTGTCTTTGGTGGCGTGCTGCTCTTCCCTTCTATGATCTCGGCTGGCCGAGGACAGGATCGTCCTCGGCGATGCTTCTTGGGAACTTGGGCTTCCTTCTTTCATCCTCGAATGTTTCAACCTCCTCGGTGTGGGCCTTTGGGTTTCTCCTATTATATAGTCCTCTTTAAATAGTCTTGGCATTCCACTTGTTGATCATCCAAACCTATATTTGAATGCTTGTCCCATCAGACACTCTTTCTGGCGTTCTGTGAGTTGTGGTAACCGAGGTAGCACTGTTCAGGGGTCATTTCCTCGTCAATGCGGCCAGGACGTTAGTTGTGGGCATTTAATGCGGAGGTGACAGTTTCTCCTTGAATTGCTCATCCACCATGCTCCCTTGGCTAACTCATTGTGCTTGTCTTTTTCTTGGGATGGTTTGGGAGGCTGCTTTTGGTGGCGTGCTGCTCTTCCCTTCTATGATCTCGGCTGGCCAAGGACAGGATTGTCCTCGGCGATACTTCTTGGGAACTTGGACTTCTTTCATCCTCGGACGTTTCAATCTCCTCGACGTGGGCCTTTGAGCCTAATATAAAGTGGGCTGAGGTTGTCAAATTCTTAGGCCTCACAACAGCCTTTAATAACCTGCTACTTAGAATTTGTTGAAAAAGTATTGTGAAAATTTTTGAAAGTAGCATTTTTATCTCTTTTTTTTTTTTTTTTTTTCTTGTTTTTCATTTGATAAAAAACATTATTTTATTTATTCGCTAATATTTGAGATTTTTTTTTAGAAGAATATTTGGGCTTATTTAAATTAAAATTTGGGGTCTTTTTTATACTTGGGGCCTTAGGTGATTGCATCAATTGCATTTAGTGTCAAGTTGGCACTGTATCTAGTTCGGAGTTATATATTGATGCAGATGGAAAGCCACAAGAAACTAAACATGTCTGCCGCAAGATGATTACTCTTGAATCCATAAGAAGAACTTTGGAATTCACTAAAAAATCTAAAGAAGAAAAAACTCTGAATTTTATTAATGAAAAAACTTAATTGACTTGGAGGCTATATTACTCTTAAATAGGAAAAGGAACCCTAGGGCTACCAAACACATTCCTAAGGTGGCTAGGAAACACATAATACCCTAATTCATGTTAGGCATGAAATTAAGCTAAAAAATAGGAAAAATAGCCAAAAATGCAAATTTGAGAAAATTACAAAATCAAATCCTGTAGTGTTTAAGGGATGTCCCAAAACAGAAGAGACATTATTTTAACTTTTAATTTAAAAGTTAGAACGAGAAGAAAAATTGCTAATAGCTAAAATGATTAATTAGTGCGTAAATGAAGAAATTTGCTAGAAAAGCATCGGAGGCCGTGGCAGGAGTTTTGATCCTTGCGACGAAGTCAACAATTTTCAAGTGATTTCGACGTTGCCTCCAATGATTTGTACTGATACTTTCCTCTTCATGGATTTAGTGTGTATTAACTTCTGAACTTCTCTTTACTCATATATGGACATTAATAGAACCCTAACATGATGAGGGTAATAAAGTATATAGGCACAAGTCTCATTCGGGGACAATTATAAATCGACTCACTAGTTCTACCATTTCAGTCAAAAAATAAATAAATCGACTCACTAGTGGAAGAAAGCTTTCATTAAAATTTTAAATTTATTGTCATTGGAACATCAACCCAATAAGCTTTTCAAAATTGAATTAGCATTATCCATGAGTACAAAAAAAGTAGAAGTTTGTGAAGTGAGTTATCTGTCTTGGATGACTTTGTCTTATGGGAAACTAAATTTTCTTTTTTTAAGTAGGAGATTTCAGTTTGTTGAAGAGACATTTTCTAGGTTCGTGTCATCTCTCTACGATCCCTTTACAACAGAGTGCAAAGTTGTTGCCTGGTAAAGACATTTCTATGGTACAGTCAACAATGCTATATAGAAACAAAAATAAAGAAAATGGAGGTGTAACCGTGGTTCTAAGATCACAAATATTTTTGTTACAGTTTTGATGTGATAGGCAATGAGTAATTGCCTATTACTTTTATGTAAATCACAATTTTTTCTTCATTACTCATTGAATATTACATCATAGTTGTGACAAAATTGTGGAAAAAATATGTGTCCTAGATTTTCTTAATAACCAATTATCTCGACTACCTAATACTTATCTGTCATTAAATCTCTGGATTATAAAAAAAAAATGTCATTAAATCTCTGGAATGCTTCAGAGTTCAGACTCAACAAAAACAGGACATCTAGAAGGCCGGTAATGATTTCGTAGTGGTACTGGACTAATTGACTTTTTAACCATAATTAAGCAATTTTAAAATCCTCAATTTTCTAATATCGTTTTGTAATCAAATTCAGCCAATGCGCTATAAGAAAAAAGTCATTGTGGTAATCAAATTTAACCTTAATTAGATGGTACAGGAAAGTGTTACTTTATCAACACTCTAAAATTCAGCTGGACCAACAGCTAACTGGGGCAGACGAGGTTAACATCTGATGTATGAAACCTGATGAATATCCATTCTGCTTTATTAGCTACCTAATTTCCTCTATATAATGAGGCTCACAGGACCTGATTCTCTACACCCATTGGCTCTTAGCTCTACCCCTATATCTTATGTGCAAAAAGAAAAATAGACAAGAGAGAGAGATGAGTTGCCCCAATGTTCCTTCATTTTCTTCAATGGGAGCTTTGCTCTTTGGTTTATGTGTATTGTCATTATCGCCAGAATTTGCTGTGGGAATAACGAGGCACTACACATTCAATGTACATAACTAACGAAACATATATTTAAGTTTTCTCTAGTTAAATTAGTTTTTCCTGTTCTAATTTTGTAACTTTTCCTTAAATGAAGGTCGATTACCACAATGTGACCAGATTGTGTCATACGAGAAGCATTCTCAGTGTTAACGGTCAGTTCCCAGGGCCTCCATTGGTGGCAAGGGAAGGTGATCAAGTCATTGTTAAAGTGGTTAATCATGTTACAAACAATGTTACCATTCATTGGTATGTACACAAAAATAACAAGTTAATAATGTTGAGCACGACGAGTTACTACATAATTATGTATGTGTATACTAATTTTCATTGACTGTGTTTATTTTGTATGAGAGTGCAGGCATGGGGTTAGGCAGCTTGGGAGTGCGTGGGCTGATGGACCAGCTTATGTTACTCAGTGCCCTATACAAACTGGCCAGACATACACATACAACTTCACCATCACTGGTCAAAGAGGAACTCTTTTATGGCATGCTCACATCTCATGGCTAAGATCCACACTTTATGGACCCATCATTATTCTTCCAAAGCGCAATGAATCTTACCCATACGAGAAACCACACAAGGAAATTCCCATTATTTTTGGTAACTAGCTAGCATATGAAACACAGGCCTAAAGATTTTTTTGTAATTAATTTGAAGTAAATTTTATTTGGTAATTTTCTTTTAAACATTATTGTTTGCATGGTTTTGGGATTACAGGAGAGTGGTTTAACGTAGACCCAGAGGCTGTGATTAGCCAGGCTCTTCAGACAGGAGCAGGTCCCAACGTTTCAGATGCATACACGATCAATGGTCTTCCGGGTCCCTTGTACAACTGCTCTTCTAAAGGTACAACTGCAAGCAACTTTAAAAGTGGAAATAGAAGTCAAAATAAGCAAAACCATGCAAGATATGATTCTTTCACATTTTTTAATATACATCACTTATAAATTTCAAGTTTTAAACTTGGATACTGCGTGTAAAATATTGATATTTAACTTAATAATTTTGTCTTGTGAGTTTTGTAGACACATACAAGCTAAAGGTGAAGCCAGGAAAGACATATCTCCTCCGTTTGATCAACGCTGCACTAAACGACGAGCTCTTCTTTAGCATAGCCAACCACACCCTCATTGTAGTTGAAGCCGATGCTGTTTACCTTAAACCTTTCGAAACAGACACCCTTCTCATCACTCCAGGCCAAACCTTAAACGTTCTTCTCAAAACCAAACTCAATTTCCCTAATGCCAGTTTCTTCATGGCCGCTAGTCCCTATTTCACAGGCAGTGGCTCTTTTGACAACTCCACAGTTGCAGGTATTCTTGAATACAAGCACCCATCTCAGACTCATTACTCTGCCTCAAAAAACCTTACTCTTTTCAAACCAACGCTCCCATTATTCAATGCCACAAACTTTGTAGCAAATTTCACTGGAAAATTCCGGAGCTTAGCCAATGCTAAATTCCCTGCCAATGTTCCTCAAACCGTGGACAGGAAATTTTTCTTCACTGTGGGACTTGGGAGTAACCCGTGTCCTCAAAACACAACATGTCAAGGACCTAATGGCTCAAAATTTGCTGCTTCAATTAACAACGTGTCCTTTGCTCTCCCATCAATTGCTTTACTTCAAGCCCACTTTTTTGGAAAATCTAATGGGGTGTATACCACTGATTTTCCAACACAGCCATTAGTGCAGTTTAATTACACAGGTACACCGCCAAATAACACACACGTGAGCAATGGCACGCGTGCTGTGGTGCTGAGATTCAACACGAGTGTGGAGTTGGTATTGCAGGACACGAGTATTCTTGGTGCTGAGAGCCACCCTCTCCATCTACATGGTTTTAATTTCTTTGTTGTGGGACAAGGTTTTGGAAACTATGATCCGAATAAGGACCCTGCTAAGTTCAATCTGGTGGACCCAGTCGAGAGGAACACGGCCGGTGTTCCGGCCGGTGGCTGGCTGGCTATTCGTTTCCTATCAGACAATCCAGGTGTGTGTTGATGTGTTCTTGGATCATAACAGATCAAAGAAAAATTGTAGGTAGACATTGAAAGATGATGATAGTAACAATAATATATAATAAATCTTACCAAAAAAATTAGTAATGTAGTTCTAATTTAACTAATTATGTTCATAACACAAAGTCTTCAATAGCTACATCTTTAATTTCCATTCATACATGTAGTAATTTAAAACCAAGGTCACAAGCTGATAATCCATGGTAGTATATAATAATCCATGCTTTATGGTATATATGGGATCATTATAGTTTTCTAATAATGTAAATTGCTTAATTTGATCTTTGGAGATTTTGTTCCAATAAAAACAATTACAACTTATATTATTTTAAATCCACATAATAATAAAGTTTAAAATATATTTGAGAATTTCATTCATATAATTTTTTTTTTGAATTATTTAATTAAAAATATATTCTTGAAATTTTTTTCCCTATGTCACGTATTTGTATTTCAAATGAAGGAAAAATACTAAAATTATTAATAATTTTATTATAATCTATGTGACAATAAATGTGATTGGTGTCATTTGCTAATAAGATAATTAAATATCTTAATTACTTTTTTAAGTGATGGATGACATAAAATTTATAAAGTGCATGTAGTAAAATTTGTACTCTCTCTAATTTCATTCCAAATCGAATATGTATTTTGAAGAGCAATGTTTTGGACAAAACATTGTATTAAATATGTTCAGGTGAAAATTTATAATTGGGGTAACATTATTTTTAGTGGACCCATTATTAATACTATTTTTTAATGTATTAATCACATCATGTTATTTATTTATTTATGTGTGTGTATATAGCTCGCATGTTTAGACCTATTGATGTTACTAAATAAAGTAATATTAAAGACACAATATTTTCATAATAATTAAGTTAGTAAATTTTTATTAGTTCTCATCAGAGCCTACCGCTAACATTATTTTGTGATTTATCATTCATAACTTATCATGTTGCAATTGTTAAAAAAATTGGGGGAATTTTGGGTTTATGGACACAACTTTTGTATCACAACTCCAATATGTGAAACTATAAATGATGAAAAAATGAATAATAATTTTATGTGAAAGTAATGGTTAAAAACACTAATGATTTTATTTGAGAGTGATAGGTTTAAAACATTTACACGTAATCAAGTTATGAAAAAAGGTGTAGTTCGGTGACACTAGAGTTTACTGTGCTAAATATTGTTGGATGCACCTTTAATTAGTACTTTTTCATTTATTGACATGTGAACAGGGGTGTGGTTTATGCATTGCCACTTAGATGTCCACACGAGCTGGGGGCTGAGGATGGCGTGGGTTGTCTTGGATGGACCAGAACCGAATCAGAAGTTACCACCACCACCATCAGATCTTCCAAAGTGTTGACTTGACTGACCAACCGTTGGTTCGGAATTCTCACTGTTTTTTTTTTTTTTTTTTTTTTTTTTTTGAGTGGTCGTGTTTTGACTGTTTTCTTGTTCCCTTTTAACTTAATAATTATCATCTTTTTTGCCGTGTGGTTTATTTAGATAACAAAGGGCTTTCACATTTTTTTTTACTGTTTTTTTTTTTTGATAAATTTTTTTTTTGATGATTTTTTTTTTCTTCTGTTGGTTGAGAGAGAGAGAAAGAAAAGAAGAACTCATCTGTAATCATTGCAATGGCTGTTTGTGTCAATTAATGGGAAGCGTTTGACATTTACCTCAACAACCATAATAGTTACCCCTCAACAATTTCATTTACATTTGATAGTCTGTAATTCTGAATTCTTTTGCTTCTTCTTAAAGTTGAGCTTGAGTAAAAATTGATAAATATACAATTATTTGTAAATAAATAAATAAAATTTTTAAAATAAGTGCACACAAACAAATAAATGTCTAAATATAGGAAAAATGTTAATCCGAACACATATTAAAGTGACCAAAATATACTAAAAAAAAATGCAAACTATAAATTGAGTCTTGACTATTAAAATTACCAAGTATCCCAAAAACTTAAACTATTAGAATATGGTAAATTTAATTATTTAACTAATTACTCTTAACATTGACACCAAAAATGTGGTTCACCAATACATAACATGGTCAAGGTGAAGATACAAATGTGACACAATTGAGTGGTACGTAGTGCAATAACATCGAGATTGGAACTTAATCATCATAGAATAATACTTTTAATCTAAGAATTCTTTGTTATCTCCAGCATAAACTCGGATATAGAGGAAAAAAACGAGAGAGAAAAAGAGCTAGCACGCAGACCATATATATTTCATGATAATAATTAAAAGAAAGCCGTGGTTAATATATTATAGAAAACACCTTCAAACTTCAACTGCACTAGGCAAAGCATGGATAGGTTGTAACAAAGTTTATATAGAACGACCCCAACGTACGGTTTCAACCATGCATGATTGTTTTGATGCATTAAGAAAATGAAACATATAAAATACGAAATTTTATGGATGACAATCGAGAGAAAAATACACAAGGAAACATGATGAACTTGAGAAATCACTCATTTATAAAGAACATGACCCACTCAACCGATCTCTAAAAGTCTACTTAAGGTGGAGACTCACTCTCACCAACTTGAAGATCCCTCCCTCTTTCATAAGAAAGCTCACAACTCACAAGGCTTACACCAAAAATTTATTCGCATTCACTCTCAACCCTCCTTTTTTTTTTTTTTTTTTTTTTACAAGGCTTGTGATTGTAAATTTTTTAAAAGACATAAATTTAAAGTACATCAAATAAATAAATTAAATTAGTCTTTCTAGGTAGTCTTTTTTTCAAACTTGACCGTGTTGGACCTTCATGACATTTGTTGTTTTTGGTCTTCTAAAATATCTTGAAACTTCACATTGGTCTTTTCCAAAATTCTAGTAGATTTTTTTTTTTTCCTCTAAGTTTAATCACATTTCATTATCCATATTGCTTTCCATAATTGTTCAAGTTAATTGTTAGAGAGAAAACCCAAATTTAGAGAGAATTCCTCTTACCTATCACCTACCTGTATGAAACGCTTTTAGTTGAAACACTAGCTTATTTGGTGGCTAGGCTAGGTACCTCTCCATGCATTTTAATGTTAGGTCTTTTATAAATTCCTTCCATTAAGGAGTTAGCAGTTCGTAGGCCTTTCTTTTTTTTTTTTTTTTTTTTTTTTTTTTTTTTTTTGAGAAAGTAATTTGTAGTTATTTGATGTGACTTTTTTCCATCCCAATCTTAATAGGATGAGTATTTATCTATCAATCATAATATTAAATAAAAATATATAACTACAAAATAATTGATTATTAGAATACATCCTATGACCCACATGCCACTTAAATAATAGAGAAATGATACGTCTACAACATTTTTACAACATTTCTACAACAAATTCTAAGTGGCAGGTTGTTACTGGTTGTTATTGTTGGGGTAAAAGAGTAATCTTAGTGTTAGTTTCAAATTTAAACCAATAACAACTAACCACTTGTGATTTGTTGTAAAAATATTATAAAATTGTTGTAGACGTAGCATCTCTCTAAATAATAAGTGATGGTCATTGTAATATGGCAATAATATTAATTATGTCATCTAGTTGTAGTTGTGAAATAAATGCACTCAAATAAAAAGTCCCATCATTGCAACAATACTCTCATAATACTCAGTACTTTCATCCATATATTAAAATGCACAGAACTTTCTAAGTGAATGCTTTATAAGTCATTATTTCAATATAAATGAACTTCCACTTAGCTATTTGGACCCTCTAGATAAAAATGTATACATATAGGTGCAAAAAATAAAAAAATAAAAAATCGTGTATTTTTCTTCTTTAAGAACAACCAAATTTATGTCCAAAACATAGAACCACTAGAGAGAAATTAGACACTAACAAGTCACATGTCCAAATGACTTCCATATTGCTTTGCCAGCAAATTTTTAATCATGGAATCAACAATAATTAACTCAATAGTTATACACTCAATTATCATAGAAAATCTTGTAAAGGCTTCACTACATAATCTACCCCTTTAAAACATACCCATATTGCTTCTTTTATAACTTCATAGTATATAGGATGCCTTATGTAACAACTCAAATCACTTATAGCAAGTGCAATATCATCTACATATAAGACTAGGAAAATATAATTACTCCCACTAACCTTAATGTGATGTAAGGCCCATATTTGAATTCGTAGCCCAAAATATGAATGGACTTAGGCCCAAAAAGCCCAAAACAATGAATTTATAGAAAAATGGGTTTAGAAAACTGGGCTTTAGTTAATCGAACAAGAAGTTAAGTAGATTGGTGACGAAAAAGTGAAGATAGATAAGTTTAGACTGAAGAAAAAATGTCATCGGCAATGTCCGAGGAGACTAGTCCTTATATTATACTTTTAAATGTGATTACAAATCTGGTTCGATAGTTACAGTGTATCTTCTCTCATTTTTCGATCCTTTCTTCATGGAGGGTCTTTCATGTTATATAGTCTTCCTTGTACAATCTGGGTCCTCCACTTGTTGGTCATCTAAGTCTTTATTTGAGTGTTTATCTCATCAGACACCCCATCAGGTTCGTTGTGAGTTGGGATAGCTAAGGCAACACTGTTCAGATGGCTTCTCCATATTAATGCAGCTAGAAAGTTAGTTGCAGAGCATTTAATGCGGTGGTAACAACTTTTCCTAATATATTTCTAAGCTCCCAGCCTTGTGGTACACTCGAGATACACGTCCATATCACTGGAGTTTCCTAGAAGGTTCATTTTGAACCTTAGGATTCACATTTAAGCTGTGCTTAGTTTGTCTGAGGAAATATTCCTCCTCGGACCACCCTCCTATTCGTATCTTGCTCATTAGATTCTAGGCTTGGCCCATTCAACACTATTCATTTGTTCACGGATTACAATGCTCTCGGTCGAAACCCAAGACCCAATATACCATTCGGGCCCTTAACTCTACAGGTGATATATAGTATCAGAGCATATAATATATTTATTGCTTGAGGTTTGTTAGTAGCAATAAGTCATTGTATGAGTTGAAGCAAGAATCTCGACAATGGTTCGCCAAATTCTCAATCACTGTTTTGAGGTTCACTAAGATTGCAGGTACCTTCATTGCTAATAACAATCCTCAAGCAATAACTGCCTTAAAATCTTTTTAGGCTGCTCTGATACCATGTCAAAAAATAGAGAGTGATAAATAAACTTCTTAGTATTATTGATCTGTTAATTACATCAATTTTTATATATATCTTTCTAAAAAAAGGGATTCTTATATATACAAGAGGCAGCCTAAGAAAATATGATTAACAATCAAGAAAATATCACTAACAAACTAACTAATTATAAATCACATGTGGAAAATATAAAAACATGTGGAAAAATATGGAAAATGTGTAGAGAAAATTACAATCTACAAAATACAAAAACTAATCTAACAATGCAAATTCTGATAAGAATTTCTCTCAAACTAAAATTAGAGAACAATAAAGTTTGAAGGAAGCTCTAATATCACAACGTAAGAAAACTTCATACAGAATAAACATAGCGGGATAGAGGAACATTGGTTCAGCCATAATTATTCAAGTGCTTGAAGAACAAACCCAAATTTAGAGAGAACTCTTCTTATCTCTATTTTAATGTTAGTCCTTTATAAACTTCTTCCATCAAGGGATTAGTTAGGGGTGTTTGCAGTGCGGTTTTGGGCCATTTTTAGCACTATACTTTGTGGTGCAGTTTAGCCAAAATCATAATCATACCGCACTTCATTTTTGCAGTTACATGTGCGGTGCAATGCAGTTTAGAATTTAGCCAAAACCTTAACCGCATCATACTTTATTTTTGTGATTACATGTGTGGTGTAATGTATAAAATGCAGTTTGAAACTAGTATATTTTTAAAATTTTGGGTTTTTTCTACCCAACCAAAAATTGATTTTTCCCTTTGTTTTGGGCCAAATTTTAAACTATTAAGCTAGTTTTTCTTTATTTTGGGTTGACTTTCCTAATCAACACTTGCTTAGGTTACTAAACTTTTTTTTTTTTTTTTTTTTTTTGGGTTGAAAACTAGGGTTATTAAACTATTAATAATATATTTAATATTAAAAAAATAAATATATTAATATATAGAGGATGTGGTGCGGTGCGGTTTGTGCGGTTTTCTTATTATAAAACTGCAAACTGTACTGTACCATACGATGCGGTGCGGTGAGGTGTGGTGCACTGTTAGTTGCGGTGTGGTGTGGTTATGTAATTTTGCGGGCGGTTTTGGTGCGGTTTGGTGAACACCCCTAGGATTAATTATTGACACTTATTTAATGTGACTCATCATCATTCATGACTGAGCATGAATCTCCAAATAGAGATATTTACACTGGCAACAAAATGACTGAGCAAGAAACAAAAAAAATTATTTAGATGATTTTTACCTCCTTGAAGTGCACCCCAAGGGACCAGCATTGTTGGTGTTCACTTTTACAGCTTCAGTGAGAAGACATTCCTCATTGGAGGAAATAAGTGGACTAGCCCAGGGGTTTGAGTTTGTACGGGTTTTCTTTGATCAACCTCTCATCTCAAGGAAAAAAGGCATTCTCGGGAAAGATACCTACATAAAGAAATTACACAAGTACTGGGACCCCAAAAAAATAAAAAGATTCCTATACTGTAACTCGTGCAAGCAAGATCTAAGTTTACTTGTGATTTTTAAATTTGTGTTTTCAAAAGGCATATTTTAAAATTACTATTTATTTTTATAAAAAAAAAATACACACACAATTTTCAAATATCTAGTCTATTAGTACTTGCTTTAGTCTTTAATTGAACTAATTTGTAACCCCATGCATATGCATGAATACACTTAAAAATATACAATAAAATGTATAATATAATTCTTATATATATAATTTAAATACTATTGATAGTCATTTTTATATTTTATTAACTCATTAAAAAATTTTGTAAGGATATTATTAGGTATAAAATGTAAATTATCCATATTTATTCATTTATTATTGTGAAGCACTTTTTTTTTTTTTTTTACAATTCATTTATTCTAAACTTTTTAGTTTTTGTACTTAATAACTCATTTAGATGAATATTTATAACATGGTCCCACGTTTGATTTTAAAATTAAGAAATAAAACTCTTTAAGATAAATATTTAGAACACATTACACAAAATTGAAACTCTAATTTGGAATTCTCATTTGGGTTTCTCTTAATTTTACCTATTATTATGTATATAGATTGTTGAATTTATGTAATTCATTTTGTACATACATATATGCACTAAAATAATGTCTGAATGCTTTATTGAATATAATTCATGTCATGGTTAAGATAATCACTTGTATTGCAAGATTAATCTTCTAAGCGAATTCATATTAACTTGAATAATCTTCTTTAAGATCTTAGGATATAAGCAAATGTCTCATATTTTCATCTTAATGATTAGGATGAAATAAGAAGAGTATATTTACAAATAGGTTCTTGTGTACCTTTTAGCCATGATACAACAAGATGCATAATATAATTCTTATATATATAATTTAAATACTATTGATAACCATTTTTATTTTGTTAACTCATTAAAAAATTTTGTAAATATATTATTAGGTATAAAATGTAAATTATCCATGTTTATTTATTTATTTATTATTGTGAAGCACTTTTTTTTTTTTTTTTAACAATTCATTTATTCTAGACTTTTTGGCTGTTGTACTTAATAACTCATTTAGATGAATATTTATAACATGGTCTCACGTTTGATTTTAAAATTAAAAAATAAAACTCTTTAAGAATAAATATTTAGGACACATTGCGCAAAATTGAAACTCTAATTTGAAATTCTCATTTGAGTTTCTCTTAGCTTTACCTATTATTATATATATAGATTTGTTGAATTTATGTAATTCATTTTGTACATACATATATGCACTAAAATAATGTCTGAATGCTTTATTGAATATAATTAATGTCATGGTTAAGAAAATCACTTGTATTGCAAGATTAATCTTCTAAGCGAATTCATATTAACTTGAATAATCTTCTTTCAAATCTTAGGGTATAAGAAAATGTCTCATATTTTCATCTTAATGATTAGGATGAAATAAGAAGAGTATATTTACAAATAGGTTCTTGTGTGCCTTTTAGCCATGATTTCCCAACCAAAAAAAAAAAAAAAAAATAGTGGAGTGTTGCATCTATTTAATCTTGATTGGTTTAAAGAAAACAAAAATTGGTTGAAACATATTTTGTTTATATTGTTATTTATTTAAATAAGATGTTGATAATTGAATAGGAGATTAGTAGAAGTAGATGAACGATTGATCGGTTATGCATATTGAAAAAGATGTAATTGATAACATTGATAATGAAACTATTACACAATGATTTCAAAATATGAAATCTTTAGAAAGAAAAATTTTATACTTTATGTATTTACATTTTTTTTTTTTTTTTTTGCAATGTCAATATATTCATATTTTATTTTTATTAATTTAAAAAAAAATTAAGTTCAAGTTTTATTTTTATTAATTTTTTTTTAAAAAAAGTTTAAGTTTAAGTTTTATTTTTATTATTATTTTTTAAAATTTTAAGTTTCTCAATGAATACCATGAAAAAAATTGATAGAGCCACCACTGCTAGTAATAAAGGTTGCATTATCTCTAGCATTATTCATGATAAAATAATGGCCCATATAAAAATCAATATTTGTCGTAAATGTGTTGGATCTACCCATCATTATTTGTATGAACAAGTACAAAAATTTCATCCAATCCCCCCACCAAAACCAAAACAAAAAACCAAAAAAGAAGGAAGAGAACAAACTAGGAAAATTATAATGGTATATGACTATATTCTTATCTATTGGCAGTTTTTTGTACCAAAAGCAATGAAATTTACACTAATATCATCAGATAGAGACCATCTTCCAGTCAAGGGGTTGTAAACAAATCCAGCCATTTCCCTGACCTGCAAAAAGCCAACCAGACAGCAAACAAACTTTACTAAAATGTGCAGAGGTTAGTAACGCTAAAACATGACGCAGATATTCATGAAACATCATGAACATATTTTGCTCACAGTGATATTGGCACGTCGAAGGATCAGGACTAGTTCTTCAGGAGTGAGAAAACTTGACCATTCATGTGTACCTTTAGGAAGCTGTAAAATATTAAGTTTATCAAAATGGTGCCAACAGGTGCGAAATCCAGAATTTAAATATAAATAACTTGATCAGTTAACTAAGGTATTAAACCAATGTATATTAAAAGCGTTTGACTGTACTAACAATTTCATAAGGTAACCACAGTTCCAAGGTAACCCAAGAAGCATCTCAAACTTTTACAGATAGTCTACGTGAAATGTTTCTGCTGCATTAAGAAAACATGCTTCATAATTTTCTTAGCCTTATTTTTGAAAAACCAAATTACATGAAATTCATGATAATCTGATAGTGGACCATCAATTCTAGCTAAAAATTACCTACTTTTCCGTTTGCAAGTGGAGTTCACCTCCAGATTTGACTAATTAAAATTCTATTAATTGTTGCTGTGAAGGCAATGAAAATGGAACAATCTAAATTCCATGGGCATTGTAACATTCCTTAATAGTATGGATCAATTCTAACTTAATCTAGATCAAACTGAAAAGTGGATGACCACAGCAGACCCATAGATGAGAACGCTTTGTATGAAAATATTCAAATCTTTAGAAGAAAAGATTCATTTCATTGAATCATTCACATTATGCTCATATGCATTGAGTTCTTGTCATCTAGAATACACTTAAAAATATCAACGTGAACCAACTTGTTAAAAACAAAACCTCAACTGTTTAAGGAAAACAAACTTGTTGCCAAGTCTAAAGAACTAGTTTACCACCATGGCATGTATCTTGTAGTATGATTTAAGGATAACACCTATTTCTGAAATAGATAATCAACATATATAGAGATCAAGGTGGATCTCAAATAGAAACAAGTAAATTTCAAAGCATGTCACCAAGTTTCAAAATAAGGAATATCCAGCAGTGCAAGAGGTGCTACATAGATAATCAAGAAGCTATATTAAGCTGTAGAATGATGGAAATAACTATACCCAATGGAGGAGGTACTCTGCTGCAACAATGGCAGTTGCATATGATCTCACAGAACGGTTAATTGTTGAAATTATAGTAGCCCCATCAGGAACAGTTAATGCTGCCAGAGACTTGCAGAATTCAGCAGGATTTGCTACGTGCTCAATTACCTTAAGTAAAATTCCAATTGCAAACAAATTGGATATGGTCAAAAATAGGTAACACTTAACTTAAAAACAGTTTGAATACACTCTAGAGAAGCATGAAGAAAAGTGTACTGAGAAAAAACCAAAGTTTTGGGAACACCATTATATTTATACCTATGTTAAACCTTTCCATTAATCATCACAAATATACCTTCAATTTCAATTTCATCGGTGGATACTCATATTATCTTTAGCAGAAATCTAAATTTATCTGGCGTAATTTATGTTTAACTGTCCTGTATTTACAGAGGACTTCCAAACTCAAGGGATCCAATTTGATAATGCAGGAGCATTGAATCATGTTACAAGCTTGACATTTATTGAGCTTCAAGGACAAATGTTAAAAGGCTATATGTATCAAGTACTATCAACTATTAAGGTTAGTATCATGGAGTATCTCAAAATGTAGCATATATAGTCTTTGAAGAGTTGCTAATGAGCTATAGCTTAACTGGCACTTCTTCCTCCCATAATAATGAGATGGTGGATGAGGCCTTGGGATCAAGACCCATTAGGTGTGTGAGTAACTTACCAATCAAAGGGATTTGTGGGGGGGGGGGGGGGGGGGGGGGTGGGTGGTGTGTTGGGTGTGGGGTGGTTGGAATGGGGGGATGCCTTTGAAGAGTCTTTTTCCAGAAACTTTTCCATCCAATGGTAAAATTTCAGATTTGCGTTCTTATTTTCTTGAATCCCAGAAATCCTATTGCATGGTCCAAAAAAAGAAAAAAATAGATAGATCTTAAATCCTCTTGCTATTTGTTTACAGTATTCTTTTGCTTTATTCTTTGATCACCTTTAATAACTTGAATCCTAGCATAATAGTCTTTCAAAAGGTCTTGAGAGAAGACTTAACAACAAAAAATTTCTTATGAGAGGACTTTGCCATCTAATATTAAAATCTCATTTTTGTATTTTTAAATCTCTTGAACCCAGCAACTCATGAATTTTGAGTTTCAAGTTTCAACTTCAATACTCTTGTATGCTCATCATGATAAGAAAGTGAAGGGAAGAAGTCCAAGATTATATGCAAAACCAGAAATAAATGGATATCAACCAATCATTTGGCCATATCATAACTATAGCAGGGCAAATATGGTGAAGTACACATAATATGCATTATCACTTAAATGTTTCAAAAAGAAGCAAATGTGCTAGGTAAAACGAACTTGATTTTAGATCCAACATAAAATAAGTAAGACAATTACATAGGGTATCTGCAATCAGTATGAATAACAACCTACATAATAATATTTATACATACAAGCATGTGTACATATATATGAAAGAATGAGAGAGAGAAAGAGAGAGCATACTTCTAGAGCAATCACAGCATCAAACTTCTTGTCTTCCTCTACTAGCTTTTCTGTCCAAAAATCAAATTCAGAAAAACTTTATACCAGATTGCAATAATATGACACAACAAAACAATGTCAATTATGTTACTTAGTCTATGTCACATAGCCACTTAGTCCCACTTGAAAAGGGATGTAACCATCCATTGTAAAAGATGCCACAGCTTACAACAGAGAAGCAATGCAATTTGAATGCTCCATGGGAATGACATTACCATAAAGCCTATCCTACAGAGGTAGTAAACAAGATTGGCACATACCAGCTGTTGTGCAACAGTATTCAATAGTTGAAGTCACTGGATCCAAATCCTGCGTGTTAACAAATTTCATGTTAAAGTCTATACAATCTAGAAGAACAAAACAAATGTAATCCTTGAAAACCCAAATTGCAATTTATTAAGATTTTTCTCATAGATGAATGATACATTTTAACCAAGTTGTTAAGATCTCCAAAAGTTATTTCTGTTAGCAATTAGCAATCCAAGAATTAATCAGGAAATTATTGGAAATAATTCAGAAATACTTTATCATAATATATTCTGCTCAGAAGAATTCAAGAATATGCAACAAGAAAAAAGAAGCAAAGAGAGAGAGAGCGTAGCACCAAAAGATAGTTCCGAACATTATAGAATAATCATTCAAGATATTCTCAATCCACTAAAAAAATTTCATACACAATTTAAAATACAAAAAAAAAAAAAAAAAAAAAGGCCATAAGCTTCAAGAAAATATAGATTTAGAATCTGGGATGACAAGCTGACCTCAATTAGTTGGGAATTAAGGGTTGAAAAAATTGAAAAAATCTTTACTAGTCATCTTTGGCCCACATAAGTACAAAACGATACAGTGGATTATAAGAGATTGTTGCAAAAATTGGAAACCATGTTTACATTATCAAATAATTTCAGAATTTGCGCATATTGTGATGTCAAAAAAATACCGTACACAAATAAACCTCCGGTAACTTGCCACTCTGGCAGCTAAAATGAAAAAGGTAACCTCTCCTAAAAAATTCACAATTTAACTAAATACTTAATATCTAACTCTACCATAACTACCTCCCACAGGCCCCCAGAAACTAGTTTCTAACAGGTGAACTATTCTCTTTCTCTCTCTGATCAATTGTGAAATGCCAACGCATCAGTGAGTGATTTGGTGCTTTCCAAATTCATGTCCACCTATGGGCATGAAAGTCAGCTAACATTTGGCGATTTGGATGGAAGATTTAAAGGGAAAAAGATCCAAAACAAATCTGAACAAAGTCCTAACATAAGAGAATGCTTAAGAGCTATCCCCAGAGAGGAAACGCTAATATTCAATGATTTTATACTTTTCAAATCCAATTCCAATCTAAGATATAACATTTTACATCAGAGAATGACCATACAGCATGAATGCGCGCAATCTTGATATTTTTCTCCACAGCATCAACTGCTGTTACAGTAGCTCCCATTCGAGCTAATGGCTGAACAAGCAAGAGAAGAGAGTAAATATGAGATGAAGACTAAATCTAATTTTAATATACATATAGCAGAAATCTAATGCCACTATATACAAACGCAAGTAATGTAAGGCAGCATAATATGCATCGACTAGTACAATTACATTTGCATTCCAATTGTGTCTACTTTCTGATTGCAGTGGTGAATACGTCCAGATATAGGTTGTATGGAAACATGATGGCATATGATTGAAGGACAACATGATGGCCTAGGTATAGAGTGCATGGAAAAGAAAGATTCTTCAAGCCAATTTCAAGTACTAGGTATTTTGAAGCTTTGTTATAGGGAGTAGAGTGTAAAATTCCAACTTGAACTCTCGGAGACCTGACACTTGACTGCTAACACTCACACACATTCATATTCTTCTATCTCTCTCTTTTTTCTTTTTCATTTCTTTTTTCTTTTTTTTTTGGGGGGGGGGGGGGGGTGGTGGGGGGAGGCTAATTATGAAATATAGGAATAGATCTTAAAAAAACTTAAGGGCCTTGACAGATGGTTATTTTAAATTGGTCTCATCCATAATTTCTTCTGAGATGATACTGGTAGCTAACAAGGATGTGCAACCAAAATAGACATGTTAGCATTCAAAATATTGTAAGAATACCTCTGAGAGAATTCCACCGCCACATCCAACATCAACTATTTTAAGCCCTTCAAAAGGCCTAGCACTGTTAGGATCCTTACTGAAACAAGGAAAACTAATCAGAATTTATTTGTGGGGGAGGTGGAAGTGAAATTGTTGTTGCACCATTACATACACGCATAACAATAAAAGAGAGAGCTGTGGAGGACAGCATATTTCCAATGAAAGTCCTAGCATGAATATCTTAATACTTATAAAAAGCTAAAGGACAATCTTTTATTATAGGCTGCAGTGAAAGTGCATGCTCATAGATAAGTGCAATTTACATGCTAGATGAAACTAAAATGACAACTATCAGCATCAGATTCTATGGTCTGGTTTTTTATAAATGTCCTAATAAGGGTCATTTACTTTATCTAGTCTAGTCATATACAGTCCTAACAAGGGTCGCTATATTCTTATCCAAATGTAGGACTTAAGAATAAAACATAGAGATATAATAGGAAAATTAAAACAGAAAAAAGAATGAACTAAATTCCTCTCTCAAAAACCCTAGTCCAATTAAAAGAAGGTGAGAGATTTGCGAAAAGAAGGGGTGAAAAAAGGGCTAGAAAAGAACAAAGACATGATGAAGAGAGAAAGACAATAAGAGCTGATTGAACTAATACAGTATCTCCAGGTTTCCAATAACTAAAATTGCAAATTATCGAAAGCCCAATGGCATATGTTCTCTACATATTTAAAACCCTCTGCCCCTTACTTATAAGATAAATTTAACTCCCACATCAGTCACCATTTAAACAACAATTTGCAGGGTAACCACATTGTATACCCAAATTTAAACTGCAGCTTAATAAGCAATCATACAACTAGCAAGACAAGTACTTGATGAACCTAATCCATTAAGCCTACCTAAATATGAGAATAGAGAGGCGAGGAATAGCCAATGAACTACAACAACAACAAAACCTTAGTCCCAAAACTTTTAGTGTCGGCAATAAATCCTTAACAGACTAATCAGGGTCAACTACATATATCTCCACCATTCTATTCTATCAAAAATCATACTTCCTACAATCTCCTTAATAAACATGTTCCTTTTATATCACTTTGACTAGTGTTATTTTAAGCTAGATGCACCAAACACTTCATTTGGAGTGCCGTAGCCATGAAGTAACGGTGTCCTATCTATTTTATCATGTTATAATTTTTTTTTCAAAAATTGCCCATGTCGCCATATTGTACCATACTGTGTCCGTGCATCCTAGATTTTAAGTCTTCCTCTACCTCTAAGAGTACCCAATGAACTACAAAACCCAATAATTTATATTTCCAACAGAAACTTGGTGGAGTAAAAAAATTATATACATAATACATGTAATGTAAAGCAGAAAAATTTACTCGAAATGTCGACAAAGAGTGGAGCGAATGAAAGCAAGTCTTGTAGGATTCATCACATGCAACGGCTTAAATGGCCCTTCAGCATCCCACCTATTCATAACACCGAAGCTAAGTTAATTCAAAATTTCAAGTTGAAATTTCTTTCATCTTTTTTTTTTTCTCACCAACCAAACAGAGGATTAAAAAAAAAGGCTGACCAGGTTTCGGCAATGGAGGCGAATTTAGCGAGCTCGAGGTCTTTCAAAGAGGAAGCTCGTTGGAATCCTCCGGTAGAGGAAGAAGAAGAGGCATTGGAGAAGAGCCTATAGCTGAAGCTGAGGGGAGCTCGGTTAGGGTTAGAGAAGTGAGGAGAGCGAACGTGGTTGTTGATGGAGATGGAGGAGCTTAGGGCTCTGAGATGGCTATGCCTGACGAGCTTAGAAGCCATGTTTGAATGACCGACCAAAACAAGGAATGAATTTTGGTTTTGGTTTTCGGGAAGAAAACTCAAGTAGTAATCGCCATGGGCTGGGCCTTAATTATTTACTACAAAGGGTAGGCTTTTAGAGCTAAAAATATAGCCATTTGACACCTATTTGATTAAAATAATACAAAAAGACTCATTAGAATAATAATAAAAACTTCCACAGCAAACTTTAGTAACCAATCACAATCACCTCCAACATCAGCCACAATCACACCCACAACCACCACCACTAGTCCACGAGAAACTACACCCTATTTCGGGTGTATGTTTCTCTTCTTTCACAAGCTGGTGGGACCCATCAGCTGTGAGTCCCCCTAGCTGTGAGTGGGAGGAAACATACACCCGAAACAGGGTGTAGTTTCTCCTAGTCCATAGCAGGGAACCCAAACCAAACAAAATCACCAAACCACAACAAAATCCACCTCCACCATCGTGGCACAACCACCATCACAGTAGCCTTAAGCTCAACCAAAAAACTAGCAACCAATTGAATAAATAAAAAAATAAAAACCTAGAAATCTCACCCTCAAGATATCCAAGCCAAGAGCACACAATTAGAAATCTTAAAACCCAGATATGCAATCCAAAGAGATCCACACAGCAACCACACACCACGACCCCAGCAACCCAGCGGCGGAGTGGAAGTGAGGGAAGAAGAGCACCAACTGTTTCGGCACTGAGACCACCCACAAACCGTTTCGGCACTGAACCCAACCACGATCGGTGATCATGGGTCTTGGTGTTTGAGACGAAGAAAGATTGAGAGACAGAGTAGAGGAAAAATGAGGCAGCAAAGAGATAGGGTGGAGAATGAAATGATCAATCGGCGCTGGGCAGGGGCTTGGGTTGGCGGCGAGTGGAGGAATTGAAGCTTGCAACGGGAAGAAATGAAGAGTGTGAGGACCGACTGAGGGGAGATAGGAGCAATGGGTAGAAATGGGGGAAGGAGGAGAAAGAAAAAAAAAAATATATATATATATATATATTCTATCACAAAATAAAATAATATATTCTTTAAATGTGCACCATTTTTTGTTGCGTAGGTAAAATAGCTATATAGCTATAGAGCTACGTTGCTGCAAATGGTACACTACCCAAGCTCCTGAAGCATTATAAAGGGTAGTGGGGCGCTCTTTCTAACCGATGTGGGACTCGATGAGTACAAGTCCAAGCTAGGCGCTTGCTTGCTCATGCCTGCACTCGGGGACGAAGGACAAAAACCGCATCGCGCCAGGCACCGCGGTCGGATAACAATCAAATGTGGGGGGAACAAATTCCTACCCTACAGTTTCTTACTTTTATAGTATTTAATTGATTTATGGGATAGAAAAGAGCGCAAAGTCACATAAGATATCAGTTGAAAAGAAAATTGATTTTTTTATATATATAATTTTTAGAGTGTGTTAATCCTTTAGTATATTCTACAAGTTTGTAGAATTGTGAGTGGTAAATAAATTTATTTTTTTAAAAAATTAAACTCCAAAATTTTAAGCAACGCAAAAATTATCTCATAATAAGTTAAAAATATATTACAAATAACATATAAATACTTTATTTAAATTCAATTTTTTATATAAAATTTTTAGATATTATATATATATATATATATCAAAAAATCAAAACTTATACAATTTAATATGAAAGATATTATCTAAATAAAACATATGAAATTATAGAAATTAAAAAGAAGAAATTAGACTAAGAAATTCTCAATAATTTTAGTTTAGTTATCTCTTACCAAATATGAAAAATTTGCTCAAATTTTTAGGTGAATAGTAAATACACAATTATGTACGACCTTGTGTGCATGTGTGTGTACGTGCATGTGATTTGAATTTTATATAATTTTATTTTGGTCCCAGAGATTAGCCCCCCAAGTTAAGAATTTTAGCTCCGTACCTGCATCTTCCTTTTGCCTTTTCTTTTATTTTCAACTATTTGGTTTATTTTCAAAAAGCCTTAGAAAGGATATTATAGCATTGTAGAATATTTTTATTTTTGAAAAGACAAACAAAATTCTGGCACATTTGTTAAAAGGTGTTGTGGTAATATATATATATATATATATATATCAAATTATTTAAGCTTGCAGAATATTTTTTTTTCTTGATCCCGTTAAGAGAATTAGAAATATTTTCAATGAGTTAGGTCATTGGATGAATGAGGGGTGAGAAAGTAAGTTTTTTTTTTTTTAAAAAAAAACAAACACACATAGGAGAGAGGAGAGAGACAATAAGTTTTGAGTCTTGATGGAGTACTTAATAAATAAATAAACACGGGTACAAATTTTTGAGAGAAAGGGGAAGATTGCTGGGTACAGATGGCATTGAACAAGAAAAATATAGTTCATCTGTAGATACAACTGTTCTTACTCCCAATTTTATAATTTATTAACTTGTGAGATTATAAGTGTGCAGCATAAAGTGGTGGGTCACACAAAACAAAAAATGTTGACCATTTATAATCATACAAATCAACAACAAATTATAAAATTAGGTATGAGATTAGTTATATCACTAGAATTATTCACAAAAACAAAATCATTTGGATCACAAATTTAAAAATCAAATGATGTGATTGGAATCAAACTACTTTATTGCAATTTACATTATATATACACACAAAATTTCTTAGTGGGAGAAGAAACAGCTCAAAACTCAAGTAAGGACTACCCTAAACTATTCAAAGCACCAAAAATTTACACGTGTTTCAGATGCATACAGGATACAGCTCCAAGCTTGCCTTATTTTTCCATCAATATATTCTTCTTCCATGAATGAATCAGCATTGAACCATGCAGCTAGCGTTTTAAGTGCACGGACTTAATCAACCATATTGCAGACAATATATAGTAAGAAAATGAGAAGCAAGCTAACAGAAATAAAAGGAAAAGAAAAGCAAAAAGGATTCGGTACAATGACTGTCAACGAAGCAAAATAGCAAAAAGAGAGGAAGAAAAGGGCTATGCGGAGTATATCATAATCGAATGGAATGAGAAGAAGAATTGTTACGTAAGAGAACATAAATGTCACAGAATTTGAAGCCAAGAACAACCAAAAAGGAAGAAGCCAATGGGAGTCCCTGCAATCTTTTCAAGAAGAGGAGCACTTTTGTTGAAACTTCGGTTGGGTTTCATGTATGCAGGACTGGAAAAGACCGGACACAGAAAATGGGTCCACCATATGAATATATTTACAAAAATGCCACCATCACTCTGTTTTCATAACTTAAAAACACCCAAAAATTGTTTTCAATTTTGCTAACTCATTACTCAAAAATCAGAGAATTAAGTAATAGAAACAAAACTTGAAAACACAGTCAAACAAACTTTCTCTATGTGGGACCCACTAGTTTTGAGTTATAGGCGATGAAAACAGAGTGATGAAAACTTGCAAATCCAAATAGCCCCTTATAAGTCATAATTTCAATGTAAATGAACTTCCACTTAGCTATTTGGACCCTCTAGATAAAAATGTATACATATAGGTGCAAAAATTAAATAAATAAAAAATCATGTATTTTTCTTCTTTAAGAACAACCAAATTTATGTCCAAAACATAGTACCACCAGAGAGAAATTAGACACTAATAAGTCACATGTCCAAATGACTTCCATATTGCTTTGCCAGCACATTTTTAATCATGGAATCAACAATAATTAACTCAATAGTTATACACTCAATTATCATAGAAAATCTTGTAAAGGCTTCACTACATAATCTACCCCCTTAAAACATGCCCATAATGCTTCTTTTATAACTTCATAGTATATAGGATGCCTTATGTAACAACTCAAATCACTTGTAGCAAGTGCAATATCATCTACATATAAGACTAGGAAAATATGATTACTCCCACTAACCTTAAGGTGATATATAGTATCAGAGCATATAATATATTTATTGCTTGAGGTTTGATTAGTAGCAATAAGTCATTGTATGGGTTGAAGCAAGAATCTCGACAATGGTTCTCCAAATTCTCAATCACCGTTTTGAGGTTCACTAAGATTGCAAGTACCTTCATTGCTAATAACAATCCTCAAGCAATAACTGCCTTAAAATCTTTTTAGGCTACTCTGATACATATATATATATATATATATATATAAAAATTGATTTAATTAACACATCAACAATATTAAGAAGTTTATTTATCACTCTATTTTTTGACATGGTATCAGAGTATATATATATATATATATATCTTTCTTTAAAAAAAAGGATTCTTATATATACAAGAGGTAGCCTAAGAAAATATGATTAACAATCAAGAAAATATCACTAACAAACTAACTAATTCTAACTAATTATAAATCACATGTGGAAAAATATGGAAAATGTGTAGAGAAAATTGCAAATTCTGATAAGAATTTCTCTCTCAAACTAAAATTAGAGAACAATAAAGTTTGCAGGAAGCTCTAATATCACAACGTAAGAAAAATTCATACAAAATAAACATAGCGGGATGGAGGAACATTTGTTCAGCCATAATTGTTCAAGTGCTTGAAGAACAAACCCAAATTTAGAGAGAATTCTTCTTATCTCTATTTTAATGTTAGTCCTTTATAAACTTCTTCCATCAAGGGATTAGTTATTGACACTTATTTAATGTGACTTTTCACAAATAATTGTTCAGCACACAACTGTTGCTAATAGGATGAATCATGAATCTTTATTTATCGCTCATCATGATTCATGACTGAGCATGAATCTCCAATTAGAGATATTTACATTGGCAACAAAATGACTGAGCAAGGAACAAAAAATTTTATTTAGATGATTTTTACCTCCTTGAAGGGCACCCCAAGGGACCAGCATTGTTGGTGTTCACTTTACAGCTTCAGTGAGAAGACATTCCTCATTGGAGGAAATAAGTGGACTAGCCCAGGGGTTTGAGTTTGTAGGGGTTTTCTTTGATCAACCTCTAATCTTAAGGAGAAAAGGGATTCTCGGGAAAGATACCTACATAAAGAAATTACACAAGTACTGGGACCCAAAAAATAAAATAAAAAGATTCCTATACTGTAACTCGTGCAAGCAAGATCTAGGATGAGTAAGGCAGGGGGAAGGGAAAATGTAAGAGTAGTCTAACATTGATCATTTGGAATGACCAAAAATAACAAGCTGTTTACATATTTATGTCAGTCACAAAATTTATATACAGCAGATGTATATAATTATTTCAACATAATTGCTGCTACAGCATAAGCATGGAAAAGTACTGCTCGAATTCTTGATCAATGGTTGGTTTCCTAGTGTCCGATTGAGCATCTGCATTCAAAAAATGAAATTATTTCTCCACACCCTAAAAGGTATAATATAGATCCTTTATGCAACAAATTACATATAAATACTAGCAGACATGACTGACAGGAAGAAGATGGTATGGTATGAACCCCCATACAAATGCACATCACAGGCATGATCACATATATTGAGCTCCAAGCCACACAAATACACTTCCTGTTGAATCCTAAATTACCTTGGTTTATGTTCCATCTTCCAGATGAAAGAACATACGTATTTGGGTTAGCCCCATTGGAGTAGAGAGTATCTTCAACACTTTCTCCATATTCCAAGAAATTGTAATCTGCATCATAGTTACCAAATTCTAGGAGGTCATCCTCAGCATTCTGAAATGCTTGTAATCCATCACAATGGGAAGGAGGATTCCCTCCACTCAGAAATGCTACTTTGTCTTTTCTGGAACCCAAAGAGTAGTACTTACCACAATTGCTCGAACAATTAACAGATGAAGTGGATGGCCCATCGGATAGATGTGTGTTTGCATACTCTGGTTGAAGTCTAGCTTCATCATATATAGACATGGCAGAATCCGAATCTTCAGCAAAGCTATTGCTACCTTCCCCTGATTCAGGTTCTGACACATTGTTGACCATGGTTGCTCCCCCTGTTTTCCCGTTGATTATGTTTGTACATAAGCTCTCCGCTTTAGGAACTTTTTCAAACACAGTGACATCTTCAGAAGCAAAGCTGTGATCCCAGCATCCATGCTTTGGTATGGGTAATCCCAATTGCTCCGCATGTAATTTTCTTTTCTTGTTGAAGCTAATTACGTTATTCTTGAAAGCTTTATTGACTTGGAAGCTAAAGATTGATAAGCAAGAATTAAAAAAGGATAACAAAAGGCCTGTGCTGAAAGCTATATGTAGCAATAATTTAGTCAAGAAAAAATAGGCAATGAACATAATATAACTCACTTTAGTCTTCAAAAGCTCAAAATAGAAGAGAGAAATTGAAGCTTGGTTTGTTCTTCATTGACATGCTTATCCCAATCTTAGGTTTGGAAACTAGACCAAAAACCCATGCTAGATAACATTTAGGAAACAATGACTATATGTGAACCCAATCACACTGGCCTAGAATTAGTGATGCTCTTTATTGCAAAAGGAGGCAAAATTTTCAACAAAAAAAAAAAAAAACACAAGGTATATAAATAACGTGAGGCCTTTAGTTATAAGCACCAGTAAACTCATTGGTAATTAAATGCAGGACACTAATACAAAATTATAAGAGTATTAATTTGAACCAAATACAGAATCAGAAAAATTATCTTCAGTTCGTGCGGAAGAACCCTGATAAACTATCATTTGTCCCAAAAGCTTAAAGTCATTAGGAAAGGGTTAATTGAGTCGCTTAATCGTTATTCTAACACTTCCCTTTATGAGTAGACTCAAAACTCATACATACCTATTCTGATAGTCCTTTGTTGTTAAGTTAAAAATTAATCCCACATATATAGTCCTGTTAACAAGGTATCAATTGATAAGTATCATAGTTTATTGATCAAAATAGGTTTTACTTATAGAAAATGTGAAACGGCCTGAGCACATGGCATAGAATCAACCATATAAATTCTTTTTCTGAACTAAGTGCAAGGAGTAATGGCATAGCAAGTAGTGGATCCAACAAAGAGATCCATTAATCCCTACTCAAAATTACTCATAATTGCACACAAAGATTCTGCATTAAACACAACCCAAGACAAGAATACACTCCTAATTTACTTACTTTCAGCTGATTTTCAACAGTAAGTACACATATAAACAAGCTGGAATCGAATCATATAGGTTCATTAACTCAAAAATATGCACTACCTTCAACAAATAATAACAAAAAAAAAACCTGTTAATCTCAGATGGGTTCTCGTTGTATTCATTCATCTCGACCCAGAACTATAGGAGCTAGTCTCTGAAACCCAGAACTGTCGGAACAGTTTTCTCTTCCAGGATATCCCAGCATAAAGTAACTTTCTTTCAGTGTGTGAGTGTCATCTTTCTCTCTGACTCTTTGTTTCTTTCTTATTCTTTTTCGTCTTATCTTTGGCATGTGAAACTATGAACTGCTACAGAGCGCGTGTGATCACCAGCGTCGTAGCATAAAGGCTATTTATGTTTCTTTATGGGTTCGTTATGAATAATGAAGAAGTCAAATTTTTACTTGGTTCGGTCGTGGAACTGAGAAACATTGTTTGTAGTACATGTTTATGGGGGGCGCGTGATAAGTTGATGCTGACTTGGATAGCACCACGTCTCGTCCACGTGATTTTGGCGCGAGGCTCGTTGTTTTGTCGGTCCCACGCTATCCTTTTTTTTTTCCTTTTTTTTTATTTTTATTTTTTATTTATTAATTTTTGGTATTTCTTTTAGGTATAAATGCAGATTTAGTCCATACATTTTGACTTTTTTTCATTTTAATTCATACATTTTACTTTTATCATTTTTAGTTCCTAAACCAATTAACGAGTGTTATTTTCGTCATTTCCATCAGTCAATCGACGGAAATAGCTGAGGTGGCAGCCGGAAGAATTAAAATATTATAAAAATGTCATATCACCCATGACACGTCAACATATAAATTTAAAAAATTAATTTATTAATTTTAACAAAATTAAAAAACATAAAAACAAAATTTAAAACATAAAAATACATCAAATTTGAATAAAAATAAACAAGAAGATAACCCAGATCACAGGATTGTCTCAAACTCAAACTTTCGTCTCAAACTCAAACTCTATTCTCTTATCTCACACTCAAACCTACATGGCCACACACTATTCTCTCATCTCAAACTCTCTCTTCTCTCATGGCTCATACTCGAGCTCTCTCTCCTCTTACACAGATCTAATCTGAGTAAAGAAATGTAAAGTAGAACCAAATCCAAGAAAAAGAAGCTGAAAACGGAAAAGGCGGCGTAGAAGGCTTGCGAGTAGATCTCGATCTTACTGAGCTCGCTCGGCACCGGAACCAACGGCGAGCAGATCTGCTTATCCCTCTTCTGGGTTTTGATCATGGAGGCTTTGGTGCTTGGTGGGCAGCATGGATCGGAGAAAATGATAGGTAACACGACATCTCCCCCTTATGTGTGTTGTGAAACTCAGATCGGTGGTGGTTGCTGTGGTTTCCTTCCTCACCATTCACCGCCACTAGCCACCATCAAGGTAGCCTCCTTGATCTTTCCCTATATCTCTTCTTTTCTTGGACTCACCCACTCGATGCCTCTTTCTTTGATCCGTGATGGTGTGGGGGGTTTGGGTTGTTCAATGGTTCAAAATATGTTTGAGTTTTTGTTGAAATTTGATTGTAGGATTTGGTGGTGATGGATCAAGTAGTGGTGGTGCTGGAGGTCATTCGGGTTTGATGGTTTAGGTTTTGATTTTTGTGGAAGAACACAGCACCCATTTTTTATTTAATTAACAATTGATTTTTGGTGGAAGAATGTGTACAAATTTTGGAATAGAAATTCTTTGAATACTGTTCTTGTTATCTGGGTTTGTGTTCTTATGATCTGAGTTTATGTTCTTGTGTTCTTATGATCTGGGTTCCTGTTCCTGTGTTCTTATTATCTGGGTTCATCTTCTTGGTTATTTTTATTCAATCTGATGTATTTTTATGTTTAAATTTTGTTTTTATGTTTTTTAATTTTGTTAAAATTAATAAATTAATTTTTTAAATTTATATGTTGACGTGTTATGAGTGATGTGACATTTTTATAATATTTTAATTCTTCTGGCTGCCACCTCAGTTATTTCTGTCAGTTGACTAACGGAAAGGACGAAAATAACACGCGTTAATTAGTTTAGGGACTAAAAGTGGTAAAATTAAAATGTAAGAATTAAAATAAAAAAAAGCCAAAATGTAGGGACTAAAAGTGCATTACGCCTTTCTTTTATCGTACTATGTTTAGTTTAAATGGAGGTGGAGGTGGAGGGGGAAAGAAAAGCAGAGCATATTAGATGAGCCAAAAGGAATCTGATGATTTTATTTGGATATTTTTTAAATAAAATCTTTTTCAAACTGGGCAAATTTAGATTATCAATTTTGTCGGTAACTTATCAAATTTAGATTCTCATCCTCTATCTTTTCATTGCCCATTGCAATCTCTACTCAAATTAAGATCATCCTCTATCTTCTCAGTGCCGATTGCATCCTCTACTACTTTAAGATCTCCTAGAATTATTAGAGCTAACTCTACAGTAGAGTTCTTATCCAACTCATCTTAAAATAATTTTTATTTTGACAATCTACATTGCAAAATTATCATTTTTGACCCGTCATATTTAATTTTGTTATCTTATTAGCCATGTTGTTCATTTTCATTAGTAATCTAGTGATATTTGGTGTTATATAGGTGGTGTGGCTTGAAAGATGTCACTTAGAGCATCTTTAGCTGTCCCTCTAAATTTTTGTACTGTTTAGAATATGAACAGTAACTTTTATCTTTTACCTACTTTTACTTTTTCAAATACACTTTCTAACAAACTTTCTGTTTTTTTCTATCTCATTAAAATATTATTTCTTCATTCTTTTTTTAATCTTCCTTCATCCATTCATAATGATTATATTTTTCAAATTCACAACATCTATATTTTTTAATCTTCCAACAGTAATATTTTTAAAATTTCCAATAATGTTTTTTTAACAAATATCATTGAACACTTGTTACAACAATATGAGTTATAAGATCATCTAATTTTAATAAGAAGTGTTATGCTTACAATATTTTTGCAATAATTTCACAAAAGAATCATATGTGATATGTTGTTATTAGTTTTAATTTGAACGCATTATTGAAATTATTTTTGTTAGTCACCAATATTAGCTAATAAGAACAATCCGTCACTTTAGATTTATTGCGAAAATATTGTGAAAATATTGTGGTAACATTTCTCAATTTTTATTTCTTTTTCTTTGTTTTATTTTTCCTTTTTTTTTTTCACCCATAAGTTTCTTCTTTTTTTTTTCTTTTTTTTTTCCACACACGTATACCCACTCTCCTCTTTATCTTCAACTTTTTCACTTTTGTTTTTCTTTTTCTACTTCACTCTAGAACACCCAGCTCTCTCGCTCTCTTTCTCTTTCTCCCCTCTCTATCTTCACTTTTGTTCTTGTTTTTCTACTTCTTGTACTCCTGACAGCACATTGTGAATTTCTCACCACATACCTCTTGCATAATTTTACAACTCCATGGACCATCATAGACCAAAGTTCATAACATGAAAAATCTCATTTGAGAGAGAGAGAGAGCCGGTGGAGAACAAAAACTAGATGGGTCTCCCTCTTTTTTTTTTTTTTTTTTTTTTTTTTTTTGTGTGATGATTTCATTTGGTTTATGAGAAAAATTGATTTTGTGTTTGAATTGTGTTTTGCGTTTTGTAGTCGTTGAGATAAAGAAGAGAGAAAGAGAGTCAAGAAGAAAGAGAAATGAAGGGAAGAGGAAAAAATCATTTTTTATTCAACCGGGTGATTATTTCAAGGGATAATAATGTTTAAAGTTGCTACAATAGCTCTCTTGAATTGCTACCATGCTCTCTTCTTCAAGAGAGCTACTGTAGCAATTCTAAAAAAAAAAAAAATTTAGAGTTAGAGAGGCTGTTGGAGGCTGTTTTTTTGTGTTTACTCTCCAAAATTGGCTTTAGAGAGCCTATTGAAAATGCTCTTATTGGCACTAAACAGTCAAAATACTAACAAAAATCATTAAAAAAAAAAGAATGTAAAAACAAAATCAAACATAAATAGCCTAAATGAAAAATTTGTAATGTAAATGACCAAAATAAAAATAACCCAATTGTTGAAGCCCACTTTTGACAAGGGGCCCAATAGCAAAAGAAGCCCAACAATATAAAAAATGTGAGACAGGGAAAATAGTAAGGGAATAAGGAAGAAAGCCTAGTAGGCTAAAATGACAGGATTGAAGGCCAATAGGCCCACAAGAATCAAAAGAGGTAAAGAAGGAGTAAATGGGCCGAGAAAGCCCAACAAATGAAGTAAGCTCATGGGAGCAAAAAGAGGTAAAGAGGAAGTAAATGGGCGGGGGAAGCCCAGGAAATGAATTAGTAAATTTGTTGGGTTGGCTTAAAGGCCAGTAAGACCGAAAAGTAAATAAGAGGTAAGGATGTGGTAATTGGACTGAGGAAGCCCAAAAGATCTAGCAAAAAGTCCATGGGAGTAAAAGAGATAAAGAATAAGTGAATGGGCTGAGAAAACCCGAGGAATGAAATGGGTTGGCATAGCAGGAATGTTGGCCAATAAAGCTCAAAAGAGGTAAAGATGTGAAAAATGGACCAAGGAAGCCTTGAGCAAAAGATTGAAAAAAAGTGGGCTGGCACGACAGGAGCATTAGCCTGTAAGCCCACGGGTAACAAGAAATAAAAAGAGAGATAATGCTATAGCAGGCATGATGAAGTGGTATGGCAAGATCTACAACCAAGAGGCCCACAAACACAAGAAAGAAAGAATATGGGCTCGACAAGAAGGTGAAAGCCTTCACCCAAGGAATGCCCAATACGATGAAGGGATGAAAGGCAGGGAACATGAGCCCAAAAGCCCACACATCCTTCATGCCACAAGAGATAAATACTAACCAGAATGTACAGCAGAATCAAACAAACATAGAGGCAGCAGAAATGGTGTGAAAGCCAGAGGGAAACAAATTCAGATGGAGTGGAGCATGCACAAGGGGCCAGGGCATCACCTACTTGTACCCAGCCAATACATGGGAGGTGGGCCACAGGTCAAGGCATTCAGAGGGTGTGGTCTGGCGGTGGGGAGAAAGAGGGAGTCTATTTTGGGGTTCCTGCTCAAACTTTTTTAGGGAGGAATGTCCTGCTAGAATGGCATTTCACCCAAAAAAGGTAAAATGGGTTGGGATCACTTGATGCATGCCATAGAGGTAGGTAATGGAGAGGCTTAATCCTTATCCAGAAAAGAGTAGTGAAAAACAGAGAGAGGTAAGAAACAAGACAAGCAATTTTGTCTGAGAATAGGGAATGGTGCAACCAACACGCTTAGAGCCATGGTAGTGGCTGAACAGTCGGTAGGCCAGTGTGTAGTCTAGGAAGGATGCCCATAAGGAGCCAAAAGCAGTCAAGAGGTAAAAATGATAAATCCTACCATGACAAATAGTATAAAGAGCGGTGGTTATGAACAGTAAAGGGGACGAACAGAGAGGAACTCAGAAAGGAGGAAGAGGTAGAACAACAAGAAAAAAAGAAAAGAAAAAAAAGGAAAATATAAAAAATTAGAGAAACATAAGTGGTAGGAATAGATGTATGAATCAATAGACCACCCATTTCTCTCCTTCTCAACATACCCACTCTTTGGGAGATTAAGGATTGAAACTTAAAACCATTTAGATCATTTTTCAAAGTGCGTAACTTCTATGGTAGAAGCCTTCTCTGAGGTTACTCATGTTGGGGATCAGTTCCTTTCTTGGATTTCTATTTGCTGAGAAGTTAAGCTTATTTTCTATGGCAGACAAGCTTTTCTTTTATGCTTGCAGGGTGAATAGTTTACTGTGATTAAATTGCCTGCTATAGTGTTATTTTATATTTGTATTATCCCTCTGTAACTTTACCAAGCTTTCTTTTCTCATTTAAGTCTTAATCTTATTTGTTTAGTCTTTTAGTTATTTTGCTGTATTGTATTTCTGCCATAACATCTGTAACAGCTGTTTCTGCTGTGGGCACGTACACTTAATATCTTTGCCAGGACGCGTTCATATTGAGATGACTCAACTTGTGCACAAACTAGTCAAAAGTGAGTTTCACTTGGGCCAACCCTAACTCTCTTACCTCAGATCTATGGGCTACAGTACAACAGGAGAGACCCAAGCCCAACAACACAAAAGGCCCACCACACTAGTCGTTAAGGACAAAAAGTGTACTAAAGGACCAAAATAAAAATCATCTCAAACATTTGAGGATAAAAAGTGTATTTTTTTTTTAAAGTTGGCTATCACATTTTAAGTATCTATATAAACTATTGATTAGGTAATAAATTTAATCCACTATAGTTGCAATTGCATTTTTGGTATAGAACAATCATAAGGAAATATTATCTTTTGAGATAGCCTTATAAGGCATCTCTCTCACAATACATGTGAGAGAGCTGTCTTACCATAAAATTCCTCAAGTGACCTCTTGAGTTTGGCAAGAACATGCTATTCTAGAATAGACGAACTAACCACAATCATTCCGTGCATCACATGTTTCCTTCAAATCATCAAATGCCATTAACTGACCCTAGCAAAGAGAATCGTGGACTAGAGATGGGTATACCGGTGCTATTACCAGTTCTAAAATTTTAGACTGCCACTTGTTCAGTTTTTTATTAGGTAACAATCTAGCTGAACTTTTTTTACTGAATTTTTTTTTTCAAAAATAAATACGATAAAATTTTAACTTATGAATAAACAAACTCAAATAATAATTATGTTTGAGAAAAATGATTGCATTGAACTATAGTACACCACAAATTTGTTTGCCGTTTGGTAACAAACCAGCTGAATAAATAAACTCAAATAAGAATTATGTATTGGGAAAAATGAATGCATTGAAATATAGTACACCACAAATTTTTTTATTTTTTCAAGTTACAAGAATTGCAACTCTACTAACCTAAAAAATAAAAATTCAATTCAATTACAAATCTAGGTTACATTGATACTACTACAATCATTTCAGAGACATAAAACATCTCTACATGAGACTTTGCTTGGCAAACTGGGATTCTGGTTCCCACTTTATATGAACTTTTATCAGCTAAGTGCCTCTTAAACTCTGCATTATCCTAAGGTCAACAGGTAAAGGGGAGGAAAAAATTTGAAAAAAAGAACCTGTACGTTTGATGATGCAAAGACCAGTTTGGCTTCAGTTATTAACAGCAGTCCTCATACTCAAATCATTCCTGAAAATCACCAAGCAAACAGCTTTTACATCTCCTAGAGTGTGGTTATGATGGGTGAGACATAAATCAAGGTTTTTTTTTTCTCCTTCCTGAACCATCCAAGCAGGTATTCTACATGCCAGGACACTTACAAGCAGACCACCCAAGTCGTCAACTCATCATCTCAAGATCAGCACTCACCCACCCCTTCACAGTTTAACTGCTAAAAAATATTTCTGATATTACCAGTGCAATGTCAAAAAATCAGTAACCAATCAACTTCCTTTAGATGTTGATGCACCAATAAGATTATCATAGGCAGTCTGGAAGCGAAGGCCAGAATCAATATGTTTTGAAGTGGGGCATACCCAGCTGAGGATATTTGGACCCAAAATCTGAAGCAGTAAAACAAATAGTTAAAAAGATGGGTGTGAATGAGAACAGAATGCATAAATACATGCATACAGACAAGAGGCAGTATCCCCGCATGTTTTAAGTGTGATGCTGGATACATCCGAAACATTAGATACTTTTTCTACAGATCCGTAGCAGTATCTTGCATCCCAATTTGGACAATGTACACAAGGAAAATTGGGCACAGAGAATCTCCGGCCCTTTGTGACACAATTCTTCCCCCACCATCGCATTGTTTTATTTCTATAGATTAGAAGGATCTTAAGTGGGTTGAGGGTCTGTGTGGCTGAGAACTGAAGTAGTTGTAAACTTAGGGTTGATGATGGCATAACCATTATATGTTTAGAAACAATATCCTCTTTAAAAGTCAACAGTCACGGTAGTTAATTAGGTTTTATATTTTATATTATGTTTTATTTGGTCATTCTAAAGCCAAGGTTATTTTAGTAGTTCTACTGTTGTTGGTTATGGGCCATGGGTTTTCTTTTATGAGCAAGACTTAGGTACAGTACTTTGGTGCTGTTCCTTAAGTTTCTCTCTTAAGATTCTGTCCTGTGACTTTTTTCTCATAGATAGAAGTGTATTTTTTAAGTTAAGTAGCCATATGGCAGAATCTTAAGAGGGGAACTTAAGGAACAGCATGTAAGGTACTGTACATAAGTTTTGTCCTTCTTTTATTAATGAGTCTTTTATGGGCCTTTGGGTCAATTCAATTACGGTTTGGATTACTAGTCTAAATCCTAGTTCTATTGCAAGAAGTTAAGAGTCTTATCGTACCCAAAACAAAAGAAGTTGATAAATAAATATTAAATATTTTGAATATTGAATATTGAGGCATGTTGGCCTTAGTGTTCTTTGTCTTTTCTTTCTTGCAGTACTGATCATACTTTAGTACTATTCAGGGGTACTAATCATATATATGTGTGTATTCTATTTTCTTTCTTTCACTCTCTTTTCAACCATAAATCATTTATTTTCACTTTTGAACCCTAACCCTTCTTCAAAAAGGTTCTAAACCCAAAATCCACAAATTCTCCTGATCCTAGACACACAACAGGCACTCATAGAAAAATTCCTCAATTTGTCCTACACAGCAATGTCGAAGCTTTCCAATTTTCAAGAAGATTCAAGAGCATATTTTAGATTTTTCCTGCAAAAAAGGGGAAGGGGCATGCCAATGAACTCTAGCTCAAAATGGTACCTCTCATACCCTAAGCACAGCATGGAAAGTGTGATTGTGATTCCGGGTTCAAGACCCACCAGATGCAAAACTTACCAATCAAAGAAAAGGGAAGAAAAAGAGGAGGGAGATGGTTCTTACTGTTGTAAGGTTTTCATAGGCACCAAGATCATATGGATGGGTATAGACATTCCCTCCTTTCTCTGCAAGCCACATAGCTCGAACTCCTTCATGGTACTGCAGGAAATGCCAAATAAACAGCGCTCATCAATTATCCATCAAAACATAGTGCTTGTGAAACAAACTAATTTGTTGACTTTTTATAACCTCAATTGTGGTCTTGTTATGCAAAATGAGGTAGATATGCCAACCTAAAAGAACGCCCAGTGCCACACATAAGGGGACTAGTAACAGCCCCGAAATGATCTGTAAAATGGGATCAATAAGCAAAATGATTTACATGCTGAGTTGTACTTAAACCAAACAGATTTTATAAATAATAGTATATCACTTGTCAAAAAATAAAAAAACAGCATATTACATATGCAGTTCTGAAAGAGTCTCCACTTTGCAGCTCATCCTTTGGGGGATCAATTGTTAGACTACCCACAAGCAAGACCTGAAAATTTAAGAAGGAAAAAAAAAGAAAAAGAAAAAAAAGAAAGTTATGGTCTTGGAACCTTCTCCATCTGGTGATTACAAAAGGATCAACCAAATCCAAATAATGAAAAGTGACAATAATAAAGGTTCAGTGCCAGCAGGAAACAAAAGCGTAAAATACAAGCAGGTAAATGCATACCATAACAAGTTAACAACATACAGAAAAGAAGTTTAGAAGCAGAACAGAAACTGTCAAAATCTTGGACATAAATAAATTAAACATACCAGGGAATAGATGCATGCAATAACAGCATACACGACGAAGATGAAGAACACCTTATAGTTTGCATGCCCAACACAATTATTGATCCAAATGCAATGGTGATCCTTTACAATCAAGAATCAGTACTTTCACACATTAAACAGGACATTTGAGATAACGCAGGAATAAAAACATAGATCATGCATACCATTCGCAAAACACATCTTTTGCAAACACGGCAATGATGTGCACGGGGAGGCTTATAGTGAGAACACTTTTGACAATATCTCAAATCCCCACCCTGCAAAAACAACAACAACAACAAAGCCTTAGTCTTAAATTTTAGGGGTCGGCTATGAATCCTCAACAAATAGTCAAGGTTGGTCACATATAATTTTTTCCACTATTCTATTCTATCCAAAGTCATATTCTCTATTACATCCTTAAATGACATGTCCTTTTTTTACTTCTGCTAATGTTATTTTTGGTCTTTCTCTACCCCACACACCCACACACACCATGCAAAAACATTCCACAACAAACCACACTGTAGTATCCCTCAATATATAGATAATTGCTGGAAACATATAAATTTACTAAAGGAACTCTAAAAAATAGAAATTCCACAGAAGCTGGATTCTCTTCATACAACTGAAAAGCATCTGAATATATAAAAGGAATAGACTGCGGCACAACATCTTAGCTGGGCTGAATACGAATCTATCAGACTTATGAGATGTATATTGAGCTGCAAGGGTTTCTGTAGGCACATCAAATTTAAGAGATCAATTTAGGAAAAGGGCATATGTTTCCTAAACTGAGGATGCAACATCCGAATATGCTACCTATTGAAAGATAACCTTTTAAAAATAAACAATTAGGACTAAAAGAAGGAATGCATCTAGGAATACCAGACCGGTTTAGCGACACTGGAAAGGGAAGGGGGATCTCTTTTACAAAAAAATCGATTAAGGGATTACACCAAACAAGCAAGGGTAGTCCTATATCAGCTGGCATTCTCAGTTAGCTGCTTTTTTTTAGCAAAGGAGGTAATGTGATGCAATTCTTACACTGATATTGGAAGGGACTGAACTCCGCAACATATTAGGAGTAGGGGCTTACAGTCCACGCGTTAAAGCACTTATTTTGGTGCATCCTTAGAGGTCACAATTTTGAGAAAAAAAAAAAAAAACTGGTATTGGATTGACAAAAATTCTTCATTCACTTATGTGAGATGTAACAAAAATATTGTCCTCTGATTACTATAGTTCAAGCATACATGGTGCAGCGAAATACAATAAAAACTCTTTCCACATGACAAAAATCAGATTCGCTTAATCTTAATGGAAGTTGTTGGGAGCCAGGTTAACCAACTTCAGTAGTTGAGATCCATGTGAAAAAGGTAACATAATGGCCAATGAAATTAATCCATGCTTTTCAGCAATCCGTTTGGAAAAGGAAATGAAAATGGTGGTGTATGACAACAGCTGAAAACGACAATAAAACTACTAAATGTAAGAAACACCTTTCCTTCAAACCCTAACAGCAACTCTAAGCATCACCTTGACCGAGATCATGGAAAGGAAATTGTCTTCCTCTTTAGGCAAGTACAATTGAATTCTGGCATCATTTCAATGGTTTCAAATATTAACAAATTATTATAAATCATTTCATCTAGTCATAGAATTGAATGCTTGCATTTAAGAACACTATCTATTATGGGATATTTGGATTACTAAAAATTCAAATGATTCGATAGTTGAGGAAGGGTGGATTTGAACCCTGAACATCTCCGTTGGAACCACCAGAAAATGCCAATTGAGCTACAAGCTGTTCGAGAATTTGAGATCTTTTGATACAAAGAAGAAACAAATTCATTCATCGAGGCTGTTCCTCCAACATAATTAAAATTGTATAAACAAATTCATTCATCAAGACTTATCAATCCTTAAAGGTTTTTTTTCTTCTTCTTCCTAATTATAAGTCAGTAACAGTAACCAAATTTTTTTTTTTTTTCTTGCAAATAACAGAAAACGAATTTCTGTCCCAAAAATAGCCTTTCGAGAAACTCATTGTCATAGCAATAAATCAATCAGTAACTAACAAATCAAATTCCAATTGAGCTCAGAACCAGAAGACGAAAAACAAAATTCTATAAAAGAAAAAGAGAGAACCTTGCGCTTGATTTCGTGAATTGGGTTTTCGGAGTCTTCGATATCGGGTGCGTAGGTGGCGGGGACCCGACCCGGATCCGTGATGACAGAGACCGAGTAGGTGAAAACGCACATGAGGGCGATGAAGGTGAAAACGACGGCGTTGAAGACGCCAGGGGAGGACATGAGGCCGAACCAGCGTTCTATGAAGATGAAGACTGTGGACAAGTATATGTACAAGATGGCCAAAACGACGACGGTTACCGGTACAGAGAAGCTGGAGCGATCCTCCATTGTTTTTGGTGGAGAGAGATTGAAGTGTCGGAGCCCACCGGCGTCAAAACGACGGCGTCTCCAGGGGCGGAGGTTTTGTTTTGTTTTGTTTTGTTTTTTTTTTGTATTTAAAGTTTGCTGAGAATATGAGAAAGTTTGAAGGTTGGTGATGGTTCTGTGAATCTCTAGATGGTGCCGATGTATGTCGTTTTCTTTCTTCTCCTTTTACAAAATATACCCTTTATTTTATTTTGAAGAATTGATCATTTCATTATAAATTTATAATTAAGCTAAAACGTTTTTTTTTTTTTTTTTAGTAGAAGCTAAGATGTTAGTATATCTAGATTTCTAGATATATTTTCCTTCTCAAATTTCTAAATATATATTATTTTTTTAAGATACGATTAAATCGCATTTGTACCATGATGATGAAATGCTTTGAAAATTAATATCAAACTAATATTTCATCAGGGCTCATACTCATCTAGATAAAGAATATCAATGAATCAATGTCAACAAAATTGTAATGAGAAATAAAAAAAATTTTGGCTCATTGTTTTAACTTTCATAGAATTCAATAGCAACATAAAATTCAAGAGTGAGATTTTCATTAATTCTAACAAAAAAGTGCACATGCATTATTATTATAAGTTGTAACCACACACGTACAAACAAAATTGTCCAACTCAAATCAATTGGAACAAGTATAATTTTTGGTTAGAAAGGCTAGCTAGGATTTGTATAATTTTATTATTAATGAACAAATATAAATTTATTTATATAAACTATTTCTTATCTTGAGAGAATCCAAATTAATGCATTTCACACATATATGATTTAAAAAAAATCATTAATAAAATATTTTCCTCCAAAAAAAAAAAAAAAGAGTCAACCTGACCCAACTCGTTTGCCTCATCTACCCTTCAGGCTCTTTACAAATAGTTATTGATATGAGATATTTTTAGAAATTTTGCGACTATGGAGAGCATAAGAAGAAGAAGAAAAAAAAAATAGTAATTTAGTTATGGTTTTGTCAAAATTCACATAAAATTAAAAAAAGAAAATACACATAAAATTAAAAAAAGAAAATACTGAGTAATATATTACTGATTAAAGTTGGCTTTTAAACATAAAATATGTTTGCATTGTGATAATTGAAAACCCAATTCATTCTAAAGAAAAAAAAAAAGAGAAAAAAAAAAAATGCTTCGATGTACTAACCTCACCCATCACCTACCACACACCTGACCACTATACCCTTGCATCTTGCAACAGTCCCTAACAAGCCATCACTACCCAGTACCCACCCAGGATACCTCAAATGGATCTGACATTGAATTAGATTAAACTAATGTGTGTTGTATGATCATGTATTGATTTCTAATACATCAAATGAATACGATGTCCATTTGAGAATTGAGAAGATAATCGGAGAGAGATATTGTGCCTTATGTCAGTTATGTGCATTGTCCATTAGCATTGAAAAACACAATTGTTACCTTTTTTTTTTTAAAAGAAAAAATGTTTTTGGAAAATAATGTGTCAAGAATTATCTGTTTCTTGAGATTTAACGTAAAAAATAATTCCCAGTAGTCTTTTTTTTTTTTTTTTACTGAAGAAGGTAGATTTCCAGTAGCCTTCACTCTTCATAGTTTCATAGTTTTATCTTATAGTTTGAACACATTATTTGCACCCTTGCACACGATTCTGTTTAAGTGGTAACTTGTAGTTTGAACATTGTAGTTTCTCAGTTTTAGCTTATAGATTTAACTTGAGTCATACTAAGTGGTATGAGTGTGTTCTAAACTCTTCAACTGTTATTGTGAATCCCACATTTTTTTATTTTTGATAAGATTATAAGTCCCACATTAGTTTAGGAGTGGGGTCTGGCTCCCCTCCCGTTCAACTATCTCCCATTTTCTCCTATTTTAAAATAGATGAATGACATGTGACACATAAATGATCTAAAGGTACGAAAAAGGACACGTCAAACCCCCATTTATTTCTCAAGCTATCTTCTCTCTTCTCTTCTCTGCCCCTTCTCTCTTCCCTCTACAACATCACCTTCGTTCAAACTACCTTCTTTTACATTGAGCACATTGCAAAGGGCCTAAGTGAGGAGGAAAGCTTTCAGGAGGATCTCAGTAGCAGAGCGATACTTTGTGGAGTGGCCTGACTGGATAAAAGGTAAGAGTTCAATAACTCTGGGTTCTTCGCCGACGGTTGCAAGATTTCTTTTCTCTGATTTTTGGTGGCTTGATTTGGTGGTGGTGGAACGGGTCTCGGCTAGGGTTGGTGGTAATTTGCAATGCTGTGTTCTGTGATTTCGATATGGGTGATGTCCTTGGGCATTGATGGTGACAGCAAGGTATTACAATTGTTTTGATTATGGGATTACGGTGATACTAAGATTTTTCTATGGGTTTTATAGTGGGTATAATAAAAACACAACGCAAGGAATTTTTTTTTTTTTTGGGTATGGGTTACTGATTTCGTTACTCATTTCCTAATTTTGATTGTAAAAGTTCACAAAATGAGTTGAATTTATATACAAGTTTCTAGCTGTTATTATTACACAAGTTTCAATTTTTGAAAGTATTATATTTGCATTCATGTAATATAAAAAAATGATCTTTTTATTGATTCCTTTGAAGAGCTCAAGGTAGTTTGAAACAATGATGAATTTGTTAAAAACTCTTTGAATTTTTGTGTTGTGTTGTCTTACTTTGCATACCCAATTCATTGGCAATGGGTCGGCACAGAGGTGATGTTGCAGAGGGAAGAGAGAGGGGCAAAGAAGAAAAGATAACTTGAGAAATGAATGGGGTTTGATGTGTCCTTGTTCCTACCTTTAGATCATTTATGTGCCACATGTCATTCATTTATTTTAAAATGGGAGAGAACGGGAGATAATTGAATGGGAGGGGAGCTGGACCCGAGAGGGAACCCTTTTTATCTTATAAGTTATATCCATTGATATCTTAAAATAATTCGTTTGGTGTGCACTTTGGCCTATCCATAACACATGCGTGTCTCGCACGTGTGTTTTGTTTTGGACTTTTATTTTATTTTTCTCTTTTCTAGCACATTTGAGCTTTTAAGAGCTATTTGTGATCGTTGGAGATTAGCTTCCTTAGTAATTTAACTTAATATTTTATTGTTATATGACCAACTCAGTGGCTTATTCAAAAAACGATTAGAAAACTTTCCCATCAATTGTAATTGTCTCTTTCTAGATCAAAACAATAACATTGTTCTTTTCTACTCTTGAAAGTGTTTTTCCTCAGCACATAGTTTTCTCTTGTGCAAAATACTGTTTATGCTTGTGTAATTGGCATGTTTTAGGGTGAGTTTGGTTCAGCATTCTGAAGTTGGTCTTTTTGAAAAAGTGGAGTTTTCAAAAAGTGAGAGTATGAAAAAGTGTTTTTTCAAAAAGTTGAGTGCTTGGTAAAAACGGTTAAAAAGTGATTTTTGAAAAAGCCGAGTGTTTGGCTAGAATTTATAAAAGTAACAGTTTGAGTTATAAATTACCAAAAAAGACAATGTATATATAAGAGCATCCAGCAGGTTAGGCAAATTTTTGTACTGTTTGGACAATCAACAGTGACATTTACTTTTTGCTTATCCACTTTTTTAATCTTTATTTTTTAATCAAATTTATTCTTTTTTAATCTTTATTTTTTCTTTTTCTATTCATGCTCAACAATTATATTTTCAACAAAAAGTGTTACATTCACAATATTTTTTGCAATACTTTTACAAGAATTATAACAAAATCTTATAAGAAAAGTTGTTACTAGTTCTAATTTGAATCAACCACTAAAAATTATATTTTTACTCACCAATATTAGCTAATTACTTAAAATTTATTGTGAAAATATTGTATTAGTAATTTTAAATTGTGATTTCTTATTCTTTGCCTTTCTTTCATCCATACGTTTCCTTTTTTTTTTTTTTTTTTCTCTTACATTTTGTCCACCACACGCATATATTCATAGGATTCCATCATCTCCTTTTGTTTTTTTCTTTACTTTCCACTTGATTCCAAAACCTCCCTCTCTCTTTGTTTCTCCAGCTCTCTCATTTTCTACTTTTTTTTTTTCTTTTTCTACTTGATTCCATAAATTCTCTAGCTCTCTCTGTGATATGTCTCACATAATCTTGCTTGCCTTTTGGTGTCATTATCTTCAAACACACACAGACACGCATGGAGAGAAAGGAAAAATCGTCTTTGCTCCACCACACCACCACCGCTGCTCCTCCTCACCACTGTGGAGTGCATGCAACCAGGGGTCATATTGGCTTCTATTTTTTTTCCTTATTCTTGATTAGTTGTTGTTTCTGATTTTAGATTTGTCAGATCGGCTTCTATTTTTTTTTTCTTGATCATTTATTGTTGTTCTAATTTTTTTTTTTTTTTCTGTTCTTGATCTGCTATTGTTGTTGTTTTGATTTTAGATTTGTTGTTTAAATTATATCAGTTTTATTAGAGCAAGAATTTTTTTGCTTTTATTGTTATGGTTTGATTAATTTTAAAATTATGTTTTTGAGTTTGTATTTTGATTGTGCTTGAGTTTAGAGATGTTTGAGAGAAAGATGGTTTGCCTAAGATCAAAGGGTAAAGTCATATTTTCAGTAAAATGTGAAGGGTAATTTAGTAATTGCCCAAGATCGTGCAACAGATATATGACAATGAGCACGGACTTTGCTTAAAATGGACCTCTAAGCTCCTTTTCCATCCTGCGTGTTCTCTACACAATGGGCTTTGGACATTGGCTTTTTTCAAAACGGGCTTTTTGGGTTGGGAAATTGGAAACAAACGGGCACTTAGTCAATTGAGAATAAATGAAATGCATAGTTTAGAAGGTTGCTCTTGAAACTTTGTGTGTGGAAGTGCATCTAACACAAAGGTCAATGTTATAATTTGATTCTGAGAGTTGTTCAATCAAGAGAATTAGTAGCACTAAGTTTTACTCTAGGTGACACAAATTGACGTTTAAGCACAATGCATTTGCCCTGATTCTATAGCATTATAAGATCATTTCTAAACTCCATTTTATTTTCTATTGTTGCTTATTATTCTAATATTGTTGTTAGATCAATATTTGTTTATTCACTGAAGTTTTTCCAATAGAGGGATTTGATTGTAAACTTTTAGGTAGATCCATTCCCCTCCCCCATTTTCCTTTTTTAAATGACAATTTGGATTTTGAAATTTGGATCATTGAAGTCTCCGAACTTGTAAAATAAGCGACATGTCAAAATGTTTGTTGTCCACGAAAGAATGTGTTGACGAAAATTTATTAATGAAAGATCACTATCGCCTCAAAAACGGAAAGGTAAAGGAAGCAAAGCCTTTTTTTGGTGCATTTGATATAGCAATATTTAATGAACTTTATCTATACTTTTTCTCTTTTTATTTAACTTATTTTAAAAATGAGAAGTACAAGAAAAACATGAAATTATCATTGTGTTTGATTTGAAACAGAAAAAAAAAAAAAAAAAAACCGAAAGAAAAAAAGAATACTGTTTGAATCCTGATACTCGAACTCAAAATTCTCACTGCCTTTAACGAATTGGGTACAAAAATTCTTATGGAAACAATTATCATAGACTAAGAACATAGAGAAACCTTTTTCCATCCCTCTGAATATTAGAAGGAAGAAGAATGATAAAAAAATAAAAAATAACTATAAAAAAGAAAAAAAAGTACAAATATAAATGAATCATGGATCTGAGATAGAAAAATGAGTTCAACATTTGGGAAGATCAGACGGTGGAGGTGGTAGCTTTTGCTTGGGCCCTTTTCCATCCTGGACAACCCAAGCCATTTTCAAGCCCCAGCTTGTGTGTACTTCCAGATGGCAGTGCATAAACCAAACACCTGTTTGTCCACAGAATAAAAAAAAAATCGGACCATGTTCAGTTATTATGGATTTCGTAAAAAAAGAAAAGAAAATCACTTTAAATTTATTGCAATGTTTACAAAATTTTTTTTTTTTGAAAGGTATTTTTTTACAGATTATAGAATACTTTATTGCAAATTCTTTAACACATCATAAGCATTTAGAATTAGATACATTGGAATTGGTTTGCTCACAAATCAACATTAAGATGGAACAATGAATAATTTGAACTAATACTTAGAACATTTCACATTGCAGATTCACTGAATTTCAGAATGAATATTTTTATATGTAAAACAAATCTAGGAATGTCAAAATTAGATAATTTGTCATTGTGCCCGGTACCACTTAAGATACCTTGGAATTTCTAAGAATTCAGTATTAAATGCAGTCAATGGCTTTGACCATGTGAAGCATAATAAACTAAATATATGGGAGATCCCAAAACAAACAACAAATGCAACTAAGTCTAGGAATAATTGGATTTTTAATTTTATGGTGATGTGAACCTGTCACACATAAGCCTCTCAACTAACTACACTATATGTATAACTAACAATTTAATTAGAAAATACTACTTGATGGTCTTCTCCTACTCCAACCAAGCACTGAAATTTCATCATTGTCATCATAACTTGAAGATAATAATTAGCCCACATATACTGCTCCATTACAAACTAATTTTCCTTCACATTAATATTATTAATTGAATTCAGTTGTGTACTAACCTGGATTGTCTGCAAGAAAGCGAATTGCAACCCAACCACCAGATGGTACGCCTATGGTGTTCCTCTCAGCTGGGTCAACGAGGTTGAACTTAGCAGGGTCTTTCTTGGGGTCAAAGTTTCCAAAACCTTGAGCTAGCACAAAGAAATTGAAGCCATGGAGGTGAAGAGGGTGGCTCTCTGCACCAATAATGCTAGTGTCCTGTAATACCAACTCCACACTAGCATTAAATGGTAGCACCACAACTTTAGTACCAGTGTTCATCATAATGTTGTTAGGTGGATTGCCTGTATAATTAAATTTGACCAATGGGTTGGCAGGGAAATCCGTGGTGTAAACACCTTTAGATTTGTTAAAGAAGTGGGCTTGAAGTAATGCTGTGCTTGGTTGCACAAATGACACGTTGTTGATTGAAGCAGCAACCATGGTGTTATTTGGGCACGTTTGGTTTTGCGAGCATTGGATTATACCTAAACCTACAGTGAAGAAGAAGCGTCTATCAACTGTTTTTGGAACCTTTGCTGGGAATTTTGCTGAGTTCAAGCTACGGATTTTGTTGCTGAATTTCGTAGCAAAGGATGTGTCATTGAATTGTGGAAGCAATGGTTTGAGAAGCTGTAGCTTCTTGTTCTTATTTTTGGCTTTTGAGACTGAAGGGTTTTCGTATTCGAGCAATCCTGTGGCTGTGGTGTTGTCAAAGGTAGCAGGGCCTGTAGCGTAAGGTCTAGCGGCCATTATGAAAGTGGCATTTGGGGATTTGGATTTGGTTCTGAGAAGAACATTGGTGGTCTGTCCTGGGGTGATGAGGACAGTGTGGGTTTTGAAGGGCTTTACATATATTGCATCGGCTTCAACCACAGTTAGTGTGTGGTTTGCAATGCTGAAAAAAAGTTCATCGTTGAGTGCAGCATTGATCAAACGGAGGAGATAGGTTTTCCCAGGCTTCACCTTGAGCTTAAATGTATCTGCATGCATGAAAATTGATCAATTTGTTTTTCATATTCACTAAAAAATAACACAAATGGACCATAATACCCTTGTTCTATTATTAGAATCCTTTCTATTTTAAATTTATGATGCATTATTTCAAGTAAAATTAGGAGAAATGAGTACCTTTGGCTGAACAGTTGTATAAGGGTCCTGGAAGACCATTAATAGTGAAGGCATCAGAGAGATTTGGTGCTGATCCTGTACTCATGGCTTGGTTGATCATTTTCTCTGTGTCTACTTTCCACCATTCTCCTGCAATTGGAGGAAAAAGCTCATAATAATTAATTCAATATTTAAGAAGCTATAGTACCTTTACTTAAATATAGATACAAGTATACAATTAATTAATGCTATTTATCTCTTTCTTCTTGTTTTTTTTCTACTTTTATTGCCTAGAACAAAATCTAGAATTACCAAAAATGATGGGAACTTCTTTTTCGGGTTGAGGAAATGGGTAGGACGCATGTCGTTTTGGGAGTATGACAAGTGGTCCATAGAGAGTTGCCCTAAGCCATGAGATGTGAGCATGCCAAAACAAAGTCCCTCTTTGGCCTGTAAGGGTGAAATTGTACACATAGACCTGGCCTGTCCGAATAGGGCACTGCGTAATGTAAGCTGGTCCATCTGCCCATCCACTTCTTAGTTGCCTCACTCCATGCCTGTCCTCCAAATTAAGCCAACTTTCATCAGATTTCAAGTACATGCAACTACTAACTATTAATATTCATTAGTTGCAAACAACCAATGAATATTAACATCATCATCAAGAAGAAGAAGAAGAAGAATGAAGCTACAAGTATCATACCAATGGATGGTGATATTGTGTTGGACATGGTTAACCACTTTAATCACGAGCCGGTCACCTTCCCGTGCGATGATCCGAGGTCCGGGGATCTGCCCGTTAACTGCCACAATGCTCTTTGTTTGGCATAGTCTAGTCACATTTTGTAACTTGATCTGTAAAAGGTTGACAAAACAACAGAGAAATTAACAAGTTGAACCGATTTCGAAAATATAAAAACTTGGAATACTTATAATGAAATGCAACACGTACATCAAACTTGTAGTGTCTGGTTGTGCCAGCATGCTTTGCGAGTGCTAGCTCAGGCAAAATCCACAATGCAATCGAAGCAAGAAAGATGGCTCTCAAAAAGTCTGGTGATGGAAGAAACCTAGAACCCATCTTCACTCTTTGGTGGACAAGGCGATAAGCACTGGAGACGATAATTTTTTTGTTGTTGTTCAAATGACTCAAAATGCTTTGGATGCATAATAGAGAGCAAGTCTAACGGTTTATATAGTTCAAAAAAGGGGATGTGTGGAATTTGGATAATTAGGTGATTGAGAATGAAATTTCATTAGAGACACCCCATGCCTTCAGCAACAACTTGCAAACTCTGATCAAGCTAGAGCAGCTGGTCAAGTTTTACTTTAGAGTATTGTTCAAGACACATTATAAAATATTAAATATCAGAATTCATTCCTAACGGTATCCTTTAAATTCCATAATTGTCCCTTATTCACTGTCAATTAAATAGGTCAACTGGTCCCAGTCACTGGAGTACTTAGAAGTGGGTCAGACCAAAATAATGGATATTCTCATAAAAATGTACACTTTTTCACATTGATCCAGTTAGTTCTTTCTAAATATCTTTTTTTCAGAAACTTTCTTTTCTAAAATTTTAAAGTAACTATATTTTAATTGTAAAGCAACATAACTGTATCTAATTGTGATTTACTAGGGCAAATTTGTCAAATTAACTGAAAGCTGTATCCATATATAGTTTGAGTAGAAAAGAAATTAACTTACTTTTAGGCACTGAAAGGTATTAATTTATCGAAACTAGGGTTAGATGGAAATGGCTGCCTGCAGGTACCCTTCAACCTCCAATGGTTGACACTTGTTAATCAAGGAAAAAGGGAGGGTCGAGGGTGTTGCTCCATCTTGTTAGCTGTCGGTTGTTCCATACTGTACAAACTTTAACAGCTTGTGATGTTACTGCCATTTATTTTGGAATCTCTGTTTGATTTGGAGATGGAAGATCGATTATTCTCAAAATCTTTGTGAGTAGTGACCACTATGCCAAACTCTGATAACACCATCTCAGATCAGATGTTTTGAGGAACAGAAATACTACATCATATTTTTTTGTTTTCTTTAATAGGTACTGATCGAGATACTACATCGATCTGGTGTTCACTACGCCAAATTGCCAATGGGAGTAGTGATCCTCTAAAAAGTCTCTATCAGACCATTATTGAAATTGTTCTTATTATTTTGAATTAATCATTAATTTTTTTTTTTGAGTAAATGAATTAATCATTATTGAAAGTTAATTAGAGCATCATTGGATCAAATGACTTAAAAAAAAATCAATAATTAATTTAAGACAAAGAAAAACCAAAATTCTTGCATGGTCAATCTGTTAGTTACCGCAAGGTTAATTAATATGCTGATGCGTTGACAACAAGTTGATTTGGATTCATTTCCTCTTTTGTATTTTTTGATGTTCCTCTGCCTGAGGTGGAAAATTTGTTAGCTTTTGGCTGACAAAGCTGATATGTTTAATTTGTTACAAACTTTTTAACTCCTAAATATTATATGTGGGGCCAAGAAATTAGAAAACCCCAGCCTACTTCGTACCAAGCCTAAGGCCCATGCTGAAGAGGAAGAAACTTCTGAAGACTACGTGAAAAAGTTCAGATCACTTAGGAAGACCGCCGAGGACAACTATGTCCTTGGCCAACCCCGACCAGAGGAGGGAGAGTCAACACCCCATTAATGGCAGCCTCCCAGAGCACCCTAGGAGAAAGAACAAGTATAATGTGCCGATCATGGGAGGACGGTGGAGGAGCAAATCCAAGACAAACTGTCACCTCCACATTAAATACCCACCACTGGTGTTCTGGCCGCATTAATGAGGAAATGACCCCTGAACACTGCAGCCTTGATAGTTGCAACTCACAGAAAGATGGAAAAACGGCTGATGGGACAAGTACTCGAGTAGTAACCTGCCTGGTCGACAAATGTAGGGCTAGGATCAACTGAAAAGAGATATATAATATAAGAAACTCTTTTGAAAAGGGATCTCTTCCCAGAGGGGGGGGGGAAAGGAAGGCTAACTGGACCTCACTGGAAGGGAGCTTACCAAATTGAGCCAAGAATAAACCTTCTTCATTAAACTCAGTCCATCTCAGTTTGGTTGCCATGAACGCCACACTAACTGCTGTCCATTCGCTAAAACCCGGCCCTTTAACCCGCTCTTTATAAATTCATTGTATCGGGCTAGCTGGGCTTGAGTCCATTCATCCAAAGGAAAAGCAGTGCTCAAACTCGGTCCTTATAATTGGCGCTGTCTATGGGAAGGGCCTGTGTGATAGCGAGTGCAGCGATTAGTTAAGGTGGGACCAAACTCCCATCGGCAAGGGTCCCTGGAGAGGGCCACTTTGATGGTAGTGCATGCTGCACGAAGGCACCACCGTTGTTTCTAAGAACATGCACAGTCTTTGTCATAACTCAGTGCTCGCTTAAGTCAACACGTTGAAGCGCTGATCATGTGAGGTGGATTGCTACGTGGAACACAGCTCCAGGGGCTTCGAGCATCAACCATATGCTCCGTACCTCCGTTAAGGGGCTGGTCCACGCAAGAAGAAAACTAAGTCCTAGATAGAATCAAGGTATTGTATGGTCCTCAGACTCAAACTTGTGGGGAAACTAGGTACTTCAAAAGAAAACTAAGTCTTAGACAGAACCAAGGTATTGCATGGTCCTCGGACTCAAACCTGTGGGGAAACTAGGTACTTCAGAAGAAAACTGAGTTCTAGATAAAACCAAGGTATTGCATGGTCCTCGGACTCAAACCTGTGTGGAAACTAGGTACTTCAGAAGAAAACTAAGTCCTAGACAGAACTAAGGTATTGCATGGTCATCGGACTCAAACCTGTGGGGAAACTAGGCATTTTAGAAGGAAACTAAGTCCTAGACAGAACCAAGATATTGCATGGTCCTCGGATTCAAACCTGTGGGGAAACTAGGTACTTCAGAAGAGAAAATTAAGTCCTAGATAGAATTAAGGTATTGCATGGTCTTCAGACTCAAACCTATGGGAAAACGATCCTCGGATCAGACACTTAGGGAAAAACGACGCCGCGGTGTCACTATGAACGCTAAATGGAGCCTTGGTACACGGTGGTCCCCTTCGGACCGCTTGTTTAAATTTAACGCGCTCGGCTAGCCACATAGTCCACGGGGCAGAGCACCCGATTATCTTCCTGGTTATTCCTATATTGTTAACTTAGTTAAAGATAACGACCAAGGGCTATCGTCGGCTTTGTCGAAATTAGGGTGACAATTCTTCATTACTACTAACGACATTAATTCTAAGTCCCATTAGAGGCAAAAAATAACACACACATTAAATAATTATTGTAGAGAAAATAAAAGATTCGTAAAGTAAAAAGAATGACCATTTTTTTATTAAATAAAAGAAAGATACATCATACATTAGATGGCTGAGGCATGCTTGTTTTAAAGCTAACTACAATAAGAGAGGCTATGGCAGGTTTGATTGCATGGTCCTCGGATTCAAACCTGTGGGGAAACTAGGTATTTTAGAAGAAAACTAAGTCCTAGACAGAACCAAGGTATTGCATGGTCCTCGGATTCAAACCTGTGGGGAAACTAGGTACTTCAGAAGAGAAAATTAAGTCCTAGATAGAACTAAGGTATTGCATGGTCCTCGGACTCAAACCTATGGGAAAACGATCCTCGGATCAGACACTTAGGGGAAAACGACGCCGCGGCGTCACTATGAACGCTGAACGGAGCCTTGGTACATGGTGGTCCCCTCCGAACCGCTTGTTTAAATCTAACGCGCTCGGCTAGCAGCATAGTCCACGGGGCAGAGCACCCGATTATCTTCCTGGTTATTCCTATATTGTTAACTTAGTTAAAGATAGTGACCAAGAGCTATCGTCGGCTTTGTCGAAATTTGGGTGACAATTTTTCATTACTACTAACGACATCAATTCAAAGTCCCATTAGAGGCAAAAAATAACACACACATTAAATAATTATTGCAGAGAAAATAAAAGATTCGTAAAGTAAAAAGAACGGCCATTTTTTTATTAAATAAAAGAAAGATACATCATACATTAGATGGCTGAGGCAGGTTTGTTTTAAAGCTAACTACAATAAGAGAGGCTATGGCAGGTTTGATTGCATGGTCCTCGGACTCAAACCTGTGGGGAAACTAGGTATTTTAGAAGAAAACTAAGTCCTAGACAGAACCAAGGTATTGCATAGTTCTCGGATTCTAACCTGTGGGGAAATTAGGTACTTCAGAAGAGAAAATTAAGTCCTAGATAGAACTAAGGTATTGTTTGGTCCTCGGACTCAAACTTATGGGAAAACGATCCTCGGATCAGACACTTAGGGGAAATCGACGCCGCGGCGTCACTATGAACGCTGAACGGAGCCTTGGTACACGGTGGTCCCCTCCGGACCGCTTGTTTAAATCTAACGCGCTCAGCTAGCCGCATAGTCCACAGGGCAGAGCACCCGATTATCTTCCTGATTATTCCTATATTGTTAACTTAGTTAAAGATAGTGACCAAGGGCTATCGTTGGCTTTGTCGAAATTTGGGTGACAATTCTTCATTAGTACTAACGACATCAATTCAAAGTCCCATTAGAGGTAAAAAATAACACACACATTAAATAATTATTGCAGAGAAAATAAAAGATTCGTAAAGTAAAAAGAACGGCCATTTTTTTATTAAATAAAAGAAAGATACATCATACATTAGATGGCTGAGGCAGGCTTGTTTTAAAACTAACTACAATAAGAGAGGCTATGGGAGGTTTGATTGCATGGTCCTCGGACTCAAACTTGTGGGGAAACTAGGTATTTTAGAAGAAAACTAAGTCCTAGACAGAATTAAGGTATTGCATGGTCTTCGGATTTAAACCTGTGGGGAAACTAGGTACTTCAGAAGAGAAAATTAAGTCCTAGATAGAACTAAGGTATTGCATGGTCCTCGGACTCAAACCTATGGGAAAACGATCCTCGGATCAGACATTTAGGGGAAAACGATGCCGCGGCGTCACTATGAACGCCGAACGGAGCCTTGGTACACGGTGGTCCCCTCCGGACCGCTTGTTTAAATCTAACGTGCTCGGCTAGCCACATAGTCCATGGGGCAGAGCACTCGATTATCTTCCTGGTTATTCCTATATTGTTAACTTAGTTAAAGATAGCGATCAAGGGCTATCGTCGGCTTTGTCGAAATTAGGGTGACAATTCTTCATTACTACTAACGACATCAATTCTAAGTCCCATTAGAGGCTAAAAATAACATACACATTAAATAATTATTGCAGAGAAAATAAAAGATTCGTAAAGTAAAAAGAACGACCATTTTTTATTAAATAAAAGAAAGATACATCATACATTAGATGGCTGAGGCAGACTCGTTTTAAAGCTAACTACAATCAGAGAGGCTATGACAGGTTTGTTTTAAAGCTAACTACAATAGGAGAGGCTGAGGCAGGCTTGTTTTAAGACTAACTCTAAAAAGAGAAAGCCCATGGGAATGGTAGATTCGCAGTTTTGTCCAAGTAGCAATCGAGCCTGTGGGGATGGCACCGGCAATGAGAAAGAAGAAGAGGCGGAAGTGCCTGATGACCCCATTCTAGGATGTTCCCTTGATTCTCTCCTAGTTTCATGATAATTAGGCATTGGAGAGGACAACACTCGGGCGTCAACCGTTCAGCAATCTTGCAAACCTCCATCGAGGTCCCACCATCAACGCGAGACCCAAACTGTCACGCCGAAAGTCTGACGCGACCTACGCTTACTTCAATTCTTGGCTGAAGGAGGAAGGCCCTTTTTCTTGTTCGGTTGAAGGGAAGGAACATCTTTGTCCTTTGCTTCCTTTGCCTCAACTGCCTCGTCCAGGGCCTGGGCAGCATCATTGGTTCCTAAAAGGGGCTTGGCTTCCTTGCCCTTGCCCTTATCTAGGGCCATCTCATTCCCTAAGCCTTGATCATGACCTTGGCAAAGTCCTTGGAAATGCCTAAAGTGTTGAGAGCTTGAAGTTTCTGCTGAACGTGTGGATTTGTAAACGAGAAAGAACAATTCCCCCAGAGTGCCTTATATAGAAGGCGAAATTTAGTAAAAATTAATCCGCACGAAATTCGAGGAGAGAGATACGGCGAAGCAAATCTCGCCCAATTTCCAAAAAAATTCCCAACCGTTGGATCTGCGCCACTTCACGAGGACATTAATTAGGGTGCGCTTCGTACACCGAAGCGCCAAGAGTGTGCCTTGGGCAAGTGAAGGGACTCCGGCACTGACTAAGGGTAAGCCATGACGTGGGCCTGAGGATATGAAAATCCCCCTCCCCGTCCGAAGAGCTAGACAGAAGGATTTTGAGGGGCTATTGTGAGGCCAAGGAATTAGGCAACCTTAGCATACTTTGTACCAAGCCCAAGGCCCATGCCGAGGAGGAAGAAACTTCTGAGGACGACGTGAAAAAGTCCGGATCACTCAGGAGGACCGCCGAGGACAACTATGTCCTTGGCTAACCCTGACCAGAGGAGGGAGAGTCAACACCCCATCAAAGGCAGCCTCCTAGAGCACCCCAGGAGAAAGAACAAGTATAATGTGCCGATCATGGGAGGACAGTGGAGGAGCAAATCCAAGACAAACTGTCACCTCCACATTAAATACCCACCACTGGCGTTCTGGTTGCATTAATGAGGAAATGACTCCTGAACACTGCAGCCTTGGTAGTTGCAACTCACAGAAGGATGGAAAAACAGCTGATGAGATAAGCACTCGAGTAGTGACCTGCCTGGTCGACAAATGTAGAGATAGGATCAACTGAAAAGAGATATATAATGTAAGAAACTCTTCTAAAAAGGGATTTCTTCCCAGAAGGGGGGGAAAAAGGAAGGCTAATTGGTCATCACTAGAAGGGAGCTCACCAAATTGAGCCAAGAATAAACCTTCTTTATTAAACTCAGTTCATCTCAGTTTAGTCGCCATGAACGCCACACTAACTGCTGTCCATTCGCTAAAACCCGACCCTTTAACCCGCTCTCTACAAATTCATTGTATCGGGCTAGCTGGGCTTGAGTCCACTCATCCAAAGGAAAAACAGTGCTCAAACCCGGTCCCTACATTATATATCTTCTGTTTAACCCAAAAAAAAGGGCTGCCAGAATTTGCTTGCTATGAAGAAAACAATATTTCTAAAAATATATATTGCAATGGTAAGCTCAAATAATTAAGAGGAAATCATATATTATACGTTATTCAGAAAAATACATACACACACACACACACACACACACACACACACACACATATATATATATATTCAAGTTATACCTAGTATAAACTCTACAAAAGTTACATATTTTTAGACTATAGTTCTAAAAAATTCTAATGGCCAGAAAATCACTAAATTCATGTCATCTTTAAAAGTTATTGATGACCATATCAGCTAACCTAATTAATTTGAGAGATTATTATATTATTTTCTTTTATACTTTCTTTCTCCCTCCCCTAATTAGTACGTACTTAACCTTGCACAAGTGCTTATTCTTACTGTCCTAAGTTGCATATTTTCTTTCTATTATTTTTAATGTTCTTAAGTTGCAAATTAGTGAGTTGAAATTGCTGTCCCCAATCATAAACCAAGGACGTGATTCATAATAAGAAAACATAAAATACATAATATTTGTTTGGCCTAAAAAAAATTAAGGTTTGATGGTGAGGTAATAGACACCCACCAACAACATGAAGCCCATGTTAAGGCTAAAGCTTGTGTCTGAGGCAACAATACATACACGAAAAAGTGTTGTGAAATGTTGTTTAAGTGTTGTGGAAATACGTGTAGGTAAAAAAGTATTATGAAAATATATATATACTGTTGTTTAAACAAATTAAAACTGTTATTTAAACAATAATACCAAACAAACCCTTATTGCTTCAAAACTTTGAAGTTTAAAATATGGGTACGTTTGGTAGAGTTGTTAAATAATTCATATTCAGTTTTAAAATAACATTATACACATTTTCCCACACTTTTTCACCCACACATATTTCAAAAAACTACAAACAACATTACTCAAACTCTTCTACCAAACGGGCCCTTACCTTTCTTTCCAGCTATATTTATTTATTTATTTATTTTTTTGAAAGCTAGTATTTAAAACTAAAAATTACTTATGTGTTGAGTCTCTGCCTCTTTGACTTTTGCAACTAAATATTAATAATTGGTTTTGCTAGGAAATTTTGAGTTCCTTATTAGTTGAGTTTATAAATGTGAAAGATTTAAAAAAATACAAAACTGAATCTGGTTTTGTTTTTATAATGAATCCGCTATCGTTGATGGATGAGGAGTCATTGTTTTAAAAAGCAAAAATGACATCATTTAATGAGAAAGGAAGTTGAACTACTGAAGTGTAATTTCAGTGGAGAGGATTAACGAAAGTAGAGATAACAGCAACTACAATTCTTTAGTTTTTCTTTGCCAAAAAAAATAAAAAAAATAAAAAAAGAAGAAGAAGAAGTAGAAGAAGTGGTGGTGCATGACTGCATGTGCCCTTTAATGAGGATGAATCTGGAAAGCAATAAATAAGGAAAGAGGGGGAAAAAAAAACAATCAATCAAGTAAGGATGTCTAAAGTAATAAACATTAATGATGCATTTTTTTAACTGATAGATCTCTTTGAAATCTAAGCTCTCTCTCTCTCTATATATATAAAACAAATTAGGAGTACATGTTATATGCATATGAAGGTGTATTGATCAAAACAAAGACTTGTGCACTCAAGAAAATAAAAATCTCCCACGATGGGAGGGCATCTTGTAAATATCCATGGATTTTATGCTTGAACTCATTGAGATGTTTGTTAAAATTATCAAGCTCAATCCAAATTAGGCACAAGTTCAATCATACTTGGTATGCAAGAAATATATGTTATTTCCCTCGTGGACATAGACCAGTAGACCGAATCATATAATCCTTGCACTCTCTCTCTCTCTCTCTCTCTCTCTCTCTCTCTCCTTCTTCTTTGTTCCCCTCTAGATTTGGCTCTCTAAACAATTCAATTTCATATTTGTTTAAAGCCCCTTTCACTCTGTTTGATTCCTTCTATATAAGTTAGTTGTACTCTATTTAATTTATCCGTGTAAAAAGAAGTATAGACTACTTATATCCAATCTACACTCCACTTTAAACGGACATATGAACACATTCCATTAATTCTTCCGTTTACAATTTGGAGTGGGATAGTGGGAGGTGGTAATCTCATACGCATGGCGTATGAGACTTATGTCTCACTGACATGTGAGCAATGAAACATAAGTCTTATACACCAAGCGTATACAAGATTTTTTCAGGATAATGGTATATTATATGTTTTTTGAAAAAAATTAATAGTAATATAAGTGGTCCATTGTCCACATTCCTTTCTTTTTTTCTCAACAAAAAAAAAAGGAAAAAAAAAGGAAAAAGAAAGAAGAAGAAGAGTTTCTTTGTTTTTTTTTTTTTTTTTCCTTAAATTAAATTCTTTGTCGCCTTGTAAAAAAATAGTTTTTATTTATTTTTAATATAGTAGTTGTTAACACAAAGTGACATGTTGCAAATTTGGATTTAGGAATCAGCTTACAGAAGAAAAAAAAAATTGGAAGTAAGATTACCTCTCTCAGGCCTTAGAGCATCAACAGTGGGCTTGCCATATGCCAAATGTAAGATACATTTGGCATACAAGCCCAACAAATGCTTAGCAACTGGAAGGGCATATGGGAAAAGCCAATTTTTTTTTTTAGATTTAGCTACAGTACCATCTCAAATGTAAGATGGTACTGTAGCTGAATGGTATAATTTTTTTTTTTTAATGCTCTTTCCACGTTTTACCGGGCAATTTCTCTCTCCTCTCTCATTTTTTCTCTTTCTTTTTTCTCTCTTCTTTCTCTCTTTCTCATCCCCTCTCTCTCTCGCCATTGTCAAGCTTCTCTCAGTTGAGTCTGTGCCAAATCAGAGCTCACGCCGAATCACCAAGTCAGATCAGAGTTCACGCCGAATCGGATTTCTAGATCGGCATGGTGGCGAGGCTGGTGGCGCGGCTGAGATGGGCGTGGTGGCTGGAGGGCAGCGCGGTGGAGATCGGCGTGAAGACCGATGTGGAGATCGGCATAGAGACCGGCGTTTGGTGGCTGGTGTGGAGATCGGCATAGAGACCGGTGTTTGGTGGTGTTGACATGGTGACTGGCATTTGGTTGGTTGGGTTGTTATGGGTTTGCTGGGTTTGTAGTGGGTACTTGGTGGGTTTTATTTTGTTTTTTTTTTTTATTTTGGGTTTTTGGTTCCAATGGGATTTTGTGGGGCCGAGGGTAGTGGTGGCATGGTGGTGATTGTTTGTTTAGTTGTGGCCGGTGCTAGAGGTTGAGGAAGAAAGAGAAGAAAAGGAAGAGAAGAAAAATAGTAAAAAAAGGAATTAAAAAGAATATTTAAATAAAATGGGAAAAAAAAATAGAGTTTTGGGATGTTGGGTGTATTGTAAAATTGTATGGTATAATTGATAAAATAGTTTTTTTGGATGGTAAAATAAGATGAGATAGCAAAACCGGTTGTGGATGCTCATAAAGTGAAAGTTGTGCCACTTTTTTCTTTTCACTAGTTGTTAACAAATAATTAAGTTTTGGGGAAAAAATGTAATAAATATATAAATAAAATTACTTTTTTTTTTAATTGAGTCTTATATAACTAATTACTAATAACTAAATTTATAAGCATTTTTTTTTGGAATCAACAAATGTATGAGTCAAATGCAATATACATTAGTTTAAATTGTCCTCAAAAAGGAAAAAAAAAAAAAAAAACATTAGTTTAAATGGGCCAAGGCCCAAAAGTTGAATTGAACATTTTATTCCAAGCTCATTCCTGCAAAGTCTCCAACTCAATCCGGAATTTGTGAAACTCAACATTTGGGAAGATCTGCTGGCGGAGGAAGCAGCTTCTGATTGGGAAGCTTTCCATCGAAGACAACCCAAGCCATTCTTAGTCCCCAGCTCAAGTGGGCTTCATAGTGGCAATGCATTAACCATACCCCTATTTTCACAAAATGTAATAATCACCATTATCTTCAAAGATTCAGTGAACAAATTTCAATTAATCAATCAAATGCTCGTTTCTACTTTCCACACACACACACACACAGAACAGACTTGAATTCTCCATTTAAAAATAAATAGTGAATAAAGCCATATGTTAGTATAAAAGTTTGAGTGTTATATCATTTATCTGTTTAAACCTTGAGACCCTCTAACTATTTCATCTGGACCTAACAAAATTGGATCCGGATTTGCCAATCCGCTCAAAGCCCAATAAAAAAAAAAGGTATGGCCAGTATAAATAGAAACCTATTTTTGTTCGATAAGCTTTTGTCCTTGACTCGATTTTGATCCAGTCTAGTCAGGTTGTACCTAACCCGACTCTCTCAGCAAAGCCTTTATTGTTAAATTATAAACTTAACTTTTTTTCTTGACTCATTTTCAATTTATGTTTGTGTCCTTAAGTTATATAAAATTTTCTTTATTATAGATGAGAATACTAATGTTAGTCATCAACTTAATGAGCAATTATCAAATATAAATGTTTTTAGTGTTGGGTTCACTACAAACATTGATCGAGTAGCTTTTTTGTAAGTTCATTAGATTTTCTTCATTAATTATTTATATATTTTCTTTACCTATCATGTTATATTTTATTCTTAAAGCTTATGTATTGTATGAGTTTTGGATTAGTTATTTCTTTTAAGGTAAATTACATAATCATCTTTTGAGGTTTGGAAGAATGATACTCGACCTTAAAATTTAAGTAAAATAACACTCTGTTACCTTAAGATTTGAAGAAAGCAATACATTAGTCCTCCTATAAATAACATACACACAATATTCTAAATTTTAATAAGATTCCCTTGACCAAACCCTAACTGTGCTTATTTATTTTTTTGGTTAACTATTGTTCCTTGTCAACAAATCGTGGTTAGGGTTTGATCAATGGGATCTTTTCAAAATTTGAAATATTCTATCACTATTATTAATGGATGAACTAATTTCTCTAAATCTCAAGTGAGAGAAATATCATTTCCCTTATAGTTTAGGGTTACAACTATAATTTTTAAGCTATACATATTGTATAAGTTTTCAATTAGTTTTTACTTTTTACTTTCTATCTTATATTCTTTCTTTTCAAAACCCTTAAAGTACAACTATAATTTTTTCAACTTTTAACAAATAAGTAATTAAGTTTTCTAGAAAAAGCTAATCCAAAAGAAGAGATAGTTTATAGGTGGTTTAATATTTAAACATTCAGGATTGAAGGATAAGATTTACTACTCATGTTAAGGAACCAACTTCTACTTGCCAATGGGTGATCTAGAAGGAATAATGAAATAAGGAAAGTGTTTATGATTAAATGCTTAAATTCACCTAATAGCTTGTCATATTTAGTATACAAAATTCTCAATTTTGTGGAGTTCAAGAGAGGTCATGATAGACAATATTACTCTCAATTTATCAAAGAGACTGATTCCTAGATTAGTTTAAGTTTTTGGTACAATCAATTATTAATTTATCATGGTATCAGAGCATGACATCTTGAATTCGATAATTGCCTTCACTTTATCGCAATGAAATCATGTCTTCAACTCACATTTGAAATCATATTTTCAACTCATGATTTTAGTTAAAATATTGTGAGTAATAGTGTGTGCAATAATTTTTTACTTTTTCAATAATTAAATTCATTATTTACTAATAGCTTAAGTTTTTTGAATAGTTAGTGATTTATAAAAAATTACTTTATTTTTATCATAAAAGATTTACAAACTAATATAATAATGAATATAATTAATGAATTTAATATTATAATAAATATGTGTCTAAATCACCTTCTTGTAATTTTCTCGACATCACACATATCTACCCATACATTTTTGTAATTTGAAAAATTTTTAAAGTAAAATTTATAAAATGTTTGACATCACTCATGAAATAAATATTTACCTATAGCAGATATTGGACGTAATTTTTAAGTTTTAACAAATTTGTACGAACCCCTACCTAGAATAATTAATAAGTGCGTTGCATGCAGATGCATGTATCTTTTTCTGTCGCCTAATTAGGATTAAATTCTACTATTAAATGAAATATATTGACTTATCAAATATATATATATATATATATATTGACTTTTTTACAGTATTGATGTTTCTCACCTGGATTGTCCGCTAGAAACCGAATTGCAACCCAACCGCCGGACGGCACACCCACGGTGTTCCTTTCACTGGGGTCAACAAGATTGAACTTTGGAGGGTCATTGTTTGGATCGTAGTTCCCGAAACCTAGTCCAACTATAAAGAAATTATAGCCATGCAAATGGAGAGGATGGCTCTCAGCCCCTAAAATGTTAGTGTCCTGCAGCACAAGCTCCACACTAGCATTGAAAGGAAGAGTCACTACTCTGGTTCCATTGATAATCCCTGTATTGTTCGGTGGTGTGCCTGTATAATTGAAAGGAATGATCGGGTTGCTAGGAAAATCAGTGGTGTAAACACCTTTTGATTTTCCAAAGTAGTGAGCTTGGAGGAGGGCTGTGGTTGGAAGTGTTGGGAAAGATATATTATTGATAGAAGCTGTGAACTTTGTCACATTAGTAGGTCCTTGACATGTTTGGTTTTTCGGACATGGGTTTGTTCCTAGGCCTACTGTGAAAAAGAAGTGCTTGTCCACACTTTGTGGGACATTAGCTGGGAATTGAGCACTCGCTAAGCTACGGAGTTTGTTTGTGAAATTTGCGGCATAGGAAGTGTCATTGAGAGCTGGTAGAGTTGGTTTGAAGAGTGGAATTTTCTTAATTGAGGTTGTAGAATGAGTGAAATTAGATAATATTTGTTCATATTCAAGGATACCTGCCACAGTGGAGTTGTCAAAGGTGCCTTGGCCAGTTGCATATGGCCTAGCAGCCATGAGAAAAGTGGCATTTGGGAAGTAAGGTTTGGTTTTGAGAAGAACATTTGTGGTTTGTCCAGGGGTGATGAGAATGGTATGAGTCTCAAAAGGTTTAGTATAGACAGCATCAACTTCAACAACTGTTAAAGTGTGGTTTGCAATACTGAAGAAGAGCTCATCGTTGAGTGCAGCATTGATTATGCGGAGAAGATAAGTTTTCCCAGCTTTCACCTTCAGCTTGAATGTATCTGACAAAAAAAAAAAAATCTATTTAATTATATGTGTAGAATTGAAATGTATATTTCTCTGTGGAATATGAAAGCATGTTTATTTTTCAGTCATAGTGTGAGATATGAGCAGCAAGATCCTTTCCATTTCTCTTGAAAATGTGAAAGGAAGAAAGTCTATTTTATAGTTAATATTTTAATTCTTGAACCTGATAGTGCGTAGACTATCAAATTATTTAAAGTTTTAAATGACATGACACTAAATAAACTTTAGATTTGTCATATCTAATTCTAACTATGAAATGGATTTATTTCAAATGAAGATGATTCTTTTCCTTAACGTGATACCTTTGGTGGAACAATTGTATAAGGGTCCTGGGAGTCCATTGATGGTATAGGCATCTGAGACGTTTGGGCCTGCACCTGTTTGAAGGGCCTGACTAATGATTGCCTCAGGATCTACATTAAACCACTCTCCTGCAATCCACATTCAGACAACTTAGTCACCAAGGATGCAAAGTAATGGTAAGAAGAAATCAGTTAGTCATAACACAAAATTATACAATACTTCAGACATACAACAATATTATATTCATTCATCTCACTCGAATAGTAGATCTAACTATGAATTTAATTAGTTGAATTTATTATTATGAGAAATGAATGATTATGGTATTCTTGTACCCTTAGAGTATTGTATAACTACCTACTCATTACTTATTTAATTACCAAAAATGATGGGAATTTCCTTGTACGGTTTGGCAAATGGATATGGGATGCCAAGCTTGGGTCGAATGATAATGGGGCCATGGACAGAGGATCTTAGCCATGAAAAATGGGCATGCCAAAGTAGAGTCCCTCTTTGGCCCACGATGGTGTAGTTGTAGACATAGGTCTGGCCACTTTGTATGGGGCACTGAGTTATGTATCCTGGCCCATCAGCCCATCCACTTTGAAGTTGTCGAATTCCATGCCTATTTCAAGGAGAAGCACCATTACAATTAATTTTGAAAACCTTTGAATTATGAAATTCCTTAATCTTAACTTGTTAGGTGAAACTTTATACCAGTGGATAGAGATATTGGATTGAATATGATTAACCACTTTAATTAGAAGACGATCACCCTCCCTAGCCACAATGCGAGGCCCTGGAAATTTTCCATTTACAGTTACTATGCTCCTCGTGTGGCATAGGCGTGTAACATTTCGCGATACGATCTGTAAAATATTTTTAAAATTTAACAATTGGTAGGAAAAAAAAAAAAGCAGCAGAGAACGAAATAGGTTAAATATAAGTGTTAGAATTTGTAACAAAAAGAGCTAGACAATATTAGTGCAAAGGTAATGGAACAAACATAACTTAAAAACAAATGGCACACTAATATCCTTTTTAGCCCATTAGTATAGCTATTCTTCTTTATTATTAGAACAAGGATTCAACCCCCTTCCCTTACCCTCAACCAAAAAAAAAAGAAATGCACATACATCAAATTTGTAGTGTCTGGTTATGCCTATTGCCAATTCAGGAAACAGAAGAAAGGCTATGAATGGTAAAAGAAAAGCTTTCATGTTTGTTGTTGTTGATGCAAGAAAAGAAACACCCATTTCTCCCATTCTCGCTGTTTGGAGAAGGGGACGGAGCAATGAGTAAAATTCTGGCTTGGGTTTTGAATCATCAAGATTGTACACATATATATAACTAAATAAAAAGTGTCAGGGTTACTCCACAAAAAAAAAAAAAAAAAAAAAAAGATTCTTAATTTACGGTGGTAGCTAGAATACGCCTAATAAGATTATTCCAAAAGATGAAATAATAGAATGCTAGTTCAAGAATAACTTTAGAGTGTGGCCCAAGAAAATCCACGCTTCTTGAATCTTGACCAACATTAATCTGGTCCTGTCAATCTACTCAAACATTTTTCCTGGTCATGATGCCATATGGACATGGTTTCAAACGAGTAGACTCCATCGCGAGACCAACCTCCATTTGCATGCAAACAAAGATAACTTTTTTTTTTTTTTTTAATTTTTTTTTTGGATAAAAAATATAATATTTACCCTTCTATTTTTATTTTAATTATGAATTTCGGTGGGCTGCTTCATATAACGCCAAACGGTTAGCAAGGGTCCACTGGAAACGTGAAAAAATCGTCAAACAGTTGAGCTATAAGGCTTTTGATCTCTTTTATAAAGCGTTGAACGGAAGTTTTCTTGTTTTGTTTTGCTTTTTTATTTTTTTTCACACTGTGATGATATTGTCTGTGTTTGTGTTTGTATGAAATAGGTCAGTTCAAAAATAAGTATTATTTTTAGTTTTATCACACAGAAAGACCTAATTAATTCCTCTTGATTTCCAAAACGTGTGGGAGCATGATACAAAGTGAAGCTAGCATCTGAACTGCCCATTTAATTTCCACAGTTTAGTTTGACCATATTTCTAAAATTCAATTACTTTCATTATGATTAAGGCATGAAAAGCAATTTAACATTTTCAAGTCTTATTCTTGGTAATCAAGCAAATCAAGAAGTCGGTTGTTTTATGGTCGAGCATCAGTAAGCTTTTTTCACATTCAAGGACAGTACTGTGGTTGGAGACGATTGTTAGTTAAAGAATCATTGTTTTAAGTAGTTTCTAAGCAAGCGAAGCATAGTCAATCTTTATATTGTATCAAATCATGAAAAAAAGCCCTTAAATACTACCTACTAATAGAAACAAGACTCCAACGACTAAGCTCAAAGTTTGATTAAATTGTAGGCAATGGTCATAAATTTCATCCACTTGCGAAGCACATTAGCTTTACTAGTCTTTATAGTTTCACCAACTACTAGTCCTTGTAGAGATCCCCTCTGCACCAGCAAGGCCTCAACTCAGGTTTTCCTTCTTCCAAGTCAGCAGTGTTGGTGACGGTGACGAGGACTACGGACCTGAAGTCGTTTTCATTAGAACAATATGGGCTATTAAAAGGCAGTCTCAAGGCCTCTTAAGACTACATGAAGTGGGCCGCTCAATAGGATGTGGACAAAAGGACGAGCCTAATCGGCTTTTTGGGTTCAACGAAGCTGTTAGAGTCTCACAGATATATCAAACCCCAGTCCATAATTCATAAGAAATTACGTACTTCGGCCCTATTGATTTACGCCCACTAAGAAAATCCTTGAGGGCCACATATTTAATAAATGAGTAAAATATAAATCTTATGTTACACTGAAACCAATATAAGGTATTTATAAGAGGTTAAACCCTAGATTAGTCATATATCAATTATAATTAATAGACTTATAATACAAGTATAAGATTATTGAGCTTGATGTATCTCTAATAGAACACTAGATTGGGCTTTTAAAGGGGGAATTGGATCATCTCCATTTCATAGTGAAATGGAGAGTGTCCATTTTATTTATTTATTTTTTTGATAAGAGGATAGTGTCCTTAGATTTATTCAATTTTAAATCATGGCCTTGAAATGGACAATTTTCATTTCATTTAAAGTGGAGTGCATCCAAATCCTTTGAAGGGCAATTGGTCAGCCTTAACATACATCAAGCTTTTGTATTACAATTTCCATTCTTTTAGAAAAAAACAGAAAACAAAAAACGAAAACCAATTGAAAATCCTATGTCCCCATCTAGAGTGTTCCATTTTATGCCCTATTAATTTTATCTTGTCACATATAATTTTTTATTTCCTTATGAAGTAATTAAAGTTTAAGATTGGGAGTTCAAACTAATGACATTGTAATCAGAGGAATGTAAAGTAAAATACTAAAAGTGGAATATAGGATTTATATGTAACAAAATGTCTTTGCTAACAATTTTGTAGTCTTTTTATATAATAACAATGGTAATGGAGAAATTTGAACCATAAATATCTTTATTGAAAATACCAAGAGTTGATAATTAAGCTACAAGACTTTTAACAACAGTTTTATAGTCTGATTGACAACTAGCCAGTCCATAGTCTCCTTATGCCAAAAGAAAAAAATCTCTTCGAACAAATCAAACATTTATTTTTTCTGGATTATATTTGTTACATGCTTTTTATTAGAAGCCCTAGTCAAACTAAAATTAGGTGGGATGGCGAGAAGAACGGTTGCAAGTTGCAACGCCCTGAGATTTGGTTTATGAAGTAGTATATTTAGAAAGTTGTACTTAAGCAGCATGCCATCATACTAAAAATGAACCATATCTTAAGCTATGGACCATCACAATCCACAATAAGGGCTGGGTTGAAGGGCAGAGAGGACGGAAGATCTTTCAGTCTGGGACCATTTCTCTGGACTAATAAATACCCAACAACTTCGCGTTGAAAATTCACCATACCATTTACTACATGTGTAACTATAGGCTATAGTACATGACAAAGCATTAACCTTATGCTCATGACAAAACAGTGGCGGTTTCAGGATTTTTTTTAGGGGAGTCAATAGTGGGAGAGCTAAGAATTTATTATGACGATAATTAAAAAATAAAATGATTATTTATTTATTTAATTATTTTTTGTATATACAACTTTCATATTATATACAATTTAATATACAATATAACTATATCATGTAATAGTCTAAAAAATTTATTAATAGTTTAAAGATCAGTAAGACATCAACCATTGAATGCATAATAACTTATTATATTTATATGTAATATTAATTAAATAAAAATATATGATAGAGAAGAATAATAACAAATCTAGGAGTGCGACTAGGAGTAAATGTGAACTAAGAAAAAAAATAAACTGAGATAAAAGCTAAGAAAACACAAATTGGAGAAAGAGAGATAGAGAGAATGAAGAAATAAATCATAGATATAAATATAGATAAGTTGGTTGGAACAGTAGTGTAATATTTTGCTAATGAAGAGTAATTTTGTTGTCAACAGAAAAGTAAGCCAGAGTCCCAAAGAAAAGGTTTAGTTTTTTTTTTTATTTATTTTTTTTATTTATTTTTTTTTTTATAATGAATGAGCAAAAATTTGAAATTTTTTTTCATTATTATAAAATTAAATATTATAAGAGTAGTGTTGTTGACACAACACTTGCACAAGAAAATATAGGCGGCAAGTTGTTAAAGGTAGGTAAAAAAAAAAAGTGGTACATTAACAAAAAAGAAAGGTAAAAAAGTTGTTGGAAAATCTGGTTTTTTTATCTCATACAAAACATACAGCGGAAGTAACATACACGGATCTACTTCATTCATGAGAGATAATATGTAACCTTGATGCAGTGAATTTCAAAACCATGACTTGAGAATACCTTCAATCTTCATCTCAATTCCATATGGTGCCCAAGATGTGTGAGATCTCAATCAGTCTTTTTGTACATAGATTCTCAAAGAAAATTCTTCTTCTTCTGCTTGTAGAGAAAAACTGATTTCTTTTCTTTTCATCATACGTACGTTCAAACTATTCTGGTAGTTTCTTTATTTTAATAACTCTTATTAAATAATGACTGATTATCTAATTGGGTTAGCCTTTTGGGCCTACCCAATTGGGATTTAGTTTGTGACTTGAGATGGGATCAAAGGGAACAAATAAGACTCTAGCTCCAATGGGCCTTGGGCTTTTCTGTCAACTCTTGACAAGTCCAAAGTTACCATTAATTATATTCAATACCACTATAAGAATATAATTGCATTCTAGGTTTTATTAATAAATTATATCCCAAGATTTTATTATACATTCAACCCATTCATAAAAATATTTGTAGTAATACAAAGTCATGAATATAGACTGCCACTTTGAAGATTACTATATCTTAATCCTTGAGTATCCGGTTTAATCCTTTATGTTATTCATCATATATTTATGAAATTCAATTTCATAAATATATACTTTAGTAATTCTTTACTAAAGTGGTTGGGCCCAACACTCTGAATAACCAAACTCATTAAACTTATCTCAAGGGAATATTTTATATCTCTGTTAAGAGATTATGAATTCCATCTTGAGAATATATGTTCTATCAACACTAAATGCAGTTGCTTAACATACTGAGGTTTTGACCGTAACTTATAGATCTCACTCCTGATATATCAAAGCAACCTACATTTCATAATCAGGTCCATTATTCTCTCAGAATTTAGAGTTGATGTAAATAGAAATCGTGAGATTTATTATTCATTTGACAGTCATTAGGAGAATAATAAATCTCACAGCGGTCTAGTTCAATATGTCTTAACTCTTAAAACATATCAACGTACCAACTAGAAGTCTCCACTTCCATGATCAAGACAAATCATCTTAGTTGATATGTTATAGTCTTCGCAGATGAAATGCCCAATTTCATCACCGACTACGAACTAAAATTCTGAGTTTACAAAGAACTTGCGATTTATATCTTCTGTGACTAAATCACATAAATCACATACTATGCATCTCATGGACTAAGATAATGTCCCATCAGTTCATTTATAGATAGTCTTATATAAGTAAACAATTTAATTATTTATGACATGCTAATAAATTGGATTTTAGGGCATAAATCTCAACAATCTCTCACTTGCCTTTAAAGACAATTTATCATTTATCTGACACTTATCTCCCTTTAGAGTAATTCATAGTCATTCTAAGGCAAGGCTTGGAAACAAGTTTTAGCTAGATTTATTGCATAAATTATCTTTTCTACTACTACTCAAGTACTCATATCTCTCTAATGAGATATTACTTACACTTAATGTGTATCTTGATCACCTAGGATGAACACATATCTTGAAGTCCAACTTCATGAATCACAATCAAACTACAAGTCAGTATTTGTACAATCAGTAAACATCAAAACATCACTTTTGTGGACAAGCATATAATCCCTCATTATCCTAAGATATTTGAGTATATGCTTTACTCCCACTTAAATAAGTGATCTTTGATTTACTTGATATTTGCTTACTATGCCCACCGCAAAAATAGATATTTAGCCTAGTATATAGCATAGCATAAAGACTTTCTATTGATTTAATATAAAGTCACTTGGAGGCCGAGCACTAATATGCGTTCCATCAATAGTTCCTATGCTTCTCTACATTGAAGAGAGCCAATTATTTGTAAACAACATCTCTATGTGTGAATGAAGGAATACAAAATAGTAATATGTGCGAACATACTCATTGAAAGAACTTGTATTATGAAATGATTTACTTCGAACCAAGGGTAGTATTTTTTATTCGACCGCATATGCTCTAGAAGGCCTACCACATTCGAATCGGGCTTGATTAAATGTTGGTCATAGATGTACATCAAACTCATACTAATACAAAATAGAAAATTACGAACATTTTACCAAGGAATTAGGGTAGTAAATCTAATATACCACAGTCACATTCGCCTACACCTCCTCAGAAGGAGTAACCATTTAGGTTGTCTCATTCCACCCCAACCCAATATGGCTCAAAAGCTGGCTCCACTTTTTCTACTCACTTCTAAGCCTATTATGCTTCTGTTGCAGTTGCTTAGGGTGAAAACTCTTCCCCGTTTGCTCATTTAGGGCATTCGTCATTGATAGCCAAACTGGAACCTTAAAAATACCATGTTCCATATTCCCCTTTTGTTGTTCATCCACCATAAGATCAATGAACATTTTTTCAATGTGGGCAGGCCACAATTTGTCCTCAGCATTTTGAGATTCTTGTGCCATCTAATACAAATATCCCAACACAATTGCGGAGATGTTAATATATATATATATATATATATATAGTTCTATGAATTGGCCACTTCATTTCTATTGGAAGAGGGGGTAATTGGTTGATTACTTTGCGCCATAATTGTGGTGTTTTTTTTTTTTTTTTTGGCAAAAGAAAAATTAAGAATTTAAAAAACTAAAATTATACCTGTATCTACATTTCAATTCTACTCCTGGTCTATTATTATTTCCTTAACTATTTCCATTTAAGAAAGTTTAATATGCTTTAGAAAAGCAAATTTCTTCGGAAAAACAAAACTATGTGAATTAGCTAGTTAAAACTTAAAGCACTTAAAAAGTAAAGAAGAAATAGAAAGAAAACACACACACACACACACACACACAAATGGTTCTCCCAAAAGCTCATAGGTCAACATATTTATTATTTAGTTCTATTTTATATGCATTACGATGCACCTATTTATATATAGTAACCTATTTTTAAGCTAACCCTAGACTTACTCTAGAGCTATAGTACATGTAGTACAATAGGATTATTGCTACAACAATATTTATTATTTAGGACTAAAATTATATAATGAGCAATTGGGTGGGCCTTGATGAATTCATGCATATCTCAAATTCAACTTAAGATGAAAGTTTGAACGCATTAATTTGAATTTGGAACAAAAAGTGTAACTACCAGGTAGGTAGTACATATTGGATGGAACATGAATATTAAAATAGGTTGAAAAGAAGACTAATAACTCTGCATGTCTATGTTAAAAACACCAAAAAAATATAAATTGAGACGGTATGCAATATGTACCCTAGCTTTTAGAGATGTGACAACGTCTCCCTCCTAGTTGCAGCTCCCTTCATTAATGTCCAAATCCACCAGTTGGGCTATTTTTCTAGGCCAAAGTTATCAAATGAATCTTAATTACCTAGCCTTGATGATTTATTTTATTGATTAGAAGGGAGCCTTTTGCCCTAATGCCCACTCCTTCCTTCTAGTCTGCAGTTCTATTCTAACCATCCGGTTGGACTTGCATTAGCTTTTGTCCTGAGCTAACTAAATCTAACTAAACAAGGGGTTTTCCTTTAATTACAATTACAAGTCTTGTGCATTCATATATGAATTGTTATAACAAGGAGAAAAGGCCCCCAAACTCCCTCTTTGACAATTTCATTGTTTTGAGCTACCTGTTATGATCACACGTAATGCTTCTCCTCATCATGCTCTTCAATTTTTGAGAGTGAAGATAATCAGTGGTTTTTTTTTTTTTTTTTTAATTTTTTTTATAACATTTTTTTAAGTATTCCCTATCAGACTCGTTTCTCTAAAGGCAGGAAAATAAATTAAACAAATGGTAATTTCAGTTCATCAATTAAACAAATGGGTCACATAAATTTCACACCACAACAAAGAAAGAAAGACCCACTTCAATAAAACACAGTTAATGAACAGAAAGACCCAGGAGCAGATCAGTAAAATAGAAATTATAAAAAGAAAGAAAGATTGAAGATGAGTCCATGGAGAAAAACCCACTTCAACACACTTACCAATACCCACTTCAGTTCAAATGGTCTTTGTAATGGACAGAGAAAAATGCAACGGACAGAGAAATACCACAATACCCACTTTAGTTCAAATGGTCATTGACAATGGAGAGGGAGATAGAGATATACGCACTTGGGAGAAGATCACAAATTGCGTTCAAATGGTCTGTTACAGCGGACAGATGTAAGTTCTTCAAACCCACTTTAGTTCAGACCCAGGTGCAGGAACTTCAAACCCACTTCATGCTTCTTTTTTTTTTTTTTTTTTTTTTGTGGAGAACCCATTTCGTGCTTGGATTTGATAGAGTAATGAAATGTGAGAGGGAAATGAGAAAGGGGGGAAAATTTTGGCTGAAGTATTTTTAGGGAACTGAGAAAGAGAAGTTTTCGCTGAATTTGTAACGGTAATATAATAAACTGGTTTGAGCTGACATGACAATACAGAAGGCTGTGGGCTCCACGAGGTCAAGAATATTACATATTTGCCACTGAGTTATGTAACTCAGAAACTGAAAACACCAATTTGGTGTTTCCAGTTTTCTGCACTGTAGCTCAACTCAAACTGAGTTTGAGTGATGAAAACAGGGAGAAAAAATCAAGCCAAACACAAGGTTTTCAGTGGGTCCCACGCAATTCTCAGTTTGAGTGATGAGAACTGAGTCATATGACTCAAAACAAGGCTAATCCAAACACGGCCTAAATCTCATAATGGTCTAGTTCAATATGTCTTAACTCTTAAAACATATCAACATACCAACTAGAAGTCTGCACTTCCATGATCAAGACAAATCATCTTAGTTGATATGTTATAGTCTTAGAAGATGAAATGTCCAATTTTATCATCGACTATGAATTAAAATTTTGAGTTTACAAAGAACTTGCGATTTATATCTTTTGTGACGATTTATATCTTTTGTGACTAAATCATATAAATCACATAAATCACATACTATGCATCTCATGGACTAAGATAATGTCCCATTAGTTCATTTATAGATAGTCTCATATAATTAAACAATTTAATTATTTATGACATGCCAAAAAATTGGATTTTAAGACATAAATCCCAACAAAAGTTATGTCAGTTGTGGGTCAAAATAAAAACTAGTTATAACTTGTCACTTACCCTCCATTGTGAAATTATTGTGAAAATAACATTAAAATGATCATATTCAAGTTTATTTTAGCTAGATTTAAACAAAATTTTATGGTCAAGGTGTTCAAATATTTATTTTAGAGGAGTTAAAACAATTTTTGTAAAAAAATTATATATATATATATATATATAAATATATATATACATATATATATATAAATTTGCCAGGTCAGGGGGTTCATTTGAACCCCCTAGCCAGCACGTAATGCTGCCCATGTGCCAAAACGGTAAGAACAAAGAATTGGTTCTTTTTTTGGGTAAATTGTAAAGTTCACCCCTAAAGTTTGAAGTTATTTAAATTTTACATTTTGAACTTTTAGAAATTAGATTTTATACTCTGAAGTTTGGTTCTATTAGTAAAATTCCACATTCCATTAATTTTGGCTGTCTAGTGACAAGTTAGCGTGCTTATGTGTATTTTTTGTTGTTGTTGCCAAATCAGCCTCCCAAAAGGGCCAAAACTACTAAAAAAATCATATTTTAGTTCACACTTAAACTCTTTTTTTTTTTTTTTTAAGTGAAACATTGTTTTGGGAAACTAATTTGGCAAAAAAGAAAAAAAAAATACACATTGGCATGCCAGCGTATCACTTAACATCCAAACTAATGGAGGGTGGGGTTTTGCTAACAGAACCAAACTTCAGGGTGCAAAATCTAATTTATCAAACTTTAGGGTGCAAAATCCAAACGACCCCAAATTTTAGGGGTGTACTTTACAGTTTACCATTTTTTTTAAAGGAACGCTGTTACTTTGTGTGTTTAAATAAGCTTAAAATTTAGCTTATTTTTAACCACTAATTTATTGTTTTTTAAAGTCTCAACTTTTTTTTAGGTATATCTCTAGTTCTAGTTTTACTATTTCAAATATATCATAGAATATTTTGTGGTTTGTTAATGAGTCTTGTGGAGGAACGAATCTCTCCCTTAGAATGTATTGTCCGTTTTGGGTACACCCCACTTATGAGCTCATGCTTATAAGCTGTAGGGGGGAGGCGTCTTTCCCCGATGTGGGATTGAGTAAATCCATGTGGGTGGCATCGGTCTTCTCGACCCATTTCTAAAGCGGACAATACCTTTAAGGGAGAGATTCGTTCCTACACAAAAAGACGCCTTTTGGGGTTTAAGGGGAAACCCCCACCTTCCTCCTTCGTCCTTAAGCGCTGGGCCTAAGTGAAGGAGTGCCATCAAGCAGCACCAGCAAATGCAGATGCTAGGCCTTGCTCACTTGTAGTACTACTTGATGGGTACACCTCACTTGTGAGCTCATGCTTATAAGTTCCGGGTGGGAGGTGTCTCTACTCGATGTGGGATTGAGCAAATCCATGCGAGTGGCATTGGTCTCCTCAGCCCATTCCTAAAGCGGACAATACCTTCTAAGGGAGAGATTCGTTCCTGCACAAAAAGGCACCTTTTGGGGTTTAAGGGAAAACCCCCACCTTCCCCCTTCATCCTTAAGCATACGGCCTAAGCGAAGGAGTGCCATCAAGCAGCACCAGCAAGTGCAGATGCTAGGCCTTGCTCACTTGTAGTACTACTTGATGGGTACACCCCACTTGTAAGCTCATGCTTATAAGCTGCAGGTGGGAGGCGTCTCTCCTCGATGTGGGATTGAGCAAATCCGTGTTGGTGGCATCGGCCTCCTCGGCCCATTCCCAAAGCGGACAATACCTTCTAAGGGAGAGATTCGTTCCTCCACAAGTCTTAAGGATGGGAGATTGATATTTAACCTCCTCATAGGCAATAGTTTATATTATGAGAGTAATTGATAATATATATGAGCCAAGAGCCTAGCATGTCAATTGGTTGATAGCTCTTGATATTTTCAATAGAGACATTCATATTTTAAAATCCCCATAACCCAACTATTGAATTTAAAAAAATAAAAAGGATAATGTATATGAGATTGGATGACAACTAAACTTTTATTAGATCATTAATCATAATCAAGCTATTTATGCCAAGGGCCTTTAACTTAACTTGTTTGCAACTTCATGTGTGTCCAAAATGAGATATCTATGATTCAAATTCCTCTCCTCCCTCATTTAACGAATTATCACACACACACAAAAAAAAAAGCTATTTATAATTCTCTTAGACTATGAACTATGGTGGATTCCATCATTCCATTCCAATATTTTTTGTTTTGTTTTTTTATTTTATTTGAAGAAATGGGTGAATTCCAATTTAATTAGTTTAACCGGTAAAGTTCTTTGTTATCAAATAGTGAACTTGGATTCAAAAATTGCTAGATTATAAAAAGCCATCATTATAGAGTAGATGACATAAATTTAAATATATTATTTATATTCCAAAACAAAATTGGAAATTTAGAGTTTATTTAGATTAAGTTTTTTTTCCCAAGCTTTATTTTTTTATACAATTATCTAATTAATTTTTTAAGAAAAATAAAACATAGAAAATAAGTTAATAAAAGCATACTCTACCCCCTCCCTCGAAAGAAAAAAAAAAACTTCTAGAAGGAAAGTAAAATTTCAAAATAAGGCAAAATATTGTTATTGCGTAAAAAGTTTTTGTAACTCAATTGCTTGACACCTCTTAATATTTCTAATCTACGGATCAAATCTTCTTTCCATTATAACTATGAAGTTATTAAAAAAGAAATGATGAAAGCCCAATGTATAGCAAAAAAATTAGATAAAAAAAACATGTTCACAATATTTTAAATTTTCACAAAAAAAATATTAGATAATTGATTGTTACTTACTATTACTGGTAGAAAAGTAGTAAGTTCAGATTAGATCCAATATCAATATGTCACGTAGAACTTGTTACGAAAGAATTGCATATCTCACTTCTCAAAAATCAGTTCCACATCTCCATTCTCTCCCTCTCATCCTCTCAAATCATGGCCTGCCACTTCTTTGATTTGATATTGTGGACCATAGATCCGACGGTAACAATCCCCTGGGACAGCCATAATTGCATGGCCCAAGGACCAAATTAATAATCTAACCACCAAAATGCTTGGAATCTATTGTTGCCAGCATAGCCTGTCGTATCCAATCCCAAAAACAAAATTAAAAAGAATAAGAAAAAGAAAAAAGAAAAGCATATTGTATACAACTTTAGCCCGAGAAAAAAACATAGCATATGTATAAAAGATTGATCAGATTTCAATCTGATCAGTCCAATCAGAAAGCTTTGTTAAGGAAACTAGCTCTAAGACCGTGGGACCTACTGTCCCACACTAAATCTCTGACCCGCCAAATCACATCTCATTTGGGCCAAACCAATCCTAGACTTTTCAAGATCAAATTCCATCCACACATTTTGCTGATGATGATGACCAATCACAAAGGCCTCCACACCCAATAAATCAGAGTTCCCAAAGGTCAAGCAATGCACTGAATCACTCCCTCTTACTTGACCCGGTACCCGGTACAAGATCCAATCGCCCGATACAGTCATTTCGGCCCCCCGAAACATTAAAGTCACAGTTGGTAATCGTGGTAATTTCGGTTGATTCAGTGGGACCCGGTAACACAAATCCATAGCTCCTTGGAACACAAAATTCGGATCCTCCAAGACCCGCAAAATCCCTGCGGTTCGGTTCAAGAACTCGTTCCTTAATGCGGTGTAAACCGGACCCAGTAAGAACGTGAACTGGGCCCCAGAGTCTACCATGGTCTGACCCGCCCCGGTATGGTCCGGTACAAACACAGATTTCGGTAACGATAGCAACTTATCCGATACTTTAATTCCTTCAAGCTGTACCGTATAAGCGACACGGTCAAAGTACGGTAACGGCGTTGAGATTTGGATCAACGGCGTGTAGTTTAACGGAGTCAACCACGAAAAATTGGCCTCGCCGAGCAACAAAAGGCCCGAAAAATCGGACCCCGATATGCAATACGAAAATTTCGGAAAACGCATTTGAGAAACGAAAGAGAGGGACCCACGGTTCATACCCATTAACCCGGTGCTCTTGGAGTCTTCGTCGGAGTTGGAGCTGAAGCTTGAATCCATGCAGCCAAACACCATGCCCGGAATATCGGAGCTTCCGAAATAGAAAATATCGGAGGCGAGGTTTCCTTCTGAGGAGGAGGCGTCAGCGTAGGAGAGAGTTGCGTGGCAGAGGTTGTTGTTGTCGCATGAAGCGGGTATCGGGAAATCCTGGGTCTGGGTCGTGCATGTGGGTGAGGAACATGGTATCGGAGAGTAAGAGGTAGATCGGGCCGGGTCGAAAGTGGTGGGAAAGTTTGGAGTTTTGTTGCAGTGAAGCCAGGAGAGCTCGCTTCCTGTGTCGATGACCATGGAAACGTTTTGAGGAGGAGTCCCAACAGTGAGAGAGACAGTGAGGCTCACGTTGTGGTGGAAAGGAAGCTTGTTTGGAGGTCTAGGAATGGACCCAGTTGGAATTATCTGAGTTTTGAGTGGCAAAACAAGTGTCGGTGTTTGAGATGAAGAACAAAATGCAGCGTAGAAAAGAAGAAAAGAGAGAGATTTGAGAAATGGGATTGAGAAGTAGCAAGGCATAAGGTGAAGAAGAAGGTAGTAAGGTTTCATGGTGTAGTGTTTGAAGTAAATTTGAGATCGGAAACCGAACAGGTAGGTGTGAATATAAATGAAAATGCTGCAGAGACAAATAAATACTACTATGTGTGAGTGTGTGAAGGCTTGGCTCAACCTTTCATTTTGCAACTTGCAAAGTCAATATTTGGGTTTTGTGTGATGTACTGATCAACTTCTCATGTGCGAAACCTAGTAGGTTTTAGGGACAGTACTGTGGTGAATCAGAAAACACTACTGAAGAGTGAAGTCCATTGACCATGGACTCTGAAACACGAATCTTCTGTTCCATTTATTTGGATAGAAAAAGATATTCTCGGGATGGGAGGGAGGGATAGATCTACAAGGAGAGTTAAACGGTACTGTGGGTAGATTTCACGTGTGTTAAGATGCTAAAATATTTATAACTGGACAATTACTCTCTCCTTTATTATATGAAAGTGTATTCCATCACGAGTCCGTCAATTTAATTAAACCACGTTGTTGTACATGCAAAGTTGATAAATACCTCTTTTTTTTTTTTTTTTTTTTTTTGCAAATTACAACTTATTTACTTGTGATTTGATCGAAATTTAAATTGCATATTAGTAGTTTGAAATTTGACACTTTACTCACCTAAGGTTTGACTAAAATTTAAATTGCCTACTAGTGATTTGAAATCTCATGATAAAAGTGTTTCGCTAGATTCTTTTTCTATCTTATTTGATCTTGTATTTTTATGGTTTTTGTGTTTTTGGAGGAAAAAGACATAAAAGTGGAGCAAAATTACATATTTAACCATATTTTTAACATACACATTTACGGAACTCTAATTAAACTAACTTCAAGTAGGTAAAGTGTCAAAATTCAAACCACAAGCAAGCAACTTAAATTTCAGCTAAATTTTGTAATTTATCATTTATTTATTTATTTATTTTGAAATAAGAAAAAGAAACCATGTCTACAAGCCACAACATTGCTCACTTTAAAAAGCTGTAATTAATTTAAAAATTCAAATGGTAGAAAGAATGAAATTTCATTACTTAGAAACAACACATAAGTAGCATCCAACACAGCCCTCTAATGTTAAAAATAAATTAAAAAATTAAAAAAAAAAAAACAGAAAAATGAATAACTAGCTTCCACTTTGTAGCACTGTAGCGTAAAAAAAAAAAAAAAACCCTCCCCTCTCCTCTTTTTTTTTGGTGGGGTCAAATATGATGATATAATATAGATTATAAGCAAATTATTCTATTAAAAAAGAGCTCAGCTTTAACAAAAGTAAACAAATTATCCACTCTAGGGGGTTCAAGTTGTATATGTATTTGGTTGCTAGGATTACAGAGATAGGTGTGTCATGTGCATAATTGTTGGTATCGTATGATACACGATACATATTGTACGATAAATATCATATTGTGTACAATATATCATATTGTGTACGATAAATATCATATTGTGTACAATACATCATATAGTACAATACATAGATATGTGGGTTTAAAATAAATATTTTTTTTTATTTGTTAAAATTTGTGGTTTTATTTGAATTCAACAAGTTGTTAGACTTTGTTTTTAACAGAAAATTATTGGGCTACTTAATTACGCTCAATAAAATAACATGTACATGAGTTTTTTTTTTGCTCTTTTCTCACTAACTCTTACAAAATTTGGACTGCACACTTAAGACTTCACTTTTATATTTGCAAATTTCATTTTTATATTTTGATTAAGGTATTAAATGAAAATATAATTACTTACTATTATTATTATTATTATTATTATTATTATTATTATAAATCTAAGAAGCCAGGATGCCAAGAAAAAATATAAAGAAAAATTATTTAAAAAGAAAAATAAGAAGATATAGTAAATGCCGATAATAATGAAGAAATAATTTCACAAGATGATGAACATTATAATAACATTATGTAGATGGAGATGATTATGCAAGATGATGAATTTGATTAAAAGAAATTATTATTTTTGCTCATATATCATGTATTATCACTTTTGAGTTTAATCAATTTGAACTTGTATGTTATAAACACATACATGCTAATTTGATTTATTTAGTTAGCTTTGTTAAATATTATTCCATAAGTAATTATTAAATTAGTCATTTATTGAATATATTTCAAATTTATAATTAATATACCCTTTATATTTATATTTATATTTATAATTTTTTTTATATAAATTTATTAGATATTTGTATAACTTATGATATACAACACAATATGATACATGAAATAGAAAAATAAAAAATTAATTCCTGTTCTGATCATTGACAACTATATTAATGTGTTCTTTGTTTAGTCTCTAGAAAGATAAAATACTAAAAGGTTGGTGTGTGCTTTGCTTACCTTGGGAATAATTGAAAAAGCATAAGATGATGGCACCCCCTCGTGCTAAAAGCAAGCTTCATATATCATAAGGAACTTCTGCTGGTTGTTGGATATCCAAAGAATAATTTAAAAGGGAAGCACATGATCTTTTTTATATTCTCTCAATTTTTAAATTGTTTTACTCCAAAAACGTGGTCTATATCCTTCTCTGAAGCGTTCAAGCCAAAGCATTTTAATTACTTATAATTATCATCAGAGCTTATATATAAGATCCTCTCTCTCCAAGGGGAAGGGAAGGCGTTGATTTAAAGGTCTGGAGTTTTTGAAGGGCTCGGTTGTCTCTTGCATGCTTGAGTAGTTGTAATGTTTTTCTCAAAAAAGAAAAAAGAAAAAAGAATAAAAAAGAGTAGTTGTAATGTAATATAACCCTCTTTTTCAAAGCAAAAACAAAAAATACAGAATTGGAACACTTCCATTTTTCTTTTTCTTCGTGCACTAACTTATGTTTGTACCTTGCCATATCGATAAAATGAACAGACAAACTAATTAAAGCGGCTCTCTGGCTTATAAATTGGTGGCCAAAAGGTCACCTCACTTTAACATAAAAATAGCCCCTACTTATAAAATAAGGGTTTTAGAACAAAGTATGGTTTTAAGAATGTTTGGATCTATCTTTTTTAATTTATTATGTGACAAATTATAAGATTATATAAATATACTATTTAGACAAGTCACATAACTCATTAAAAAAAAATGTGATTGCTACATAGTAGGTTTGAGTATAATAGTTCTAAATATTAAACATGTTTGAAGCCAATTTGTTTTTAAAATTATTAATTGTCAATATTTTTTCCATATTTTTTAAATAAACAAGGAGGTCATCCTCTTTTTTGTGTCTCAATTTATAAAAAGTAAGAACCAATCAAAATTTCAAACTCAGACCCACATACATTTTAATGGGTCCAAATCTAAGACCTTCATTTTAAGAAAGGAGACAAACTTGGCCTCGACTTTTGAGGTGGAGGTAGCATTCACATGCATAAATGTGTGTGTTGGTTAGCCTTTGTCCCAAATTCTCTTGGCCCCTGATTTTGAGTGGAAGAGCCGGTTGTTATGCTGAGCAATGTAACGTTTTGAAAAAAAAAAATTACAATATTTTTCCACAACAGTTAAGTTAGTAAGTTTTATTGATTCTCATTTGAGCACATTATTGTCATTATTTTTTTTTTATATGTTACTAACAATTTGTCATATCAATAGGTGGGCAATTTTTTGCCTATAAACTCTTTTATGTATATGTCAACAAGTTAAATTTGAAATACGAGGACAAAATAAGAGATTAAGAAAATTCTCACCCTACAAGGTTAACACAGACTAATTAAAACAAGAAGTAAATTTTTTTGATAACAAGACAGAAATTTAATTGTGGGTTCTAGTTAGTTCAACTAGTAAAATTTCCGATGGTTGTATAAGAGATCTGAGGTTCAATCCCCGCTTATACCAAAACTGATTGGTGTCTTGGTCTGTTAATAAAGAGCTATTATCATGAGTAGACACCATAAGTTGAAACTCTCTCTCTAAAATAATAAAAAAAACGACAAAAATTTAAATGTTCGTTGTGATGCCTGTACTAAATTGTCAAATCTAATTTCCCTATAAAAAGTCAGTAAGTGCTTAATGTTAAAAAAAAAAAAAAAAAAAAAAAAAAACACATACCAGCCAGTTGCATGCACATCACATGTGGTGCTACATTCTTCAAGGACGACACAGGATCGTGATTGGGTCCATAAATGAATCGGCTTGGGAAACGATTTTCAATTTTTCATTACTGAGTGGCTCAATTGAAATAGTAATGCTCCATCTTGATCAAATTTGCATTGTGTATTTTGGGCTTGACATAAAATTAAAATTGTTCCAACATTATGGGGTTGTCATTGTCAACAAAAATGATCGTATTAGTCTAAAAGAAAATAAAATAAAATAAGGGGACACCAATCAAATTAGAATGGTTGTTTCCATAGTTGTTAGTATTATATGATATGCAATACGTATCGTATTGAGTGAAAAAAGTATCATATCATAGATATGTATTGACAATACTCATAAATCGTACGATATACAAATGTATATCGTATGAATTGTATCGTATCATAAAATTGTGTGTATCGTACGATATATAAACATGTAGATTTAAATTGAGATTTTTTAATTAAAATTTGTGGTTTGATTTGAGTCCAACAAGTTAGACTTTGTTTTTATCACAAAGTTATAGAGCTATTTGATTGAGCCTAATAAAATAACATGTTCATGAGGACCTCCCCTCTCTTTTTCTCCTACAAAATTTGAACTACACACCTAACACTTCATTTTCATATTTACAAATTTCTTTTTCTATAATATGAATAAAGTATTAAATGACAATATAATTACATTTTTTTAAATATTTTTATTATTATTCTTATAGCATTGACTCAGATGAAATTGATTAGGCAAAATGATGAAAAAGAAATTATAATTTTGGCTCTAATCTCATGTATTATTACTTTTGCAATTTGAATGTGGATGTTGTAAACACATGTTAATTTGATTTATTTAATTAGGTTTGTTAAATATTATAATATAAGTGATATAAAATTACTCATTAATGAGTTGAATATATTCCGAATTCATAATAAATACACCTTTATATATATATATATATATTATAAAACTTTATTGGGTGTTTGTATTTCTTACAATATATGATATGTTAAAAAAAATTTAATTCACAATACGATTTGCCTTTTGATTACTATAGTTGTATCTAAAAATAGGATAACATTGCTTAGGTAACTGAATTCCACATTCTTCTACTTGAACAGTTTCAATCATCAATTTCTAATTGTTTGTGGCTTTTGTTAACAAGAATTCTAAATCCAAAATTTTCAATTTAGAGAACAAAATTAAAATCACCTAAATTTTAAGAATGCAATTTACTATTTAATCAAAAGGTAAAGATTAATACTACAAACACAATATTTTTCATAATTTTTTTTTTTAAATAGTTGACTTAGTAGGTTTTTATTGATTCTCATTTAAACTTACCGCTAACATCATGACTTTAATATTAACCATTCCCAACTAGCCATTTTGGTTGTTAGGGCTGTCCACGAGTCGGTTTGGGTTGGGTTTGTGTCCAACCCGCAATGGACCCGATCCAAGTCAAGTGGGTAATGTCCCAACTCGCAACCAACCTGTAACAGTAATGGGTTCATTGATTCAAGTTGCTGGTGGGTGGTTGTCGATTCCGGTGAAATCGAAAATCGTTGGAATCCACTAAAACGTGGTGAGATCTCTCTAGATCCAATGAGATTTCGTCGAATCCAGTGAGATTACTTCTAAATTGTGCAGAAAAATCGTTGGATTTGGCCAAATCCAGTGTATATTATGCTAGGAATCGTCAGATTTAGCTGAAAAGGTAGCTGACAATTTGGAAAAATTGCCAAAGTTAATGGTCTTTGTTCAAGTTGGGTTTCATGGGTTTTGGAGGAGGAGATCCAAAATTGACCCACCAGCTCGGGTTTTCGATGTCAGGACCCAAGTACGATCGCCAGAGCAGTTGGATCAAGTGGTTATGAGTCAGGTTCGGTTTGATTGGGTGGGTGGGTTGGACACCCCTATTGGCCATTGTGAAATAAGCTTTTGATAATTTTGTCTCTAAAATTGGGTATATCTTTGGGTGGCTTCCTTTAGATTTGATTAAATGAACTTCAATTGGCTACCTTTACTTGTGCACCTTTTGTTGTCTCATTTGCATCTTTAGCCCTTTGCTGTGGGAGAGCACTTAAAAGAGTTTCATCTTCCCAATATTGCAAAATAAAAAGTATCAAATTTATATATCGTACGATATATAAAGAAAAAGTATCAATATGGGAAGATGTCCCAAAGATTTCGGTGACATTAACTCCACCTCCTCCCTATAAGGAGAACTCTTGTATTCCCGGGATCTAGGTCTACTCCACATCACTATATAAACAATAGGTTTTCTCTTTTCCACGCAGAAAATCCCTAGTTCTCTCACTGTAGAGTTCTTGGAGATTTCTTATTCACTGACTTAATTTTCGAAAGGTCTTTAAATCTCCAATGGGTACCTTAGAGATTTCTAAGGTACCCACTAGAGTGTTTGGGGGTGATTAGCTCACTGACGATTTTTGTGCATCATTAAGAATAAAGAGAAAATTTCCTGTCTATAAATTGTTGTTTCAATACCGCACTAACCACAGTTGTTAACAAATTAAAGCCAACAAAACAATGTGGAATCCCAAAACTGTGCATGGTTGAGAAACCACTCCCCATGATTACCATGCTGATAATGTTCAAAGAATGGAAAGGATGCTTAGTATTATCTCTGATATTCCTCAATACCGAAATGTGCACAGGGCCTTGAACTATAAGGTCACCTGTGAAGAACCTTTTTCGTGAGCACCCTTGTTACTGCCGACATTTTGAAGACAAGGTTGAACTGATAGAAGATGAACAAGGTAGGATTGGGAACAAAAAAGACAAGGTTGAACTGATCAAGTATGAACAAGTCGAACATCATAAGTATGGTAACCACAAAGTTTATGAAGTAGAGGTTGACAAGCTCAACGGCTATGAGCTTCGCCGATATAACAGACTACATAGTACATGGATGATAGCAACAACACCGTATTAGCTTGACTTGATTGAAGAAAAGGTTGACAATGAGGATGACCGCACCTTATATGATCCCATTGTAATTAATTACACGCATGTTTAGCAAATGACTTTATTAATAACTTGTACAGTTTTGAATAGTTGTAGAGCTAGTTGGTTTATTATGACTTATGAGTCTGTCATTCTGTTTCAGGGTTGTAACGGCTAATCAGTTGATTAGTGTTAGCCTTTTTCAGTATAAATAGCAGAGGTACTTGTACAGATTGCAATAGAATTGGTTTTCTCTCCAATTTTCCTCTCTCAATTCTCTTTGTTTCACTTCTTGTATGTGCAATATGGTATTAGACCTGGTCATGATCTATGACCATGACTCTCATTGCAAAGAATAAGCTTTGCTTTGTTGATAAATCAATTCCTCCTACTAATGAGTCTGCACCATAATTCAAATGCATGGATTTTCTGTATCAACATTGTGACAACAGCTGTTGAATTCCCCATCCAAAGAGAGAGCTTCCGCTTTTACAACAAGAGTTCCGTTTAATAATACATGTTCAAATCCTTTTTGTTGGATTCTTTCATTAACAATTGATCTATGGATGCTAATGATTATACATATAAAGTGCTTAAGATAAACCATATCCTCTTGGCGCCACTGCATATCAACATTCCTTCATCCGATCTGTCTTTGTTGGTTGAATCTCATTGAAATGTTGACGTTCTTTACTGTAGTTGAGAACTTACTAACGCAGCTTTGTTTTCCGCTCTTCAGGATAGGAAACGAGATTAGACCATGGATATGCCCTGTCCTTTAATCAAGCTATTTTGCCAGCTAGTCTTGTAATTGATGAATATGTGCCAACGCAAGCACAGACCAAACCCACACTTATAACCAATATGCAACTTGCAATCTGAAAAAGAATGTCAAGAATTGATTTAGTCATGGAACGGGTTACAATATAAGACATAGAATAATTAATTCGATGATATTGAATTCTTACCTTCAACTTCGTTAATTTACCTCTGAGTAATTTAAGATAACAAGCGCATGGAAAGATAAGAGCCTGCCATGAAAAATTATATAGATAATTTATTCAAAGTTCCCCATGTTTATAGGCTATAACTATGACGAATTAAAATTGAGGTATACATATGAAGAGAGAACTTACAATTAACATTGCAAGTAAAGATCCTATTAATGCCATCACGATAGCTGCAGTCCAATTGACAAAAAACAGCTTAGCAGACAACAGACAACAGACGACTCCTATCAATGTTTGATGTAATTCTATTTTGATTTTGATTCATATCAATGTTTTAGTAAATCTCAAATTACACCATTTAACTTTAACATGTTTTTAATTCAGTCCTTTTAAGTTCCATTTTTTCAATGTCTTTGTAACTGCCATTCGTTTCTGATGTAGTTCTTCTGTCCAATCTGAACCATCAAATCCGCCAAAATGACACCCAAAAATATTAAACTTGACAGCAAAATTGGACAGAATTATACAGAATGACTAAATTGAAAACACATTAAATTAAAATATTATCAAGAGCCTTATAACTTAATTGGCACATCCCTCATATTTTTTGTCCTTACAAGCTTAGAACACAAATTCAGGACTCAGGTATCAAAGAAACATTTTTTTTTTGGGTAAGAAAACGAACATTCAAAACCAACGTAGATAAGCAGCGCAAGAGATGCTCACCGAAAAAGGGAACAATCAATGCCACCGCCAAAGTTGAAAATACTAAAATTGTTCTGATGAGAAGCACTACACTGTAAGATCTAAGCTGAGCTTGAGGCAAGAGTTCCTCTATACTCATTGTGATGGGTGTCAGTGTCAAGGCATACTTTGTCAGTGGGTTCACAACCTATAAAATCCATTAATCGCATGATGATACTGTGCAGAAAATATAAATTCAGAAAAACTAAATAAATAAAAATTTGTTTTCTATCATACCATGGTCCAGACTGCAATTTTAGAAGCAACATATTCGCTGGGCATGTTTAAAGTGAACTGAGATTCGATTGAGTCACCAAACATTAGAAAGCCACATATTGCTACCCCAGTGCACATAATGAAGCAAAAAATAAAGCTGTGGCAAAGGAAACAAATATTAGCAAAGCTGTCATGCAATTGGTGGGGGGGGGTGGGGGGGGGGGGGGGGGGGTGGGGGGGAGGGGGGTTGGGGGTGGATTTTCATTACTTTATAAAGGAGGCAAATGATCTTGGAAATTCTTGAAAATAATGTAATTTTTCAGTTAAGGAATATGTCATTTCTTTCCTCATAAGGTTTATGTATTGAACCATCCAAAAATGTTAATTGAGACAACATTGTGAATAGTTTCATTAAAAAAAAAAGGACAGCTTTTGGTTACCTGACTATTAAAACTGATGGAAATCGTGACGGTTCTTTCATTGAAGAATAGATATTTGGAAAAACCGAATGGCCAGCATAGCTGAATCCAAAGATACCAATTGTAACAGATAGGTTTGTGAGGTCTAAAGCTGTTCCACTTGGATGAAATCCAACTTGGTCCACCACTCCAACCCATAATAAACAAAGTGCCACCAGGATTGATGCAACTACTCCTCCTCCTGAACACACAGCATTTAAGAACAGCAGCTAAGCCAAAATATACTACTTAAAAATAAATAAATGAAAGCAATAAGATGGATAAGAAACCTGAAAGGTATGAGAGCAAGCTCAGATTTTTAAGCCAAACAGTTGGAAGAACAATAAGAGTAGATGTGATTGCAAAAACTTGATGAGATTCAAGATGGATTCCAGCAAGACTGATATAGTTATCTGGGAACAATGATGCCAAGTTATCGCTCATCATAATAATGTACTCCACACAAGAAGCCTGTAAACCACAGCTATTCACCATTCAGAGCATAAGAAAAGGCAAGGGACCAAAAAAGGTAGAGAAAACTGTGAAATACATATTAGGAAAGAATTTTTTGCACTTACATATAATTCTACATACAAAAATATCTGCATTGGAACAAAACCAAGTGTCAATTAGGCTTCCAAACAGCAAAGGTTTCTGCTTGTAGATGCAAGCTCAATGGTAGTCATGCTTGTTATATGTGCATACATAACAACATTGAATATATGCTTATATATACAAGCATGCTTATTTAAAAATTGGCCATTTCATATTCATATTGGACTTACAGCTATCCCTAATCGACCAGCTAACCCAAAAGCAGCCTGCCCTATATCTGGGTAAGTTTTGAGTCCAGGAGAGCTTTCTAAACATTCCTTCAATAAAACTCCAGTATAGCAACAAAAGACAGCGAATATCACTAGAAAGATAAGGCTCAACCACCCTCCTTCTTTGATTGCATATGGAGTTGTAAGGAGTCCTATGCCGCATAGAATATTGATTCCTGCATATAAGGAAATGAGGATCTTTTTTCAGAGGAAACTATGGAGATAGAATTGTAATAATTGTTGAACCAATGAGATTAGCCTCAACAATGTACACATTAAGAAGTGGAGAAAAAAATAGTTTAAAAAAGGATTTGAAGTAGATCGATGAGGAAGACTTGAAGGACATGGGAATGGATTGTGGATATGAAGTCCATAATTAAAGCTCTAATGAAAGTACAAGGAATATAACTGCATGCTAATTGTTATATACTATATATCAAAAAAAAAAAAAAAAGCTTGATGAACACTAGTTATTATATTAATTTTGTTAAAATTAATTGTTAGGGAAATAGTTGAGGGGTGTCATCTATATTTCTGTTATAATTTTTCAATGAGAAGTTGGGGCAATAAAGAGGTTTCTAACAAATTAAGTCCCTGACAGACTGAAGAATCAATTTGGTTTATACATAGTGATAAAACTAAAGAGAAAGGGAGTCACTAATGATTCTTTTTTACCATTAATGACTGATTGAGAAAATGAACACTGCTCCTGCGGTGGTGGCAATCCACTGATAGAAAGTTTGGAGTAAGTAGATGCAGATAACTTCACAGGTGGTGTGGTAGGATCTTCAGAAATGAGAGGTTTACTCAGCGAAGAATCACGCTCCAATGGTTGTGGCTTTGGCCTCTTGTATGCTGTGGAAAGAAAGCTACTTACTCCTGTCAAGCTAGGCCCCCTTAGAAAACTAATGGAGGGTGGGGTAACACTGGTAAACATGTCCATAGACTGCCTGCACAGATTTAACAAAGGGAAGTCAATATGTTATGATACGATCGGCTTATTAATCTTTTTTGTTGCTTCTTAACTCTTACCTGTAATATTAATCTGTTATAAATTATTGGTTCATGCCACTAAATTAAGATTAGAAAAGTACTTTTTCTTGCTCATATTAAACAAAAATCAAAGAATTGATTTATTATTGTGCCTTTTTGCTTTCATAGTGATGCTAATAACAAGAAGACATGCCAATGCCTATGATGATGGGAGTTAAATTCGCCATTTTTGCCTTTGCACCCCTCAAACTGAGAGAACATGAAACCTCACCAAGGACCAAGGTATCAGGAAATTCAAGGGAAACCCTAATGGGGATCGAACTCAGGATGTTTGGGTCTACAACTCATCCCAAGCCTCCATCCACTAGCTGCACCCTAACGAGTACCTAATACCCTAAAACCTTGACCTTTTAACTTAAAGCAGTTCCATGCAATAAGCACAATTTTTGTTGAACTGCCAATAAAGAAGAATTTTCATTGAAAATTCAAATCTGAGTCTTTTTTTTCATTTCACAACAGCGAATTATCTTTCTAGCTTCAGTTCTTGACATTTTGCCAGCAAATTAAATACATGAAATAAGACGGGAGAAAAAACGTAAATATAGTACCTGTAGCTCTGAGGCCATGGGATGTCCATGGCGTTATCAGATTGACTTGGTGAGGAACCTGTGGCCTCAGATTCAGTCTCGTCCTCATTCTCACCTATTGTTTTGGCCTGGTTTTCTTCATCATCGGAGTTCCACTCGTCCACGAGGTCCCGACCCAATTCTTCGTCCACTTTCATCCCTTTTCTCCTCGTGAATTCAAACACTATACACAATCACCACCTTATAGAACAGTTTCTATATCTCTTGATACCTCACGTTAAGGTTTCACAGGGGGGAAAACTCGTTCTACTGCCAAACACAACCTTATGCTGTTTTGGTTTGGATTGGTTTCAAGTACCTAAGGATGCCGAGCTAATCGGGGATCCTAGTTTATAGTAAAGATATGCGTGAGAAATATAGGTGGCTAAGATCTTGTGTGAGTGTACACGCCTTGTTTTTAGTTTTACTATGAATAGAAACCATGCAAGGGAAAGATACGAGATCCGATGTTGGAGCTGTACATTTTTTTTTTAGTTTAGTTTTGTCCAAATTCCACAAAGTTTCATTGTTATTAGGATGCAAATGGTATAGTCAGATTTGGTAATATATTTTATAAGAAATTAGATGCCAAATTGCCACTAGTAAAGCCAGATTTGGTATAATTTTATAGGGAAATTAGGATGCCAATGACAATGGTAATGGTATAGTCAGATTTGGTATTATTTTCTGTATTACACTTTTAGACTTTTTGTTAAGAGTAATGTTTATTTCACACCAGTTCTTACACACAACTATAACACAGCCATTATGATTTCAGTTTAAAATGTTTTGAATTGAAATCATGACTTCAATACAAAGTATGATTTCAGTTTAAAATGTTTTGAATTGAAATCATGACTTCAATACAAAGTATGTGTGCGGTTATGTACAACATCTGGGTATGCACTAATATTTAGCCTTTTGTTAATCTTTCTCAATAATAATAATAAAAAAGTTAATCTTTCTTAGCTAGATGCTAGTAAATGAGGACCGTGAGCTAGAAGAATGACCCAGGTTTTATGCCCAAAAAGAGGACCAAGGATATTAGGGAAGTTCATTATGTAGCCAAATGAGATTATAAATGAGGACCTTGACCCATTGACTTTTCAAAATCCTCCTCCCCCTTCTTGTATTTTTGGCAAAATAAATAATCTTGGACATAAATTCCAATAATGGCCCCTCCTAGATTTTTACTAAAAACATGTAATGTATTTATATAGTTGACTAATGTATTTTTTTATTGGCGAAACTACACTATTGGTTCTTGATGTTTGTCCTGTGTGCGTAATTAGTCCTTCAAATTTGAAGCGAGCACAATTAGTCCTTTAAGTTTTAAAATTAAGTTGTATTGTTCCTTTTACTAATTGCTATTAACCAACGTTATGGATACCGTTCCGTTCCGGCCGGAATGGCCGGAAAATTTCGTACCGGCAAGAAAACTAGAACGGCAGGCCCCTCTATTCCACCTCGGGTAAGATTTCGGCCTGTTCCGGTGTGTTTCGGCAGTTCCGGGCTGTTTCGGTTAATTTCGCCCTAAATAAAAGATTTGGCCGGTATGAGTTTGTTGCACATAAAGTTGAACTTGGGAGTCTTAGATCTTCAGAACAGACCAAAATCGATCCTATCATTCCTTTCCACAAATACACTGTAGTCTTTTGCTTCAGAAGATGAGTTGTAGAGGAATAACAGTATCGGAATGTTGTGGCTCATGCAGTCATGCTTAACAAATTTGGATAGCCATCAGAGAGAGAGAGAGAGACAGAGAGAGAGAGCGGAGAATAGAAAAGAGAGAAAAGACTTGAGAGGAAAACTGAGATAAGTTGCGTGTGAGAGTAAAAAAAATAAAAAGAAAGACGAAGTCATGAAAAGATAAGATAGTGTCAGTTTTAATGTGTAGATCCCATAAAAGATGGGATAGAATTCAAGGAGTAGACACAGGAGACGTGGGTGGATGAGAGAAAACAAGAGAAAACAAATTAAAAATAGGAAGAAAGTGAAATATGGTGGGTGAGGAAAAATATAATAATAAAAAAAAATTGTAAATAGGGTTGACTTGGGCAGTGTGCTTTAGCCAAATTATGAAGCCGCTGTCCGGTTTACCAAAAAAAGAAGCTACTGTTCGGGCTTACTTCAAATTTGCCTTTGCATTAAAAAAAATAATTAGTATTTTAATTAAAATAATAATATTTTAAATGAATTAATTAGATTAATCTTAAAATAACAAATTTTATAAATGTATGAAAATATAACTTTTATGTTTTTTTTAATATAAAAAGTAATAGGATATGAAATTATATATATATATATATATATTATTTTTAAGGAACCCCGAAATACCCTGAAACGGTATACCGAAATTAGCCGGTACCGAAATATTCTGTTTCATTAGACTATGAAATGGTATTCATAACAATGCTATTAACGGTGTTACTTACGTGGCTAACGAAACAATGACTTGGTATTTTTTTTTAATGATGTGACATGTTTTTAATTAAAAATTAAAAAAAATAGTTTCCACGTTAGATGAAATTGAAATCATATTGACCCGATTAAAAACAAATCTGATATTTGTTTAACAAAGACATGACGGAGAGAAAGAAGGGGAAGAGAGAGATTTGCCAATATCTTCACCAGCTTTCTTAGTGGCAGCATAAAAGCTAGTAGGCTGGTCTGTTCGATCTTTTTTCGAAAAGGGTACCTTAGTATTAAGTCCATAAACCGAACTAGACGAAGCCCACACAATTGCAGGTTGTGGATTCATAGATTTACAAACTTCTAACAAGCTAACAAAACCAGCAAGATTACTATGCACATAAGATAGAGGATTTTCCATAGCATACCTCACTCCAGCTTGAGCTGCCAAATGCAACAGATGGGTAAAAGTCACAAGCTCAAAAAGCTTCTTCAAAAGTGTCATGTCATTGATATCTCCTTCTACAATGAAAACTCTTGAACGCTCCAAAAGAGCTTGCCTTGATCACTTCAACGTTGGTCATAGTAGTCATTGAAATTGTCGATGCCCACCACACCATCTCCATGCCGCTTGAGCGCGGCGGAGACATGGGTTTTGACGAACCCAGCAACTCTGGTAACGAGCACAGACATGCCACCTTTGCTAGAGCGGACCTGGGCGGAGGTCCGGACTCGTTTTTCCCAAGTGGGTCCTCCCCAATTGTTAGTTCCGAGAGCTCGACGAGTTGGGTCATTGGATTTGGACGAAGACAGAGATCGAAAAAAGACAGAGAGGAAGATTACGCTGAAGAAAACTAAATTTTTAACTTGGCAAATCTCTCTCCTCCCCTTCTCTCTCTTTGTCGTGCCTTTGTTAAACAAATTTCAGATTTGTTTTTAATCAGGTCAATATGATTTCAATTTCATCTAACGTGGAAACTTTTTTTTAAAAATTTTTTAATTAAAAACATGTCACATCATTAAAAAAATGCTAAGTTATTATTCCGTTAGCCACGTAAGTAATACCGTTAATAGCAGTTAGTAAAAGGACTAATACAACTTAGTTTTAAAACTTGAGGGACTAATTGTGCTTGCTTCAAACTTGAGGGACCAGTTGCGCACACAGGGCAAACTTTAGGGACCAATAGTGTAGTTTCGCCTTTTTTATTCCCTTTAATTATTCTTATATCATACATAACCCATTAAATTAAAGCGTATTTAATGTATACCATACGTAATTTAATTATATTATATTTTTATTAAATTGACTTGAATATTTTTAGACATGTCAAGGCTTTATTTTTATTTTTATTTTTTATATTTACTAAAAGCACACTCTTGGTGCGATGGTCACTTCACAGGTATAAGTTTTTGTGGGGTGTGGGAGGCAAGGGCCGGAGTTCAAGTCTTTAGGAGGGAGTTTCACACACAAATATACTTAGATTATGTTAGAGTAGAAGTCTATCTTGTATATAAAAAAATAGACTTACTTTTTTTTTTTTTTGCAAAGATGTAAAGACTTTTTTTTTTTGTGGAGAAAGACATGTTAGGTTTTAAAGATTTAGGATTAAATGTTTAGAATTTCAACTTGTATGTGCTGGCAAACTGAGAACAAAAATATGTCTAGAATAGGTGTTAGACATTGCTCAAAGGTGTATAGGTCAAAACTCAAGAATATACAAATTGCAGGAAAAATGATTATTTTTCAGTGAAGCTCTATCGATCGAATTGTGAAGCTCGATAGATCGAAAATCACATAAAAATAATTTATGTAGAATTTTAAACAGGCCCAAGCCTACGAAAACGTTTAGGGTTTTAGTTTAACACTCCTACAAATAAAAGGAAAACCCTAGCCACGTTTTGAAGACTTTTGGAAGAATTGTGAGTTACTCTTGTGAGATCTGAGAGGTTCTATACCTTCTAACTCTAAGCATCTACCAGAACAAGATCTACAATCAAGTGTTGGTGGAATCTAGTTGCTGCATAGATCAACAAGCCATGATCTGAAACCTTTGAGTGGGATCTCAAAGTCACAAGCGTGGGTGCTTGACGATCCATCTACGTGGACGACCCATTTTTTATTGTCTTCTCTTCCGCCTAAGTCCTTATAACTTGGAGTGAACTCTGCAATGAAATCTGCTAGGGCTTGAGCCTTTATTGCATTTCTCAGTTGGTACCAAAAGTCAAAGCCACTGAGCTCGACTGCCCATTGAATCAGTCATCCTGCAGCTTTCAGCTTGTTCATTGCCTTCTTGAGCGGATGGTTCGTCATGACGTTGATGACATGAGCTTGGAAGTAATGTCTTAGCTTCCTAGAAGCTGTTATTAGTGCAAAAGTTAGCTTCTCTATCAGTGGGTACCTTCCTACTGCTCCTTTGAGTGCTCGGCTAGTGTAATACACAGGCTTTTGCACCTTCCCTTCCCCCCTGATCAACCTTGAACTTATGGCTTGACCAAAACAGGTAATCACTTATACAAAAGTTATCACAATGCTCATTCATACAAGGAATGAACATCCGGACATGCAAGCTAATAAGCTTATTTGCAAAGTATCATTTGCATGTCCAACACTTAACCAATGCACAAAACATATATGCATCTAGGAAAATCCTACAAGGGCACAAGAGTAACGTACTGAAGAAAATGCATAACATTTAGCAATAAGTACAAAAGCTACAAAGCATGAGTACAAAACATAAAGGCTGCATAAGCAAAGTACAAACCATAAAAGCCTACAAATGTATGGAAACAAACCCTGAAAGCTTACAAAAGCAACATGGGTACAAATGTACCATACAAAAAACTAACTAAATAACATCATACATATAAATATAAACCAAAATAGATCCATGAGTTTACCAAACCATTAACCATATCCATGAGTTTACCAAACCCTCAAACCAGCAAAACAATATCCAAAACATAAACAAAGTAAATATCATTGTTTTTGACTTCTCCCCCTTAAACTAGCACTCCCCCTCAAGAGCTGCTACTCAAAAATTCTTCCCCTTTTTGACCGGAATGGCCAAAGGGTCAGTGCTAGGTGTTGAGGCTGTCAAACTTGGCTGAAAGTACGTTGAGCTGATCTTGAATAGTTGACATCCTATCAGTATGCTTATTTTGGACCTCTCTGAGTCCATCAATCCTTTCTAGAATAATCTGAAATGCATCTAGAGGTACAATTGATGAGGTGGAAGCCCTGCTCCTCTTGCCTCTGCCTCTGGGTGTAGATGTCTGTCATACAGCCTCTACTTCAGTTTCCATTGGATCACCTTCTCCTTGGTTATCCTCCTCTTCATCACCTGGCAGACGAACTTGTATCCTAATGATGATTATCTTGTTGATGGCTGAAGGTGTAGACATGGGGCTAATATCTTGAGGAATTGCAAATCCTTTAGCTCTGAAAATCCTCATGAGAAAGCTAGGAAAGATCAGCTTGGGCCTAGAGGTGGTTCTGGTCCCATCCACAATTGTGTCAAATATGTGAGAGTTGATGTCAATGAAGGTTTTCTCCTTGAGCTCCATGAGAAAGATAGCTCTGGCATTGTTAATTGTAGTCAGCTTCCTTACTGGATACAGATTGAACATCATGATGGTGGTGAGGCACCTCATGTCAACTGGAAATGCTGTAGTGTTGAGACATCTCCCTTCTCTCTGTCCACCAATGCGATTTTGGACAGTTTCTATAGATAGCATCCTGTCCTTGTAATTTGTGAACTCGTAATCCTTTAAACCCTCAAGACCTAGAACCTCATCAATATCATGTGCATCTAGGGTGAACTCATGACCCCTGATCCAGCAATTCAACTCATCCTCCCTTATAACAACATTTGCATAAAATTCCCTCATTAAGGGCTCACAAACAGCAGGTAGGTCACTCAGCAACTTGTCCCAACCTCTACCCTCAAAACATTTTGGAATGAAGGTATCCTTCAAATCCCCTAGGTTTACAAACCTTTCCTGAATAATGGTTCCCTTCAAGAAAGAATCTCTGTATCTCTCAAAGTGTTGAACAGACCTAAACAAGTTGTGGTCCATTTTTAGTCGTTTGTCAGCCTTCTTAGCAGGAGTCTTCTTCTTTGTAGGTGTGGGAGCCATCTGTAAACAAGCAGAATAGACCCAAGCACAAAGCACAATGGATGGAGATTTAACCATTAGTAATAGGTCAATACAATATCAAACAAAACTACCATTAAGGCCATATTTAGATGAGATTCAGACATTGAAACCTAATCAGGAGCATTCTTGGGCATAAACCTAATCACAGACTACAGCAATCAGTAATTAACTGAATTGAAGTAGTGTATAACCAATTCAACCAAAAGAAAGCACATTCTAATGAGTATGTGATGTTTAAACCAATATAAAGCAGACAAGAACCTCATATCAGAAGCAACATACATGACATCAAAAGACAATAGTCAATATGGAAAGCCACTAGAATGGCTCAACCAATTAGGACCAACAAAACTCAAAGTCATAAAAGAACACAGTAAACCCAAACAAATTGTCATGGGTAAGGGACTTAACAACCAACACAGATCAGTGCACAAACACTATCAGAGAAATGAAAACATGAAAACAACTACATTTAGTATTTTAAAGACAAGATAAATTAAGTCTAAACACCCAAACACACAAACATGAACCAAACCCATATTCGAAACTGCTTAATCTTAAAAACAACGACACAACTTCACAGATACAAGGAAATAACACTCAAATCATGAGATATAAAGAGAGAAAGAGAAAACCCATACCTTTTCTTAAAGGTTTGAAGTTGGAAAGATAATCAACAATGGAGGTTTGGTTCGAGTGCACGGTGTGTTTGGGAGAGGGATGAAATGAGGAAGACAATGAACAGTCACAAAAATTCGAGGAAAAAACTAAAAAGTTTTAAAAACTGACTTGAAAACGCAAAACACGCGTTTTTCGCGACTGAGTTAAGCTGTGTGCAAGTCGCAAGGTTAAGCCGCTAGGTTAAGCCGCCAGAACACTTAAAAGAGAAATTTTGGAAAATTTTTCTAAGTGTTTTTCGCGACTGGAAGGTCTACCTGCGAGAGAGTCGCGAGGTGAGCCGCGAAAAACTCTATGTAACCTCGCGTCTGGACCTTCCACTCGCGAACAAATCGCCACAATGAGTTGCGAGAATCATAAAACTCAACTTTTGAAAAATATTCTAAGTATTTTTCGCGACTAGGACATTCTACTTGCTAGTGAGCCGCGAAAAATCTCTGAGTGGGCTCGCGACTGGGGCATGCGACTGGGCCAACCCGCAACTGAGCCTCTAAAACAGGGCAAAACTGTTTTTGAAATTTTTGACATTTTTGTAAAAACAAAATACTTTCCAAAAATAACTAAAAAAACTCAAAAATCTTTTTGTATTTGATCAACAAAGATTGAGCATGTGAAAACACATTTAATCAAGTACAATCACACAAATAAATATGGCATTCATTGAACATATACTTGTGTGATGTGTGTGGGTATAAAAAATGAGATAGTTCTTAGTCCAATGTGAAGCTTCAATGATCAATTCAATCAAGGCATACACAACTAGCACTAGATAATGTGATCCATCTCAATTATAGAAGTATGCATATATGACCTCCCACATAAACTTGAGTACAATTCTTTGACGCTTTTCATTTGGCTCCATATACATCATATCATTTGAACTTTTTGAGTCAATACATCTCATTGTGAGATTGATGCTTGAAATTTTTAATATTTCAATTGATGAGTTAGCCTTTAGCTTTTTGGGCATCATACATTTTATTTATGGTCGCTTTTCCTTTTTCCTAGTCAAATACTAGTAAGTGTGACAGGCTTTTGCAGCTCAATATCTCTTTTCATTTGGAGATTTATATTTGGTGAGCTCTTTAAGCAAAACAATAAAATAAAGAGTGGGAAGATATATAAGCACAATTCTATGCATGTCTCAAGATCAACAAAAACATTCACTAATCATTCATGACAAGGTTGAAGATCTATTTACAACAATCACATAGATTTTAAAATTTCTCCCACAATGATATGAGTGCAATAGAAACAAGCTAAACTCGTAGATGCACAAAGCCATTAGTATAAAGGTACAAGGCCAAAACATGCTTTGAGACACAACTCAACAAAGTCGATCAAACTTTTTGAATTTTCTACTTTTTACGTATTTTTGGATTTTTGACACAAAAGTAAGACTAAGATTGATAAAAAACAACAATGTAAAAACATTTGAAACAAAGACGAAACAAACAAACAAACACTATTTCAAATCAAACATGCAAGAAGCACACAACCAAGCATATACACGAAACATGGGAAGTATTAATGTATGGACGTGTTGTAATGCTTATGCATGAGTACTTTTCGTCACCCACACATCATGTGCGTTTGGGGTGATATCCTTGACGGATTAGGTACGGGAGTTAGGACTTTCAAACTTTTTTGTGAAGCATTCCAAGCAATTGGTGAAGGCACCGATCATCTTCATCACGTCCCTCATTCCTGAATCATTGTTTTGACTTCTTGGTTGCTCACCACCCCAAGACCTCCTGTCATTTCTTCTTCCTCGTGACCGGGGAGCGCTTGCATTGTTCAATGCTCTCAGCTTATTACAGTTGGGTTTGGTATGTCCTTGCAATCCGCAATGGTGACAAACATGATTCGTTCTAGGACCCTGTTGTGATCTTGGCAATGATCTTCCTCTAGCTTCAAATCTAACTTCAGATTGATTTCGAGACTTATTTAACACCCTTTGAACAGCCACCTTCCTCTTCTGTTCAACCTTGACTTTCTCAGGAATGGATTCTTCTACAATCGGCTCTATGGCTTTCACAAATTTCACTTCTTTGGTGACCTTGGCCGATGAGCTACTCCCTCTGGTATATTCCAACCCAGACTTATCTGAAAAATGTTTTTGAGATGAAATAACATCTTCCAACTTCTTGGAGGAGACCCGCTCTATCTTGGCATGTGCTTGCACTACCTCTTGCTTAAGAAATCTCATTTTTGTATAAGTTTCTGATAGCTCACCATTTAGTGTCTCAATCTCACACTTTGTCTCCTTATATCTGACCAAGAGACTTCTGTAGTCATCTTCTGCTTTCTTAATTTTCTTCACAGCCGCCTTTGCTACCCTTGTATACTCTCTCGATTTTTTAAGAAGTAGGGTGTAATTCTCTTGAAGACTAGCTATATTCTCATCCTCTTCAACATCTGATTCTTCAACAATCTCAGTGGATTCTTCATCACTGTATTCTCCAAGTTCTTGTACAAGTTGATTCAGGTCCTCCGAGGATTCAACATGTTCAATAGCCATAAATACGGAGTAGTTTCCTTCTCCGTCACAGCTATTCTTAGAATCAAAATTTGATGAATCCGAGTCACTTAGAGTAGTGGCATATACCTTACCCTTCGATTTCAAATAGTTCGGACATTCCTTCTTAAAATGACCATGTTCGTTGCACTCAAAGCAAGTAATTCCTTGTGAGGATTGGGGCTCTCTACCATCTTTCCTTTTAAATTCCTTTTTCTCATTTCCAAAACTCTGAAATTTTCCTTTGTCACCAAATTTTCCACTGTTCTTGAGTTTTAAGAATTTACGAAAGTTTTTCACAAGATACACCACATTTTTATCTACACCATCCTAATCTGAAGAGTCATGAGATACTACCCTCTCATTTATTGTTTTAAGAGACAGAGATTTGCTCTTCTTCTGCGTGGGCAGTGACAATTCATAGGTCTGCAATGAACCAACCAGCTCTTGAACTTTAGTGTCGTCAAGATCCTTGCTCTCTTCAATAGCTGTTACTTTGGCGCGAAAACTTTCTGGCAGTGATTGAAGGATCTTCCTTACTATTTTTGAATCCTCCGTCTTTTCCCCCAAATTGAATTTGCCAAAAACCACTTCGTTTAACTTACTATAAAAAGAGTCAAAAGACTCATCCTTGCTCATTTTGAGCCCCTCAAAGCGAGTGGTCAACATCTGAAATTTGGTGTCCTTCACTTTCTTAGTTCCTTCGTAAGTTGTCTCCAGAATCTCCCATACTTCCTTAGCAATGGTAATATGTGAAATCCTGTGAAATTCTTCTGGAGAGACACCACAGAAAATGGCATTCAAGGCTTTACTATTAGCATTAGCCACCACAAGGGCTGCCTTATCCCAAGTGGATTTAGCAGCCTCCGGCCTAGTCCAACCAATTTCAACTACATCCCACATAGCATCATCAATAGAACACAAAAATGCCCGCATTCGGACTTTCCAAAAAACATAATTATTACCATAAAAAAATGGTGGTACATTAAGAAATTGAGACCTATCCATTTCAACAAAGGGTCAGGGATCGCATTAAGGTAATGAAACCACTAAAAGTACACCCGCTCTGATACCAATTGAATGTTCAATATGTGTATACAACACCTTTGAACGTTTAGACCCTAAATAACAAAAAATCAATTCAAGCTTAATGTCAAACGATTAACATGCGGAACATGAACATAAGCTAAACATAGAATTGATAAACAGCCTAAGCCAAATATAATCACATCTACAGCATAAAATAAAAGGCAAAGATAGAGGGAAGAGAGATGCAAACACAAGGACAACACACGATGTGTTATCGAAGAGGAAACCGAAGCCCTCGGCGTAAAACCTCTCCCCTGCCCTCCAAGCGGTCAATAATCCACTAGAAAATGTAGTTAGGACACATGAATAACAATAGACCCTCTAAGCCTAATCTACCCGATGTACCTAAGCCATCTAAACTTCTTGCTCCAACAAGGTTGCGCCGAACCTTTTCTTCTCTAACTTATCGGATTCCGCTATAGCCCATAGCATCAACCAATATGAATTGGTCCATTCCTAACTGCTTTCCAAAGCACCAAATAAACCTTCTCACAGATATGGGCATGGTGAGAAAAGGATTTGGTCAAGAATCTCTCAAGGATGTATCAATGGAGAGGAAGAGAGTAGAGGAATTTGAAGAGTTTCTTAGGTGAAGATTGTGGATGAATCAATCTTATTTTTTTCTAGGGTTTCTCTCTCAAAATTCTCTTTGGAAGCTCTCTACATTTTGTGGGTATAAGGGTCTACATATAGTGGTGTGTGTTTGGAATGTGAAGAGTCAATTTTTCCCAAATAGGGTGGTCTGGTGGCTTGGCCTCGCGACTGGTCTAAGTCGTGAGTTCCAGCTGCGAGTTAACGGCCTGGCTAGCCTGGGACTTTTGTCCAGTAGTGCGACAGCTGGTGTGACCCTTCAACTCCCCTGCGTGCTTCTCATATGTGCTACAATTGGCGGCTTGCCAGTCGCGAGTCCTAGCTGTGAGTCTTTGCATTCTTGCACAATCTTGAGTATTTCTTCACACTCTCTTACACATTACCCTTACGTGAATCCCACCTAAATACAGGGCTACCAATTGCTAAAATACAAGCAAATTTGGCATGGAATAAAGCCAACAAGATGGTTGATTAAATTCAACATTACACATACCAAAATCCTTATATTAAATTCTAAAGTGCTGCTACTGCATTCCTCATGGTTAAATGAGTTTTGATTAATGCAAGGATGTATTTTGGATTTGAATTCCATTGGTTAGAGAAACGTTAATTTAATGTTGAAAGTGTTATTAGTTCACCAAAGTATAATCCTAATGAGTCCATTTGTATAGTTCTATAAGCTTTATACTTTGTAGAAGATATTAAGTATATTTCCATGATTAGTTATAGGTCCTATCTAAGAGTATTTTGAGACTATTTGGAGGGTGTTTCGGCTGTACTTTCAGAGTGATTCAAGTGTTGTAAGTAATATTGCATAATATGCACAAGTTTGTTCTTTAGGTTCTTAGAAGTTAAAGGTTTTCAAAAGATATGTTTTTAAAGCTCAGGCTTTTTAAAGTTTATCGAAAGCAATTTTTTTTACATCATTGAAAGAGAAACTTCAACTTTTAGATAAGGTTTTAAAGAGAAATTTCGAATTTTAAATAATGTTTTAAATGTCCAAATCTCATTTAAAAGATAATTTTTAAACTAAACTATTTTCCAAAAATAATTGAGTTTCAAAGTAAATTTTCTAAAAAAGTTCTTGTTCTTTAAATTTGTTAAAACCAAGTGATTTCAAAGTCATATTCTTATTCTCCAAATGGTATTTAAAATGTTTCTTTTAGCAAATTGAAATTTCAAATTTACTTAAGAATTGTAATATATTTGTATAAAATCCTCAATTCCTATTTTTTTTTTTTTTTTTTTTTTTTTTTTTAAATTTTAAGAATTGATACGATATATGTGTAAATCCGCTTACAGGATTGAATGTGAAAATATGTGTTGATCCCTAACTAGCAAGGATTAGATGTTAGTATCTGTTCACAGGATTGTATGTGAGAATATGTGATGTGTATATATGACACCGTGCTCTGATAAATTATCTGTATGTGTTTTCGAATGACTTTAAGATTTGATTATATATGTATTAAATGGTTCTTTATATGTTTGGAAAACTATGTTTGATATTTTGAGTGAAATTGTGAAATCAAACTCTTGCTTTGCTTGACTCTATTTCATTGTGTATTCTGTATAATTACTTACTAGATGTGTGGCTCACCCCATCAATTACTATTTTCAGATTAAAGTGTAGTTGGGAATATAGAACCTTTGGATTGCTTTGTAAGGTGCAAGGTAGAGCGTGGAAGTTGTAGGCGACTTCAGTATTACTAGAAGACTTATAGAATTTCAATTACCTTTATTTTGTAATTCATGTTTTATATAGTGGAGATTATTTTCAAATTGTGGAGTTTAGATTTTTGTAAGAGGTTTTTAGGAGTACTTGTTTCTTTGGAGTTTTAATTTATTTGGATCAATTATGTTTATTAAGTTATATAAGTTCAGCAGGTTAGTCATGCATCTAAATTCATGTTCCATGGATTTGGGTCGCTACAATATCTATCTTACTTGTTTGCTTTGTACCCTTTGCGCATTATCTACGCATCTCTCTCTTTCCGTTGCTTATCTGCTTGTTTCTTGTTCTTACTTTTGCATTTGCACACATGGAGCAAGGACGCATGGAGCTTGGGCATGGTCTCCCAAGCGCAAGCAAAAAGGGCGAGGTTGCAAGCATGTCGATATAAGCCAAACGGCTATGTTCAGTAGATTTAGGGGTCTAGCCTTTCCCATTTGGTTATGTACTCTTTTAAACCCCCTTCCTTTCTCCCTCATTTCTCTCTTAGATGGGTTGTATTAGGTATATCATGCCATGTACCATTCGGCCTCATCTCTAGAGTATGGCGACCCCTGTTTACTTTCCTGTACCTATATTTTGAGCCATGCTCTAGGGATGTAGGCATATACTTTCTTGCTCTGTGTGCTTGCATTATGCATGATGTATGTATATATATACTTGCTCACCCCTTCCAATGTGATTGTCACAGTCCATATCACCTAAGGCAAAGCGATGCCTAATTTTCGCTTTGAAAGTAAGGTGACATATTGTCGAATTTTCGCCGTGGAAATTTGGTACTTTGCCCAAATGCCTTAGGAAAGCATAGATTGGGATTACACCCATTCAAAAGCCAAACCTCAAAACCCCCCATACATGTAAAGCCCCAAAAGCCAATGCCAAAATCATGTTTTTTACTACCAATCTCTGAAAATTAAGGTTTTATCAAAACAAAGGACTGTCCTTAGACAGACATTGTGGGGTGCCTAATACCTTCCCCACATGTAACCAAACTTTCGAACTCAAGAATCAAGATATTTTGCCATACATATTAGATTAGGAAAAATGCCATTTTTCTTAGCCTAGGATTGGTAATAAAATCAACTAGAAATTGGTGGCCAATCACACCTTAGAAAAACTCAATGATTGGTGGCGACTTCACTTACCTTTGGTAATCACCTAAAATTTGGCCAAGATTCTTGTCACACCTCCAAAGGTAGACCTACCTTACTCCCTCGAAAGAGGGAGCACCCGAAGCTCCGTACGAACCACACCATTATCGAAAGGGGCTTCCAACGGGCCCCACGTGCGCTAGAGCGTTGCCACGGTGGGTGGTTGAATGAAGGCTCGACGGTTTTCCAGCCGTTCAAGGCTCTGGCGTCGAGAGACTAGCTACTCCATTGGGGATCGATGAGAGTTTAGCCTTTAGAGCTTTTGACAAAACCATAATCTTTGGACCTTGGCTTTCAAAAACACAGAAATTGGCATTGGCCTCCTAGGCTTTCCTTTTGAAGAAGGCTTTTACTATATCCTAGTAGACTATTTTCAAAAGAGGAAAAAAATCTTTTTCCAAAAAATCCTTTTCTGAAATGGAGGTTGTAAGGTATTCTCATAGGGCTTTACCACTTTCCTCACATGCTTTATTACTTTCCTTACATGCTTTACAGCTTTCCTTCACATGTAAGCATAGGATAGCAAAATTTAATTTTCGCTACACCTTTATCTGCTGTGTTTGGAAAAAGTCTTTCCCCTTCATTAAGGATGGCATGACATATACACCCTTTTTGAGCCGAACTAGGGCTCCGTACTACTGGTGTAGTCACATCTCTTTGGGGATTTCATCACCTCATCTGCAAATGCCCAGACACAAACATCAGTAGTGTTACCCATAGTTAGATCTGATGCTGACTTTGTAGGCACTTCTGGGTCCATAGGTGGACAAGAGTAGCTGAAAAGGCCCCCTCGATCCTTCCTACCCTACAACTTCTATGAAGAAAGGGGTATGGTGATTGAGTCCCCCAAAGATAGGAACAACCTACTAGTTTAGCCTTTGCATACAGTTGGCCTAGTTATGTCAAACCCATGAGGACTAGATCAAGCCCAGAGCCTAAAAGGACTAGGAAAAGCCTAAAGAGTGAACATCCAAGCCTAGGAAAGGACACCCTTGTAGGACTAAAGGTCAGGGGAAAGTGTTTTGCAACAGGTGCGCCATTTTTGCTTGTGCCAAAGAGATTGTGCTCTACTCTAGGTTCTTTCTATCCTACTTGCACAACATCCATGACTAAATCCCTAGGAAAAGCAACCCCGTTGCTTATACATGCTAGATCATACCCCATCCCCAAGGGTTTACAACCTTATAAGGGCACTCATGCATACACTAAATGGTCCCGTCACCTAATTGTGCAAAGATAAAATCTGTGGCAAGTGTCCAAAACTCCCCAGGAGGAAATACTGCCGAAAAACTGTCAAGAATCCTAAGACATCACGAGTTCAAGAATTCTCCCAAGAGAGATCCAAATCATCAAAGAGATCCAAATTGCCAAGAGGTCCAAATCGCCAAGATGTCAAGAGTCCAAGGGCTCCCTTAAGAGATCCAAGTGTCCAAGAGCTTCCTTGAGAAGTCCGTATCATCAAGAGCCAAATTTTTCCTTGTAATCACATTTACTTGTATTGTAAAAGGCCCATTGTTGGAGCCATTAAACTTTGCATTGTAAAAGAAAACCTTGTACAAGCATTCTGTTTCCATGTAATCAAAAGTAGGGCTCGTCCCGCATTGTCCAGCATGTCATGAAAGTTTCGGTTACTTACCAGCCTTATGCATTAATCTCGCATCATAATAGAAACTCACCATGATGAATAACCGATTAAGGGTGCAAAAGCCAAATTTTTTCTAAAAATGGTAGGCACATGTTAATTAGCAAGGGCATAAACTAACTTGATTTTGGTCTTGTGTTTCCACATTGTCAAATGCACTTCGTTTCTTTCACCTCCTATTCTTTCTCAGGATCAAAAGATTGCTAAAAAGAAACAGTCTAAGCTATCACCACGTTGCGATCCCATCGTCACTAGATATTGCGCAAGAGAGATGTCTACTAGTGGTACTTCTCCCCATGAGGAAAATGCTTAGGAAATTGCTCTCCTGAAGGAGCAAATGGCAAAAATGATGCGTATGATGCAACAATTGGTTGTAAGAGGAGGATTGAACTCCTTTGGTCATAGTCAGGGAGGTCCCCGAACTGAGAATGAAAATCAGCCCCCACCAGAATAGGATCAGGGCCATAATATACTGCCCCAAGGCAATGACAAAGAAATGGATCCTTCTAAGGACAAGAACCCCGAATCTGGGATTGGCCAAGTCAAGAGCCAAATGAAAACTCTGGTCAAAAAGCTTGGAATTATAGAGGGCTCCAACGCCCATGGAAGCGTTGATCTAGACAGTCTGACCAACTTCCCTAAGGTCGTTATGCCTCCCAAGTTCAAGGCACCAGAGTTTGTTAAGTATGATGGTACATGAGATCCTTGTGTGCATTTACGCATGTTCTGTAGAAAGATGGCTCCCTATGGGGATAATCACCCTCTGCTTTGCCAGATTTTCCCTGATAGTTTGACCGGCCCCGCGGCCACATGGTATGTGAGATTCGAAAAGACCTCTAACTTGAGGGAAATGGCCAACTCTTTCCTGTAATACTACCAGTTCAACACCGAGATAGCTCCCGATCACACGGTCCTTATGAGAACAGAGAAGAAGAGCACGGAATCTTTCTGAGAATATGCCCAAAAGTGGCGAGAGCTAGCCACACATGTGTAACCCCCCGTGATGGAAGGTGAGATGATTAAGTGGTTCATTGATAACCTTAAGCCTCCTTACTATGAGAAGATGATTAGTACCCAAGTCACTCATTTTGCTAGCCTGATTCCTATTGGGGAGCGTATCGATGAGGATATTAAGACCAAAAAGATTGTTGACCTGACTATCCTTTATTCTTTGATGGAACAACAGCTCAAGGGAAGTGACGCCAAGGTTGAAGAAGGAGAAGACCATATCCAAGGTTGAAGAAGGAGAAGCCCATATGGTGGCTGAAGATAGGGGGTACAATTGGCTAAGTCCTTACCTGTCCAAAAGGCCAAAGAAAATTCACATCTCATGGGGAATCTAGGGAAGAAGCCAAAGAAGTCCCACCACTTCCTTATGTCAGTAACCGAGTTGTACTCCTCTATGTTAACTATGGGCTTAATCACTCTAGTCGTCCTTAAGTCGGTCAAAAATCTTCTGGAAGGTTATGACCCCTTAAAGACTTGTAAGTTTCACTATGATGCTCCAGGGCATTCAACAGAAGAATGTTACCTATTAAGGCATAAGATCCAAAGCTTGATTGATAGTGGTGCCTTAATATTCGAGGGTGCTACGCAGTCCAAAGTTGCCACTACCATGACCTTTGATGCTCAGGGTAAGGAAATGAATGCAATAATAAGAGAGGAGGATGATCGTCCTGATCCAGAAGATTTGCATGGGTACCTGGATAACCTTTTTGTGGCTCTACTGGATCTAGGACATATATGCCCAAAGGAATTGAAAGAGCAAGGAAGTACGGGTGAGACTTGTAAATACCATTCAAGAGCACGGGACACTTATTAGGAGATTGTGACAAGTTCAACAACAAGGTTTAGAGCCTAATAGACCGAGGAATTATTCGGTGGGGAAAATCAAAAGAAGTTGAGTGTTGTATGGCCTCTAACGAGCAGCTTACACTTGCCTGGTTGAATGCAAGGATTGAGCATTTAGAAAATCAGCAGGATAGACTTCTTCACCTTGTGCATTGACTAATTGACCTTCGTATTGACACCTCAATGAGTGACCTGACCTGTGGAGTCGATGTTATGGATGCCGTAGCACCTATAGGACATGCCAATGAAAGATCATATGTTGAAAAGAGATTTGAGGGATCTCGAGGGCAAAAGAGTCACGTGGCTCCCACAATTCGAACTCCTCAAGGAATAAGCCAACCAAGGCAAAGCCAATCCAAGCAAAATGATGTCGTTCATGTGATGCAAATGGTACCAACCCGATAAGTCCAAGAGGCACTGGAAAAGTTTCCTCCCCTTCCTATGCCGATTGCGCAATTATATCATATATTGTTGAAAGAATGCCTAGTGGCCCCAATTTTGCCAAGACGTATAATCGATTCCCCTCCAGGTGAGTCTGGCCCATTCAAGACATGTGAGCACCTCTTTGGTATCTTGGGACATAGCCTAGAAGAGTGCAAGTCCCTTAAGGGGGTGGTCCAAGGCCTAATCGACAATAACATCATTTAATTTGAAAATGCCAAAATCATCGATTGATCTCCAATGAGCTGTGAGGGTTAGGTTAATGTGTTGATCAAGAACAAAGGTCAAAGGGGCTCATTCAAATCAAAAGATCAGATCATGAAAATCTGTGTTTTGATATGCATGCATCTTTGAAGAATGACAAGTCAATGCCAAACATTCACATCATGATATTACATCTCAACAACTCCATATTCATGAAACATTCACCACTTTTGGAAAGTGTATATTCAATTCTTTTCTTGACAATTAACCCCCCTAGGGAGGTCCTACCCTAGATTGGTATGGACCCTGGATTAGTGAATGACCACATGTTCAAGTTTCGTTGACCAACTGATTGGATTTGAAATGATGGAGGCATTTGTTTCAGCTATCCAAACAATTATATCACTTGATAGCCCTTTTGAACCAGTTCTTTTTGCTTGAATAACATGATTTATTGCTTGCTTTAGCATGTTTCTTGCCTTATTTGTGCTTCTAGCTTAAATCTCCTTGCTTTTTATGCCTTATGCTATGTTTTATGCTTGGATCTACCTTTTCCATGTGGTGCTTATGTCTGGATCTACAAGTTTCCATGCTTTCCATGTTTATGGCTTGATTTACATGTTCTATGTTAGTCTATATGCCTATCTCTAAGCTTGTGCCTAGATTTATAGGTCCATATGCTTGCTTTTATGCTTTATGCCCTGCTCACATGTCTAGACCCATGTGTTTATGCTTATGTTTACATGTATGTATGCTTATATCCTTGTCTTCACATGTTTATGTGTTTGGATTGTTTTTTCACATGCTTAGATCTACATCCTTGCATGGGAGAAAATAGGCTTTTGCCCGTCTCTTTTAAAAAAATCTAGCAATGTAAAACTCGATTTGTAGAAAATTGAGTATAGGCGATAAAAAAAAAAAAAAAAAATTATGGAACTCGAGTTCCTTAAAAGAACTCGAGCTCCACAAATATTTTATTATTATTATTATTATTATTATTATTATTATTATTATTATTATTATTTTTAAGTTTCATTTGGCATAACTCGATTTAAAACCAATCGAGTTAAGTTTCATTTTTTTTAAGAAAATCGAGTTTCAAAATAGGGACACGGACCTAAATAGTTTCAAAACAAGGACATATTGCTAGATTTTTAAAAAAATAAGGGCAAAAGCCTAGAATTCCCTCCTTACATGCTTATATGTTTAGATCCACATGTTTTCATGCCCTGTGCCGTGTTTTGATGCTTAGATCTATCTTTTCCTTGTATTGTTGTTTAGATCTACATGCTTACATGCTTGATATCACATTTTTGGCCATGCCTTGCTTAGATTTACATGTTTACATGCATGTTTCTATGCCTATATGTCTAGATCTATGTTTTCACATGCTTTTGTGCTTAGGTCTTCTTCTCTATATTCTCTATGCTATTTCCCATGTTAGATCAATATGCTTGCGTGCTTCTTGCCATGTTTATGTGTTTAAGCCTAGGCTTTGTTTGTCATGCCATGTGCTATTGTAGCCATTTTGTTCCTTTTATCGCATCTTCTTGTGTTTTGGCCTATTGGTTTGGACCCGATCTAGCCCTATGGTCTTTGTAATCGTCCATACACCAAGGCCCCCATCAAAGGGTTTGGATCATCCTATTTGTATGTCTATGCTTACTTGCTTCTATGCTTTATGCTTGTGTTAGCCTCTCTTGTCCTAGGCTTTGCCATGCTTGACGTCCTCCGCGAGCTTGATCTTGTTTGGTTACATGTGATGCCCATGAGGCCTTATTTGGGTGTAGCCACTTAGGATGCGTCTTCGGATGTCGGGTTGCTTCGTGCATACCCTTCCCTTTTCTACTCCGTGCAATGATATGCTTGCCATGCTTGTTCGTGCCACCCGTTGGTTTTTATGCATCTTTACATGCTTGCTTACATGTTCATGCATGAGTCTTGCTTGCTAGTGTGTCGTCTGTACTTCAACACAATGAAGATATGGACACCTGATCCAAACCTACATTTGTCTCTCGCGGACACCACCTTTTGTTGGCCCTTTTGCTTGCTTACCTTCTTGTTTGTCTGCTTATCTTTGCTTGTCATGTCTCTCGCCACATGCTATGCTTGCCATATCTATCTTGCTTGTTTGCTTTGTACCCTTTGCGCATTATCTACACATCTCTTTCTTTCCATTACTTGTTTGCTGGTTTCTTATTCTTGCCTTTGCATTTACACACATGGAGTGAGGACGCATGGAGCTACGGCACGGTCTCCCAGGCGCAAGCAAAAAGGGCGAGGATGAAAGCATGTCGATATAAGCCAAGCGGCCATGTTCAGTAGATTTAGGGGTTTAGCCTCTCCTATTTGATTATGTACTCTTTTAAACCCCCTTCCTCCCTCCCTCATTTCTCTCTTAGATGGGTTGTATTAGGTATATCATGCCATGTACCATTCGTCCTTATCTCTAGAGTATGGCGACCCTTGTTTACTTTCCTACACCTATATTTTGGGTCATGCTCTAGGGATGTAGGCATTTACTTTCCTGCTTTGTGGGCTTGCATTGTGTATGATGTATGTATATATATACCTACTTGCCCCTTCCGGTGTGATTGTCATAGTCCATGTCACCTAAGGCAAAGTGATGCCTAATTTTTGCCACAAAAGTAAGGTGACATATCGCCAAATTTTCGCCATGGAAATCTGGTACTTTGCTCGAATGCCTTAGGAAAGCATTGATTGAGACCACACCCATTCAAAAGCCAAACCTCAAAGCCCCCATGCATGCAAAGCCCTGAAAACCAATGCCAAAATCGTGTTTTTTAATGCCAATCTCTGAAAACTAAGGTTTTATCAAAACAAAGGATTGTCCTTGGACAGGCGTTGTGGGGTGCTTAACACTTTCCCCTCACGTAACCAAACTTCCGAACTTAAGAATCAATATTTTTTGCCTTCCACATTAGATTAGGAAAAATGCTCTTTTTCTTAGCCTAGGATTGGTAATAAAATCAACTAGAAACATGTGACCAATCACACCTTAGAAAAACCCAATTATTGGTGGTGACTTCATTTACCTTTGGTAATCACCTAAAATTTGGCCAAGATTCCTGCCACACTTCCAAAGATAGACCTACCTTCCTCCCCCGAGAGAGAGAGAGAGAGCACCCAAAGCTTTGCGCGAACCATACAATTATCGAGAGCGGCCTTCAACGGGCCTCACGCGTGGGAGAGTCGCCATGGCGGGTGGTTGAATGAAGGCCAGACGGTTTTCCAGTCGTTCGAGGCCCGGGCGTCGACACACATCATCATGGCAGCCCAGCCCTGCCTTGCACACAAGCCACTAAGCCCACACATAAGCAACCAGTCATCAATCCACTATTACCATGCACCATCACTCAAGGGTTGACACCACCTGTTGCCACCCATCTTGAAACTAACTCTAGCCACCATGGCCCTACTCTACCATTGCCTTGGGGCATTATGTGAAGCAAGGTGTCTCCACATGCTGCCCCCTTGCACTACTCATCGATCTAACTCGAGTAAGGGGACCAGGCATGTCTCCCTTAAAAAGTCCTTAGGAGCATTATGAATCTGGCATAAGGAACCATCAATGTGTTGAGGAGACATAAAGTTATGTGACTAGCCTAATGGTACCCAAACACCATCCTTCCTCATGCGATAATCAACAACAAATAAAGCTCCTAACAATGTGTTAGGTTGGGCAAGTTCCAATAGTGGGTTGGGAAAATTCTAATCCGTCGTCGACCACTAATCTATAAATTTGGTGGGTCAGTAGAAAATCTTAATGGTTTCAACTCGGCGGATTGGCAAATTCAATTGAGTAATGGGAATTATTTCAATTAAATTGGATTATTGTTTGATCCCTCAAATTTTTATAAAGAAAAAAGGAAAAAATTTTGCATTTTTTATTAAAAATAATTACAAATACTACATAATTTTTATTAGAATTACTAAAATATTATCACACTAAAAAGAAAAATATCCCAAAATCTGAAATTATACGCGTATATAGAGTAAGAGTAATAACAAAATCTTAGGGAGGGTGGTTAGAGTTTATTAGGAAAGAGAATTGTGAAAATAAAAAAAGAAAGAGAGAGATTTGTGAGGTAGAGTTTTGTGACATAACAAAGTGTGTGTGTGTGTGTAGAGAGAGAGAGAGAGAGAGAGAGAGAGAGAGAGGTGGGCGGGTCGGATTGTGGTGGGTTAGATATATCTCAACCCACTATATAACCTGACCCGTTAAATTATTTATCTAAAGCACCTAACTAGACCCGCCTCACTTAATGGACCCGCATGAGTTGAGTTGGGCTAGACAGATCAAGTGGTTTTTTTGCCTGCTCTAGCTTGAATCTTTTTATAGGCTTTAACAAAATGTAAAATCAAGCTCTTTTTTCCTCCTTTCTCCTACGCGAAATCAACCCCAAGACCCAGAATCAAGGATTTTTTTTATTTATTTTTTTCATTTTTCACTCATAAATCATGCATTGGAAGTTTTGTTAGTTTTGCTTGGGACCGTTTTGTAGGCTTTGGAATCAGTTGGGAGTTGGGACCCCCGACCCCCCAGGCACCCAGCCTTATCCAAAAAACAACAACAATCTTGACTTCTGACGCGGCCTTATCCAAAGTATTGACACATAGCGATAGGCGAAGCCCTGAATGATATAAAACATGGAAGCGTGTCAGCTTAACATCCAACGACTTAAACTCTGAATCTCCGCAACCCATTCAACTGTACAAAGAACATCTAACACCATGGCATCAATAGCTCCTCTTCAGGCCATCTTTACACACAGGCCATCACCATCAGCATTTGCACCTACTGCCCTTCATGCACCATCATCAGTAGCTGGTTCAACAGTCATTCCATGGAAGAACAAGAATGAGATAATTAAAAAGAGAAGATCTTCAACTGTGGTTGCGGCTGTTGGAGATGTATCCGCTAATGGCAACACCTACCTTATTGCCGGCGCTGCTGCAGCGGCCCTCCTTGGAACTGCCTTCCCTCTCCTATTTTCTCGCAAGGACTTGTAATTACATTCTTCCCTCTCATTGCATTTTTTTTTTTTTTTTTTTTAAATTTTTTAAATTTTAATTTAATTTTAATTTTTATATAATTCGATAGTTGAGAATAAAAAATTGATCTCTGAATGTATCCGTTACAAACATCAGAAATCGCATAGTTTAGCTACAAGGTTTCCCCTCATTGTTTTGGTTTTTGCCCTTTTCTCTTATTATGTTAGTTTTTGAATTGATTTCATAAAAATTGCCATTAAGATACTTGTTGCTCAAAAACAATAAAGATGAAAGCAAAACTAAGATAATATGTTTTTAAGAGTAAAGCCAATGTTGAACAACCTAACCTACCACTCTGCTGGGCTTTGCTAAGCTGCTCCTATTTAATGTAGTTTACAGTTTTTGTGTGGGATGATTTGTTTATTTGTTTTATTTTCATTTTGTGTTTGCTTGCCAATGCTCATCACAGGTGTCCAGAATGCGATGGAGCGGGTTTTGTTAGGAAGTCAGGGGTGACCTTGAGGGCAAATGCTGCACGGAAGGACCAAGCTCAAATCGTGTGTGCTCGCTGCAATGGTCTTGGCAAGCTCAACCAAGTTGACAAATAGATGTTCACTGTAACCTCCTTTTTGGTTTGTAATAATTATATTATGATCATACTTCGTCTTCAATTATTTTGAAGCTATGAGATTATGAGGTCCCTTTTAACACTGTTAGATCTCCAACATATTACATGTATGCCAAGCGTAATTTACACACTATATATTTGCCAGTATCTAAGCATGCTAGTCTTTGATCTGTGTAACTTTTTATAATTTGAATCCTTGATAAATAAGTGAACAAATTCTCATTTTCGAAAATTGACAAACAAGTCAATGTTGTGGCCCTTCCACAATGCCTCATATTACTAGAATCTAGTTATTTTCATCAAATTATGCTACCAACAAAAGGACGTTGGTTATTTGTAAGGAAGCCTAATTTCCCTATTGGTGTAGTTATAGCTCAATTGTGAAGTGGACATATATTCAGGCTATTTGGCAGATATATAATCGCAATTGTAATTTCGTTTGGCTACATAATGAATGGCCTAATATCCTTGGTCCTCTTATTGGGCATAAACTTGGGATATTCTTCCAGCGCATGGTTTCATCCATGCTAAAATATGAAATTTATGGGTACAAATGATAGTTTAAGAGCGATAATGACATTTTTTATGGTGTCTCATGACTCTGGTTCAAATCTCATATACGTTTTCCGCCACTACCTTCCTATAAAAAGATACGTTAGATCTACTTAACTATTGGCAACAATATATTAGATTCACAAAAACAATGGCAACCGAACTTCCGTAAAATCATGATGAAACGGTATAAACTTCATCATGAGATACTACTAGAATTGCCTAAAAAATATATTATTACATATAACAATTTTCACAATATTTTTTAGCGTAGTTGAGTTGGCAAGTTTTTATCTTACTACTAATGCCACTTTAGTACTTATTAACTACTTAACACATCTATAGTAATGAAATTTTTTTTCTAAATTTTTTGCTTTTTGTGACACTATTGTTATCATACATGTAGTGAGGAAAACAAAATAGAACAAACTTTAACTAACTTAGACAAGAGCAATGCTACATACACACAACTTCCTGGTGTCAGGATTGAACTCCAACTTCCCAACTTGAATCCCACTTCAAACAGATTTTTTTTCTGTACAGGTGACGACTAATATATGAGCTCTAGTTCCAATGGTACTTCCTCCATGAAGAATGGTGTGGAGGGTGTGGTCATGAGTAAATACCCACTAGGTGTGTGCAAATTACTAATGAAAACAATATTTTGATCATTTATATACATACCTTTGAACCTGAAATCATCCAACATTTTTTTATTAGCAAGTTACACACGCAGCCGATTGGTCTTGAAGCCAATTCCTTACGCTCCACCTAAACTTACCAGGAGAGAAGGTGCCAGTTGAGCTAGAAGTACATTGACAAAGCCTTCCATGTGCCAAAAAGGTCATGAAAACAGATAAATGACATCCTAATGGTACCTAGGTGGTTGAAAACCATCTTGATATGAATGTATATAACATGACTATACAAGTAAAATGCTACAAATTCAGCCTTACCTAATACTACATAATTCTAAATATCCCTAATCTTATTAAAAAACTTCACCAATGCTGATACCATCATTCAATCTAAAATTCTCTGCCTAAGGTAATACCAATTCAAAATGAGCAAAGATGCTCAAATACAATAACCAGAATGCATTCCATTAAAAAACTAGAAGCAAACAATATCGAATCTCTTCATTTGTTTCAAGATTTTGGAATGACCTGCATGCCATACATTACACCATGTTTTTTTTTTATAGATTATAACGATTTTGAGTTTAAAAAGAAGTGCATTTAAGGGTTACATCACCACAAGTTCTCAACAACAATACACTGCAGGAAAACTGACCTGTAGCAATGATGCCAAAGTAACAGCAGCCCCTCAAGCTAGTGGTTCTGCTGCTTATTTTCAGTTATGAAGAACTTTCAAAATGAAACTGTTCAGGGTTACAGGTGATGCTATAAAATCAACTACCCTATGAACATCATCACGAGTAAAGGTAAGAAAAACAAATTAACAATACCCAACTAGTATCAGGATAATTAAGAACCGTTTCATATGAACACTCCATAGCAGTCCATGCAAGTGATAAGCTACAACTGCACCCTATCTAATGGTTGATTCCAGAAAGCTTTTGAAATCAATATGATCAACGTCCTGGTTAACTAGCCATCCTGTCTTGTTTGCAACCTCTAACGAATGACCATTGGTCCCACTCACAACTACAATCCTCTGATTCATAAATTGTAACGTCCCAGTCACCCAAAAAAAAAAAAAAAAAAATGGTAATGTTCAGATTTTATTTAGACCACATGTGCCCACCTATCCCTATTTAACCCCCACCACTCATCTCACAAATATCTTTACCATCTTTGGCCGGTCACCCCTTTCCTCTCATTTGTTTTCTTTCTTTTTCTCACAAACACTCCCTCACACTGTCTCATCCCAAACTCTAAGGGTTCAAAACATGAGAAAGATGTCTCAAAATACTTGTAGGTTTTTCTTTTTTGACAATCCAATCTACAAAAATCATATCAAGTGTCAACATCAAGAATTATTATAATAATTCCATTGAATATAATCTCAAAGTAAGTCAGAATTTTAAGTAATAATTACAAGGACTATTGGCCACAAAAGAATAGAGGTCTAAATAAATAATTACATATCATCAACTTGTCCCATCAGTGAGAATAATATCACAACCACTATAATATATAAAAGAATGAGTCAAGCCTATTCTAAGATGTACATCAATTAATATCTCAATTACAAAAGTTCAGCTTCCATCAATAGTTAGTCTAACTTCTGTTAGCCACCAAAAAGCAGTCTCAAAAGTTTGTTGCCCACTCTGAAAAGTTTATAAAATAATAGAATGAGACAGAGCGTAGTAAGTAGCATAATTAATGGGGGTGGAGAAAATGCATGTTTCATCATCAATAATAATAATATGACAAGAATGATTTAATAATGAAATACAAAGTTTCTCAAAGTAAATACCTTAAAACTATATACTATAATCTGTGAGTACTAACAATATAATTTCAAAAGTCATAATATCTAACATAAGGTAAATTATCGCAAATATACCACACTACCACATAGACCGGTTAGGAGATCCACCCATTCACAACTGACATGATATCGTCCTTTCTGATATGCAGACTCTTGGCCCTATAGACAGCAGCTTCACCCATACCCTCAAGGTTTTTCTCTCCCCCCATGGGCAGTAGAGAGAGTGTGTCAAATAGGAACTCTCTTGCATGTGGTCTCTTGGCCCCATGAGCAGTAGCCTCACCCACACACAATTAAGGAACCTCTTCCCTCCATGAACAGCAGGGAAGAATGCGTCATCCAAAGTGAAAAAGTACTGACCTGGATTTAATTCCATTGTCACAAAGACTACGGAAACCAAATCAAGTGATCACCGAGAAATCACACATGGCATGGTGTTAAAACCATATAAACTCACAGGTTACATTACTTTGAAACACATAATTCATATCCAAGTAGTTTAAAAAAAAATCTTAAAAAATCTAACTTCTATAAAGTTTGTAAAGTTTCAACTTCATTCTTGTCAAGAGATTTTCTATCAATTTCCCAAATAATACAAGACAAGATAAGCATCTTTAAATTTTTCAATATACCATAAAATCAATGATTTTCTTATCAAAGATTAAATAAAAGATGCTCATTTTTTCATATCAACAATTCATGTATTTCCCAAAATGCAATACCAAATATGATCCTTTTTCATATATAATTATATATATATATTAAGGTTACGACACGATAGTTTTTAGGAAAAATATAGTTTCCATAAGTAGTTTCCAAAAGCGTGTTTAACCCAAAAACAACATTTATGCAACATGGTTATTTTTCAAAAATTCCATTAAAACCTACTTACCTCATAACCGCAAAATCCTAATTCTCCAAGCTCCAAGGAGATTAGCTAGAACCTAAACAATATCAAGTAAACCAATACAATAAGCATAGAGGTTGAAATTGCATCTAGCTACAATTTATGAATTGCCAAAAGAGCACTTAATTAGGCAAGCCTAGTATTTAACCTCATCGATAATAATATATCTCACTTCCAAAATTTCTCAACAAATAAATTTACAAGGCATAAACTCCAATTTATAAAGTTCATCCCATTTAATATCATCTCTGACATTATGACTAGCTTCCATAAAATTTACACTATATCATTAAGAGACCCATGAAGGAAAAAACAAAATATCCTCAAAGACAAGAAATTTAGAATTTAAATTAACTCTAAATAAATCCAATGACAAATGGAAAAATTAGATTTACTAACCATCACATGTTATAAATTAAAACCCCTAAATTTCCCACCATACATAAACTTTAAGTAGTCATCATTAGCACAAATTATATACCCACTCAACAAATAATTCCACCAATACAAAACTCATACATAAAAACACATAAATATCACTTCCAATGCTCATAAATCACATGAGTATCATTATTAAAACTTAGATAAAAATAACCTCAAGAAAAAGTATAAAACCCATCAAAAAGATTAGAAAATTTTACCTCAAATAAAAGGGATGATGATGCTTAGGGGTTCTTAAGGATTTTTCTGGTGGTCTTGCCGGAAAATGATGGTGGAAATAGTGATGGAGGTACCGGCAGGAGAGCTTGAAGGAGTGAAGAGGAGTGTTCTACCGAAAATAAAAAAAGAAGAAAAAGAAAGAAAAGAGAAGGAGAAGTGAGGAGCCGGTCAAAGAGAGTAAGAGACAAGTGAAAATTGAGTGGTGGGTAGTGGGGTTAGGTGGGGCACGTGGGAACCCAAAAAATTTGATCTTGACCCTTATATATATATATATATATATATGACTGGGACGTTACACACACTCTCCCACCGGTACCTCTATGCCACTATCTCCACCATCATTTTTTCCAGCAATGTCACCAGAAAATCCTTAGGAACCTCTAAGCATCTTCATCTTTTATTTGAGGTAAAATTTCTAATCCTTTTGGTGAGTTTTACATTTTTCTTGAGGTCATATTTTTATCTAAGTTTTAATAATGATACCCATGCGATTTATGAGTATTGAAAGTGATATTTATGTGTTTATATGTTTGAGTTTTGTATTGGTGGAATTATTTGATGAGTGAGTTTATGGTTTGTGTTAATGATGACTATCTAAAGTTTATTTATGGTGGAAATTTAGGGGTTTTGAGTTATAACATGTGATGGTTGGTAAATCTAATTTTTCCATTGCTATTGGGTTTATTTGGACTTAGTTAAAGTTCCAAATTTCTTGTCTTGGAGGATATTTTGATTTTGCTTACATGGGTCTCTTGATGATGTTATGTAAATCTTATGGAACCTAGTCATAATGTTGGAGATGATATTGAATGGGTTAACTTTATAAATTGGAGTCTATGCCTTGTGAATTAATTTGTTGAGAAACTTTGGAAGAGGAATATGTTATTGATGAGGTTAAATACTAGGCTTGCCTAATTAAGTACTTATTTGGCAATTCCTAAATTGTAGCTAGATATAATTTTAAGTTTTATGCTTATTGTGTTAAGTTTTCTTGATATTGTTGAGGTTCTAGCTAATCTCCTTTGGAACTTGGAGAATTAGGCTTTTTGCGAGTTGCAAGGTAAGTAGCTTTTTAATGGGATTTTTGAAAAATAACCATGATGCATAAATGTTGTTTTTGGGTTAGACACACTTTTGAAAACTACCTATGGAAACTATATTTTCCTAAAAACTATTGTGTTGTAACCTTAATATATATATATATATATATATATATGATTATATATGAAAATGCATCATTGCATTTGGGGATATGCATGAATTGTTGATATAGAAAAATGAGCATCTTTTATTTAATCTTTGATAAGGAAATCATGGATTTTATGGTATATTAGAAAATTCAAAGATGCTTATCTTGTCTTGTTACGTGGAAAATTGATAGAAATTTTTTTGACAAGAATGAAGTTGAAAACCTTACAAACTTTGTAGAAGTTAGATTATTTAAGGTTTTTCTGAAATTATTTGAATATGAACTATGTGTTTCAAAGTGATGTAACATGTGAGCTTATGTGGTTTTTAACACCATGCCATGTGTGATTTTTCGATGATCACTCAATTTGGTTTTCGTAGTCTTTATGACAATAGAATCAAATCTAGGTCAGTGCCCTTTCACTTTGGATGATGCGCTCTTCCCTGTTGCCCATGGGGGGAAGAGGTTCCTTAATTGTGCGTGGGTGAGGCTGCTGCCCATGGGGCCAAGAGACCACATGCAAAAGATGTCCTATTTGACGCGCTCTCCCTGTTGCCCATGAGGGGAGAGAAAAACCTTGAGGATATGGGTGAGGCTGCTGTCCATGGGGCTAAGAGTCTGCATATCAAAGAGGACAATATCATACCAGTTGTGAATGGGTGGATCCTCTGACCGGTTTATGTGGTAGTGTGGTATATTTGTGATAAATTACCGTATATTAGATTTTATGACTTTGGAATTATATTATTAGTGCTCACAGATTATAATATATAGTTTTATGGTATTATTTTGAGAAATTTTGTATTTCATTATTTAATCATTCTTGTCATATGATTCTCAAAAAAAAAAAAAAAAAAAAAAAAAATCATTCTTGTCATATTATTATTATTGAAGATGAAACTTGCATTTTCTCTACCCCCATTAATTATGCAACTTACTGGGCATTAGCTTATCCCACCCTCTAACAGTTTTTTAGATCTATTAGCTATACCTTGGGTATGGAGCTTACTTCTTTGGTGATGATTAGAGTGCTATGTTAAATTTGGAGACTTTTGCTGTAAATGGTTGGTGACTCAATCTTGCTATGTTTAACGAGACCTTAATTAATTCTATTGGAGGTGGGTCACTTGAGGTTTGTTAGCCTTTGGCGTGGTAGGCCTAGACTTGATGTTAAGGTCCTTATTCTTGATAAGATTGTGACTTTGTGTAATTTAATCAAAGTTTTGTAATATATTTATGTATTATGTGGAGGCACATGATTTTTAGTTATTGTTTGTAAATGTGTTATAGAGGTTTGACTTGTAATGTGAAGATTTTAGTATGCTTATATATTCTTATCCTGTGGAAAAGAAAGGAAAATAAGATCTCATATAGTTTGATTTGCCAAAAAGGAAAAATCTACAAGTACCATTGGGATGTATTTCTCATGCTTTGGACCCTTTTGCGTTTAGGGTGTGACATAAATGTATTATGGCAGACAATTTATGTCAAGAAACCGACAACATAAATCAAGAAAAATGAATTGGACATATATTTTAGCAAGTAGGCCACTGTTATTGAAGAGTAGCATGTGGAGTCAAAAGCACCCAAAAGGACACAATACCACAGAGGGAAAGAAACCATGTTACATACAATAAAAAAGTTCAAAATTGTCTACAAGGAACGGCAGATATTACATACCAAACAGCTTCTACAAATACATTAAGAGAAGAAAGCGTGCATTTCCTTTTGTAATAAAAACCATCGGCGGAGCTCAATAAGGCACAACATTAGTACAAGCACAGCTACAAGGGGATTTACCTCCATAACTTTTGAAGGCCCACTCTAATTGCATAACTATCTTCTTCTCCTTCCACTAGCTCGTGTGAAAATCTAAGTGATCTGCCAATTCATTTCTCTCTTTGATAGAATTCAAAACTTGAAAAATTGCATAATTGGAAGGTTTGAGAAGGTCGTTGAATTGGGAGGACTTGGGTGATGAGGCCGATGAGTGTTTGTCGGCGATTGATGAGATTTTGAATCTGATGGACGAGTTATCAGTGAGGTCTGATTTCGAGATTGTGAATCAGGCTTATTCGGCAATTCAACACGCGATGTCTCGGCTTGAGGATGAGTTCTCTGTCTCGATCTTTCTCCCATGGTCCGATCTTGTAGTCTCTCTCTTGGGTTTTTTTTTTTTTTTTTTTTTCAAAATAACATTGATTTTCAAACAGTTTCGTTAGTTAGCACATTTTCAAAACTATATAGGAAACTAACATCTCGAGTGTAATAAACTCGATTTTGGAATGCTAAACTCAAGTCCATCAGACTCGTTTTCTGTCAAATTGAAATCGAGCCTTACAAACTCGATTTTGGCACTCACTCAACAAAACCAAAAACAATGAAGAACATCAAAGAAATAGCAAAATCAACAAACCCACAACGAAATCAAAAACCCAAGCAAACCCACAACAAAATCAACAAACCCAAGCACCTGTTCAATGCCGTGATTGCGGGTCGGATGCTGACTTGGAACTCAGAAATCAAACTACCGTCATATTCTTCTTTTTCTTTTTTCTTTTTCTTCTTCACTTAGTCAAATTCTTCTGGGTATTTTTTTTTTTATTTTTTTAAAAAAATTTTTTGATCGTAAGGTTCCTCTTCTTCTTCTTCACTTAGTCAGATTTTTCTTTTTGCAATACTGAACTCGAGCTCTATAGGCTCGATTTCAAGGTCATTGAAAACTTGAAATCCAGTTCATTATACTCGATTTAGCACACCAAAATTGAGTCTTACACACTCGAGATGTTAGTTTCATAAATAGTTTGGAAACGATGCTAACTAACAAAATTGTTTGAAAATTGGTGTTAATTTGCAATTTTTTCCCTCTCTCTTTCCCCTCTCTCTTTCTCCCCACAATTCTTAGTTAATCAAGTGGATCTAGGGTATTGGTTAGTTTTGATTTTTCAGGGGCAAAATTGTTTTCTTTTATTTTTTAATAACAGATTTTATTTTTTTAAAACTTTTTTTTAATTTTTTAATTTTTTTTATGGATTTAATAACAGTTTTTGAATTTTTTTTAATTACAAAATAAAAAAACCCCAAACGGTGTAACTTTGGTTTACTTAACTGCACCACTTAACTGAAGCCTAACGAAATACTAGATTCACAAAAATTGAAACTTGAATAAAATGACAAAACTAAAACTTAGAGGACTGAAATGACAAAATGTGAAACTTAGAAGGTCAGTTTTAGATTTTAGCCTATTTTTTTATTTTACTTTTATCTATCACTTTCAGATGATTATTTGGTTGAATGGCCTTGCTATCATTTGGGAAAAAACAAATAAAACCTTGCTCAATTTGAAAAAACAAATAAATCATTGCTTAATTTGTGATGCAAACATGGCTAGCCCTTGGCAAGGCCACTCATTAATCATCAATTTTTCATAACAACTTGAGATTTCAATTTTTTATAAGTCCCTCTTCCATAAGAAGCTATTGTGGCTCCTGACATCACGGAAAAGACAAAGCAGGGAATAGCTTCAACCGCGAAATGAAAAAGGGGAATCAAAGTAAAGGTTAATTGGGAAATCAAATTTGGAAATTAGTATTCAACTTTCCTTCAACATGTATCACTTTATTTAAGGTAAATTAAAACTCATTTTAAAAAACAAAAATAGAAATTAGAAAAACTTTATTTAGAAACACAGTAATTTTTTGAATGAAGTGCCTATTGAATTAGAGCTCAATGCTAAATAAAATTTAAAATATAGAAATCAACTTAAATGCAAGACAAAACCCTAAACCCTAAACCCATCAAAGAAAGACTTAAAATGTGAAAATGAGATACACCTAAGTAACAAATAGATGCTTGCTTCTTTTTTCTAATCATTATTCCAATAGGAGAAATATAGAGTACAAAAAGTAGAAACGACATTCTCACGCAAATGAAACGAGTCTGGTCGTATCAAAACAACCTGTACAACCCATAAACCCCATAGTTTTTGGAAGAGACTCGGATTTAAAAAAACCCATAAATCCCACACAAAAAAGAAGAAGCTTATTTTGCTTTGTTTTCCCACCAACCGAACAAAGCTTATTAAAAAAAGATTCAACAAAGAAAATGAGAGAGAAAACTTACTGAGTGGCTGTACCAGCGATGCTAGGTAGTGGAGTTGGAGTCAACAGAGAACACATGGGATAGTTTTTGAAATACAGAGCGGAAAATGAGAGAGAAAGTAGCTTTTTTATTATTTTTATTTTTTTTATCCGCTCCCAATTTGACATGGATTGATGATGTGGGTTTCATGAGAAGCATACTATCAAGTAGGACAGGGAAACTACACACACCTGTAAAATGGTTAGAAGTTCGATGAATTCTGGACACCCTCATTAGCAAAAAGAAAAACTGTATCTGGTTCCCTATTTGCTCCATTATAAAGTACTGATTAACCTTACTTCAACAGCTCATAAGGCAAATTCACACATAGTTGTACCAGATCTATAGAGTATGTTGCAACCTACAGGCTAGCTAGATAGATGTTATAATCCTCTTTAATGATAATTTCAAACAAATTGAGCTGAAAAAGGACCAGAGTAGTTATATTGTATTTTGCAAATTAAGAACATTTAAGCTATCTGATGAATAATTGTCATTATATATTATTCTAAATCTTATGAGTCCTAACACGAGAGACAGGAAGAGGTGATGAATAATTGTCATCATACGTTACTCTAAATCTCATGCGTATTAACGAGAGAGAGAGAGAGAGAGAGAGAAGTCCAGTTGATTCTCAGACTGCTCTTTGAAAGATGGAAAGGATGACAGTTGAAAAGTCCAGTGCCTTCACTCCAATATGTTGTTGGCAATAGGAAATATGGGAGCTATATCCACAGGAACCTAAGATACAAGAAAAAATTACAGTTAAGTCCTGGATACAATAAAAAGATATTACATGCTATATTTATGACATTTCAGCTAATGAGAATACTGGTGAAGGAAAATAACTTCAACATTTCTCTTATACCGCCTAAAATAAAAAAAGATAAAAAAAAAAACCTTACAATTACAGTAATAATTATTTGAATAAAACTGCTCTACCAAAATGATTTTTTGTCCATTAATATCCAGATCTCAAGATAGGTCACTAGGTATACATCCTTCTTATGTCCTTGTCGTAGCAGGTATCTCTATCAAAGAAAACATACTCAATTATACAATGAATGTATAGCTAACTTTGCTGCTGAAATCTTTGGATTGACATTCTATAGATCTATAACGGAATCCTGCCTTCCTTGGGATGGGGAAATTTACAGTTGGGACCATTTGTATAAACAAGTACTTCTGTTTCATTCACCCCACACATATAATATAATAGTTCCGTACACATTTTTGACAATATTTTTTAGCACCAATATTTTCATTAAATATTTGTGCAAACTAATTGCAAAAGAAAACTATTCTTATACCTCATACCAAAGATGATTTTAGTAATGATTTCTTTCGCTAAAATATTTATGATCTCCTTTGTTATGTCTAAGTTTACATTACCCTTCCTCATACCATGTGACGGATATCTGTCTCTTAGCCCATACATTTTGATGTGGGAAGTGCAAAAAATTTATTTACATTAGATTAGTTTTAGTTATTTTTGGAAATCAATTGTATTAAAAATGTGGCCAATTGTATCTTTATTTTAGATCTTAGTGGCTAATTAGATTATTAGTATTTTTATTCAATTTTCTAGAGTTGAGGTGATTTTGTAATTCAATAACTGGTATTTCCCAAGTCGTTTAGAAGGTTTCCTTACACAATTAGAATTAAAATTTCCCACGTCAGTTAAAATTAGGTTCAATCCTAATAGTCTAAGCATATAATATTGTACTCCAATGGAGATTGAAGATTTTTGATGATGAATTAAATTTCTCTTACAACTCTTCCAATAGTCCAGCGCCGACACCTAGAGGTTATCTTTTACCTGGTACTGATTGCAAAAAAGCTGAAGTGCTGATTCCTGGGTTACTATCTCTTAATTTACTGTCCTTTATTTTTCATGTTGCATTTTGGTTATGTCTTGACATTCACAACAAATTGTCCCAAAAGTTTGTACTATTAGAAATGAGTACTTCCATCACATTCAGGCTCAAATATTCCTACAATACCTAGGGCGTACCTAGATGTAACTTTCTACTGAAGATTATTTGCTCATTTACTGGAAATTGCTTAAATTATAGTTGTATCAAGAAAAAAAAATGAGGCTTTGAGAAACTCTACATAAGTAAATAAACTAAAAAGCTAAATAGAAAACGTTGGTGTCAAACAAACACGTGCACTCACACGGCCATCAACACAAACACAAACAGCCACCTCAAAACACCACATCAAAAAGCCAAAAAGCCCAAGCACACTCACATGGTCACCAACACAAACACAACTGCCACCTCAAATCCACCAATGACTACCAAAATCACTGAATCTTCCATCTCCAAAGCCCTACAAACCTCACTGAAAACTCCCTCTCCCTCTCCTCTCTCTCAGATTCAATAAACCTGGACCTGAACTTCCTTTTCCCACTCAGACTATCACCACTGCAACCCAAAAAATCACACAACCAGTACCCAAACCACCACAAGCTGCCAATTGACACCCAAGCAAAAAATTGGGTTGTTGCTGTATGAGAAGTTGCCCCTCGGCCAAGACACACCCCTCAATTTATCCAGAAAAGAGCCAAGCTGTTGCCCCTTTTTAAACCAATAGACACTGCCTAAACTAGAAAAAAAGAATGTGAGGGAAAGAAAGAAGAGAACAACAGAAAGGAGGTGAGCAGCTGAGAGAAAAAGAAAGAGTGGATGGCTAGAGGAGAAAAAAAAGTGGGTTGGGTGTGGGGGGGTGGAAGAAGAGAGGAAGTAAAGGAGAATAGCCAGATAGGTGGAGGGACTTAATTGTAATGTTTGTTTGTTTATTAAGCCCAAAACGACTGCAGTTTTAAGTTATTTGGCACAATTTTATTACATTATAATGCTTTCTAAAACAAAGTCGTTTTTTCACCCATGTGTAAACATGTCGAAAGGAAAAATGGACAGAAGGGGATTTTTGCACTGATTGATAAACTGAGGTTTTAAATAATTTTTTTTAAACTTCGGGTTAGATTTGAAATCAACCTTAAAAGTATAGGGTTTAAAAGGTGATTTCTCCTAAGAATAAAAAGGGAGATTCTTAGAAGAAAATCACAAAGAAAGATGAGCTTTATCTTTGAGGCAGTGAAAATTTTCAACATCTTATATACCATTTGAACTTTCAAAAGGAAAACAAATATGGTCAATTATTGATAAAAAGCTGTATTAGGAGTCAGATGAACCAACAAAAACTCCTACATGTAAAATGAACAGATTGTTATGGTTCATACCTGAATTTTCTCTAATTTCTGCAAAGCAATCTTCAATGGTTGTGTCATTTTACCATATTTCTGAAGAAGTAGATTTGCAGCTTCTTTGTCACCTTTTGCCTGTATAGTGAGGATCTCCCTACTTAGGCTTTCAACTGCACCTTCGACCTTTCAAAAGTAGAACAAACTTTATGGCTAAGCAATAAGAAAAGAAGAGAAACATATGGCTAAGAAATAAGAAAAGGAGAGAAACTTTGAAGAGGAAGAATCATATACCCTAGTAAAATCAACAGAAAATGTTTCATCAGGATGCAGGATGAAGGCTCCTTTGTCATACAACCAGTTAAATTGCAGTGCTTGTCCTTTCCTGAAGACAAGAAAAGAGCATAAGGTGCTTGGTGACAACACTAAACGGGGATCATAGAATGAATAGCTAGCTTACCCATGAGCTTCCTGTAAGCCAAAACGTACTGAGCGGAAGCATCCAGCAAGGAAGGAAATATACATGGACTTCAACAAATTCTTGGAAAGTAAATCCTGGACTCATAAGAGTTATGCAAGGACATCAGCCAAAGCTTCCCACAAACAATATAAAGCTTCTGAGATTTATTGCTACAGAAGACAATATATTGATTCTTTGGTAAGAACTTTCACACACCACATGAGATTTGATTCATTTGAACATGACCTAACCAAACACTTCCTTTATAAGGGGTGGAAGTACCATTAGCCCAAAGGCTATTGGCAAAAAGACATGTTATTATATCATTATTTTTTCTCTTAGTCCATTGGAGGCCCATTAAACCTATGGTCTACATTCATTTGTAGCCCTGTTCCTCCTCTTAAAACACCCATTCCCAAGTATAGGTGGAATTCGATTAGAGGCCTCTTGTACTATTATAAGGGATTTAACCAACTAAGCTAACCATAGTAACCTATATTATTTAATATTTTGTGATTAAATTACAAGATTTATCATCCTTCAATGCAAAAGAAATCATACTTAAAAAGTTAATGCTACAGAATTTTTTTTTTTTGGTAGAAGCTACAGAACATTAACTGTAAGTGTAAGCAACACCTAAAACAGTGATATACATAATCATTAAGCAAATCCTGTTGATATATGCACTTTAAGTAGTAATTGCATTGACTAAAACATGCTCAAAGCATCCAATAAAACCAGTGAATGACCTGGCAGATTAAAAACCGTAGTGCCCAAAGGCCAACTATATCAGCTTTTGCTTCTTCCAAAGCAGAGTGGAGTTCCTGCAGTTCCTGTATCAAATGGTAAAATAGAAATCAAGGAAAACAGAGCTGCTTATTTAATAAAAATTAAAACTAATGGGGAAAAAAAAAAGGATGGAAACAGAAAAGAAATTAAATCAAAGCTTTTCTTCTTCATTTTCTTATTCTTAAATAAGTATATTAGATCAGAAGAAAATAGATCAAACAAAAGAATTTTATTTTCTAAAAACAAAAGAAAAAGTGGGTAGGCTGGGGAAAATGTCAGTAAAGTACATTTATCACTATCAAAGTTCTACTGTTTTAATTAGGTACTATTAGGCTGTTTGGTTCAAGAAATCCCAAATTCAAATTAAATCAAATCATATTCTAGATATGAGCAAGCTACATTATTAGAAGAAAACCCTTGGGCTGGCTTAGCAGATAAGTTCAAATTCTATCTTGTTAATTGGAACTCTGTTATCCCATTTCTAGGTTTGGGGATTAGGAGCTTGATGATTTTTAATCAATCACTGTTGGGGAAACGGCTATGGCGTTTTGGGGTGGGTACAGATAACTTATGGCATAGAGTGATCACAACTAAGAGTATTAGCTTTGGGTGTATTAAAACATCCAAAATGCTATTTTAGCACACCAAACAGCCAAAAACCTACTACAACAGGTGTGCTAAACATAAAAAAATTTGGCATTGTACTACAATAGTCTGCTACTAGCAGCTGTAGCTCAAATGCTAAATACTAAATAAATTTTTTATCACTCTCTACACTTGCCTCTATTTATCTGAATCTCACTCTCTCATCCCTCTCCTTTCTCAAACCAAACACCAAAAAACCTGCTACAAAAGGTTTGCTAAACCTAAAAAAATTTTGGCATTGTACTACAATAGTCTGCTACTAGCAGCTGTAGCTCAAATGCTAAATACTAAATATATTTTTTATCACTCTCTACTCTCGTCTCTGTCTGACTTCACTCTGATGCAGTTCATTTTTAAAGCTAGCTATAACTAGCTTATGTTGTATAATAAGTAGTTTCCTTTTACTTTTAATAGCTTTTATCACTTGTAACAGAAAATTAGTTAGCTGATAGGTTGTTAGTGATAAGTGCAATAGCCTATTAGTTAGTTAGGCTTAGGTCGATCACATGGCAGCCACATGGTGGGTTATTGTAACTAACTTAGCAGTTTGCTTATGTAACTATAAATAAGCAAGCTGCCCTCATTGTAACTAGTTGAATTTGAATCCAAGAAATCTACCTATGAGTAGTTCATTCTTTCTTTTCTCTAAGCAACTTAGCTATCTAAAGCATCTTTCGTTTTCATCATTTTTCCACCATCACACTCTTTCATCCCTCTCCTCTCTCAAACCAACCCTCAATCTTAACCTCTCACTGCTATCGCCACCGCCACCATTGAAACTCACCCTTTCTCTAGATTGTGGTCTCTCTAGATCAGAACTCACCCTCTCTCTAGATCGTGGTTTGGTTTGATTCGTTCCTTGGGTTTGAGTGCCGTCATTCCTCATTCTGGGTTGTGAGTTTGCTAGGTCACAGTGGAGTTTGATCTGGGTTATGGTAGTTTTCAGTTGATCTGCAGTTTGATTTGGCAGGTCACAGTTGATCTAGATTTCGGTTGTAGTGCTTTTTTTTTCCCTTCTTGTTGGTGGTGAGCTTTTTAAGGTTATTTTAATGGGTTGGTATCTTAAAATAAGAGATGAGATGTAGGGAGTATTGTTAAGTGGTGTGTTATAGTAGCAAAATTATCTCTTTGGTGTGCTAATTCACTATCTTTTTTAGCACTCTGGATGCAGATGCTCTAAGTATGTAATTTCGTAGGGTGGTTGGTGTATAGCTCCTGCAGGAAGGACGTATGCAATTAGCCTTTGGAAGTATATTAGTAAGGGTTGGGAAAAGTTTGCAAATTTTGTTAAATGAGGTAGGGATAAGGATAAAATTCAGTTTTGGCATGGACATTGGTGGGGTGATTAGCTTTTCAGGGATGACTTTTCCTAATTGCTAGAGACAAAGAGGCAAAGGTGGCTAATTATTTGACTCCATTAGTTGACTTCCCTGGCACCTAGTATTTATTTGAGCTATGCATGATTGGAAATTGGAATTCTGGGATTTTATTTTTGGATTATGCCAGTCTCTGGAGAATGGGATGACCTGGAAGGCAAGATTTTAGCAACATATAGTGCAGCATGTTTAATTCTAATAGGGAGACAATTGACCATTTATTTATCCATTTTCAGGTAGCTAGATAGCTATGTGGTTTCTGTGGTGTCTTCTTTGTATAATTGGGTGATGCTTAGACAAGTGTCAAATTTTATGTCGAGTTGGGTTGGTGACATAGGACAACCACACTATTTTAATGGGATAATTAATCAACAACAAAATAAAGGATAAACCCTAGGAGTCAGCACCAGTGTAAAAGAAACACATGTTCATTATAATTCTCAAAGCTGTCTTGTAATAATCAGAAAAAGTGCTTAAATAGCAAACAACAAGATGCATAAAAAAAACCCTAATTATTAAATGCTCGGGCTTGCTTAATCTTCAAGCCCAATTACTAGCAAGCTCCATCCATAAGGCCATAGGTTGGGCTATCTTCTTTTTGCTCTTCCTCTCATACATGCATATAATTGGGGGCTTGTACCTTATGTCCGCACCAGTTGGTTTGTATGCTAAAAAGGACAGGGGCAGGTTGTCTATCTAGAGTGTGATTTCTTTTTGTTTGGTGTGGGCTGCTTGGAGAGAGGAATTTGCGCATCTTTGAAGATAAAGAACTTTGGTGGATCAGCTTCAGTTGCAGTTAGTGTGCACTTTATTTGCTTGGAATCAGGCTTTCTTGTATTTCCCTGCTGTAGTAATGGATTGTTATCCTTCTAGATAGCATGTCTCTTTGTTAACTTGTTTCTTTTATTTTTTATTGTTCGAGTGTTCTTTAGTATACTCTACCTTTGTACTTGGACCCCATTTTTTTCCCATTTAATAAAATACTTCTTTACTGATCAAGAAATTATTGTAAGAAACCATAATAAAGTTGGGTGACTCCTCATCATTTTTCCCCTTAATCCTCATTTTTTATTGTTTTGGTCCCCTGCTGTATACTTCCTGTATACTTGGGTGACTCCTTCTTAAGACTAAGAATAAAATTTTCTTAAATTATAAATAAAAAAAAATAATAATAATAATTGTAAGAAACCATAATAAAGTTTTTGATCTTTTTTTTTTTTTTTTTTTTTTTTTTTTTTTTTTTTTTTTCAGATGACTGCAACATTCAATTATCTTGTGATAAATACTTAAAAATAAATAAATAAAACTCCAAATTTTACATGTAAGCTTCTACCAAGTGACCAAATTGGTTGGCTTCACCCTGCAAACATAGGAATGCAGCCAACATGGTTTTTGACATATACACCAAGTTGATAACTCATCTAATAATTAACAAAGTTTTATTTTCAGGAACTTTTTACTGCTTGACATTAATTGCAGTTTCTGGGGTTAAGTAATAGATTGAACTATATAAGTAATCAAATCTTGATTTATGCTTATGCAACTACCAATGAAAACAACTATGACAAGTAAATTTTTTATTGGCATAACACATTATATGAATGGAAACTTAGTTGGTACAGAAGTTCTATTGTACTATAGGAGAGGATATACTATCTAAACAAGTTCCAAGACTGGAATGAACTAGGTGCAAAGCCAAAGTAAAAAAGGTGAAACCAAACAAAAGAAAGAAATAAAAAAAAGAAAATTCATCTAACCAGTCTGACTGTAGACTTTTGACCATTTGGAAGTGTTATGGTATGGGGCCCGATCCCATGGCAGCACTCATGGCAAATTGTGTGAGTGAAGAATGATTCAAAATCTACAAGTTCTTGTTGTTCCTTTGTAATACAAACATCAGATATTGGCTGAAGAATATGTTTGAACCTGAGGATAGTAATGCCACAATTTAAAAAAAAATCCCAGAAATTTTTTTAAAATTTAAATTTCAGAAAAGGAAGCAATAATGGAGATCAATTCATCAAAATAAGATTACACATAAGACCGTAAATAAGCATGATGATTGTAGAATATTCAAGGAAAAGGATTGTACTTAGCCTCTGAAACATTCTTAAGCATGACCATTGATGTTCCTCGATCATTTACTATGCGCTCATCATTTGGTAAATTGAAAGCAACAGTTTGAGGACCCTTTACATCCTGAGGCAGAATTTAATCTTATCAACATTTAGCACATTTAATGATACACTTACATCATAACTATCTAAGTGAAAAAAGAATAAAAATAAACATGAAACAAACTATAGTTGGAACTAAAGAAAATGAAGTTAGGAATACCAACAAACATAAAGGAAATTAAAGTAGTCCCAGTTGTAAACTTATTCCATAAATTCATTTTAACCATGACTGAGTGAAGATGTTTAAAATCTAGCTAGGAAGTTAAAAGCCCTCAAGAAAGGCTTGAAAGAATAGATCAATCAGAATTTGGAGGGGTAAATCTAGTAAGCTTGGATCAGAGATGAAGTTGGAAAAATCTCAAATAGCCGGAGAAGAATTTCCATTTGCAAATCCTTCACTAGGAAATCAAAATATATTGAAGTTGCCCCTAATATACCAAGGAAGTTGCCTCTACTTTTCTAGACTGGTATTTAGTAGAGTGAAATAAAATACTTCTTAGAGAATTCTCAAATTTCTAGTGGATTCAGGCTTATTTTTTCTTGATCTGTCAAGGCTTTGTTAAGCCAGGAACAATATCTAGCCTATTGTGTTTTTGTTCTATGTTAAGCGGTATCAAAGCTTTTCATCGATTTGGTATGGAAAACAACCAGGGTGAGCATAACAACCGTGTTGAAGGAGAGAAAGGGCTACATGCCCTTTGGGATGCACTCTAGGCTCAGCAACAGAGTATCCAAGAGATTCGTGCTATGTTGGTGACTATGGGGCTTAACGGCAACAGGAACCATGAAGGCAACATATACAATGGTCTTGGGTTCAATGCTCGTGGTCTAGTTGGTGATCAGCGGGGTCCTGTCAATCACTGAATGCCATCAGCCTATGAGGATGATTCTGATGATGAAGATGGAAGGTATTGAAGGGAGGCACGGCGTAATAGGGAGGTTAGGGATTACTGTCTAAAGGTTGATATTCCTAGTTTCAGTGGGGATCTTGATATCAAGTCCGTCCTTGACTAGATCTACGAAGTCGAAATTTTTTTCAGATGATGGATGTATCAAATGGGAGGTAGGTCAAACTTGTCGCATACAATGAAAGAAAGGTGGAGCTTCTGCTTGGTGGGATCATGTACAAAATAATCGTCGATGGCAAGGAAAGGGGGGTAGTGAGGACATGGGGGAGGATGAAAAATTTATTGAAGGGTAGATTTTTGCCTCTAACTATGTGCAATATTTATTTCAGCAATATCAAAATTGTATGTACAGTGTTCGATTTGTTGTTGAATACACAGGAATTTCTTCGTCTGGCAGCATGTTGTGATTTATCAAAGACGGAGGTGCAGCAGAGAATGCAATATATTAAAGGCCTAAAATTCTCAATTCATGAGAAGATGGGCTTGCAACCTATTTGGATAGTAGATAAGGCTTGTAATTTAACGTTAAATGCAAGAAGGTTAATGGTGCCTCAACCAAATCGAACTGTAAATTCCAGGCAAGTTCCTTTTGAATTGCCTCGAAATAATTTTGAAAATGAGATACATGTAGAAGTTCTAGTTCATTTATCAGTTGTAGGGAGGTGAGGAACTAAAGGTGGCAATAGTACTATTCCAAGGTAGACTAGTAGGGTATAATAGGGATGTTGCTAAGAACCCTCATACCAGATCTATTGCAAACCGTTGCTACTAGTTTGGTGAGCCTAGTCATAATTCAAGTTTACGTCTAGCATATAAGCCTTGTACATCTTGCAGATTAGGATGAATATGGTGGAGAATTAGGAGAATAGGATTATGGTGATGATGATTTACTAGATTTTGAAATTGCAGATGAAGAGGGTGAACATGTTTCCTGCATGGTGCAGAGATTATTTTTCACTCCAAAGCAGGAGAAGTCGTCATAGCTCATTTGTTATGGTACTGAATTCCGTTGCTATTTTGTGAGTGCTAATGTTACCTTTTTTGAGTCCACCCCATTTCCTCTCCACCTAGTCAGTGTCTATCACCTGATCTCATCTCCAATCATGAAGGAGAGGTTTCCATCCCGTCTCCTACACTTCCAATACCTTTATCTCCTCCTCCTCCTCCTCCAAGACCATTGGCTTCCCATCCTACTAATCCTCCCTTATATGTTTATCGACGATCTCGAGATAGGCGTGTTGTGTCATATAGCACCAATGCTACATCTTCTTCATCTAAGGTTCATGCTTCATCTGCCTCTCACCCATTGAATAATGATTTGCCGATTGCTTTAGGATGAGGTAAACTCTCTCCCATTGACTAATGATTTGCCTATTGCTTTAGGACAAGGTAAATGTACTTGTACTCAGCACCTGATTGATCATTTTTTTGTCCTATAATCGTGTTTCACCTTGCTTGCATTCATTTGCTTGTACAATTTCCTCTATTTCTATTCCCTCATCTTATAAGCAGGTCTTGTATTCATTTGGATAGGAACATGCTATTGATGAGGAAATTAGTGTTCTTTATAAGAATCAGACTTGAACGCTCACTACTCTTCCCTCTAGGAAACAAAAAAACAGTAGGTTGTCATTGGGTATACATTGTCAAGTACCTCCCTGATGGTTTTGTTGAGTGCCATAAGGCATGGTTGATTGCCAAAGGGTACACATGAACACATGAAGTTGACTGTCTAGAGACATTCTCTCCTATGGCACGTCTGAATTTGGTTTGGATCCTACTATCTGTTGTTCTTGGCCTTTGTATAAACTTGATATCAAGAATGCCTGTCTTCATGGAAAACTTTGGTAGGAAGTATACATGGATCAACTCCTTGGATATGTTGTTTCTGGTAGTGAGCATCTTGTTTGTCGATTACAAAGTGCGTTGAATGGTTTGAAGCAATCTCCTTATGCATGGGTTTGATCGATTTAGTGCCGTTGTACTTGGATATGGTTTCCAGCGATCTATTTCTAATCATTATGTCTTTGTTCGTCACTCTTCCATTGGCACTATTATTTTAATTGTTTATGTGGATGACATTATTATCTCTAGGATTGAATTCGTTGGTATCGTTGACTTGAAGATGTTGGTTGATACCGCCGCTTCATTGGGAAGTCACCAGACTATGAATCATCCTAGCATTACTTTTAGTTTTGTAGTTGGTACAGTTAGTCAGTTTATGCATGCTGCTCGCCATCCTCACTTTTCGTACCTTGCGTTATCTGAAGGGGGCTCTTGGACTAGGACTTTTGTACAAGTTGTTTCCTCTGTATGTCACTGGTTTTAGTGATGCTGACTGGGTTGGTAGTCTTTCTAATCGTCAGTCCACTTCTGGCTATTGTACATTTGTTACTGGCAATCTTGTTACTTGGCGCAATAAAACGCAGAATGTTGTTGCTCGTTCTAGTGTTGAAGCTGAGTATCTAGCTATGGCTCATACTGCTTCTAAGATGTTATGGGTTCCGTCTCTCCTTCGTGACTTTGGTGTTGATATTCCTATTCCTATGCAGAGGTATTGTGACAATCAGACCACCATCTTTATTGCTAACAATCCCGTGATGGATTTTTTTTTTAAATAATCATAAAACCCAAACAATATCATTAGTTAGGCAACCTTTCAAACATATTGCATTTCTAACAATTCGACTTCAGAGGAGTCAATTTCACTGTTCAACGTTTCAAACTATTGTAGAAATCGACTCCACTGGGGTCGTTTTCAATACAAAGAAAGCGACTCCAATGGAGTCGTTTTCTTCGTACTGAACACGACTCCAGTGGAGTCGATTTGCTTATAAACCCACCAACGCAAAGGTCTCCAACACAACTAGCTTCAGTTGTGTTACAAAACCCAGCAACCCAGCAACACCGACGAGCTGTCCGACGAGCAAGCGAACGCAGGCGCCGACGAACCCAGGCGGCAAGCTCCGATTTCACCAAACCCCGACGAACACAAGCGCCGATTTCACCAAACCCCGACGAACCCAGGCGCCGATTTCACCAGACCTCGACGAACCCAGCAACAGCGACGGCGAAGCACGAAGAACAAACTCCAGGCGCCGATTCTGACCAAACCCCGGCGAAAGCTGATCGGATCGGATCAATGGAGGAGAACACGCTCGGGTACGACTCCGTTTTGGATTTGATTTCTTCTGGTTGTGAGTTTTTTTTTCAGGCGCCGATTCTTTGAATTTCTATCCAGAGAAATCGACTTCAGTGAAGTTGGTTTCTACACATGGAAATAGACTTCACTGAAGTCGATTTCTTTGTATAGAAATCGATTCCAACGAAGTCGTTTTCTGTGCGTAAGAAATGAGATGAACAGTAAAATCGACTCCTCTGAAGTCGAATTGTTAGAAATGCAATATGTTTGAAACGTTGCCTAACTAATGATATTGTTTGAGGAATTTGGTTATAAACCAAATAATCCCTCCCGTGATCGTACCAAACATATTGAAGTTGATTGTCACTTCATTTGGGATTTATTGATGAAGAAACAAATTGTCACTCACTTTGTTCATTAGGATGATAAATTGGGCAATATTTTCACCAAGCCTTCTTTTTGTGATTGTCTTCCAAGAATTGGCATGTTAATAAGGGCATTTTTGTATTCATGATATAAACCCTAATATAAATATATGCTAGAGTGTGGGCTTGATGAGTTATGCCCTCAACCTTTTCTTTATTTTCTAAGCCTCTCTCTTTTCTTCTCTTCCTCATTATTCTCACTTAATCCTAAATCTTCATATCTTGTGACTCAATTAAGTTGTTATTGCTCTGCACTCTTTTTGACTGGATGGCTGCATTGAGTAGTCATTCATTTTCTAATTTTCTGGAAATTTTAGACTTTTGTACTCTGCTTTGATCTTTATTACCCTTTGTTCACTCCCTGTGTACTGTGGTTGTAATTTTTTTCTCATTTGAATAGAAGTTTTATACTTACCTATCAAAAAAAAAAAAAGATCTTCATTATATATTATAAAAGAATGAGCTTCTCATTATGCACTGTAGATGTCTGACAATAACTTTCATTTTAACTACTCAAGCTTTTTTATTTATCTATTTATTTTTTAAGTTTACTAGTTGTATTATCATGGAATATAAAATAATAAATTTGGGCAAGTAATACAATCATCAAGAAATAATTTTTTCAAACATTCTACAAGCTCACCCCTGCATTATAAAGAAGCTGAATAACACGAATAGGAGCTGCAATCACATCTTCAGATTTGTACATGCTGTCCATCGGGAGATTTTCTTCCAGAATCTATAACAATAAAAAATCCTTTTAGTAATTGACTGAAGCAGAAATATAGGGAGGAAATGAAAGCTCTTACAACTATGTAGGCCACTGTCCCTTTTGGCCAACTGGAATTTACCCTACTTGATGAGGTCCAAGCCATGGTTCAACCCCTTGTGGATTGGGTTTATGAGGTTACAGTTCTTCAACCAATTGGGTGGAGAAAGAAAAAGTGAAAAAAAAGAGAGAAAAGAAATAGAGGATCTATAGTGAAAAACAAATATACAAGAGTACCCTTAAATTATCGCCAAAGAGTTTAAGTTGAGCAGTTGCTTTGTCATCCCGAACTCCAATAAATGCTTCAAATGTTGCCTGCAATTAGATGCAATAATGTGCTACATAGTACAGTGAACAAAGAATGGGAAGAATAGCCATATATTCCTAATTCAGAAAAAATATAAAGCAGGATTAATGCTTTCTAGAAAGTTTACATTTTGTTGTAGACTGCTCTCACCATTTGCCTCAGAAACTGTAACAATATCCTTGCTTAAGCAGTCATTTCACCCATCGTCAGAAAATTAAGAATACTACCTGTTGTGCATATCTAGTGTACATGGGTTGCGCCCCTTTGTGCTTAATTAATGCATTATTACTTATCAAAAAGAATATACCAAAGGTTCATCTCTTCAGCTATCACAACACATCAGGAAAATATTTCCTTTAAAGTAGTGATGCATATATACACATACAGCTTTGTAAAGTTAGATTTCCTTAAGTCCTCTAGGATAGAGAAAGCATGAAACGGACTGTCTATCGTGCAATACATCCTCAACGTGCAAAGGTCCTTTCTCATCTACACAAATGAGTCAATGGGATATTGAATAATTTGAGACTACCAAGGCAAACCAATATCAAGTAAGCGCTGAAGTTCACATGTTTTGGTCCACAAATATTTGGCTTGTAATGCAGATTTAATGTTTCAGGCAGTTTTACTTTCATCCCCATTCTTATGGGTGGAGACGCCTAAAGGGGATTGGCATATGCACTGTACCAGATTAATGTTCATAAACCATCTCAATCTTACACTACAATTAAAGAAGATGAGCATGAAAGAAAACTCAACAGATCCCTGTAAATAATACCTTGTACCCAAAAAGTGCATCTTCATATGTCTCATAGGGACCGATAGTAACATCCAACTTGGAGTCCTACAACCAAAAAAAAAAAAAAAAACATAAAAGATCAGTGAAAAATTGTTAGTTCTTAACAGTTGCAAATATTTAAAGTACCATTAATAGTGAAACCAAAAAGCTCTTACAAAGAGCTGTTTCAAAAAAGCGAAATAGCAATTGCAGAACCGGTTACCATTCAGAGAATAGCTACAATGAAGTATCAACAACTGAGCTTTAGAATTTTCTGTATCTTTGTACTTCTTTGTTTCCTATATCCACATATAAATTCATTTTATAACTTAAAATGCATGTAGAAGTTCAATCAGATGACTTGACTAAACTCTTATAGATTGATAGCTGCTAATAGAAACACATTCCTTTTGTGCTTTCTCCTCAGCCTAGCCTATCAATTTTTTTTTTTTTTTTTAACCGGATAAAATGAATTGTTAAAATCAACAAAAGGTAAAATAGGAGTGCACAATCTTCAAACAAGAAACTAAACAAGGGGGAAAAAAAATTCATGATTTGAGTTAAGGTTTCCCCTAAAACCCCAGTTTGAAAACACTACCGTGACTTTTTGCCCAAAAACGCTGAAACGGGCACTTTAAGGGGTCTAAGAGTCTCTCATTGTCTTCAAAAATGCGGGTATTTTACATTCCAACCAAACATACCACATTATACATGCTGGGACCATGCTCTCCACCAATAATCTTCCTCGTCTTGAGATCATAAAAGATACAATGAGTGGATAAAAAAATGGCAGTGCAATTCAAAAGTTTAGTAAGCTTACTAATTGACAAAAGATTAAAAGGAACATCATGAATATATAAGACAGAAGAGAGAGAAAGATTAGAACTGAAATTAGCAGTGTCCAAACCAAAAACTATAGTGGCTGAGCCATCTGTCAATGTAACATTGGGAAGACTACTAGAGTGCTCAATGTCAGAGAGTAAGCCTGAGGTACTATCATATGATCAATAGCACTTGAGTCAAGGACCCAAGGGTCCTAAGTGGCAAGACATGCAGTGGAAGTACCTTGTTGAACCAAAGTAGCAATAGAACTAGACCCAATGGAGTTAGAATGCAGAGATAGAAGGGGATTGTATACTTCCTCAAGTATAGAGACTACTCTGGATGTTGGTGGAAGTGATTGTGAAGGCCGATCTTCAACTTGAAAACTAGCTTGGTGAGCCGGTTTTCCATACAACTCCCAACATAAGTCTACTGTATGATTCTCACTATGACAATAAGTGCACTTACGAAAGCCCACGTCCTCTACCACAACCCCCTTGTTCACTACCATGGCCCCCTTGGTCGTGTCCTCCATGGCCTCAGCCCCCACGACCACCTCTATTACTCCCCATAAAAGCGGCAAAGGCAGATTTATCACTAGAAGGTAGTGCATCAGTGCTGGGGGAAAAGGCAGTACTAAAGTTAGATAATGTGGCCTGTCTAAGTCTACCAAAAAATTCCCTCAATGAAGGGAGGTTTAGACTAGCTAAAATTTGTGACTTCACCGGATTCAAACTTTTAGGTAATCCAGAGAGGAAGCGAGCAACAAGCATAGAATCTCATTGTTTCTTCATTGTTTTAACATTAGAGGAGATGGGTTGATAAATATTGAGTTCTTCACATACACCCTTAAACTTGTTATAATAGTCTTCCAAAGACAAATCACTCAGACTCAAGGAGAAATAATTTTGATGAAGATCATAAATCCACTTCAAATTGTTAACACCAGAGTAAAGTTCCTTGGCCTGTTCCCAAACAAGTTTAGCAGTTGGTAAGAAAACCAAACTACAACTGATCTTAGACTCCATGCTATTCCACAAGCAACTCCTAACTTGAGCATCTTTAGCTCTCCAATCACCAAATTTAGAGTCCGTAAATACATGGGGTTCATTAATCACGTAATCAAACTTCTTTCTAATAAGAAGAAACACTTCAACTGCCTGGGCCCACTGAGCATAATTACTTCCATTAAGATGAATGGAAGTAATAGATAACATATCAGGAGATAAGAAATAATTAGAGGGCTGAACACTATCTTTGGTCTCCATAATAGCAATCTTAAGAACAAACTAACTCTAAATAAATATGCTGAACCCGAAAAAAAGAAGAAGAAAGAACCACACTAACAAATTTAACGCCAATATGCTCCAACCAGTCAGCAAATCCAATAGCAACACACACAACTCCAATCAAGGCAGCAATCAATCCATACCAACAGTAACATGCCCAATCCACTAGCAAACATCAACCAACAAATCAACTCAAGGCTGCCTAAACAGAGGATCAAAATGTAGGGAAGAAAAAATAAGAAAATCAAACCAAATCAATCCATGGCTGAAACCCTGTTTAGAAAACTTCGGCGGCCGCACTAGGGCACTGACACGGCGGAGCGAGGGTCGGTGAGTGGGCTAGGGTGGGTCGCCGGAGGAGGGCGAGTAAAACCGTGCCTCTCTCGCAGTCAGGTGACATCGATCTGGTGTCACGAGACACGAGAGAGATCACCAGCTCTAGGCAACTCCTCCAACCACTAAGTCGAAGTCGTCAGAGCTAGGGATCGAGTGTTATGGTGTTGTCAAAGCGTAGCTTAGGGTCGTCGGAGCTAGGGGTCAACTATTATGGTGGCCGACAGCGGTGATAGCAGTGGGTGGTGGTTGAAGTGTTAATGGCAGTGGGTTGGGTGCTTTGATACCATGTTGTTAACATTATAGTGTTTAGGGTTTGACAAGTCAACCCTTACACATTACTGTTTTACCCCTAGTTTTAAACTAAACTCATAACAGGTATCAATAAAGTTCAAAGAGAAACTTTATAGAGTCACCAATAAACTGGTTAAGAACCAATGCAATCTATTCAAAAGAATAAAAGGATGAACTATAGTGCAAGTGTGTGTGTGTGTGTGAGAGAGAGAGAAAGAGAGACTTAACAGGTGTGAAAATCTTTTACTTTTTTGGAGACTGTCTAATGTTTAAAAAAAAAAAAAACCAAATATTCATTTTTTTTTTTAAAGGAAAAAAACAACAAATAGATTTCATTCCATTGTGTGTTTTGTACCATCACCAAATGCTTTATGTTAACAGAATTATGAAGGTAAAACCAAATACTAAATACTAACCAACTCCATCCAAGCTATGTCTGAATCATAATAATCATTCGATAGGAAAGCATTGGCTTTGCTATGCAGCAATCTTTTCAAACTACAAAAGGCAAGAAAGATTCAGCAAAGATTTGCAAGCACAATAGAAATTAGCATATGCTTAACCAATAAACTACCAACAGAAACCTGCAAACATATTACCTCGATGAACTGGTCAGGTCCCCTGCTTTACACAATAATTCAGCAGCTTTTTTGAGGAAAGGATTATACTCTTGAGAAAAAGGAACGATACATAGATCATGAGTGGAATCAACAAAACGATTTGTCACGTCAGCTGTATCATTAGAGAGAAATGATTCCAGACCAAATTCACTATGCCTTTTGATAACATTGAAAAAGCCAGTTGCATCTTGTTTATCCTTTGTTAGACTGTCCTTCCATAATTCAAATTCCTAGACAAGAGAAACCTATTTGTATTAATGTATGTAAAACAATTTTTGATTCATATGATAAACTTCACCAACAAATACCTTTTTATCCATGTCTGGTGGATAGAAGTTTGCACCAGGGGGCTTCAGCATAGGAAAAGCAGCTCTATATTCAAGACCCTTCCACCCAGTAACTTGTCGTGTGGCTTCAGGAAGCAACTGTATGGCTGAATCTGCGGTTGTCAAAAATGCCTCATCCTCATCAAGGCAAGACCTGTTGATAAAGAAAGATGTTAACATGAAGTGGAGGGTGAGACAATGGGTCCAAGATCTACAGTGGGTATTTTTTTTAGAACATGTCTTTTTTTTTTAAAATGAATTAAATTATATGAAATTATATTTCACATCTTACATTACTCAACCCTATAAAAAAAAAACTTAATTTGATAATTTTTATTCTAAATTTTGATATGCATAATAAAAATTTTCAACTTGAGTACCCAAAAAATAAATAAATAAACAATGAGTTCTGCTCATGTCACAGATAATAAGCAAACTAATGTGGGAAGAATTAAGAAAATTTTATTTTGATTTAGTATTGTGTAATTTTACAAGCAAGTGTATTTTTATTGGTCAACTGTCTTATTAGTTAATCAGGTTTTTTTTATTTATTTTATTTTATTTTATTTATAAGTAACGTAAGAAATTTTATTTGAAAAAACCAAGCAAGTACACTGGAAGTGTACTAGAGTGGCACAAATCAAAAGCCCAGATTACAATGATCAATAAGATTGGAGAGAGAAAAACAAGTATAAAAAGGCAAAAATACACTCCAATCAAGGAGAGTACAGAAAAAGCAAGATTTAATATCAAGAATAGACCGTTCACAATCCTCAAAGCATCTAGCATTCCGCTCCCGCCATAAGCACCAAAACAAACAATGCGGCACAAACCTCCATAAATCTATATTTCAATGCCTACCAAACTTGCCCTGCCAAGAAGCTAGCAACTCGCTAACTTTATATGGCATAACCCAATGAATACCAAACAAACAAAAAACCATGGACCACAACTCATAAGCTATAGGACAATGAAGGAGAAGGTGATCCACCGATTCCTCACACCTTTTACACAAAAAACACCACTCTATCACTGCAATATGTCTTTTCTAAAGATTATCCATAGTTAAGATCTTACCTAAGGCAGCATTTCAAGAAAAGAACACTACTTTAGAAGGAACCTTCGATTTCCACACCATTTTCCAAGGAAAATCAATGACAGAAGGAGATAATAAGTGATAGAAACCTCAAACCTCAAAACCTCTACTCAATGCTGGCTTCTAGCAAAGTCCGTCAACACCAACACCAACACCAACACCCCGCACATTTGTGGAATAAAGCACATCTCAAAACAAATCAATTGATGCTTCCTCCCAATCCTACAGAAGACGACGAAACTGAATGTCCCAATGCAGCTGCCCATCAGAGAACTGCATAACCTCCGACACTAAAGACTCCTTATTCCGACTAATACTGTACAATTCTGGAAATGCTACCTTAAGAGAACAATCCTTACACCATTCATGCTCCCAAAAATTTACTCTAGTACCATCATCTATATCAAACCGAAGGAATTTAGAAAAGTCCAGCCAACCATTTCTAATGGATTTCCACACACTAACACCATAAGTTCCTAACATTGGTTTGGTGCACCATCCACCCCCTCCATCCCCATATTTTGCCTCAATAACCTTCCTCTAAAGGGCATCTCTCTCCATTTCATATCTCCATAACCATTTGCCTAACAAAGAAGAATTAAATCGTCTCAGCCGTCGAATCCCTAAACCTCCATTCTGTATCGACATACAAACCTTAGCCCATTCCGCTAGAGAAATCTTAGGAGCATCAATACCACTCCAAAGAAAGTTTCTTTGTAGTTTCCCATACGATTAGCCACCTTTATTGGAACAAGAAAGAGAAAGGAAATAAGTAGGTAAGTTGGATAGAGTACTAATAAGAGTTACTTTGCCTCCCTTAGATAAATACATCATCTTCCATCTAGCTAGACCCCTCTCCATCTTCTCCAAAACAAGGTTCCAAATTGTCTCCTCTTTATGTGTAGCACCCAACGGAAGGCTTAAGTATTTCAAAGGAAGCGAAGACTGCCTACAACCCAAAATCTCCACTAAATCCTCCATATTAGGCACGTTACCAATCAGTACCAATTCTGACTTCAACAAATTATTTTTAGCCCTGACACCACTTCAAATCTAGCAAGAATCCCACGCAAAGCAGCTAAATGGTGTGAATTAGGAGCATCACAAAAAATAAGTGTATCATCTGCAAATAATAGATGGGACATTGTAAGCAATGTACCAGCTGCATTACTTACTGAGAAGCCCGAAAATTATCTCAAAATAGCAGTTGCATCCAACATATGACTCAAAGCCTCTATGACAATATCAAAAAGGAGTGGAGATAGTGGTTCCCCTTGACGAACACCCCTAGTGCTTCCAAAGAAATCAATCGGGGTACCATTTAGCAGAATAGAAAATTTGACAGTTGATATACTCCACATAATCCACCTTCACCATTTTTCTGTGAAGCCACATTGCCTAAGTAGGTACATAAGAAAATTCCAATTTACATGATCATAAGCTTTCTCAATATCCAACTAGCAAATAACCCCCGGCGCCCCTAACTTCAACCTACTGTCTATACAATCAGAAGCAATTAATTATGTTTACCTTTAACAAAGGTGTTTTGTAAGTCTGAAATAAGACTATGCACCACCCTATGCAAACGACTAGCTAAAACCTTAGAAATAATCTTATACATCCCTCCCACCAAATAAGGTGAAAATCCTTCACATCCATAGCATCAGGTTTCTTATTTCTCAAAAATAAATAAATAAATAAATAAATAAAAATAGCATCAGGTTTCTTAAGAATGAGGGCAAGGAAAGGGACATTAAGACTCCTTTCAAACACAACTTGCTCATGGAAATTATTAAGTACTGCCATAACATTTGTTTTCAAAATGCTTCAACAAGATTGAAAAAAAGCCATGGAGGAACCATCTAGACCTGGTAACTTATCACTATTGAAACCACTAACCACCCCAAACACCTCATCCTCCTCAAAAGGTCTATCCAACTAGCTAGCATATTCCTCAGAAATTCTTCCAAACTCCACATCATCCAGAACAGGGCGATGAACCTCATTTTTAGAGTAAAGCTGTCTATAAAAACGAGTAATACACTCTGCAATGGATCCCTGGTTAGAAAGACAACACCCCATCCACCATAAGCTTATCAATAGAATTAAACCTTCTGTGAGAGTTGGCCATACGATCTCTCCTTCTTTAATGCAAACCACTCTTGATTTTTGCCTCCAACAAATTTCTTCTATCGGTTGATTCTTTCCTTATCAAACTTTTCCTCTACCTCTACCATAAGAAGATGACTTTCCTTAACATTCTCAAATACCCTAAGATCACTCCACAACTTCTTCCCCTTTTCTTCTACATTACCAAACTCCTCCACATTCCATCTCTTGAGATCAACCTTCAAAGCCTTCAATTTACTTGCTAAAATAAAACTAAGGGCTCCATGAAAATGATAGGACTCACACCAAGAGCGTATTCTTTCTACAAAACCTTCATCCTTTAGCCACGTATTCTCAAACCGAAAAGGCCTCCTTCCTCTATGGAAATTACCTTCCTCTATAAGAATCGGAAAATGGTTTGAGAATAATCTAAACAACCGCTTTTGACAGATAGAAGGAAACTTAATCTCCCAATTTGTTGTCATGAGAAATCTATCTAACCTTAACCTTAGAACAACCTCACGAGAGTTTGACCAAGTGAAGTTCCCCCCTTCTAATGGTAGATCAATCAAACCATGTTTGGAGATAAATGTGAGAACTGATGCATAGCCTAGGTAAAAAAGATAGAGCCCAAATGTTCATAGGGAAACCGCACAACATTAAAGTCTCCTCCCACACACCAAAGAATATTCCACCAACTGCACAAGCCAGATAACTTATCCCATAATAACCTTCTGTCCTTGTCAAAATGAGGCCCATACACTCTAGTAAATGCCCATTCAAATTGATCGACCACATTTTTAAACCTACAAAAAGCTAAGAAACGCCCCACTACTTCCTCCAAAATCACCATAACCCTTCTATCTCACATCACAAGCACCCCTCCAAAAGCACCCATAGAACCTAAATATACCTAGTCCACATGCTGACCACCCCACAGACTACGAATAATTCCTCTAGTTATAAGCTCCAATTTAGTTTCCTAAAGACAGAAGATATTGACTTCCAATGAAATAAATACAGAAGATGCTGCACACCTAGGGTAATTATGAGAAATGGGTCTTAGAGCTTCGTGGAGGTAGGCAGATTGCTATTCCTCTCTCACTTTATCACTCACCTAGGAGCTTGTCGGATTTCTCCGATCTCAAGGGAGTTGTGGGACAGGGTAACAACACTTTCAAGGAAGAAGGGCATATTGTTAGTTGGGCGGATGAATGTGATGGTGCTCTGGATAATGTTTCTGTTGTTTCAGGGTCAGATTGTGAATTGGGGGAATCTGATTGGGGTCTTGTAAACTGGTAAAATGTTAAAGAACCATTGATTGTACAACCTTTGGCGATGACTAACCCAGTTGCTCCACTTGTAGAAGTGGCAGATGCTTCCACTCAATTATCACCATGGGTTGAGAAACGAATTAAAGACTTTAGGAAATCTGTGGGTACTTCCTTGGAAGGCTTTGAAGTGGAAATTACTGGGATTTTTTTAGCTTTGGAGGCTAGGAAGAAAGCTAAAATGCAGGTAGAATGCTCTTAGAAGAGAGAGCCTAAGACAAGTTCTAAAGGGCGTTGGGAGTTGAAAAGTTTGCTAAATTCTTGGAACTTTGAGAATAATTCTGATTTGGTAGGAGATGCTAGTGTGGAACAGGATTCTGTGGTGCCTTAATGAATCTGAAAATTATCTCCTGGAATGTTAGGGGGCTGAATGATTGTGAAAAAAGACTTCGAATTCGGAATATGATCAGAGGTTGGGGTGCAGACATTATTTGTCTGCAGGAAACAAAAATGGAATTGATAACAAGGAGAGAGATTTGGAGCTTGTGGGGTTGTCAGCATTTGGATTGGCTATATTTGGGCTCTATAGGTGCTTCGGGGGGTGTTTTGGTGATGTGGGATAGAAGGATGGTGGAAAAAATTGACGAAGCAGTGGGAAGGTTTTCTGTCTCTTGCAAATTTAAGAATGTGGTACATTATTTTGTTTGGGCTTTCACTGGTGTATATGGACCAAACTCTGATCGTGATCGGCAACTGCTTTGGGAAGAGATAGCTGGTATTCATAGTTGGTGGAATATGCCTTGGTGCATTGGAGGCGATTTTAATATCGTGCGATTTCATTCGGAGTGACTTGGTGCAAACTCTTTCTCATCAGCCATGCTTGATTTTTCAGATTTCATTTCTAAACACAATCTTATTGATTAACCATTGGAAGGAGGTACTTTCACTTGGTCTAATTCTGGAGTAGTGGCTTCGTGGTCTAGGCTTGACAGGTTTCTTCTCTCTTCTGATTTGGAAGAGCACTTTCCTAATATTCGTCAAAAAAGACTGCATAGATTACTTTCAGACCACTTTCCAGTTCTGTTAGAAGGGGGAAATTTTCACAGAGGCAGCTGTCCTTTTCGCTTTGAGAATATGTGGTTAAAGGTAGAGGGTTTTGTGGAGAAAGTGAGAACTTGGTGGGAGTCCTATCATTTTCAAGATTCCCCTAGCTTTCGGTTTGCAAGCAAATATCCAGAGTCAGCGTATCTTTGATACCTCTACTCGCAAGGCTATTAATAATGGCAGCCATAATGTTTGCCCCAATTTGAGCCTGTAATTTCTCGGGCTTTCATTCAAGCAATACACTATCCCCACCTGAAATTCTATTACTTAAATTTTGAATTTCTGAGATTTTCTCCTTTCCTTTTATTCATTTTTTTTTTAGAGATAATTACAATTTACTGTAAACCTCGTAACTCGAACCCTTTTCCCCTCTAGATCCCCAAGCACTTTGTGCATGGGGAGGTGCTAATTCACCATCATGCTTCCATGGTTCTACCACTGCCCTTGCCATCGAGACTGCCTTAGGGACACCTTTTTGGATACAGAGGGTGCCTGTCTTACTGGAACAATCGTCTCCCTCATATGGATGCCAAATCCTCTCCAACCACTACCCATCTTCCCATCTGGAACAACTTTGGACCCCTTACGTTTGCCTTTATGTAATTCAGATAGCATCAAAAAGGAACCATGGGTGTTGGACCCCAGTTGCAAAATAAAAACTTTGTCACCCTCCCTAACTGTTCTTGCAAACTGACCCGGAGATTTCTTAGAAACCAAATCCTCAATGTGATTCAAAATTCTCATAGCACTCTCCTTCCCCATACAAACATAATGTAATGAAATCCGGCCTCGTTCATAGATATGTAACAAGAAGAAAGATCCCCCCTCCCCAACAACAAACTCAAAAGATTTAGATTCAATGAAAGAATGAAAAACAAAGGAAAACACCTCCTCTAAAGAAAGAAGAACAGAGCAATCTATGGCTTATTAGAGGTAGCCAGGCCTCATATGTGACTAATCCTGGCTCAGGGGTGTTATCAATGTAAAAGAAATTTTTAATTTTAGTTAATCAGGTTATTTTGTATGTTTATCTAATTCGTATAATCAAGCTTATTTTTGCAATTCAATAAGTTGGCTTTCCTGGTGGTCTATAGAAGTTCACCATTGTAATCCTATGGAGACAAGCTTGATTGATTAATAAAATTTTCTCTTGGAATTTTCCAATGGTGTGGTGCTTACTCCAGCCAACCTTGTGTTCTCTCTTGCTTGGTGCTAACACTAAGCAAACCTAGGTGGACTGCTAGGTTATCTATATTTTTATTTTCTGTTCTTCAACTTTCTTATCACGTCCGTTTTGGTTGCGTAGCGTCTTATTTTGATATTGGAGTACGTTGTTCTACATCAATTACTCACAAACCTTATAGAGTGCCACTTTAAGGAAGACTTACCATGGACTTTTATTAATCACATAATACATCCATTTTAACTTGTCCAACTCTGATGCATCAGCATGCTCCTTCAACCAATCTCTTAGAACTGGATTACTATACCAAACCTGTATGAAAACAAAATAAATAAATAAACAATGGAAATCTAATTTTAGTAAGATGCAACTACAATGGTCTCTTATATATATACATATATATATACACACACACATATTTTAAGGTGAGATGTATTCTTGTACATAAGCTTCTAATTGTATTATATTGCATTGTGATTTATCCTCAACTGCCATACACATTTATTCTTTTAGGTTAATGACAATCAAATAAATTCTTGAAAAACTATTTGGATTGAGGGGGAAAAAACTCTTTCTGAATTCCATCATATGCAAATCAGAGCTAGTAATGAAGTATGCCAGATAACATGATAACCATGTTCATGCACTTAGATATGTTACAAGCATAAACGTGTTGTGAGTATTTTCTGTTTATAAACATATACACACACAACCTGCAGGTTAAATATTTCATCCATAATTGTTGCTGCCTTGACAAGCAAAACCAAAGCTTCCCTGTCTGCATCTGTTACCCCTGTCAACTGCATCAAGTTAAAATTAATAATATCTATTAGAGAATTTACTTTCAATTCAGAATACACACAAGGCAGAAAACAACTGCAATATAGGGGGAGAAAAGACATCAAAAGAGTATGCTAAATTTTGGAATAAGATTAGATTTAACAGTACTCACAATTGACAAAGGTACAGTGCTAATATGAAAATGGTTGTTTGTTGGAAAGTATAATTCACTGAAGACCAAATCTAGGCAATGATTTCAAGAGAAAATTATGGGATTCTTTTTTCATGTAAAGAAAATTTTAGTAAAGTCATAAAAAGGAGTCACCCAAGTATACAGCAAGTGACCAAAACAATCAAATACACAAATTACAAGCATTCATTAGATCATAAACCGAAAAAATAGAATGACTTCCTATAATAGACATCTAATCTGATAGTGTTTAAAAGAAGAAAAGTTTTAAGTCGGTCCTTTCAGAATTTTTAAAACACTGGTTGTTTCTCTCTGGCCAAATGCACCACATCAAACAATGAGGAACAACCATCTAGATAACACCATTACGATGGTGACCAAATTTCTTTGTCAACATGCTAAGAGCTCAGCCACAATCTTTGGCATTGCCCAGTATATACCAAACAAGGTGAACACCATAGATCACAACTCAAAAACAATAGGACAATTTAATAAAAGATGATCTACCAACTCTCCATTACTTTTGCACATATAACACCTTCCTCTTCTGGAAGGAATCCAAACAAAAAACTTCTCCAAGGGAAGGACTAAATAATTAAACCCAACAAAGCCTGATAATAACTGCTCACATCAGAACCCCTACTCTTAATAGGTGTCCAACACATTTTATCTTCACCAATACCCCTCAACGGGACTCCATAAATAACATCCATAAAAATAGACAAAGTTCCAATTCCCAATCCTAAATTGCTTGCAAGACCTCCAAGTCCCAATAAAGAACCCCATTAGGGAACTACATGAGATCAGCCACATAAGCCTCCTTAGCTCTACTAATTTTGAATAATTCTGGAAGACACTCTCTCAGAGGATTATCCCCACACTAGACATCATGCCAGAATTTCACACCAGTGCCATCTCCAATCTCAAACTGAATGTAGCAAGAAAAAGTAGACCAGCCATTACTAATAGTCTTCCATAAACTCACCCTATAGGAGCTTGGAACAGAATTAGAGCACCAACCTCCCTCCTTACTTCCATATTTAACCCTTATAACCCTTCTCCATAATGCTTTTCTCTTAGACCCAAATCTCCACAACCATTTTCCTATTAGCGCTTCATTAAAATGTCTCAAATTTCAAATTGCTAAACCCCCAAAATGGATAGGAGAGCAAACCTTAGACCAATTTGCCAAGTGACGTTTTGAATCATCTCTCAAACCACTCTAAAGAAAATTTCATTTTAGTTCTTCTATACGGTTTGCTATATCCACCGGAATTGGGAAAAGGGCAAGGAGATAAGTAGGTAAATTGGATAAAGTACTTTTTAAGAGTAAGTTTACCCCCTTTGGAGAGAGACATCCTTTTCCATCCTGCTAACCTCTTTTCCACCTTCTCAATGATGGGATTCCAGATTGCCTTATCTTTACATTTTGCACCCAATGGAAGGCCTAAATATTTCATAGGAAGTGAGGTTTGCTTGCAACCTAAAGCATCTACTAGCAACTCAAAATTTGGAACCCCTCGCACAGGAACTAGTTCAAATTTATCCCAATACAATCTCAAACCATGACAAAATCAAGTGCAGAAACAACAGTTGGTCAAGATCAGCATTGCAAATAACCAATGTATTATCTGCATAGAGAAGATGAGTTACCTATAAGTGATCATCTGTGGATGTACCCACACTAAAACCAAACAAACGACCTTCCTTCACTACCTTATCCATCATTTTGCTAACAGTCTCCATAACAATAACAAACAACGGGTACAAAGGGTCACCCTAATGTAAACCTCTATAATTCTCAAAGAAGCCACAAGGAGCTCCATTAATTAAAACTAAGAATTTATTGTGGATATACAGAAAAAGTATCCATTTTCTGCATTTTTTGGAAAACCGAATTGCTCGAGCATAGAAATTAGGAAACCCCAGTTCATATGATCGTAAGCCTTCTCCACATCCAACTTGCACAACACCTCAAGAACTCCTAATTTCAACCTACTATCTAGGCGCACTCATTTGTAATGAGAACAAAATCCAAAATCTGCCTATTCTTAACGAAGGTATTCTGAGTCTCCGAAATGACATCCCCAATCATCTCTTCCATCGTATTAACCAAGAGTTTAGCAAAATTTTTGTAAACCCCCCTATCAAACTAATAGGCCGAAAATCTTTCACCTCTATTGCATCTAAGTTTTTAGAAATCAAAGATATAAAGGTTGCATTTAAGCTTTTTTCGAATTGACCTCTCTTAAAAAAAAACCTGAAAAATCTCCAGGTGATCTGATTTGATAACATCCCAGCAAGTCTAGAAAAAAGCCATAGGGAAACCATATGGGCCATGAGCTTTGTCCCCCTCAAAATCTTCAACTACCCCAAAAATTCTACTTCATCAAAAGGCCTCACCAGCCAGCCAGCCTTGTCATCAGAAATTATGGGATTAATTGTTAGAGAAAATCATGGGATTGAGCCATTGAGGCAACAATACGCGATTCAAATTCAAGTTATTGATTTGTGTATGTAATGCCATTTGGATTCCATTGTTTTGTATTTTCAAAGAAAGGTGTATGGGAAAATGTAGCCCTACGGGCTCTTGTCTTGTCCCACGGATGTATGCCATCAATTCAAACCATGTATTTCCCTTGTGTTCTCCCTCTCTTTCTTTGCTTCTGCCTTCTCTAAATTTTCTCTATTTCATTTTGATTTTAACATATTTTTTCCCTAAATTTGTAATTTCTATTAACTTTCAAATTAATTTCAATTATAAATGACTGGCTAGGCACTATAAATACGCACAAATTGCATTCTCCAAAGTATGAGGGATGCATAAACGTACAAAGCCCATTATGTTCAACAAATACAACAAAGCCTTCCAATTCACATAAACATAAGTTTTCTCAATATCAAGTTTACAAATAACTCCAGGAACCCTACTCTTCCCTCAGCTATCCACACACTCATTCACAATAAGAATCGAGTCAAGGATTTGTCTCCCACCTACAAAGCTATTCTGAGTCTCAGAGATCAACTGATCTAAAATCACTCTCAAACGATTTGCCAAAACCTTAGCCAAAATTTTATACACACTTCCCACCAAGCTAATAGGCCGGAAATCTCTAATATTAGAGGCGTCATTCTTTTTAGGAATTAAAGCAATGAAGATAGCATTGAGAGATTTTTCAAACTTACAATGGTGAAAAAAATCTTCAAAGACCGCTAACACGTCTTTCTCCACTACTCTCCAACAATGATGATAAAACGCCATAGTAAACCCATCCGGACTTGGAGCTTTATCCCCCTCCAAATCACTTACGACTTGAAGTATCTCCTCTCTCTCTCAAACTTTCTTTCAAGCCAAACCCTCTCCATATCCCTAATATGATCAAACTCCAAACCCTCCACAAAAGGCCTTCACCCCTCAGACTCCTTGTACAAATTTTTATAAAATTGGACTACCTGAGTAGTTACCTCAGATTCCTCCTCAAAAAACTCCCCATCCACCTCCAAAGTCCTCAAATGATTATACCTTCTATGGGAGTTAGCCATTCTGTGGAAGAACTTGGTGTGATTATCCCCTTCCTTGATATATAACATCCTAGATTTTTGTCTCCAGGAAATTTCCTCCAAGGAAAGAAGATGCTCCACCTGGGACCTCAAATATGCCCTATAACATTTCTCCCCATCAGTGAGACTAAAATCCCCTTCCTTAGCGTCTAGTTTTTTCAACTCCTCCAGTAATTGTTTTTTTTTACGCTCTACATTACCAAACTCTCGACAATTCCATTGTACAATGTCCTCTTTTAGAGCCTTTAATTTTTTCGCAAGCACAAAACTAGGTGTACCTACAAAAGAATGCCGATTCCACCACGATCGAACCCTATCCACAAACCCCTCCGTCTTTAACCACATATTTTCAAATCTGAATGGACTTTCCCCCCTTGCCATTCCACCTGCCTCCAAGAGAATTGGACTGTGATCTGAGATAGGACGAGGTAAAATCCTTTGAATAACATCTGGGAAATGTTCCTCCCAGTCTGGAGTGACCAAAGTCTATCAATCCTAGACATTTCCGGTTGATCATTACCCCTTGACCATGTTAAACCTCGAGAACTTCCAAAGAAACCAGTAGGAGATCCATTAACTAAAACTAAAAAACAAGCAGTAGATAGAATAAAGCATCCCAATTCACATAATCATAAGCTTTTTCAATATCTAACTTACAAACCACTCCTGGAGTACGAAACTTCAATCTGCTATCAAGGCTCAACACCCAGAAGTCAGTAATAAACACCAACCTTGAAGCCCTTTTTATTGTCTAGTTTCCAACACATCTTATCCTCCCCAATCTCCCTAATTACCGTACCATTTTATCATTCCAATTTTTGAAATTTTAAATATTTTAATAATTGAGTTACTAGAATAACCTTATAAAGACGATTCCTTAATTTGGAGAATTAGTAAGGCTTTAAGAAACTTTTTGAAATGCAAATATGCAATTGGTGATGGAAAATTACCCAAGAGTTCTTATTAGTAGTAGAGATTAAAGGATAGACTCTTAAGTATTCGGCATATAAACATGAGGAGGCTCAAAGATTACTAATAAATTCTCACTTAACCGCTATTCCAAGACTCCCCTTCACATATGGGCTAGGCTCTTCCTTAAAAGGTAGGGCTTAACTGGTGAAACTTTTAACTTTTAAGTGGGAGATAGAATGAGGACCTTTAGACTCATGACCATCTACTTTGATACTTTTTTTATGATAAGTAAGAAAGACTGTATTAATAAAGCTACTTTAAGTGAAAAAAAAAATAATAATAACTATTAGGGTAAATTTCACTAACTATCCTTAAGGCTTGGGCTAATGCCAACCAGGTCCAAAACATTTCAAAACTGACCATTTCAATCCCTAAGTCCAAACAGACTCTAACGCTATTAATTCATTTCTCATCCCTCTCTTTGATAATCTGACTCTCTTCTCTTTCTCTAACTTGGATTATATATAAAAGAAGAACAAAGAACTTTCTCTATAAACAAATAGGAAAAGAAAAATGATTGAATGGAACCAACAAGCAAAACTCAATGAAGAAATAAACATATCAAATCAAGTTCATTTAAAGATTTAAACCCAAATCACAGAACACACAATCAAGAACTATGACAAAAAATCAACCTCTCAACTCAAAATTCTAATCCAAAACCAAACCAATCAATCAAAACATCCACTTAACCAAACCCCCCAAATTCACAAGCCTCAGCAAGAAAAAAAATTTGCACCAATCTATGTGGCTTTGTGACCATCCACCACCAACCACCCCCACAGCAAACCCATCACCACCAATCAAAACCTAACCACCCCTAACCCAAACCACAGCATCGCCACAAACACCACGAGAGAGAAAACCCAAACCCTTCAACACCAATCCACACCACAAACCACCACTAACCCACACTATGGCACCGCCACAAGACCACGAGAGAGAGAGAAGGTAAGGACTCCAGCGCCAATCCACACTAAAACCCACGAACCAAAACCCACAGACCACCACCACTAAACCCACACCAAAACCCACGAGCCACCACTTACTTGGACCATGGCGCTGCCGCAAAGACCATGTGAGAGAGACGAGAGGGACAAGAGAGTAAGAGAGAAGAGTGAGGGATGAGAGAGTAAAAGAGAGGAGAGAGGTCTGAGAGTGAGAGGAATTAGAGAGTCAAAGAGAGAAGACAAAGAGACGAGAGAGTAGAAAGGTATGAGAGAAAGAGAGAGAGAAACTAAAAAAAAATAACGGCTTTATAAGTTGTTTAAGTTTAAGAACTGAATTGGTCAATTTTAAAATATTTTGGGCCTAGTTAGTATTAGCCCAAACCTTAAGAGTAGTTTGTGAAATTTACCCTAATAATTATCTTTGTTAGTTTACACTTATTACTTTTTTTGTTGAATGGCATGAACCATGTAAGGATATTGTTATACTTATGGTTAAGTAATTAAATTCACAATTTCTTAAAATCTTAAGTTTTTGAGACAATCGGTAATTTAACATGGTATCAGAGCAGGAGATCTGAGTTCGATCCCTGGCTTTACTCTACCTCCCATTTAAAATGTTAAATTCCCACTTGTTGAGCCCCCACATATTAAGGGAAAGTTTAGGCCTACAATTGAGGGAGAGTGTTAGACTTATGGTTAAGTGATTAAATTCACTATTTCCTAATTACTTAAGCTTTTGGGATAATCGGTAATTTAACAGATATAATTCAATGAATATTTTAAACAACATATTGACATCTGCTGTCAGACCAAATAGCTTCAGGATCCCTTTAAGTCTAACATGTATCAAGTTGGTAACTGTCAGCTAAAAGGTTCATGGTCAAACAAAATAGTAAACATGATATTGCATAAGAAGCATAGCTTATTCCAATTGAATGAAAACAACGGATTGAAGGAAATAACGGCAAACAAATATGCTTTCAATAATAGCAGCAGCATAATAGATGTAACAAACTCCAAAAAAAATTAACAACCTCTGCATTGAGTGAAACAGAAGCATAACGACGGAGTTGCTTCTGTAGAGCCAAACTTCGTGCAACAGTGTTTTCCTTGTACCTTTAATAAAATTTAAATAACTAGAATAAGCACAAAATGAATAATTACAATGTCTTTTTCACATAGATGACAGATTTCTCCCATGTTTAAATTCTCTCCACTTTTAGATATTGGCCAGATCTACGATGGCCGAAATATTGCAATATTCAAATGAAATATCACTAAAAATACCAGGAAAAAGAAAAAAAGAAATTTGAAAATTCAGGAGAGATAAAAATAGGAATTTATCAGCCAATATATTGGATGCACTGGTTTCTTAATCAACTTATTTCTTACAGTCCCCCCACCACCCCTCAAAAAAAAAAAAAGCCTATATCTTGACATGAGCCAGGCACCATAGTGATTATAAAACATACCTCTGTTCAATTATGTCAAAAAGTCGACCATATTGTCCATTTACATCATAGGGAACATAATCAGGATCTTCTTTAGCAAGTAAGCTTCTATACTCCTCATAAGAAATGTATTTAACAGCAGAGACTTCTGATTCCTATCATTAGAGAGAAAGCAAAGACATGCAATCAGATTTTCTGGCCGTCAAATTATGCATGTGAAATGACAGAAAGCTGAATTTGCTTGTTAAAGCACGTCCTTTTCTATATATGATCACCAGCAAAAGATAGAGGTCTAGAAATCACTTTTAGAATGGAGAAAAGTATCACTGAATATTATTGCAAAATCACTTTATCTAAAAACCAACATGCTTACTAGAAGAAATAATTACTGTGTTTGAAATAAATAGTGAATTATGTCCTTTCTTTGACTCTGTTTTCTTCCATTCAATACACAGTCACATACACATATGGACAATGTCATGAAATGACTAAGTTGACTTTGAGATATCAAGGAAAATATAGATCAGCTTCCATGCTACATATTTTGGGAGCTAACATACATAATATACAAACACTTGCATATTTTCAACTTGAAATCCAATACCATCTTTAATGCCCAATTCAATGACTATAGACAGGATGGGCCTCACACCAATTATTAAGACATAATATCCTCAAGTCAAGATGGACTAAACCAAGTCAGTTCAGTCCACCCCCAAAAACAATGTCAAAGCTGCATTCTACCATTGATGGGTCTCTCTTGCTTATCCATGGGATTCATGTTAATATTACCTGTATATAATGCTGAATCTAAGAAAACCAGATTTACCCATAACATCCATGTGGCAGTTGTATACTTGTATATGTGTCATGTAATCCACTGTGTTACCAGCATACAAAGTTTACAGCTGCAATGTAATACTGATTGACTGTTTCATTGGAATGAACAACAATCATTACGATATGCTTATCCCTAAATATAACCAACAAATCTAACTAGAGAAGCCAAAATACCTGAATGAGGCATAAAGACTTGAGAAACAAATTATGATGCATGAATTTATGTAAGGACAAAAGAAAAAAAAAATACAACATCAACTGATTTGAAACTTCATCAGACAATAATCATTAAACTTCTTACCTGAAGAGTGAAGGCCTCCAGAGGGATCGGATCTAGAGTTGTGACAAGGTATACATCATTAAATTCATTATTGATGTATTTTCCATCATTTATGACACTGCACTTTCAGAATGTAAACCAAACGTCACTTACGTAAAAGCAGATTAAGGTCCGTGCTGATTACAAAAAGTAATGTATACATAGAAATGATATTGAAAACAGATATTTCATTCATATATAGATATACATATAACACTTTTCTAATAATTAAAACACTAATGTATTATGTATTGTTAAAATTAGCCACACATATGCACGCTGTGCACATGTACACAACTGGAACCCTCTTTTTATCCATTAATAAAAATTATAACTGACACGATACACACTTCTCAATTGTTATAATCATTTTTTTTCCTCATTGGAGGTGCAAATGTTTACCTCTCACAGAGAAGTGCCAGCAGATGTCAGCCACATATCCATGTTCAAAAGTGTTTGACACTAAAAAGTCTAGACATGTTTAAGATTGTTTGACATGCATCTGGGGAAGTCAGAACCGCACCATGTCAAGCAAGAATACTAATGGAGGAAAAATGGTGAAAAGGAAAGATGTTTTAGAAAGCTAAGTTGCTTAGAGAAAAGAAATAATGAACTAGCTCTTCAAGAGACACACTCTTGGAATAATACCTCATAGGTAGATTTTTTGGATTCAAATTCAACTAGTTACAATGAAGGCAGCCTCACTTATTTATAGATACATAGGCAAGCTGTTGATTAGCTAGAAAGTTAGTTATAAGAACTTACCATGTGGCTGCGATGTGATTGGCCAAAGCCTAACAAACATCTCTAACTAACTAATAGGCTACTGCACTTATCACTAACAATTTATCAACTAACTAACTTTCTGTTACAAGTGGAAGAATATACTTATCATACAACATAAGCACTAGTAAACGACTAGCTTTAAAAATGAACTACATCAAGACTGTGTCTCTTTGGAACACACTTGTCCTCAAGTGTGGCTAGTTGTAAGATGATTTGGTGCATGACAGGGTAGCAAGTGATGCACATTGAAACTGTTGGAGATATGCATATGATCTGGTAGTTCCATTGATTTGTATTCTCATTAGTTGTTGTATTAAGTTGCTGCATCATGCTAAAGATTAAGGTCTGTTGCTGCTTTGTGTCAAGGCTACAAGTGTAAGTAGCCATGTAGATGCTCTTGCATCCAACCTTCTTCATTTTGACCATTGGTTTAGGACTAGCTTTCCCCTTCTTTGGCTGCAATGTGTAACAATCTCCTTTCTTGTATAAGCTGGATATGTTGCTCCTTCCACCTGAAATGGTTTGATATGGACATATTCTTTCACACCCAAGTAAGAGATGGCAAACATCCATGGTTGTCACATCACAAAGAACATAATCTTGAAAGTCATTAATTAAGAACACTTAGCACTTTCTAGAATCTCTAACTTCACCTCCTTTCTTGAAGCAAGATAGCTTTTTTGGTTGGGGCTGGTCTTGATTCTATTCAAGATTGTTAAAAACTTCTTGTGACACCATATTCTCGTAACTACTTCTTCTAAGCCACTCGTCATTTTCCATTTCTTTCTTTGGAACTTGCAAGATGTTTGTTACTAATGATAAATCCTCTTCTTCCTCTATATGAGCATCTACTTCTTCTTCCATGTATTGATCATACACGGGTTCTTGAATGCAATCCCCTCCTTTACTGTCTTCAATTATCAAAACACTATCACACATTTCTTCTTCCTCTTCATATATTGGAAATTCTTCATCTTCCTGGTCTTCACAACCTTCAATCATCAAAGCTTTACCCTTGCCTTGAGCAATAACTCCCCCTTTCTTGCAATTCGTGGCCTTGTGCCTAGCTTCTCCACACTTGTAGCACTTAAATGTAAAGCTTTATGCTGATTTAGGGACTGGTTTAACTATACCAGAAGTTGAAGGCATGCCTGCATTGTCAATCTTGAAAGGTTGTGCACTATTAGTAGTTGGCCTTCCTTGAGTGTTAACTTGGGTACTTCTGCTACCACTAAGCTTGGAACTGCACAAAAGCTTTTCTTGCAAGTTGCCTCTCAAACATCAAGGCTCTATTGTAAGCTTCAAAAATAGACCACAGTTGGTGCAATGATAAGGCATCTTGAATTGATGGTTTAAGAACACTCAAGAACCTTGCAATCATTTGATCTTCACTCTCATTCAGGTCTACTTGCGCTACCAGTTGATAAAATGCCTCTATATACTCTTCCACACTGCCATGTTGCTTCAAGTTATGCAGTTGTTTGTACAAGGATTGCATATAATTGAAAGGCAGAAACTGGTTTCTCATTTTCTACTTCATCTTGCACCAATCTTGGATCTTTCTTTTACCCCTCCTAACTCTTTGAACTTGGAGCTATTCCCACTAGACTGAAACTCTCCCTCTCAGCTTGATAGAGATCAATTTCACCTTCTTGGAATCTGGTACCTTATGGAAATCAAAGATTCTTTCTACTTGGTTAAGCTAATCTATGAATTCTTCATGATTCAAGCTACCATAGAACTTAGGTAACTCAATCTTGAAGTTTGATTCCCATTTTGGTTCTCCCCTTGGAGGACCAAGCATTTGCCTTGGAACACCTCCTCTAGGCTGGCCAATTGGGTTACTAAAGTTGCTATGACTGTCAGTTTCAGCATCTTCAGTAGGTTCATCATCATTTCTAGGATGATAACGTTGGTTTCTTCTCACTTCCTCGGTCAAGGCAGCAAGCTGCCCCCTTAGCAGCTCATAGTCTGCTTCAATGTCACTCGGAGTTCTTCTCGGTGTGGTTGCGGCTGTTGCCTGGGATGAACTTGCACCTCAGGTTCATGTGGTACAAAAGCTTTCTTGTTCCTTCTATTGTAAACTATTGATGCCATCTTCACAAATTCTTAGGCTCACTAGTAGAGAATATGAAAATGAAATCAAGATAGGATCTTGATAGGTTCTTGATGGTAGAAAATGAAGAAACAAATTGCAAACAAACTTGAATCCTAAGGATCTCAAGCTCTAATAACAAATTATAATGGAGGAAAAATGGTGAAAAGGAAAGATGTTTTAGAAAGCTAAGTTGCTTAGAAAAAAGAAAGAATGAACTACCTCTTCAAGAGATACACTGTTCGAATAATACCTCATAAGTAGATTTCTTGGATTCAAATTCAACTAGTTACAATGACGGCAGCCTCACTTATTTATATACATAGACAAGCCACTAATTAGCTAGAAAGATAGTTATTAGAACCTACCATGTGGCTACGATGTGATTGGCCAAAGCCTAACAAACATCTCTAACTAACTAATAGGCTATTGCACTTATCACTAACAATTTATCAACTAACTAACTTTCTGTTACAAGTGAAAGGATCTACTTATCATTCAACATAAACATAAGCACTAGTAAACGACTAGCTTTAAAAATGAATTGCATCAAATACATCACCACTCTTAAAGTATCTATGTGACTATTTTTATCAGTAGAAAATTATAAATGGGCAAGTTTCTGCTACTCCATGTCACAAATGTGAGGTTGCAGTTATACATTGATAGTTCAAGAGTGATCTTATCTTGAATCTCATGACTTGGAACTAGTCTTTTTATACAAAGATACAAATCTGATGTAATTTCTTCATCAAACTCGATGTAAGTACTGTTTTTCCCCCCATTTTTGATAGGTAATAAAACTTTATTGAAAAGAGACTACTTCATGCAAAACGGCATGAAGTAGCCTAAAGAATTACAAAAAATACAAAAGGTTGTGTACAAAAAGATAGAGATTCAATAAACATTGGAATGGAATCTCTATTTGTGAGTCCCCAAGTGCGACACCAATCAAACAAAGTACCAACAAAATAAGCTAGAAGCTGGTACCTTGTTCTCTCCATATCCTCAAACGTTCTCCTATTCCGCTCTTACTAAATAATCCACATCAAACATAGCGAAACCATATTTCAAATGTTCGACGAGTGCTTTCCCATCCAATTCCTCCAACCAAATAAAAGATCTCTCGCCCTCTCTAGTAAGACCCAGTAAATACCAAAAGATTTCAAAACAAAACACCACAGATGATAAGCCTCCGTGCAATGAATCAAAAGGTGGTCCATCCCTTCCCCACTACACCGGCACATGCAACACCAATTCACTATAGTATATCCTCTCCTAACAAATTGTTATAGGAAAACTTCAGATTCAAGAAATGACAAATTGCATGCAAAGGCCAATGTGGTTGGCCTTCCTATCTCTCATCAATGATTTTAAAAAATCTACAAATCTTTCTTCATTTCATTAAAAATTTTCATATAACTTCTTTGGCTCTATAATCTCCCCGTATATGTAACACATAGCTGATTTTCACTCGTTATCAACAACGCAAATAACTTGAACAAGAGGACTCATAACTTTGAAAATATGGACTATATTATTCCAAAAAGAATGCATCAAAATAGTTTTTACTATAGTTTAGAACTTGCCTCCTCTATCTTTTTTGATAGGTAACTTGCCTCCTTTATCCGTTTACCACAAACCCATTTTAGGAGTAAACATTACTCTTAGGTTATACTTTTGCTTATGAATGCATTTTAGTGTAAGATATGAAGTACAAAACCTAGCTTTCTAGGCCTAACCAGCTTTCTTTGCTTTGCGAACCCTCTCGTCATATTCAACACCCCTAGTTATAGATACAACTAGTTGCCTGAATGGTCCCTTTCCCAAAAAAAGAAAAAACCTTTCAAGGGAATTATAGGCTGCTTAGTAAGCCATGAAACAAAAACAGACCATTTTATACTAAAAACAAGTTTCTTTAATATATATATATATATATATATACACATGGCTCCAAATGAAAACAACAAAAAAATTGCATAACTAATAATAAGTTTCATCAGTAAGAGAAGATGGTTTCACTATCAAATCTGTTACACAAAGGAACTTAAATGCCACCACAGGAAGAAGGGTTTTGATCTACTAACCACTCCTGAAGAAATATGAATATCATTTCAAATGCATCCTTTGGAAGGACTATACCGAGCTCTTCTTGAAGTTCCCTCCTGAAAGCATACCATACATGATTTCAATGATAGGCCTAATTCATCAAGCTGTAGATAATATCTGTATTAAGAAAAAGAAGGGAACTACTTGGCGGAAGTAGAAATATAAATTACTTAATTAGAAATAAGTATGCTCTACATAGGCAGTTCAAGAAGCAATCCTTAGAGATGGGGAAGGGGAAGTGGATGAAGACAAAATGAAAACTTTTCACAAATGAGTTCAAGAATGACAACTCCTCTATGTCTGCATGAACATGAAACAAGCTTCACTGGTCAAGGGGGTGAGCTCAAGTTCAAAGCCCACCTAGGAAAAGTTCCCTTATTGTGCCAAAAAACCAAAACCAAAACCAAAAAAAAAATCAACCCCTTTCTCCTACAATTACTTCATCTTCTTTTGCGCTGCTAATGTATGACTCAAGCTTTTTTGCAGTACAAAAGTAACTAGAGATAATTTTATCAATTTAGAAGCCTTCTAGTTATCTATTAGTTAAGACAAGTCACAATGTTGAGATAACAAATAAGTAAATATGGTACTTGCGAAAAAAAAAATGATTAATTTGTTATTTTTCCTTACTATGTATTTTTACAATTTTTTTTCCAATTTTCTCGTAAAATGCATCTTTTTTATAATTTGTGTAAAGTGCATTTTAACCTAACTATTATTGCAAAAGCTCACCTACCAAAAATCTATAGACAAAAGCACTAATGGAGACCGTAAAGAAGAGTTCAAAAATAAACAAGATTAAATACAAAAAAAAATTAGAATTGTGGTCTAGTTTTGATGCAAGGCCTTCTTATCACCTTTCATAAGTTATTTTAGTTATTATTGAGTCCTAATATTAATGGTCCATTTGGATTGAGGGAAAGGGAGGGAGAGTAAAGTAATCAATTTTCAGCCAACTCTACTCTACTCCCCTCCCTCCCTCCTCAATTCACACAGGCCCTAGGTTATTAAGGTTAGAAAGTTGTTGGTTTAGTATTAATAAATTTTTCATAAAATAGGGTATTTTAGTAATTTCCAGATTTTCTAGAATGGGCAGTAAAGGTCTGCCGTAGGGAGCCATAAGTTTTATTTTATATTTTGAGTCCTTTCCTAATTCGTTTAGAAGTTCTTAAGCCCTTTTTTGTTTGTTTTTAGTAAACCTAGTCATTTGAGGAATAGATTAGTTAGAGTAGTCCTAGTCATTCATAGTGAGATTGATTCTAATAAAATTTGGCAGCTGCTTTTAAGATTTAAGGGTGTGATTTCCTTCTCCAACCTATGTGTGATTACTTAGGAAAGCCTAGGCGTAACTGCCTAGTGTTTCATCTATCTTATTTCAAGTTCTATTCATTATTTCAACACCAAACAACCATCAACATACTCAAGATTCAATATTTCTTTACCAAGACCATTAAACATCAATCCTTACTCAAAACCCTTCAAGATCTCATCAAGAGAGTGCTAAATTCTTAAGTCCTACATAAAAATTGGTATCAGATCCCATTCAATCTTACATCCAGCATCAAGCAATCCCATACATCACACATGCCCTCACTAATGAAACAAGAGATTCACGTTCATCAATTGATATATCCCCTAAGAAAGCTGACTTGTGAACAGCTAGGTTCTGAAATATTTAGTGGAACAAGGCTTAAGCAAAAACTATGAATCAGACAATCTAAAATCATCCTATCACGTTTATGTTTGAGTGGTTGGCTGCTTATAGTAGCCATTCTCTTGTGTCTTTAGAGGATTTAAGTAAAATTTTGATTGACTCGTTGTACATGGCCTGTGTACTTAGGTCCTATTTCATTATTTACTTTATCAACGAAGCATTATTACTCGTCAAAAAAATATCCTATCACATTGAACATATATCCAATGAGAGTGCTCAAACACGGATATAAAATATTGAGGTAGCATCAACATCAAGCTCTCGATTATATACTAACTATCATCTAAATGTTGCTTTTCAGTTGCAACCCAACAGCATAATTAATGTAGACATCTTCCAATTAAGCAAGGGATGGTGTAGAGTTTATAACTGATGTTTTAACTAAAAATTAGTAACAGGAAAACATGGAGAGAAAAAAGAAAAAGAAAAATAAATTCTAAAATCCAAAGGTATAAAATACTTTTACCGAGCTGTTACAAGCGATGAATCGCCAGCAGATATGTGACCGGCACTCGATATATCCCATAACCCTGGCCATGAATCTTTGCAGTCAGCACGTCGCTGGAGAAGCAGTTGTTGAGTATTTTCGGCAAAAATCCACATGTGAACTGCTCGATGGTAATCTCCATCTCGATGAACATCTCCCCTAAATACATATACAATAATACAATACAATACGGACCAATATTAATTAATTAATTTAGCCAATTATTATTATTTACCCAACCAAAAACGAGATTGAGAAAGGGCGTGCGTGCCTGAGTTTGGAAATGCCAGTTTTGTGGCCCGACTTGGTGAGGACGTCGAGGTGCTCTTCAGCCATTTCAATTTGCGGTCAAGATTTTGAACTCCTTCCGAAGAAGAGCTTCTCCAACAACAACTCCTCGCCTCTCTCTCGAACTTGTGGGTCAGTTGGGTTGGTTGGGTCTTGCGGTGGCCGGTTGTTATGGTTGGAGAGAGGGAGAGTATTGTAATTTTGTAAGACGGTTTGATAAGCTGTTTCAAAAAGTCCTATTTAAACACCATTTTAAAAATCACAACACTACCTAGACATGGCAAAACGGACGGGGAGAAGCGAGTTCGAGTCGGGTCAATTAGGTTTGCAAGTTAATCAGGTTGCATGTCAAAACTAGTCATTTTTAAATAAGTTAATAGGGTTGCAAGTCGGGTCGGGTCAGGTTAGTTGATCCGTATTTTTCAAACAAGTTTTTTTTTTTTTTTGAAATATATGCAATTTGTCAATTAAGTTCCTTAACTGTGATTAGATTTTCACTTATGATACTGTTACCAATTACCACTAGACGCTTGATACCCAAATTTGATGCATTGTTCTAGCTTTCTAGAAGCTAATCTTGGTATAATTTTCGATCTGTTTAAAGTAGGAAGAGAAAATAAATGTGGCAAATAAAAAATGACAAAAAGGACTAAAGAACCAAGAACAAAAGAGTAGAGGCACAAACAGTCACAGAGAGAAAAGAGTAGAGGGCAGAGGCGGAGCAGAAAGTGTAGAGGTAGAGAGGCGCAAGCTTGAAACTGAAAAAGTGTGGAAGTGTGAAATGAAGGGCAGAGGGCCAGAGGCACAGCGCAACACAAGAGACGAGCAGAGGAAGTGAGGAATTGACTCACTAAGGAGGCTTTGACACTTTGGCCCTTGTGGATGTGGCTGTCACGTTTCAGACTTCAGTGTTTCACACTTTCACTCTTTCATGTTTATGAGTCTGTGATTGAAATGTGCCTTTGGTAATTCCGTAATTGGCTTTGGAAGTTTGGACTATAGCTAAGCTAGTCAATCTCATTAGATTTTTTCTTTTTTTTAATGGTTGTGATGTGTAACACTGTAACTTGTGTTGTCTTGTCTAGAGACTAGTTGTCTCATTCTCTTTTGTCAATTTGTCATGGCTGTGGAGGTAGTGGAGAGCTGAAGCTTTAATGCTTTATTGGTTGTGATTCGTGAAGCTTTAATGCTTTATTGACTATTGCATTGGTTTGGTTATGGTGCTTTATGCTTTATGTTTTGTACTTTATGTCCTGATAACTTTGTATTAGGACGTAGTTTTAAAAAAATTTTATCAAATTTTTTTTAATTGGTCGGGTCACGAGTTATTCGGGTCGGGTTGACCTGCAAAAAATCGGGTCGGGTCACAGGTTAACCCGTTTTTGCTTCGGGGAAAAAAAATCAAGTTCGGGTCATGTATTTTTCAGGTCGGGTCAGAAAATTCTAACCTGTTTTGTCATGTCTAACACTACCCCCAACCTAAAAAATCACAACACTACCAAAAAAAAAAAAAAAAACTGAGCCTATATTGGCATTTTTGTTAGTGACGTTTGTTAAAAACGCCACTATAGGTACCCTGTTGTGGCGTTTTCTATAAACGCTGCTATAGGCATATATAGCTCCATTTGATGAGTCCTATAATGGTGTTTAAAACTAATTCCTAGAACATACGACAAGGAAAAAAATTAAAAAGAAAACAAAAAAAATAATAGTGGCATATTCCTAGAATATTTAGTGGCATATTCTAGAATATTCTGTAAAAAGAAAAAAGAAGTATGAAGACCACATGAACGTGGAGACAAGGAATTGATAAGGTGAGTGGGGGTAGGTGGGAAAGTGTGGGAAGGGATTGATTTTTTGACCTATAGTGGTATTTGCAAACGCCACTATAGGTCCTTCATATATATATATATATATATATATATATATTTAAATTGAGAAGTAACAACCCAAGGAAAACTGTTAGCTACATCTACGCTATACTTCAAAAGAACAAGTCACAATTGAGGCTTCTTGTAATTGTTAATAAAGTCTAGTTCAACCTAGAAAATACCTGATGTGGGACTCATCACATACCTACACATATCACATAATCATTCAAATTGGGGCATCACAATCTCCCACACTTAAATCCCTAACGTTCTCATTAGGGCTCACTTTGTGGGTAGTGTCTCCTAGCCCACATAGGATTAACGGGCTGACTTTGATACCATATGTAACAACCCAAGGAAAAGTGCTAGCCACATTTGCGCTATACCTCAAAAGGACTAGTCAAAATTGATACTCCTTGTAGTTGTTAATAAAGCCTAGTTCAACCTAATAAATACCCAATATGGGACTCATCACACACCCATACACATCACACAATCAACCTTTATAGGTAAAAAAATCAACCCCTTCCGACACTTTCCCACCTACCCTCACTATCTTTATTCAAAATTCAAAACCCACCTAACCTCGGCTACCCCCACTCACCTTATCAATCCCTTGTCTCCACATTTATATGGTCTTCAAACTTCTTTATTCTTTTCTAAACGTTGAATCCATTCGGATTAGTGTTTTTTTTTTTTTTTTACGGAATATTCTTGAATATGCCACTTAATATTCTAGGAATTGGTTTAGGGATTGGGGTTTAAGGGTTTAGGGTTTTAGAGTTTAAGGTTTAGGGTTAAGGGTTTAAGGGTTTGGGGTTTTAGGGTTTAGGGTTTAAGGGTTTTGGGGTTTAGGTTTTAGGATTTAGGCTATAGGGTTTTACGGTTTAGGGTTTGGGGTTTAGTGTTTAGGGTTTAGGGTTTAGGGTTTTAGGGTTTTGGTTTTAGGGTTTAGGGTTTAGGATTTAGGATTTAGTGTTTAGGGTTTTACGGTTTAGGGTTTGGGGTTTAGTGTTTAGGGTTTAGGGTTTAGGGTTTTAGGGTTTTGGTTTTAGGGTTTAGGATTTAGGATTTTGTGTTTAGGGTTTTAGGGTTTTGGGTTTGGGGTTTTAGGGTTTTAGGGTTTAGGGTTTAGGGTTTAGGGTTTTTGTTATTGCCTAAAATAAATTTATAACCCATCACATCCTTATTGCCACCAGTAACCTCTGCCAGCAATACTTTACAGACGGCACTAGCAACAGTCTCAAGCAGCGTCAACATCGCCACTTATGGTCGTTTATCATCGCCAAGGTCTTTGAGTAGATCGAAAGTGGGATAGTCATAGAAAGGGAGGGTGGATCTAATATAATACATCCCCACCACCACCTCCATCAACCTGTGTTGGAGTCAACGCCATCAACCATTTATGGCCATCCACCGCTAGGGCCGCCAAGGATCTATTTTTTATCGCAAACCATTGGACTTTCCTTCTAGCTCGGGAGATCCTTTTGGTTTTGATTGTTGTACATTGGATTTGTTTTGGTTATTTTATAAGTGATAAAAAAATTATATTTTATCAAACTTTTTAATGTGTTACAGGGGTTGCCAACTGGTAATCAATTAAATTAATAAATATGACATCTTATAAAATTAAAACATGGCACTAATATATTGGCAAAAACTGTTTTTGGCTTTGTTGATTTTTCAACTTAGATTGAAGAGAATCCTTTCTTTCTTGAGGAAAATCTTATCCAAGATGTTACGTGTATCTTTGTTTCTTCGTTTTAATAAAGTTGAATGTTTTCTAGAAATAAAAAATGGTCAACGCTGAGCAAAAGAAAAGCAGAAGGACTACTTACTAGTCTTGAGTATGTCGTGCCTCTAGATGAAATAGTTTGAATTGTTATTAAACGTATAGAGGATTAGTAGTCTTAGACATGCATGTTTGGCCTTCATTGAACCCTGGTGATAAGTTAAATAATTTATAATAATTGCATGTTAAATCCAAAAGTCATGCATAAACTCAAATTCATAGCTCCACCACATAACCATCTCAATTGAAATTCACGGTATACAAATTATATCCTTTGTAACAAACCCAGATTTACTGAGCCAGCAAGTGGTACCAGAGCTAGGCTAAACAGTTGACATTTTCTTTCGTACATAGACAACATTCAAAAGCAACCAATTTTATAACTTTTAACTCAATTTCAATTTCGACAGCAAAATTTGGCCTTCACAACTTTTTGTAACACCCATTTCAGAACTAAAAAATTTCTCAAACCAAAAAACGAAAAACGATTGCCCAAAACTTCAAATCCAAATACTCAGCAAAAATTATTTACAAAACTAAAAATCCTATAAAAAATCAAATACCTATATGGGTATTATGATTGAAAGTGAAGAGCTTTGATTGCGAGAGGTCAGAGAACACACCAGAGTTGAGCGGTGGTGCAGATTCCTGAGATGGGTTTGGCTTCTTGATTGAACAAGAGGACTTGAAAGCCTCTATTTGGGATTGGCATTTCACATAGTCCCCCTTGTTCTCTTCCAAGCATTTCTTTAATGCCTCAACATCGCAGGGTGACATTATCTTCTTCACCGCGTTGCTCTCTGCCTTCTGATCCATTGCTTGCTCCTACCTTGCATTTGTTGTGGACAGGTTGACAAATATCTGAAAGAAATAAGGTTTTACAGTTTTTTTTTTAATTAAAAAAAATTACATTTTAAATGTTTTTTTTTTTTCATAATTACATTTCAAATCTACCCCTTTTAAACTTCAAATTAAACTCTGCACTAACAAAATAAAATCAATTTATATCATAAAATCATTTACATTGATGTAACTCTAACAATTTTTGAAATTTCAATTTCAACTCCATACTTTAATATTTATCCAAAAAAAAAAAAAAGTCCATACTTTAAAAAAAATGTTTAAATTCAAAAAATAATGTCATTTACTTTATTGTTGTTAAAATTAAATTCTATATTCTATTCCTGACAAGGACATTTGTGAATAATAATTAACTAAACAAGTAAAGTTTTGGAGTAAAAAAAAAAACTAGTAAAGTGTTTTGTTGTTGAACATTATTATAACTTTGAGTTACACAATATAGTTTATTTACGTTTGGTCAAATAATCCTATTAAGAATTTAAAGGTAAAAAATGGTTGAAATTAAATGTATATTTAAAGAAAGAAGTTTGGCTACAAATTTGGTTAGTCTAGATTACTTACAGCTTTACTCAATAAATTTTTATTGGTTGTGAATTTCGAGAAATTAACTATTGAATTACATTTTCTTCTTATATCTTTCATACTTGCAAAATTTTCAAAAGTTTAAAAATCAATAACCATATTGTCAATCAATTGCTTAAATTGCATTGCTGCGACTTAAATAATGCTCCCAAGTGCAGGATTGTCGCGAAGTAATAACTCGATAAGTTCAAGGTCAAATCCACAGGGAAAAGGGAATTGATTAGCAAACCACAAGAGAATAAAACTAAAATAATAAAGTTTAATTGGAGAGACTTTTGATGGTTTAATAAAGGTAATTTAAATTGAGAGAAAATAACAATATATTAAGGCTGCTAAGGTTTAGGAATCTGCACACAACACATCTATTGGTAGTCTTAACAATATTTATTTTATAACTCAACTAAAATTCATATGAAAGATAATCTTAGTCGGATGATTTAACAATAAGAACTCAAGAATTAATTTTCTAAGGTAATTTTATGAAATTGATTGATTTTAGGCAAAGCAAAACTAGTGAATTAGTTCGCAGGGAACACTAAGCATTTAACGTGCCCGGAGTTTATAATAAATCAAAGAATTATATAGAACTAAACACTTTTCTAGATGAGTAAAACAATCAAAAACATAAAAATATAAGCATTAAAACCAATAAATAATTGTTAAGAACATACCAATAAACGGTCGGATTTTACCCCTTGCCTTAGCAAGGCTTCTAGCAAGCCATAACACAAATAAAAACTCTAAAAATTGTATAAAAACTTTAAGAAAACCTAAATTATGTTCTACAGCAGCTCCCCCTGAATTTTGCCCTAAAGAGCCTTTAAATAGGTCATAGAATCCTATTATAAGTTGAATTCCCATTTGGAGAAAATCCCAAGTTTTTAGACTATAATTAACTGACGTTTTCATCCTATTTAAATTCCGAATTCAGACTTTTGGTAAACGATAAAGTTGTAGCTCTTTAAGTTAGCTTTCCAGCCCAACTTGAATCATCCCGATTGGACATCTGAGCGGAAATTTATGCTCCAAATACTAACTAGTGTGCAGGCTAGAATCCTAATCCGAATTGGACTTGGATTTGATGCAAATTTCCTTTGATTCCTTGCTCCAATTGGACTTAAATTTAATTGGGTTGGCCTTCTTTGACTTCATTATGGCTCTTGTAAAAGTAAAGTCCATTAGCTTTCTTCTTTGCACAAATCCACTTATTTAATTTCATTATCCTACAAAAAGACAAATTCATGCATTAAAATTCAATTAAGCACAAAATTGATTATTTATCATTATTCCAAAATCAACTATAAAATGCATAAATTAACTCAAAATAAGTATGATAATACTTTCTAATAAAGATATAAATATGCAAAATTAAGCTATTATCATGCATGTTTTCATAGTAAAAAATTAAGTTTATGATTCATATAGTAAATAACATTCGATTAACACAAAATTAGACATGTGTATTAACAGCATAAAGAACATGTAATCCAAAAATTAGATTTTCAAAATATGTGATCATATTATTTTTTTTAATAGAGGTTATAGTCTAAGGCTATAACCAAGTTTATTGCCAAAACTTTGTCCTTAAATGATAATTAGGAGTTTAGGGAAAATGAATGGAATTGTATAAGGGAATATCTATTTCATTCTATTATCTGCTTAACATTTCACCCATTTTTGTAAGAAACACTAATTTCTTAAGTGAGATTTAGATAATATTTTGAATTTATTTGTGTGTGTGTATATATATAATTATTATTATTTTTATTTCTTTTATAAACTTAAAAAAACACCTTCTATTTCATGAATAATACTAACTCTCAAAATTTCTCCAACATTAAAAAAAAAAAAAAAATACTGTCAAACACACTCGAGGAAATTCTAACTTCAAATAAATAATAAAATAAAATAAAAACCTTTTTTTAATAGAAGAAATAAATAAAAAATAAAAATAAAAACCCTGAGGAAATACACACTAATCGTGTACCATTCTTTCATAAATATCCATTCCACTTTTTTATAAGCTTCCAATGTAGGGTGACAGTGATGTAAAAATAAATAGAGTTTAAAAAATTGTGTAGGTTGAATGTATAGAATTTTTTTTCCTTCTTTAAAAAATTTGTGAGTTGAATATACAAAATTGAGTAAATTTTTTGAAATATTATGTATTTTTTTTTAAGGACAATGTTGTGTATGTTGAATATATAAAATTGTGTATATTCTTTATAAAGCGTGTATTTTGAATGTCTTGAATTATGTATGTAAGGGCTCAAAATGTAATGGACCCCAGACAATGAAATTTGTAGAGAAATGGGTAGGAAGGACTAGGCATATAACCGGCAATCAACGAATTTTGGGGCGGATCCCCCTATACGAACTGGACTTAGAAATTTAGGTAAGAAAGATCCTCACTTCGTTGTCATTTTGGCCAAGTGTTTGTAAGGCTTATTGATCCTCGGCTCTGGCCGAGGATCTCTTCTTTTTTCCCCAGCGGATCCCCTTTTCCCTTTAGAATCTTACTAGTTATATAGTCTTATTTTTGTTGATCTTGACCATCCACTTGTCAGTTATCTGATCGTCGTGTACAGGAGTTTGTCACATCATCTGTATTTTACAGGCTTTATGTTAGGTCAAAGCCGCCTTCGCAGGCTTTATACTAGTTGAAGTGACTGATGCCTTAGGGTTTTCATGTCACCTCACCATTAAAGTGGTCAGAATGTTGGTGAGATATATTCAACTGAGATGAGATATTTTCCCTTTAGTGAAGTCGGTGTGCCTGAGGACAGATCATCCTCGGCGCGGGCCTTGGACGTCCTGGGTTCTCTCCCAGTTGTCCTCGGCCTCAGCTTTATCCTCGGCGCGGGCCTTGGGCCCTATGTAGTGGGCCGGTGTGGCTAGTGCAATTAGGGCCCCACAATAGCCCCTCAAAATTCTGCTGCACGTCCCCTTGGGCGGGGAGGAGGATTTTGATCCCCTCGGCACGTTTTCTCGGCTGGTTGGGTTCTACCTTATCGTCAGTGTTTATTGCGATTTCAGCCGTCTATGCAGCTTTCTTTTTGCGCAGAGTGTCGCCCGAGGATGGTTGGGCTTGGGTTGTTTGTACTATAGTACTCAATTTCTCATGGTTTTTTTGTCTCTGATACGACTCGTTTACTCGGCACCTGAAAGGGAATTGGCTTTGCCTCAATTTTTAGCTCATGACCCGTACTAGAGCCCTGGTTTCGATCAACGTTTGCATTGCTTCATAATGACTGATTCCCATAGAGGTTTGGGTTTGAAGTTTGTACAAGACCTCGATTTTTCTTTAGCGTTTATTTTTTACGGGGAGATTTTCTTCCTGCTGACCTGAGGTCTTTGACCATGCAATGCTTTAAGCTTTATTTAGTACTCGGTTTTCTCATTTTATGCTTGGTTTTCCCTGAGGCTTGGGTCCGAGGACCATGCAATGCCTTGGTTCTGCTTAACGTTTAGCTTTCATGATGACATGTTCTTCTTGCTGGAAGTATCGAGTTTCTCGATCTCATTTAGCTATCTGAAGTATCTGGTTTCCCCATGAGGCTTGGGTCCGAGGACCATGCAATGCCTTGGTTCTGTCCAGTACCTAGTTTTCTCTTTTAATAATCATCTGAAGTATCTGGTTTCCCCATGAGGCTTGGGTCTGAGGACCATGCAATGCATTGGTTCTGTCCAGTACCTAGTTTTCTCTTTTAATAATCATCTGAAGTATCTGGTTTCCCCATGAGGCTTGGGTCCGAGGACCATGCAATGCCTTGGTTCTGTCCAGTACCTAGTTTTCTCTTTTAATAATCATCTGAAGTATCTGGTTTCCCCATGAGGCTTGGGTCCGAGGACCATGTAATGCCTTGGTTCTGTCCAGTACCTAGTTTTCTCTTTTAATAATCATCTGAAGTATCTGGTTTCCCCATGAGGCTTGGGTCCGAGGACCATGCAATGCCTTGGTTCTGTCCAGTACCTAGTTTTCTCTTTTAATAATCATCTGAAGTATCTGGTTTCCCCATGAGGCTTGGGTCCGAGGACCATGCAATGCCTTGGTTCTGTCCAGTACCTAGTTTTCTCTTTTAATAATCATCTGAAGTATCTGGTTTCCCTATGAGGCTTGGGTCCGAGGACCATGCAATGCCTTGGTTCTGTCCAGTACCTAGTTTTCTCTTTTAATAATCATCTGAAGTATCTGGTTTCCCCATGAGGCTTGGGTCCGAGGACCATGCAATGCCTTGGTTCTGTCCAGTACCTAGTTTTCTCTTTTAATAATCATCTGAAGTATCTGGTTTCCCCATGAGGCTTGGGTCCGAGGACCATGCAATGCCTTGGTTCTGTCCAGTACCTAGTTTTCTCTTTTAATAATCATCTGAAGTATCTGGTTTCCCCATGAGGCTTGGGTCCGAGGACCATGCAATGCCTTGGTTCTGTCCAGTACCTAGTTTTCTCTTTTAATCATTTATTTTATCTATTTATCCGTAGCCGTTTTAATTCTTGCCGCGTTTTACAATAAGCATTAAATAATTACAGTTTTCAAGCAGGAAATAATTGTAGTAAATGCTGGAGTTGGTGGAGGATAAGACCTTGCCGTGTTTTACCTCTTCGTTTGGTGGAATTCTTCAGATAACGAGGCGTCTTTTGGGTTGTCCAGGTAAGGCGTTCTGACGTTTCGGTGTCTTCTCGTTTAGTGAGGCGTCTCCTCATTAATGCTGGTCATGGATCTACGAGGATCTAACGGTTGGCAAGCCCCTTGGAAGTTGGGGCGGCATCATTGCCTCCGAAAATCTCTCCCTGGGATTTATGGCAGATTGGCACTCATAAATATCCCACCATCTATATAAGACGCTTCCAGGGCAACCTTCTCCTTCACACTTGACAAAAGTCCATATCAAATTTCTCCCACAAACATCTCCCAAAAAGGCTCCGCCAAACATAGCCGCCTGAGTCCCTTCGAATGAGTGGGCCCTTAAAAAGGGCAATCCTGGGGATGCACAGCCCCTATCAGGAGTCGAGGATGGCATTCCGACCCTGGCCGCTACGCTGGGATGGGTATCTGGGAGATCCGAAGATTCTCCTTTTTTTCAACCTAACCAGAGGAGGAGCCCTCCTCGCCGTCAGGAGGAGGATCCAGGAAGAACGTAACCACCTTCCCTTGGGTACGGGTCATTGACCCCCCAAGTCGGCTGCAGCGGGGGTGGGAGGGAAATCAGGCGGAACCCAGAAGTGGGGCCGTCCTGTGCCGCGACCCCTTCCACCTCCTCTGTAGCTCTTCTTCCCTCTAATCCTTCTTCTCTCTTCTCTTTTTGCTCCTCAACGAGCCTTCCTCTTTTCTTTTTCTCTTCTCTTACTTATCATCCAGCCTTCTTTTCTATCTTCTGTTCCTCTTCTGTTCCTCTGCCAACTTTCTTTCTTTCTTTTCCTCCTTTCTTCCTTCACTTCTTTTCCACCTTTTGTTCTTCTGCCAACTTTGCTTTCTTCCCTTTGTTCTTCATCTCTTATTCTACTCTCCTTTTGTATCTTTTGTTCTTCTGCCATTGTTGTCCAGCATTCGCCTTTTGTTCTTCTGCCAGCTTTATCAAGCGTCTGCCAGCTTCGTCAAGCGTCTGCCTTTTGTAGTTAGCTTTAGGACAAGCCCTCTGGGCATTACTTGTAAAAGATGTAATCTTTTTTCATATATGAATAAAAGAAGTAGACTTATTTCATGTATTGTATATATTTTTTTTTGCACTTGTTTCTTGTTGTTGTAGATTGCCGAATGAATATTGTTGCTAAGAACTGTATGGATCTGCATCTTTTCTCGATTGATTTGTCGTTTTGTTTTCTTTACGTCGTGCCGCTAACGCACAAGTCCTCCCCACAGACGGCGCCAATTGTAAGGGCTCAAAATGTAATGGACCCCAGACAATGAAATTTGTAGAGAAATGGGTAGGAAGGACTAGGCATATAACGGGCAATCAACGAATTTTGGGGCGGATCCCCCTATACGAACTGGACTTAGAAGTTTAGGTAAGAAAGATCCTCACTTCGTTGTCATTTTGGCCAAGTGTTTGTAAGGCTTATTGATCCTCGGCTCTAGCCGAGGATCTCTTCTTTTTTCCCTAGCGGATCCCCTTTTCCCTTTAGAATCTTACTAGTTATATAGTCTTATTTTTGTTGATCTTGACCATCCACTTGTCAGTTATCTGATCATCGTGTACAGGAGTTTGTCACATCATCTGTATTTTACAGGCTTTATGTTAGGTCAAAGCCGCCTTCGCAGGCTTTATACTAGTTGAAGTGACTGATGCCTTAGGGTTTTCATGTCACCTCACCATTAAAGTGGTCAGAATGTTGGTGAGATATATTCAACTGAGATGGGATATTTTCCCTTTAGTGAAGTCGGTGTGCCTGAGGACAGATCATCCTCGGCGCGGGCCTTGGACGTCCTAGGTTCTCTCCCAGTTGTCCTCGGCCTCAGCTTTATCCTCGGCGCGGGCCTTGGGCCCTATGTAGTGGGCCGGTGTGGCTAGTGCAATTAGGGCCCCACAATGTACATTTTTATAAAATGTATGCTAAATATACAAAATTGGGTAAATTATTTGAAAATTTGTGTATGTTGAAGGTATAAAATTGTATAAAAAAAAATTGAAAAATATGTATTTTTTTTTTTGGTACTAAATAGTGTACATTCTTTAAAAAATATGTACATTAAATATACAAAATGTGTATGTAGAATGAACAAAATTGTGGAAAGCCGGCCTAATAAAAAAAAATACATTTTGGTGGACTTTGACGATAGAAATTTCATTGAAATAAATCTCCCAATTACAACTATGCTTAACAATGGTTACTTTGTTCCAATAATGATGTTTTATAAAAAATAAGATATTTTCTAAAAAAATATTTCTAAAATTATCTCATTTTTCTATGTTAGGTAGAAACCTTAAATGAGTTAAAAAAATAATCTCCTAACTTCTCTTATTTAGCTTGCTATGTGAGATAGAGTTGTTTTCCAAAAAAATTAGTGAAAAACAATTTCTAAAAATAAGCTATATTTTTTTATGTTGACTAAAGATAGTTTTTATGTAACTCATTTTTTCTAACACTTCCAAACATTAAAAAATAATAAAAATTATCTTTATACATGATTTTCCATCAAAAAGAGAAAAAGAAAAAAAAAAGGGTAAATCCTTTCAATTCATGAACGGTCTAAAGGCAACATTTAAAGGCCTGTTAGCGTGATGAGGAAGAGCCCCGTTGGCCCATTAATGAGCCTTCTCCATCTTGATAGGCCTATAACTAAAAGGAGCGCGATAGGTTAAACACCAAAAAAAAAAAAAAAAAAAAAAAAAAAAAAAAAAAAAAAAAAAACCATTAAAACAAATCCAAATATTCGAATTCCCTCTCTTTCTCAATCTCAACACACACTCCCCCTCTCAAATTTCGAATTTCATTTTTTTCTTTGGCTCTTTACTCTAAAACTCAGACTCAGACTCAGACTCTTTCTTTGAGTTCCTAGGCTTCTTCTCCATCAAGCCGACCTAACTACACCAAGGCCGTTAACCCGACCCAAAAGGTTCGAGTGGTAGCGAAGATCTAAGGCTTCTCCAAGGCTTTGCAGACTCCGAGTCATCAATGGCGCCGTGGATCTCCGTGAACAAACCAAACGGAGAGATCTCAGATAGCGTTATAATTTCATTCGGACACTCTGGAAGGCAAATCACTCCCTCTCTCTATTCTGATTTTCTTTTGCACTATTAAGCATTTATTTGAATGCTGAGAAAAGTAGAAAATCGTGTAAGGAATAAGTTAACTTAGTAATTTAGTATCTGTATATTTCTTGGGAAAATGTAAATTTATTTTAGTTTTTAGGGCTTGGGGTTTGGGGTTTAGGGTTTGGGGTATAGGGTATAGGGGTATAGGGTATTGGGTATAAGGTAATAGGGTATAGGGGTATAGGGTATTGGGTACAGGGTATGGTATAGGATATAGGGGTATCTGTATATTTCCTAGGAAAATGTAAATTTATTTTAGTTTTTAGGGGTTTTAGAGTTTGGGGTTTGTGGTTTAGGGTTTGGGGTATAGGGTATAGGGTATAGGGTATAGGGTATAGGGGGATAGGGGTATAAGCTATTGGGTACAGGGTATGGTATAGGGTATAGGGGTTTAGGGTTTAGGATTTCGTTTATAGCTTTCTGAACTTTTTTTTAAGCACTTCATTTTTTGTGTGTGTAGAACCCATCCCTTTGCCAAGATTCTGTGTACATGGTAAGTTTAGCATTTCGGTCTTGTCTAGGTATCAATTGGGGTGTAGTGGACTCCACAAAAAAAGCCAAAAGTTCAACAAGACCAATCGTGCCTTCTTCACATAAGAAGAATTTTCTACCTGGAAGTGTTTTCACTACTGTGAAAAAACATACAGCTTCAAAAGTGCATCTTTCTGAAAAGAAAGCTAATTGTTTGGCTTGTGCACTGAAAGGAAGGTATGTACAGAAAGTATGACTAGTGTTTACTGAAATTGTTGATTTTGGAAAATTATTTTGGGTCTATTGAGTGACATGATCAACTATAATGGCATGTAAAAATCCATTAATTCAATTTTCTGTTGTGAAACTTATAACCTGAGATATATATTGGCCACTTGCCCCTTTGACTTTGGGTATTTCATTTCTGTACAGTTAAAGGGAATGATGAAAAAGGAGGTTGCGAAGCTTTTTAATTAGAAAATATATAAGAGATGTTGAAGGTTTCTGTAATTTCATTTTCAATATGTAGATTTCCTGTATTTTGATTAGGGGTAATATGAAGTTGCCTAGTAAAAAATACTATTTGAATATATTGAGGCTTGAAATACTAAGTATAGGAGCTACATCATACACAACTTATGGCATAATAGATATAAACATACCCACAAATCGGAAGAGCACAACCAATATCTATCGTGAAATAAACAAATAAAGTCTTCACATGTTTTTTATTTATTAGGTATAGGGGGAGGGGGCTGGTAGGGTTTAGGGTATAGGGTATAGGGGTATAGGGTATTGGGTATTGGGTATAACGTATAGGGTATAGGGGTAAAGGGTATAGGGGTATAGGGGTATAAGGTATTGGGTACAGGGTATGGTATAGGGTATAGGGGTATAGGGTATAGGGTATTGGGTATTGGGTATTGCGTATAACGTATAGGGTATAGGGGTAAAGGGTATAGGGGTATAGGGGTATAAGGTATTGGGTACAGGGTATGGTATAGTGTGTAGAGGTATAGGGTATAGGGTTTTGGGTTTAGGATTTAGTTTATAGCTTTCTCAACTTTTTTTTAAGCACTTCATTTTTTGTGTGTGTAGAACCCATCCCTTTGCCAAGATTCTGTGTACATGGTAAGTTTAGCATCTCGGTCTTGTCTAGGTATCAATTGGGGTGTAGTGGACTCCACAAAGAAAGCCAAAAGTTCAACAAGACCAATCGTGCCTTCTTCACATAAGAAGAAATTTCTACTTGGAAGTGTTTCCACTACTGTGAAGAATCATACAGCTTCACAAGTGTATCTTTCTGATAAGAAAGCCAATTGTTTGGCTTGTGCACTGAAAGGAAGGTATGTACAGAAAGTATGACTAGTGTTTGCTGAAATTGTGGAACCAAAAACACCAATAATGGAACAAAGTAGGACACTTGATGGAATGAAGGTTAGAGCTAATCATTTTTCCAATACACTCTTCATATTCACTTGACTTTCACATTTCAGTTCTCATACATTATTTTGTTGTTGCAGAATTCCCTTGTTCAAGAATATCTTAGGTTTCTAAACACAACTGACAAGTATGTTTTTGTATTTAATGCAAATTATTTCCTATTAGTGACTGTTTGTAGTTCTGCTTACATCCAATTTTTTTTATTGGAAGTGATTTTTTTGGATTATCCATAATGTTTGAACTTTCTTCAAGAAGCCATTTTTTAATCTATGGCCTTTGGTTTCATTTTCTGTGGTGCGGAGTAATCTTGACAATTATTTCTTAGTAAAATAATGTACTGGCACTCTAGCAGATAACTTGATAAATATTACAAATCTGAAAAATGACATGCATTTTAAGAGGAGTATTTAATTGTGTATTTGAAAGTCATCACAAGCAACCATAGGGAACAACAGCTGCTGATGAATAGATTTAAACCTTTATAATTTCATAGGTAGGTCTGTTAAATATGAGATGCATGAATTGTGATTTTACAATAATTAATTTATGCAATTCTTTTTTCTTTTTATTTTTTTGAATTTTTGCCACTCAAGATGCTAACCTTTGTATTTTATTTGCTTTCTTCAATTCTCTTTTTTCAATAGGGAAGATTTGAAAAGAGTAAAGGTGAACAGACTTTCCACTTTTGGAATATTCATATGGTTACCTCCTACCGTATCATTACTTGATTGACTTTTTTGTTGTTGTTGTTTTTGTGTTGGGAAATAGGGAATAGGAGAGAAGAGAGCTACCTATATTGTCGAACTTCATGAAAAATCTCCTGAGCCCTTAAAGAGTGTAAGTATTTAGTGTCGTGAAAAGAGTTTCTTTTCCCCCCCTTTTCAATGAATTAATTCATATAGTGGATACAAGCACACAAGGTTGTTAACTTAAATGAATGTTACAAATTTTTTTTTTTTAAATGATTGTTTGTTTTACAGCTTGATGATCTAACGAAGGTTGGACTTTCAGCAAAACAGGTAGCTTGCTTCTCCTTCATTTTTCTTTGGAATAAATTCTTTTATCTACATTCTGCCCTTGTTGATATCTTTTGGAGGTGTCTTGTTGATTTTGGAAAATTATTTTGGGTCTATTGAGTGACATGATCAACTATAATGGCATGTAAAAATCCATTTATTCAATTTTCTGTTGTGAAATTTATAACCTGAGATATATATTGGCCACTTGCCCCTTTGACTTTGGGTATTTCATTTCTGTACAGTTAAAAGGAATGCTGAAAAAGGAGGTTGCAAAACTTTTTAATTAGAAAATATATAAGAGATGTTGAAGGTTTCTGTAATTTCATTTTCAATCTGTACATTTCCTGTATTTTGATTAGGGGCAATATGAAGTTGCCTAGTAAAAAATACTTTTTGAATATATTGAGGCTTGAAATACTAAGTATAGGAGCTACATCATACACAACTAACGGCATAATAGATATAAACATACCCACAAATCGGAAGAGCACAACTAATATCTATCGTGAAATAAACAAATGAAGTCTTCACATGTTTTTTATTTATTAGGTATAGGGGGAGGGGGCTGGTAGGGTTTAGGGTTTAGGGTATAAGGTATAGGGGTATAGGGTATTGGGTATTGGGTATAACGTATAGGGTATAGGGGTAAAGGGTATAGGGGTATAGGGGTATAAGGTATTGGGTACAGGGTATGGTATAGGGTATAGGGGTATAGGGTATAGGGTATTGGGTATTGGGTATTGGGTATAACGTATAGGGTATAGGGGTAAAGAGTATATGGGTATAGGGGTATAAGTTATTGGGTACAGGGTATGGTATAGGGTGTAGAGGTATAGGGTATAGGGTTTAGGGTTTAGGATTTAGTTTATAGCTTTCTTAACTTTTTTTTAAGCACTTCATTTTTTGTGTGTGTAGAACCCATCCCTTTTCCAAGATTTTGTGTACATGGTAAGTTTAGCACCTCGGTCTTGTCTAGGTATCAATCGGGGTGTAGTGGACTCCACAAAGAAAGCCAAAAGTTCAACAAGACCAATCGTGCCTTCTTCACATAAGAAGAAATTTCTACTTGGAAGTGTTTCCACTACTGTGAAGAATCATACAGCTTCACAAGTGTATCTTTCTGATAAGAAAGCCAATTGTTTGGCTTGTGCACTGAAAGGAAGGTATGTACAGAAAGTATGACTAGTGTTTGCTGAAATTGTGGAACCAAAAACACCAATAATGGAACAAAGTAGGACACTTGATGGAATGAAGGTTAGAGCTAATCATTTTTCCAATACACTCTTCATATTCACTTGACTTTCACATTTCAGTTCTCATACATTATTTTGTTGTTGCAGAATTCCCTTGTTCAAGAATATCTTAGGTTTCTAAACACAACTGACAAGTATGTTTTTGTATTTAATGCAAATTATTTCCTATTAGTGACTCTTTGTAGTTCTGCTTACATCCAATTTTTTTTATTGGAAGTGATTTTTTTGGATTATCCATAATGTTTGAACTTTCTTCAAGAAGCCATTTTTTAATCTATGGCCTTTGGTTTCATTTTCTGTGGTGCGGAGTAATCTTGACAATTATTTCTTAGTAAAATAATGTACTGGCACTCTAGCAGATAACTTGATAAATATTACAAATCTGAAAAATGACATGCATTTTAAGAGGAGTATTTAATTGTGTATTTGAAAGTCATCACAAGCAACCATAGGGAACAACAGCTGCTGATGAATAGATTTAAACCTTTATAATTTCATAGGTAGGTCTGTTAAATATGAGATGCATGAATTGTGATTTTACAATAATTAATTTATGCAATTCTTTTTTCTTTTTATTTTTTTGAATTTTTGCCACTCAAGATGCTAACCTTTGTATTTTATTTGCTTTCTTCAATTCTCTTTTTTCAATAGGGAAGATTTGAAAAGAGTAAAGGTGAACAGACTTTCCACTTTTGGAATATTCATATGGTTACCTCCTACCGTATCATTACTTGATTGACTTTTTTGTTGTTGTTGTTTTTGTGTTGGGAAATAGGGAATAGGAGAGAAGAGAGCTACCTATATTGTCGAACTTCATGAAAAATCTCCTGAGCCCTTAAAGAGTGTAAGTATTTAGTGTCGTGAAAAGAGTTTCTTTTCCCCCCCTTTTCAATGAATTAATTCATATAGTGGATACAAGCACACAAGGTTGTTAACTTAAATGAATGTTACAAATTTTTTTTTTTTAAATGATTGTTTGTTTTACAGCTTGATGATCTAACGAAGGTTGGACTTTCAGCAAAACAGGTAGCTTGCTTCTCCTTCATTTTTCTTTGGAATAAATTCTTTTATCTACATTCTGCCCTTGTTGATATCTTTTGGAGGTGTCTTGTTGATTTTGGAAAATTATTTTGGGTCTATTGAGTGACATGATCAACTATAATGGCATGTAAAAATCCATTTATTCAATTTTCTGTTGTGAAATTTATAACCTGAGATATATATTGGCCACTTGCCCCTTTGACTTTGGGTATTTCATTTCTGTACAGTTAAAAGGAATGCTGAAAAAGGAGGTTGCAAAACTTTTTAATTAGAAAATATATAAGAGATGTTGAAGGTTTCTGTAATTTCATTTTCAATCTGTACATTTCCTGTATTTTGATTAGGGGCAATATGAAGTTGCCTAGTAAAAAATACTTTTTGAATATATTGAGGCTTGAAATACTAAGTATAGGAGCTACATCATACACAACTAACGGCATAATAGATATAAACATACCCACAAATCGGAAGAGCACAACTAATATCTATCGTGAAATAAACAAATGAAGTCTTCACATGTTTTTTATTTATTAGGTATAGGGGGAGGGGGCTGGTAGGGTTTAGGGTTTAGGGTATAAGGTATAGGGGTATAGGGTATTGGGTATTGGGTATAACGTATAGGGTATAGGGGTAAAGGGTATAGGGGTATAGGGGTATAAGGTATTGGGTACAGGGTATGGTATAGGGTATAGGGGTATAGGGGTATAGGGTATAGGGTATTGGGTATTGGGTATTGGGTATAACGTATAGGGTATAGGGGTAAAGAGTATATGGGTATAGGGGTATAAGTTATTGGGTACAGGGTATGGTATAGGGTGTAGAGGTATAGGGTATAGGGTTTAGGGTTTAGGATTTAGTTTATAGCTTTCTTAACTTTTTTTTAAGCACTTCATTTTTTGTGTGTGTAGAACCCATCCCTTTTCCAAGATTTTGTGTACATGGTAAGTTTAGCACCTCGGTCTTGTCTAGGTATCAATCGGGGTGTAGTGGACTCCACAAAGAAAGCCAAAAGTTCAACAAGACCAATCGTGCCTTCTTCACATTAGAACAAATTTCTACTTGGAAGTGTTTCCACTACTGTAAAGAATCATACAGCTTCAAAAGTGCATCTTTCTGATAAGAAAGCCAATTGTTTGGCTTGTGCACTGAATGGAAGGTATGTACAGAAAGTATGACTAGTGTTTACTGAAATTGTGGAACCAAAAACACCAATAATGGAACAAAGTAGGGCACTTGATGGAATGAAGGTTAGAGCTAATCATTTTTCCAATACACTCTTCAAATTCACTTGACTTTCACATTTCAGTTCTCATACATTATTTTGTTGTTGCAGAATTCCCTTGTTCAAGAATATCTTAGGTTTCTAAACACAACTGACAAGTATGTTTTTGTATTTAATGCAAATTATTTCCTATTAGTGACTGTTTGTAGTTCTGCTTACATCCAATTTTTTTTATTGGAAGTGATTTTTTTGGATTATGCATAATGTTTGAACTTTCTTCAAGAAGCCATTTTTTAATCTATGGCCTTTGGTTTCATTTTCTGTGGTGCGGAGTAATCTTGACAATTATTTCTTAGTAAAATAATGTACTGGCACTCTAGCAGATAACTTGATAAATATTACAAATCTGAAAAATGACATGCATTTTAACAGGAGTATTTAATTGTGTATTTGAAAGTCATCACAAGCAACCATAGGGAACAACAGCTGCTGATGAATAGATTTAAACCTTTATAATTTCATAGGTAGGTCTGTTGAATATGAGATGCATGAATTGTGATTTTACAATAATTAATTTATGCAATTCTTTTTTCTTTTTATTTTTTTGAATTTTTGCCACTCAAGATGCTAACCTTTGTATTTTATTTGCTTTCTTCAATTCTCTTTTTTCAATAGGGAAGATTTGAAAAGAGTAAAGGTGAACAGACTTTCCACTTTTGGAATATTCATATGGTTACCTCCTACCGTATCATTACTTGATTGACTTTTTTGTTGTTGTTGTTTTTGTGTTGGGAAATAGGGAATAGGAGAGAAGAGAGCTACCTATATTGTCGAACTTCATGAAAAATCTCCTGAGCCCTTAAAGAGTGTAAGTATTTAGTGTCGTGAAAAGAGTTTCTTTTCCCCCCCTTTTCAATGAATTAATTCATATAGTGGATACAAGCACACAAGGTTGTTAACTTAAATGAATGTTACAAATTTTTTTTTTTTAAATGATTGTTTGTTTTACAGCTTGATGATCTAACGAAGGTTGGACTTTCAGCAAAACAGGTAGCTTGCTTCTCCTTCATTTTTCTTTGGAATAAATTCTTTTATCTACATTATGCCCTTGTTGATATCTTTTGGAGGTGTCTTGTTGATTTTGGAAAATTATTTTGGGTCTATTGAGTGACATGATCAACTAGAATGGCATGTAAAAATCCATTTATTCAATTTTCTGTTGTGAAATTTATAACCTGAGATATATATTGGCCACTTGCCCCTTTGACTTTGGGTATTTCATTTCTGTACAGTTAAAAGGAATGCTGAAAAAGGAGGTTGCAAAACTTTTTAATTAGAAAATATATAAGAGATGTTGAAGGTTTCTGTAATTTCATTTTCAATCTGTACATTTCCTGTATTTTGATTAGGGGCAATATGAAGTTGCCTAGTAAAAAATACTTTTTGAATATATTGAGGCTTGAAATACTAAGTATAGGAGCTACATCATACACAACTAACGGCATAATAGATATAAACATACCCACAAATCGGAAGAGCACAACTAATATCTATCGTGAAATAAACAAATGAAGTCTTCACATGTTTTTTATTTATTAGGTATAGGGGGAGGGGGCTGGTAGGGTTTAGGGTTTAGGGTATAAGGTATAGGGGTATAGGGTATTGGGTATTGGGTATAACGTATAGGGTATAGGGGTAAAGGGTATAGGGGTATAGGGGTATAAGGTATTGGGTACAGGGTATGGTATAGGGTATAGGGGTATAGGGTATAGGGTATTGGGTATTGGGTATTGGGTATAACGTATAGGGTATAGGGGTAAAGAGTATATGGGTATAGGGGTATAAGTTATTGGGTACAGGGTATGGTATAGGGTGTAGAGGTATAGGGTATAGGGTTTAGGGTTTAGGATTTAGTTTATAGCTTTCTTAACTTTTTTTTAAGCACTTCATTTTTTGTGTGTGTAGAACCCATCCCTTTTCCAAGATTTTGTGTACATGGTAAGTTTAGCACCTCGGTCTTGTCTAGGTATCAATCGGGGTGTAGTGGACTCCACAAAGAAAGCCAAAAGTTCAACAAGACCAATCGTGCCTTCTTCACATTAGAACAAATTTCTACTTGGAAGTGTTTCCACTACTGTAAAGAATCATACAGCTTCAAAAGTGCATCTTTCTGATAAGAAAGCCAATTGTTTGGCTTGTGCACTGAATGGAAGGTATGTACAGAAAGTATGACTAGTGTTTACTGAAATTGTGGAACCAAAAACACCAATAATGGAACAAAGTAGGGCACTTGATGGAATGAAGGTTAGAGCTAATCATTTTTCCAATACACTCTTCAAATTCACTTGACTTTCACATTTCAGTTCTCATACATTATTTTGTTGTTGCAGAATTCCCTTGTTCAAGAATATCTTAGGTTTCTAAACACAACTGACAAGTATGTTTTTGTATTTAATGCAAATTATTTCCTATTAGTGACTGTTTGTAGTTCTGCTTACATCCAATTTTTTTTATTGGAAGTGATTTTTTTGGATTATGCATAATGTTTGAACTTTCTTCAAGAAGCCATTTTTTAATCTATGGCCTTTGGTTTCATTTTCTGTGGTGCGGAGTAATCTTGACAATTATTTCTTAGTAAAATAATGTACTGGCACTCTAGCAGATAACTTGATAAATATTACAAATCTGAAAAATGACATGCATTTTAACAGGAGTATTTAATTGTGTATTTGAAAGTCATCACAAGCAACCATAGGGAACAACAGCTGCTGATGAATAGATTTAAACCTTTATAATTTCATAGGTAGGTCTGTTGAATATGAGATGCATGAATTGTGATTTTACAATAATTAATTTATGCAATTCTTTTTTCTTTTTATTTTTTTGAATTTTTGCCACTTAAGATGCTAACCTTTGTATTTTATTTGCTTTCTTCAATTCTCTTTTTTCAATAGGGAAGATTTGAAAAGAGTAAAGGTGAACGGACTTTCCACTTTTGGAATATTCATATGGTTACCTCCTACCGTATCATTACTTGATTGACTTTTTTGTTGCTGTTGTTGTTGTTGTTTTTGTGTTAGGAAATAGGGAATAGGAGAGAAGAGAGCTACCTATATTGTCGAACTTCATGAAGAATCTCCTGAGCCCTGAAAGAGTGTAAGTATTTAGTGTCGTGAAAAGAGTTTCTTTTCCCCCCCTTTTCAATGAATTAATTCATATAGTGGATACAAGCACACAAGTTTGTTAACTTAAATGAATGTTAAAATTTTTTTTTTTTAAATGATTGTTTGTTTTACAGCTTGATGATCTAACGAAGGTTGGACTTTCAGCAAAACAGGTAGCTTGCTTCTCCTTCATTTTTCTTTGGAATAAATTCTTTTATCTACATTGTGCCATTGTTGATATCTTTTGGAGGTGTCTTGTTGATTTTGGAAAATTATTTTGGGTCTATTGAGTGACATGATCAACTATAATGGCATGTAAAAATCCATTTATTCAATTTTCTGTAGTGAAATTTATAACCTGAGATATATATTGGCCACTTGCCCCTTTGACTTTGGGTATTTCATTTCTGTACAGTTAAAGGGAATGATGAAAAAGGAGGTTGCGAAACTTTTTAATTAGAAAATATATAAGAGATGTCGAAGGTTTCTGTAATTTCATTTTCAATCTGTACATTTCCTGTATTTTGATTAGGGGTAATATGAAGTTGCCTAGTAAAAAATACTATTTGAATATATTGAGGCTTGAAATACTAAGTATAGGAGCTACATCATACACAACTAATGGCATAATAGATATAAACATACCCACAAATCGGAAGAGCACAACCAATATCTATCGTGAAATAAACAAATGAAGTCTTCACATGTTTTTTATTTATTAGGTATAGGGGGAGGGGGCTGGTAGGGTTTAGGGTATAGGGTATAGGGGTATAGGGTATTGGGTATTGGGTATAACGTATAGGGTATAGGGGTAAAGGGTATAGGGGTATAGGGGTATAGGGGTATAAGGTATTGGGTACAGGGTATGGTATAGGGTATAGGGGTATAGGGTATTGGGTATTGGGTATTGGGTATAACGTATAGGGTATAGGGGTAAAGGGTATAGGGGTATAGGGGTATAAGGTATTGGGTACAGGGTATGGTATAGGGTGTAGAGGTATAGGGTATAGGGTTTAGGGTTTAGGATTTAATTTATAGCTTTCTAAACTTTTTTTTAAGCACTTCATTTTTTGTGTGTGTAGAACCCATCCCTTTGCCAAGATTCTGTGTACATGGTAAGTTTAGCATCTCAGTCTTGTCTAGGTATCAATCGGGGTGTAGTGGACTCCACAAAGAAAGCCAAAAGTTCAACAAGACCAATCGTGCCTTCTTCACATAAGAAGAAATTTCTACTTGGAAGTGTTTCCACTACTGTGAAGAATCATACAGCTTCAAAAGTGCATCTTTCTGATAAGAAAGCCAATTGTTTGGCTTGTGCACTGAAAGGAAGGTATGTACAGAAAGTATGACTAGTGCTTGCTGAAATTGTGGAACCAAAAACACCAATAATGGAACAAAGTAGGACACTTGATGGAATGAAGGTTAGAGCTAATCATTTTTCCAATACACTCTTCATATTCACTTGACTTTCACATTTCAGTTCTCATACATTATTTTGTTGCTGCAGAATTCCCTTGTTCAAGAATATCTTAGGTTTCTAAACACAACTGACAAGTATGTTTTTGTATTTAATGCAAATTATTTCCTATTAGTGACTGTTTGTAGTTCTGCTTACATCCAATTTTTTTTTTATTGGAAGTGATTTTTTTGGATTATGCATAATGTTTGAACTTTCTTCAAGAAGCCATTTTTTAATCTATGGCCTTCGGTTTCATTTTCTCTGGTGCGGAGTAATCTTGACAAATATTTCTTAGTAAAATAATGTACTGGCACTCCAGCAGATAACTTGATGATCTAAAGAGCACAACCAATATCTATCGTGAAATAAACAAATGAAGTCTTTACATGTTTTTTATTTTCTAGGTATAGGGGGAGGGGTGCTGGTAGGGTTTAGGGTATAGGGTTTAGGGGTATAGGGTATTGGGTATAACGTATAGGGTATAGGGGTAAAGGGTATAGGGGTATAGGGGTATAAGGTATTGGGTACAGTGTATGGTATAGGGTATAGGGGTATAGGGTTTAGGACTTAGTTTATAGCTTTCTGAGCTTTTTTTTAAGCACTTCATTTTTTGTGTGTGTAGAACCCATCCCTTTGCCAAGATTCTGTGTACATGGTAAGTTTAGCATTTCGGTCTTGTCTAGGTATCAATTGGGGTGTGGTGGACTCCACAAAGAAAGCCAAAAGTTCAACAAGAACAATCGTGCCTTCTTCACATAAGAAGAATTTTCTACCTGGAAGTGTTTCCACTACTGTGAAGAAACATACAGCTTCAAAAGTCCATCTTTCTGAAGAGGAAGCCAATTGTTTGGCTTGTGCACTGAATGGAAGGTATGTACAGAAAGTATGACTAGTGTTTACTGAAATTGTGGAACCAAAAACACCAATAATGGAACAAAGTAGGACACTTGATGGAATGAAGGTTAGAGCTAATCATTTTTCCAATACACTCTTCATATTCACTTGACTTTCACATTTCAGTTCTCATACATTATTTTGTTGTTGCAGAATTCCCTTGTTCAATAATATCTTAGGTTTCTAAACACAACTGACAAGTATGTTTTTGTATTTAATGCAAATTATTTCCTATTACTGACTGTTTGTAGTTCTGCTTACATCTAATTTTTTTTTATTGGATGTGACGTTTTTTGGATTATGCATAATGTTTGAACTTTCTTCAAGAAGCCATTTTTTAATCTATGGCCTTCGGTTTCATTTTCTATGGTGCGGAGTAATCTTGACAATTATTTCTTAGTAAGATAATGTACTGGCACTCCAGCAAATAACTTGATAAATATTACAAATCTGAAAAATGACATGCATTTTAAGAGGAGTATTTAATTGTGTATTTGAAAGTCATCACAAGCAACCATAGGGAACAAGAGCTGCTGATGAATAGATTTAAACCTTTATAATTTCATAGGTAGGTCTATCAAATATGAGATGCATGAATTGTGATTTTACAATAATTAATTTATGCAATTCTTTTTTCTTTTTATTTTTTTGAATTTTTGCCACTCAAGATGCTAACCTTTGTATTTTATTTGCTTTCTTCAATTCTCTTTTTTCAACAGGGAAGATTTGAAAAGAGTAAAGGTGAACAGACTTTCCACTTTTGGAATATTCATATGGTTACCTCCTACCGTATCATTACTTGATTGACTTTTTTGTTGCTGTTGTTGTTGATGTTTTTGAGTTGGGAAATAGGGAATAGGAGAGAAGAGAGCTACCCATATTGTCGAACTTCGTGAAGAATCTCCTTAGCCCTTAAAGAGTGTAAGTATTTAGTGTCGTGAAGAGAGTTTCTTTTCCCCCCTTTTCAATGAATAAATTCATATAGTGGATACAAGCACACAAGGTTGTTAACTTAAATGAATGTTAAAAAATTTTTTTTTTTAAGGAATGTTTGTTTTACAGCTTGATGATCTAAAGAAGGTTGGACTTTCAGCAAAACAGGTAGCTTGCTTCTCCTTCATTTTTCTTTGGAATAAATTCTTTTATCTACATTATGCCCTTGTTGATATGTTTTGGAGGTTTCTTGTTGATTTTGGAAAATTATTTTGGGTCCATTGAGTGACAAGATCAACTATAGTGGCATGTAAAAATCCATTTATTCAATTTTCTGTTGTGAAATTTATAACCTGAGATATATATTGGCCACTTGCCCCTTTGACTTTGGGTATTTCATTTTCTGTACAGTTAAAGGGAATGATGAAAAAGGAGGTTGCGACGCTTTTTAATTAGAAAATATATAAGAGACGTTGAAGGTTTCTGTAATTTCATTTTCAATCTGTAGATTTCCTGTATTTTGATTAGGGATAATATGAAGTTGCCTAGTAAAATATACTTTTTGTATATATTGAAGCTTGAAATACTAAGTATAGGAGCTACATCATACACCACTAACGGCATAATAGATCCAAACATACCCACAAATCGGAAGAGCACAACCAATATCTATCGTGAAATAAACAAATGAAGTCTTCACATGTTTTTTATTTTCTAGGTATAGGGGGAGGGGGCCTGGTAGGGTTTAGGGTATAGGGTATAGGGTATTGGGTATAACGTATAGGATATAGGGGTATAGGGGTATAAGGTATTGGGTACAGGGTATGATATAGGGTATAGGAGTATAGGGTTTCGGATTTAGTTTATAGCTTTCTGAACTTTTTTTTAAGCACTTCATTTTGTGTGTGTGTAGAACCCATCCCTTTGCCAAGATTCTGTGTACATGGTAAGTTTAGCATTTCGGTCTTGTCTAGGTATCAATCGGGGTGTAGTGGACTCCACAAAGAAAGCCAAAAGTTCAACAAGAACAATCGTGCCTTCTTCACATAAGAAGAATTTTCTACCTGGAAGTGTTTCCACTACTGTGAAGAAACATACAGCTTCAAAAGTCCATCTTTCTGAAAAGAAAGCCAATTGTTTGGCTTGTGCACTGAATGGAAGGTATGTACAGAAAGTATGACTAGTGTTTACTGAAATTGTGGAACCAAAAACACCAATAATGGAACAAAGTAGGACACTTGATGGAATGAAGGTTAGTGCTAATCATTTTTCCAATACACTCTTCATATTCACTTGACTTTCACATTTCAGTTCTCATACATTATTTTGTTGTTGCAGAATTCCCTTGTTTAAGAATATCTTAGGTTTCTAAACACAACTGACAAGTATGTTTTTGTATTTAATGCAAATTATTTCCTATTACTGACTGTTTGTAGTTCTGTTTACATCCAATTTTTTTTCTTGGATGTGACGTTTTTTGGATTATGCATAATGTTTGAACTTTCTTCAAGAAGCCATTTTTTAATCTATGGCCTTCGGTTTCATTTTCTATGGTGCGGAGTAATCTTGACAATTATTTCTTAGTAAAATAATGTACTGGCACTCCAGCAAATAACTTGATAAATATTACAAATCTGAAAAATGACATGCATTTTAAGACGAGTATTTAATTGTGTATTTGAAAGTCATCACAAGCAACCATAGGGAACAAGAGCTGCTGATGAATAGATTTAATCCTTTATAATTTCATAGGTAGGTCTGTTAAATATGAGATGCATGAATTGTGATTTTACAATAATTAATTTATGCAATTCTTTTTTCTTTTTATTTTTTTGAATTTTTGCCACTCAAGATGCTAACCTTTGTATTTTATTTGCTTTCTTCAATTCTCTTTTTTCAACAGGGAAGATTTGAAAAGAGTAAAGGTGAACAGACTTTCCACTTTTGGAATATTCATATGGTTACCTCCTACCGTATCATTACTTGATTGACTTTTTTGTTGTTGTTGTTTTTGTGTTGGGAAATAGGGAATAGGAGAGAAGAGAGCTACCTATATTGTCAAACTTCGTGAAGAATCTCCTGAGCCCTTAAAGAGTGTAAGTATTTAGTGTCGTGAAGAGAGTTTCTTTTTCCCCCCTTTTCAATGAATTAATTCATATAGTGGATACAAGCACACAAGGTTGTTAACTTAAATGAATGTTAAAAAAAAAAGTTTTAAATGAATGTTTGTTTTACAGCTTGATGATCTAACGAAGGTTGGACTTTCAGCAAAACAGGTAGCTTGCTTCTCCTTCATTTTTCTTTGGAATAAATTCTTTTATCTACATTGTGCCTTTTGTTTATATCTTTTGGAGGTGTCTTGTTGATTTTGGAAAATTATTTTGGGTCTATTGAGTGACATGATCAACTATAATGGCATGTAAAAATCCATTTATTCAATTTTCTATTGTGAAATTTATAACCTGAGATATATATTGGGCACTTGCCCCTTTGACTTTGGGTATTTCATTTTCTGTGCAGATAAAGGGAATGATGAAAAAGGAGGTTGCGAAGCTTTTTAATTAGAAAATATATAAGAGATGTTGAAGGTTTCTATAATTTCATTTTCAATCTGTAGATTTCCTGTATTTTGATTAGGGGTAATATGAAGTTGCCTAGTAAAAAATACTTTTTGGATATATTGAGGCTTGAAATACTAAGTATAGGAGCTACATCATACACAACTAACGGCATAATAGATATAAACATACCCACAAATCGGAAGAGCACAACCAATATCTATCGTGAAATAAACAAATGAAGTAAGTCTTCACATGTTTTTTATTTATTAGGTATAGGGGGAGGGGGGCTGGTAGGGTTTAGGGTATAGGGTATAAGGTAATAGGGGTATAGGGGTATAAGGTATTGGGTACAGGGTATAGGGGTATAGGGTATAGGGTATAGGGTATAGGGTTTGGGGTTTAGGATTTAGTTTATAGCTTTCTGAACTTTTTTTTAAGCACTTCATTTTTTGTGTGTGTAGAACCCATCCCTTTGCCAAGATTCTGTGTACATGGTAAACTTACAGAGAATCTTGGCAAAGGGATGGGTTCTACACATATAAAAAATGAAGTGCTTAAAAAAAAGTTCAAAAAGCTATAAACTTAATCCTAAACCCTATACCATACCTTGTACACAATACCTTATACCCCTATACCCTATACGTTATACCCAATACCCTATACCCCTATACCCTATACCCTAAACCCTACCAGCCACCTCCCCTTATACCTAATAAATAAAAAACATGTGAAGACTTCATTTGTTTATTTCACGATAGATATTGGTTGCGCTCTTCCGATTTGTGGGTATGTTTATATCTATTATGCCGTTAGTTGTGTATGATGTAGCTCCTATACTTAGTATTTCAAACCTCAATATATTCAAAAAGTATTTTTTACTAGGCAACTTCATATTACCCCTAATCAAAATACAGGAAATCTACAGATTGAAAATGAAATTACAGAAACCTTCAACATCTCTTATATATTTTCTAATTAAAAAGCTTCGCAACCTCCTTTTTCATCATTCCCTTTAACTGTACAGAAAATGAAATACCCAAAGTCAAAGAGGCAAGTGGCCAATATATATCTCAGGTTATAAATTTCACAACAGAAAATTGAATAAATGGATTTTTACATGCCATTATAGTTGATCATGTCACTCAATAGACCCAAAATAATTTTCTAAAATCAACAAGACACCTCCAAAAGATATCAACAAGGGCACAATGTAGATAAAAGAATTTATTCCAAAGAAAAATGAAGGAGAAGCAAGCTACCCGTTTTGCTGAAAGTCCAACCTTTTTTAGATTATCAAGCTGTAAAACAAACATTCCTTTAAAATTTTTTTTTTTTTTTTTAACATTGATTTAAGTTAACAACCTTGTGTGCTTATATCCACCATATGAATTAATTCATTGAAAAGTGGGGGGAAAATAAACTCTCTTCATGACACTAAATACTTATACTCTTTAAGGGCTCAGGAGATTCTTCACGAAGTTCGACAATATAGGTAGCTCTCTTCTCTCCTATTCCCTATTTCCCAACACAAAAACAACAACAACAACAGCAACAAAAAAGTCAATCAAGTAATGATACGGTAAGAGGTAACCATATGAATATTCCAAAAGTGGAAAGTCTGTTCATCTTTACTCTTTTCAAATCTTCCCTATTGAAAAAAGAGAATTGAAGAAAGCAAATAAAATACGAAGGTTAGCATCTTGAGTGGCAAAAATTCAAAAAAAGAAAAAGAAAAAAAGAATTGCATAAATTAATTATTGTAAAATCACAATTCATGCATCTCATATTTAACAGACCTACCTATGAAATTATAAAGGTTTAAATCTATTCATCAGCAGCTGTTGTTCCCTATGGTTGCTTGTGATGACTTTCAAATACACAATTAAATACTCCTCTTAAAATGCATGTCATTTTTCAAATTTGTAATATTTATCAAGTTATCTGCTAGAGTGCCAGTACATTATTTTACTAAGAAATAATTGTCAAGATTACTCCGCACCACAGAAAATGAAACCAAAGGCCATAGATTAAAAAATGGCTTCTTGAAGAAAGTTCAAACATTATACATAATCCAAAAAAATCACTTCCAATAAAAAAAATTGGATGTAAGCAGAACTACAAACAGTCACTAATAGGAAATAATTTGCATTAAATACAAAAACATACTTGTCAGTTGTATTTAGAAACCTAAGATATTCTTGAACAAGGGAATTCTGCAACAACAAAATAATGTATGAGAACTGAAATGTGAAAGTCAAGTGAATATGAAGAGTGTATTGGAAAAATGATTAGCTCTAACCTTCATTCCATCAAGTGTCCTACTTTGTTCTATTATTGGTGTTTTTGGTTCCACAATTTCAGTAAACACTAGTCATACTTTCTGTACATACCTTCCTTTCAGTGCACAAGCCAAACAATTGGCTTTCTTTTCAGAAAGATGCACTTTTGAAGCTGTATGATTCTTCCCAGTAGTGGAAACACTGCCAAGTAAAAATTTTTTCTTATGTGAAGAAGGCACAATTGGTCTTGTTGAACTTTTGGCTTTCTTTGTGGAGTCCACTACACCCCGATTGATACCTAGACAAGACCGAGATGCTAAACTTACCATGTACACAGAATCTTGGCAAAGGGATGGGTTCTACACACACAAAAAATGAAGTGCTTAAAAAAAAGTTCAGAAAGCTATAAACTAAATCCTAAACCCTAAACCCTATACCCTATACCCTATACCATACCTTGTACCCAATACGGAAAGAATCAGCACCTTTTTGAAACCCAGCTAGTAACATTTTCCAATTCTTATTACTAAGATGCTTTTGTAAATGGGCTAGAAAGTCAACATTGACCTGAAAATCAGCATACAACGGCACAACTTAGCTTCAGAGACTGTAAAACATATGACAAGCAAGCATATGAAACTTATGGGAAGAAGAAGGAAGGAAACCTTCATGGAGAATGTCTTAGAGAAAACTTCAAACTCCTTATAAAGGGGGAAGCACACGAATTGCGCATCCATAGGCTTAAATCCACCTAATAAATCAGCAACATCGCTTTGCTGACTTAAGTTCTGCAACAAAAGATAAATTAATAGTTGGTCAATATTCTGTAAGAGGTGCCCTGTATACAATATTTCATATTGAGAGAGAGAGAGAGAGAACATACCAAGACAGTAAGTTTCTGGCCAAGTTTCGTGGCTAGATACTGCACAAGTGTTGTTTTCCCGGTACCCGTTTCACCAACCAAGAGAACAGGTTCATTAAACTTAACAGAGCAAGCTATTCTCTCAAGTACATGCAAAGAACTACGAATCTCAGCAAAAGGTTTCTTTTGGCTGTGTAACTACAAAATTCACATGGAAGTATCAAATAAAAAAGCTAATATGTAAGTAAACTAAATCAAGACAACGTCAAAATGTCTCCCACTTACAGCTATTTGAGTGCTTTGAAGAAGAACTCGGCCAATTTTCAAATCTATATGCAATTCCTGCAGTTCATTTCTAAACAAATGAGATGCTGAATATGCCACCTAATCAAAAAGAAATTTCACCAGAATCAAACTACAAACATAACCTGAATCATAGGTTTACTATGAGGATAAAAACCCTCTGCTACTGAAGTTGGCACTGCCCACATCTTAGCAATGACTTTCATGATAGTCAACTGGTTTTCAGCTGAAGTTGAAAAGGCCGCAAATATATCAACAGCCTGGGAACATAAAAGAATGCTTCAGTTGCCAAGAGACAGTATTTTATCACTTGACCCACAGAGGAAAGAAGAAGAAAAAGAAGCCAAAGACATAAGAATAGGCCAAACCTCTTGACATATGCAATTACACTGATAAGCTGATAAACCATCTCCACTGAAGCTAAAGCCTAAACCTAAGATTTGCTTGCACCATTTAAGAAGATCCCTGCCATTAAGAATCAATAGCTTCAATTATAATATTCCAAATGAAGTCAACATGCAAATTAGCAACGATAACAGCTTTAGATACCTTAATGAGAATCTGCTGAGATAACTAACAGCAGAACCATATAGAAGAACAGGCCACTTTTGACTTACTGCCAACATAACCATCTCAAAACTTTTCTTCACAGCAGATGTCAAAAAGAACATATTTCCAACTGATGTATCCTCCCTGAATATATAAAATAAATGATCAAATGCGAACATGAAAAACCAACAGAACTATGAAGTAGGTTACACACTATCAAAAATATTTTAGGTTGGGGCGAGCAAACACAAACACACCCAAATTTATACTAAAGAAAATTAGAAATACTAATGCACATGTTGCAAACAGATTCCAAAACCTTTTTTTAACAAGAAAAATAAGAGATCATTTCTAAATCCTACCCTGTAGCAAGCCTTTTACTCCGAGTTGGTGGTTCAATCTCATCAACCTGTGAAGAGGAAATGGCCAGAGAAGAAAGGCCAGAAGAGTAAAGACAGTTCTCTAGGTTGAAATCAAAGCTTCTACTAGGAGAACTCAACACATTTTGTTCAGATGACTTAATATACAAACCAGCCTTCTCCAGTGATGTATCTTGACAGAACTCCTTCCAGCTGAAAATGGCAAAAGCAAAATGAATATAATATATATATATATATATATAAGCTGTTTAAATTTTAATTTGAGAATTAACAATTTGCTCAAAGAGTTAGACATAACCAATCGCAAAAAACATGAGAATGCATTACTGGCCCCAATACTGAAGTGTGGAGTTGGTATGTGACTTGTTTTCAGAATGACTGATAGTATCTGTATCCCACCCCATTTAATGTCTGCAATAACAGTATTATTTGCAGCACTGCTGCTCAGGTCAGGATTGGAGGTCTGCTTTACAAGATCCAAGAAACAGGACCAGTTCCAGTTCCTAAGTTTAGAAAAGATTTCTGAATCCATGAGGAGGTGGTAAGATGTCCGAGCAGCACATAATCTACGAGTTCCAACCTGACAAAACAAAATATAATTCAAATAAAGAAACAAAAACAAAAAATTGCCCATGAAATAAATTTTTTTTTTCTTGAGAGAGAGAGAGAGACAAAAATTAATGACACGTGCTGCTCAAAACAATACCAACATTGATTCCTCTGAGAAAGTTCAATTAACATACCTTACCACACAGCGAAGGATTTTTTCTTCCTTTGAAATGCTTTTTTCTTCCTTTGAAATGCGCTCAAAAGCGAGTAAATTCGAAATATTTTAATATAGACCTGCACCAAGTAACCAGAACATATTTAGTGTAAAAGCATAAATATAAAATTCCTCAAACTAAAATCAAATATCCAATGAGCGACCTTGTAGCACATCCAAAAACATTCAAATATCAAACAGTTCAGAAATTGTGTAGCAAAATGCATACATAACTCAACCAGATATAAATAGCCACTGCCTGACCTATATCATTTTTTCACTTCTCTAAACTCCAGGATCCATCTAGAGGGTTAGCCTTTGCCATAAGAAGGAGGGTGAAATTTTTAATTAGGTGCAATGGTTAAAGAATTACACAAAAAGCACGTCAGCTTACTGCAATAAAAAAGGAGCCAAGTCAAGGGCGCGACAGAAGGCCAAGCAAGCAAGCTCGTGAAGATCAAGACCCCTCCCAGCTTGATTGTAGTGCTCAATTACCGAAACAGCTTCGTTCAAATCTTCCTCTTCTTCGACATCCACTGACATGTCATTCGCATTGGACTTGCCCAGATGCCAAAGCAAGCCCACAGCTTTGTCCACTATCTTTCTGGCTATCGGGCAAAAACATCCCATCAAAGGAATGGTATAATTTGGGTGCAGAAACAACTCCCCCAGCACCTTTACCACCTCCTCTTCTGTCACAATGTCTCTCTGCACAAGCCCAAATGAAAAAAAAAAAAAAAATGTAATACTAAAACAAACAAACAAAAATCATTCAAATTAAAATTTTCAATTAGTTCAAGTAGCTCTGTCTTTGAGTTATTCCTAAGTAACCAAAATCCCATATAGATGTCCAAAATTCATCTTATTCCAGCCAAAACCAAAAAAAACACAAAATTTTGAACTTTACATGTCTCCAAACCTCAATTTAGCTAAACCCCACAATTTCTCCAACCCAAAACAAAAAGCAGCAAAAGTTTGCAACTTTCTCAGCAACCAAACAAAGAGAGAGAGAGAGTTACCTCATTAGCAAGCGACTCAAACTGCGGGAAAGACCGAAGCTCTGGGCAACGATCAAGAAACCTTTGGAGTGAAAATTGAAGACTGAAACTACCGTCCATGGATATTGTATTTTGATCACAGTGCCTTCGTGTATGTACATATAATATATATATATTTAGAAAATAGATATGAATTTGTCTGTATAAACTACAAAATAGGGGTGTCCATGGGTCGGGTTGAGGAAATTTTTTGATCCGACCCACCATAGTGGGTCAAAAAAAATTCGACCCAACCCAACCCATCACATAAATTCAACCCAACCCAACCCAACCCACATGGGTCGGGTCGGGTTGGGTTGAACCTATGAGTTTGGAATTTTTTTTTTTATTATTAGTAGAAAAAAAATATAAATATTAATATATTAAAAAAACCCAAAGATTAGTATCGATGTAATTCCTTAAGGGCAAACAACACCAATAACTAAACAACAACAATAATTTACTAGAGTTTGTGTGAACTAATTGGCTTTTATATAAGATAGGAAGAGTTGGTTATTTTAAAAATTTTATTAATTATATAATACATATTATATATATAATTAGTATTAGTAGGAGGAACTGAGGAAGTACTGCTCTACAACTGGTTTTTTTTTTTTTAAATTATTAAATATAATATATATATATATATATATATATTTAAATAAATATAAGTGCCCTGGTTTTTTTTTTAAAAAATTTAATATATAATATATTTTAAATATATATTAAATATGGGTGGGTCGGTGGGTCGGGTCGGGTTTGGCGGGTTTGTAATTTAATGACCCAAACCCAACCCGACCCGCTATAAAAAAAAATTTTGTAACCCAACCCAACCCACCAAGGCCTAAAAACCGACCCAACCCGGTGGGTCGGGTTGGGTCGGGTCGGGTTTGGCGGGTCGGTGGGTTTTCTGCACACCCCTACTACAAAATTTCATAGACTAGAAGCAGAAGCGATTTGAATCAAGCTCTGGTCTTTCTGGTTCCAACTTTCAATTTCGAATGTGAAAAGTTAGGGTTTAAGGGTTTTTCCTTCTTTCAATTCGGGGGTTTCTTCTAGGGTTTTAGAGAGCGAATATTTAGGGTATGAGTGATTTTCATTTTGTGTCATGTATAGGGGGCTTGGCTGGCTTACTTGACGACGTGGCTGTGAAGTCGAGGATTGGGTTTGCGTTTTCAACGAGAGAGCGCTTTTAATAAGATCACATGAAGTCGAGATTTCAACAAGCGACTTTTTGACATTCTTTATTCCCAAATTATCAAAGTAGTCATCACCTTACCGCACAACTTTCTCTTTTTCTTTTAATGTAAATTTTATATTTAATTTCTATTCTACACCTCGTATTTTAATTTAGTCTATAACATTTTAGTACCGTGCACAAAAACTAATAAAAACTAGTCGCTAATCCGTGCGATGCATGGGAAAGTTATTGATAACTTTCCAATAAATAATAAAAAATAAAAAATGAAAAAAATCCAAGATCATGGTATAAAAACTTATCTAATGAGAACCCAATGGTATACTATCAAGCCTGCTATCATGATTTATCAAAAAAAAAAAGCCCAATATAATGCAATATGCAATGATACCATTCGAGTAAAATATTATTTGATAATATCACATATACTGTCAAACCCACTTCTCAAATAAGAAAAAAAAAAAAAAAAAAAAAATCAAGGTCCCACTCCAAGTTAAAGGACGATTTGAGCCATATGTTTCCACAGTTATGACCCGAAATGTTGGCCCTAAAGATTTTAAGTCTAACTATATACTCCTTCGATTGGGGATGTGGGTCTAATTCTGCTAATTGATACAATTTGATCTTAAGCTCTACCCAAAAAAAAAAAAAAAAAAAAACCAAAGTCGCTGATCCAAATTGCCAGATAAAAAATCCTAAGCTCTTTCACGAATGATGACTAGAAGAAGAACATGACGCTTTAGAAGGTTTTTTTTTTTTATCAGTGCCTTATGTATCTCCCTGTCATCTCTTTCATCTTCTCTTTATTTTTATTTTATTTTGCCCACAATAAGATCCACTGCCTTTCTTCTCTTCTTCTTCTATCAAATGCTTTGAAAGTTGAAAAATGGGAAATGGGTTTGGTGGAGTTGGGACCGGAAAAGTTGAAAACAGAAAACTTCAACTGAGAGAGAGATTTAAGGCCTAAGGATGAGGGAGAAACAATTAAGAAGATGAAAAAAGATGAAAAGAAGCGTACCTCAAAGCAATGATTGGGTTTTTTGGATCATTGGAGGAAGAGACCGGAATGGGAGAGAAGGAGGTTGCTTACCTTGGTTTTCAGTTCGCTAATAGTCTGGATTTTGTTTTTTGTTTTGAAGGAAGGAGAAGGGAAACGGTTGATTTGGGGATTTGGAGAAGAGAAAGGGTC